>OX402576.1:5400073-6845006 GCA_948098905.1 Tiliacea aurago
TTTTATATGACGTGTAAAAGTGATTTTAATATCCTATTTACAGAATAAACGATTTCATTTCATTTATGTGTGATGTGCTGATTTGTTTTTATTTTTAATGTGTACTTTTCGCACGTTGTCCTTAGTTTAGTGTAAGTATCTTTTTTTTAGTTTTTGTGGGTAGATGAACTAACAAATTTTGGTGCTAAAAATACTATTAGAAAAGAAAACGTTGTAAATAAAAATAACGTTCAAATTCAAGCACTTAAACTCTTGAACATCAGTCTGTATCGTCTTATTTCACCTGAAATACCTCGAAAAGATGTACTGTACTCATCGAGATATAAGTACCTACTAACGTACTAGAGAAGACACCGTAAATTCCTACTTTGTCTCGTTCAACTGCGGCGATCGCGCCGCACCTCACTCAGTCGCTCTCTAGCTCTTTCGCTCCTAGTACTTCCGACAATAATAAATTATATAGAATAAATACACTTCCGCAGCAAATCTAGCGCTGTGGTAAATTATTACGGTTTAGACGAATTGTTATTATTTTAGCGCTGCGCGAACTAAAGATTCAAATTACGAAGAATAGGACAATTCAGTTATTTGACGTAGCTTCTCTAGTACGTTAGTACTAATATCTCGATGACTGTACTACTGTCAGTGTGTCATATGTATGTAGGTACGTGAAAGCTACTTAATCCACTAACGCAAACAATTAGTTCCTTCTTTCAACGTACCCAACAAAGCGTAACTCCGCAAATGATTTTGATCGTAACCTAATATCGGACATTCGGTCACAAAAAATCCGGCCGAACCTAGTTTCGACCAAGGTTTTCCTTACATAATTATGGGGCCATTACAGTAATAGTAAATTGATACATTGTTTACAAAGTGCTAATTAATTGTATTGGCTAATTATCATATCGAATGACCGAAGCTTTAGGGCGATCGGTTTCCAAACAGGAGGTCACGGATTGGAGGAAAAAAGATAAATAACAAAAGGAATTCGTCATGCTCAGTTATAGTACCTAACAAAAAGTTGCTCTTCGGTTGATGTCGGGAAGGCATCAAAGAAACGAGGTTTAGAGCTAAAGGACAGGTTAAGTCTGAGAAAATTTTTGCGAAGAAAATTGACGATTTGTATTGTCCGTAAATTCAAAGCGCAACTGTAATTTTTAGGGTTCCGCGCGTCCGAATGAAAAATCGTACTGTTTTATGATCACTCGCGTGTCTGTCTGTTCGTCTGTCACAGCCAATTTGCTCCGAATGTGCTACCTCCATACAAATATTATCAAAATTGGCCCAGTCATTTGAGCGTGAAGAAGTAACAAACACACACTCACAAACGCCTTTAGAATATTAGTGTGATAGAAGTGACATGACAAATAAAAAGGTTTAGTGTGAGGGTCTCAAATGTATTTTTTATAATTTGTAAGTTATTTAATAAAAAAAAACTTTTTTACAAAAAAAAAAACAACCGACTTCCAAAAAATAACACTAAAATGTGAAAAACAACTTTAATTTTCGGAAGCACATAACATAACATCACGCTTTGTTTCCCCGAAGGGTTGGGCAGAGGTGTACCTGTATTACATACATTTAATATTATATTTAATTTAATTTCGGAAGTCGGTGTCGTTGGTTCTGTATGAAAATACAGAACCAACGTCACCGACTTCCGAAATCAGAAGAAATGGGATGGTGCTATTCTTTACGAACGGCATCTACTTTTTTTCTTAAATTCTAAGAAAATAACTTAAAACCTCAACAAATCCGTTTGGTGCCGGATGTAAAGAATAGCACCATCCCATTTCTTCCCGTGGGTGTCGTAAAATGCGACTAAGGGACTTACTAGAGAATGGGCAGCGGCGTTCTCTATGCATTTTAACACCATACTGCAATCGCCAACCCGCTTGCCAAGCGTGGCGATTATGGCAAAGCCCCTCCCCCCCTTTGGGGGAGGCCTATGTCCAGCATTGGACGTCTTTCGGCTGAAATGCTGATGTGAACTTAAAACTTTAACAACCAAGAATCTTATTCAAATTAAATACCTAATAATAACACTAAAGTTAATCCAACTCAAATTACCGTTGGTTTAATAAGTGCAGACAGCACTTATTTTTCACAGATTTGCAGGAAAAATAAAATAAAACAGTAGGTAGTTTTACGTAAAACAATTTTCAGCAAGTTTTTGTATTAGGTATATTGTACGAGTATAACCAAAAAGACAAGGCACCAATCAGAGACGCGTACCCCAAGCCAAATGTCAGCCTGGCCACGCCCTTGGTCAACAATTGACGATAAATTCGAATTTTGAATACGAACTGTCAACAAACCGACTGGCGAACAAATAAGGATCCCTTGAGACAAGACTTGTCAAAGACAACGTTGTCCATGTTCAGTTTATAGTCAGTTTTAGACTACGCTCTGTATGCAAATACTGTACTAGCGTTAGTCAGGTTTGCACATTGTCAAATCTTAACACCCGAAAAGTAATCTTCTCTCTTTATTTACATACACATGAAAGTCCTGCCAGACTGATCACGCCCAAACTGCTGGGCGTCCTAATAAAACATAGGCAATTAAAGTTTTTTTTAAGGTAAACCTCTTTATTATTAAAATTATGTTGTATTAGCTCTTCGCCCCCGTGGATGTCGGAAAATATCCCACGGGACTACCGGGATCAAAGTACACACTATTTGTTAATCCGGGTTATAAACTATCTGTGTGCCAATCCGGAACATACATCCAGACAAGCGGACAAAAATTCTAAAAACTATATTTTTGGCATCAAACTCGTTCCCACACCTCGTAGGAATTACTTTTGACTTCGTTACTATTTTATTATTGTATCGATATGCAATGGTCGTAGATTCCTAAAAAATGCTTACATTCACATAGACGCAAAACGCAACCCTGAAATTTCTTGATATTACACGGGACAGTTGAAAAGTCAGGGCGTATAGTCCTCGCGACCGGCGGCGGCGCGGCGTTCTTACGGGTAGTCCTCGAATCCAGCGTACTTACGTTGTCCTCGCCAACTGGCGTACTTACGTCTAAGACTATTACCCTAATTTCGGAACACACTATCAAACGCAATCTGAATGATTTTGAAGTATATTGCTAATTCATTGAAAGAACGAAAGAAAAATATTTTATTTGGGACACGCACAAGACATACAAAAACATCATTTAAAACTAACAAAACACAAACAAAAAAACGATCAAGACTTGTGCGATGCGCAAAAAGGCTCCTTTCTCAGCTCAGTGCTGCGATATTTAAAAAATAAAAACCTCAGCGTTGGTATTCTCATAGGGCCCGCTGTGATGCCACTGACTTACCTACGCATACATATAAATCCCAATAGAGTAATAAAAAAAAAAAAATATAACATCATTAAATAAAAAAGAAAACAAAAATAAATAAAAAATGTAATTAAATTAAATAAAGTAATACATGTTAAAACTTACGCCCGACACTCGAAACATCACTTGTCCATGCCATAAGACTATTGTCTATGGTGAACGACAAACGAAGGGACGCGGGTGTATTGCTTCATAAGTTCGAAAAATTTGGCTGCATAACAACTTAATAGTTATCATACCTAATGAATGTTGTTAACTGTCACAATAAAACCCATTGCCACTGTGAGTACGTTAGGATCGTAGCAGGTGACGTTCAGTAGTTTCTGCCTACCCCCATGGGAAGGAGGCGTGAGTTTATGTATGTATGTACGCGGGACAGTTACTCGTATTTGCATAGTATAGGAATATAAAGGACCTATAAAATTTAAATCAAACAATCTGTCAACCCGAAAATAACTCGATTCTTAAGTAATTATAAAGTATTAAAATAATTATCCTACCTATAAGTATTTAAGGTATAACACATTCATTTATTCAATAAGAACTATTCTTGTATTTCATTATATCTACTTAGTGACGATCGTCCAAACTTCCTATTTGACTTGTTAAATAGAAAATTTTAGTTTAAGTGGATACTGATACCATGTTTTATTAGCAATTAAGGTAAATTAACTTAATTAATTGAAAGTTATTTGATATCTACTGTCCTGTCTTTGGTTAAAAAAAAATTGGAATTATTAATGTATTAGTACTTAACAGCACATAACTTTATAGGGTAACAGCATTGATATACTGTTTTTTTGTATATCAATGTGTAACAGTGCACAAACTGCTTTACAAATTAACGAGGATTTTATATCATGTTGCATATTAAATCATTTTATTACACGCAGCACCTACCTACGTATCAATTAGCGTTGCAATCTGTCATTGCAATAATTTCCCCGCTATCCTCTGATTAGTACCATTCCAAATATAAAGACGTGTGTTAAAGCCGCGTATCGGTCAGGGAAATGGAAATAGGGGTGAGGCGTATTTATCGTAACAGGTACAAATAACAGATATTTAAACATAAGAAATATCAATTGTTCCTACCAATATAAATTATCTGTTTCTTTAAGTAACAGATACATGCAAAGACTGTTACAGTGGCTGTTACTGTTAATTCATTATAACAATCCCCACACAGACTGTTACCACGGCTCCTACTTACATACACACTCACAAAACGAAGGAATGTAGCAAGGTTATCAATTTCTCTCTCTTTGTCATTAAAGAATGACCCTTGCTATAAAGAAAAAACGTATTATTTTACTTATTTCGAAATATGTTTACTTCTCACTCTTACTAAAGTGGTTAAACTACGCTAAAGAGAGAAGTACTTAGTATTTATTATTCCTAAAATACAGTTTGGTGGTCTTACAAGAACAAACATTTTTGTAAAAGTGACTCCTCAGGGATCCGTTTGGTGCCTTACGTAAAGAATAGCACCATCCCATTTTTTCCCGTGGGTGTCGTAAAAGGCGACTAAGGGACTAACTAGAGAATGGGCAGCAGCGTTCTCTATGCATTTTAACACCATACTGCGATCGCCAACCCGCCTGCCAAGCGTGGCGATTATGACAAACCCCCCTTAGGGGAGGCCTATGTCCAGCAGTGGATGTCTATCGGTTGAAATGATGAATGATGATGAAAAAAATAACAAGCTGTTATTTAATAACAGATATTTGTATCCGTTATTTTTGCGAAACAGTCACAGTGATAACAGAAGGCCAATTCTCGTAATTTAAAACGTTCACAATCTAGTCGCAATCTCATCTTGGCGACAAACAAACGTCAAAAAATTGTCAAAATTTAGGGAAATAAGAGGTATTTTTGACAGATTGAGACTGAGATCAGACGGTGAACGTTCTTAAAATTAGTAGAATTGCCCCTCAGATATCGTGTACGAGTATAACCTGTTACAACCCATCTCTAAATGGATTAATTCTAAGTAAACCCATTTTATAATCCCTACCATAAAATGCATTTTGAATCATAACCAAATGAAAAGCGTCAAAGGCCGAGCCTTTTCCAAACTATGTCGGGGTCGTCTTCCAGACTCTCCGGATGTAGCCGAGTACCAATATTTTTACATGGAGCGACTGCCTTTCTGACCTCCCAATGCCCCTTGTTAAGACTGGTGGTTGTCAGAGTTTTGACCTTTTGGCTTTGACTGTCAAAAGTCTACGAATGACTGTCTGGACCAACAGCTTAACCTTCCGAGGCACGGAAAATTTATTTATTAAAATCCCCATAGCATAATCAGCCTATAATGTTCCCACTGCTGGGACACAGACCTCCTCTCTTCGAGAGGGAGTGGGCCGTAATCCAATACGCGGGCCCAGTGCGGGTTGGTAGATGTCACATGTCTTCGAATGTTTGGTTCTAGGACATGCCGGTTTCCTCACGATGTTTTCCTTCACCGTTATGAGAGCAGTGGTGATTAAATAATTTACACAAAGTAAAGCGCCTGCCTGGGTTCGAACCCACGACCTACAACTCGTAAGTCGGGGCCGTTACCACTGGGCCACCACTGCTCCCCATACGACCAGTGTAATACCGAATGCAATAGCGGGGTCTTATAATCTAAAATATGAAAAACGTATAAAAAAAAACTAGTTTCTGAAATAAACCTTTTTTTTTATAATGGATGGTCACCGTTCAACCGACCGCGGCATACGTAGTTTAGCCTGCGGGTGTTATTATTTTGCCACGAGACCCTTTTTCTGAAAAAAAAAAAACATTAATGCGACATGAAAATTTTGAATATTTCGTAATCTCTGACATAATGTGCCTGAACCCGGCCCCGCTACGGTGCCGAGAGCGCACATAAAAAAAATTAGCCACAAGCCCAACACTATTTCTCCTTGCCGTGTTTATTGCCTCTATAGAAGGCATTCAGGCAATGTTCGCTAATTCATACGCGGGTTGAGAGAGCGAGTTTCACACTTACGTCAATCAGTGCGTAACTCAAGTAAAGGCATAGTGCTCCAACCACTGGACTAATTTAATGAGAGGGGCCTTTTCAGCCGGCGCGCGCCGCCAGCTTGTCATACATCACATATAAATGTGATTAACATACAAATGACATAATTACGACACTACACCGCGTACTTTTAAACCGAATACTTAAGAGTTTTTTGCAAGATGTATCTTTTTAGGGTTCCGTACCCAAAGGGTAAAACGGGAACCCTATTACTAAAGCTCCGCCGCCGCCGTCTGACTGTCTGTCTGTCCGTTTGTCACCAGGCTGTATCTCATGAACCGTGATAGTTAGACAATTTAAATTTTCTCGGATGATGACCGCCGTTTTCTGTTGCCGCTATAACAACAAATACTAAAAAACAGAATAAAATAAATATTTAAGGGGGCTTCCATACATCAAACGTGATTTTTTAGCTCGTTTTTGCTCGATATTGATAACGGCAACAGTAGACGCTTGAAATATTCCCAGAATCTTTAGTTATATATATATTCACTTTAAAACTAATAATTAAATTAAAATAAATCAAATATTTACGGGGGGCTTCCATACAACAAACGTGACTTTTTGCCGTTTTATAGATAATGGTACGGAACCCTTCATGTGCGAGTCCGACTCGCACTTGGCCGGTTTTTTAGTTTTAATGTTTACTTGAACATGCGGTTTATTTTAAAAGATTATGAACCGCCGCAACTGTGGGTTGAACGCTGTGGCTTATTAAAAACGAGACTATTTCAATATTTGAACGCAAAAGTTTTCAGCTTGGCGAATGAATGTCATATGGATTTTTTTAATAACTTTTTTCAATGGTTTTTTTGGTAATATTATGGAGATATTACGAGTTGTATCATGTTTGTATAAGTAGTATTTTACATCATATTTCAAACATTACACGAGGATACGCGCATTGTTTTATCTGTTTTTGGTTTTTGTTTTTTCCATGTTTTTCCGGTGCCACTTCTATATTTTTTTTAATGTAGGTATCAGTTATGTATTCAAATTCGTAAACAGGATTATGGGATAATGTTCTGTATCTAATTGTGACCCCAGGCTCATTTGACACCTTAGGCACTGCTTTTTCACCTGATCAGCATCAAGTTGGTGAAGCGAAAACTTTGTACCCCTTTTTTACGAAAATTACGCGAACGGAGGTATGAAATTTGGCACAGTTAAAGTTTATGTGGAGTGCAGAAAGCAAGTATTTTATATAATATACATTAGAAAGAAACTAAATTAATAAAAAAACAACAAACACCGCCTAAATATAACTGGCGAAACGTACTTCGGGATTACAGGCGTGTTGTGATATTGTATGTAAATTATTAAAAAAAACATTATACACACTACCATGCGTTTGACACACACACACACACATAGTACCAGGGCCTCATGACTTGAAGATAGATAGGTGACAGAAGTGACAGCTTGACCATGGATTATGTAAGTACTAGTCATGGAATTAGTAAATACTCTATAGATTGTAAATTGTGTAGACCACTAGTTATTTTTAATCAAAATACCTATCAATACGAAAAAATAAGGATCGCTCAAAAAAAATTGCTCAAATAATAAGCATGAATTAAAAGTGCCTGTTGTATAATAATTACAATGGGTGCGACTACAATGCATAGGGGCGCAGAATTAATGAGTAGCGTTCTTAGGGTTGTCGGCCATGTTGTTTCTGCGCAGTACGCGGAATCGAGCTCAGTGCGCAGGCGGCGAGCAGCGAGCACTGCGCACAGATAGCTCAGCTGACTGAGGTCCATCGATTGGGGTGCACTCTCGCGATCATATGGGGCTATTGTGTTTTTTTAATTCGCAGGGTAGAATTTGGGTCAATCGCTTTTGTTGTTTATGCAATAAAAAGCATTATGCTAACGACGTCCGGCGTTATGGATTAGTGCGTGACGGGTTTATTTGGAAATAATTTGTGGAATTAATGAATAATTTTAGGATCTTTTTTTTGGGAATTTAATTGTATTAATTCTCAAAAATAAACGATTTAAATTGAAAGGCTGCAACTTACGGATACTTAACAAATTATACCTTTACACGGTTGATCTATGCTGTATATTTTGGTTACAATTTGTTCCTAAACATGCAGTAAACCTCTCTCGGAGTGCTGAGTCCATGAAGTTCTCAATGTAACAAAAATGGGGCTTTTACCAGTAACGGTACGTTTCCTCACCATTAGAATCGGACTATAGGGTCAATATTCTACAAAATAAAAACGGTTTTACAATCTGCCGTAAAATTACCACAGAACGCGTCTTAATTGCACAATAATTATAACCAATTACTGCTCGAATACTTCATTATTTCGCCTCTGTACGTATTAGCGAGGAAATTAGAGCCCGTACGTATGTATAGGCATTCAGTGTTAAATAAGGTCAGTTTACTTAACTAACTCTCTCTCTATTGGATCAAACAGTAGAATATGTCAAATAGGTGTTAGGTATGTATTTTCCACCAAGAAATAACTTTACGGAAAGTAGGTACTTTGCCCAGGAAATAATATTGCAAAATTGATCTCTTGCAAAGAAAACCACATTAATTGCTTTGTGCTACTTGGATATGCAGTGCTTCGTTCGGCACATGCTTCCCAGCAGAACTTGGGAAACTAGGGGAAGCGTGTACCCATTTCCACATATAGGCCTCCTTTCTTTCCTGTCATTCACGTTTCCATTTGTCTCTAGTCCAGAGGACCTAGCCACGCAAAAACCGCTTTAAAAGCGTAATCAGCCTATAATGTGTTGCTTACTGCTGCGACACAGTCCTCCTCTCTTCGAAAGGGAGTTGGCTGTAATTTACCACGCGGGCCCAGTGCGGGTTGGTGATGTCACATGTCTTCGTAATTTTGTTCTAGGACATTCACCGTTTTGAGAGCCATTTTCAAAGTATTTCGTATTTCTATAACGTCTTTCAACAGGATTGACAAAAGGCTTTCGGTAGCTTATGTCAATCCAATACATTTCAGACTTTTCCTTTAATCGTGATCACTGATAGCATGACACTTTGACTAGGCCCTAAGGACCACCTTAGGGTCACCTTAGGGCCTGATGCAATGGGCTGACGACATCTTCAAGTTGCAGAACACTTCAACTGTGAATATGTCGCCCAATGCACTTTCGGACGTAGTGGATTTTTGACTTTTCGGGTAGTTACACTTACAACAATGGCAATTTAATCAAATCAAAAGTCATTTAGTGCTGACAATCAGCCCCCAAAAACGCCCGCCATTCACCACTTCCTAGTGCTTTAGCGCGGAAGAAGAAGTGGCTCATCAAACTCCCCAGCAGCACAGCTGTCTGTTCAGTTGGAAAAACTTGATTCTATACAATGCCTTTGATTTAGACAGTTCAACAATATTCATTGTAAATCATTTATGTCGTCGAGCATAATTTTTTTCAAACAATAAGGAGCAATGGATTGAAAATCCTTCGGTTTGTGATTGTACGGGGTGTGATCCAATTAGGGCGCCGACCTGTCTATGATTACGGCATTGTAACCATTTTTCCGATAACTGTTAAGTTGCGCGGTGCACTATAGTGTTCTATAATAGTTTCATGTTTTTACTGCTCGGATATTAAAATAAGGATCCAATCGAGCTTCTGCGAAGGTATATGATTCTTCGTGGAAACCCTCATGGCTAGCTATTTTACATAATCGAGGGCAAGCCCATCGTAGTGCCGCTCTTCGTGTGACACGTTTTTCATGTGTTATGAGATCATCGATTTATACATATTTTCTGAATCTTGATTTCTGAAAATTCTCGGATTTTCCTAGGGGTGTGCAGAAGCTGAGAAGCTTTTTGATGATGGCTTCAAAGTGACATGTTTCTGACTTCTTCACTTTTTTAAGTATCGATTGATTTATGTAAAATTTTCTTTATTTTTTCTACTAGTAAGGTGACGCCAGGTTCCTACTCAAATGGGACTATAATTAACATATCGTAGAATCGTAGACCTACTAAATTATTAAGAACCTATACAAGACTTCGTACACTTTAAAACTATTACATAAATTATGTTGACACATCATTTTTACAAATATGAACTCTATGTGCAAGTAATAAAGTAAACATTGGATTGGTAATCACAAAACTATTTGTAAAATCGTCACATCGCTTCACGACTCTGAGTAATAAGAAAATTATTAATTCATGCGAAGAAAGGACTGTATGCTCGTTTATAAAATTATATGTAATAGGGCCTAGTTATACTGATTACGGAAACATTGATTGATTGTATACATGTCTCCGTTTATGCACGGACAGCAAGGCAATATTATTAATTCATAGTTCAGAAAAAAAATTACGCCATGTGTAGTCTGTAATAGAACAATGAATTGTTTCAGAAAACAATACTTACCAACATCTAAAATATTAAATAAACGTTCTCATAACAGCATTTTGGTAAGACATTTTAGCGGGTTACACGAACTAATTTTATTGAAACGAAGAAGTGTTTTTAACTTTGCATATTTTTATGAGGAAGCACCCATTGCTAAGAAGCTGTAGCTCTAAATAAATTTGAACATAATTTTCCAAACCATTAATATTTCTATAAATTAAAAACAAAATGTTTGCATGTCTTAATGTAACTATGTCAAACGGATCATGGGTTAAACTAACCACAATATGAGCACAAAGATGGCGGGACGAGCTTGACCCCTACAGGCAAGATTGGTCCTCATTGGCTATAGATAGATGGATTTAGAAAGGAGACAGGGAAGTCTTTGCCCTGCAATGTTACAACACAGGCTGAGAAAAAATATTATGATCATCTGCCTACCTGATGTAGGTGAATACCAGTATTTTACATGGAGCGACTGTCCATCTGACCTCCACAACCCAGTTACTGGGTAACACGATACCCTTTGGTAAGACTGGTTGTCAGACTTTCGGGCTTCTACCCGTAACAACTGTGAAAGATCTAAGAATGACAGTCGGGACCAACTGCCTAACGTTCTTTTCCAAGGTTCGGTATTTAATGGATGGTCACCCATCCACGGGCCGACCTTGGCAAGCGTTGCTTTACTTTCAAGTTTGCCCTGTGCGCCTATTATTAGTTAACCATGTGAAATAAAATTGTATGTATGTATGAACTGAAATGTCGAGTGCAGACGTCTCTCTCCATCAATAGTTTATTTATTGATCGCGTATCCTTGTTTTGAAGCACGAGGCAGCGAGCACGCAAAGCTTATACTCGTACGTATGCTGTTAATTAATACCTACACGCATTGACTGCATTTCTTTTCTTTTAATAAAACTTTTTAATGTGAGTGCACCTAATTTATTTGAACTGAACATGTAGATATAGCACCGAACATTGTGATCCTAGAACCTAATTAAGAATTTTTTTCAACCAAAAAAACGGAATACTGGGGTCTCTCCGACCATAAATCCAAAGTATCGGCCGAATGTTCGGCCGTTGCTTGACTTCGGCTAACTATGGCTGACTACGGCGAAACAAAAAACAATGACAGTCAAAGAGATAAGCCAAAGTCAAAAATGTGACTTTAAGTCGGGTAAGGATTCAAAGTCAAAAAAGGAAACTATGGAAGTTATAAAACGACCGAACATTCGGCCGATACTTCAGATTTACGCTTCGGAGTAGAACCCCTGCATTTTTTCTATTATAATTGTTTCTATTTTTCAAAAAATGCCGAAGTTGCATGCGTTTTAAAGTCTATTGGAGACAGAGACAACACTGCTGCGGGCTGACGTCTCAACACAGGAACGCCATAGTAACTTCGCGCCCTTCAGTAGGTACAATGATCGTTTTGCACGACAAGGATAGTAGAATCATTTCAAAAACGTCCATTTTTCTACCGATTTTTATTTTTTTCAATTCTCGTCTTTTTTTGTAACACATTAAAAAATATTCATTCATGTATATTTTTGATAGCAGTCAAATACCCTATATCTTAATTTTGTAGGTCATTGCAGGTGACTTAGGTATTCAACAGGTTGCAGCTGTGTTGCTGCTTTGCTTTGCTCAAATCATCATGTCTATTAAATAAATTAATTGTCATCGGAACACAACGAGTAGATAAGCCAATACGAGTAGTATGATCTAAAATATTACCTTGCAAGTATCCATCTTAACTTAACTGACAAGAAAATCTAAATAAAAGCTTATAAAATAGTAATATTTTCCGGATGCAGCACTAGTCCCTACTGCGTAGGTATGTAATTGAGTTTCTCCGTGGAATATTTGTTTTCAATACAATCGCTAGCATCGGAACAAGCCACACACTTGACATTCCTTTCAATTCTATATCAGCTGTGCTTTCGAGCTTATATCTTAAAAATAGCGACCCGTTTTGGCAATGTTGAACGTTTATTATGATGCCTGACATTTACATGGGCACGTTTCTGAATTTCATTGGTTCTATTCCTATTGAATTGCGGTATTTTTTTAATCTTTTTAAAGTGCATCTAGGGGTTTGTTAATAATGAGTCAATGTGTTGGAACGTGGAAGTTTGGCATCGTTTTTTTAAAACAGGTTTTTTGTTCGACCTGTTTCGAAGGATTTATTTACTTACATATTAACGAAGGTCCTGATGTGTCTGTGTGTTCTCATTTATTTATTAGTGTTTTTTTGTTTTGTTTTTTTGCAATTTTCACTATAATCACACTATATTATTTTTTATCTGACACAAATCTATATTATTTATTTATGTATGCAGTATAAAACTGATTCACATCCGTCACCTCACACTTCAGGTCCAGTTGGAAACCAGCGTCAGGCACTAGTTGTCTGGCATTTTTGCTGAACTGGGCCTTTTTGGCGCAGCCGTGTGGCACACTTACCCGCTAATTTCTTACGTCGCACTTTACACTATTTAATTGTTTTTTTATTTTTACCTGCTATATTGTGTGCCTATATTATATTGTGTGCCTTTAGTCTGTGCTAAATAAATGTATTTTCTTTTTTTCTATTTTCTTTCTTTGTGTTGAAACAGATTGTTTATAAGATGTTTTAGAAAACTTTTCTACTTCAAACATATTTTATACATAGTCTTTTATTAGAGAATTGTATTTTTCAAAATTCGGATACATTTTCCTGAAATAACGGAAAATTTGCTAATTTAATAAATAATTTAATCTACTCTCGTGTATCGGTTCCGTAATTTAACTAACTAGGTACCGTTAACTAATAACGTAGGAAACATTATAAAAAGCATAAAATCATGTCTACTTAATAAAGGAACAACTATCATCGCCGCCTACAATAAATGTAATCATGATCTGCCTAGTCTTTTCCCAATTATTGGGAAACATTGGCTGAATGGCTCTTCACACTTAATTATGATGCCGTGGAAGACATTCTGGTGACTCTGGGTTGAACTTCATGCATACTGACACACGCACACACACATACACACACTCCAACACACACACACTCCAACACACCTCCACACTCATTAACACATACACACGCCCACACACACACGCACCCTCTCTTACACACACACACATACACACAAAATATACATTCACACACTCATAAACACACGTATAAACACACATTTATACAAAATACACTCTAGTTTTCACACACCGCCATAAAACGATTTTCATTTTTCTTTTTATTCATTTTTCTTTTTATTGGTTTTATAAAAAAAATGTGTAACTTATACCTAATTAGCACAACGAAACAATTGTTAATCGAGGAAGAGCGAGGTTTATCCCATCACAACTATCTTCGGATTACTTTCTGGGAAGCCCCGACAACTTAATTGTATAGATTTAATATAATAAACACATTTTTTTTTTACTATGATGGGGTCGGCTTCCTGTCTGACTAGTTGAATACCCACAATAACATATCTAAAAACAACTATGGGACCTAGGAGGTGGCGCCAGCTGACACGCCCATTTATGCCCCATCAGACGGTGTTTACCACCCCGACTTAGGTAATCGATTCTGTTGTCTTGTGTACTGCGAAACAAAATAATAATTAAGTATAACAGATCAGGCGATTCAAATCTATGGTTTAACGAAATTCCGATTCTGAATACAGAATGTGCTTCACAAATTATGAATTAGTTATGTGAGCTACGGAAGGCTTGAGTGTTGTATATATGTTATAGGCAAACTCCGAAGCTCCGGCGCTCCTAGGTTGGACTGGTCAATCCTCAGGTCAGACTGAATGACTTAGTCAAAGCCCAAACAAATGTAAGTTTTCGGCCTTTGACTAATAGGTTAGGTTAGGTTAGGTTAGGTTTGACTAAAAATACTTCAGGCAAAGGGCGAAATTGAAATGTATTTCGGGGATTGCCTGATGGCTTTGGCCAAACCTAGGATAAACCAGTCCTTCCGCGAAGAGACTGTGTATCGGACTTTGACTATAACATATATATGAATGATTGATGATTACCTATTCTAATGATGCGGACTTTTTCGGTTTTATAAGTTTTTTTACTCTGTTCTCTGGCGCCATGGGCGTTTTTTCCTTCTTTCGTATCGATGGGGCGTGTCATATTTTTTGACCCCGAGCTCCATTGTGAGATTGGTTAATACGGACCTTACCTAATCTTCACTGCCAACGTCCATATGCTGCATAAAACGATAAACGTTTCCTCAGTCGAGATGCAAGCGGATCTCTCAAATCAAACATTGACGCATATAAAAACAGTCGTAAATTGCGCTAATCGCAAGACAAGTCGCGTACGTCCTTGACGGTACCGTTTTCTTCAATTCGCTTCAGTCGCACAAGCGCCAATTTGACTTTGTACGACGACAGGAACAGGCCGCGGATGCGTCTATTAGGGCACTTATTTAATACTTGAAAATAAAGGAGTACGGCCATTATGGAGTAGCGCAAGTTTCCGGACGAATCGCATGTATGACACGTGCGCGTGCGACTATCGGTTGGTTGATTGCGCTTTTTGTAACGTCGGAATTAGATTAAGTGGGACATTACAGTTATTCCTATTCGTAGTTTTAGATTGTAATCTTGGCCATGGAAGTTAATCACTCCCTAATGATCTTATATTTATTAATTTGTTTTGGCGCTTTTTATTATTTTATTTTTCTATCACAATATAAAACTATGACCATTTTATAGGAGCTCTGACACTATGCGTCTACGGCTACTAATAATGGACAACCAATATCGGATATAAATTATCCAAGATGTTGTGGTTCCTGTACCTTGCGAAGTACCGCAGTGTGCCACACGCTCTAGCTCTGGGTCAAACGGAACTGGCCCACACACTCATCAGAGCCCCTAATATGGCGCTGGCCGCTTCCTATGACGTCACACGGTATCACTTAGGACCCATTCACACACGTGTTGATAAACAACCGACAACAGTTTGGAAATTGCTCTATTACTGACATGCTATGTAATCTTATTTAGAGTCATAATCATCATTTAGTTACCTAAATGACTAAGTCTTGTATTCATAAAGTGCTTGGCCAGGATAAAACGTTTTACGCGCGTATGTTCGCACGCACCCTGATACATGCGTAATAAGCGCGACTTCAGATTATAGAAGCGTCTAGTTCCGCGAGTATTATACGCGTCGGACTTCACCTTAACATAACATATAACTTAACATCATCATCTTGTTTCCCCGGATTGCAATAGGGAGCGAGCCTATTGCAATCAACCGAGCTCAAATCTAGACTCCGGGCTGCTACTGAGATATTCTAGATAGGAAAACCCAATAACACTGCCGCGAACTTGGCAATCGAACCCAGGACCTTAACATACTGTCTGGTCTGACATACCACCCGTCGAGAGACGATGATCACGCGCGAAGATGGGGATATCGCGGGATTTGACAGGCTTATACATTATACAGACATTATATTGGCTCCTACCCTTAAGACTACATACCGGGGCGACGTGTCGCGCGACGCGACACGACACAAAGGCACCGCTCATCCCGCGACACGCGGGGCCTTTGTGCCGTGTCGCGTCGCGCGACAAGTCGCGCTGGTATGTAGAAGCCTTTATTCTAACTCTCACCTCCACGATATGAGTTGCGTGATCCACACTATAGATCATATGTGTTACGTAGTGGAAAATGTAAGTTCCGATATAATATCTAAAAGTGTTGATAAGTTATTGATAATAGTTATTAATTTATAGATTTTTATTTGGTACCTACTTTATCTAAGTAGGTACCGGGTTAGGTATTGGGTTATTGAGCATTTTCCAATCACTACATAGCATAAAACAAAGTCGCTTCCCGCTTCCTGTCTGTGCCTATGTATGCTTAGATCTTTAAAACTACGCAACGGATTTTGATGCGGTTTTGTTTTAATAGATAGAGTGATTCAAGAGGAAGGTTTATATGTCTAGAAAAAGCCACGCGAGCAAAGCTGCGGGCAGAAGCTAGTAATAAATAAAACTAAGTAAAACAATTTTCCCATTACCTAGCGCGATTTCTATAGGCATTTCCTTTTCTTGCTTGCTTCTTGCTAGAATAACCAACTATAAAATATATTTAAAACCTTGCATCTTCAAAGAATCCTTATGTCTAAATACAGTTTACCCCTGAGTTTCTTTCGCCATTTCTTCTCAGGGGTAGTCAGATAGGAAATGTGAAAATGCGTATGAAAGTACAGAACTTATACCAAAAAAACAATTTTGTTGTCTGTCTTTCTGTCTGTTTGTTCCTGATAATCTCCGAAACGGCTGGACGGATTTTGAAGGAACTTTCACTGGCAGATATCTGGTAATATAGGGAGCAACTGATATTTGGCTACTTTCATTTTTGAAAAAGCTACGTGGGCGAAGCCGCAAGCAGCAGCTAGTCGACAATAAAAAATTTGTAGTCGTATAACAGCTACCTTGAGCCGCTTGTCGAAATTGAAAAATACTCGCCGACGGTCGGTACCGACAAATACATTGTTTGTTATTCCGCCAGATCGGCTTTTGTCATTCAAGTATTCCAAACCTATTGTATTACAACTCTGCTGCTTAATTGAGTAGCAATTATTACAAACAAACCGCACTGAAATTAGTATTGGTAAAATGCAAAAGATTAAAAGTGAACGCCTGCAAATGAACAGGTTAAAATTATACCGAAAAACGAACTTGAAGAGCCGCGCTCATGGTTAAACATTACATTTACGCCAAGCTTTTCAATAGATTTAAATTATATTTATGTTTGAACGATTTTCATTCCGTAGAATTTGGGATCAGAATTCCAAAAAAGGAACGGTTGGTTTCACGTTCCAGTCAAGAACAGCGATCCACGGAACATGGCCGGCATACAATATTCCATTCAAATGCAGAAGAACACAAAAGCGTATCAAGCTGCATTTTTAATGGTGAACGTATTTGTAATTTCTAAAATAATCGATCCCCCACCCCCACGCACAGGCTGCGTCTGCTCGCCACCGTCGCGAGGGACGCATCGTTATCGACCAAATTTTTATTATGCATATTTTTTAATTTTATTTTTTTCACCCCCCGCCCTGGGGCGAGTCCACGTGCGTATTAAATCAATACTCGCAACGAGATTTTGTTTTTATTCGTTGGATGGGGGCACCGGCATTTTTGGCGGACCTCACCTTCTGAGCGTGTATCCCGATTTCCGTCTAATGGAACAACACGTGGGGTGCTCAGGAAGTGCACTCCCGTCAGACTATTTTTACGTACGACTAATGCCCTTCGTGCCCACTTTTTGGTGTTTTTAGAACTTTATATGTATGCCCGGATAAACGGATAAAGGCCTATTTTTTACGTGTCGTGGCATGTCGTGAATGGAATTCCCCTCTTTTAACGCATATATAGTTTAAGTCCTGCCATCATAGGAATGTTTTGTCTCAGAAAATACTGGTAATGTTTGCTTGTTTACTCTCAAAATAGTTTTTGCTCGTTCTATGAAGGCCACAGCTATTTTTCTAGGGTTATTAATACCTTAAATTAACCGCGCACGGTTAACTGTGAGGTGTAGGTATCAGCTGCTTATCATGGAGGCTGGTTTAATTGTGGCTACCTACTACGCACAGCAGGTTTTATCATTATCTCGATCCTTAAACTTAATAACTTATTGCACATCGGGCAAAAAAAATGTTAAAAAACGTTGCTTATATTTTTTGTATCAATTTCACGTCGTGCAACTTGTAAGTCTCATGCGTATTAAATGAGGAAGGCGTGTTATTACGTCGCTCAATCACCGTTTAGAGAGAAATTATAGAAACGTGGCATTAACAAATTGTCGCATCGATGTGTGTCAGTGACGGCTCGAATTAATAACTCATAATCGACGTACAACGGTCGATGATATCCTGAAGGGGTTAATTTACGCTGTCTGCGTTGAAACTAAGCTGTAACTTGTAAATTTTACAATGTCTCAAGCAGCTGAACATTAGTCGCGCTGCCCCCGCCCCTCAGTCGAGGTCAGACTACGGCTCCACAGCAGCGCCGCTGTGCCGTGGGTTCAAAACAGAGTTTATCAGAAAGTGCGTTTTTCTTTTATAAATCAATGGTGATGACGTTGTTATGTAGTATTCCTTGTGGTATTAGTAGTAGGTAACAGACTAACAGTAATATGGATACACTTTTTAATTGAATAAAGTACTATTTTGTGTGAATAAAGCGAGTATACAATATTAGTTTTAATTTATGCGAAACCCGAAACACGTGTCTAGTATTTTTATGTAAAGAATCTATGTACAAAATTTCAAAACTGTGTCATGAAAAATCACAAAGTTATAAGGTTGTTATGTTACCGGGTTGTCCGTACAAAAACATGCTAACGGCGGCGCCCCCGCGCCTCCAGGGTCGTCTTGCGCTCATTGATAATAATTTGGCAGTAGGTACCTAACCGAACAGCGATTGTATTGTAAGTAATTAAATGGTGTTAACATTTTCCATCACACTTAAATATTTTTGGGACAAAATATAACATGGTGTAAAAATTATTGAAATCGATTCAGTTCCTTATTCTGAACAAACTATAATCAGGTTTCACATAATTATATTAAAAATAATGTTGTATAAATGTTCCCAGCTGTGTTTTTTACGTAGGTAGTCAATTGGACTCAATTTTAATCTTTTCATCAACAACATCAACAGGTAGATACTTTTTCTACGTACATTGTTACGTCCATTTCTTGTTTCACCCTGAATACGGGAATAATAAAAAGTTTATAAAAATAATTAGTTCTGGTATGAATTAAAAAGCAGTTACAGACAAAATATCTTCATAAAAATATGTTGAAATTACCTGATGATTGCGATCGCCGGCGTAGTAACTAACAATGTTAGTAAGTTTTATGATATAAACGCCTGCGCATAAATTAGTCATATTTCCGCTTCACTTAAAAACAGCTCGCAATAAGTACCTATTACTAGGAAATAATTACCTATGACTGACTGGGAATACCGCCAACAGTACGCACATAATTGAATTTATTTTACATTAATTTTAATTAGGGCCGACTTCTTACGGTGACCGCGTGGTGCCGGACGTAAAGAATAGCACCATCCAATTTATTTCCGTGGGTGTCGTAACAGGCGACTAAGGGACTTACTAGAAAATGGGCAGCAGCGTTCTCTATGCATTTTAACAGCCTGCCAAGTGTGGCGATTATGCCAAGCCCCCCTTTTGGGGGAAGCCTATGTCCCTGGTTCTGAAATGATGAATGATGATTTCTTACGCATTACGCTTGTAACCTGCACTCAGTGGAAAAGTACATTTAAAATAACTTTTCCGTTACACTAACATTATAACGTATGAATTATTAATATAACGATAGTTAATAATTCATTTATACTACGTTTTATTGTGTGCAATAAATTTCGCGGAACAATAAAATCTCTTAAATAGTTTCGCTTTTTTTTTGTTGTGATAATATTGCATTGGTTGAGTCTTCTCACCCGGTTTTGTGCACGCGATATCTATACATATTATAAACTAGCTTTTGCCCGCGGCTTCGCCCGCGTGGATGTCGGAAAATATCTCACGGGACCGTAGCGTACTAACGGGATTAAAAGTAGTAAATCAAATGTGTTTATTATGATTATTTAATAATTAGACATAGCCTCTCGGAATTGTTCGTGGGTAAGATAGATTAAAGTCGCTTTTCGTGTCTGTCTGTGTGCCCGCGTCGTTCTTCTAAACTACGTTGAATTTTGATGCGGTTTCCACCATCATTTAGAAAATGTATTCCGCGGAAAGTTTATATGTATAAAACATTAATATTTGACTTTATAGCACTGAAACCTCTATCTTTTGTCAAGTCGTAAAAACCGCGCGAAGCAGGGACGGGTCGTTAGTATTGTATAAACAACAGAGGCGACGGCTTCATATAACCCCATTCCTGCCGGGTTCGCTTCGGAACGATTCTATTTGAGTTTACTATTACTAAATAATATAGTAAGTACCTATTAGTCACATTACAGGTCAGTCATTTAACACATCCTGCTATAAAACATTCAAAAAACGCGTATCTATAGTCTATCCTATATCGCGAACGCAATTTACATTTTTTGTCTTGACTAAGAATTTTGACGACACTAGTTCTATTAATAAAGGCTTCTACAGACCGGCGCGACACGCGACTCGACACATAGGCCCCGTGTGTCGCGCGACGAGCGGTGCCTTTGTGTCGCGTCGCGAGTCGCGCCGGTCTGTAGAAGCCTTAAGCCGCACGTGGGGTGTCAGAACTCAGAATTCAGTATTCAATCGTGGTATAAACCAAGCTACTTCGGGAGCACACTTCGGTGGCAATCGGAGGTTCCGAAACACCGTTCGTTACGGTGCAAGGTAAGCCGTTCTCGAGCGAGTTATTAGCGGACAAAGAGAGAAAAATATGTAGACGAGACCGAGATATACTGTGGTGTTATTGAATTTCGTAGATTTGCAAATATTTTATTGTGTCGACTTGTTGACAGACAAATTAACTTTGAATTGGTTTTCTTTTGTACTTGATTAGTTAGTTACATTTTAAAATCTATAATAGGTAGGTACCTATTACAGCTAGAATTTTTTTTTGCGTGATTATTGCCATAATTATAGTGATATTTTGATTTAGGTATGTAAGTTTGTGTTTGAAGTGGTTTAAAACGTTGTCATTTTGATACGAATAGAGCGCTAGATAGAATTAGTAATGTTCCGTTTAATAGATATGTTGTGTTGTGTTGAATTCTTGACAAATAAATTCCCGTGTATTTCGTTTTCACCTGTTCCCTCGCATTTTATTCGTCACAACATAATTTTAGAATCTATTTGCAATAGACAATTTTGTTTGTGTAGTGATTCCTGTCTCTTTGGTTTTACTACTTGACCATAGATGGCGTTAAATTAAGAAAGTAAAGGAATGACTGAAATTTGATTGAGGTTGTTTTTGATGTTATTTTGAGTTTATGAGATGTGATTATTTTTTTCTTCGGCTAATGGAAGTTGTAGCTTCGCTACTGATAAACAGTGTTAATAAATGCGATGATGTTGCCCCCAACTTTATAATGCACACATTTATTTAATTTTATTGTAGTTGAAGTTATTCTGCAAACATTTTATTTCAACAGTGTTATTCGTTGAAATGTTGCCGGAAGATTAATCAAATCTGTCAAACAAACGGTGAGCGGTGGTATTAGCTGCGTCAAAAAATGTGATAACATTTTTATCAATCTGTTTCAATCCAAATACAATCCTTGGGCTTCAAATGCCGTCGACTGGGCAGCCGCGACAAGCTCAGAATTATTGAATTTTTGATGAATATTCGCTCCTCCTGTATATTTTTAAAGCGGGCAAATGAAAAGCCCCCGTTTTTCCTACACAAAGTTGATTCGTTTGTTTTACAAAAACATTGTTTTTTCCAGTTATTAGCGACAATTTGCTGTTCTTTTTTAACTGTGTTTGAAAATAGCAGGACGTTGGCTCTGTTTTGATTCGATTTGTTGTATCTGCTCACAAGTTTTTTGTCGTAGGTAGGTTTATTTTTCTATTGTATCAAAATACCATCCGTCATCCATTGAAGTAGGCTACTATTATCGCGCTATTTGCCAAGGGGGATGAGCAATATTGCATTATGTTTGTATACCTCTATAGTTTACAGTAAATTGTAAAAAGGCGAGCCAAATGTTTAGAACATTTATACATTTTATCATCACGCTATAGATTTATGGGGCTAAGCTGTCAATCATCATGACTAAACAGAGTGGATTATTGTGATGGGGCAGTAAAGGTATCTTAACCGTTGTAGCTACGTGAAGAAAGCGTGAGATTTTGTATGTATTTATGTTTTATAAAACTCACATAGCATAACTTCTAAATTCCCCGAAGAGTTAGGCAGAGGTGTACCTACTTATAGTAAACCAGCATTAAATTCCGCCAGTTGTTTAGGTCCCATGTAGTAGGGGGCGAGCCTATTGTAGTAGGGGGCGAGCCTATTGCCACTAACCGGGCACAAATTCACACTTCGGACTGTGCCTGAGAAATTCCAGATGGTAAACCCAATAACACTTTGCCTGACCCGAAAATCGAACCCAGGGCCTCATGCTCAAAAGAAGCGAAACAGTATTATTAAAAGTGTTAACAAATTTTATTAAAAGTGTCGTTTTTACGTTCCTCGTCGTACAAAACGATGAATTAAGTAATTTGTACTTTGTTTTTTGACTCAAACGGCGAGAAATCACTTTATTGTCGGAGTTTTGTCAATTTTGTCAATATTCATGTAAATTTGGTCAATATTCTTGTCAATTTTGTCAATATTCTTGTTTTCCGGGATTGCAAACATCATCGTAGAGATTTGATTCGATCACTAAATCGGTGAAAATGTCATTGGGCTTGTCTTATAGGAAAAAGGTCAGTGACAGCCTGGATTCTGGATTGCTGCCCGATTAATGACAAGACACGCATCATGGTACTGATAAAGCTGATTTGTCTTTCACTCGCGCTCCCGATCGATAAACGAATGATAAACTAAGTAATTTAGTCGGTGTCGTCGTGGCATGAAACAAAGCTGATCATAGAGGCTCTTACATACTCACGTGATATCGCGGGCGCGACAGGCCGCAACATAGAAATCGTGGTACTATAATATATTATAATGTCGCGTCTCGGCCGCGATATCGCACCACAGCAGCACCGTACGAGAGCAGTGTCTTTTTTTTTTTTGGGTGGGATATTATCAAATAACTTCTCCCACTCTGGGCGGAGCGAGGGCGTGTCAGACTTTTACTGACTAAAACCCACCCGTGTTCCTTCATTTGCCTGTGTACCAGGGCCACGATATCCCTTTCGGACAAACTCGCAACCCTGGCAGGCATTGGTCCTGACGGACCCCGTCAGTTGGTGCTGACATCAACGTTCGATTACAACTGTGTAATATAATTTGGTACAGTCCCTTCTGTCCTACTGTATCTCAGCGTGGGGTGGTGCTGATGCCACGGAGTTTCTAAAAGTTGAAAGATCACAAACAGCCGTCTTAAAGGTTATGCATAAGAAACCACGCATGTACCCTACATCTCTGTTATATAGCGAGTGTAAACTTCTATTCGTGAGACAGCTCTTTGTCCTTCAATCAATTCTGCGCCAACATTCCTCTCTCACCTATGTCCCAGGGCTCATGAGTGAGAAACGACGCAAAAGCTGTGTATGTCCCACCGTATGCCATAGGACCACTCTTGCTAGTCGACATTTCTATGTCCATGTTCCTCGTCTTTATAACAAAGCAAACAAACAACTCAAAATTTACGAACATTCATTCTCAAAGTGCAAATTGCTGGTGCAATTACTGTTATAACTTTCTTATAGTGACAATGAAAGTCTTCTTGTACAACCGATCTAACTCTACAGTGTAATCTGTACACTCACACGCAATCACACATACTAACTACACCAACTTTCTCACACCACACAACACACCTACACAATACACACAACACACCTACACAATACACACAACACACCCACACAGCCCACTTACACCCACAGTTACTTTCTTTTAATTACCAACTTGTTTTTCATGTAACCCTATATTACCTATTAGCTTTTTCCAAGAAACACCGGCTTACATTATATTATTAAAACGCTGACTCATTTTAAACGGAAGGCCCTGTCTCCTAGATATAGTTTTTTTTTTTTACTTGTACAGGATCTTTTGCACTAAAGTTAAATACTGTATTGTATTGCATAGTTTTTGCATATCAATAAGTGGTGGAACAATAATCTGTGACACTGTTTTTGGAACAATATTATTATTATTAGAAACGAGAAATACAAGGGCTTTCTTTTTAAAAATAACACACATTCTGACATCAATCAAAGTTCAGTAACTGCTGATATTCGTAAATAAAAAGTAAAAAATAACAGTTATTAAGCAATCTAATTCGACTGTTATTAATAATAGCTGGCTTTCGCATCTTTTAACTATTTCCATCTCCTAAAATCAAACAAAAGACGTAAGCAAACAGTTCTAATGATAGCAACACCATTACATACAGTTTATTTACTGAAGTCAGATTCTGACCCACGCTGATCGAGAAATGTATAAATTCTGTAAAAACGGTATTTACGCAAAATTAAAGTTAGTAGAGAAAAAGTCATGCAATCTCCATGAATTGATAGTTTGGTTAAATTCAAATGTAAAAACATTGATTATGAAAATGATATCTAAAGCTTTTACTTTGAATTCAATGTAATAAACTTTAAAATAACGAAGTAGTTATTTATCGTTCGAGACTGTATTTGGTGTAGAATTTGCATATGCCCCCTCATTCCCAAAGATACACTCACTAGCGACCTGTGTCGCTGTGTCCATTCTAAAATAGCATTTGCATTTAGTTGGTGGTAGGGCTTGTTCTAATGGGCACGCCACAATTGTGGCTATAAGTCCCCTCTTTGAGGAGTGGATAAAGAGGCACCACGGCGTCCTCACCTTCTGCCTGTCACAGGTTCTCACCGGACACGGTTGTTTCGGGAGGTTCCAGTTCAGAATAAAGTGGGAGGAAACGCCCGGCTGACACCACTGTGTGGATCGCCCGGACGACACGGTGGAGCATACGGTGGAGGTCTGCCCGGCTTGGGCGATTGGCGGCAGCGATCTCTCGCGTCCGGCCCTGGTTCAGGCCATGGTTCGGAGCGAGAGTCGCCGTCACCTCCTTCTGCGAAGCAGTAATACTCGCGAAGGAGGAGATAGAACGCGTGAGGGAGAGGCAAAATTCGTGCCCTCACGCCCCTAGTCGCCGCAGGAGACGCCCCGGGCGTCGGGAGTCGTAGGCCGATTTCCGGCCACTGTAGGCGCGGGCTTCCGGACGGTGAGCGATGTGTAGCTCGCCGTTCGATAAGCATCAGGCCCGGGTCGACGGCGCGTTGTGTTCCACGCGCGCCTCAAAGAGATGTCAGCACGAATCGACGGGGTCCGTTATGGCCAGTGCCTGCCAGGGTTGCGAGTTAGTCCGAAAGGGATATCGTGGCCCTGACACACAGGCAACGGAAGGAACACGGGTGGGTTTTAAAGCTTCTACATTGTCGCGCGACGCGACACCGGTAGAATAGTTTCCTTGAGGTTCTAATAGAAATTGTTCTACCGGTGGTGTCCCGTCGTGTGATATAAGTCACGCCAGTATGTAGACACCTTTAGTCAGTAAAAGTCTGACACGCCCTCCCGTTCTGCTCAGAGCGGGAGAAGTTATTTGATAATTTCCCACCAAAAAAAAGGGCTTGTCCTAAGTCTGCCTGGCTAGCTACCACCATCTTATCTAAGTCTGTCGTCATAACAACAATGTTATCAGCATAGTTGTGTTTCGGCAGTTAGAGGTAAGATAGCCAGTTCCTCTGTGGCTTAGGATTCCGGGTGATGCACCTTACCTGACATTATGTCTTTAAATGAATAATCTGAATAAACACTTCTTTTTTTTGATCATCACTTACCATCAGGTGATATAAAGGCCAAGAGCTTCCCCGTTGAGTTAGTTTAGGTAAATACCAATGTGAATTATTTTACCTTTAAAATATATAAAACCCGCGGGCACAGCGGACTTTACCCATAACCTATAACATTTCCATTAAAAGCGCAAAACTACTCACACGTTTTTGTGCCAATTGCACTTATAAATTAATAATAAAATATCCCACTGATCCAGAACGCATATCACCCACAGAACAATGTGATCGAACCCTAAGATTTATACGAGCTTAGCACTCTTGTCCACTGAGGCGTAAGGCAATAAATTCGTCAGGCAATGAGCAAAAACAGTCAGTGGACATGATTGTCGACAACGTGTTGTATGCCCATCACTCACTGCAGAAATCGCAACAAATACGCATTTGATATAGATGTTGTGAAATAATGAATTAATTTTGGCAATTAGCAGGTCAAATCCCGTAATTAAAACGATCAAAATCATTCTAATTCCGATTACGAAAAATACGGGACTCGCCCCTCTGAAATATTAGACAGAAAACTATTGCTACGGGCTGTGGTTATATAACTTGGAAAAAGTATTTTCTCAGCTGTGGACTACGAACGTTTAAGTTGCACATCCTACCATACATTTGTAATCAGTCTATTCTATGCATTTTGCAGTATGCAATCGCTAAACTGTAAACCATGTTGAGCCATACACTGCCAAAATAGCTTTGAACCAAATCCATAATACGATAATAAAATTACCGGCCCTTTCGCACTTTAATCAAGCTGAGTACAGACTAGTTGATATTTTAATTAAATTTCGCACTTCAGCTTTGCGCCAATCATACGAGTTTTACACAGAATTTAATTCATCATTTCATCAACTTTAACTGACATATTGATGAACCGTTGACAGACCGGTTTAAATTGGAGTCGCCGTGCTTTTACCGCGATTTTAGTCGAGATTGCATTTAAATTGTTCATCAGATGAGTGCTGTTAAGTTTTAACTGCGGATTATCAGCTGCATGATTGAGTGCTGTTCTGTAACTCGAGAAATTTGTGTTTCACGTTGGTTTAGCTGTACGGGATTAGTATTAATTGGGATTGTGTCTAAACATAGTGTGCTTTCTGTATTGTTTCGAATAATGATAAATGATGATACATGATTTTTATTTCTGTAAGTAGGTTTGTACAAACACTTTTACACGTCGGCTGTGAATATCATCATCATCCACAGCCCACTGTTGGACATGATTCTCTTTTCTTATGTCAATTCCCACGCTTGTGTGCCAGCCTTATCACAATGTCGGCAGCTCATTTCGCCGGACGAGCGACACCTCGTCCTCCAGGCCTCGAACTGCACTCGGTCATCATTGCGCCTTGCCAGGTGTTCTGAGCCTTTAATGTTTCCACTTCTGGGACATAGGCCTCCTCTCTGTGATAGGGAGTGGGCTGTAATCCACCAAGCTGGCCCAGTGCGGGTTGGTAGATGTCACATAACTTCGAATTTTGGTTCTAGGCACACATCACTTTATAGCTTCTGTCAGAAACAACGTTAGCCTTTAAGTTGTTTTAGTTGTGACAAGTTTGTTTTGTTGTATAGGCACAAGCTTTTCAAACATCACCATCATATGTCGGGGTGCCCCTGAATTCGCGAGCTCGCTTCGTTCGCTCCCGCGGACAGAGATTGTGTTCGCAGCTTTTACTGATTCAATCATGTTCACTGGGCCCGAATTCAGTCCTGTGCCTTAGAAAAATATATAGATTGGGCTGTTGTCTCTCGGAATAATAGAACACTGGCACATAATGTTAACTCATTTTCGTTAACTCTTTCGTATTAAGTATTGGGATGACAGCGAGTCTGGTTTAGCATCTAAGTAGTTTTAACCAACAAGGTGAGGTTAAACTTGGTTCCGCGCTAAAATCAATCTGTTTTTAGCAAAGTCTATGAATTCCGACATACGTTTTGATGAACTGTATTAACCCAAAGAGATTAAATTCGCAGATTTTTGCTACAACGAATAATTTTATAAGCAATTCCAAACGCAGGAAAATGACTGTGTCGAATGTCCTGAATTTAGATGAAAAATCCATTATTTCAACATTAGTTATGGACGTCAACAACAACATCATTATTTAATAATTAATACATTCCGGGACTAAATGAGTGTAATATTCGCAGCACTTCAGCGAAATTTATTTCGTAAACAATTAGTTTCAAAAACCACTGCATGTGCGACGTGCGTACCTATACGTACCGCAAGCGGTCATTGTATTCATGGGCGATCGCATAAACACGCCGACATTACTCGCTACAAATGTGTAGAGGAGCAAAAACTGTTTAATTGGGCGGTGTACGCGATACCGAATCATTCGGTATCACTGCGTGTGTGTACTCGACTTTAGTGATGTGGCCAAGTCGATTTTTGTGCGTAAAGGGTTAACTTTTTTTGTTTTTTTTTTGCTTGTTGTTTTTGGAGGTCTCGTATTTTATAACGTCAACGTTTTTTATTTTCTCTTTTATCTAATCTGTTGGATTCCTGCAGATTTATGTGATCGGATGTAACTGAAATAGAACAATACAACTTTTAATAGCTTGATTTCCCTAAGATGCTCATTAGGAAAACTAACACAATTTTGTAAAAGGCATGATATCAATAGGAAGTATATTTTTGTCGCGACTTCTTTGGTCTCTTCTCATGCGTAGCGTTTAGATTAGTTTAATAATAAGGGCTTTAGTGCCTGTGTAAGAGGAAGCCTCCATTTTAAAATCGTCATTTTTGAGCAGTTGCGTAATTACAATAGTTACAACAATAGATATATCCTATTAGATGAGACAGTGCATTGTCTGTCCAGTTAACAGCTGGCATAATATCGGTGTACTACAATCATTGCTACGTCATGCAGCAATTCACAAAAAAAAACCATCTATTACAAAAAAAAAAGACCGATAAAAAAGCCTACACTCCACACTATTGCAAGTACGACCACGACCAACAACAGGTGTGACGTGTGGCATCACTAGTGCGGGACATGTAAAAATAGTGGGCAAATCTAGCAACCTGTTAGTGTGGGCCGCTGACAGCCCGCGCGAGTCTACTGCGGCCGCTATCACCGCAACTAAGTACTTTCGGCTTATGTAGGGGGATTTTTAGCTTTTTTTTAAATTGGAATAGTTGATTTTCGCGGTCTTTTCGATGATTGGCTTAGGATTAGTATTGTGGGTGGTTGAGATTAGGTGTTGTTGAGTGTGAGGATTGGATTGTATGTAATGTGTGTGTATCATACTAAGGTGTCTCAAGATTTTTCTTCTTGTCTCGTTTCCAAATGACAAGACACGGTGTATGCGTATTGACTTTGGACAACTTCTTACTTCTCTAGCTGTAGAAGATGTTTAAGTGACAGCGTTTTAAGCCTTCAAGAGTAACTCTATTTAAGTGCTTACGAGTATAATAGTGATACTTGGAAGGAAAGAAGGAGAAGTCACCTAATCTGTTTACTTGTCAGGGTTGTGGGTTTGTCTGAAAGCGATACCGTGGCCCTGGAACATAAGCAACTGAAAGAGCACTGGTGGGTTTTAGTCAGTAAAAGTCTGACACGCCCTCCCACTCCGCCCAGAGCGGGAGAAGTTATTTGATAATTTCCCACCCAACAAAAAAAAGGCTAATCTGTTTAGCAAATTGTTTAACCTCGACTAAAGAGAAAATGACGTCTTATTTCAACTACCTCATCCAAAGGTTCACTGACTTCAAAGCTACTAAAAAGTTTAAAAAGTTTGTGCATGTCTAGTGAAAGTCTTAATTTTTTGGTCCCAATAGTGAAATTCTCCGGCCGTTTGTCCACCACCACGTCAACGGGACGTCAACGAGAACGAGCTGACGGCACCGATGTAGCGATACATACATTTACTACGGCCGCGTGTCCACCGCACGTCCGTCAACGATACACACATTTACTACGGCCGCAGGTCCACCGCACGTCCATCAACGATACATACATTTACTGCGGCCGCAGGTCCACCGCACGTCCGTCAACGATACATACATTTACTACGGCTGCAGGTCCAGGTTTCTCGTTGACCCGTTGACGGTGGCGGTGAAGTGTCAATGTCCAACTTTTCCATAGTTTAATTAAACTTAAGTAACTAGAATTAGAAGGTCGCTTACTTCTCGTACTACTTGCTTTGTTTTCCCCAGATGGAGACTTTTCTTAGGTTTCCTTTTTATTTGCGTGGCCTTTGATTCAGTGAACTTCAAATAGTCATCAAGTTGCTATTAATAATAAAGTTTATTTATTTTTAGGTCTCGTTCGCAATTCGTTTCTAGTTTGGCTTCTAATGTTAGCACTGAAGAGATGAGATTTGAACATTTTCAAGGAAGATAAATTCTCAAGTATTTTCAAAAACACGTTTTTACGAGTACCTTAACTACTTTCTAAAACCTTGACCATGATGGTAATTCTTGTTTTTACGTCTTCTTCCTTTGATTTGTTGATCCTAAATACTTTTTATTCTGAACTAGCTGATCCGAAAGACGTTATGCTGTCGAAATTTCAATTTATAGGTAAAAGCACTTTAAGTTATCCCGAGTTGAAGTTGAAGGAGAAGCAAAGGTAGCCGATAACAGCCTAATATGAGAAATAGAAAATTCAAATATTTTTGAGTTTAGAACACAAATAAATTTTAATTTGTTCATAAACATTTTTTTTATTGTAATAATCATGGTATTCTATGTATATAAAAACATTATTTAAATATTCCAAAAATATTACCGCCGTAAAGACGCATTTATGCCGAGATTTAAAAAAAACACCTCCGAATAGACAGGACCGAGGACCTCTGGCGCAAGACGGTGTGAATAGGCATTGAACCAATTTGGACTAAGTATAAGTTATCTGTGGCAATTTTTATTCCCGCACACGTGCTGGAAAATAAAAAATCGTGCGCGTGTGAAATACATCGCATTGTGAACCTAATCGTAGTGCGATATGAACCAGTTTTCGAGGAAGTGTATTGAAAAATAATAATACGTTTAGTAATAATTAAAGACACATACACACAGATATGAAAATCTACAGAAGGCTCTACGTTGCCGTCAATGTTCACCTCTTGGAAAGGAGACTCCGGTTACTAATGGTCTCTGTAAAACACTGCAGAGTTAACTAGAAACTAGGAACCCTACACGGAATAGGGGTGCTTCATAACATAACCTAGAATACCACACTTGATACTCATATATACCTACATACACATTGCGGCGTTGCCTCTGCGGTTTAAACCTGTTAGGTTATTTTCACAAGCGGGCCATCAATTTCTATTCGTATTTTTTGATTATAACTTGAACAAGATTGTCAGATTTTTATAAAAAACCGGTCAAGAGTGAGTCGGACTCGCGCACCGAGGGTTCCGTACGTATATACGATGTTGATGATTTCTGAAAACGGTGCTATTTAGAGACATTTTTTTATTTTTCCTGTAATCTTTACATAAACTTCTATCCCATAGATTAATTTCACATTTTATCTAAGAAAACTTCGGAGATAAGGAAAAAAATACCGTTCCTCCCCGGAACGGTATTTTTTTTTAAATTTTTCATCAAAAGTCGGAAACTAGGCTGTCTAAAAAAAAAATATGTTTGAGAATGTGCAAACAGCACTCTTTCATATGATATCCCATATGCCCTAGTAGCCCTACTTCAATTATTTAAGAACCGGTTTCAGTCCCTTTTGCAAAAAAAAATTTTTTTTTTTTTTTTCTTTTTTGCCAAATAGTTGGGCAACCGTCATCTAAAACTATTCTAAATTTCAAGTTGATAGGATTAGTAGTTCTTGAGATATCCAGGTGTGACAGACAGACAGACAGGCTTAGTCTCACCATAAGGGTTCCTTTTTACCATTTTGTTACGGAACCCTAAAAACCGGCCAAGTGCGTGTCGGACGCACAATGAAGGGTTCCGTAGGTGGGAAGAATTATCCCAAGAACAAACATAACATTGTAGTTGAAAAACATGATCCCCATACATTCCAACGACAATTTTATTTTAAGATCACAGACTTCTTATAGGTTTTCCTGTAATCTCTAGGTAAAGAACTATTTTCTGTATTTTTATCAACATTTTAGGTTCAGCAGTTTCGGAGATAAGGGGTGGTAATTTTTCATCTATTTTCTTAAATAATTGTACCAAGTAAAAGTTATTATTATTATTTTATTGATTGTTGAATTCTGCAAATAGTGTATGGTTATTCTTCGAATTTGGTATGTTCACTTATTTGCTCACTCAACAGTGTTTTTAGCCTTTTATCTGGTGTAATACCCTGATTTATTAGTCGTAGGTGTAGCATGCGCGCTCTTGGTGCGTTTTTACCAGCTGCATAAAATTTGCGTGCCCTTGGTTCTAGACATGCGCAAAATGTGTCAGTGAAAATAAATGAATGAAGTATATCTTTTTGTTTAACGAAGTAGTCCACTAATTTACTTCAGTACTTCATTTAGTTCAGCAAATCAGAACGAGTCGATTACGAGAGAGTGAATGATAAGTTACCACGAATGACGGACTTCACTAGTTCAGTTTTTTACCTATCTTCTATCTCAATTTTCCTTCATACTTTATACAGGCTTAGTTAGGACTGCAACCATGAAATATGAATCTAAGCAACTATTTTCATTAAGTAGTATGTTTTCTGTAGTACTCGTATGTGTCTATACACATACGAGTACTACAGAAAACATACTACGCCAACGCCAAATACGCCAACCTATACAAAAAGGTCTAACTATTTAGACCTTTTTGTATAGGTTGGCGTATTTGAAAATCGAAATCACAGTTGCTGCGAGCGAAAAGATATACTGAACTAAATGAAGTAGAGACACATTTGAATGACTACTGATTGAATGATAAGTTTATTTTGTGAAATGAAGTAGTTCATTTCCTTCAATCGTTCGCGAACTACCCATGTCTACTTGGTTCGTCTGTACCAGCCGCATAGACTCCTTGGACGCGACACATGAATGTCGTATCACCGGCGATTTGACGAGGCGCGCTACGCCTTGCAGTTTCAGCTCGTCAGGAACCAGTTGTTAGTTTCAGCTCGTCAGGAACCAGTTGTTACTTTTACCTTAACACTTAATTACTATAGTTATTAGTACTTTCTGCATTTACATTTTAGTACTAGTTGATTTTTTAAACTAAGTCTGGTTCGGTCTGGATAAGGTTCATCTTTGTAAGATAATATTAATTTGAAAGGATATGTAATTTAGGGGTCATGAACCTAAAACTGATTGCAATCGATTCCTTGGTGCGGAAACCAAATGCATTACTAAGATTTACCATCGATGTACCTTAAGTTTTTTCGTAATCTCTCTTCTTTAGCCCAAATTATCGGTTCAGCAAGTATTTTGATCATATTGAACTTCAAGTTTTTATATAAATGGTGTTTCGTTTAAAATGGTGTTTTATTAATTAACCTTACAAACTTTAAGGAGTGATTTTAAATAATAATGAACAAAATATTTAAGGTGTTTTAAAATTAACTCGACAAACTAAGGCGTGTTTTAGACCATCGAACTGAATAACTTTTACTACGGGACCAACTTCGAAATCGCGAAAAAAAACCGGTGTCCCATACAGTATAGGTAAGTATATAGTTTAGTATAGAACAGTAGATAGAGCCTTTTTTACATATTTGAAGGCTGATGATGCCTGAGTTCAAACAGTAAGAGGCTGGCGGCGGCTGTGTCAAACGTTCTTAGGAAAACCTAGCCGTGCTTCTATATATATATTTTTTTTTTGTAAACTTTGGCCTTCATAAGTGCCTTCTATGTGCCTATTTGAAATAAATAATTTCACTTTTCTTTTTTTTTTTTTAATGTTGCCGCACACTAGGAATTTCTCCTGTATCGTGGGTGCGTTTACAAACATTTAAACTCACATACACAAACAGCCAGACTCGGAACAACTACTTGTAGGTCATACGAATATTTGTTCCGTGAATCGAACCCGCGACACGCAGCGCAGCAGTCAATAGCTTAACCACTGCGCCAACCGTGCCGTCGAACACGTGTCGACTTTGACATTCATTGAGGATAGAGCAGCAAATTCAAACTTGATTCAAAATATATCACGGTTGGAAATGCTTTTATAAATGAGGGATATTATTACGAAATGAAAACATTTTCAGTTTCACACTGAATATATTTTAATTTTCACACAGTCAAATAGTGCCTATCAAAAGTACTGTGTCAGCGGAATTCCGAATCAATTGAATAGCTCCGACCTACGCTCGCTAATTGCCAAAAGTATCTGAATATAAACTCTCTGAAAGGCATTCAGTATGAGATCACAATGTAAACCTACGCATTAAAATGCCATTAATTTGTGCATTTCACTCAGTCCCACTACATTTACGACATTACATTGATACATAATATTGTACAATTTAAGGGTTCTTAAACAACAGTATTTCAATATTTCAGTGTCCGATAATCATCTGCATTATTTCTGCCTTTATCCCAATTTATTTGGAATCGGTGCAGCATGCCTTGAGATCGTCCGTCTCCAGCTCTATTAGGGCTCTCGCAGACAGGCGCGAAGAGGCGAAACGCCGGAGCGTAACTCCGCTGCCGTAAGAAATCGTGGCACAGCGGACGGAGCTCCGGCGGGTTCTCATGGCGACATGGAGAGTGCGATTGTCGCAACCCAGTGCTGGGCACGCCACAATTGTGGCGATAAGTCCCCTCTTTGAGGAGTGGCTAGAGAGGCGCCACGGCGACCATACCTTCCGCCTGACGCAGGTCCTCACAGGACACGGTTGTTTCGGGAGGTTCTTGTTCAGGCAACATTTTCTTACAAACGAGGTAATTTCGAAGCCTCGGTTCTCCGTCAGGTAACAATTCGGATGAGATCTGATGGCAGCTCTTCAGAGTACGGGTAAAGGAGGTCTAGAGCGCCCAAGGCACCCTACTGATCAGACAGGCCATTTACACCAGAGAGTGTGTAGAGTACTGAGTGTTAGAAAAAAAGAAAGATTTTTTTTTTATTCTGCACAAACAAGAAAATTTTGAACAGAAAAATTGACAAAATACACACTCTAATACAAAGTAGCTAATTACAATCTTATTTTAAGACTATGGCTGACTCTCTGACTGTGTTCGGATTTCTATACATTTTTATGCTATTTTTGAGATTTTCTGTTTCATGAACAACTCCGGTATGAAATGTCGGCTTGATTAGTAGCGCCTTAAGCGCTCTAGACCTCGTCCATCCGTACTCTGGACAGCTGCTATCAGATCTCATCCGAATCGTAACCTGACGGCGAACTGAGGCTTCGAAATGACCTCGTATGTATGAAAATGTTTCTCTGGGTACTTCGTTTTGACGGTCAGTGTAACATAACTACTCTAAAATCGTTTAAAAGCTTAGACCTGACGTCATCGATCGCACTAGTGATGGGAAAGTGGTCTGCTTATGGTAGATATCGCTATACCTTACATAAACTGATACAACATCACTTATTGGTATTCCACTGAGTGCAGTTCTATGTATTTTTTTTATAAGGTCACACACGGGATTGTGTAGGTAGGAGTACTCATACACACCTTTTTAAATGAACGACAAAAGCTTTTGCGAAGCGTAAGTTGAATGTATAGATCTGAATTATTCTTGGTTGGCATTCAATTCAGATAATTATGTTGCAGAGGCATAGCAGTTGCATTGACGTCCCTGAGACAGAGCTAATACATTTCATGCACAGGCACATCAGACGCTGTTTAGCCTTAAGTATGGGTGTGTACAGATACATATTTTCAAGTCTAAACAGCGTCGAGCATACGTCAAACTAATAACTTCTAAATTCTGTCTTATCAATAACTCCCCAGCACTACATACCGCCCGGACGGAACAGTGTGTCCATACTATGCTTCTAGAAATTCGATTACCTCCGATGGCTATGTCAATGACTAGAATTTCAATTAGAACAAATTATCTAGGGATACGGGAGGCAAACTTGATTTGTTGGCGCTTGCGCACACCGCTTCCCTCGCAGGGCACTGAATTAACAGACTGTTAAATTTTAGTGGACTTCATACACGGATAAACATGAATGATACAGCCGAGCGGATTATTTGCAATGTTAGGCATATATTGTCCTGCGTATTTGAAACGAGGAAGTTTTCTTTTTAACTGTATTTTTCACGTAATGGGATATATACTCCATTGGTTTAGGTAGTTAAATAAAGGTAAACAAATAGTAAAAAGGGTTTTTATACATGACACTTTCTTGTATAAAAACAACTTATAACCAAATAAAATAGATTTTTGATGTTTACGATAGTTTCCTCATTTTTACTTAGATAAATTAAAAACTGACCCACTAAAAAGTGAAAAATAAAAAGCTTTTTGTAAAAAAAATAACCGTCTTCCAAAAAAACACTACAAAGTAAAAAATAACTTTTAATTTCGGAAGTCGGTGTCTTTGGATCTGTATTTTAGTTTTTTGCCACCGACTTCCGAAATTAAAAGTTATTTTTCACTTTGTAGTGTTTTTTTGGAAGACGGTTATTTTTTTAGTTAATGTAATTGGCACATACCCGTTTTGTGTTAAAGTAAATCTTTTCCAAAGGTGGAAAAGATTTACTTTAACACAAAACGAAAGCAAAATATTCTAATTTAATCTCATTTTCTGTCAACACCAGTTTCAACCTTGTCACATTGACATTCACCACGCTTGCAGCAGTTTATAGGCACAAAGGGTTTCACGACATTTCCTCCTGCTCTGTGAGCACACAGCCTCAATGGGGACCGTATGGTCGCTTGATTGACGTCTCATCCCTGAAGGGAAATCGTGTAAGCTGTTGTAAAACGGAATGAACGGCATTTCACGTCTTCAGTTCGACTTGACGCCAATTGATTCGTGTTTGTCTATCTTGAAACAATAGTTGTAGCTTTGGAAGTAAAACATTTTACGATAGTTTGTTTCTGAAAACTCTTTTAATTTGGGAATTATTATAAGTAAGAATCTAACGTGAGTTGCACGAAACCAACATTAGTTTAACGGAGACTTTAAATTCATGCCATCCCTTACATTTTGTATCAAATAGAAAATGACAGCATCAATCATCGTGCAACTCACCGTAAAGGCATCGGATTGGCTACCGAATTAGTCTATTATGATGAAGGGGGATGCGCTAAGGTATCCCGCGAAATTCAAATTTTCTTACGTTTTTTGCCATTTGCAGGTCAGTAACAGGTATGTTGATCTAAATATGATTCGCGGCCATAACAAATATGGCCGTTACAGAATTTTATGCATTAGAATCAGCATTACAACTCTCTAAGTTCAAAAAAACCTACTGAATAATGAATATTTCTGAAATAATCTTTAGGAGGGTACTTATTCCAAAAGGGGGCAAAAAGGGGGCTACTGGATATCTCCGCCTTATGAAATCCGATTTCGATGGTTTTTTTTATTATTTGAAACGTAGTAACTTTAAGGATGTAGTAACTTTAAGTTGGTCTCACATAAATTTGGTGAAGATCTGATGAGGATCTTCGGCGTGATAAGCAGAATAGCTCCTCAAATTGCAGTAAATTGCTCAGTTTTCGATTGTCCAGTGGAATCGGCTGTTAAATTAATTGTAGCAAAAATGTTTGTGCTCGCGAGTTCTATTTTTTGCAGAACTACTAGTAAAATATTTGGTCATGCAAAACCGGATACATTTTAACTATCGACTATATAATAGCACCTTTTAGTTAATAGTTAATACCCAACTTAATGAAACAAACATGTTTACGTCCAGACAGCGGAAAATCGGACAAGAAAAATAAGAAAAAAAGTGTAAAAATTTGCAACTAATCCTTCCAACCCCGACCGCGTGGATCCTTTCATCTCACTAATTGAAAAGTTCTACACTGAAACAAACAGACACACAGTACCTATCTCCTGAATCTTTAGTAGATTTGATGAGAAAACTGACATTTTCTCTAGTGATTAAAACCCCTACAGCAGTGATGTTATACTTCAATAGTGTCAATATTTTGAGTTTCATTGTTCCACTTTCACAATAAGTTTCATTGTGAAAGTGGAATAAAAGGGTGATCAACAGGACCCATTAAATAAAAGGGTGATCAACAGGACCCATTAAATAAAAGGGTGATCAACGGGACCCATTGAATAAAAGGGTGATCAACAGGACCCATTAAATAAAAGGGTGATCAACGGGACCCATTGAATAAAAGAGTGATCAACGGGACTCATTGAATAAAAGGGTGATCAACGGGACCCATTGAATAAAAGGGTGATCAACGGGACTCATTGAATAAAAACCATCGAACGTTTTGATAAAAAAGCAACATACTGAGTGCTTTTCACTAGCAGGTTGTTGATATATCTAAGGCTTTCCCAATGTTTACGACTTTTTATCAAGAAAAACCAAAACGAAAACTCTCGATAACACCATATTATGTTTCTTCTAAACATAAACCATATGTCGAAGAAAGCAGTCTTAGATTTTGCCTTAAATAGTAAGATTATACGTACCTCCTCTCTGTATTACCTCTATTCCTTCAGTACGACAGATCACACAGCTATTGTTAGTCTATCTCAACTTGATTAATTAATTAGTCTAAGCGATCACTCAAACAAACATGTTTACGTCCAGACAGCGGAAAATCGGACAAGAAAAATAAGAAAAAAAGTGTAAAAATTCAAATCATACAGTCAGCAGGCACCTTACTGATTCGCTAATATTTTTACCACTGCATAAACTATTCTTAGGTACCTTCAGGAAAATGTTAAACAAATTGACAATCTATGTTTATTCTATTCAATTTCTTAATATTTCAACCAACGCCGATTCGAAAACCATTCCTCCAATGTCTAAAGTTAATTGGAAAAGCAAGTGTGCATAGTACGAAAAAAAACCGGCTTAGTGCGTGTCGGACCATGCACAATGAAGGGTTCCGTAGTTGGGATGAATTTATCATAAGAACAAACTTAACATTGTAATTGAAAAACATGTTCCCTCATACATTCCAACTGCACATGTAAGTTTGTACTCTAGCGCACCATATTGAGAGAAATGTTATTTTAAGACCATAGACTTCTTACAGGTTTTCCCGTAATCTATAAGTAAAGAACTATTTTCTGTTTTTATTTCAAAATTTTAGGCTCATTAGGTGGGATTGGGCAGTTTTCATCTATTTTCATAAATAATTGTCAAAATGTTTATTTTAAAATTATAAAAAAAGTTATCTGAAATTCTTATAACAAGCCCTTACATTTGATATGCCACACGGTCCAGTTTGCATTTTTTTTTTTAATTTTCCTATTTTCTTCCCAAAAGTGACCCTCATATTCAAAATTCATTTATTACGTTACACGTCCGGGTGTTTCGGTCACAGAAATTGATAATGTACCAAATTTCAACTTTTTCTTTTTAAGGTACGAAACCCAAAAAACATTTTTAGGCACTGATCAAATTCTTCGATTGATATAGTTGAACTGAATTAAAGATATTGTAGGAACAGTACGGAACTGAAACGAATATTACGTCAATTATTTGTCATTTCAGGCAACCTGAAAAGAATGACACTTGTAATTAGAATACACGGATAGTTTAAGTTGGTATTTAATTTTCTTGTACACAATAACATAGTCTTTGTTAAACCCTGATCAGAATGCCGTAATGTTTGATGACGGATTGTGCTGTTTGTAGTCTATGTCCGCTCTTATAATGATTTGCACACACCCCCGGCGCAGATATAGGAATCTGAATTGCAAAATGTACCCCCTCTTAATGTTTGCGTGTGTAATGTTAATAATAGGTACGTAGTGCAGTGTTTTTAGACTTTATGTACGTATTGTTGGTTTCCATTTTGTTAGCTGGTTGATTGTGTGTGTACGATGTGCTCTACGCCTTAACATTTTTCATGAATACTGTTGATACTAAGTATAATGTTCATTGTCTAAAGACATTGAACAGCTTGTTTAAAACTAAACTTAGTTTTATTCTTGTGCAAAGATGCAATGCACTTTCGACCTCATGCTTCAAAAGTGATACCGGATCATACATGTATGCAACTTGTCGTCCAAATCATGTCCAGTATCTGAAAAGAATAACACCTTATATTAATATATTATTATGTAATTATTTCTTGCAATATAATCAAACAAAGGTTCCATGCCTGAACATGACAGTTGTCACGTGCTCTTGATTGAGATCTACGTTGTCGTTGTCACGCTAACATTTTATATTTTTATATTATTCATTAATAAAACGGTCAGATGGTTTTTGTGACAACCCTTAACTCCCTGCTGTTAGCTGTCCGAGAAAGGAATAAAATAACAACGAGGATTAGCTGTTAAATAAAACGAAATATTTAAGGGGGATGCCTTAAGGAAGCCCGCGAAATTCAAATTATACTTCGGGTATCAACCGAAGACGATTACAAATTTACTTGCAGCAGTACATGAGAAGGTGCTGTCTTTGCCACACTTTTAGATACTCATAGCTGAAAAAAAATAAACATGACGTAGTGTTCTGTCTCTCTCCTACCCGCGGCACGCGGCGCTGTCGCCCGCGCTCTTCAATCATTACGTGTTTTCGTGTTGTCGGAGTCACACTGCATTAAATTTGTAACTTTTACTATACTTTTACACTGTTTTTTTAGTTTGATATAGGAACATCAAAGTTTAAAACGGGAAAACGAAAGCGTTCACGATTTAAGGATAGTGACGATTATTATCGTTTTACGCGGAAAAGGGTTAAAAATCTCGAATCTAAACTGCAAAGATACCGACGAAGTAGTTCGTCATCTTCGTAACGTTCTTATTTTGAAAGTTTTTCTGGTTATGAAGGCGCAAATAATGTTGGATGTCTGGAACTCTGGACGAAAAAGGTATGCTAGTACAGTTACAGTCACTAGTCTTATTATTTAGACTGCAATTCAATCTACTTTCCTTCAACACATTTTAATTTAGTTAGAATAAAATATCTAAATATTTTTTTCGGTGTACCCTCATTTGATAACTTATGCGAAAAAGTATAATTTATTCTGACGTTATTATTATGGCTGTATTCCCTGAAGGGGCAGCTCGAACTGTGTAGTAGGTACTTAGATTCATGACGAAAAAAGAAAATGCCCGACCTGGGAATGGAATCTAAGAACAGTCGTCGATAGCCTTGCTTGCGATAACCAGACCAACGAGGTCCTTAGGACTACAAAACTATTACGCTATTATTATTTGTTGTTTTATACGGTTATAATGAAATCGTAATTAATATAAACCCATCTCCACGTATATTATCGTGTTGAAGATAAGACCTTATTCAAAACGTTAACCGTTTTGATGCTAGTCGAAACAGTTTGAATATTTCCTCCACGTAAATCGTGTTGAGGACAATACAATGCTCCACGTAAATCGTGTCGAAGATTTCAAGTACCTTCCTGTTTTGATTTGGGAATTTGGCCAGTGCGGACCATAGTATGATAACTTTTATTCCTTTCTCCACGTATATCGTGTTGAGGTAACACAAATTTACCTAACCTCCATGTGAATCATGTTGAGATCCTAACTATCGAACTTGGTCAATGAGGACCATAGTTTGATAACTGTTTTTCCCTTCTCCACGTATATCGTGTTGAGATAACACAAATTTACCTAACCTCCATGCGAATCATGTTGAGATCCTAACTATCGAACTTGGTCAATGAGGACCATAGTTTGATAACTGTTTTTCCCTTCTCCACGTATATCGTGTTGAGATAACACAAGTTTATCTAACCTCCATGTGAATCATGTTGAGATCCTAACTATCGAACTTGGTCAGTGAGGACCATAGTTTGATAACTGTTTTTTCTGTCTCCACGTATATCGTGTTGAGGTAACACAAGTTTATCTAACCTCCATGTGAATCATGTTGAGATCCTAACTATCGAACTTGGTCAGTGAGGACCATAGTTTGATAACTGTTTTTCCTGTCTCCACGTATATCGTGTTGAGGTAACACAAGTTTATCTAACCTCCATGTGAATCATGATGAGATCCTAACTATCGAACTTGGTCAGTGAGGACCATAGTTTGATAACTGTTTTCCTTTCTCCACGTATATCGTGTTGAGGTAACACAAGTTTATCTTACCTCCATGTGAATCATGTTGAGATCCTAACTATCGAACTTGGTCAGTGAGGACCATAGTTTGATAACTGTTTTTCCTTTCTCCACGTATATCGTGTTGAGGTAACACAAGTTTATCTTACCTCCATGTGAATCATGTTGTGATCCTAACTATCGAACTTAGTCAATGAGGACCATAGTTTGATAACTGTTTTTCCTTTCTCCACGTATATCGTGTTGGGGTTAAAAAAAAAAAAAAAAATATCTAACCTCCATGTGCATCATGTTGAGATCCCTAACTACCTTGCTCCGCGTAAATCGCGTTGAGTTTCGTAGACAATCCTATGACGATGCTCCTTTCACAGGTGAAGAAATCCCGACTGAGGAAGGGATAACTTTGGTGCCCCCGAAGGTAGAGAAAACTGAAGAGGTACTTGACCCTGAAGTTTTAATGATGATCTTTACCTAGAAGATCCATCAACCCACCAGAAAGAACATTGGGAGGATTTACATAAAGATATAGCTGCTAGTTGGGCACATGCTATAAGTTATAAGTTACCTAAAGAAAGCAAATTACACCGAAAGCACCGAAACTTAACCTAGAAGTTGAGGCGGCTTTGTCAGCCCTTAATATTAAAAAATATATGTTTAGACAATACAAGCCTAATCAAATATCTAGCGGTTTAACAGCTATAGGTATAGTCCTTAATTGGTCTTTGTCCGCTTCTAAGGACACGTTACCACAAGCACAGGAAATTATAAAATCATTAAGTGACGCTGGACGACTCTTGTGTGACTGTCATTGTAGAGAGTCACAGTCGAGGCGATATGCCGTCATTCAATTTGAATAAGGAGACTCGAGAAATTGTGAAGAACACGAAGATCCAACCTTTCGGATCATCTCCAATCAGCAAAAGCAATTTCTAAATCTGGTCTGGAGATGAAGTCTACTCAGCGCGCTCCGTATAAGCCTCCGACAACACAATACCCAAGGGGTCTCTAAACGCGAGGGGGGTTCCGCGAGCAGCAGCCGGCCAGCCGCGTCGGAACCTCGCACCACGGAGGCCAGCAGCACCGCCGCGGGATCGCCGCCCACACTCGTATCACCAGAACAGGACCAGTTCAGCGCTGCAGAGGACCAGGAGACATTATTAGCCAAGGTAGCACTCGCCACGTGGTTGTAATATTTTTACCATAAGATGGCGTATAACCAGTGGTCCTATAGTATTATCTTGGGTACGAGCCTTTAGTATACCGTTTGAACACCTGAACCTGTACTGACTATTCCTCCCCGAAATTCCCGTAAATCGATGTCGGAATGCAAGATTATTGATAATTGTATCACATTATTATTAAAGTAAAGTGTTCCGTGTGGTGCATTTCAAAATGGAGATGAATACAGAAGAGCATTTATGTTATTAGATAAAAATAATTATATTGCAACTTTAGATTTAAAGAACGCCTACTTTTTAATCTCGATGAATACTCGTGATTTATGGAAGAAATTATGTCAATTTAACTTTCTCCCCTTTAGTCTATGTACTGCCCCGTTTGGTTTACCAAACTGTTAAAACCTGTTCTACTACGGTACGCGCACAATGGTCCGTCTGAGGACTAAGTGTGGAAACCAAACCTTCTCATTTCTATGGTATATAAGAGGTCGAGGTTTGATTTGAGTTAATGAATTAGATGATTTTCTATGTATTAGACAATCATACGATGAATGTGTCTACAATATTAACACATAATCTTTTACAATATTTAGTTATTGTAATAAACTTCAATAAAAGTCAAGTAAAGCCAAGGACACAATGTAATTTTTTAGGATTTATTTGCAATACCGTAAATATCCTATCTTAAACAAAACTATGGAATTTTTAAATTTATATAAATGTTCAATCAGGTACTTTGCTGAATTCATAGGCCTACTCACTTCTCCATACCGTCAGTTATGGATGGATTTATACAAAATTATTTGAAAAGGAAAAAATTCTAGCTCTGGGTAACACTTATAACTATATCAGGATAATCACATGTGGGTACATAATATTAAAAACTTATTCGTAATAATGATTATTGTCTCGAAATATACAGCCAAGCTGGCCCACTGATTGGGGCATAGCCTGCGGTAATGAAAGTTCACACGGTAATTGGACAGAATCAGAACTTAGTATGCATATTAATATTCTAGAACTGAAGACCGCGTTTTACGGGTTAAGAATATTCGCTTCTAAGCTTCGAAATTGAAATATAAGTACTGTAAATTTAATTTTTTAATGAAATATCCTGCTTTGATATTTTTGCTAGCTCTCAAAAATACAACTTCCAAGTCATTTATTCTCCTCTCAAAACACACCATCCACTATTCGCAGACCCTACCCTAGTGGCAGCGAGATTATCAGGTAATCGATGATAATTCGAGGCGTTCCGGAGACATCTTTTGGTATCGTAATGGCTTCTTTTGCACCAAAAACCTTATATCAATATAACTATACCCTTATATCTTAAAGTAACTTATTGTCAAGACAATAATTATCCACTAGTACTCAAGTGACTTCATTTTTTTTTTTTACGAAGGGCCTAGTTATAACTTTTATTACGATAAATATACACATCTGCCCTGTCAATTGTTTTAGGTACAGAAATCACAATAAATAGTATTGTTAATAGGTTCGTGAAGGGTGAATACAGGTTACAACCTCCCAATCCTAAATATGCAACTACTTGGGACACTAGCAAAGTATTGAGTTATGTATCAGTTGGTATCCCTATACGGATATAACACTTGAATGTATGTCAAAAAAAAAAAAAAAAACAATTGCTTTATAACCAATAACTTCTGGGCAAAGAATGCAGACACTAGTTTAATCAAATTAAAAAATATCAGTTCAGGTGATATGATTGTAATTAAAATATTTAAATCCTCGAGACCTAGGACCTTACACCCACTAATCAGGTTACTCTTCATTCGCCAAAATTATCCATAATTATGTCCAGCTACCATTATTCAAGCTTATATTGATTAAACTACATTGTTACGTCACAATCAATTAGACGACCACCTGTTCATTAGCTTTCAAACACTTCCTCACTGGGTCAAAGAAGTTTTACAGAATAGCGGCATTGACATATAAATATATGGAGCCCACAGTCTGTTCTCGCCACGCCTCCACGTCAGCCTCCCATAGGCTGGATGTATACCTGTAAGTGGTACGGAAGGCCGCAGGCTGGAGTAATACTTCTAATGCCTTCAACAGAGATATCATTAACCCAACCATTAACAACGGTTTCGCTAATGCTATTTTAATGATCTTTAATTATATTGAGACACAACATATTATTATTATCTTAACATAGCGCCTAATTTTCCCCAAAGGGTTTGGCAGAGGCGTGCCTGTAGTAGGTACACTCACATTTGGCAGTTACGTTTAGGTCTCATGTAATAGGGCGCAAGCCTATTATCATTCAACTGAACATAAATCCAGACTCCAGAATCAGAATATGTACACCTGTCGAATTGACTATTCTTGTTAATATTAGGTAGATGTAACTGGATGTAACAAACAATAAGTCTGATTAATAAGTAGAATATTTAGATACTTACTTAATTATTGTTATAACCTGAATGATTAGTAAAATTAATCATAATATTACAAGGTTTGCTTTCCTCTTTTTGTCATGATACTTACTCTAAACATCTGCAAGTAAATTTGTAATCGTCTTCGGTTGAGACCCGAAGTATAATTAAGAATCAAACGAACTTACCTTGTGTAGTTTGATTCCAATTATGCGAGGGTCTATTTCGGACTGGCGCGAAATCACGACAGACCGCGCGACGCGCAGCTCGACACTTTCCATGAAGCTTACATAAAGATTGTGCTGTGTGTCGCGTCGCGAGACCAACAAAAAAAAATCGTATTGAATGACAAAATAAACAACATACTTAATAGGTATGTTTCATTGCGTTTGCAATGGCTTATATGAATAGAATTTTTGTAAAAAATCTTGTATTTACAAACGACCAAGTTTACTTTAAATCTTTGCTTAAGCAAAATGTTAATATTAACAACCAAGACCCTTTGATTTTAATTGCGCATTGCCAAAATGATGTGAATATAATACCTACTTTGATGCAATATTGCTTTTGGCAATTTATATTGGCATCGCCACGGTTGAATAGCTGTACGAAGTGCAGCCAGATAAATAGCACGAGCCGCGAGCGGCACTCAATCTGCTCAATAAAAATCTTACATTCATTCATTCATTCACTCACTCACAGACAGGGTTTCTGCAAAAAAGTTCCTTAAAAGTAACAAAGGTGAGAACTAAGGAAGGATTTTTGAGAGTTCACCCCCTAAAGGGGTTACCTAAATAGGGGATGGAAGTGTTATTTTTCGTGAGTTACATTGAATTGCAAATAACGTTGGCAGGAGAAACATAGAGACAACAGTATCCTATCAGACAATAATACTTACTTCAATTATACCAAAATAACGTACTTCAATGAATATTTGGTATTTGTTTATTATGTCCAGACAACACGAGAGAACAAGAAGCATAAAGGCTTCTACAGCGTGTCACGTCGCGAGTCGCACGGTCTGTAGAAGCCTTTAACAGTCACAAAGACCATATTCTAAAATTTAATGACCCTGCCTGGCACTAATTAGTGCTTGCAGTGGTTGCAGAATTTGTCCTGATGCGGACGATACAGAAGATTTACTGACGATCATCTCATGAATACCTTTCTCAATATTGATACCTGGAATTACTGAGTCACTTTAACCTGATTGCATTTAAGTTAAGTTATACTAATCTATGTTTATGAGGAACTTTGACTCTTGAGATACAAGTATCTTTTTACTTAGTTCAGGAGCCAGCTGTTCAACTCTGGTTTTTGACCACCACTTGTACAATCATGTTTTGTGTATCAAATCAAATCAAAAGTCATGTATTCAAACTAGGCCGAGAATCAGCACCATTCGAACGTCTAAAATTACTTGAGACAGTCCCCCAAAAACGCCCAACCTTCACCACTTCCTTGTATGAGCAATTGTACCTATGTGTTTTATTTGTACAATAAACTTATATTTCATTGTTATTTATTTTTTATTTGACTAAATTAGAACAAAACTCTAAAACGAACAATCAGCTTTCAAAACAGCTCTCACAAATAACAATATTCCGTTTATTACAACCTAAGTGGTTTCCTAACACAGAACTATATTTTTCATAGAATAACAAAGTATAGTAAACAAGTGTTTAACATTCACAGCACACATTAGTTGTCAGCAAAATAAACTATTCACGGTGGATGCGTTGAGGGCACTCTCGTTAAGAACGCTTGATGCAACCCACGTACATGAAAAGGAAAGAAGCAAAGCAATGGACACTGTCCATAAGAAATTCATTTTTATGAATCAAAGGATCACATTTGAATGTCGGAAAAAACTTATTAAAAATATCAAGTTCCGTCAGCTTTTGCAACGAAAGTAGACCTATGTAACGTTATGACAAAATTTTGTTACGATAGTCGGCCTTCGTGAAACCAGAAACTGTATCCTTTGACTGTCGAAGATTATACTACACAATCACAAGTAACTCAAAAAAAAGTAGCAGTAAATGGCATATTATCTAAACCTATTTTACCCACTGTTCATGTCAGAAGTTCAATAAAGACCACCACAATCCAGCTGGTTTGGCTATATGTTCCTCTCACTTTAGCTGTAAGCTCATTTTCAAGCTGACGATGACAAAGATTAAGGCCGCTACATCTCCATCGTCGGAACACACCCGTCACGTGAAGTTGGATTTAATTCATCTTGCCTCATTTCAATTCCCATTTGGGTTTCTAAAAACCTTTAAACTCGAGCGCGAATAGATGTCGGTGTACAATGGGCACGTCATCTGTAGTGGACATCAGTGCGGTCTCATTGTTGGCAATTGTCTCGTCTATGCGAAGTTTCCTTTGTTTGTCCGTGTGTAAAGTTTGAGCTATCGACAAGCCGATAACGAGTGACTGAGCGCCCGCGTCGTTTGTTAAAAGGACCTTCGAGTTAAGTACATTGTTCGGCATGGTACTCTCATCAACACGAGTCATCAGTGCTATACATTTTTAATGAAGCAGCATGGGTGGAGAATTTCAATGACGGTTGGTAGATTTTGGGAAAATAAGGTCTTATAAACTTTTGGTAATATTTTATATTTAATCGGATTTAAAATTCTCTGGCTCATCAAAAGCTAAACTCCAGACCAAAACTAGCCACAGTAACGGGAATCGACACAAACAGGTGCACTGTAGGGCGGTACGCGAGCGCTGTTCCACAATGCAATAAATATACCTAGTACACCGTCTCACTGCCTTTCATACAATATGGATGTTCGCCGCATTAGCCCCCTTTAGATTAACAAGTTTATACAAGACCGCTGGCTGGACTTATTTATGTATGAGATGCCGAAACGACCAGGTTAAGTATATGTGTCTGGCCGTTATTAAACTTTTATTGTAACTTGATGTACTTGCCTTCTTAAGTATTTTATTAAAGTCTGCAAAATATACATTAAACTGTCACCCTTTATGAGTTTTTGATACACAAAATCTAGACTAAAAAAATATCTACATCTATTCAAAGAGCTATACCTAAATCCAGTAGAATCAGTAAAACATCAAACTTATTAAAAGCTTTTTAAAGTACTGCCATGTCCTTGGTTCAGTATCGCGTGTGGATAGAAGAAAAGAGATAGAAGAAAAGAGGAATTACATATTTTATTCAGTTTCGGACATAACGTGTTCGTGGAATACAGTGTTACACCTTTCCTGACAAGCCTCTTTCGATCCGTCAATGCTCCTATAACTTTGAGCCGAAACGTCCATACTATAATTCGCTAAACTGGTATTCAAGAGGTTGTGACAGCGTATAAAAGAGATTCAGATTTATTGATACTTGGAAATTCTTTCTCGATAAGTCGTTGATGAAAGCTTTTCTCATTTATACGATTTTTTTTTACTCAAAATACAACAAAGCATTGATTTCCATTAAATCACAGGCACTTTTGAATTGTCAAAGGAATCCGTTCCGAGTTCCGTCCCTTAGCGAAACTATGTATCTTGCTGCTTGTCTAAGCGTTTGGTCTTCCAGCGAAGCGCGCAGCTTCCGAAACACTCAAGCAATATTCCAAATAATTAATTCCTTTATACAGTTTTAATAAGCTAATCGCCGCTGACCCATCGTCCCTCCACCCAAATTCCTTATTATACATTAATGAAAATTACAATACATATAACGTCTCGGTTTAAATATTTAAAGGCGTAGTTTTCCTCTTCGGGTTCTCCGAGCCCCGGCGTAATGGTGGCTCTGAATTATTTATTATGAATTTTATGATACGTCTCCCGCGCTCCACTTCGTAAATAATACTTTTGATTTTCTTGGGGCGACCGGCGCAGGAAGTGATGGGTGGCATCGGCTTCACTGTAGCTATGGAGTCGCTGTTCGGAGATATTTTCCAGCTTCCGAGTCATTATACAAGGTTTACCCTTCTTTCAGGCTAAAAAGGTGTTTTGAGGATCGATTTTGAATTTTAAAAAGCTATAAATTATTTTCAATGATGCGTTGCAGATGGTGACAGACATAAGGTCAGTGCATTTAGGTAAGTAGTCAGCCCCTAACTAATTGATTTCAATTGAATCGTTATGATTGCGCAAGTCTCTCATACTTATTTGATCTCGTCTCTTCTCATGAATCGCCTACGAGAAAGTTTTTTCGTCTTATTTTCGGTACATTCAATTCGTAGCTTTGGACTGGTACAAAGGAGTACATTATTTATTCACCTAATCGGTCAGGCGCGAGTTGGTAAAGCTAGACGAGTTTGAAACTAATGTGCTAAGTCTTTTGAAATTGAATTTAATTGTTGTTTACTTAACTTTTATATTTGCTTATTTCCGATTGTGATGTAGGTATTGCACCATTTATAACATAAAACAAACATTGATTCTAATGGAGTTCATGTTTTCCTCCGTCGTATTAGCTCGAATAAATAAAAGCACATTCTTGAAAAAAATACATGGCGTCCAGGAAGTTGGAAGTAGAGCTGATTGCCCATGAGAGCACATCCTGTGTAGCTTGTAGGATGGCTATTTTATTAAATCACATGTCGAATGCGTAGTTCCGATGTGATACCTAGAATGCCATCCAACGTTTCTGCCTGACCTTTGAAAGACCGCAGGCGCGCTGTAAGCTGTTATAGTCTGGCCATAGGTATTTAGATGCGTAGGTACCAAAATAGAATACCTAGATTGAACCGCAGAGCCTATTGTATGTGCTCACCGAAACTGAATGAACACGTAATGCAACCCCAAAATAATATGGGCGGTAGCCTGTTATGAGTTACCTATTTGTAAACTTAACTACATGCATCAATAATATTAGTCTTTCTATAAATTAACGAATTATATCAATTCAACGTATCTGTATCGTAGGATGCTATTTTCGACACATTCAGTTATGTTTAGGGTAGGTATGTATTGATGGGTAGAAGTGGAAGATTTTAGAAAAAACGAGGCAAACCTGGGTGTGTTTTGTACAAAACGCCTCCAGGTTTGCCTCGATTTTCTAATATAAAGACACATATGTACATCATCAGGGGATTGCGAACGGTGGGATTCAGTTATATGTCACTGAAAGGAAAAAAGGACATCATTATAGTGTCGAGCAAGTGTTTCAATGTCAATGTTTTTCTGACCGGCGGCGGCGTCAGAAAAACATAAGGTTTTCATGTGGGAAATAGCACCCTCAATATTTTTAACTTCAGGGACGAGAGTATATATATTTAATTATACTCGTATTGTTTTTGTTTTGGAATTTTTGTTTTTGAGTTTTCAGGTGTAGTTGATTGCTGTAATGCCAAAAAACGCATTTTTCTTTATTTATTGAATACAGTGCTGGACTTATTCAATGGTTTGAATTGTGTTGTAAGTGCTTTTAGTGTGATGCTTCCTCACTAGTTGTATTTAGAAATATCAGCTTTATTTCAATACAAGAATTTTCATAACTGCTACCTCTAAGCTTTGTTTAGCAGCATTAATGATAATGGGACACTGGCCTCCTCTCTCTGAGAGGGAGTGGGCTGTTCCACCACGTGGGCCCAGTGCGGATTGCTGAATGTCACATGTCTTCCATTTTTTTGGTTGTAGAACATGCCGATTTCCTCTCGTTGTTTTCTTCACCGTTATGAGAGCAGTGGTGGAACCTCAGTTTGGGTTAAAATAATTCTACTAAATATCTCTGAGGTTACGTACTTTGCCGCACGCGCGGTGTCAACCAAACTCTTCGTTGCGTGAATCAAAAGTGAAAAATGAATTTATTAGTAAACCAATCCAGCGATGTTGGATTTCGGCATTCGGCATCTTTCACTCGCGGTCCGTATGATTGAAAAATGAAATGAGCAGACGAACGGTCATTCGTTTGTTATTTTGTCAGAGTCGTATGAACGTCGAATGGAACAAAATGGTGGACTCTCGAGTGAAGCGTCGGATAATCACCTTTACCTACTTACTATACTTTGTGTCGCGATTGGAAAATCAAACGAATCTGTTCAGGAGATCATCGCATCATAATTTTGATTGGGTAACACTGCGTCAGAAGGCAATACGACACACTGCAATATTATAATGTAATCCGGCTTAACACAATAGGTTCTGTTATGAATACACCTGCCCAGTGAAAGGGGTGATTATGAGATATTTGCGTAACATACATAATCAATTTTTTTACCTACTATGATGAAAAACCACCATTTTATTTTCCCTTGAAAAATTTGGTGGTTTTAGGTAAGAATATTATCTAACAAAATCAAATCAATTCAAAAATATTTTTATTTCACATAAGCCTACATGGGCACTTATGAAACGTCAGAAGCTAGGTGCACGGTTCCAATTGGTCGTTTCCTATGGAGAAGAGCCGGCAAAAATATCCACGGTTACTCTTTAAAAAAAAAAAATTGGCTTTTACAATGTTTTCAAATTACAGTGTTAATAGGTATGAGAGAACAGCGTAGGCCCGTCAAAAGTACCAGGTACTTAACAAAATAGAAAATGGTCTACAGATCTACAGTCTATTAAGCCTACAACGTCCTCACATTGACGAAAAAAATATGATTAAAAATAATAAAAGTTAGAACCTTGTTGAAATTTAAATTGTAGGTAACATCAGCGTAATCATCTGCCGATCGTTTTGTAGGTAACATCAGCGTAATCATCTGCCGAGCGTTTTGTAGGTAACATCAGCGTAATCATCTGCCGAGCGTTTTGTAGGTAACATCAGCGTAATCATCTGCCGAGCGTTTTGTAGGTAACATCAGCGTAATCATCTGCCGAGCGTTTTGTAGGTAACATCAGCGTAATCATCTACCGAGCGTTTTGTAGGTAACATCAGTGTAATCATCTGCCGAGCGTTTTTTAGGTAACATCAGCGTAATCATCTGCCGAGCGTTTTGTAGGTAACATCAGCGTAATCATCTGCCGAGCGTTTTGTAGGTAACATCAGCGTAATCATCTGCCGAGCGTTTTTTAGGTAACATCAGCGTAATCATCTGCCGAGCGTTTTGTAGGTAACATCAGCGTAATCATCTGCCGAGCGTTTTGCCAACTATTTTAGGGTTGGCTACCAGTCTAACCGGATGCAGTGTTTGACATGGAGCCACTGCCTATCTCACCTCCACGACCCAGTTACTGAGTAACTCGATATACCTTGGTAATTCTGGTTGTCAGACTTCCGGGAGTCTGACGACGCCTAACGACTGTCAAAAACCCGCGAATGACAGCGGGACGTGCTTTCCGTGTTGCCATTCTAGATATTATATTTATGTACCTACACAAATATACAATATGTAACAAAAACCCTGTTGTTCCTTTTAGGGACGTATACATTAACCTACAAGCACAACATTGGTGGAATTATAATTTAAAAAAATTAAGCATTGGCTAGTCCAGAAGTCAAAATCAAAGAATTAAAGAGGTTAGAAATCAGTTAAACAATACAAATATTAATAAAAAAAAAATATTATTATTTTTGTTGATCAGTTTTTATAAATGACTTGCTTTATTGCGTATGTATACCGATTCTTAAAACGTAACCAGAAGGAACAACAGGGTTTTTGTTACATATTGTAGAGCGTAGTAAGTATTGTATTTATTTTATTCTTATTTTGTTTAATTTTATCTCATAGAATGCTTTATAATAATAATTAAAATTCTTTATTGGGAGTAACTCATGAGACTCATACAGTATTAGTAACAATAAAATAAACTTACAACTATGTTAGTGATACAATTACAATAACAATTACAAAACACACACAACAACTTATTCACTGCTTCAGCATTCCAGCTGAAATACTGGAGCAACGAGTTACTATGGAGCAGTCCAGCCTGTCAGCAATAACTCCCAGGATGCTGTTGGAACTAGCTCGCACCCTGCGCACCAAGGACGCACATCTTTTACGCATTAATGCATAAAAGCAATCAACACGCAAATCCGCAAACATCCCTGATGCGCTACAGAAGCGAGGCAGCCCCATCAACACCCTGATAGCATTATTGTACTGCACGCGAAGGGCACTGTACGATCTTTGCGTAAAATGTACCCACAGGCCACAGGTGTAAAATGATGAGCAAACGGCTCTAAAAAGTGTTTTTTTAACCTCCGTAGAAGCATGCTTAAACCTGCGTGTGGTTAAAATATGCCTAAGGTACTTGAATGAGTGCACTCTTGACAACGGCACACCATTCATCATTACTGAAGGTACCGTTTCTGGACATTTTCCACCAGCCCCAAACACCATCACAACACTCTTTCCGGTCGACATCATCACGTCAACGCCGGCTGTCGCTGAAAACCAGCGCTGGGGCTCTGTCTCGCATAGGGTCGCAGCATTATGACCCATATATTCCCTCAACTGCTTCTTTTGTGTTTGTGTTTTTTTTTCTTTGCGTTATTATTACCGCAAATAAACGTAATTTCTTTCTTTCTTTTCTTTCTATGCACGAAGGGATTTCGGTGTGTAAAGATCACCCATCCACGAACCTACCGCGGCAAGCGAAGCTTAACGCTCGATCCACCCGTGCGCGGTGCGGCATTTATTACTTAGCCAAGTGTAAACACGATCTCATATTGCGATGTCTTTGAAAAAAACCGGCCAAGTGCGTGTCGGACCACGTACAATGAAGGGTTCCGTAGTTGGGATGATTTATGCCGAAAACAAACTTAACATTGTACTTTAAAAACATGTTCTTTTATATACATTCCAACTGCAAATTTAAGTTTGTACGCACAATATTGGGATATTGACCATGTTATTTTAAAACCATAGGTATACTTCATATAGGTTTTCCTGTAATCTATAAGTATAGAAAATGTTCCTGTATTTAAAAAAAACATGAGCCCAGTAGTTTCGGATATAAGTAATTATCATATTTTTTTTCTTAAATTTAAATATCTTCAAAACACTTTATACAAATTATAAAAACCGGCCAAGTGCATGTCGGACCACGCACAATGAAGGGTTTCGTAGTTGGGATGAATTTATCCCAAAAACAAACTTAACATTGTAGTTGAAAAACATGCTCTCCGTACGTTACGGTCAATTCTCCAACTGCAAATTTAAGTTGGTCGACTATTACTCGTTAACTTGTGAAGCCTACTTAGCTGTGATAGTTTTCCTTTTAATTTCGTTATATATACTATTGCCATGAATTTTTTCACATATCCAAAACCAACCATTTAGCTGGCAGGGGGGGGGGACACTTGACTCTAACAAAAAATAGCACTTTAAAGCTTAATATTACGCAAACGGATCCCTTAATTGAAAAATGGTTTTACCAAACCCAGAATATTTTTGAACGGCCTATCCAACAATACCCCACACCATGGGATAGACGAGAAAAAAAAATATCATCCCCATTTCACGTGTAAGGGAGGTACCCTAAAAAAAATGTTTTCATGGTTTTATTTGACGACTGATTTTTCGGCATGATTAATATATATACCCATGCCAATTTACAGTTTTCTAGTACTAAGTGTCTCTGAGCTAAGCTGGGGACAGACGGACGGACGGACAGACAGACAGACAGACGGACATGGCGAAACTATAAGGGTTCCTTGTGTACTACGGAACCCTAAAAATTATACTCCCGGTAAGTAATTAAATGATACGGCTTACGGTGATCCTCACAGTAAGCCCTATCATTTAATTTTGATATGTCACACGGTACAGTGTGCAAAACCTTTTTTTAACTTTCTTATTCTTCACTCAAAAGTGACCCATATAAAAACATATTTTTTCACTATCACAGAAGCTGATATGTGTACCAAATATCAACTTAATCGGTCCATTAGATTCGGAGGCAAATTGGCTGTGACAGACGGACAGACAGACACATGAGTGAGGGTATAAGGCTATAAGGGTTCCGTGTTTTCATTTGGACATACGGAACTCTAATAAACGACATGAAATTGTAAAAGACCACGTGTCACTTCATGACTTTCTAATTAAACGAAAACTCGGCAAACACAAAATCAGATGCCTTCAAAGGTAAACATAATAAGCTTGTACGCGTGTTATTCCCAGGTCACAGTAACTTAATCTAAAACGAACTAAAAAAGTTATCATTCGTTTTACTTTACTCGATTTACGAGTCATCCTTTAAAAAATTAAGGAAAAATCTACAAACAAGGTCTAGTACCTTGACAATCGACGTGTCCTGTTAATTATCTGCATCAACGAAGGGTGGGCGGGTGACAGGGGGTTAAACCTCCCTGTTGTCCCAAAGTCCAGTTTGTCGAACAAATGTGCCTGATTAGGTTCGCTTTGTCGAGCTCTCCCTGGCGCTCGCTTCGCCCGTTCCTACTGATTTGAGAACAGTTTTATCTAACCACCTACCTCCCCCTAAATGTATTAGACTCGTCCATAAGGTCAGCTGACCCCTTTGTTTTGGTTGCAACGCTGTTTTGATATATTATCAATATTTTGCAGCAGTTTTCACTTGAGATCGGATCGAAAATATATCGGATGGCCCGACTAAGGACACGAAAGATATAGAATATTAGAATGTGACGTTCTATTAATTATCTTTTTTTATATTATGAAAATAATGAACATTTTGTGGTTTTGTACGATAACATTAACCAGTTATTTAATTTATTGCTGTATTTAAAATTCCTTAAGATCGTTGGGATATTTTGCCACAATCATTTTATTTTAAACTAGCTGACCCCGACAGACGTAGTCCTGCTCTAATTTCAATAATTGAAAAATCTCATAAAGAAAGGACGTTTAGTTTTTCGTTCCATAAAATCATAATTCGGTATAATACGAACATTATAAAAGAAAAGAAAAAAATCAAATCGGTTCAGCCGTTCTTAAATGATCCTCTCAACAACGAACAGCATTTCATTTTTATTTAAAAAACAAACAAATATTTATCTTTAATATACTTGTTAAAGAGAAGGAGAAGGAGACATTCTTAAAACCCTGTAGTGCTGACGATAGTTGAAGACTGATTCCATTTACTGACTTCTTTTATCACTAACTAGCGACCCGCCCCGGCTTCGCACGGTTGCAATGCTGATACTCAAAGTCAAAGTCAAATTATTTATTTCAAAGAGCCACATAAACTGCACTTTTGAACGTCAAGAATTACAAAAAAAAACAAATAGAATTGGTTCTAGTTGCCCTACTAAATATACTACAGAATGTTGGTGTGTAGAGAGAGAGAGAGAGAGAAATAATAACCCAAGAGATAGACATATACCATGGCGGACTTTTTTGTAGACCGTTTTAAGGTCCAGCCAGCGCAGCGTTTGCAATGTAAGCGCAAAAAAATATGTTTATTTACAACATCACATTAGAAACCTCTAAAATGATCAAAGTTTCTCTACTATAGTATGCATGTGTTATACATATAAACCGTCCTCTTGAATCACTCTATCTATAAAAAACCGCATCAAAATCCGTTGCGTAGTTTTAAAGATCTATACTCAATACTCAATACTTTATTGCATTCCATAATGTGTACATAAAACAGTTGGTATGTTAAAACATCGAATCAATTATGGACCCTGTCGGGCACAGCAAAGTTAATTTTTAATAGGAGAGAGGATGAAGGCGCTTTTTGCTAAGAAAAAATTATAATAGTAAAAATATTAAATTAAAATTGAATCATTAGAATAGTATCATTTGTAGTAAAGTATTTTTTTAGTAAATATTGCACGATTTACATTATTAATATTATAAATTACAATAAAATCTAAGCATACATAGGGACAGACAGACAGCGGGAAGCGACTTTGTTTTATATACTATAAATATATATGTAGTGATAAGTAAATATTTCTTCAAAGCTACTAAAAATAATTCGTTCAAGTTTTTAAACTAGGTAAAACTTTTTTAAGTTGTTTTACCCAGAAAGTATAATAATAATAAAGAGTTTATTAACAAATAAAAAAATTAAAACTTACATTTCCTTAAAATGTACACAAATAAACTACTTCTAACATTATTGTTACAAGGGTAACAATTTCAATTATTTAACGTATAGGGTATCTTCAAAAAGTCGCCGACATTTTCATACCCCCACCTACATCACAGACTTACGCCACAAACAAGCAATCACGGGCATTACAAGCAATAAATAGAGTTGCACCAACATCGATAGGGGCGACTATTGTCTAGATTTAAGCATCGCCAGGTGCGGCGTCCACCTGACTTGCTCCTAATTCACTTTTAGGCCGCACTTCGGATTCATGCTACAATGCTACGGCAATCACAGCCATGCGGGAGGGGTAAACATCGATAACACAGGCTCATCCCTATTTGCTATGGTTATGCTACAAATGGATATTTTGATGCCGAGTCGTCGTTTCATGATTCCTAGCCGTGTAGGTTTCGGATTCAGATGGTTTCTCATTGTTTATGAATAAAGTTGGATCTTCCTCTATTAAAATTAAACGAATGTGTGGTTGTTTTGAAAGGATTTGTTTATAATTATACTTATTATACAGTGCTAAAGTTTTCAAGTGCGTGAAAAGTTCCATGTTTTCCCGGTAAAAGTGATCATTAAAAACCTCAATTAACAAGTTTATTTCATACTTCTATAACTTCCTTTTACGTAACCCTCAAAACGTGTTTATAATGTACCTACATGTCGCAGATGGATTGTCGAATCCGATGTTTTACATAACCGCTAGCTATTTTACAAAACAGCTTCGTTATGTATGCAGCTGTTGTACATAACGTTGTCGTTGCGTTACGTTTAACAAAACTGCTACCCACGTTTAGACAATGCAGAATGGCATACATGTATTCACAATAAGTGCTTGGTGTGGCTTCTAATGCCGAATCGGTCGCAGTAACTAAGCTAGAATGCCCTGATCAATTGGTTTAGGTAAGATTGCGCGCGAGCAGAGCAAGCGAGCGAGCGGTGCCGTGGCAGCGGCTGGCAAGCGTTACTTCCAAGTTGGTCGCAGTGACTTGGTTATTTAGTATTTTTAGGACTGACTTTCATAAAGCTTTGATAACTTTGTTAAAATTGTCCTTAAAATCACTGCTTTCACTTCGAGTTACGGTAATTTTCACTTTTATTATTCGCTTTATTTATTTCTGTTTCGGACACCATTATTGTTATAACGATACCCAAGCGACAAAATTTAAAACTAATCTACAATTTGACGTTTAATTTCACGCTGTTTTACCTCTAATCGTTGCTAAATGAACATTATTTATCCAATTCTGCGTGTTAAAGTTCAGTATTTATGGAAAATTGTTAAACCTCGTTCAGCTATTTAACATAATGGAGCTGTTTTGTAAAACTGCTAGTGGTTATGTAACAGATTCGACTCCATCTGCGACCTACACATAAGTATCTAGTAAAATTTATTAATTTCTCTTAAGCAATCCATTTTCCGTCGCGACGCGCCTGTCTGTGGGAGCCTTAAAATATCTCTGCAATATAAACTTGCAAACTAAGAGTGCTTCCTCCATTGCGAAAGCTTAATAAATCGTTTTTCAAGGTAAACGTTACCTTCGGCTTTGCTTCCATGTTCCCGGTAACTGCAAATATTCGCTTCACGGATTCTAGGAAGAAACTGATAGGACGACGGGAAAACGGATGGAAACAGAACAGCTTGTTTTTGTTCGGAAATTGAGACGCCTATACCGGTCAAATGTACGTTTTCAGCGGCTATTTTCGGTATTGTCTTGTACGTGGTTTGATGTTTAAAATATAGGTAGGAATAACTTGCCTTTAACCCGTTAAAAGCTTGCGCACTAGAAGCCGCTTGCATGTAAGCGCTCAACGGTTTCCACGATTATATACAATAATATATTAAAATTTACTGTCATTTCGAGTGTATCTTTCTTATGAACACTCGCTGGTTCATACGATTTGTCGGGTTAATTCATATCTTAGACTACTGCTATACTCAATATTCAAAATATTTAATGCATTCCATAATGTGAACTTAGGTGGTAGGTTTTACAAAGACATGATCATTGTGGTCCATGTCGGCCACAGCAAAGTAGGATAGGGGCTTTAATTTGACTAATTAGTTGGTATACCTACTGTATATTATAAAAATGACTTGTATTTAAAATTTGACATTTAGAATTTCATTGATATTATAATAGAATTTAGATAATAGAAATTGTTGTAGTTTATTTATTAATGTATTCAATTTTAAAATATGACAGGCATTAAAAACTGCACAAAAGTCTATTAAAAAAAGACCAACCTACGAAATTAGCGAGTACTACCTACTGCCCACGCGTAGCATCGTAGCTACGAGCCTACGCCTGTAGCGCTGAAGCCCGTAGCTCGTACTTTCGTAGATGGTTCAATCGCATCCCACATGTATGTCGCGACGTCGACGTCGTTAGGTGACGTCGATGTAACATGATTGACGTCAACGTTAGCCAGTACAAGACCGACGTCGGATTGGTGTCGTGTACACAATAATTTAGTACTAACGACTTATTTTGGGGTAAGTGCAGTCCGGTTTAAATGGGGACCGTGAATAGATCTCTATTTGTGCAACATGTTCGAAATAGTTCCCGATTGAGATTAATTTAGTTATGTCATTAGATTTTAGGCTTTCATAAGAGGATTATATATACTTACCTACTCCTAATTAAGGCCAGTAAATAATTAGGCAAAATCAACAAGTACATAAATGTAGGTACTTTTATAAAAACGTTACAGTAGGTAGTAAGGGGGTTTGCCATAATCGCCACGCTTGGCAGGCAGGTTGGCGATCGCAGTATGGTGTTAAAATGCATATAGAACGCTGCTGCACATTCTCTAGTAAGTCCCTTAGTCGCCTTTTACGACACCCACGGGAAGAAATAGGGGAGTGCTATATCCTTTATTAATATAAAATAAAGTATAGATTTTTTTATTAATCTGCATTAAAATTTAATGACACAGTATTAAGACCCTGCAAATTTTATATAAATAACAGATTATTGAATTACCTATATGTGTTTCTAATTATAACAATTTATTACATTATAATAAAAAATAATTAATTACATTTTATTTTAAAATAAATCATTATTTTTAATTCGTTTATTCATTTTAGTCTTTTAAGTAAGTAACAGTCACTTATTATTTTACATTTACGTCAAGCATTTATTTTTACAAGGTCGATGGATTCACAATTTGTCAGTTTTAAATTCCGCAACGGCATAGTAGTACTAGTGGTATGTTAATTAGTAAGAGCATTAATTAATAATATTTAAACAGGCTTTAACACAGACACGTTTCATTTCTAAAAAGGAATATTATAACAATATCTTAGTGGATGTTCACTTGTGAAAAAATTTAGTAGGTTCATCCTATTTTAACTTAGTATTTTAGTTGTTTTTTATATTTTTATTACGGACGCTTTTAGCGTGCACGTCTTTCTACATTGTTCTCACATGTATAATTTCAACATAAATTATGTAACCAATACTATGTAACAATATTTTGATTTAAAAGAGTGTCCGTGGAGTTTCTTGCCCGTTCTTCTCCATAGGAACCTACTACGCTTTGGAATGGGCAACTAGCTTCATCCTGACTGACTGACCCCTTGACAATTCAAAAGTGCCTATAATAGGTTTATTTGAAATAAATGCTTTGAGTTTGAGTTTGAGTTTATAAGAACTGGTAGGTTCATATTGTTTATGATAAGCTGAAAAATAAGTGAACACTGAATCTTAAAATTTAACATGAATATTCTTAATACTTAGGTACACTAACCGTCTTATTCCATAACAAGGTTTATCTTCAGACCCAGGTTAAAACCATGGAGCCATTATTAAATTTCGAACTATAAGCCGACTATGGTAAAGTTCTTAATACAAAACTGACAACTTAGTACCGAACTAAGTTTTCAGTTTTGTATAAAGAACGGTATTTCAATCACAGTTACGTTCCTATTACAAAAACTGGCTCCATGGTTTAAGCCATGTCAAAATATAAATCTTGTTTTGTAATAAGACGGTAAATGGTCTGTGTTCCAACTTTAGTCCAACTTTTTAAACCTTCCAGTCAGTATTTTTATTTCGAACCTTATTCCAACTGCGATTAAGTTCTTATTACTAAATTTTCAACTTAAAATCAGTTCACTTTAACACTGTCGGAAAACGTTCTAAATTCAAAAATGGCTCGGTGCTTTAACCTGGGTCTGAAGATAAATTCTGTTCTGTATCAAATAAGACAGTTAAGGCCTTAGCCGTGGCCTCCGTCTCCATAGCAACACCACGTGACCGGCGCGCGCGCATCAAATGGCTCGCTGTAAGACATTACCGCGGATCGCTCGTATCCGCACCTAATTGGTCCACATCCGCATCAGCATTATGTTTAATCGAGGGAATTGTCCGCCAATTGCTCCAGAAAAACCAACAAACGTCATCATAAGCGTTATTATGATTATGATATGTTTATGTTTGGTTAAAGTATACTTACCTATTCTTAATGACCTTCGGTGAGGATTTAAGGTAGTATGAAATGAATGATAAATGATGACAAATGATTTTTATTTCTGTAAGTAGGTTTGTACAAACACTTTTACACGTCAATCATATTTTTAAAACTAGATGAGGTCGGCGTTTCCTATCTGACTACTCTGGGAAGAAAGGCCGAAACAAACTCAGAGGTCACAGTCTCTTTTAAAGTCCAGACATAATCTTCGTCAGATCGTGTGAAGGCCATGCAGATTGGTGTCGGAAATGGTCCTTTGAGGAAAGAACCACACAGATTGAGTGGACCTGACCAGTCAGTGCACGCATTTGTCAGTAATCGTGCAGCTCTACTCAGAACTTAAGGAGCTCAACGATGCGACGATCAATACCAAAGAAAGGACATTTGGGTAGGCCGCTTATAAGACTCAAACTGCCAGACCATGATTAACACTAACTGATAATAAAAGAAAAGGAAAAAAAAATATATCCCACATAGTCTTCACATTCACAATAATTAAAATAATACAATACTTTACAAGTAAATATTCATGTCATTGTGTATAAAATAATAATTAAATGTCACTGTATAGAAAATAATAAAAGTTAGCAAAAAAACATCAAACAATAAAAATAAACCACCTGAATATGTAAAAAAAAAATGAAATGAAATCGCGAATACGTGAACCAGCTTTGTCTGGTCATCTTCTAATAACGTAGGTACGATGAACAATTACAATGATTTTATAATTTAGTATTCAAATCATCATCTGCCGCCTGCAGGTCCCAAATATGTTTGGGGTAGCTTCGAGTCCAACCAGATGCAGCTGAATACCGGTGTTTTACATTGAGTGACTTCTGACCTCCACAACCCAGTTACTGGGTAACACGATTCCTCTTGGTAAAACTGGTTGGACTTTCGGGCTTCTGACGACCAATAACAACTGTCAAAGATCTACAAATAACAGCCGGGACCAACGGCTTAACGTGCTGTCCGAGGCACGGGGTCTTGGTATGTAAAGGATGGTCACCCATCCACGGACCAACCGCGGCAAGCATAGCTTAACCTGACCGATCGACCCGTGTGGCTGTTGTTAGTTAGCCACAAGCCCCTCATTTAGGTACAAGCCACAAACAAAATGTAGTATCCAAATTAATTGAGTACATATTCAAATGAATTAGTCAATAATCTCCAGTATCAAAATCCAGAAATAAAACATTATATAAAGTCCTTCACAGCGTCCCATAGCCTATTCAAAAGAGGTGTCTACTTATTAAAGGTTCGTACAGACTGGTGCGATATCGCGGGCGTGACGCGACACTACTAGCACAATTTCTATGTCGCTGCCTGTCGCGCCCGTGATATCGCATGAGTCTGTAAGAGCCTTTAAATCATGCATAAAATTCTAAAGTCAATTTCCAATTTCTTATCGAATGTTGAGTAAAATTATGCATATTTGTATGCATACATTTAAGTGTAAAAGTGATTATTAGCTACTCTAGTTGCTGATAACAAGGCTGGTTGCACAAGCTCTGAGTACCTTCTAGATGTCATCGTCTTTTTTCCCTCGCCTACATTTTCAAACAGGTGTGACTGATAAGGACTTCAATAAGAAACTTTGTAGGTAGTTATATTGGTCAGCAGTGCGATTAAATAGCAGCATGATTAGGGCGTAAGTATGTCGTGCATGTTATTTGGCAGACTCTTAAGGGGAGGATAACCGACTTTTAATGATTTTATACTGAAGATCACGTCTAAACGAGTAGTGTTAATGATTTGAAAAAAAAATATGATAAATTAGAGCATTTTCTCAATAACTTATTATGTGAATATTTTAGATTATATTTATATGACATAGTGAAATTAATTTGTAAAGTTATATCTAACGCGGATAAAAAACTGAGAATGGTGCAAAATCTACTTAGCGTATTTTTCTGAAACCTTCACCAATTTAAAGATAATTTAATCATTGATATTTTAATATACGCGTTTTATTAAAATATCTTTTGTTTTGTGTATAATAAATTAATAATGCGTCAAATTGGGGACAGCGCTCCTTGATGTCCTATTACTGGCTGAACGTACGACGCGTTGCGTGAGCTCAGTACAGAACACGCAAGCTAACCACTCAAGGTCACTGGCATATATCTGCGTCTTAAGAATAGATGACTGTAGGTATTGTTGGGACCAAACACAACAAAAATCCTCTAAAATAAAAAACGCCAACCAGACGAGGCGGATACCTAGCAATAATTAATGTATGCTATTGTAGAAAGGATAGCTGCGGTTAACTTCCTATTGTCATTAGCCGTCCCCCGCCACGACGAGGCTTGGTTGGGTTCAAATATTATCTACGACATGGATTAAACTTAAAGGGCCAATACATATTTTTTTTTACTGTTTAGTGGTTTTTGGTTGTGTCAGGGGTTTTAAAAAAAAATATTTTTACTTTTATTAGTTTTATTCATATAAATATATATATATTTGGAATCGACTCATTGCTAGCTTTTATTTGATACAAATATTAGTGTAATAAAAAATTCTTCCCCTCCCTTTTTTCTTGTATTTGCGACTGCAATATATACATATTATAAAGCTCACACTCACACAATTTAGACTAATCTAACGTCACCTCATATGTTAAAACCCATCAAGCCGTTTAGGCTATAGATCGAGCCAAATAAATAGGCAAACACAATACTCTCGAAATTGTTCCGTGTGGTGCCGGACATAAAGAATAGCACCAACCCATTTCTTCCCGTGGGTGTCGTAAAAGGCGACTAAGGGAATTACTAGAGAATGGGCAGCAGCGTTCTCTATACATTTTAATACCATACTGCGATCGCCAACCCGCCTGCCAAGCATGGCGATTGTAGCAACCCCCCTTTAGGGGCATGTCCAGCAGTGGACGTCTTTCGGCTGAAAAGATGATGATGAATACTCTCGAAAGACATTACCCTCTTTTTCGGGCAGTTGGGTAATAAGTTCATACAGACAGACAACGCCGAGTCTAAACCTAGCCTAGAAGTATGAAATTTTATAAAAGAGTTCTTTTTATAACGAAGGTGAGCAATAAGGAAGGTATTTTTATAACGAAGGTGAGCAATAAGGAAGGTATTTCTTAATTCACCCTTATGGGTTTAATTGTGCAATAGCGCAGTGGTAGCCTAGTGGTAACAGCCCCGAACGAGTTGTAGGTCGTGGGTTCAACCCACGCAGCCGCTTTACTTTTTGTAAAAAAATCCTCACCACTGCTCTCAAAACGGTGACGGAAAACATCGCGAGGAAACCGGCATGTCCTAGAAGCAAAAATTCAAAGACATGTGACATCTACCAACACGCACTGGGCCCGCGTGGTGGGTTATGTACGGCCCACCCCCTCTCACCGAAAGGAGGCCTGTGTCCCAGCTGTGGGAACATTGTGGGCTGATTATGCTAAGCTTATGCTAGGGCTTAATAAATAGGAGATGAAACTTCGATTATGGAAAATCCCATCGGGCACACGGCTTGTTAATTTTAAATTTTAACTTTAGTTGATAGTATTTTTATTTTATATTTAGTTTTACTGTTTTTCTGTGTACACTATGGACGTTCGAATTTTTGTTGTATTTTTATTTAACCTACAGTTTGAAAGGCGCTTGTTCTGTGATACAATGATTTTTTCATTAGTACAGACTCCAACGATACACTTTTTTATGTAATGTTACTTTTTTTACTTGACAAATTGTTTTGGTGAACCTTGTTAGGTTTTTCTGAAATATATTTTTTTTTTTATTATTTATCTTTAATATATTGCTGCCTATACCTTATTTTAAAGGTCAGGTTTTCGCCATTGATGAAAATGTTACATTTTTATTTATTTATAGGATACATTTTACAAAATGTAAAATACGAAGTAGATTCAAGAAAACATGAGTAAACTCTAAGCAAATGAGTGAACACTACCTAAGATGAGGGTCGATATTCATGCCACGAGGACAGCGGGATGATGACATAACTATGTACCTAAATTATTCAATGTTTTGGCAGTATAGTATCTGAGATGTTGTAGAAGCGTGAATGAGTAATAGGCGCCACGACCGCCAGTTACCGTTAAATATTAGCACATAATTCAGATTGTGCATGCGAAAACATTTGGCCGTCAGGCCCGCCATAGTCGCTTTCACTGCGATTTAGTCGCGCGACTACGCACTAACGTGGGGGAAGTAAGATTAAATTTTGCCCTGGACTGTTTCATATTTCTGCTAATTATCCTTAATTATTTGCCTGTGTGATTGTGCGTGTGTCAATATGTAATGTAGTGAGTGCCTAAGGTCCTTTGTACTCGGCACGGTTTCTTTACGGTATGGCGTATAAACCGTGCTGTAGTTAAAACGTGTCTGTCTACAAGCTTTCGTCGTGATCCATACAAAACTGACGTCCATGCATACACACGGCGAATAAACCGTAGTTTTTCACGGCAAGAAAAACGTGAGTGTACAATGGGCCTTAGGGGGTTATTATACTGTCATTTATATCTAGGATCATAATTATATATTTAATATGTATATTATCTTATATATTTGGAATCGATTCATTGCTATCTTTAATTTGATACAAATATTGAAGAAATAAAAAAATTCTTTCGCTCCCTTTTTTTAGGGTTCCGTAGTAAACAAGGAACCCTTATAGTTTCGCCATGTCCGTCTGTCTGTCTGTCTGTCTGTCTGTCTGTCTGTCCGTCCGTCCGTCCGTCTGTCCCCAGCTTAGCTCAGAGACGCTTAGTTCTAGAAAGCTGTAATTTGGCATGGGAATACATATTAATCATTTCGAAAAAATGGTTAAATAAAATTATGAAAAACATATTTTTTTAGGGTACCTCCCTTACACGTGAAATGGGGATGATATTTTTTTTCTCGTCTATTCCATGGTGTGGGGTATCGTTGGATAGGCCGTTCAAAAATATTGTGGGTTTGGCAAAACCATTTTTCAATTAAGGGATCCGTTTGCGTAATATTAAGCTTTAAATTGCTATTTTTTGTTAGAGTCAAGTGTCCCCCCCCCTGCCAGCTAAATGGTTGGTTTTGGATATGTGAAAAAATTCATGGCAATAGTATATATACCGAAATTAAAAGGAAAACTATCACAGCTAAGTAGGCTTCACAAGTTAACGAGTAATAGTCGACCAACTTAAATTTGCAGTTGGAGAATTGACCGTAACGTATATCGATGTATGGGAGAGCATGTTTTTCAACTACAATGTTAAGTTTGTTTTTGGGATAAATTCATCCCAACTACGGAACCCTTCATTGTGCGTGGTCCGACATGCACTTGGCCGGTTTTTTATTTGTATTTGCAAATGCAATATAAAAATATTAAACAACCTATGTCATTAAAATCCATCAAGCCCTTTACAACAGCCCTTGGCAACAGAGCGAGCCAAAGAAATACATATACCTACATACATACTCTTTAAAAACATTAAGTACCCTCTTTTTGGGGCAGTCGGGTAATAATTTCATTAACAAACAGCGCAGAGGATAAGCCTAGCCAAGAAGTATGAAATTTTGTAAAAGAGTTCTTTTTATAACGAAGGTGAGCAATAAGGAAGGTATTTTTAATTCCCTAAGCCCTATAGTTGTAGGGTTGTTATAGGGCTTAAATAGCCTAATAGTGCAGTGGTAGCCCAGTGGTAACGGCCCCGAACAAGTTGTAAGTCGTGGGTTCCAACCCAGGCAGGCGCTTTACTTTGTGTAAAAAAATGCATCACCATTGCGCTCATTATACTGTCATAATATATTATCTAGGATCATAACTAAGTTATGCACTTGCAAAAAAGGTGCACCCCTTCTAATTTTTTCAACAATAAGTTGGAAAAAATAATATGGAAAATAATGAATGGCTAAGTGTAACGCTAAGCGCAAAACTCGAGAACGGCTAAACAAATTCAGCTATTTTTTTGTCATTTATTCTTTGAAGTCCGAGGAAGGTTCATGGCAAGAGAAAAAATTTCAAAGTTGTCGGGGAAAGTAGGGAAATTCGTGCATTTTCTATGATAATTTTGTACGAATTATTGAAATTTGAACAGGACAGGGTCAGCTAGTTATGAATAAATTTAAGATTCACAGTTTCTTTGTTAAATACTGTGAAACATAAACTTATTTTTGCTGCCGATAAAATCAATATTGTGCATGCGTAAACGGTCTTGTAGATTCGGAACAAATCGGCCGTGATAGACGGACACACAGACAGACAGACACATGAGTAATTCTAAAAGGGTTCTTTTTTTCTTTTGAGTTACGGAACAATAAAAGCATCGCCTAATAACGGTCTATTGATAATCGCAGGAAATTCGCTGAAAGTGTCTGCATTAAACAATGAACACACAGGGCAAACTAAAGTATATATATTATGATATAGAGGTAGGTAGTAAAGCTACCCTGTTCTAATCACGTTGGTACTCATGAATTTAGATTCGCCGTCGCTCACGGTGCCTAGGGTTGATAGATCTTTCAAAACCGATATAAATATTTTTACGTAGATTATTAAAGTGAGATTCGAATACATGCAAGTAACTAGATGTTTTGTTTCACAGTCTCCGTTGGAATTCAAATAAAGACAAAAACCTCTTAAAGCGTCATTTTACTCATCATTACGAACAAGTTTTATTTTGGGCTCAACCCCAAAATCGGGAAAATAAATGCATGGTGTACGCTGCACTATGGGACTAACTTTGAGATCGCGGAAAAAAAGTCAGGTGAATTTTTAAACACCAACTACTTTACATATCAATTGTTAAAATATCGTTAAACTAATAGGCAGCTTCATTACTCGAAACTAATCAGCCACTGCCGGTTATAGGGTTCTCCCAAGTTCGGAAAATATCTAAAACCTTTATTTCACGTGGTCGCCAAAAACACAAATGAATCACGTCAACTTTTAAAAACACCGGTGTATATTAGTGTTAATATTGTAAAAATTGTTATACCAATATCCCCTAGCCAATTTGCAGGGTATCAAACGAAGCATTTGGCTTAAGAGTCCAACGAATGGTGGCGGATAGCCAAACTGTGTATCGTCGTAACTTAGCTTTATTTACGAGGTTTGACATGTCGCCTTCGCTCTGGTATATCGTTTGAAAACTAACAAAAATTGCAGAGGGAGCTAAAATAAATTTTAATTATGAAAACTTATTACACGGTTGACGATTTTCTTAATGATGATTCACTATCTACTATTTCTCTGACTGACATATTATTATTGTGATCCTGGTTTCATTTACTTTTTATTTCTGTTTGACATTATATAGTCTTATTTTATTTAAGTTGACCACGCTGACATTTTTGATTTATATGTTTATTTTTTAGTTTTGATTTTGTTATTTGGAATTGTAAACATTTGCATGCCCATGTGTCGGTAAAATATGGAGAACTTTTTTTTTTATAAAACTCCTACTTTACCCATGTTTGCAAAGAAATAAATGATTTGATTTGCATTTCCCACTTCTCCTAATACCGGCTAATGCTGGATATTGGCCTGTTCTAATCGTCATCATTTCAACCAAAAGACGTCCACTGCCGGTCATGCTCGTAGGGCTCCAAGGATTAAACGTAGAAATACTTAAGTACCTATACAAAAATCTGTTTTTAAATAATTAATTTTTTTACATTGTTGTCACAGAAGCCACAAGAATAATGTACCTAGGACTATGTAATATCTTGATTTAAAAGAGGGTCCTTGGAGTTTCTTGCTTGTTCTTCTCCTTAAAGATCTACGTTTTGGAATGGGCAAATAGCTTCAATTCTCTGACTAATAACTGACAGACTCTTCTAAAATTCAAAAGTGCCTGTAATTGGTTTAATTGAAATAAATGCATTTTTTTTTAACATTCAGTTTTGAGTTTTCAATAACTAAATATGATCAAACAAAAATTAAAATAATTTGATGAGTTTTTTTTTGGGGTCATCAACCGTTAGTCGTTTGATATGTCAGTAATTTTTTTTTGTTAGTCTGCATAGTATCGACATCTAAACAAAACAAAAAAAAAACTGTTTTTTTTTTTTCTTTTTAAAAACGTTGCCCCACACTAGGAATTTCTCCTGTATCGTGGGTGCGTTTACAAACATTTAAACTCACATACACAAACAGCCAGACCCGGAACAACTACGTCTTGTAGGTCATACAAATATTTGTTCCGTGCGGTATTCGAACCCGCGACACGCAGCGCAGCAGTTAATCGCTTAACCACTGCGCCAACCGTGCCGTCACTGCACGTTTACTCGACTGATACTCAAGTAATCACACCACCAACGGTGATTGACCCCAAAACAAAAAACCGGCCAAGTGCGTGGCAGACTACGCACAATTAATGGTTCCGTAGTTGGGATGAATGAATCCCAAAAACAAACTTATCATTGTAGTTGAAAAACAGGTTCTCCGCCATCGATATACACCACGGTCAATTTTCTAACTGCAAATGTAAGTTTGTAATCGCGTTTTTTTGTTTATGTGATAAAACTACAAATTTACAATTTTAGGACTTTTTCTTATACTTGTGCTGTGAGACCCTACTTCTTGCCAAATTTCATGATTCTATGTCAACGGGAAGTACCCTGTAGGTTTTGATTTATTTGCGAGTATCGAAATATGTCGCATAAATCACCGTACTTTTTTATTGCGTTGACTTAGAAGCTTGATTTTTTTTAGAGCTACAAGGAACCATAGACATACGTATTTGATATTAACATCAATTTGATACCTACACGCGTTCCTGAGAAAAAGGGTCTTGACAGACTGACAAACGGACGGACAACGAAGTGATCCTATAAGGATTCCGTTTTTCCTTTAGAGGTACGGAACCCTAAAAAGATCAAATCTTTTTTATTTGTCGTGTTTAGATATCAAAACCCAACACGTCTGCGGAGTTTCGCTAGCTAACTTAATCTGACCCTGTATAATAAACTTTAATTTAAATATACCTCGTCCTCTAAATCCGTGTTTGTGAGAACCCTGAGCGGCCATCGTTTGTACTACTTGTCTGTGACAAAATGGATAGATCGTGTATAATTAATTTATAACATAGTGCTGGTCCTGCGTTTAACTATAAACATTTGCTTTAATTATACAATCAATATTTTGTTGCCGATATTAGAGCTGGATGCATTCTATTTTGATTTTAGATTAATTAAATTATCAATTATGTAGACACTATAATTAACTGGCAGAAGACTTGTATGTTTATTTAAATTATTAATATGGAGTAGGTACAGTCACGAGCATAAGGACAGCTCGGAAATAATATGTGATTTCATCTACGGCAAATTCACTCCTGGGGGCCTAAAATGGACGCTTTCGCAGAATCATATTATGATCTGCGTACAATTCATATCCCGCAATTCATCTGTTTGATAGTTGTGTATGGAGTTTCGTAAAATGGTCCACAAATTAAGAATTAATATAGTGAAGTCTAATGTTAAATAGCGCTGACAAACAGATGAATTGCGGGCTGTATGAATTGCACGCATGATTCTGCCAAAGCGTCCATTTTAGGCTCCCTGGACTCCTAAATCGAGCCACCGTGTATTTTTATGTTTATGGTCTTTGTACATAAAAATGCACGGTGATATCACATCATAATAATGATAATTCAGAAAAAAGTGTTTTATGCAGTTTTGAAGCTGACCTACTGGCCATCATTTCGGTATTATAATTGTTCCAAATTTGAATTCACGAATCATTCAAAAAAGAGAATGAAATCGGAGTTTGGTCGCTCTCAAAGAAGCAACAAGCTTTAATTAAATCATCTATAAATCAATAGTTATTTCGTTAATTGTTTTGTTTTTCATAAAAAAGATTATCTCTCTCATCCAGCTGCCACCAGACACCTAGCCTGAGGGCATCCTACCTTACGTTTGCCAATTCGCGGTCTCCACTCAAGAACACGTCTACCCCAACGGTCATCGGTTCTACAGCTAATATGGCCGGCACATACCACTTCAGCTTGCTTATTCTGTGGGCTATGTCGACAACTTTGGTTCTCTGTAATCCTTTCTGATGTTCAAATTATGGATATTGCACCTGAAGTAGCTGCACAAGCTGTGGCACTTCTTCAGTCTGGTCTTAGTCAACGAAACGGAAGAGCACAACTTCATGTAACGCATTCTGCCATTCAAAGAATTTACCATCGATACCTGGAGCCTGGTGGCTTCGTTCGCCGTCCATGAGGACCACGGCACCGGGTCGCTACGGCACCAAAAGATCGGTTCATCTTTACCACCAGCCTACGTAATCGTCACCTCACCTCAGTACAGGTCCAAGATGAGCTACGAGGTTTTCATGGACAGTTTGCACTAGAACTGTTAAAAGGAGACTCGAAGAACGTGGTCTGAATTCTCATAAGCCAGCCAAATGGTTCCAAAGCGACACAAGCTTACAGAATGGCGCACGCGAACATTTCTTGTGTCACCGTTTACAATGCCAAAATATCGGAATACATACTCGTACGAGTAGTTGATAAAAAGTTTTATAATGAAAATATTTTTCAATACAGTCAAAAGATTACAAATAAGTAAAGATAAAAAACAGAACCCAATTTTATAGGTTTACAGAGCTATTCTAGCATCATAATCATTCGTGATGAAAAGTTAACAGATAAAACATTTAATGAATTCAGAAAGCATCACGAAATGATATAAAATGTCAGGAAATATAGCTGTAGTACATAAAATAAGGTTAATTATGTTGAACTAGAACTTAGAATAGATCGACTAATCTAATGTTTCTTTTAAATGTTTTATTCTTAATTTTATCAGTGCTACGCAAGGCTGGCAACACGCAATCTTATATACAAGAAACATATTTGTGAAGGCGAAGTTTGCAATCGTGTAACAACGATTAATATTCAATTAGGGCAACTAAGAGAAATAACTACTTTCACAATTAATTTGTTCGTGGTTTTGATTGATAAAGTGTACTGATCATTTCTGTTCAGCTGAGTTATAATATTGTTTTAACTTCGTTAGTTTTTCCAAAAAAACTTTTTACGACAAGTGCGAGTTTAATTCGCGCTGTGAGGGTTCCGTGTAATTAATATGCTATCTACCATGTTTTTACCCCAAGATCATTTATCCCAAGAACAAACTTAAAATTTTAGTTTATAAACATTTTTCTCCCATAGGTACGTTCCAACTGCAAATGTAAGTTTGTACACACAATATTGAAAGATTTACCATGTTAATTTAACACCATAGACTTCTTATACGTTTTCCTGTAATCTATGTAAAGAACTGTTTTCTGTTAAATTATAAAAAAAATAGCCTCAGTAGTTTCGGAGATAGGGGGTCAATTTTCATTTATTTTGATAAATAACTTTAGGGATTTATTTTACAATTATTGAAAAATTACGACCCTCACAACCAAGTCTTTCATTTAATAATCATGTCACACGGTAAATTATGCAAAACTATTTTTTTAAATTGTCAAATGTGCTCCCCAAAAGTGACGCTCATATTCAAAATTCGTTTATTTTACCCGTCCTTGTTTGGGTCATAGTAATTCATACGTGTACCAAATTTCAACTTAATCGGTCCCGTAGATTCGGAGCAAAGCTGCTGTTACAAACGGACAGACAGACAGACAGACACACGAGTGATTCTATAAAGGTTCCGTTTTTGAGGTACGGAACCCTAAAATTTACGTTAAAGGTACAGTTAGCAAAAGGTAACTCTATCCAGTAATTGCAACGAGGTGTGGGACAAATCTGATGCAAAAAAAATGTGTTTAATATTTTTGTCCGTTTGTCTAGATCATCGTTCAGGATTGGCACAGAAACGGCTGTACGGATTCGGATGAAATTTGGCACACGGATAGTTTGTAACCTGGATTAACACATAGGGTACTTTTAATCTCGGTAGTACGTGCCCGTGGGATATTTTTCGATATCTATGCGGGCGGAACCGCGGGCAAAAGCTAGCTAATAGTAAAGTTGCAACAATTTTTATCAATTTTGTACGTGTTTTCTAGTCCAGTCTTTGACGTACTTCTCTGTGCGTCTCAAGGTTTTAGAATAGTTCTTCAAAGCGTAAGATGGAAAAAAGCGGTTTAGTATTTTTCACTTGTAAACTTGGGTACCAACGTTCTCTATGCTTATTATCACCATACTGCGATTGCCAACCCGCCTGCCTAGCAGGGCGATTGTAGCAACCCCCCTTTAGGGGGAGGCCTATGTCCAGCAGTGGACGTCTTTCGGCTAAAATGATGATGATGATGAATCTTGGGTGTCTGCATACCTACTGTTGGTGTATTCCACGTATTTTTCTGTTCTTTTCTTTTTGTCTGTTTATACCTATGGGCGTACATTGACTGTTAAATAAATAAATAATGAATACTATGTCTACCAAGTGCATTGAAAAAAAAAACTTTAATTCGGACCTTGAACCATATGATGTTAGTAATACACACTAGGTACATATAAGCTACGTAAGTAACAAATGTAACTCAATTTTTTTAATCATATAATATCTGTTGCACTCACCTGACGCGCCGGGTACACTACGTACACATGTACACACATGCACACAATGCGCCATAATGTACACACATGCACATGTACACATGCACACAATGGCCATGATGGCGCAACTCGGCTTATCACTGATTTTAGACTAACCTGATCAAATTACCAATAACTTAGTAAAATCCAAGACTCAATCACTTTCAAATTCGCCTGCAATTTGTGGGTTCATGTGTGTATACGATACAGTAAAACACTTATGTTTGTGCATAAATCAATGTGATCAAATTAAATCCGTGTGAACCAAGCAACACTTTATTTTATAATCAATATAATCCCGATTAATGCAACGTTTTCAAACTATACAACAGATTATCACCCGGTTTCTGAATTGAGAATTCGAAGTTGAGAACTTGTCAATCTTTACTTTAGCATTACTTAAGACGGAGATATATGCCAGTGACCTTGAGTGGTTAGCTTGAGTGTTCTGTACTGAGCTCACGCAACGCGTGAGTTCAGCCAATAATAGGATTCACCCATCAAGGAGCGCTGTCCCCAATTTGACGCATTATTAATTTATTATACACAAACCAAAAGGTATTTTAATAAAACGCATATACTAAAAGATCAATAATTAAATTATCTTTAAAGACATCTTTTTATTTTTCCTGTAATCTTTACATAAACTTCTATCACATAGAATAATTTCAGATTTTTATCTATGCAAACTTCGGAGATGAGTGGGGGGGAACGGTACTTTTTGTTAATTTTTCATCAAAAACAAAATATGTTTGAGAATGTGCAAACAGCGTTCTTTCATATGATAACCCACATGCCGTAGCCGCACTACAAATGTTTAAATCCCCCTTTCAATTCCTTATGCAAATTTTTTTTTTTTTTTTGTTTGTTGTTTGAAAAATAGTTGGGCAAACGTCATCTAAAACTATTCAAAATTTCAAGTTGATAGCATTAGTAGTTCTTGAGATATCCAGGTGTGACAGACAGTCAGACAGACAGACTTAATTTTTACCATTTTGGTACGGAACCCTAAAAAGAAAGTGACAGCATCAATTTAAAATCGCCGTTAAACTAATGTTGGTTTCGTGCAACTCAACGATAGTCAAAGAAAATTTAAAACAGAAACTGTTCAATTCGAACAGTCATTGAAGAGATTATTAACCGAAAATAATGAAGAACTTAACGATACAGGAAAATTACAGAAAATTATATTTAACAACATTTGGTTTCAATCACCAGAATCAATACGTTAGTACCTATCGTGGAAAGTTTGCTATAACACAACCAGTTGCGTCGTACAATCTCGTTCACATAATTTATTATTCATCAAATCAATCAAAAATGCATGCAATGACATAACAGTACACAGTTGAGGCTCCACAAATTCGTTGACTTCCTCCAGTCCGATGGCAGAGAGCGACACTGGACCTGTCATACATTGTTTATACCAATCCAAGGCGTCGACTCCTTAGCTGTATACGCTCATCTCCAACTAAAGTTAACCCACCGCCTCTACCGTACTCGACTCAACCCTACAATCGCGTCCAGATTCAATTTTCGCATCGTCGACCGTTGTCGCAGCGGAAATTGTCGAAAACCCTTGGAGCGCCACGGCCTTCCAATGTGCATCTGTGCAATTTTGTTATGGAAGCTTCATTGGCCCGGCGACGCCTATCCGCCTGACAAGCGCCTCGAATGGAACAACTACTAAACAATCTGTACGCAGCCAAATTGATTGGAAGCTCGGGAAATTTAGTTTAGTAGAGCGATTATTGGTCCTGTTCAGACGTAATTTTAGCATTCAGTGCTCTTGATTTGGCTAAATCAAGATATGAAGATAGTGATCCGTCTTGGGGTTCATAAAAGCAATTATAACTTAATTGATAAAATGATAATGATCAATGATCTGTCTTCAATGCTCAATCAATCAAAGGTCAGGGTTCCTATTAAAGGCGTCGTTGGCACGAATGGATCAGGCATAGTACTTGGAGTACCTATAGCTTATTGCTATCTTCAGCATGGCACCTATGCCTCACGGCGAACTCAGTCTATGAGATAATCATTATCATCATTTCAGCTTAAAGACGTCCACTGCTGGACATAGGCCTCCCCCAAACAGGGGGGGGTTGCCATAATCGCCATGCTTGGCGGTTGGCGATCGCAATGTGGTATTAAAATGTATAGAGAACGCTGCTGCCCATTCTAGTAAGTCCCTTAGTCGCCTTTTATCACACCCACGGGAAGAAATAGGATGGTGCTATTCTTTACGTCCGGCACCACACGGAACCACTATAAGATATCAATCTCAAATAACGTAGTATAATACTTAACAAGTCCAAGTACTCCATATAACAGAAGACAAATAGGCGCAAATGTTAAACAAAAACAGTGTAAACACATGATCAAGTTACAGCAAACAACTGAACAATGACAGTTTACATTTTAACAGAAAATCGCATTACAATATGGAGACGAGTTTTGAAATCTTAACAAACAGAATCATAACAATAACGCTGTACGAGTTACAGTGAACTGGCAGGTTTTCCAAATACAACACTGCACATACAATAGAAAGAATCTTGTTGACATATTAATGGTTGCAGAATGCGGTAAGCAAAGCGTTCGCCTGATCGAATTAAAAAACAGAGCGTGGGGAGGCGGCGCAGCCGGCGTAGTCTTGATTTTGTTGATTGCAATTTGGTTTCAATATCCGACTGCACTCTGTATCATTATCTCATCTGTATAGCGGTTAAAGGTGATAACTTATGATTTGACTGTTGCTATTGCTGCCTCTAGTAGATGTTAATCTACCCTTTGGAAGAAGAACATATCGGCAACGTAGCAAGGCTTTGCTTCCGATGTCGAAATAACGTGTCTAGCTTGATTAATTCTGTAAACTTAATAAAACGGTTCCGCTTCAGCTTATTCGGCTTTAAGCTCAGGTAGAGCTTGATGATAATATTGCCTCGTTGGTCTAGTGAAGCAAGCGCTACTGCTGAGCCTGAGATCCTGGGTTCGATTCCCGGGTCGGGCAATGTGATATTGGGTTTTTCTATGTGGGATTTCTCAGTTGCAGCCCGGTGTCCGGTTTTGTGTGCGGTTGATGGCAATAGGCTCGCCCCCTATTACATGGGACTTAAACAAAACTGGCGAAATGTGGGCGTACTACAAGTGCACCTCTGCCCAACCCTTCGGGGAAAAAAGGCGTGATGTTATGTACTATGTATGATAATATTTTTCGAACATGATTAATTTTAAATTTCAATGCTTCTCATTCCCTTGACGTTTGTAATCCTAATATGCAATGCCTTTGCAATTCCATGGCTAGTGGAAAGACTTGATCAGAGATCGTAGTTAATTTAATTTACTTACATACGAGTGTACTTACCCCTGTTGCCTAGGTTAGATAAAAATCTAGGCGGTGATTAATGCAAAACTTTCAGGTAATTACATAATTATGCCGCCATTTAAATTCTTAACGTACATTTTAATATAAGTCATGGTTACAATTTGTTTTATTAGTCATATTGTCTTCGTACTAACGTTACACGGTTAAAAGTTCCTATTTTTTCTTGTAATGCTTGATGAATAGCAGCTGAAAATGAGTCCGCGTATCACTGGTCAGTTTCCCTCAGTCGTCAGTTTATTTAATTCGTCAGTTTCGTTGATTAGTCAGTTTCACTGATTGGTCAGTTTTACCGATTAGACAGTTGCGTTAACTCGACATTTTCCGGTGTTTTCCAGTTTTCGTCGATTCGTCAGTTTATTACACTTAAGGGAAAAAGTTTTTACACGTTGAATAAACACATGTGGATAATAATATAATCTGCTGTAAGGAATACCAGCCTTATTAAAATCAAACTTCAGTTTTTATTTTTAACATATCATATTATATAATAAACCAATAGGTATTGAAATATTATCAAATCGTTATATTATTTATTTAAATTAGCAGACGTGTGTTCAGTTTTTTACCGACTGTACTTTAGCTGACGAATTTAATAAAACTGACGAATCGACGAAAATTGGCAAACGCTGGAAAATGTCGAATGTCTAATCGGTAAAACTGACCAATCAGTGAAACTGACTAATCAACGAAACTGGCGAATTAAATAAACTGACGACTGAGGGGAACTGACCAGTGATACGCGGACTCCTGAAAATAACCTGATCGTTTCCATTCTTTAGTAATGGGTAAGTTACGGCGAAATTTTGAATTCAGGGTATTTTTTTAAAATATTATGAATGTAAATATCAGTTTTAAACTCCAAATATTGAACTAAGTATTTCTTTTGAGATTTTTGTTTAAATTCTGAGAATACTCTGTAACGAATATTTTATTTATCCCATACCTTCTTATTTCCAGAATTTTCTGTCTTTCAACTGGAAGGGTTTTTGTATAGGTACCCCCAAAATACTGTCAGCTTTTAAAACTCTTATCGCCCACGACACCGAAGTCACTCCGTTTTGCCAATTTTACCGGGAACCCTATAGATACTAAAGGCACGATGTTTTCACAATTCACGTTAGCCAGCTTTTCTTGTTACACAAGAACGAACAGCCGATTCATCCCAGTCTAAAATGGCACAGTAACATCAATCTACGGATAAAATTCTCCTGGTTTTTACACCCGAAGAGTTCGAGTGCGCGTCGAAGCCATTATTTTTGATAGGGCCATAATTGGTGCACTTGCCAAGATGGCCGCTTCATATTCGCTTATTCAACACCTATTCGGGAGCGATGACGTTTATTTATTTCGAGTGTCCCGCCGTGCCGGCAGACGCTTAATTATGGTGTTTACATTCAAAATATGCAACGTTTATATTGATTAATATCATTTTCTGTATCAGTTTGCCTATTTGATTTTAGAAACTTTGTTGTAGGAGCTCACTTTGTACGTAGGTATACGCTATCAAAGTAAACTAAGCTTGAATAGTTTATGAGACGTTCACGACCAGCTATGACTAATCTAGCCATATTTTAGACTCATCCTTTAAATACATCCCATCTCATACATTTACGATGTCAACTGAATTTTAATCAGACAAACGGGTATCACGGATGACGCTTCATTAGATATTTAGCGCAGTCCGTGGTTAGGTAGGCACATTTAGCGCAAATAACACTAATATAAACTAGAATCGAACGTGGTGCGCTATCGATTAGGAGCCCGGCGTTCACAACAATTAATGACCTGCATGTCCCAGGCCCGACAAAGCTATGGCAAAACAAATAGACGCCCAGCGCGCCTCCCCGACACACAGGCTGCTCCAAAATACAAGCCGAGAAATTTTAACACGAATTTGACGAATTTTGAGAAAAACGTTTCCTCGAACAGATAGCACGAAACCGCTCTTCTTATTTCACAGAATAGCTTTTTGATAAAAATCCTCTAAATCAAGCCACTTTTTGAGGAGCAAAAGAGCTTTTAAAGCCGTAAAGAATTTCGAATATCGTGAACGTAGTCTCCTGTTTCGCGGAAACTTTGCGTTGCGTTTCTGTCGAGACGTGCGAGAATCTTGATGGATTTATACACTTATCTTACACGCAGGGTTTAAAATCTTTTGAAAAGTATGAGGTAAGAAACTATTTTAGTTTCTTACCTCATTGAAGAGGAGAAAGATAAAGAAAAATCTGCAAGTAATCTGTAAACGCTGTAAGATTTTCGTCAGTATAAATCGCTGAAGGTTGTCGATCCCGCTGTATACAAGTGGCATGGGGTGTGCTGCGGCTGTGTGCGTGTTGTCTCTGTGTGAGCCGGTTTAGGCAGCGGGGCTATGCTTAGACAATTTTAGTATTACGTGTGGAAATAATGCACCACGGTCATACTCTATGCATAGCCTCCTGTCATACCCGCCGTTGTTTATGCTCGCTCCCTTACAAACTCTTTTTGTACGCTTTTATAGTCGTTATCTATCGTGATGTCACTAAATATACTATGGTTAAGTACTAACGTATGGCTAGTTTATATTCAAATTGGGTTTTCCTTCATTTTCATATCGTTAGGGTAGCTGATTGCGTTTTCAACTAAGTTTAGAAAGTAATATATGCGTCTATCATCGGACACAATCTGTTGACGTATATCAGCCTTGTATAGAATAGAAGAACATTAATAGATAATGTAGATGCAAATAAAATAAGGATTGCGGTATACATAATTATGTGTTCCGATATATATCAGGTTTTGATTTAATGATAGATTAACTAACGCTTGTTTTCAGTAGCGCTTCAAAGTTTTCAGTATAGTTGTATTTAACTTTTCAAGTCTTCGTAGCTCGCTGAAATACACTCCTGAATCGAGGCACCCTGCATGCATACTTTTGTTTAAAACTCTCTTCGTCTTATTACAAAACAAGGTTTATCTTCAGACCCAGGTTTAAACCATGGAGCCATTATTGAATTTTGAACTTTATTCCGTCTATGATAAAGTTCCTAATACAAAACTGAGAACTTAGTACCGAACTAAGTTTTCAGTTTTGTATAAAGAACGGTATTTCAATCGCAGTTACGTTCCTATTACAAAAACTGGCTCCATGGTATAAGCCATGTCAAAATATAAATCTCGTTTTGTAATAAGACGGTATTTTTCGGATATTTTTAAATAATGGTCATTATCATTTCCGTTTGTCATTTTCAAATTTGAAATCGGAATACTTACTTAAAAAAGAACCGGCCAGGTGCGAGTCGGACTACGCACAATGATTAGTGTGGATTAATTATCCTACGAACAAACTTAACATTGCAGTTGAAAAACATGTTCCCTCATACATTCCAACTGCAAATGTAAGTTTTTACGCACAATATTGAGAGATTTACTATGTTATTTTAAGATCATAGCCTTCTTATAGGTTTTCCTGTAATTTATAAGAAAAGAACTATTTTCTGGATTTTTTCAAAATTTTAGTCTGTAGTTTTGAAGATAAAGGGGGATAATGGTCAATTTTCATCTATTTTGGTAAATAATTTTAAAGTATTTATTTTAAACTTATAAAAAATAACTGAAATCCTTACAACAAGCCCTTTCATTTGATGTGTCGCACGATACAGTTTAAAAAACTTTTTTTTTAATTTGCTAATTTGCCCCCCAAAAGTGACCAATAAATTCAAAATTAATTTATTTATGTTACACGTCCGTGTTTGGGTCACAGAAGTCCATATGTGTACCAAATTTCAACTTAATCGGTCCAGTGGATTCGGAGCAAATCGACTGTGAGTCTGTGACAGACGGACAGATAGACACACGAGTGATCCTATAAGGGTTTCATGTTTTTCGGAACCCTAAAAAAGAGTTTAATTGCAATAAGTCGTCTTTTTGCTCAGGGGAAAAATTTGCGTTCTAGTATAAAAATATTTTTCGTAGTAAATAGTTTTCTATAATCTATAAACTTATTTAGTACTCCTTTAAGAGGTATCCAAGAGCATTTATGATGTCTGTCATGCGGTTCGGAATGGAATTAATTAATGCCACTATGGTCTATGAAGTGTCCCATTTCATCCCGTGGGTGTCGTAAAAGGCGACTAAGGGACTTACTATAGAATGGGCAGCAGCGTTCTCTATGCATTTCTAAAACCATACTGCGATCGCCAACCCGCCTGCCAAGCGTGGCCGTGGCGATTATGCTAACCCCCCCCCCTTTTTGGGGGAAGCCTATATCCAGCAGTGGACGTCTCTCGGCTGAAATTATGATGATGACTAACTTTTTCTTTAACTTGATCATTATTTTGATGTTTTTGTATTATTATTTATTATTATTAATCGTTTATTTCAGGCATTAGCACCCATAAAATGAAAATTGAAAACTTATCCTAAAACAAAAGATATACTAAAACATAAAAAGATAAACAGTAAAAAAAAAGTAACAATAAAACAACCCATCATTTCACACCAAGGAAGCCAAAACAAATGTTCCCATCATAAAATTGATGAGTAGATTTATTTTGTCTCACTCAGTAAATGCACAGTGTAAAAAACAGCTTTGACAATATCATTTTTACTTGCCACCACACGCGAAAAGAACGATGCCCTGAGCTTCCTCATGAGCGCAAAGAAGTCGGTCACTTTGTTCTCAGCAAACATCTCAGTCGCACTACACCGCCAGGGCAGGTTAAGCATGACCCGAAACGCGTTGTTATATTGTACACGAAGAGTGTTGTATGCACTCTTCGTGTACTCGTACTTGTACCAAAGTTGACTGGTGTAGAACGACTGACAGTAAGCCTGGAACAGAATTATTTTTACTTGTTTCGAGCAATGGAAGAAACGTCTATTATCATGTTACTTCTACATGCAATGCTACGTCTATGCCTCTCCAGGTCATCGTCATCTTTTAAGTTTTCCGTTATGATGTGTCCGAGGTACATAAATTCACTAACTATTTTTAATTTTGAGCCATACATAGTAATTGGCAAGACCTTATTAGGGCCATTGCCGTGTTTGAAAATCATTACTTGTCTTTTTAACATTATAGGTTAACTTTGGTGTCGAGCTGCATAATTCTCACAAAGGGAAATGAGTTTTCTGAGTCCGTTGACCGAGGGGCTGAGCAGAACCATGTCATCTGCATAACTGAGGTTATTTAAACATTCACCGCCAATATGGCATCCGACTCTGGTGCTGCTCAGCTCCTCGATCAGGTCGTTGACATATAAGTGAAACAGCACCGGGGAGGTTACGCCACCCTGTCTTACGCCACTGGTCAGCCTATATATCTCCGAAAGGGCGTTATCCCATCTGACTTGGTTACTTTGATTGTTATACCAATATTCAAACAGTTCTACTATTTTATTCGGCACATGGGTTTGTCTCAACTTGTTCCAGAGTATACTATAATTAATTGTATCAAAAGCTCGACTGAGGTCTAAAAAACATGCGTATACTGTTGTATTTCTACTAAGGTATTTATAGATAGTATTTTTAGTGCAAAGATAGCTAGGTCAGTAGACAGGCCCCGACGAAACCGAAGACTGTAAACATAAAAATGCACGGCGGCTCGGTTTAGGAGTCCTGGAGTGTATTTATTTGCCTTTGTCTTGACGACATCATGAAATCAGACACGACGAGATGACGAATCATGAAATCAGATATTATTGCGCTGTCCATATGCTCGTGACTGTACCTACTCCATAATTAATAAATTAAATAAACGTGTGCTCTTTTAGGCCTATAAACATAAAAAACACACGCTGGCTCCATTTAGGGGTCCGGGAGTGTATTATGTTCTTATTAAAACTACTAGGTAAAATAACGTTTAGTTTAGTTAAAATATTGTAATAAAAGCTATAATTTGATACCCCTTTTATTTGTATCTTCTTTGCGTGTTTGGCAACTGGTTTCCAAAATAATCAATTATCAAGACGTTTGTCGCACATATCTATAACAAGCAAAAGCGAATTCAACAACACCTCATTTGCCAATATGCAGTTGTCTGTATTACGACAAAAATCATAACCCGTCTTCATCGGCCTCAAAACATTCCGATAGCATCATGATCGAATAGCAGCAACAGTAGCCCTTTAGTTCCAACACAAGGAAGCCCATCTGAACGCACAAAACGTTTCCCGAGCTTGGGCGCTGTATGTACGCACAGACGTCAGCCGCGCACATTCGGCTGTGCGTTGGCAAGATCGTGACAGACGCGTCATTTCCGTCGCCCGTGCGTCCCCAGCCTAACAGCGTCAGTTACTCTGTGAGGATATCAAGAGGCCATTGTCCAAATATAAAAGCCCGCTGTCGCCTTTTGTTCTGTGGTCTATGGTCTGCGGAAGACTGCGTGTTTCTCTTTCTTTTTTTCTTTAGTTTTATGTTTTTGTCGCATTTTTCTGTTTTTTGTTCGAATGACGTTTGTTTAGGTGAGATTCGTTAGGGATATTTTTTCTTTCTTTTTGAATTTTGGGTATGTTATTTAATTTACTTCAATAGCCATTCAGAGGTACAGATTAGGTATTTAGTTGCGATAAAATAGTAAATAGTCATTTGGCTGTAGGTAAGTGAGATAAGCTAAGAAAGCTTTTAGATTGATTTACATTTTAATTTCATGAAGGTCACTTAAGGCTCGTACAGACTGGTGCGATATCGCGGGCACGACATGGGACGCGCTGCCTAGTGTGCCCGCGGTATCACACCAGTCTGTATGAGCCTTTAACATATTAATTAATTACTAATAATAGTTGTCATTAAATTCCCAAGGCAAGATGTCTCCCTTGTTAGAGTTTATTAGAAGAAACACCGTCTTATTTTGAGTTAAAGCCACTCACCTTACACCACCAAAGAGGGCCTGGTCTTCCGCCATCCATACATTCAGACTTCTTCAAGCTACGTAGAGGAAAATATAAGTAGATATTTAAATATTTATGGCACATCAATATTTATAGCCTGTCCCCCTTACACCCATACAAGTATGTACTTACCTATATTATAGTAATAAATTGCCATAATGAGCCATTTCCACTGTCAAATTGTCGTCAAAGAAACACGTACCATTTTGAAACAGCTGTTAAACGTGCCGTTTTTCACTCAGCCATAATTATTTTGTGCATTATAATAAACTTCTTATATTTAGTACTTCATGTATCTTTTATTGATCCTTTTCAACGTACCTACACAGAATATTTATTTCTTAATATCCTTACTAAGAGTGTTAAATACAGTTCTGAAGCTATTAACTTAAAAGGTTCTTTAAAGTAAAAGAATTACTTGTAATAGTGTAATTGAAGCCTATTTATTTACTGGATTCAAAATAACCGATATCTTTCTTTGGGTAAATTCTCTGCAATCACAAATGCGCCCAGATTTTTTATCGTCACCTTTCAGCCGAAAGACGTCCACTGATCGACATCGGCCTCTTCCAGCTTTTTAATTACCCTAAACTCAATTAGAATGATGTAATGCCCGACACTAATTAACATCACAGGCGAATCCATGAGTGGGATTTGATTGTCGAATGAAATGCCTTTATCAGTGGTAACTAGCCTAAATTCGAATTTCAACCGATGGATTCTTAACAAGGCCCGGGGCTCAACGGACTAACTGAAAATCTCGAAAATCCCACCGCAGATCGCACGAGAATCGGAATATGTAAGGTATTTAGCAAAATGATGCTTCGACGCCGACGTAGCTGGCCGCTACATCCAGCCGCTGTAGTGGCATTCCTCAACGCTATTTCGAATGTGTTTTTGGAGCTCACTGTACTTAGGTCTACTCTCAAATAAGCCACCGAAGGATGTTTTCTCATTGTTACCATTATTTACGATTTCAAAAGCAACTTCTTTACGGCTCGAGTACAACAAATAATTTTAAATAAAATGTTTCACATTTACTGCATTGTAGCTGGTTACTAGACCGGCTACATTACATACCGCTCGTAATAGTTCGTGTACATTTATAAATAACTAATCGCTTCGTACTCCTTTCCTTATTAGTGATTGTAATACATTTTTTTCTTCTTTTTCAGGTAAGTTCGGCACCATAAAATCCTACCTGTTTAGAATTCCGAACGATTTCGTAGCAGTTAAACAATGAGTGTGAGTATTTTTATGTTTCGTGTGTGTGTTGGTGAGCGCGTGTGGGTGACGTACACGGGGACTTAATACAATGAGCGTTTCATGCGTTGATTGTTGGCTTTACTTGGAAATACATTATATTGTTTAAAGTACTAGGGGTTACCTATATCATCTGTCTCAGTTATAACTATTGTTAGGTAAATCAATAATGTACAATGCAATTTGAAAGTGCTCGATTCGCACGTAATTTTACGTGCATTGAGTTAACCCGTTGCACGCAGAGGTGTAAAATATCGCACCTCCGCTGAAATAGTGTCGTAAGTCAAAAAAATCAGTCATAAGTATGACACTATTTGAGATAAGATTTTGAAGTTTTCTGAAACTAATGGAACAATATAAGAGTTTTTTTTTTGAGTTGTGACACTATTTGAGTAGAGGTGCGATATGACATGTTTTCCTACTTATCGTCTATTATTGTTTGCGCTTAAATACCGTCTTCAGTTTTCTTCTTAACATGCTTCTTAAATAATAATTAACTATTTTACACTAGTGGCTTGTTACAAACAAAATACTTATCTTAAATCATTTATAAAACATCATTCAATTTTGGCTGTGCAACATACCTACATGGGAACCTATGTTATTTAAGTACTCCCAAAAAATCTACAACGAGAACTATTTTCACATCATTCGAATAATTTAATACTTAACAAAAACACGCACACAAAATAACAATAAATCCAAAAAATATGATTCGCATCAGCTTTCTGTCGCACTTTACCGTCAAAGCACAGAAATGAGAGGTCTAGCGGCCATTTTGAGTTCCGTAGTCGCACAAACAAACGCTTAAACTTAAAAGCAGTAAAAAGCGCGGGCTGAGGGGGTACCTATTAACACATTACTCACACAAACGACAATGACAAACGGGGTAAAACAAAACACGGTAGCGTACCGCGTCGAAAAAACTTAAAAAAGGAACGTCGATTTTGGATCGGGCGAAGTTCGGTACGAAAGTTGGCTGCCCGATACAGCGAGTAGCGCTTTAAAATGTACTTGGATATATTACATTTGAATGTTATTTTATGCATCATTCTAACTTATACGCTGTTGACGGCCGTAGTTTTCCAATATTTCAAAGCTCGTCTAGAGTAAAAAAGGACAATGCCTATTCTTGGGCTTCAGAAAAGAACAATCATTGAAACAATCAGATTGTCAATGTACCTCTTCAGTAATATTTGAAAACCTTTTCACTCAATAAAGAAACCTAAACCCCGTTTTTCCAAAACAAGGTTTATCTTCAGACCCAGGTTTAAAACATGGAGCCTTTATTGAATTTCGAACTTTATTCCGACTATGGTAAAGTTCCTAAACACAAAACTGACAACTTAGTACCGAACTAAGTTTTCAGTTTTGTATAAAGAACGGTATTTCATTCACAGTTACGTTCTTATTACAAAAACTGGCTCCATGGTTTAAGCCATGTCAAAATATAAATCTTGTTTTGTAATAAGGCGGTAAGAGAATAGACAGATCTTAAAAGCTCCATTTTCAATACTATCCACAATAAATTAACCGCGACTGTACATTAAGCAGTAACAATAATGGACATTCGCGCATAAAAGTGTCTCGCAGCAGAGTGGCTGCGGGGGCAAGTATAGATAGGGCAGGCGTCACCTTTGTTGCGGCCGTCGAGAACCACCGAGTGCAGCGACACACAATTCGCGCGCTCACTTTTAAAATAAAAACCATTCCTTTTCGCTAAAACGTACCTTTTTTGTAGTTTTCATAAAAATAACATCCTAGTAAATAATTTCAAAATCAGAGACACATTTTTTTTTAATGTTATTTTAATGGCCTGGTTGCTGGGACCTTTTAGCCAAGTCTTTATTCATAATCAGAGATACATATACAAACTGTTCCTGAGTCCTGACTCACAACGTACAGTTTAATTGTCGAAGAATGTTTGGAAATGCAATCGAGTTGTAAGGTATATTTGCTCGTTTCCTTTCCATTTTAAACTTGCAAAAACTGCAGATAACTAAACGAATATCGAATACCGATTAAAGCAAGTAAGTTTGAGTTCTGTTAGTTCATATAACAAATGAACATCTGTTTATGCAAAAATCGTTAAAGCGCCCGCATACTTCATTATCTAGTAAAGTTAGCTAAATAATACGGCGAGGGTTTTAAATTTTTCGATACAAATACGTTGCTTATTAACGCTCGCGTATGGGAGCGTTTTTTTTTAATTTGTTCCCAGTGCAAAACGGCAAACTTTGACGTGGAAACTTTTTAATAGTCGACACGTAGAACTAAGCGTTGCCTCCGAACATACAAACTCTACGTTTTTATTACGTCAAAATGTTTTTATACATTTAAACTCTGTTACGCCATCAAACGGTTTATTTTTTATTTTTAATCAAACGATTATGAAATAAGTTTTAGGTTCATAAAGTCTCAAGTTCTTCTTAAAAAGGTTTTAATTAATATTTGAGAGCTTTATCCAAATCGCCTCTCCTAACTAAATTAGGTAGGTAGGTGGTACCTACATATTTCAGAATCTTTGCAGTTCCGCCTTCAAATCTATTTCGCATGCGATTACAAAAAGACAACCTTGACGGGAGCTAGCGGGGTGGGAGGGGCGGGCAAGCCGAGCGCGATAACGTGTAACACAAATTATAAATAATAGGTGAACGTTATTTTTTCGGATACATATTTCATTTTATATTGTACGGGAACGCGTGGCGGGCGTCGCTGGGGTGGGGGTTAAAATAAAGAGAAGCGCAATTGAATTTTTAATATTTCATGAAGAGGGACGCAAGCGGGGCCCGAAGCAGTTTTAATGGGGTTACGGCGAGCGTCGCGCCTCGCCTTTGGGCCAGCGCCTGCGCCCCGCGCGCAACGGTTTAGACGCAGCATTCATCATTAACGACTATTAAACTAATTAATAAAGATACAGTTGATGCGAAAATGGTTAATAAACTCACTGGCCTTCCCTACGGCAGAAGTTCGACAGACGCTTTTACCCGACGTCAAAGCGTTCGTTAAAGTTCATGCTCGCCCCTGTTGGCCCGATGCAGATTACCTAGCAAACGTATGCCGCCTACGTTTCGGAGACTGTGTTCAGGAAAACGAAAGTTTTGTTCGTGCGATGTTATATTAGGATGACATGGTTGACACCTTTCAGCCATGCCACCCGACAACATTATCGATCTGGCTGTTCTGGTGATTCTGTTTTGCAAACAAAATCTAGCACCAATGATTTTTCGCAACTTGCTATGAAATACGACTTTGTAGATTGAGAAGAAAAATATTTAAGTAAGTACCTACTATATATAACTGTAATAAATTTAAAAAACTTCTTAGGCAGCAAGAGCTTCTTAGGTAGGGCTTCTTATTACTTTGGTTACTAACCCTAGCTATAATTAATACTAACAATATGGATCTTTGTTGTCTTTATAAATATTTTTTTTTAGATTTTAGGCGGCAAGAACAGTAAATTAAAAAGCTTTTTCCCCCCCTTCTTCTAACCCTTGCTCCTGTAGCCTAAGAAGTATTTTTTGGTTCTCCTTGACATGATGCGTGTTGTTAAGAGGTTTCTGTCTTTGGAGCCCTGACCTCTGCAACCAGGGATCTTGGTCCCGATGCTTTTGGACTTAGATACGATTATTGTGTTTTCGCTAGAATTTAACGATGTTGCTGCTTCCATCAAACTCAAAATGGACGCCCCAGATTAACATGGTATTTAAATTTCCAATAATTGCCTTTCCCGAGGCGAGTGAATACAGCTTATTACAATCTCTACACCCGTTAATTACCACGCCTGTGGTCTAAACAGTGCGTCGATATGACGTACATTGCGAATTACGTGATGCTTGGGGGATAACTCAATTGTAACCACCCCGGCAGAGAGGGGGTTAACCTGAGCCGGCCAGAACAAACGGACCTGACCGCCGAACCGATTCGTCCTTGAAATAATTATTTCTCGCAGGTAAACTACAGTGTAATGCTTGTCAGATATTCTAGTTGTGTGCTGTAGTTTGCATTATTATTTTATTATTATACGGGAGCAATATGCGGCTCTTGTTCCGGCTAGAGCTGATAGGTTTATTAAAATATATGCACTTTCAGTGTACAGATGCAATGGCGTTGTAACTTGGTGTTGTTTTGTTGAAATTTACTTGAAATCAACTTTGCAGTCGATGTGTGGTTAGCAGATGCATGAGGTTATTAGAAGGCTGCAGTGAGACAGAAGACGCAAGACTTGGCGAAAATGTTTACCCTTCTTAAGGAGGAACAGTCTCTCTTGGTCTTAAAGGCAAGGGAGCACATAATTTTCTCCTAGGAGGTCATATATACCTTTACTATAGAAAATTCAAAAGTCTTTCTGATGATGATGAATTTGAGAGCAAATATCTAGGGTGGCAGGGACATCGACGCCAACCTGTTATCATGGATGAATTCAGTACATGATTCTGAACTCTCCTGCGTTGAAATTATTCGCTAGTCTAGAAAAATTTCTACGCTAGTCTAGAATCATGTCCTGTCAAACCATGGTTGCAGTTTGTGCGTCGAGCTCCCCTTCACTCTATATAGCCCCCCTTTTTTTTGGTTGGGAAATTATCAAATAACTTCTCCCGCTCCTAGGCGGAGCGGGAGGGCGTGTCAGTGTTCCTTCCGTTGCCTGTGTGCCAGGGCCACGAAATCCCTTTCGGACAAACTCGCAACCCTGGCAGGACCCTGTATAGCCCCCCTGTTAGACATAGTTATATCAATCACACCAAAAAGAGACAGTTAAGCAGTTGGTTACACTAAACAATAGGTAGGTACCATTACAAAGTCTTGAGGCGTCACTTTATCATATCCGCGGATCGCGTGGCGGTATCACGTGGCTCATTCACCACATTTAGTTTTGTTACTCGATCATAATATCCTGCTCGGTATTATATTGTTTACTTTTCACATGTAACGCTAATAATGAACGCATGCGCATCTATTCCGCATAATTGTGAACATTGTTGTAGTAATAAAATATTTACGCGCTTGAGCAAAATACTCGGAATGCCGCATTTGACGGTTAAACGGAATTGGTTTTACAATAATTGGGGGGCGTTTGAAGAATTGTGAGTCTTCATCTGCCTGCCTTTTTAACAACTATGTGGGGCCAGCCTTCGATCAATAATTGGTCGAAGGGTCAGCTTCCAGTCTGACCACCAGTATTTTACATAAAGCGACTGCCTATCTGACCTCCACAACCCAGTTACTGGGTAATACGATCATCATCATCATTCAGCCGAAAGACGTCCACTGCTGGACCTAGGCCTGCCCCAAAAAGAGGGGAGGATTTGCCATAATCGCCACGCTTGCCAGGCGGGTTGGCGATCGCAGTATGAACGCTGCTGCCCAATCTATAGTAAGTCCCTTAGTCGCCTTTTACGACACCCACGGGAAGAAATGGGATGATGCTATTCTTTACGTCCGGCACCACACGGAACCACCAAACGGGTTATACGATACCTCTTGGTTATACTGGTTGTCAGACTTTCGGGCTTATCCCGAACCGTAACGACTGTCAAAGATCCACGAATTACAGCCGGGACCAAGGGCTTGACATGCTTCGAGGCACGGATTCTTGGCCTTTAAAGATGGTGTCAATCCCATCCACGACCAACCATACCAAGCGTAGCTTAACCTGATCGATTGACCCGTGCTGCTGCTATAACGTAGCCACAAGCCCCAGCCAATTCTAAGTCGTCGAGTAAAATCTAAAGATATTTTCGTCCTCGTGCTTGCAACAAAGGGTCCTGAAACATCAATATTCGATACTAAAGTTGCAAGGTAAGGAGGTCAGGCGGTCCGTCTGAAGCCGGCTCTCTGACTGACCTACATCGGCACAATACGCTTCCGCCTAGCGCCACGCAATTAAGCACACCAGACATAAAAAATTACCGAAACAAAAGCGAACGGGGGTTATCCCCCCCCCCTCTTCACCTCGCCGCAGTTACAATTTATCATAGCAAATAAAAATATGCGGAATTTAAAGAAAAAGGAACAAGAAATTGGAGCGAGAGAACGTTACTGCCGCCTGCCGAATGTTCAAAATAATACTATATATTTTTACTACCTCCCTCGGGAGCAGGGGAGACGGTACGTCGGTAACCAATTAAAAAAAGTATTGCTCCCGATAAATGTTTGATGTTCTAGGTATAGGTCGGTGGGTTCCCAGGGTTCCTCAGCCGGCGACCACGTACGACACAGAGTACTACTAGTATAACCATATTAAAATAATTCAAAATTAATCTTCCGCCCATGCATACTGGCAAATAATATTTCCTAAATAAAAAACAGCTATACCTAAGTTACTTAAGATGCAGATATATGCCAGTGACCTTGAGTAGTTAGCTTGCGTCTTCTGTACTGAGCTCACGCAACGCATCGTACGTTCAGCCAGTAATAGGACTCGCCCATCAAGGAGCGCTGTCCTCAATTTGACGCATTATTAATTTATTATACACAAAACAAAAGGTATTTTAATAAAACGCGTATACTAAAATATAAATAATTAAATTAGCTTTAAATTGGTGAAGGTTTCAGAAAAATACGCTTCGTAGATTTTGCGCCATTCTCAGTTTTTTATCCGCGTTAGACATAACTTTACAAATTAATTTCACTATGTAATACAATTATAATCTAAAATATTCACATATTAAGTTATGGAGAAAATGCTCTAATTTAACATATTTTTTTTTAATCATTAGCACTACTTGTTTAGACGTGATCTTCAGTATAAAATCATTAAAAGTCGGTTATAGTCGCCTTAAGTTTAAGCACTATACCTGCAGCCGTAGTTCTCAAATTCTTCAATTCCTACGTTTCCCCCATTGGTTTCCCCCAAACTTTCCTCAAACGTCACACGAACCCCTCGCATTTGACGTTTACCTATCGAATTTAATCGAATGACCGGCATGACGTCAGACCCCATCAAACTTTCTTTATAGCCGCCCAAATTACGCTACTAAATTATTTAGCTCTAATCAAACTATACACTAATTATACATGTAATTAATACATTATAAGTAATGAATAAGGCGGCGCGGCCATATTATCTATTAGTGGCTTAATTAAAAAATATATTTATTATTTATTTTCCATTAACCGTACTATTCATGAGGGTCGAGGCACGTGGACTATTGTTTGTTAAAGTTAGTTACGTACCTATGTTTTTGTTTTCGTTTGTTATATCGAAACCTTATTTATTAATATTAGTCGCCGAGTCCTTGCTTGCTTATACTAAGCCCTAAAATTAAAAAAAAAAACATGCGGGGCAGTATTTGGGGACTACGAAACAGTATTCATATTTATAGCTCATGGAAAGCGTTCGGTGACGATGACGCGAATTCCATGATTTTTGTTCACCCAAAAAGTGCTCAACCTGCCTAAAGGAGTTTTCACTTCAAAAAGTTATGGCGATCGTTGGTGACGTTCATTACGTAGACGAAGCAAGTCAAGTCAAAGTTAAAGTCAAGTCAAAGTTTTTATTAATGCGATTATTGGTGATATAACATGGTCTTAACATATTTTATAGTACCTCAAAAATCTACCCTATCAGGCATGCATTGTTAAATTACAATATTATAAATTAAACATTATGAAGTAAGTAAATTAACAGACATAAAATAAATACATAGAATGGTCAGTCACATGAAATTTTGTCAACTAGGAATTCGTCAATGGTATAGTAGCATTTGTCTATTAAAAATTTATTTAGTTTACGTTTAAATTGTGTTAAGTTTAAATCTTTTATGTTATTTGGTAGCTTATTAAAAACTTTTGGAGCCATGCAAAGTATGCTCTTGTGCATAAGGGCGGTTTTATAACGTCTTTGGCATAATTCGTGTCGATATGTTGGTCTTATGGATCGATAGCTTTGTTCTGAAGCTTTTTTAAATAAATCGCCATTTTTCTTTACGAACAAAGCGGTCTCGTATATGTAAAGACAAGGTAACGTTAGAATTTTTAAGGAGATAAAATGCGGTTTGCAACTTTCCGGTTGATTTAAGATTGCATATGGACCTAATGCACATATTTTGCGCTTTAAAAATTTCGAGTTTTTCACAGGAATTTGCCCAGAAAATGACTCCGTAACGTAATATGGAATCTACGTAGCCATAATACGCGGTTACGACAGCCGCCTGATTTACTATTTTGTTGAGTTTATAAAGAGCAAAGGCAAACCTGGTCAATTTTGTAATAAGGATCGATGCATGTTCCTTCCACGTCAGTTTTGAGTCTATTGTCAATCCTAAAAATTTAATATGTCCTACTTCTTCAATTATATTATTATTTAAAGATAGATTGATGTCAGGAGTGGTAATTCTTTGTCGAAACTGCATGATTTTAGTTTTATTTAAATTAAGAATTAAATTATTTTGTTCAAGCCAAGCAATTGATTGTTGTAATGCCTTTTTAATATCACTTTCATAGTTTATATTTAAATCATCATGCCTAATAATAATAGTGCTGTCATCGGCAAAAAGAACCATAGGAAAAGTGACATCTTTTGGAAAGTCATTTATATAGACTAAAAACAATGGTGGGCCCAATACGCTGCCTTGTGGCACGCCAAATGTGATTTTACGTTTTCCTGAAATGTATTTATATTCTGAAGCAACAGGAGTATGTAAGGAGCGTAGCAGGTGACGTTCTATAGTTTCTGCCTACCCCCATGGGAAGAAAGTGTGAGTTTATGTATGTATGCAATGAAGTTACAATTTATTCAATTCATTATTTGATTGTTACGTTAACGTGTTAGTCTACCAATTTTGAAATCACTGAGTACTTTGGTCACGCTGTTATTTAACCGAAAAGTGGTTATTTACAGTCCATATGAAATATTTTAATTTACACATTAATGAAATGCACTGACCCCAGCATGGTTGTACCAGACTCGGTTGCTCGAATGAACCTAAAGACTACAGACGCCATTGTATATCAAAGAGTAGACCTGGGGGCGCGATAATGGTAGGGAAGATTATTAGAAGATAATGGTAGGGAAGATTATTAGAAGATAATGGTAGGGAAGATTATTAGAAGATAATGGTAGGGAAGATTATTAGAAGATAATGGTAGGGAAGATTATAAGAGCCTACCGGATATGCATCCTAAATATTTTAAATTACACATTAAACACGATTATTATTTAATTTGAAACGTCTTGTATTAATTGAGTTTTGTAAAATTATAATAACACATTTTAATATTTCATATTACAAGCAACCACAATTTCTTAGTTACTTTGTTATCCGTGCAATAAAACTCTGCTCAATGTTATCAATTCCGGTGTGAATCACTAGAACTACACAAAAACAAACAATCCGGGCCAACTTACTTTCATTTTTGCCTTACCTACTAGATATCGCATTCTCAGGTAGGGCGTGAGACGTGAAGAGCCATTTTCAAACAAGCTATTTCGCTCAACTCACAAGCGACTCTGCGATACAAATTCTATATTTTTTCTACTCCAAGCCCTCATCTCAATGGAAACCTTCTAATTAAAGCCCACTGCTTGAACCAAAGTTTTGAATTGGTAATCATTTCGAATCAAAGAATTCTATTCATCCTTCCCGGTTACCTTTCAATGCGCGATCGATCGTCGCTCGTCTGATCCCAATTAGTTTGGCTACATCAACCTACTGGTATTGATAGTTTATTAAATTAATTACATTAATACGGAGCACAAATGAGGTGCAATTATTTTTTTCCGCCGTCGAGTACTAGCTACGCTGGAGGGTGAATCGTTGCATGCAATCTAAAAAGTTAATAAATCATTTTGTATTAATGTAATATTATTGAGCTAATAAGTAGCTAATTAATGAAATAAAATAACTGTTTGAGTAGTTAGTGAGTTTTCTTATTTATATAACATATTATTATTGTTAACGAGAAATTAATTATATTTATTAAATAGGTGTTTAAATGTGCAGATTCCTGAGGAAACGCAATCATCAGATATTATTTATTGTTTATTGTAATTATAAAAATAATTATAATATTTTTATCTTTCATGCTTATCATTGATTGTAGCTGGTAAGTTAAACACATGTTCGTTTGTGTTTTGTCCTGTTTTCTTGATAAAAAACTTTCAGTTATGCTTATGAGTGTACCTGTCTCGTAAATAACATTGCATTCTTTTCTGCACAGTGTCTTACCGTTTCACTTTTCAAGCAGGATAACTAAGAAAACTTTAATATATTATTTGTTTAACCAATCACTATTGATTGACCATAATATATTAAAGAGTTTTCACACATGTTTTCCAACAAAACAAATCACAAAGTTTAACAGAAGTCAGTTGATAACGCACTATCAAGATTTCGTAGATCTCGAATGGCCAGCAAGTGCTCGCCACTGTAATACAACGCACAGATAATATTTGAAGTGGCAGGGGGAACATTCTCTACTAACTACACTGTCTGGCACACAAGTAATACCCACTAAAGGGAACAATGCGTTATCTCACCAACTACTCATATTACGTCACGGTGCCTACGTAACAATAAATAGTGTCACAGAGTAGGGAGGCGATGAGGGATTTGTTGTTACACTGTTGCTTGCTACTCTGTGTTTACCTATTCATATTTTTGTTACACTTTTTATTGAACCCCAAAGTTTTGTTTTGTGAATGGCTGTCCCCGGTCGTGTAAACGTGGAATGTTAATGTTAAATATGTGTATTTTACGATTATGTCTATTTTATTCAGGTAAGTTTTTGTATTTGTTTAGGTGTGGAGACTATGTTTTATTAAGTATTATAAGTTTGTGTCAACATGAAATGTTGTTAATGTAGAGATAAATCACTAGTTTTGGAACTGTTGAAAGCAGTAACTATCTATTTGGAAAGCTTGCAACCAGAGTTCAGAACCGAGGCTGACCCTGCAGCACCCTGCACATGCACTACATTCCCACAAACCACACCAATTTGAAACGAAAGTTTTCCCGCCACTTAAATTAAGGTCGCCTTTTATAGTATTGCAGAAAAATATGAACTGAGCGAATAGAAAAGCCAATGCACCTTTGATCTTTGTACACTGCGAGCCTCTCAGAGGCTACTCCCATTACTGCATGCAGATTTTATACTTTGTGACATTTTTGTGCGAACGGCGCGCTTCGCGTCTCGCCCCTCGCCCCCTCCCTTCCATAACCCGCCACCTGCCGGGGTGCGCTACTTAGCTGATGACTTATTAAGAGTGCATTCTTCAGAGGTGTCTGCCTGTCGCGGCGGGTTTAATGACGTGGGTTGCAAGGTGCTCTCTGATTTCGTACTTCGAGTATGTCCCACTTTTAGTGACAATGCTTTGCGGTTTGGTGTAGTGTTTGTTCGGCGCGTGAGGTTTAAGGCTTTAATGTGATTTTGGATTATTGGTGATGATTTTTTGATTTCTTGGTTTTGTATCGGGGTTGATATGATTACAATACATTGAAACAAAAGGAAGGAGCAACTAAACTAGAAAGAAACTAAATATTTTTTAAATTACATTCATACATAACATCACGCCTGTAAATTCCCGAAGGTGACCCTACAGTACCCTTACATTTCACCAGTTATGTTAAAGTCCCATTACGTAATAGGGGCGAGCCTATTGCCATCAACCGGGCACAAATCAGACTACTGGCTGCTACAGAGAAATTCCAGACGGAGAAACCCAATAACACTATGCCCGACCCGGGAATCTAACCCAGGAGCTCATGATCAGCATTAGCACTTGCGACCAATTAAATAGACCAACGAGGCAAATCAAAGCCGGGTCAAATAAATACATGAGTTTACGAGAGCAAATAAATTTTCCTATTACCTACCACAAAAACCTAAACAGGATAAACAAACAAAAATATTAAATCAATGTCCAAAAAAATTTATATAAATAAATATATAATATTAAAATAAATATTTATAAAAAAAAAACTTTTACACTACCGTAGCGCCCCCTATTACGCTGCCATTGATGCTTAGAAAACTTGCTGGCCTAAATTACAAGTCAGGGCTGTCAGTGCCGATGATAAAAGGTATCTGACAAAGGGATCGCGGAAAATTAAAAGGGCCCTGTTGTATTTGTTCGTCATTTCCGAGGCGTACACGCGATCGTGGCCTCGCTTCGTTGACCTTATAATTGTTGATAGCGAAAAACTTTTTATAGATACAATATTTTTCGGGGATTTTTTTAAAGCAAAATTACATAACCTGTAATCTTTGATGGGACCTGTGATCTCTTACAGACCGGCGCGACACGCGACGCGACACAATGGCCCCGCGTGTCGCGTGAGGAGCGGTGCTTTTGTGTCGCGGAGCGGTGCCTTTAGACTGAGGTGTGCTTATAGCACACTCACATTTCAAATCAATTTTTTTAAATTACAATTTAAAAAAAAATCTATACAAAATTTGTTTGTCTTCACATTTTAAGAAACAACATCGTAAGACTTCTTGCTTCTGCTTCTCAACATTTTGAAATGCTTCTCGAAATTCAAAACTCAAACCGCCTTATTACAAAACAAGATTTATGTTTTGACATGGCTTAAACCATGGAGCCAGTTTTTGTAATAAGAACTTAACAGTGATTGAAATACCGTTCTATAGATAAAACTGAAAACTTAGTTCGGTACTAAGTTGTCAGTTTTGTGTTTAGGAACTTTACCGTACTCGGAATAAAGTTCGAAATTCAATAATGGCTCCATGTTTTAAACCTGGGTCTGAAGATAAACCTTGTTTTGTAATAAGGGGGTATGCATTTATTTCAAATAAACCAATGACAGGCACTTTTGAACTGTCAAGGGTTTGGTCGGTCAAAAGATGAAGCTAGTTGCCCATTCCAAAGATTAGTAGGTAGGTACCTATGGAGAAGAACGGGCAAGAAACTCCACGGAAACTCTTTTAAATTAACTTAAGGTTACAAATATTGGTTACATCATTCATGTTGAATATATGTATACATGTGAGAACGATGCGAAACGTCAAAAGCGACCGTAATAAAAAAAAAAAAAATTAAAAAATTACATTAAATTAAAATAAGCCATGATGGCCGCTAAGAGATGACCAGTCCCTAATAATGGCGCCCGTTCACGAACATGACGCATGGATTAGCACCATTTAGCTCAACCATTTTGAAGGGAGCTAAATGATCCAACACACACGCCACCATCTGCGAGACATTACAGTGAGAATGACATACTCTCTGCCGCCAGGGCACATTCAAGTCAATGAAAGATGTACCCAGTAAATGGTAGCTTTATAGTAAGTAAATAGTACTCACACATGTGTTATCACTACATAGCCTATCTGTCCCTATGTATGCTTAGATCTTTATAACTACGCAACGGATTTTGAAGCGGTTTTTTTTTTCAATAGGAAGGTTTATATGTTTAGAAAAAGCCACGGGGGCGAAGCCGCGGGCAGCAGCTAGTGAAATTATATAACACTAAGAGAGACAACATTCTACATCAAGAAGTAATTTTTAGGGTTCCATAGTAAACAAGGAACCCTTATAGTTTCGCCATGTCTGTCTGTCTGTCTGTCTGTCCGTCCGTCCGTCTGTCCCCGGCTTAGATCAGAGACGCTTAGTCCTAGAAAGCTGTAATTTGGCATGGGTGTACATATTAATCACGCCAAGAAATTTGTAAAATAAAACCATGATAAACATTTTTTTTTAGGGTACCTCCCTTGAACGTAAAACGGGGATAATATTTTTATTTTCTCGTCTAATACATTGTGTGGGGTATCGTTGGATAGGCCGTTTATAAATGTTGTGGGTCTGTGAAAGCCATTTTTCAATTCTGAGATCCATAATCCATAATATTGAGCTTTAAAGTGCTATTTTTTGTTAGAGTCAAGTGTCCCCCCTGCCAGCTAAATGTTTTGGATATGTGAAAAAATTCATGGCAGTAGGTTTACAAGTTAACGAGTAATAGTCGACCAACTTAAATTTGCAGTTGAAGAATTGACCGTAACGTATATCGATCTATGGGAGAGCATGTTTTTCAACTACAATGTTAAGTTTGTTTTTGGGATACATGCATCCTAACTACGGAACCAATCATTGTGCGTGGTCCGACACGCACTTGGCCGGTTTTTCTTCTTCAATTCTTCAGCTTTATTTCACATACCATGCTTTTTGGACATACCCCTCTCTGGCAAGACTGACACCAAAAATTTTATCTGCGCAAGATAGGTAATTAGGTTTGTGTCACTAGCTAGTTTATCATCAGTCAGCCTGAAGCCGTTCCCGTTGTGATTTTGTTTGCTCCTATCAATTTCTTGTTTATTTTTTTTTTCATTGTAGTATATTCCATTTTGAAATTAATAAAAGCTTCTCACCACCTCATAATATAATGTTTCCAAAGTCCTCTTTTTAAAATACATTCGCAGAAATAAACTACATTAATTATGCAAGCATAATAGCACAATGAAACAAAGTTCACGCCAACTCAATAACAATGCCATATAGATAACCAATGGTTTTTTTTTGTTATGGCTTCGTGCGGTTTGCACATTTACCCAGTGTCAAGTAAAATTAGGTAACAAGTACAACGTTTGTTTAAATAATGATGAAATTAATTATATCCAATGCATGATAGATGAGGGCGCCCGCTCCCCTCTCGAGTTTCAGTACTTTACTGAGACCTCACTCGGACTTCTTGAGAGAACTTGAAGTGACGTTGCACTGTTTTGTTTCATTTGGCTACACTAATGCACGTTCACGAATAATAATGGTTAATATTACACATTAATATTCGGCTAAACACAAATTTAAGAAAATAAAACAAAACTGCTAAACATGACTCTTTACTTTCGCGCCAAGAAGTCCCAGCAAACCAATGGATTTCGCAAAAAACCGTATTTTTCTCTAACGGTACCCTAAACAGAATTACAATCGAATCGAACCATTAACCTTTACAAAGACTAGTAAGAAACGGAACGAAAAAAAATGTATGATGAATGCAATATAACGACTATTTTAATAGGGTTGTGTGTTTTCTTCGTCGATAAATTACCGCTAATGCTGTAGATAGACGACGTTTCTTTCATTGTGGAGAATTGTGAGTTTTTTGTTACAATAGTAATTACATACGTTCGCGTTTATTGCTGTTGACAGCCCTAGCGTGGTTACGTAAGCTTAAGTGGCCACCCCTGGACTTAAGGCAGATTGTATACCTAGGTTTGGTAACTGCATTTGTCATCGTCCCGATTAGTTTCAAGATTGAGCTGTTCTATAAAATGTTTTGTACAGTCTTTGGCTATAAACAAGATGTTACATATATAACGCACAACCTCATGAGGGGTCATTGTACTCATCATTGAGAAAAAAAAATAAAAAAAAATAACGCATAACCTCATGAGGGGTCATTGTACTCATCATCGTGAACAACTTTTACTATGGGACCAAACCTGAAATGGAGAAATCAAAAAAAAAATCAGTTGTTTCCTACATTTACGTGCTCATAACTCGTCAAAGTGTAGGGAACAGCTAATTTTTTTTCGCGGTTTCAGGTTTGGCCCCATAGTAAAAGTTGTGCATATTGATGAGTACAGTGACCCCTTAAGAGGTTGTGCGTTATTTATGTTACACCTTGTTTATAGACGAGATTTTTGTGACATATTGACGTATGACGTGTCGAGTAAGAAAATCCCAGGCAAAATACAAGAATTATTCAATTTATGACACCCTAAGTGGTAGTTGGACGCTCAACTGCAAGCAAACGTGCAATATAAAGTGAACTAATTCACGAGTAACAATAAAAGTTACTCAAGACATGTCATAATATGTAAAAGGCGCACGTTGTTATGGCAGAAAAACACACCATCGCCATACTTAGTTGTAAACGCAAATTACACTTTCTTAAGTAATAGGAAAACGTAAGCTTAACCCGCATGGGAAAAATACGTGTGCAACATAATATAATTATGTAGAGAAAAAACATGTCTACGCGCCTTTAAAGAAAATGCTAACCGTTACATCGGAGTAGGAGAACAATTAAATGTGATAACAGTTAAATAACGATATTTACTGTTAGTGAGTTACGAACTTGGAGAAAATGTCTGTTCAAGCGGAGAGGCTGACTGCTGAGCTGGAAATTATATTTATCTTTGAATATATTTTTATATTATTTATATTCACTAGCTTTTGCACACGTCTTCGCCCGCGTGAATGTCGAAAATAATCCACGAGATCGTCCTACCGGGATTAAAAGTGTTAATATAGGTTATAGACTAGGTATATCTACCTTTGCCGAATTTCATCCAAATCCGTTGAGCCGTTTTTACGTTAATCGGGAACATACATCCAGACAAACGGACAAAAATTCTTCGTTACTATTTTATTATATGTATATAATAGATATCACAGGTGTGAGTACTATGTACAATAGAGCTACCATTTACCGGGTAATTATCTCTTTCATTGACTTGAATGTGCCCTGGCGGTTGAGAGTATGTCATGCTCACTCAGATGTCTCGCTGATGGTGGCGCGTGTGTTGGATCATTTAGCTCCCTTCAAAATGGTTGACTGAATGGTGCTGATCCATGCGTCATGTTCGTGAACGGGCGCTGTCAGTTGGGACTGGTCATCTCTTAGCTGCCACGGCTTATTTTTAATTATTTTAGTTTTGAATTGTTTTTTTTTTGTTTTTTATCTTTTAATCACGGACGCTTCTGACGTATTGCATCGTTCTCACATGTTTAACTTCAATATGAATGATGTAACCAATATTTTGTATGAATATTTTAATTTAAAAGAGTGTCCGTGTGCTTCTTGCCCGTTCTTCTCCATAGGAGCCTACTATTTTGGAATGGGCAACTAGCTTCATATTTGTAACTGACCGACTTCTTGACAATTCAAAAGTGCCTGTCAGGTTTAATTGAAATAAATGCTTTGACTTTGAGTTTGAGATATGCTTATTTGGGGTTTTGTAGATAAGGAATAAGAACAAAATAAAGCTGATAACGATTTTGACTATAGATTCGGAAAAAAATACCTACTAATAAATAAATCCATATTAAAGGCGAAAGCGTCAACCCGTGTTCATGGTATAGTCATTCAATATGCTCATGAAATAGTCATTCAATAGGATTCTATGAACTGAAGAGAGTTGTATTGCTGATTCTAATGATTATAATTCTGTAAAGCCATATTGTTACGGCCGCGAATCATATTTTAATTAACATAAAACCTGACACAGACCTGCAAAATGCAAAAAACCTAAGACAATTTGAGTTTGGGGGGCTACAGCTGCGGATGCACCAGTCTATCTCATGAAAGCTCTGAAGTAATTATTTAAAAAAAGAGCTCTATCACTTATTTACTTCATCTTCAGTCCGCATACAATCAGGATTGTCAATTTAAAAGTGTTTCAATAAAACCGTAAGTTAAAACCAGGTTTTAGGATGCCCATGAGACCAGCTGTTTGCTAGGACAACATTTGTGGGTACACCGAAACGTGCCAATAGATGATATTGGCCCTCCTGACGCGTCCGTTTGACTGACGTGCCCGAATTTTATTGCTATCTCTAAAAATAAAGTCAGCCCCGAAATAGAAGACTTGAAAAGTTGTAAAGGAACATTAGAAACTTTTGATTTGTAGAATGGGAATTTTATCAATTTGCCGTTGACATTTTTTTTTTTTACTTTGCTCCACACTATGAATTTCTTCTGTATTGTGGGTGCGTTTACAAACATTTAAACTCACATACACAAACGGCCAGACCCGGAATAACTATTGTAAGTCATACAAAAATTTGTTCCGTGCGGGAATCAAACCCGCGACCCGCAGCGCAGCAGTTAAACGGTTAACCACTGCGCCAATCATGCCGTCAAAAAATTAATGGTTTTTGGTAAAAATGTACTCGTAGGTAGGTAGTTTAAAAGAAATACCCTCTAGATAATCTTTGCTATCGGTGTTCAATCTTACTAAATAATGCAAGTCACAACGCCTACAAGTGCTTGGAGTGCCACCCTGGTAATGACAAAGTCTATCATTAGATACAACTGCACAGAACACTAAATTCTACAAAATTGCTGACACTGTCCTGTCATCAATCCACATGTTGACGGCAACTAAAGAGCTAATTACTCGCAGCGACTTATAGTCGTCGCGGACTACTTTGAAACGATTTAGACTCGTTTATTATTTACGGTGTAAAATTTAAAAGCTGTTTCTGCCGCAACAATGGTTCACTCTGTGCGGCACCACTTCTGTCCTTTAATACGGGGATCGCGTGCACCATCTAGCTAGTGTGAAAAGGGAAGTAGGTTTCAAATGTAACATGGTGTTTTTACCCACAGTTACCTGTAACGGAACGTTTGTAAACTTTTACTCAACAATATTTATATGATTTTGTAAAGGCATTTTTTTTTAAATTTGATTTCATTGCTTACGTGAGAGTTACCGGAAATGAAAACTACGAATGAATGATGCAAAATTGTCGAAAAAGTACGAGTTAAAGTGTTTTGTTTTGTCAAAATGGGTTTCGTATTTGTAGGGAGAAATATTTTCGAATGAATCTCCGTGGCTATTGGTGCGGAAATTTTTAGATATTGACAAAACGCTGTGGACACTTATGTGACTGAGCTTTTTAAACTCACTTTGTGGTGCTTTTAATAAACTTTGTTCTATGAAATTGAATGGCAATACATTCGAAAAGGTACTTTAACCAGGTTACATTCATTGATATTGAATCCAAACCAGCTGCTAAAAAGGAAATTATACTTTAATATATTTTGAGGTCATCATCTGCCCGCCTTTTGCTAACTATATTGGGGTCGGCGTCCACACTAACCGGATACAGCTGTATACCAGTATTTAACATGGAGCGATTGCCTATCTGACTTCCACAACCCAGTTACTGGGTAATACGATACCCCTTGGTAAGACTGGTTGTCGGACTTCTGACGACCCGTAACGACCGTCAAAGATCCACGAATTACAGCCGGGAGCAATGGCTTAACGTGCTTTTCGAGGCATGGAGGGGTATTGGTATGAAAAGATGGTCTCATCCACGGAACAGCCACGGCTAGCGTAGCTCAACCTGATGGATGGACCCGTGCGGCAGTTATTACTGAGCCACTAGCCCCTCCTAATATATTTTGCGGTCAGATAGTTATGCGCTCTATTCACTTCTCTAAAAAAACTTCAACGGTCGAGTGGATCCAGCGATTAACGCTTGCTTTCACATTAATATCACGTCACGGCATTTATTATTTACTTTTCTTCATAAACTATTTTAAGCGTATTAAATGAATACAGTTAAAAATGTTGATTGCACATGCTCTAGCCAGAGTATATTATATCACTATGCTGTTGGCACATATACGAACATTGTAGATAGAGAAAGCAGTATTTCTATTTTACTACTGATCGCCCACTAGTCGAAATTCAACAAAAGTACTATATAGATTGTAAGTAGAGAGTACTTACAATCTATATAGTACTTACTAATTCCATGCTATTATAAAGTACTTACTAATTCCATGCTATTAAAAAGTACTTACTTATTCCATGCTCAGGCTGTCACTTCTGTCTAAAAAAAATCAACTGTTCCCTACATTTTAACGAGTTATTCGAACATAAATGATGGGAACTGCAGATATTTTTTTAGCGATTTCAGGTCTGGTCCCGTTGTAAACGTTGTTCATAATGATGACTACAATGACCCCTTAAGAAGATGTGCGTTAATTCCGGGATATGTTATATACGTCGCGCGTCGTAGGCCGTGTAAACGGGAAAGGAAGTTCGAAAATCACGTCATCGTTTGACAAGGTGCCGCGTTGCGTTCTGACGACGCGCTCTTGAAATTACGGTTCTCGACCATCACAGCGTTCCCATTGCAAACAAATACCAATTAGGATGCAACCTATTCAAAACAAACGAATGTTAGGTAAGGGTACGTATCTGAATGCCGAAAATCAAAATCGAAAGTCATGACACGGATGTTCAAAACACCGAAAATTTAAATACCCAACGGTGGTAATACATGGTCCACGTTTATCTGAGAGAAGCAGATTTCAAGTCCTTAAAAATTATAATCTATTTAACTTATGTCAAAGTGAAAACAGACCTTCACTGAAACACCAGATAGGTATTAGGGAGCATAAAAAAGGCCAAACATTTTTGAATCTGTCATTTTGTTGCATTCAATCAATCAATTTGACTAAAGTAAGTTAGATCCGTCAGTCATAAAAGTACCGTCAGTGTGTGAAGAGTGAAAGGGGTGTCCCCTTTAATTGCCACAAATATACAGGTTGTTTGGAAGCCAGGTGCAAAGCCTTAAAGGGGTGATAATTGACACAATTTGGAGCATTTTGAGCATGTTTTAAAAATATTTTAACGTTAAAGGCTATCAAATTCAAATTCAATATTAAAACAAATATCAATAAAAAATTATAATAAAAATCAAATATTAGAGATAGAGACCGAGAGACGGTGTGAGTTAGTTATAATATCAATATTATATTTAAAATTTTAAAAGTATCTACGACTTCAAAATTGTCCAGTTTTTGTTTTCCAATAACACTGATGTTTGGAACTTCGTTTATTAGATTAGGTGCTCATCAGATAAACCACGAAAAAGAAACATACCAGCTTTAACTGGGGCACTGTTGGCAATTAACTAAAAATAGCGGAAAAAAAATGTACTTCGAATGGGGCATGTATAGCTCAAAATGCTCTAAATGGTGCCAACTATCAACCCCAAAAGACTTTGCACCCAGCTTCCAAACAACCTGTATAACTGTAAATGTTCGCTTAGCTGGTGAACAGTAGTACGAGTACTACATCAACGACATTTTCTCATTTACTTATAATGTCATGTGTGAACATCGTCACTAATATCACACATCAATGAGAGACATGGAAGCAAGAAAACGGTATACAGAATGATTTTTCTAGCCAGTATCATGTGGGTAAGTTCTAAACTAGAGAAAAACGTGTTAAGCAAACTTGGAGCTCAATGTAAAAGCGTTGTCTGCATGAGAAAAAAATAATCAACCTGTATATTCCAGGTATGGGGAATGAAAAGTGATCTGCAGTTATATGCATATTTTTAAGAAAATGAATATGATAATAAATAATTTGAGTCTGTCAACTATCTGTTCAGAAAATTCGCGACCTATCTATGCTGTGTGGTGCCGGACGTAAGGAATAGCATCATCCCATTTCTTCCCGTCGATATCGTAAAAGGCGACTAAGGGACTTACTAGAGAATGGGCAGCAGCGTTTTCTATGCATTTTAACACCATACTGTGATCACCAACCCGCCTGCCAAGCGTGACGACTATTGCAACTCCCCCCCCCCCCCTTTGGGGGAGGCATATGTCCAGCAGTGGACGTCTTTCGGCTGGAATGATGATGATGATGATCTATTCTGTTGCTCCTCGCGGTACGCGTAACTGTTTGATATGAATGGGAACGATAGCGCTCGCGCATAACATGTCAGGTGTTACTGCTATTCGTGGCCAGCAGATTCGTCTGGTCTCAACCAAAATCAGTACCGTGTGTGCCTTTATGGCCTCAGGATCGATCATCTACGACGACGAACTATTAGCTATTAGCTGACCAGAGGCAAATGATAAAAGTAGGCTTGTTTTAAACAAAAAATAGCCAAATCTATATAGTTTGTGGTAGCGGAAAAAATATAAGTATGCTATTCTTGAACTTATTTCTCAGAACTTGGTTGTGAGAAAAAAGAAAAAAAAAAAAAAAAACTTGACCAAAACACGTTTAGAAAAAAAATCTCGATACAACACGGACGAACGATACGAACGGTATAGTTTACCGTTAATTTATATCGAGATTTTTTTACCCTTTACTTTGAGTTTAATCCAAAATATATGTATTAAATATCAACGTACGGTTGGTATTTAATTAATAACAAGAACGTCTTATTTGTATGCAGAACTTGGTTGTTTTTTATTTTCGATTACTCAGCCCATTTTTGAGTAAATAAATAATTACTTCGTATTTTGCGTTGTGTCATCGCGCTTCTCTTTCTTTTGTATGTAGTCTGACAGTGACAGCGGTTTACCTGTTGTCAGCGTCTTAAGTAATAATAAAAGCAAATCGTTGAAACTGAACAGTCCATTCGATTATAATTATTGTGCGTGCACAAAGCTGGTTAGACTGATCTGATCAGACTCGTCTGTTCTGATTTGTCTCTCCATGTACGGTCTTTATATACGTACCTACTTATAAGTTAAGTATTTATACTTTAGAGGTCCTTGTCGTCACTTTAGTTGGTAATAGCAGTGTTTGTCAGCCATGTCAAGTTCAGCTTCACTGCTCATTCATAGAGCTTCAGTATAAACATATATACTTACCATACAATAACATAGAATCGCTTTATGCAGCCATTATTTTACTGTTTGCAAGATTAATGCAGTCCCTCAGACTAAGTTGTATCTTATACGTATTTGAGAAATCATGACATACAAAAAAAATATCTTACATTCTAATTTTAGTTCCTCTGTTATAAATAACAGAATGAATGAAGCATTTCGTCATTCGTGAATATTTAGTCGCACGAGGGTGCGATAAACCATTGGCAAACAATTTTCAAATATTTAACGCCTGTGTGTAGCTGCTGTATAAAATAATACCACCGTTCGTATAACTAAAGGTATTCCGAAGGGGGAATATGAATCCTGCATTGTATCTCCTCGTCGATATGCCTACACCAGTAGATGGCGCATGTACGATACGGAATCCGAAAGCAACACTAGAGCTTGATTCCAAGTTCGCACGTGACGATTCTCCGTTCACGCCTTCATAATAAATCATTAAACCGAAGTTTTTAATTAAGCATTGTGCTCGCAAATATTCGTACAAGCTGCGGTGGCTCACATACATACAACATGTCCGCATTAAGTTAATTATATCAGTATGTAAGTGACATTGTGCTTCGATTATGATTCGATACATTTTTATAGCGATCACATGGTGGGCATTGTTTGGCGTGGCGTTCTCGCCTCTCGGCTCGGTTTATTGCTTTAATAAAGTGATTAAATACTATGGCGTAAAGCCAGGCCTCGATACAAGCCGAGCTAATTTCGAAAACTTGTATTCGCTCCTTTTTAGGTCGGTCGGTTTTAATGTGGGGTCAGTGACTGTAGATCCTGAATTAGAGTTGTAAGCCGCGAAGGCGCGCGAATGATCGAACGAATGCGACAAGCGCATGGTCCAACCTGAAACATTTCCAGCATATGTTTCCTTAAACGGTTTGTGAGAACTAATGAGGCTTAAATCAACTGTCTGTGCTTCTCTTGGGCTGGATTTTTAAACGGAAACCTTTATTGAGTGTTAATCCACATTAAATAGAATTACGAGATGAGAGTGCATTCATGTTCTTACTCAACTGTCCTCATAATTAACGCTTTCAGGACTCTGAACGAGACGCAATAGAGGTTTTATTGCTATAACGTCTATGGGTGTGTAGTGTCCCTGAACGTGTTAGGTTGTATAAACTTCTATTCAAGCTCGTTTGTCTTCCATAGTTTCAAGGAGCAAACAATCAGCACAAGTTCGTAAGTAAGCTTAGTTGGGTGGTGTTTGGTAAGTAAGTTGTGTTAAGTCACAGGTGCTTTGGCTCGGACATTATAAAAATTAGCGCGAGGTAGGTGTCACAGTGCAGTGCAGCGTGCGTGGCGGCGGCGGCGCGCGGACGTGGCCCGCGCGACTCGGCCACGACGCAGCGCACCCCTCTGCCACTTTTATTTTTGTTGCCTTACTTTTTTCTATATGAAGGTCCACTCACTTATTCATGCGAGCGGGATTGTAATTTTTTTCTACTTTTTGCATGCGCCGTATATAGATATTTTGGCTACCTCCTATTTTTTCGTGACTATAAAACTGGGCCGGGGTTGTGCGCTTTTTCCGCGGCACCCCTGCCTGCCGAGGGGTGTGGAGGGTGCTCGCAGTTAGAGAATTATTCATTGCCTACCCCCGCCGAACCGGCTTTCCGTTATTTCTGTTTGTTATGAATTATGTCCGATGACTTTTCCCGACGCCCCGTTTCTTTCGTTTTCACTAATTACTTTTTCTATAGAAACTATAAATCTTCATTCCTTAATCGAGTTGGGACTTGGGAGTGGAGGCGCGCGGTAACGACATTGCTCGCGTGGCCCGCTCGCACTCGCCCGGCTCTCCCGCCTTGCTCGCTGATAAATATATTCGTTTGTGATAAAACATTGTTTTCCTGTATAAGCTGACGTACTAAACGCTAACAAAAGATTCAAATTCACACTCTGCTGCCTACTAAAATATGTAGAAGAGCTCGCTCCCAGCCCGCTACAAATTTGAATTTCATATGTATGTTTCGCCTATTACGGATGCACTCATTAATATCTTAAGTGATGTGTGGAGGTTTATGGCGCGCAATTTTGAGCTTTATTACTTTGTAACACGGTTCATTGCCGTCATAACGTTTAGGGTTGTCTCCATTTATACAGAGCACGCGTTAAGATTATGTCGGATGAAAAAATGCTGCAAATTGTATGACCCCCCATGAAAAAACATTATCATTACGGGCACATCCGTTGGGTTATCTTTTCGTATGCAAATCTTGAGTGCTCACACCGCTTCTGTGATACTTGCTAGCACAAATTGTTTATTGTGTACCGTGCGCGGCGGTCAAGCGTGAGTCGTGCTATAAAGAGTAGGTACGTCGCTCGGCCGGCACTTTTCTCGTTGGTCTACAAACCATGATAGATTTCGGGAAAGTGCAAGTGCGCTTTATCTTCCTTAAGGCGCAGATATATGATTTTAGTGACTTTTAAATCTGTTATTGCAAAAATTGCAAAAAATGTATGTTAAACTAGAACGCATACACATCAATTATATATGTGAATATTTAAGTATTGTAGTAAAATACTTTATGAAATAAATTCAGGAAGTAATGTCTACCCAAAGCATAAAAAACTATATTACTTTCAAACTACTTAAGATATTTTCATGTTTTTTTTGTATGAATATACTGTTTTATTATCTATAATTCTATCTGTGATTTTTTTCAAATATTCATATTTTCGTTACTAAAAATAAATATACCCTGTGAAATGGTAGCGCGGCGTGAGCGCGACGTGCATCTGTATGGCCAAGGTCAACGGTGATTATCTGACCCTTAAATAGTTATTTGGATAGACTAGAGCAGGTAAAAAGATAAAATTATTTAATTGTTCCTTTGATACTACATTAATTATCCTTACAGATCACGATAAAAAAACGTGCATGGTTATTGATTTTGAGACTCGCAGATTCTGACACGTCGCGCGTCGAGGGGCCAGAATCTGTCCTCGTGTAAATGAGCCTTGGCATTGAAAATTGGGCAGTTTTTCATTTCATTCGCAAAGTATTTTTGGTATCATATTTAATTATTTACAAATCTCGTGCTAAAAACAATCCAAATATTCGGGAACTCGGGAAATGGGTCCGGGTCATGAATGTTTCACTGTTTTAAGGGTGATTCAGGGTCCAAACATATTAATTAGCCTTTAGCCCTGACCCGCAATGGTCGCCGCGAAACGACAATGATGTTGCTTTTTGTAGGACACACTTCGTACCTTTTACGAGCTTTGATTAACTAAACTAAGCTTTTAACAAGCTTATAGTTAGTGCCTTAAGATGGATTCTTGCACGCAAATTTTGGACAACTTCCTTTTGGCCTATTAAGTTGATTTTTTTTATACATTTTCCGTTATGATGACATAACTTAGGAACATCACGCCTGTTTTCCCAGAAGGGTTAGGCAGAGGCTATAAGTACCTATATTACACCCACATGCCCCTCTGTTATGTTTAAGTCCCACAGAATGGGGACTATTGACATCACGTCAGGTCCGGGCAGCTACTGATAAATTCCTGATAGAAAAAGTCTAAGTATAACCTTTTGCCCAACCTGGGAATCTAACCCAGAATCATAAGGTCAGCAGTAGCCGACAGTAGATGACAATTAATGCATTTATTAGTGGGTAGAGCAGATCTGATGCTGCAATTAGGATTGTCTTCGCTGGTCGGTCGGTCTGTCTGGCTACCTTTGCAATTTGAGTTTGATTGGCTTAACTTGATTCATAATGATGACCAGCATTTTAATATGGCTGGTTTTTAAAAACAATGTATGAACATTGTATGATTGTTTGTATGACCTACAAGTAGTTGTTCCGGGTCTGGCTGTTTGTGTATGTGAGTTTAATGCCCGTTTTCACCGACATCCCCTATACTACCACCATACCTATGGGACCTTTAGCTTAAAAGCTCCCCCAAACTAGCCCCTAAATTAAATTTCGTTTCACCATCATTTTTATCACATAACTATGGGACACATAGTTAAGTGACGTTTTGTTTTCGATAATAGTGACTGATTCGTCTTTGAACTTATCGATACTTTGAAAAAAAGATAGTTTTTTGTGAAATTCTCTAAAGTATACACATAAATGGATTCAGTTATTAATAAATTATGTTTTGATAGCAATAATAAATATAATTTCATTCATATTTTTAACTAATTTCATATTTTCTTGCATATTTACATTACGAAATCTGTGGTCTTTTTTGTATTTGACAGTTCTTTCCTTTGTGAAGTACTGACGTGAGATTTGATTGTTTGTTTCATTGTTTTTGTGACTTGTGCGTTGCGTTTTATTTTACCAACTTTTTTTGACATTTTAACTGATTTATTGGAGATACATAAAGAATTATTTCTGAAATAAAATAAAAAATGTTATTTATATGGAATTGTAATTATGCGAATACAATAAGAACAGGTTCATACCTCAGAAGTGTACTTAACGTTTACATTGTTAGTTAGACATCGACGTAAGTAGGTATCGTCGACTAAGAAAAAATACCACGTTCATGGGCTTATTTATTTTTTGTTTATTTTTTTTTTTTAATTATGGGCTACTTAGAAAAACTTTAATATGTTAAATGCTCACTTATCATCAGGAAATTATAAGGTGTGTTCAATCTTATCCAATAAATAAAACACTGAAGATTTGCCTAACCTACATCTCCGAAAACAGTCAGTTTCATCAAAACTTTTGAAGTAGGTTTGGTCGTTTCCGATATATTTTTGGTCTACGGCTGTTATTTACGTTGAATATAGTAGAAACAGTTTCTAAATCTTCAAGAAATTCAAATAAATCACTATCTATCCTCGTGCCTAAAAGATCACTTACGTATGTGCCGGTTTATGAGCCCACATTTCGACCACCTAAATTTAGGGGACCTTTTAACGTTTTTCTGACCCCTTACTGTTGGTGAAATGGAAACTACCTTCTAACAGCCCCCTAACCCTTCTTAGGGGATCTCTTAAACTTAGGGGATGTCGGTGAAAACGGGCATAAATGTTTGTAAACGCACCCACAATACAGGAGCAATTCCTAGTGTGGTGCAGCGTTTTTTAAAGAAAATAAATAGAAATAAAGTCAATTTTATTGAAGCCAATTTTTTCTTTTTCTTTGAATTTATGTGCGAAATATATTAAATTAAAATTAATTATTATTATAATTGAAACCTTAATTAAAAGTTACATGGTATCACTGAAATATATAAAGTATGTACAAGTTTAAAATAAAACAAAAAAAAAGTGGGGGAAGAGCTCATTGGGCATCAAAAAAAGATATTATTATTATTATTCATTTAAACATATTTTTATTTTATTTTTATATTTTTTATTAATTAATTAATTTATATTTTTTTTATCTAGTTGGTATTTTCTGTTCAGTTTTCTTCTTTGATCAGACTGTTATATTTCATCGAACTAATTGGAAAAGGCCTTAGAGGTCCCAATAATAGATTTCATCTTGGAAAAAACTATTTCTGTAAGTATGTTTATTTCGTTTAGTTTATTTATTATATTATTATTATTTTTATTATTTATTTATTTTATTTTTATATTTTTTTTATGGATATGACATTTTAACTAATATTATAAATGCGAAAGTAAGTTTGTTTGTTTGTTACGCTTTCACTCTAAAACGGCTGAACGGATTTATATGAAATTTGGCACATGGGTAGACCATGATCTGGGTTAGGACATAGGGTACTTCGATTATCACGATATTTCCACGGGATCGAGACTTATGCGAGTCAAATCGCGGGGCGCAGCTAGTGATCATTTATGTTGATGATCATAGTCACTGACATTATAATATAGACATTATCATGAATCATTTGTGAGTTTCGGTATAATATAATATCTCATAATAAAGGATCAATCAATCTGCCGATCCTTTCCCCAACTACGTTGGGGTCAGCTTCCAGTCTGACCGGACGCAGCTGAATACCAGTATTTTACATAGAGCGACTGCCTATCTGACCTCCACAACCCAGTAACTGGGTAATACGATAGGTACCTACCCCTTGGTAAGACTGGTAGTAAGACTTCATAACGACTGTCAAAGATCCACGAATGAAAGCCGGGACGAACGGCTTAGCGGGCTTTCCGAGGCACGGAGGAGTCTCGGTATGTAATGATGGTCACCCATCCATGGACCAACCCTGGCAAGCGTAGCTTAACCTAATGGATCGACCCGCGCGGCTGTTATTACATAGCCACGAGCTCCTCCCAATATCTCATAACATAGGATATGTGGTATAATCCTAGTTATATGATACTGTAATATTTCATAACATAGGATATGTGGCATAATCCTAATTATATGATATTGTAATATTTCATAACATAGGATACCTATGTGGTATAATCCTAGTTATATGATACTGTAATATTCCCACTAGAACATAAATCAATAGATTTATATGATATACGATTTTATCTTGTCAATGTCGTCTTCAAAATAATAGATATCTTATTCTGTTCTTGAAAGAGCGGATATTAGGACTATGTACGCCAAGGAGATATATTATATGATATATTCAAAATGAAACTAGATATTATGAAGGGGCAGATATCTACAAAGGACTTTTTCATTACTTACACAAGGGAAAAGAGAAAAGGAAAAAAGGAAGGAAAAATCCCTCTTCTTCGTTTGTTTGACAAACTTTATGTAATCTATGTCTTGGCTCTTTTTTTTTTTCATCTGCGATTAATAACCAATCTATCACTAGTTTGCGACACACGTTTACCAGTGCTCCTCTTGCACTCGACGCTACACACAGACAGCCAGACATATACACATTGCACAAGTAAACTCTAAACCGCGACGCCAAACATCGCTTGTACACACGTTTACGATTCGAACGCATTTAAATTATGTATCTCTGTGCATCGGATGCAGCCTGTATTTAGGGTCTCAGAGATTTGGAACTAAAATATTCCTCTTGTCCTTGTCCAATGTGACTTGGGGTCGGCGCAAGACGGAAGACTTGGAACTGAAATATTAAAGACAAAATAAAATTTTGTATTTTAGTCAAGTAGAAAAGAAAATTTTAGGAAAATTCTAATGGTAGCCATACCCGTTACGATATATTTGCGCAAGTTTAGACTTGCACAAGTCTGCGTGACACCCAGGGGCTCGGATACTTGTGCTAATTCATCCCACACACATTGAGTACTTGTGCAAGACCAATTTTGCGCAAGTATATCGTAACGTGTGTCTTCGAAGGTTTTCAACAATAATATTAAAATGTTAATGAAGGTGTTAAATATGTTTAGGTAGTCGTGGCCGTGGCAAAGCTAAATTGTGGGCACATTACTGAAGGTTTCATGTTTCATGTCAAAAAAGGTTTCACTAGAGCACCCATTTAAAAAATGTATGCAAACGTTCAATAATATCAATCGCCATGGTACCTAACTGTCTTTTTCACCACCACAGACAACTCTATTCCATATTTAAATGTCTCTACTAAATAGACACTGCCAATCCCGACACCGTGCAAAAAGCCTTTATAAACCTAAAAAGGAATCGTTCCATAGACCCTTCCCTACAGATAACTAGTCTAGGCACATTTCTAATTAGCCCCACACATTCCCCTTACTAAATACTCATCAGCACCATCACGAAACACCATAAAAGTTTGATAGTTCCATAGCCGTGTACATATATTATGTAGTTAGTAATTCGCGGAGTAGCAATGTCACAAAGAAGTTCTTTGATGAAAAGGACCTCAGTGCTATTCATTCATATATAGTGTGTGAGCGAGAGGAATCAACCCGCCGCACGATCTTGTAACAGAAACGTACTTAGGACGGGTTAGCTTTAACGTGCTTACGTTGAGTTTACGTTTGCGTTACGTTTCGGCGGTCGTGCGGAAGTGGTTAGTGATTTGACATTGAAAAAGTTATGAAACTAAACGCTACTACTTATTGATTTGGTTAAGATAAAGTAGTTATATATTAGTATGGTATGGTTTCTGTTCCGTTGTTTCGTGCAAGGACCGTACAACCCCGGTTAAGAGTTAAGCCTTTCGAAGGGGTAACCCATTCAATGGGTTACCTTTATCATGATGTAACCCATTGAAAGGGTTTCATACTAGAAACCCATTGAAAGGGTTACATGATAACCCATTCAATGGGTTCTATACCTTTTTTTTTTTTTTTTTTTCTTTGGGAAAAATGAATTACGCATACCCACCCATCAGGGGATGGGAGGGGTATGTGGGACTCCCCGGAAAATCCGGTATACCCACTAAACGACCCAGCGGCGCTCCTACCTCGTCTGCAAGGAGGAGGACTGGGAATCCGGCAGAGCCATAACATCCATTCCTCCGCTGACGACCGCCCGCCTTGCAGGCGGGCCCGACACGCCCGCCCCGTCGGGGAGGGGCCCAGGAATGACCGCGAGCGCTCTGTCATCCCCGCCCGACGTGGATGGTGAACTGTGCAATGCAGGAGAAGGCTCCCCCGCACCCGTCTCCCGCTGTTCACCACCAGGGGGCATAAGACGACAATCGTACAATCGCCTTCTCAAGCCCCGTCTTCGCCTGCGGAGCGGCGCTGCGAGAGGGTCGTCCTCCCGCGCGCGCTCCGCGTCCTCCTTCTGCGACATTACGTCCTCGCAGAAGGAGGCGACCGCTGTCCAGGCCGCCTCGCTCGCCAGCATCGAGTTGATGACGCTGGGAAGCGAGAGGTCCTGCCCGACCGCTGCGCACAGACCGCGGCGCAGCTCGGACCAGGCTGGGCACACCTCAAGGGTGTGCTGAGCCGTGTCTTCCGCCGCGCCCCAGTCGTGGCACGACGGGGTCTCCTCCTTTTGGATCCGGTGCAGGTGCGATCCGAAACACCCATGGCCGGACAACACCTGCACCAGACGGAAAGAGAGCAAACCGTATGGGTTCTATACCTACTTGAACCCCACGTAACATGAATAAATCATAATATTATGTTATTTCGATATCCGCCCAGCACGCGTAGCATGACCAATTCTATCTCTATTCTACCCAGGGACAATTTTGGTTACCATTTTAGAAAAAAGGGTTTTCGATAGGGTTTTTCTAAGCAGTTAATCAAAAACCCATACGGTAATTTTGAATGGCTTAAATTAAGCCGTTCAAAAGGGTTACCGCTGCCGTATGGGTTTTTATCGAAAACCCTTTCAATGGGTTACCAAAATTTAATTTAAGCCGTTCATAAGGGTTACCCTTATCGTATGGGCTTTTGTTTAACCGCTTAAAAAAACCCTATCGAAAACCCTTTCAATGGGTAACCAAAATGGTCCCTGTTCCGTGTGGTGCCGGACGTAAGGAATAGCACCACCCTATTTCTTCCCGTGGGTGTCGTAAAAAGCGACTAGAGAATGGGCAGCAGCATTCTCTATGCATTTTAACACCTTACTGCGATCGCCAACCGCCTGCCAAGCGTGGCGATTATGGTAACCCGTCCCCTCCCTTTGGGGGAGGCCTATGTCCAGTAGTGGACCTCTTTCGGCTGAAATGATGAAGATGATGGTTTCCGTTCTAGAAGACTGTAAAACTTGGGAATTTCGTGTTTTTTTGACAAATTAATACTGGGTATATTAGGTACTGTCTGAAATGATTGCGCTGACTTCATGCGTGCGGTGGCTGTCGTTTTCTTCTGCGTCAACAAAATTCTTTTCACGTTTATCCTTCGTCGTGACCTTCAGTCTGTTTCCATGTGCGGTCATGCATGATGCTTTTAACTATAAAATAACTTTATTGTATTTTTGTTATGACAACGTGCTTCATTTTTATTTCAGCACCATTCTAAACGACAGTTAACCGGCTCCGTCTACTATAAGAACGTATATTTAATTTCTTCTATCATTATTATTTCTCACGCTGAAAGAACAGTTTCATAAAATATAAACCTACATAATATTTGTTTGAAATATAATTAAAAGCTTCAGGAAAGTATGGTTGCCTAGCCGTTTTTCTTAAATACAAAAGATTTACAAATATGAATTCAGGAGCTAAACTTACGGAGCACTTAAACAGTGCGGCTATGCCTCATTTTAAAATTCCTACGTTTATTCAAATGGAAGGTTTACAATATTCGTCTGGATAAAAGTTGTTCATTTATTATGTCCTCGTGGTTGACCTCTTCGTATTTGAATGCGATAAATGATTTTATTGATTTTCGGTGCGTTTTAATTTATTAATAACAAAATAGAGATAATGCTCGTGTTCATTCTAGGCGTCAATTTAATGTAAATTAAGTTGTTTTTGTTGCTGAGTATAACATAACGGTAACTGGCTTTCAGAGTACCTGCTATAGCTCCGTTTTGAACAATAACTACTTACCTACTTATATTATTAGATTTGTTTTAAATTATTTTACAGTCAATGCTGTAACTTTTCTAAAACTAAAATAATCGATCCTTAACACGGAATCAAAGAATACTTTTAAAGTAAATTCAGGTAACTTCCATTAAAAATAACTCCCAAATCCGTCTCTGCACGTCTTAGGTCGCTCCGGCACTAGTAGACGTATGACGCGTCCTCTGATGTTCAGACAAAGAGTGACGCGCGACTATTTTTATTAAAACCCACAAGCTGAGGCATACTTTTTTTAATAACTTATGTACGTAGGTGCGGGTCGAGTCATTTGAATTGCACTCCGGGTTAGTTCTCGCTCACGGCACGAGATTTTTTTCCCAGAAAATCGTGGAGTGTAGCCCTTTGTGAGGTAGGCTTAGCCGCCTTGAGTCGCGCGGGTTTGTTTCAAAATGTTTTCCTTTTTAACCCCGCGAGTAGGGTGCCAAGTCGATAATGTTCGTGTTACTCAATATCTAAGTCTTTAGTTTTAAGCTTTGAAGTTTACGTTTTGAGGTCGTTTTTAGGCGGTCTTTTGTGATACAAGGCCGATTACGATTAAGATATTAAAAGTGATTGTTACGAGCTCTTGTTATATTTAATTGTATTGTTATAATAAATATTTTAATACTAAAAAAGTGCATTAAAATAAAATTAAAACCCATTGCCCGCCAAAATAAAAATAAACCTCAACTTTTGGGGTTGCCGCGTCGATATTCACACTCAATATCCGCAATACTACAACTGTGCACATCACTACCGCTAAAACTGGTGTTACAAGATCAATATAAAAAATCATGCAACACAGACACTCCTTTGACATGTCAAAGTTGCACAGAATTTCAATGGGCGACGACTAAAAATATCGCAGTTGTGCCGATAGTTATGCTTTATGTTCGGTGTTACCGTGCGTCGGCAAAGGGTCTCCGCGGCGCCTTTCATTAATTTCACTATACCGATCCCTTCATTCATTTCGCTCCATCCCTTACACTCCTTCGCTTTTATACAGCCACTATTTCAATATTAGTACTCGAATCTAAAATGCCTATGTTTATTAAAGAGATATTTGATGATTTTCGTCAGTAAAATTTAAGTATAGACATGACGGACAGAAATAGAATGAATTCATCCAAAAACAATGGTTTTTGGATGAATAGTGGTTTAAAAACCATTGACCGTACCGTATATTGATGTATCTGAGAGCATGTTTTTCAACTACAATGTTAAGTTTGTTTTTAGGATGAATTCATCCTTACTACGGAACCCTTCATTGTGCGTGGTCCAACACGTACTTGGCCAGTTTTTATTATTTTTTGTTCAGGACGGTGACAAGTGGACATTTAAATAGCCTGTGACAGACGGACGGTCGTTCAGGTACCATATATTTGAATGTTTTAGACAAATATTCACATCGTCACTTATATTTATTCGTATTAGGTATAGCGGTGGCAATGAAAACTCGATTACTTTCGCAAACAGCACAAACCATGAAAACAGGTAGCTACATCAAAATTGTTTACGTAAATCCTCGTTTATTAAGCGGCACGCAGAAGTCATGGCATTTATTATTAGTAGGGATAAAGATAAGTACACAACGGCTATAAAAATCATGTCTACAGTTCAAGATTTCCGTCTTGGAGGGAAATTGTCGAATTGTAGGAGCGTAGCGCCCGTTCCATCGGCGGGCCTTGTGAATATTTCATTAGGACACATCGCGCATGCGCGTAATCCGTCTCAAGATGACAGAGTTCAGACTTCGGGTCTTGTGTTCCTAAATCAAACGTGTCGCCGAATACTGCCGAACGGTAGGTCAAAGTTTTAAAATTAATGAACATGTTTAAAATAAAGACTTATTTTTCTATTCATATTTTATACAAACGGAGCTGTCTATTATTAGGTACATGTTTGTCTACCTGTCTAGCATATGACAGTTATTCATGACACATGGCTTATAAATATAACAATTTTATAAATAAATGTTATATCTCGTGATTATTCGCCACCAGCCTCTCAACTTTGAATTGTGTTTAGAAGACTATGAAAAATGCATGTTGATTTAATCGACACCTTTTTAAATACATCCACCACGTCCATACCATGTCTGCAAACGCCCAAAAAGACGCAATAGGTATAAGTATTTTTTTTCACCAGTCCATGTTTTTATTGCTCGTACCGACACGAGAATATAACAGCAAATCATTCTTTAATCTACATTATTAAAACTACAACCAACCAAATCCTACACACCAAACCATTCCACGAAAGATGATCACCAGGAAATCTGGCAACACAGCATTCCGTTTAACTAGACGAAAGACGTCTGGAATTAAAAGGAATCAAATATGAACGCACTATACATGTTACATGAACGACCGGGGGCTTGGCGGGCTTGCCTCTGCTCTCCAACAACTAAAACTTATACATTAATAATGCGTTTGCTTACAATGCGCTTTAAATGTAGATCCAGCGTGTGTCTCGCTCCCACAACGAGCTCTCTCTCGCTCGCAGCGCACACGACGCGGTTCATGCAAAATGTACGAAGTAAGCGACTAACGTACCCCGCTTCCCTTTCAAGATAATGCTGTTGGATACCCTCCCAGTCCCCTGCCCCCGAACGCTGGCCCACCCTTATCGGGCTCATATCGATGGTCATCGTCCTCCTACGCCCGCGACTCATCAAATCATCGTCTGTACGATGCATCGGCATTATTTGGATGCTGTTTTATTTGTGTATTCCCGATCTACTAATGAATTGGGGTGAGAAAAATCATCTAACTACATGGTTATTGTTAAATGCAGGATTATAATATGTATCAATAGTTTCCATTTCTTCATCAAAATGTCTGGTAAATAACGGAAGGAAATATCACTGAGACTAAATAGAACTTAAAAGATTTGAAATATGTACGAACTTACTGATCTTTGACTCGATGCTGTGCACGTTCCTCTCCCAGTTTCTCAATAATGCAATGAATAATTTGTCACCGCCTCCCTAAGCGGACAATGATACTAATAATGTTTATATATACGTTCATTTCTGCAGTTTGTGAAGACAGGATACAATGATGAACAAGGCTTTGATTGGAAATAAATAAACATTGGGGTTGTAAATTCTACCAATTTATTTCTGGGCAACCATTACTTTATTTCAGCAAAAACTGTTTGCAATGACTTTGGTTAATAAAGCCACAGTTGAGAAAAAATATTTGCGAGTTCAAAGATTTTTTTTATTGAAGAAACATCTTTTATTAGTTGCACTAATCCAATAAACTCTTGAAGTCAGAAGTTTGGACATTATAAGTAATTAGGAATGAGGTGAAATATAAACTAGAGAGTTGGTTAATGAATCCTGAAATATCAGTGCATCAGTGTTTCAGGCCTAGGAAATTTTCGTTTGTCGCTGAGTTTCGAATCGCCTCAATTCATTAGGTGCTAATGATAGGAGTTTTCTTGGCCTCAAATTGTTAGATCTGTTTTCTTTTTTGTTGTTCACAGAATTGTTGTGATAGCTTACACGTCTGTCCATTTACTAATGACATAATTCGACTTTCACGATGTAAGTAAACATCCTACTCCGTCGTTTTTCAGTATTTTCCCCACAAACAAGGAGTGAGACTCACTAGAAATGGCTCGAAACTTATATCATTGAAAGAAGGCACTATCGGCCTTCCAGTTCTGTCCCGTCTCACAGAATAAATAATGCTAATGCTCTAAAAAGGCTGTGTAAATGTGTAGTCTTCTGTAAGTAAATTAGATAATGGCATCCTATTTTGCTTGATTTGGAGTACTGAGGTGTATCGCTTTTATTTTCCACAAATATTTAGAGTGGAAAATTAACGGGTAAGTTCAGGAAGGAATATTCCTGTAAAAGTATTTTAACGGTACGTAATATTGCTACCGATCGCCTTGTGATTGTTGTAATATCTACATGATTTCACGAGTAGTGTTTTACATGACATGCATTATGTACCGTCAATAGGTAGAGTCAGCCGTGGCTTGGGAATGTGTACCTGAATAAATGATCAGATACACCGCTTACCACTAAAATATGCAATAGTTTTGTGTAAGTTGAACGCCTTGGGCGGTACACTTAGTACCGCGCGATATTTTATTTAATAAAGTTACCCAGTTACGGCGTTATTCAACAAAGTTTGTGTAGTTTTCCACCTATTTGTGTAGCGTCCGGATAAATGTTAATGACTGGGACAAACGTGTACGTACGCGTTACACTATTTAACTTGCGTTGTGTACTCTATGTATATTTAATGAAAAACACAAGTATTATCGGGGACATAGGTATAGTTTACATAGTTGTAGAACTTCTGTATTGTTCTTTTTTAATCACTTCAAAAGTTTAAAAAGTGGTTCTGAGTATAAGGTAGGGCTTTTGTTTGTATTTTTATGTACGTGGTGCTAAACGGTATAGTATTTTTATCTCACGAAGTGACGCGTGCTTTACTTGTGGTTACCAAGTGTACAAACACGCTGTGAATATAAATATAATTAAAGACTACGTTGAAGACAAGGAAGTTTGGCTTTAATTCCTTCTGCACATGTGGCTTCCCTGGTACTTCATTAACGGCAAAAATATGTAACTGTTCTCAAATTACGAAGTAATTTTTTTTTACATACTTCTTTGACATTTTTTTTTTACATTATATGCCTACAATTTTAATTTAAACAGGGTTCTTATTTTTATTATTTTAATAATATTTTATATCGTTTTTTTTTTAATGTTTTGTTAATGTGAGAACGTTGTAGGCTTAATGGACTGTAGGTTTGTAGACCATTTTCTATTTAGTTAAGTCCATGGTTCTTTTGACGGGCCTACACTGTCCTCTCAAACCTATAAACGCTGTGGTTTGAAAAAGCCAATTATTTTTAAAAGAGTAACCGTGGAGTTTCTTGCTGGCTCTTCTCCATAGGAAACGACCAATTGGAACCGTGCACCTAGCTTCTGACGAGTCCCCCCCATGTATATGAGTGCCCATGTAGGCTTATGTGAAATAAAATATTTTGATTTTGAATGTGTGTACAGTAAGCGCAGGAGCTCTCGGTACCGTCAGAAACAATGGCGAAGTCAGAAATGTGTGCGTTTGTGTTATGTGCTGACGCTACTCGTCTTCACGCACATATTCACAGCCTGTTTGTGCAAATGTGCTCTTCGTTATCACAAGTAAAGCGCGCGTCGCTTCGTGAGATAAAAATACGGTATCAAGTAGAGGTGTTGATAGCACTCCACACCACGTACGGTAATAACAGATTAAAAAGATTGCAACACTCAGTAAAAAACGAGTTAAAACGAAGCTTTGGAATTTTTTTTTACTGCAGGCGTTTTCAGGCAGTTGGCGGATTTGTATTTTTTATCGGGTAGAATGAAGAGGTTACTCGATTCGAGAGCTTTTTTATTAATGCAGGTAAAGTATTCTAAATTAAGTTACAGTCTTCGATGGTTCTATTTAATACAGATTCTGTGGACTTCATAACATGAATTTCTTAGATATTTCTCTCTTTTATTGAGAAAAAAGAGTGGGAAATCTTTTAGTGCAGGTTAGTTCTGTAACAAAATTTTGAAAAAGCATTGTAAAATTAAATCTAGAGACTATGCGTCCACGGTCCCCAAATTCAAATCTAAAAAGAATAAGACAGTTCTTGTCTTCAATCACAGCCGACACATATGCTACGTACCTATGTAAGGTCCAGGTAATTGGGAACAATCACGGCGCCCGTGATTCGTTCCTCATAACCCGAGCAACCAATCAAAGCGTGGGATCCGTTTTTGAATTGAAATGATACAGACGATGTAACAAGTTTCTTCCAATTGCAAACGACAAAACTGGACGGTAACGAAGTTTAGCTTTTAATTCCGCGCTCTGTGTACTGTCGCCGTATCAAGTGTTAGCGCTCTCAAAGTGTCTGTTAATTTCAAATATTTGGAACACTTGAGACTTGCAAGGGCTGTGATTGGACGTTTGTGAATTGCCATCTGACGTTACGTAGGTGTTAGGTGTAGATGATTCGCAGAACTGTCAACTGCTTATTAAGGGGCGTAATTAATAAATTATCTGAGGCAGTGAGCAGTAAATGAAAGCACTGAGTACTTGAACCCGTGATGCACTGTTGCACATGAGCGTTCCTGACTGAGCAACCAATAATTTGTTAATTGGAATATGCCTTCCGTAGCTCTTAAGTCCGAAGAAAGTATTTTTGCTTTGACAACTCAAAAATGACACTCGAATCTGAAATTAAAATGAAGCGCTTATCAATTCAGGGTTTATAATTATATCACCAAAGCGGAAAAGATAATTGTAAAAAGGCGAGAAAAACGACTACTTTTACTAGCTCTAATTAATTAAACTTACTGTTGCTGTCAATCGTTTGAAGACGTTAAAATCAGAAGGAAATCCAAGTTTAATAAAAAAAAATCCTTATAAAAAACGTACTATACTTAGGATATAATTATTATACAATACTTAATCTAACACAATTAGAGTTCACAACTTTCGTCGGCGACTGTACATATACGGCGAGGCTGTTTTAATTGATCTTGGTCGTTTTCTATTCATTCTGCGCGGGAATCCGATCCGATTGTGTACTACAACCAGCGAGTGACTTGAGGACGACGTTGTGACGTCAGAAATCACGTATATACGGACATAAAGCTGGTACGGTATATACCGGAGTAGAGTATTCCTGTTTTATTCTGTTCTATACCTACATGTTTTAAAACATGAGTAAATATTTGGGATAATTGAAACAGTGGGTTCTAATTTATAGAATACTAGCTTTTCCCGGCCCGGCTTCGCACGGGTAGCTCTAAGTATCTACCCTACCCAACCTACCTACCCTACCTACCTACCTACCTACCTACCTACCCTACCTACCTACCCTACCTACCTACCCTACTTACCTACCCTACCTACCTACCTACCTAGTCTACCTAACTACCCTACCTTCCTACCCTACCTACCCTACCTACCTATCTACCTTACCTACCCTACCTACCTACCTACCCTATTCACCTACCCTACCGACCTACCCTACCTACCTACTCTACCTACCTACCCTACCTACCTACCTACCTACCTACCCTACCTACCTACCTACCCTACCTACCTACCTACCCTACCTACCCTACCCTACCTATCCTAGTAAAAAGTATGAAAAAAATAGTGAAAAAGAAGGTATCCTATGTCCGTCTGCTGGTTCTAAGCTACCTCCCCACCAATTTTCAGCCAAATCGGTCCTGCCGTTCTTGAGTTATAAATGGTGTAACTAACAACTTTCTTTTATCTAAATAGATGCAAATAATTATAATTCCAGTTACATACAATATTGGATACAATAAGAGCATGGAGTGCATAAAATATCCTTATTTAAATCGTTAATGTATTCTAATTACTAGCAGTTCTGCAAACAGTAGACCTCCCTAGCACAAACTTTTTTTCAACAATAAATTAATATAGCAGCCTCTGGTGGAAATCTACACGTGAGCAATTTACTGCAATTCGAGGAGCTATTCTGCTCATGACGCTGAAGATCCTTATCAGATCTTCACCAAATTTCTATGAGACCAACTTAAAGTTACTACCTTTCAAATAAAAAAGAACCATCGAAATCTGATCTCATGAGGCGGAAATATTCAGTAGCCCCCTTTTTGCCCCCTTTGGAGGTAGAAATCCTGCAATCAAAAATCCCTGACGACAAAAAACAATCTAAAAAGTCGTAGAGGAAATAAACTTTGCCAGACTTGTAGCAGAGACACTGCGGTGGCTCGGTCAATAAGTTAATGTCCCGAATATTAATACAATATCTATGGACAACACTGCTTTGAATTCCACAGGATTGTACGTAATTTACCTACGCAAACTCAACATAATTAAATACATTGGATGTGTATCACAAATGGCTAGAACAGAAAAAGAGATTTCTAAGATTTAAAACACGGTATAGGTTTATTCCAATGCTCTCCAGCATTGGAAGAAAAAAAAAAGCCTTACAGTAGTCGCATATGATGTGTAACATCTCACATCTCACCTTGGTAATAAGCTACTGAGCAGTGACACAAATGATCCCCTCTTCTTCAATCTATATAGTGCTTACTAATTCCATGAGTACAATAAGTCCGTGCTATTATGAAGTAGTTACTTATTCCATGCTCAAGCTGTCACTTCTGGTTACACACTTCCGTCCCTTTTCACGGAATCACTCCCGCTGAAAGCGTGAGGAGAAATGTTACATATCAATAACGATGGAGGTCCCAATTCTTTTTGCTAATATTCTTGAGTATCTTGTATATACGACGTTTTTAGTTCTAAATCACCTTTCTCAGATAAATCTTTGTATAAATTTCAATAAGTATCATTCACCTTATTACAAAATAAACTAATAAAACACAAAAAAATAATTACACAACAATCCTAACCACGAAGATAATATCATCTGCAGTATTTCACAAAGGGATGTCCGTTAATGGGCCAGCATGAAAATTACAAGCCCTATCTACAAAGGATTAATCGGAAAGCCGATGCTACCGTATGGTACACCTAATGAACTCCTGTCGGCCGAAAATAGGCATACAGCAGTTCCCAAATTTAATACGTCAAGAAAACTATAGCAATTTGGTCTAACTAAAATAGAATAGATCTTGTAAAATTTGGCTGCTGTGGCCGTCTTTAACGTGGATTCGGATTGTCGTTTAGAATTTAAATAGGAGCAGCGTATGTTCGGCATGATGACAGGGCTGGATCAGAGTGCAGAGTGCGAACACTTCGTTTGCATTTAGAAAGAGGAGTGTGCGCGATATGTATACTCGTATGTGTCTGATTGGATTACCATAACTTTTTTATACTTTGTCACATTCTCTCCAAAACCCTCTTGCATATCATTTTATCGTTTCAAGTTCTTCTTAAAGAAGGACTTGAAATGATAAGTAGGTAACGGAAAAAACATCACAGTAATGGTACCCAAAATGGTCCTAGCAGTGCGATATTACGGATGATGCAGAAGAATTATCAACTAAGTACCTAATGTTAGTTATCAAGGGTTTTAAAAAGACCAATGGGCAGATACCCTTAATCTTGTCGGAAAGCCCTGGACAAATTTGTACAAAATTGGGAAGAATAGCAAAGAGATGAGACTTTGCGGTCGAAAAAAAAGATGAATGAAGGTGACTTAATAAAATACTTTTACCGTGTCTGCACCATGTTTATTTCGTTTCTATCCTTTAACGGATGTTGATTAACTTTAACCACACGCGTATCCATTTGCGAACAGTAATTGACGTTAAATAATTTATTTTCGGCCCGCCATTGAACGTCACATAGGAAGTCGGCTCGCTAAGTTGTGACTGCCTACATCTTTTGCGTGAAGTGAAAATGACTGATCACGTCTGTTTTATCGAAGAGCTTCATGCTGCTTCCATTATAGCTACGGTTTTGTTTGTACGAACACATGGATACAACATTTTGGGAGACTCTGCAAGGATATAGTAATTCTCAGTAAAATCTCTAAACCTGACTTGATTTCCGTACGTCGTTTTCGGGTGACCAGTGAAAATGAGCGCTCTGCTGTGGCCCCCATAGAACAGCATCATGCTGAGTGGAAACCTTCTTATTATAGTCGCGGCGTGCATCTGCCGACTATTTTCCTATTTACTGTGTTCTTAAGTATAAATCTGTATTGTTTTATGTTTTTTGCGTTCCGTACTGGAAAAAACGAAACCCTTATAGGATTACTTCGGTGTACGTCTGTCAGTCTGTAGTCCATCAAGACCCTTTTTGTCAGGAACGCTTGGAAGTATCATGTTGATATAAATATCAAACACGTAGATCTACGGTCCTTTGGAGCTCTAAAAAAATTCAAGATTCTAAGTCAACGCAATAAAAAATACGGTGATTTATGCGACTTATTTTGATACTCTCATATAAATCAAAACGAACTTCCCGTTGACCTTTAATCATAAAATATGGCAAGAAGCTGCAGGTCTCAGAGCATAAAAAAAGAAAAAGTCCGAAAATTGTTAATTTGTAGTTTTACAACAGAAAAAATAACGATTACAAACTTGCATTTGCAGTTAGAAAGTTGACCGTTGCGGACATGGAAGAAAATGAGAAAACGAAACAGAAAAAAGAAAATCCACAGTAAAAAAGATATTAATTTGGATGCGTTTTAAAGTCTATGCTAGACAAAGACAGCACTGCTACCGTTAAGACGTCACAAGACAGAAACGCCAATCGGCATAGTAACTTCGCATCATTTAGTACAACGATAGTTTTGCGTGCCAGGATAGAAAATAAAATTCTAAAGCGCGTAAAGGCTCGTACAGACTAGTGCGATATCGCGGGCGCGATACGACACTAGTAGCACAATTTCTTCGTCGGTGCCTGTCGCGCCCGCGATATCGCGCGAGCCTGTAAGAGCCTTAACTTCTACATTGTACCACCAATTTTGATTTTATATATAATTAAATTTCCGTACAATGAGAAGTCAGTGTATGCTGGAAATGTATAGCTTGATGTGTAGCCGTGTGTACCTATATTTTTAATAGTAGTCATATTCGACCAATAAACGACCAATTGGAACCGTGCACCTAGCTTCTCACATTTCATAAGTGCCCATGTAGGCTTATGTGAAATAAAAATATTTTTGATTTGATTTTGATTTGATTAAAAAAAATACATAATCAGCTTATAATGTTCCCACAGCTGGGGTGCAGGCCACCTCTCTTCGAGAGGGACTGGGCTGTAATCTACCACGCGGGCCTAGTGCGGTTTGGTAGATTTCACACATGTCTTCAGATTTCAATACGTGTCTTCAATACGTATGGCGAGAGAACTACCGGTTATATTATACCGAGACTTATTAATATCCTCAGAAATAAACAAATGTATTACACATAAAAATATCAAATGTAAACTGAAGCAATATTACTTAAGTATTATGTAGGAATGATTGTAACCATTTAAAGACCTAAAGATTGTATTAATTGTATCGACAATAACGCGTGCTTATAAATGCTAAATTGTATAGTTTGATATTGAGATAGACTCATGATAGCACAAGTTTGCCCCTTAGTGGTTTTTGGTTGCTATCTAATATGTAATCCTGTGTTCTTTGTATAAATGATAATATATATTTTTTTTAAATATGGTTCTAGGACATGCCGGTTTCCGCACGATATTTTCCTTCACCGTTTTTGATAGCAGTGGCGATGAAATGATTTACACAAAGTAAAGCAGCCTGCCTGAGTTCGAACCTACGACTCGTAATTCGGAGGCCGTTACGACTGGGCCTGCTCTCTTGATGATAGAAGTCAAATACTTTAAACCATAATCTCACCAACATACACCTTCTAGATAGAAGGAATCTATTATAATATAGTTCCATTCAAATCTCGATACACGTCCGCCGGTGGGCGCGAGTCTTATTTTTTTCCACTTTCATTACTAGCAAAAGAATGCCGCAACTAGATCGGGGTTTATTGGATTTCAAATTCGTTATTGCAAGTGCCTTTTTCACTTTGGACGGTGCGAGATTTTTTCCGTCGTGGACACAGTACAATGGAAACTATCGGAGTACTCTATATTGCGTTTTTTCGAGTTGACAGTCGTCATTGGAACTGTGTTGGGTGGCGAACAGAATGTTTTATAGCTTTTGTAATAACGCCGTTTGATTGGACGCCGCTGTGGGGGGAGGGGGGGGTGGCAGTTGAACACCTCTTTTATTTAAAATATTCAATATTAGTAACGCATGTCTAGAAAAAGTTGGAAATTTTTCATTTCTTTCTAAGGTTTATATTTATGTTCTGTGATATTTACAGTAGCAAGCGAGTTATTGATTTTGCAGTTGACTAGTCGAGTATAAATTAAGCCAAAGTCAGAGTCAAATTATTTATTTCAAATAGGCACATAAATGGCACTTTTGAACGTCAAAATGCAAGCTTCGTATGGAGAAGAATGGGCAAGAAACTCCACCGTAACTTTAATTGTTTTGCAATATTTTGTATAGGCACATCAATTATATAATTATATTATATGTGACGATCCACCTAGAATAAAATTACTATGCCACAATAGGTAAAAATAATTAATAATGAAGCAATGACAGATAAATTAATTATGTGATAGATACATGGTGCTCACATATTTACAAACATTGTAAAATAAAAAACGTTTTCCTAAAAAAAAAAATAACGTGTGAGTTTAAGGTAATCACAGAATGTAAAATAAATGTCATAAAAATAATAAATTATACAGTTAAAATAGCAATCAGTTAGATTTGGTCTAGATGTTAAGATGAAATAGTATAACTTCTGTCGTAATATATTTTATATACTGTATTTTTATATCACGGTTACGAATAAGTAGGTATTTATAAAAAGATCAGAATCGGATCATAAAATAATATAATTCTTAAAAAGGGTTGAAAGTTTCACAAAAGATTCAGAAACATTTCTAATTAGAATGATTAGATAGTATCCCAAATTCAAAAATCATCTACTTATTTTACATATACTGTTAATGCAATAATTATAATACCCACAACGTAGTCGAGAAAAACAATTTGTTAAATAATTAAATAATTAAATAGAGGCAATAACCTGGCATTGCATGTCGTATAATTCCCCTGTAGAAATAGTATTGCAACATTTATTCGAAAGTCCGATAAGTATGCATTTTCAACGGAAAGATCAAAACTTTAAGGTATTCGAAATGTTTGTCCATGATGGGGTAGATGGGAAATAGGGTTGTATTCCGAATTTCCAACGGTGGAAACAAAATTTTAGTTAAGTTAACAAAAATAAAGTAATGTTTTAATGATAGCGTTAGTTTTAGCACTAGCTTTTGCCCGCGGCTTCGCCCGCGTGTGTGTAATTTATATAAAGAGATAAAAAGTATCCTATATAGTAAACTAGGTTATGAACTAATGTGTGCCAAATTCCATCCAAATCTGTTCTGTTGTTTCTGCGTGATTGTGTAACAAACATCCCAATATACAAATAATATTATATATGTATAGCACGATAGCAGGATAACAAAATACACCATTATCAGTATAATAGAAATATATTTGAAAAAGTGAGCATGGATTAGCATGTGTTTATTTTACATATATACTGCGCTCAATAACCCAATCAGATCGCAGGTTCAAGCCCGCATCGCAGTTGTTTAATATAATTTGTTTAGTGTTTGTATTTTTTATTTATTATACGCCTTTACGTATTTGCCTCTAAATAATTTAATAGAGGCAACAACCTTGCAGTCATGGTGGACAAAAATAGGCCTAGAATGCAACAAGTGTCATGAAATTTTAATGAGAGTATGGCGCCTTTCATTCAAATACCCCATTTAGTAGTAATTCACCATTTATTGTTAAAGTTCGATATTTCCACGGTTCCAAAAGTAACAAACAAGAAACTAAAACATTGATTTAAAAAACCTGTAACTGATCGGTACCCTAATTACGTAACACAGTTTGAATCAGAATCGGAATGATTTTGAAGAAAATTGCTAATCCATTGCTTCAAAAGTTAGAAAAATTTGTTTGCTTAACAACGTAGGTAACTAAATAACACAATGAATGTTGTTGAACTGTCAAATTTAAACCGATTCCTACTGATACGAATATGTTACACAACTAGCCCGCAGATCTGTGTAAGATGTAAATTGAAAAAAAAAATGTATTTATTCACAATCTTAAAAAAAAACTTTTGCACTGTCGTTTTTTTTTTTCAATACTTGGTTTTTTGTTTTCAGAAAAACTGAAATACCGTACCTTAAATAAAATAAAATAGAATAAAACGAATTAAGATTGTTTTATTTTTAATTCAACGTCAAATTATGTTTAAATCAATGAAATTAGAAGTTATACATAGAGGTACATTAATATTATGAACTTAAAAAAATACTTAAACGTTCATCAGTGCTACAATCATCATGAAGTGTCACTGTCTGAAGCTCTCGGCAGTCTGCAGTCAATTCAAAGAAAACATAACCCAAACGAAGATTGGGGAAACCCCAATCCGTAAAGGCTTCTACTCGTACACACCGGGGCGACTTGTCGCGCGACGCGACGCGACACAAAGGCACCGCTCGTCCCACGACACGCGGGGCCTTTGTGCCGTGTCGCGTCGCGCGACAATTGCCACTTATTTTGAGACATTTATAGTAATGCTAGCTTCTGCCCGCGGATTCGCCCGCGTGGATGTCGGAAGAAATGTCATGAGAACGAACTACCGGAATTAAAAGTACGCTATGTGTTAATGCAGATTATAAACTATAATAAAAGTATGTTACCAAATTTCATGTAAATCCGTTCAGCTATTTTTGCGCCAATCCGAAACATAAAATCATCCCCTTTAAAATTGACTACCCCCTTCCACCCCGTTAGGGGTTAGATATTTCGAAAAAAAAAAATCAGCTAGTCCCTACATTTATGTTCGAACTCGTCAAAATGTAGGGATAGGCAGATTTTTTTTCGCGATTTCAGGTTTTGTCCCATAGTAAAAGTTGTTTATAATGATGAGTACAATGACCCCTTAAGAGGTTGTGCGTTCATTCTGGGACATGTTGTATAAACGTGATATTATGTGGGTAGTTTGCAAACAGGGGCGTAAGTGCGAATGTTTAACTTCTAGGTTACCTACCTAGAAAGAGTACCTCGTCGGTCTAGTGGTCGCTTTAGCTACATCTGAGCATGCGGTCTTGGGTCCAATTCCCAGGTCAGGCAAAGTGTTCTTGGAGTTTTCTTTTTGTAGCAGCCCAGAGTCTGGATTTCTGCCCGGTTGATGGCAAAGGATTCACTCTCTATTACATAGGGCTTAATCATAACTATGATTAAGCCCTATGTAATAGAGTGTGAATCCTTTAGTAGTGTAGTACCCTTTTTTTTTTTTTTTTGGTGGGATATCATCAAATAACTTCTCCCGCTCTGGGCGGAGCGAGAGGGAGTGTCAGACTTTTACTGACTAAAACCCACCGTGTTCCTTCAGATGCACGACCGCATTTAGGTAGTTACCTAAATGCGGTCGTGGGTACTACAGGTACACTCAAGAACCTTCGGGGAAGCAGGCGTCATGCTGTTGATCATTGATTTTTGGAATTTCGTATTGACTTTCACGATCACTGTTTTTGAATATCTCAATTTCCTTAGACTCCTCTTCGGAATCAACTACCTTTCTGACTGACTGACTAACGTTATCATAAACTAGCTGACCCAACAGACCTGTCCGAATTTCAATAATTCATACAAAACTCCCATAGAAAATGCACTTTCAGTTTTCCCGGCAACGTTACAACTTATTTTTTCGTAAGAACCTGATTCGGACTATTACAAATACCTATACAAAATTTTAGGCTCAGTAGTTTCAGAGATAAGGGGCCCTTATCTCTGAAACTACTGAGCCTAAAATTTTGATAAAAATACAGAAAATAGTTCATTACTTATAGATTACAGGAAAACCTATATGAAGTCTGTGATCTTAAAATAACATAGTAAATCACTCTATATTGTGCGTACAAACTTACATTTGCAGTTGGAATGTATGGGAATCATGTTTTTCAACTTTCAACTTAACATTGTATGTTAAGTTTATTTGGATAAATTCATCCCAAATACGAAACCCTTGATTGTGCGTGGTCCGACACGCACTTGGCCGGTTTTTTTTTTTAGGTGAGGAGTTATAAAATAACTTCTCCCGCTCTGGGCGCAGCGGGAGGGCGTGTCAGACTTTTACTGACTAAAACCCACCGTGTTCGTTCCGTAGCCTGTGTGCCAGGGCCACAATATCCCTTTCGGACAAACTCCTTTCGAACAAAAACCTTTCGGGAAAACAATACCTGCCACCTGTGTCTTATATATTGTAAATTAATTTACCTATAAAGACGTAAAACAGGCTGTTGGTTTGTAGGAGGTAATCTCTGAATGTATCTATCTGCTGACCCGATAACAATTTTTTTTTCGCTAATAGAAATCTACACAGGCTACACTATTGCCGTGTGCCACAGGATATATTTTATAGAATACTCGTAGTAGTCCAGAAACTTATGTTGAAGATTTTTTATAAAAACATCTTCTAAAATTACCTATGATTTGAAGTTGCCTCATGTGCACTAAGGCCAATAAGAAAATAGACCTCAAAACAGATGTCTCTTCGTAATAAGCGGATCAAGTACCCAATCAATTCTTGTTTAACATTAACTTTTCAAACATTGGCAATGACTGCGAATTGAGATGTCAATTATAAGGATTTGTTAACTTTGAGACTTTTAGTATGCTCGTAACTTTACATCGGGACCAATGGCTGCATGACAACATAATTGGTTTAATGATAGATTAAACCACTTATGTTGTCAAAAATTTGACGTTTTCTTAAGAGTTAGGTCATTTTATAATCGGCGACAATTCATTTCTAAAGACGAGATTATTTGTTTCAGCGTTGTCAAAGTTGTTCTCAATGATACAAATATTATTAATAGGAATGTTTTGCATAAGAAAATCGTTGACCGTTTCGTCAAGCTGCTAAAAAGATGATGCTGCGTGCTATACTGAATTTCAACCTCCCTTTTCTTACAACAATAGGGACTTAACTCGGCAATATACAGATGATTTGCATAATACTTGCCAAACGATTATTCAGTGCTGCGGCACTTCTCGAAGATGATCCGATAGTTGAATAAATATAACTATCGGTGTTTTTTCCGAATTATTATTTTCGTTGACAATTAATTTAACGGTGCAAACATAGCAAAAAACGACTAAAAGGTATTTGTTTTTATTACGAACTAGCTGACCCAAAACACGTTGTCCTGTCCAAATAACAATAATTCATACAAAATTCCCACTGGAAATGCACTTTTAAATGCAATTTTTCCTGAAACTTTCAATTTTTTCTTTTCCTAATAACCTGATTCGGACTATTACGAACATTTTAAAACAATAAAAACCAGCCAAGTGCGTGTCGAAGTCGACAAGCCGATTTTTTTTTCACATATCCAGAATAACCTTATAGCTGGTAGCACTTTAAAGCTTAATATTACGCGAATGGATCCCGAATCGAAAAATGGTTTTTGACAGACCCGCTATATTTTTGAACGGCCTGTCCAACGATACCCCGCGCGATGGGACAGACGAGAAAAAAATATCATTCCGTATACCCATGCCATATTACAGCTTTCTAGTACTAAGAGTCTCTGAGCTAAGCCGCGGATAGACAGACGGACATGGTGAAATTATAAGGGTTCCTTGTTGAGTACAGAACCCTCAAAATGTGCCAAATCGGTGCAGCCGTTCTGAAGTGATGCGCTTACTAATGAACAGCATTTTATTTTTTATTTTAAAGAGTAGTTAGATTTAGGTCACCTCCATGTCATTCTCTGATCGATAGTAATTTGTCGCTGCAATGCCTTCCACTGTTGTGACACAGTGGAATTCTTAATTGATGTTGAATTATCTTGTCAAATCGTACGGCAGAATGAAGAAAATAAACGTTTGACCTAATAATTAAGTGTAACAACATCGATATCTTTTCTTACTAACAGGTGTCAGTAAGAAAAGTATACAACTTTAAATCCCAGTTAGGAAGTATACAACTTTAAATTAAGATTATTTTTTATTAAAAAACGGAAATTACCCGATATTTTTCAATAATTATATTATTCTGGCTTAGCAATTTTTACGGTAAATAAGACCTGCCTCTCCTCTTTTTTCATACTTAAAAATGCGATCGATTTCTTCAAGACTTTCATTAAATTTTCGCATAGGTAGGTACTTTATTCGATATCCCATTATCAAAGTCGTAAATATTGTGCTTTTCGTATTCAAAATTGACCACGACAAGTTCTTATATAAATAACCCCACAAAAAAAGGTCGGAGTGTCGTGAAATCTTCGGTGATCCTCAATAGTATTCCTTGCTCTCAATGATTTGTTAGAAAAATTAGGTCGTTTTTAAATTCGTTTAAGAACTTCAGGATAAAATTACTGAAAGTATTGCGGTGGTCTTATATGATAAAATAAGATATTTATATTTATTTGTCAAAAACACGTGTAGGTTCAATCATTGGAACAATTACAATAAAAAAAGTTTCAGCTTGTTTTGCCTAGAAAAGCGTACAAATACAATAATAATATAATTCAAAGTACAAAAATCTAAAATCACGTCAAATTAATAAAAATGTCTAAAGTACATCATTTAAATAATCGTCATTATAGTAGCATTTATTTTTTTAAATTTTCTTCATGCTTTTATTAAAACTATAAATATAATAATATATTAGGTTTGGGAAAAAGTCTCTATAGAATTATTTATTTTAATTTTATCTAACAACTGCAAAACTTGGCGTCAAATCCGGATGGGGGCTAAAACAAATTGTTTAAAACTAAATTGGCCACCCGATCGATTTCAAATGGCCTTACCCTAGTTTTTTGGGATTAAAAGTCATGATGCACGATATGAGCTAAATGAACAATAATTTCGATTTCACTGTAGATCTATTTAGGAAACTTACTGGTTTTGTTTGTAAACCTTACTGGTACTTTTGATTAGTAATCAAAGTTCAAGTTAAATAGAAACTAGTTCACCGTGCAATATATTTCCACGACCTCGTCATTCGTTTTACAGATATGTCATGCAAATCATACTATCGTGAAGAGAGAGCAGTGTCACACCACCCTTTTCCCGAAGTATTATATTACTACGACCTGTAGGTACTCGAGGAAACCATTCCAATTTATATAATAACCCGCGCCGATAAAACCGAAACAATACATACACAAAAAAACTGGCATCGGATATTAAAAGTTTCATAGCCGGCCGATTAGCGAGCATTTAAACGGGAAAAATTTCCCCGAGCACAATATTGCACGGCCAGTCCAGGAGTTATCTTTAATTTGTAAACCAATAAATGTTAATACATCAGGTCGGGACATGGCAATCGAATGCTCTGTTCAATTCAATTTTTCACGTTGCCAAACTAATTTGTGAACTATACGCATGGCTTTTGGGTTCCCCTTTCGGTACTACGGTAATTATTTTGTTTGTAAAATGTTTTTCGCGGCAGAACCGTTACGTGTTGATCGGTGGTCAATATTTGATTGGACCGTGCGTAGTACCATTTTCCGATGTCATTATTTAAATTTAAGTTATTTTTTGTTTTTACTAACTGGGATTTAATAGTAACGTGTTTATTTTATTGTTATCAGTTCATTTGATATTTAATGGAGATGCGGTTGAGTTGAATAAAAATACAAGGGTTTTTTAAACCTTGATCAAACAAGCGAAATCCGGTGACCTTTTTGGGGAGCCTACACACGCAATGCATTTTCCTAACAAGCTTGAAAGAAATAGAGCCCACGCAAATTACACATATCAAAAGGAGACAAAGAGAGTTATAGTACCTAAATTAGTACTAATATGCAACCTGTTGCACTAAACTTGGTACAACCCAACCTAGACCACGGCCTAAAATAAAATCAAAATGCGACCTTATTTACTTACTTGTGTACATGTCTTTCATATATTTTAGTACAACTAAATTTATGAATAAATAGCCGCCTTTGGTGGCGGTATTTAATTAAATATAGGTATGATAAGTTTTCATGGTGAGAGCACATTTACAAATTTATTAAGTCTTTGGTAGCAAGTGAAGATAACAAGAAATAGCTAGCTTAGAGTAACAGAAACCAGGAGTCTGATTTCCTAGTTTAATCTGATATAACTGTCAGAAAATCTGATATACTAAGTTTAAAGAGGGTACCTCTTCAAAACTACTCAGTAATTCAAGTCGGTAACCAGTTTAGCTCAACTAAAATACATTATGTCATCGCGATTAGCTACGAACTGGAACGACTGCATAGTGAGTTTATAAACTTTTTAACATTTTTAAAATTGTACTGGACATAGACCAGCTCTTTTAAATTGAGGTCACTATTTATAAAGTTCTTTGTTTTTTTGACAACTCTTGAGGTGAAAATCGATCTATTCTATATAAATAAGAATGATGATAAGCACGTCACTTGAGAGTGATTTGACTGCTTTTTGTTTTAAATGTTCGTATAGTCCGAATTCGATTTATATGGAAAGAAAAATTGGAAAGGTTTCCCGGAAAATGTTCAAATCCGGGCAAAACTGAACGTTTTATTTTTCTTTTGCATTTTTCTATGAACTCATTCAAGACCAGAACATACGACAGTACGTCTGTTGAGTCAGCTAGTTTAAAATGCAAACGCCAAAAAATCCACGTTTGTTGTATGGGAGCCCCCTTAAATATTTATTTTATTCTGTTTTTTTTTGTTATAGCGGCAACAGAAATACTAAAATTTCAACTGTCTAACTATCACGGTTCATGAGATACAGCCTGGTGACAGACGGACAGACAGATAGACAGACGGACGGACAGCGAAGCCTTAGTAATAGGGTTCCCGTTTTACTCTTTGGGTTCGGAACCCTAAAAACGAGCAAGCCTTACAGTAGTCGCATATGATGTGTAACACCTGACTTCTCACTTTGGTAATAAGGAACTGAGCAGAGACAGAAATTACCGCCTCTACTTACAATCTATTTAGTACTTACTAATTCCGTGAGTACACTAATTCCATGCTATTAAAAAGTACTTACTAATTCCATGCTCAAGCTGTCTCTTCACATGTTACACACTTCCGTCCCTTTTCACGAAATTACTCCCACAGATAGCGAGACAAAAATGTTATACATCAAACACCACTGCAATAATTTATTAACACAACACTTTTTAATCTTTTACCCATTCAACCCTCCACTTATAACATAACCTATAATTAATTTATTAAAAAAAGTACATAATTTAAGTGTGCGTACAACGAATGTCAGAAGCTTTTTTGCACTTGATATATCGCTGCAATCAACGTGCTTGTCGCATATAACATTTAACAACTACGTATAGATTTCATTTTATTACGCGCCCCGTTAAATGTTGCGCCAATGAATTGTGATACTATGAGTGAGTGTGTTCACGGCTTTTTAAACAATTTTGATGACGTGTTCCGTGGTATTTAGTTACAGGTTAACTTTGCGATCTGTCATGTTGTTATGAGTGGTTCTCGGAGAACATGGTATGTTTTTACATACCTGTAATCCTCAAAGGGTTAGGCAGGGGTTCACCTATAGTAACACTCACATTTTTGGAATTGTGAAAAGTAAAACGTTACTCGTCAAATAAAATATTTACAGATTTTTTGAACTTGTAAAATTAATAAAAATAATCTTGTGAAAGTCTGACAACCAGTCTTACCAAGGGGTATTGTATTACCCAGTAACTGGGTTGTGGAGGTCAGATGGCAGTCGCTTCATATAAAGTACCTACTGGTATTCGGCTGCATCTGGTTAGACTGGAAGCTGACCCCAACATAGTTGGGGAAAGGCGGGCAGATGATGAATCTTGTGAAAATCTCTTAATCTTTTCAGGTTATTAACGATAACTTTTAAAATTATTAACGATAACTTTTAAAATTATTAACGATAACTTTTAAAATTATTAACGATAACTTTTATTATCATTAACGATAAGTTTTATAATTATTAGCGATAACTTAAAATTATTAACGATATCTTTTAAAATTCTTACCGTAGCATCTACCCCATCTACCTCATTCGTCAATAGCTAGACAATAATTACGTAACATAATACATCACGCCTGTAATGCCCGAAGGGTTAGGCAGTGGTGTACCTATTAAGTACACCCACGTTTCGCCAGTTTATGTTTAAGTCGGCAGTATACATAATAGGGGCCGAGCCTATTGCCATCAATCGAGCACAAATCCAGACTCCGGGCTGCGACTGAAAAAACCCAATAAAACTTTGCCCGACCTGGGAATCGAACCCCGAAACTTGTACTTGGCTGTACAACGCTTGCAACCACTAGACCAACGAGGCACTCCCATAGACAATAATACCTATCACAAAACACAATGTTTTCACCCATAAGCCGATTCAAAAGAGAAGCATTAACACGCACCACGTAACTCAGCTGTTCCAGCCAGCTTGATAATGCCACTAGTAGTAGTAATACGCTATCCTATGCACAGACTTATGCATTAGTTATTATACATTTCCCGATTAAGGCCAAACTTAATTACGTCATTACATAGGTGTGCGGCGGCTTTTTGTGCGCACAAGTGATTTCGGGTAGTGTACAGGCGGAGACTGAAAAGGTTAAGCACTTTTAGATATTTTTTAGTAAAGTTTATTATGAAACAAATTGACAGTTCAATAACAATGACAATAAAGCTTATTATACTTGAAAACTTCTTCATTCCGCCACAGTTAAAAGCTTGAAGAATAAAATGTGCTCGGGATTTGTATAGAAAAGTTTTATTGTAAAGATATGGAATCGAAGCCAGATGTAATTACTTTAACTCTCATCCTCCGGATAAAGCAGATTGCGAGCCGTATCTTGTCAATAATAGAATGATATCAAATAGATTAGCGGCAGTGCTTTATATCCCTAGTTCGCTTCGCAATGTCTCCTGCATTTATATTTTAAAATACACTCCTGGACACCTGAATCGAGCCACCCTGCATATTTTTGTTTAGAGGTACTTTCATTTCCGTTTTTCATTGTTCCAAATTTAAAACAAGAAACAGTTTAATAGGAATAAGTCATCTGTTCGCGTTTCTCAGGGCAAAATGAGCGCAGAATTTTTTAAATACAATGGTTCATAGATAAGCGTTTATTTAGTAACTTGTGTTACCACCAAGAGCATTTACGATATCCGTCATGCGGTTCGGCATGGAATTAATTAATGCTAATAAGACGTGTTGTGGAATGTTCTTCCATGCTTCCAAGACGGCAGTTTTCAGCTCCAGCAAAGTTTCTGGATCTGTTTGGTTAGTTCGAATACGCCTCTTCAGCTCATCCCATTATTGCCCAATTGGATTCATATCAGGGAGTTTTGCTGACCATTCCATTACTGCTACACTAATGTCAGGCAGGTATTCTCGAACAATTCTTGCAGTGTGCGCCCTTGCATTATCATGCATAAAAAATTTATCCTGACTCACAAACTCAGCATATTTGTGGCATCCCATGAGCCTCTGGGCATTAACGAATGTATCGGTCGCTATTTAGTGGTAGCAACCGTGGTTCCGACCAAACTTCATGGTCAGTTTTTCCTTCGGTGGAAATTCCTCCCCAGCCTCCGATGACCCACCGCCATAACTCATCTTCTCTTCAATGCCATTGCTGAAAACGGTATCCCTTTTTTCAGTAGACTTTCCTACGCCAATCATTGCCATACAGCATAATCTTAGTATCATCCGTAAAAAGACCCTGGCTCCCTGTCGAGCCAGTGCAGTGGTGGCAGAGAACTCAACGTCGGTACGTTGAGTCCAATGCAAATGTTCGCGTGCAAACTGCAGACTCGCCATTCCATTGTCAGTTTGGGAACATTGGCTGGCTTATGAGGTTTCTCGGCCACGTTCTCTGAGTTTACTTTTAATAGTGAGTCAGGCTATCAAAGTATATAGCTGTTCTTCAAACCTGTACTGAAGTCAGGCGATGATTACGCAGGCTGCTGGCAAAGATAAATCGATCTTGTCGGGATGCGGTGACCCGGTTTCGTGGTCCTCCTGGATGGCGCACCAGTCTCCAGGTGTCGATGAGAAATTCTTTGCACGGTAGAACGACTTACATGACTACACACACACACACATTTACGTTTCGCTGACTAAGCCCAGACTGAAGAAGTTCCACAGCTTGCGCGGATACTTCAGCTGCAGTATCCATAATTTGAACGTCAGAATGGATTAAAAAAAACACAATTGCAATATTCTTTTTATGCAAAACAAAACTAATAACGAATTGACTTAAAGATGCTCTAATCAAAGCTTGTGGCTAATTTAAGAGCGACCAAACTCCGATTTTATTCACTTTTTCAAAATTAAATTCCTGAGTTCTTTGGAACAATGGTGCTACCGAAATGATGGCCAGTATGTCAGCTGCGAAACTGCATAAAAACTTTTTTCAATACACTTCCTCGAAAACTGGTTCATATGGCACTACGATTAGGTTCACAATGCTATGTATTTCACACGCGTGCGATTTGTTATTTTCCAACACGTGTGCGGGAATAAAAATTGCCAGAGATAACTTATACCTATACTTAGTCCATGCCTCTATTTACACCGTCTCGCGCCAGAGACGGTCCTCTCAATTCAGAGGTGATTTTTTTTATCTCGGCAAAGATGCGTCTTCCCGGCGTTAATATTTTTGGAATATTTAAATAATGTCTATAAATAGAATACCATGATTATTACAATAAAAAAAAACGTATGAACAAATTAACATTTATTTGTGTTCTAAACTCAAAAATGTTTGAATTTTCTATTTTTCATATTAGGCTGTTTATCGGCTTTATACCTTTGCTTCTCTTTCAACCTGGCGAAAGCAAAGAGCGGATAAAAAAGAAAATTAAATCATAGTTTCCTTATAATTCATGACAAAAATATGTTTCGACTTCTTGGCGGGAAAGTGAAGCGTCATGTTCAGCAGTTTGTTTAATTTTCCAAAATTAGTGTTTAGCCGAATATTAATGTGTAATAATGGTGGATTATTAACCATTAAGTGTTTGTGAACGTGCATTAGTGTAGGCAAATGAAACAAAACAGTGCAACTTCGCTTCAAGTTCTCTCAAGAAGTCCGCGTGAGGACTCAGTAAAGTGCCACATCTTTAAAAAAAAAAAAAAAAAAATATGTTTCGTTATTTAATTTTATTTTTTCAAAAGTGTATTGAAAAACGTCGTTTGATACACGTGGACATTTGTTATTGCATTCGAGGCGGAATTAACACCCGAGCCGTAGGCGAGGTTGTTTCTGAGCCGAAAACATTCTCCACTAGTATCAAAATTTACTATTCTCTGACTTATCATTATTTTGATGTGAAAAATGCACCTTGGCTCGTTTTAGGATTCCGGGAATGTATGATAGGAAATGCTGCAGTGTATATTTAGTGCGATAAATAAAGAATGAACAAAAGTTAAGCTCGAGCTGCGAAAGCAGAGCTTATGCTACTTAGCGAGGCATCTGACTAGCTTTAAATATTAATACTTGGTAAAGTGCTACATTTGAGATTCAGTCTTATGAGCTATGTCACCGCTACACGAGTAAGCGCTGTAATTAATATCTACCGAAACTATAGCAAAGTTTATTGAAAAGAGAATGTTTAACCCTCCCGCTGCCGGCCACATCCAGTAATATCCCGACGCGTGCAACGGTATTTTATCGCTCATAGTATATCCAGTCGGTTAATGAATTAAGCCGGGCGAGTGCGAAAACAATTTTGTCCGGACAACGGTGATAATACGAATTTATTATATCATTTAAAACGTCGAAACATTAACAAAACCGTGATACTTATACAACATTGGGCAGCCATCCGTTCGTGAGACCGCTGTGTTACTGTTCAGTGGGAAATATTAAAATGTTACGTATTGGAAATGTGCAGTGGGGCATCTTTAGTTTATTTATAAAAAATATTTAATGTTAATTGTGTGATATAGTCTTTAAACTAATATTGTGGCAGCTAAGTTATTATTAGGTACCTATATGATTAAATCGAGTTATTATGCAATTTAAACTTACCGTAAGCAGAGCAGAGTGCAATTAGGAAGGCATAATTTTAAAGGGGACCTGTTTAAAATGATGCTTATTAAAAAAAAGTAGCTAAAATAATAACAGGATGCCAATCAATTTTATTAAACTGAGGTACACAAAACCATTAACTTAGAAGCATTTACACCTAAACTGTATGTATAAAAAGTCGCTTCTTTTTAAATCGAGTGCGGGAAAATTTTAATTTTTTTATCTCACCTCAAATGGCTGAACTCTGATTGTCAATCGTCCACACCGCGGGATATGCCCGGATAGCGGTTAAAAATTCGCGTCAAATTAAACCATTGTCCCGGGGTGCTGCGCTGGTCGGCGCGGCAGGGTTAATTGGCGAGACCAATTATCGCCACCGGTATCACTGTTAGTTTACGATAACCGACCGCTAGCGCCTTTTTCACGGGCCCACACTAAAATCTGTGCAATGTTTGCAATACGATCTGTCTATCCTGTTATTAAAATGAAATCGGGACAGGCCGAGCGACACCAAGCGGTGCGGGCGCACGGTGTCCCGTGCTACGATTGTTGGGCACGATCCAATCAAAATATTTTGCACGACAAAATCTGCAAGTAATTTATAGGATTTAGTTATTAGATTATTTCTTGCTTTACAAAGGATGTGACTCGGAAGTTCCCGCTCGTTTAAGACGGCCTAATCGCGTCCGGTAGATGAAGCGACAAATTAGATCGCCGGAGCCAAATTACAACCGGGTTACCCCTCCCCCCGGCGACACCCTGCACCCCGCGCCCCCATCGTGGTTAATTGCCAAAACAATTAAACCATTTATCAACAATACCAAATTTAAGTGTCCGATTTCATTCGACGTAAGCGGCGCACCCCGGCAGCGTCACGACCCTAATTATTTCATGAGGCAAACGTACGCCATTCGCGTCTTCAAACAGAAAATATCATTAACCTTAGTGGAGGATGATTCGAGCAATTTGATTGTGTAATTATTTTATCGTAGATTAATTATAATATGGATCAGCCAGGTTAATTAGAATTAATATCATTCAATGTGTAATTAATTCTAATTCTGAATATAATCATATACCTACAGGTTGTTTGGAAGCTAGGTGCAAAGCCATGTGACACAATTTGGAGGATGTTTTAAAAAAAGTTTGAATATTTGAGGCTATTTTATTTTACCAATTTTAAAATTATTCTACGACTTCAAAAGTGTCTATTATTTTTTTTTCAATAACACAGATGCTTAGAGTTTTGTTTATTAGATTAGATCCAAATCAGATTTAACGACGAAAAACAAGAAAACAAAACATACCAGCTTTAAGTGAGGCACTGTTGGCAATTAACTAAAAAATAGCAGATAAAAAAAACGTACTTGGTCTAAGACGTATGGCTCAAAATACTCTAAATGGTGCCAAACAACAACCCCTTAAATGGTGCCAAACAACAACCCCTTAAGGCTTTGCACCCATGCTTCCAAACCCCCTGTATAATAATAATAAAGACATCGTACATACAGTTTTCAGATGAAAAAATACACTTTTCAGCCAAGGTTATTCAACCATAATAATATGTTGTAGGTTAGATAAAACAATACAAAGATGTGCTACATACAACATAATCCTCATCCTTTTCCGCCAACAACCGCGGGGGGCGGCATTCAGGTTTTCATATCAAATTTCAGCTGAATGGATTCAAAGATACGTTGATTAAACATCGCAATACATTTGCTTACGCTTTAACCGTAATAATATTTTGCAAGTGTTTGTTTGTTTGTACAAGAAATTGTGAAAAATTTACTATTTTCTTCTTAAATCCAAGATGGAGTTTGTTTGTATCTGAAATGGTAAACAAAATTCCTTTTACCTAATGTCGGGTATTTAAATAACAATAGGCTTAACGAGAACCCTAACTAGAGCTTCTAAATTGAGATGAATTGATAGAACAATAAATAACCCGAACAAACGCAATTCCCAAGATAGCCAGGCAAAAACTAAGATCTCATTACAGATAACTTAAAGGCGACAAAACATAGTTAAAACAAGCTCGTAGCTGAAAGTGTTAAATAATTCCATAATGCATAATTTGTACAAGCAACGACTGGCGTCCACTACCCACAGTTAGTGCGGGCAACGACCCGAATTCACGCCGAAGAAAATGGTAGCAAATACCATTAACATTTCCCATGAGTAATTCATGTTTTTCCAAATACATTGAATAGTATACCTTCATAATACTATATGAGTAAATAATCTTATATGTGGGAAAGAATTATAGGTATGTCTTCAGAACTTGTTTACGATAAGCTGTTGTCTGGCTATTTCTATAGATTCTGTACACAGTCTGGTACTTTAGTCAAGTTTAATAGAATACTTTAAAGCTTGTAAATTTACTAGTACACTACCTAAAAAGGAGTTAAAATGTGTTAATATTATATAGTTAATTCCAGCAAAAGTTTAATGTATTCCTTAGTTACTTAGATATTCCATTAAGCGCACCTAATTATTAAACAGTCGAAGGAAAAGAACATTGCCACTTATTATGTAGGTACTTGCAAATAATTTTCCTTACTTATTAACTGACAATTTTTACATAATAGTTTCACGAACGTTGTAAAGCTAACGAACAATATTGCTACAGTAATTTTTCTTTATCATTACAAGTACGTCGATGATATCTTTTAAAATATGCAATACAAAAGTGGGGCAGCGCTGTATGAATAAGTTAGCGGAGCTATTCCGTGAGATAACGTGTAGAATATATTCGATATAATATTTATTGGAGCTGAATGTTTAAACCCTTTAATGAATTTTAAATACATTTAAATTAACAGAACTTGAGTGCAACGGAATGGTGAGGAAAGATATTATTCAGGAGTATTTTAAACCTCTTTTCAATAAGTACATGGAAATGAAAGGTTCAGGAAGAGAAGAATTCGACTTCTCTAAACCTTATTTTTAGTTTAAGCGAAACCTGAATATAGTTAGTTCAGAATAAGGAACTGAATCGATTTCAATAGTTTTTACACCTTGTTATATTTTGTCCCAAAAATATTTAAGTGTGATGGAAAATGTTATCACCATTTAATTACTTACAATACAATCGCCGTACGGTTAGGTACCTACTACCTACTGACAAATTATTATCAATGAGCGCAAGACGACCCTGGTGGCGCGGAGGCGCCGTTAGCATGTTTTTGTACGGACAACCCGGTAACATAACAACCTTATACCTTTGTGATTTCATGATACAGTTTTGAAATTATGTACATAAATTCTTTACATAAAAATACTAGACACATGGTTTGGGTTTCGCATATACTAAAACTAATATTGTATATTTAGTTTGTAAAGTATTATATATTACTTTAATTTTTGTGAATGAGAGACTTTGTGGGTCTGTTTTTTTTTTCTCTTTTTTCTTTCTCAGTTAGTTTTAATGATGGTCTGCCAGTTCGAGTTCTTTATACAGCCTACCCAATTGTCCTTTCTGTGGTGTTGTTCGCCGAGTAGTTGAGTCCTCCTTAAGTCTCGAGTTGAGCTACTTCCCTACTTACACGATTGTTGACAAATGCTTGCACTGACTGGACAGGGCAGTCAAATCAGTGTGGTTCTTTCCTCAAAAGACCGTCTGGATTTTAAAAGAGACTTTGACCCTTGAGTTAGTTTCGCCATGTCTTCTCAGGGGCAGTCAGTTTGAAGACAGTCAAAGCTCTTGCCTGTCCTTGGAACTAATATTATCATCCTCCTAAACCGGGTTTTTTATAACCTCTTACAACTGTTGTAGGTAGCCGTACTAGCGAAATACGGCTGAATATACAACATGTCCCAGAATTAACGCAAAACCTCTTAAGGGGTCATTTTACTCATCATTATGAACAACTTTTACTATGGGACCAAACCTGAAATCGCGAAAAAAAACAGCTGTTTCTTACATTTTGACAAGTTATTCGAACGAAAATGTAGAAAACAGCTGATTTGATTGTGTAATTTGTAAAATATAGTAAAATTTGTTCATAATGATGAGTACAATGACCCCTTAAGAGGTTGTGCGTTAATTCTGGGACATGTTGTATATACTTAATTTACTTGGAATGGTTACTCTCTCTTCCTCGTATGTTATTATGGTCCTTCGAGTCTGCAAGTAGAATACTAGAATCTATTGTAAATGCTGAAACATTTTATAAAAATAATACTTGCTGTTGTCAAACTTCAGCTTCGGTGAATCGGTGTACCGATTGTTTTGTTTTAATTTGCATATTTTGTTGTTTTCCTTTCATGCGTCTGCTAGTATTTGGCTTCCACGACATTTCCTAACTGAAGTTAATTGTGTTAGTGAACATTTTAAAAGCATACACATGTTCCGTTTTAGAATCGTCGTCGGTGGATGGCAGGTACTATTTTTCGTGAAAGGGCGGGCCTATCTGGAGTATCAGGCTATAAGGGGTAAATAGCGTTAACATGGTACAAAAGATGTTTAAAAAAGTGAACTTTTGTAGATAAGAATTTTAGTTGTAACTTTAACGGTTTTACGTGTTCAAAATATTTCCTTAAACTCTCAAGATGAATATCTAAGACTTTTATGATCTTCAACCTGCAAAGTTTTGTGAAATTAATAATCAGTACACCTTTATTTATTAATAATAAGTAATAACATTCAAGATAATAAAAATCGACGGCTTGTACGGGTCGGAGAACTTGTATGATTTTTTTTAACAATAACAATTATTATGAAGTATAGGGTATTAATTGGCCTATTACGTCCGTTGCGAGGCAAGTATGTTGCTGAACCACCGACCTTTATTTATGTACCCAACCATTTGCTATTTCTAAGCCATAGGTTTTTTGTTAATTGCAAAGAGCGAATACTTAAAAAAAACAGTTGAATGTGAATTGGTCCTTTGCTTTGAGAGTTCCGTAGGTCTGTATACCTTAAGGTGATACGTAAAAAAATAATCTAAAAAAAAAGTGACCGACATACGTAAAAAGAGAGCGCAACAATGCGCTGGAACCAAAATAAAACAACATAAGAGCGCCAAACCAAATACAAATTGTCTGCAATGAAATTGCTTAGGATTTTAGAATTACAAAAAAAAATATAGGTAAAAAGTAGAGGTCTTTTCGGAATTAAATTATATCGAGGAAATTTAACCCAGTCACGTTTTCCTTCAGCCAGAGTGTTAATCAAATTGTCAATAAATATATATCCAAAAATTAAATCCATACATGCTGTAATAGTGAAATAAATGGTTACGAAAAAGCTCCCAATTCATTTTTGAATTGCCTTAATAGTGGGAGCTTGAGAGTAAGGATTTTACTGACCTCATTTATGAGTAAGTAGATATGTGCAAAGCTAATAATTGTGGCTAAAATACTTAGTAATTGAAATAAATATATTTAAATCTCAAACCTTCAGTCTTTCATGAGAAAATACACTGGAAAGGCCAACCGATATACCAAGAGCAGTGTTCGTGTAAAAGTTCCGTTTTTGTAAACAGAATCCTAAAAATAATGTAGAATTTCACAAACACAATGTATTGTTAAAGTGCTGACATTACATATCTGTGCGTTTGTTAAATTAATACATGGATTGGCACGTAGATTTGTAGGTATTATAGAAAAATACTCTAACCAACTCTTAAGACGGAGATATATACAGCCAGATATATGCCAGTGACCTTGAGTGCTTGCGTGTTCTGTACTGAGCTCACGCAACGCGTCGTATTTTCAGCCAGTAATAGGACTCGCCCATCAAGGAGCGCTGTCCTCAATTTGACGCATTATTAATTTATTATACACAAACGAAAAGGTATTTTAATAAAACGCGTATACTAAAAGATCAATAATTAAATTATCCTAAAATTGGTGAAGGTTTCAGAAAAATACGCTTGGTAGATTTTGCGCCATTCTCAGTTTTTTATCCGCGTTAGACATAACATTACAAACTAATTTCACTATGTAATATAAACACAATCTAAAATATTCACATATTACGTTATTGAGAAAATGGTCTAATTTAACAAAATCGAATCTGGCAGATTACAAATACCTACCAATCTACAACATGTCTAGGAATTAACGCACACCACCAAACACCTCAATTACAATATTATGCTATACCTATTCATAATATTTATATACACTGATTTTTTACTGTATAAAACATTGTTCATTTATTAAATAAGTTATACTGATTGTGGGAGAAAATTGTGGTCACAATACATATGTACGCACGCACACAGTCGCACACGTATAAGGGTAGTAGCGTAGTAGGTAATTCGTCTATTTTGGTTTGTTTTGACTGTACAGCGGAAGAGTGACTGTAATTTCCGTAGTTTTAATTATTTTTGGGATAAAAAGTTACCTATAATAAACAGTTAACTATAATAAAAAGTTACCTATAATAAAAAGTTACCTATAATAAAAAGTTACCTATGATAAAAAGTTACCTATGATAAAAAGTTACCCATGATAAAAAGTTACCTATAATAAACAGTTACCTATAATAAAAAGTTACCTATAATAAAAAGTTACCTATAATAAAAATGACAGAAATCGATTCATTAAGAGATATGGATGCGTAGTTCTTACAAACGTCGTACCAAAATAATTTGTAAATGAAACATATTCTTAATGTAGTGTGAATACAGAATATCTAGGTTCCCAAATATGTGTTTTCAATGGACACTGATTTAAACAAGAATTATGAGAAAAATAAGTTTTCTATAGAAATTTAAATTCCTCATATCTCGTCTTTATATCATGCGCCGGTTCGTAGAAGCCATAATACAGATATTTTGGATTAAACTCAAAATAAAGGGTTAGTTTACCATTCATTTGTATCGTGATTTTTTAGTTAACAACGTGTTTTGGTAACAACCTAGTTCTGAGAAATATGTTCAAGAATAACATAGCTATATTTTTTCCGCTATCACAAACTATATAGATTTGACAATTTTTTTGTTCGAGACAAGCCTACTTTTATCATTTGCCTCTTGTCAACGCCTTAAAACGGAGATATATGCCAGTGACCTTGAGTGGTTAGCTTGCGTGTTCTGTACTGAGCTCACGCAACGCGTCGTACGTTCAGCCAGTAATAGGACTCGCCTATCAAGGAGCGCTGTCCCCAATTTGACTCATTATTAATTTATTATACACAAAACAAAAGATATTTTAATAAAACGCGTATACTAAAAGAGCAATAATTAAATAATATTTAAATTGGTGAAGGTTTCAGAAAAATACGCTTGGTAGATTTTGCGCCATTCTCAGTTTTTTATCCGCATTAGACATAACTTTACAAATTAATTTCACTATGTAATATAAACATGATCTAAAATATTCACATATTAAATTATTGAGAAAAAGCTTTAATTTGACACATATTTTTTTCAAATCATTATCACTACTCGTTTAGACGTGATCTTCAGTTTAAAATCATTAAAAGTCGGTTATCGTCGTCTTAATGAGAATAAGTTCTTTGTAATGTCTGTTTGGGACAAGCGGACACAACCTCCATAACGAGCAAAGTGAATTAGTTTGAAAAATATTTTTATATTTTAACACTTACACTCCTAAGTCACGTTGTAATTATACTAGTTTACGTCTTCGTGACACTTTGGATGTTGATTTATAAAGTATTAACTCGCACCTGTTCGTTGAGTATTCATCACAGAGCATCGGTGTGATAGGCGGCCGATTTAAGACCATCGTCTCACGCGATGATTTTCTCTAGAATATTTATGATTAATCATATTATTCTTGCTAGCTTCAATTTAGAGTAATTAACTAATGGATTAAAAATTAATTATTTAGTTTAGATATTCTTTTACTGACTAATTATTTTTATGCAGGTTTTTTATTTGATAGTAGGAAAGTATGTCTTAAGACAGCGGGTACCTAACGAAATATTTCCGAAGCTGCTTGCTTGCTTTTTACAGAAGCGCTCTTGCTTTCATCAAGTTTTAGCATTCTTTAGGACATTTTCTGGTCCTTCTTTCCATATTCCAAATTCTCCTTCCAATCGACGTAGGACTACAATCTTCTCATGATCTGACCAAGATTATGTCTGGACTTTAAAAGAGACTGTGACCTCTGAGTTTTCTTCGGCCTTTCTTCTCAGAGTAGTCAGATAGGAGACTTCCACACATTAGGCATAACGGACAGCCCTCTTTGCAGGGCTTGCATGGAGGCTGAAGAAATGGTTGGGCATGTGCTCTTTGAATGCAAAGGCGTCACCCACATAACAGAAATTCTCGGGTCACCCAGATCCTTCACAGATAGCATCTGGAGGTGGACAAGTTGGAATAACCACGGACGGCCGCAATGGCCCACGCACAATGGTCCACTTGAAGGACTAAGTGCGGACACCAAACCATCTAACATAGAACTAGAACATAGTCAGATAGGAAACGCCGACCTCATCTTGACGTGTACCTATAAGTGTTTGTGCAAACTTACTTCATCAAACTCATCATCATTTCAGCCGAAAGTCGTCCACTGCTGGACATAGTCCTCCCCCAAAGGGGGGGTTTGCCATAATCGCCACGCTTGGCAGGGGGTTGGCGATCGCAGTATGGTGTTAAAATGCATAGAGAACGCTGCTACCTATTCTCTAGTAAGTCCCTTAGTCGCCTTTTACGACACCCACGGGAAGAAATGGACGAACTTACTTACAGAAATAAAATCATTTATCAATCATTAAAGTATCCACAAATCCAGCACCAACATTAATCATAACAATAAAACTATCACAATATTGTTAGTAATTTTATATTCACATTAAATTATTATTAATAGATGGCGTGGCGATAGTAAAGAACAACATTGTACGACGCAGCGAAGCGCACGGCGTCGTAACTTATACACATGCATGTTGCACTCATGTATAATATATTAACTCACGCTACACACCCAGCACTGTTTATACGCCCAGCACTGTTTATACATATTTTCTTTCTAATACACCTGGCATAAATATGATCGTGCCTATTTATGAAGTGTACTCGTATCCGTCTATGCGTCTTGAGGTGAAAAGTTTACCTGATCTTTTGGTCCTGAGAGGGTATGGCTAGGAAAATATTAAAGCTGACAAGCAACAATGTATGGACGTTATTTGAATTTGCTTAGAATCTTACTAGGTTTTATCATAAAAACTTAACTGACGTGATAACCTTTGATCTAATTACATTAACCCTGGAGATATTATATTCCCTTCTACGTACAGATCCTAAAAATCAAAGCATACAATCAATAGCCTTTTAAAAACTCATGGGGATTTCCCACCGACAACATGTTATTTCATTCCATTTTATTACCATGGGTCTAATGTGTAAACAATCGTTTAAAATAAAGCAAAAGATTAACGGAGGCGTCCCCGTCGTAGGGAGGCGTCCCCGTCGTAGGGAGGCGTCCCCGTCGTAGGGAGGCGTCCCCGTCGTAGGGAGGCGTCCCCGTCGTAGGAAGGCGTCCCCGTCGTAGGGAGGCGTCCCCGTCGTAGGGAGGCGTCCCCGTCGTAGGGACGCGTCCCCGTCGTAGGGAGGCGTCCCCGTCGTAGGGAGGCGTCCCCGTCGTAGGGAGGCGTCCCCGTCGTAGGGAGGCGTCCCCGTCGTAGGGAGGCGTCCCCGTCGTACGGAGGACTTAAATACACAAATATTTTTTTGAGACCATGGCATATTTGTGTTCCCCCCATGCATGTTTTCTGTGAGACGCAAAAGTTGCATGTGCTCAAAACTGCGTGGAAAAGCTGGTTATGAAACAAAATAAGAGTACTAAATTATATAGGGGATGTATTTTTATATAGGTATAAGTATAATCGCGTCTACAAATTATCTCGCAATTTAGTTATAAAATTTCCTTTTTTTGTTGTGTTGCGATTTGTGAACTGTGTTTAATTGAAAACTACTTTCTTTTGCAGGTAAGTAAGATCGCGTGCTTAGTTCGTGCGACGTAAGTAGGAATATTTTAATTCATGTTACACTGGTTAACGTCGGGGGATATTGGCACGTGCTGAGGAAACCGGTGTGATTCTCGATAGTGTAAAAATTCTTGACATTGTAAAAAAAAAAACTCAATTTTGCTTGGAAATTCAAGCATTATTTTGACAACCTTCTTCGAGATAAATCGAAATTGCTGTACTGGCCAAATACAAGCGAGCAGCGGCCACCAAAAGTTGTATGAAAATGTGTCGTGGTTTAGCGGCCAAATAAATTACATAGTAAACTCATATCTACCGTGTAATTTAAAAATGGAACGATCTTTTACTACGAAACATGGCAACCAAGGAGGTAACTTATCAAAGGTTTTATTTAAATTTCGAACTGACTTACAAATAAAAAGCAGGTTATTGAAAAAAAAAAATCAAATGAACACATTGCCGCATGAAAAATTATCGTTGTTCGTCATTGAATTTGGAATTTATACTAATTGACTTTTTTTTTTTAACTCCACGCATTATTTGAAAAAACCACTATAAAACCCGCAACCAGGCATTGTTGGACTCACGTATGAGTGCCTCGGCTTTGCCACGCCCCACATTTTCACGTTCGTCCATCAATGCCCCTGTTGCAGGCCGCTGCAGTACCTACTATTTATCATAAAACACTTGCTATCAAATATAACATAAAATTATAAAATAACATCACGCCTGTATTCGAAGGGTAAGGTAGAGGTGTAGGTACCTATTAATAGTACGTCCACATTCGTCCGGTTATGTTTATGTCCCATGTAATAGGAGGCGAGCCTATTGGCATCAACCAGGCACAAAGCCGGACGCCAGAGTGCTGCTACTGAGATATTCTAGAAGGAAAAACCCAATAACACTTTGCCCGATCCGGAATCGAACCCAATACCTTGTGTTCAGCAGTGCCTAGTGCTTGCAACCAGTAGACTAACGAGGCAGTCAACTTATGTTCCCGTTAAAAGTCCATATTAACTTAACTATAAATCGAAGTTGAAAAGTGATAGGTTTCAAAAGACTAAATAGAGGCACTGCCGGTAATCCGGCGGCGCGGCGGCGGAACCACGTGGCTTTGTCCAATCACACGTGCTTACTAAACGTCAGATTAGCAGCCGCAGGCGCACGGTGCGACTGTGCGTCATTAGCCTTAGACACAACCGGGCCCGCCAATTACAGGTGAGGGAGTGAACTCCGGCTTTTAAAGAACAACGCGCACGTTGTTTTCGAAAGGTTCCAACTGTCAACCTTGATTCGAACACACAAACCAGATAAAGCTTACTACGAAGCCGGGTCAGAATTTTCGTTTCGTTTGACCTGTTTCCAACCTTATTTTCACTCCTCAGAATACCCCCAATTTGCGATCGGAGGTGACTGTAAACAATCATGTGTAATCATAAGCTGTTACTGATTGTAGGGGTGGAAATAAAATAAGTGCGTGTCGTTCGAACACTGCGTTATCTCGATTTCCCATCGCGTGACCTCGCAAAAATCTCAAGCTTCGTCGGCCCCCTCCCCCACTCCGCCCGCCGCCCTCCCCGCGGCTCGTCTATTTTCTAATTGAGCGGTCCGAACGCATCCCCCAATTAGCCCACCACGTGTGAAGTAACTGAAGCAGGGCCGAGCAGATAAAAACTCACTCCTTCACTGAAACGATCGATCGTGGACACAAAAAGAACAATATGAAGTGCATCGCCTTTTTTCGAAGTCGGGCGGCGCGAGAGTGGGAGGGGTGAGGGAGGCCCCCACTCTCCCCCTCCGAGTCGAGTGCTTAACGCGCCTGGAAAGTGCTTTTCGGGTGGCCGGATGACAGAAAGGCGTCAACGGTGACTACAGTATCTAGGAATTAGCTTTGAGAGTCTTCTTGACGGCTGGAGGGGTGCAGTAGACAGGTCATCTATACAGGGGCACATTGAATTAACTAGCGAAACTCGGCAGACGTGATCATCGATATCTAAACACAATGAAATAAAATAAATTGTAGGTTTTTTTACATGTTACTTGAAGTATGAGTTGAGAATATTAGATCACAGCAACAACAAGTCACGTCGAGCGAGGTGGGTAATCTGCTTTTCTTTCAACTACTACGACTACAATAATGGCTTCATAGTTTTCGTGAGCTCACTAAAAACACACTCTCGGATACAGATTTAACCTTTCTTTCGTTTCTCCAAGACATGGCATTTTCATGTTATGCCTTGAAATATCTGGCACTAGATTTTTCTGGTAATAGGTTATCAATTATGAGCAGAGCCTTATTTTTTATAGCTTCTGATAACTCACTTTCACTAGAAGAATCCATTTTTTTTAACTAATTCTGATGAAATTCGTAATGTTCAGCTGTAAAAAGTTATGAAGTTCACGCAATGACGTATTATAAATAGACGCGTCATACACGAACATTAGTGCACTCAAAAACAGCGTAAGCCATGAATGTAGCTACATACTTACATACAATCATACAGTGCGTCAAGAAAAGGAACGACCTATACCGATATCTGTTGTTAGAAAGAGATGAACATACATATTTAGTTACGTCACTAGCTGCTGGATGTTCATTGGCGCGTAAGTAATAATAATTATTATTATTGTAAATGTCAGACAATTGCCTGGCATTTACTTTGCCAGTATTGAGCGCAGGTAACACATCTAAAGGTAATAAATACATCATTGAGTTCACGCCAATACGTTTTTTTATTATTATTATTATTTATTTACAGCCAGCGCTTATTATGTTTAAATATCTTTGGTTGTCAGCGTACATTTTATACGGAACTTATGAAAACTTTTTGGTAAAAATGTTTAAAAAAGTAACAACAGTGCAAAAATGATTGTACGTATTTTCAATAATACCTAAAAATACATTATTATCATTTCTGCACTGTTTTAGCGACGCAGGAATCTTTCGGCTGTCATTTTGAGTTAACAACTACGATATTACTAGGTAGTTGGAAGTAAATTCTTTTGTTTTATCGTGACTAGGTATCGATCAAAATAAAACATGTCAAAAATTTAAAATGCAAACTATAAAAATAGAACCATTTGCATGAAATTGGTGTATTAAAAGAGTCAAGTCAGTCATTCGAACTAAGTGCGGGTTTGCACATCAATATTTAATCATAACCGGTTATATTCATGCACTGAGGGTTCCGTGCATTAATAAACTAATATCCTCGAGAGTCTTAAAGCTAATGAAGTGACAGAAATCGCCCCTAGCCTCAAAAATTGGCAGCAAATAAGAAAAACCACAGCCTCGATCAAAAATCGTTTAAAAATATTGGATGTCTGTGCAATGGGGAGACTGCTAACAGACGTTTTGATTTTGACATTATGTATTATGTGTGTGTGTGTGTATTATGTACATTCTAGCAAATAAATAAATTTGAATTTGAATTTACTTAAACTCATGATGCGACGACGACGTACAATCCTACTAAGCCTTCAAATATGTAATTTACTGAGATAAAGAAAATGGAACGGACGAAAGATTGAAAAGGGGTCCTTCTATGCACGGAACCCTAATATGTTGAATTATCTTGAGTCATTAGAGCATTCACAATTCACAATCGATGAACTTAATACTTAGCTAGTGGACTGCGGACTGCTGCCTTTAGGATCATAAAGTAAATTATTGCTGTTTGTTTTGCCGACGGTCGGTGAAAAAGGTGCCGAACAGAGTGTTGAGTCCCTTTCTCCCTTTCAGTAACACCATATAATTATTGTCGGCGAACTGTTCGTCATACCTTCTCCACTGTGAAGTTATTTGTTTAATGTGCATTAGATGTTGAGGCTTTGTTTGATGACATGAACGATTGTCGAACGATTCGAGATTACTTAGTTGAGCAGTCTTTACTGTCAGCGGGCTTCTGAAACACTATCGTAAAAGGAGACGTTAGAAGTACGACATATGTCAATTTTACGATATACGAATTCGTCATTTAAAAAACATCGCTATAATATAATAAAAAACCGGTCAAGAGCGAGTCGGACTCGCGCACCGAGGGTTCCGTACGTATATATGATGTTGATGATTTCTGAAAAACTTAATTTAGAGACATCGTTTTATTTTTGCTGTACTTGCATAAACTTCTATCACATAGAATAATTTCAGATTTTTACCTATGCAAACTTCGGAGATAAGAGGGTATTCGGTAAACGGTACTTTTTTTAAATATTTCATCAAAAGTCGAAAACTACGTTGCCTTAAAAAAATTTGTCCAAATAGTTGTCCCACTTCAAATTTTTAAGACCCCCTTTCAATCCCTTTTGCAATAAAGCATTTTTTTTTTTATTTCTTTCTTTTTTGCAAATTAGTTGGGCAAACGTCATCTAAAGCTACCTATTCTAAATTTCAAAATGATAGCATTAGGAGTTCTTGAGATATCCAGGTGTGACAGACAGACAGACTTAGTCTCACAATAAGGGTTCCTTTTTACCATTTTGGTACGGAACCCTAAAAACATCGCTATAATATAATATAAGCGGTGGGGACTCATCGTCAAACATGTGAATCTGTAACGCAACCCTCTGTTATTGTTTTGCAATATAAGACCACACCAAAGGCTCGTGGTCTATCTTTTTGTAATATTTCCCCCTTTTCCTGTCGCATTTCGTTATTAAATCACGGTTATGTGCAGACCATGTCACGGCGACGCATCACTCTCGCCGTGTTGGCGGTGTTCGCACCTTAAGAGGGCCAGGGAGCCCCGGACTGTCTATCGTCAACGCGAGCATGGTCGAAAGGCTTGTTGTATCATCCAGCGCAAGTGAGAACGCGATAACATTGAACGAAAAATAGTGCGCGTCATAAAACTTGTTTTAGGAAAAGTTGCGCCGGTTGGCGACCACTTAGTTGAGTTGCTAACTTTAGACGAGTCAAAATATACGCCTTAATCACGCAAAATAGTTGGCGACCATATAAATCGGTCCTAATTATATTCTAGTTGTGAAACAAAATATAAAAATCACACTTCCATTCTTAAATTATGAAAAATGATGGGAAAAGTGCAAAAATAGCCTAAATTCTAGATAACGACCACATTGTTTAGTTAACGACCACTAGTATGCTAGATTACGGCCACTATAAAGTAATACATCATACTATAAATAGTAATAATACATAAAATAAAAATAAAGTAATACATATTGGCTCTTGTGATACAGGAACTCTTAGTACAAGCCAGGGCTACAGTTATTTGTTACTTTGAAGTGTAAATCAAGAATTATTATTATTATTAAATAAACTTTTATTGATATAAAATATATTTTATTTTTCATTTTAAAGAAATTATCAACACAAATAGTATTTAATCATCTGATTTAACGTTTTTAATACTAAAGTCGCGAAACCGGCGCAATGGCCCTAGCTACGTGTTTTTGAGTAAGCCTTAGTTACAAGTTTCTGAAATAAATATTTGTCATTTAGAATCTCCATTATATTATGTGTGAGGTTCCTATGATATGTTTTTTCTTTACTTTTGCTATTTTTGAGTACCTACATTATGAACGGCCAAAGTTCAGGTAAAATATGTGCAAAAAAGCAGATTTTTGCAGGCATAGACTGAATTTGTTTCTCCAAATTTTTATTATTTGCTCTTATAGAAACCTAGCTATAGTGCACAAGATAACTATTAGTTCAAAAATTTCTAAGTAAGATTACAACATAAAGGTTACAACGCCATAATCACTTACGAGCGTTAATTTGTATGAAAAGTATGACGGGTCGGCCGCTCTTAAAGGCTTCTACAGACCGGCGCGACTCGTGACGCGACACAAAGGCACCACTCGTCGCGCGACATGCGGGGCCTTTGTGACATAAATAAAAATAATAAAAAAAACATTACACAAACTACCATGTGTTTGACACAAACACACACATAGGTATTACCAGGGCCTCATGACTTGAAGATAGAAAGGTGACAGAACTTACAGCTTGAGCATGGAAGTACTTTTTTATCATGGTATTAGTAAGTACTTTATAATAGCATGGAATTAGTAAGTACTATATAGATTATGAGTAGATGGGCTCGAATTTCGACTAGTGGGCGACCACTAGTTAAAATAACTGTCCAATAAATAAACAAGACCATATAAAGGAGTAACACAGTGTCTCGGTAACTAACACGAAGTAACATCCCACTAAGTCATGTCGTGGAGTCAAGGTTGTGTCGGAAACCGGCGCGCCGCGAAGGCACGGCCCGGAAATCCCAATTCCGCCCGGATCCGGCTCAGATCCGGCCCGTGCCACGAAAGTGACCGGACTTACGGTCCAAGTGGAGCTCTCGCTTTAGTTGTGAATCCGAAGTTTCGTCATCTTAGTTTACGATACTGCAAGAAAATGGTACCGAAGTTGGTTAAGAAAACAGTCCTGATAATGCTTATAAACAGCCTGTCCTTTGAAAACTGTTACCTACACACAGCTGTTCCTATACATACATATTTTCTTTCTATTCTTGATTAAAATTATAGTATCGAAATTGATGAGCAATCTAAATTGGACACTGCAAGAATATCCATATATTTTTTTGTAAAATACACGAAAGTAACAAAACTTATATTTTACGGGTTTTCAGAGTTCAAAAATTGTGGAATATAAAAGTTAATGAAAATATTTTCCGATTCTCAGTCGAAGTGATTCTCCAATGAAGTGGACGAATGAAAGGGAAGTAAGTAAGCGAATGTCACTTTAATTAAAATGTCATTCAACGTTGCATTGCCTGTAAAAGAGCCTCCTTGAGAAAATAATCCAAATTTTGTAAATAATAACTGTAATTACCAATTAAGGTAATTTGATTCAGTACGTTACTAAAACTCATTAGCAATCCAGTCGCTTAGAAACCTTGCTTCATGATTTATTTTCATCTTTCTAGCTAGAAGCGTACTGCTTTAGTTAGGACGATATTGAACCTCACTTTTAAGGGTCGGGTAATCGCCGTTGACCTTGACCATACGAACTTGCCTAGCACTCACGCGCCGCAGCGTGCAGCGGCGCGTCGTTGGGTTTCATAGGGAATAAAGTATTTTACTACAATACTTAAATATTCACTATTGAATGAATGTGTATGCATTCTAGTTTAACATACATTTTTTGCACAACTTATTTTCATAATACGACGGCGTAATAACAGATTTAAAAGTCACTAAAATTATATATCTGCGCCTTAACGAGGCCTTTTAAAATACAAACTCAGCACATCTCTTCCGAGCAACAATAGAACAAACGCCAAAAAATGTGTGTCATTTGTCGTCTTCCTTCTAAAATATTCGACACGGCGCACATTGGCGACAAAACTCTCAATTATATGACGCGCATGATTCGCTCGCATCGCGCCACTGTGGACACGACGATTCGAAATTAATAAAAAAAAACGTGGGCGTGCTCGCGGTCATGATATATTAATGCTCGTTTACACATTAGCACATTACTCAGGTAATTTCCTCTACATTGCCGTTTTTCAACTTAATCGATTACGGTTAAACGTCCTGTCATCGGGCACTGTGTATATTGTTAACTATAGCGTATCATAATAATTGTCCTAGCGAGTATAGCTTTTATTGAAAGTGAGGTTACATTTGACAGATTAATAAAAGTACTTCGTATATCTTTCGCGTGGATCGATATCCTATTGATGCATTAAAGATATTGTTGCGTGTTAGAAAACTGGCTTTAATTGACAACCAGTCTGTTTGCAGTTGCTGTACATCTTATCTATGTTGTACATCTTGCTATTGACTAAATTCTAGCAAATTATTTATTTATTAATCAGGACGATCCGACAATAGCAGGTAAGTAATTGCAACCATCAAACGCGACACGAACGCGACAAATGCAACTGATCAGTCGTAATCGCAACTGATCACGCGTCCTTACAGCCCGGGCCGAGCAAGGAGGTGGAAGTCGGCCATTCAGTCGTACGTCTACTTATATACACACTTCCTTTCATTCACTGTTACAAATGGGCGGATACTTTTTGCTCTAGAATAGCTCACACTAAGGATTAGGATTGGGAACGGGTGGCTTGCTTGCCCACTATAATAAACGATATACCTATTTCGAATTGAATCAATATTAGCAGGTGCTAATATGTGCTAACATTGATTCAATTCGTCAGTCACTACGTACCTCTGACATTATTAAGAAACTGATCGCAAAAACTTTTTTTTTACTTTTGTAATGAATGTTCTTTCTCCGACTGCCACGTGGACGGAGTCGCGGGCACAACTCGTATGTACTTAAATAAATTGACAGATGTTTTCCCGAATAGCAACCGCGGTTGCTAAATACGGATGCGTCTGGTATAATGTCATATTTAATTCAGCTCTTAAGTGTTTATTCATTGCTAGTTAATATTTAAGTATGCTTTTTAATTAATACATTTTGAAGAGCGTGTCGGGGTACTATTAGGTAGCAAGCTTATTTGCAAATTCTGTTATTATAAAAGCGGCCAAGTCGGACTCGCAAACGAAGGGTTCCGTAGCTCCGTACAATATTTAACACTACATATTTAAATAACGTCAAAAAAATTATTGCGAGATAGAGCGCATTTTGAGATATTGCGATACTCGCAAATAAATCAAAACCTGTAGGGTAATTCCCGTTGACGTAGAATCATGAAATTTGGCAAGAAGCAAGCAAGGTCTTACAGTACAAATATAGGAAAATGTCCTAAAATTGTAAATTTGCCTGTCTGTCTGGCTGTCTGTCTGTCAAGGCCGTTTTTCTCAGGCACGCGCGTAGGTATCAAATTGAAATTAAGCTCTCAAAAAATCAAGCTTCTAATCCAACGCAATAAAAAAATACGGAGATTTATGTGACATATTTTGATACTCGCAAGTAAATCAAAACCTATAGAGTACTTCCCGTTGACCTAGAATCTTGAAATTTGGCTAGAGGCAAGGTCTCAAAGGACAAGTAAAGGAAAAAGTTCGAAAATCGTCAATTTGGCGTTCTAACACATAAAAAAATGCGATTACAAACCTACATTTGCAGTAAGAAAATTGACCATGGCGTATATCAATGTATGGGAGAACATGTTTTTCAACTACAACGTTAAGTTTTTTTTTGGAATAAATTCATCCCAACTACGGAACCCTTAATTGTGCGTGGTCCGACATGCACTTGGCCGGTTTTTTATTATTGGTCGTTATAGCGGCCATAGCAGTTAACATTGTGAACATTTCAAGTGTTTAACTATTACGGTTCAAAAGATACAGCCCTGTGACAGACGGACAGATGGACGAACAGCGGAGCCTTAGTAATAGGGTCCCGTAGGCTTGGGTATGGAACCCTAAAACGGCTCAAGTTCGTGCCTTCACTGGTAAAGGTCCCGTAGCAATATTGAACGCCAATGAAAACACAATATAATTAATTAACTTACATAATAACATAAAACTTCCCCGAAGATGCCGTAATCTTGTTATTTTCCTATTAAATTCTTTCTAGAGCTCGGTTTTAATCTAGTTATTTTATACTTATTTAAGGAGCGAAGATCGTGAAAATCTGCTATTAGTTTTGCTTAAGAAAATATTTTTATCTTAACTCACTGGAAACGTAAATAATCTTGATAGTTTTGTTAAACTTTGAGAGTACTTAACGTAGTATTTATTATCTTCTCTTTTCTACAAAACCATTATAACATAACATATTGCAGAAAAAAGCTTCTTGCTTAGCTCTATTACGTAACAAGTATGCTTATCTTTAAATTGTATCATCAACGATCAAAATTACTTAGCTCATTCTCTTACCTCATTAGTGTTTGCCTTATTCTAGGGCCAGAACTAGTTCCCTTTGAATTTAACATTTGTAAAAAGTACACAATGTTATACATAAATGTCTTCTTGACTTCTGCTGGTTGAAACCATTTCTTTAACAAGAGTCAATAATATATAAAAAATACAATGAAAAAATATCAAATGACTTATAATTGATAGCCTTTGTTGTCTTTAAGAGACGTGTTCACTAATTAATTGAGTATTAACACAGTTGGTAGTTATTAAACTAAGTGAAATTCCAACAAGTGCCCGTTTCGACCAGCTCTGCGCAGACAAAAACATATTTATGTTTGTAAAATGCTGACATTTAAAAAAATACGATATCAATTTTTATAAAAATGTCACGCTGTATATACAAAGTACAGTCGCGGGGAAAAACGCAGAGCAGCTAATAACTTTATAAATGGCCACCTGCACGAGTACCGACCGACCGAACGGACGCCATCCCGACTTAATATACACAATTAATAGATATTATAACTTATTGCTGTTCGAACATTTTGCATATTAACCAATCGTTTTAAGTTTTAAAGGCAGCTAATGTATCGTACAAAATGTTATCTGATAGACGAGGTAATTGCTTTGTAAAATATTATTAGCGTCTGTTATCGGCGTGTATAATTATGTGACACCTTGTTGCTATGTAAAATTTCATGTTGTTTTTGAATTCTATCTTAATTGTTTCAGCAAACATTGTAGTAATAACAGCTTATCAATGTCGTTGTGCCAAGCAAACCCCTTTCGTGAAGAAATTAAATTATTAATAAGTAGGTACTATTGGTAATTACTAGTTGCTGATACTTAAAACAGAGTTTCAATAGGAGCTGGTTACGGCGGAACTTCTATTGACGCATTAAATTAACACATTATGCCCTCCGCATCGTTTCGAATTACGATGACGTGATTACATCAATAATTTGAATGGAACACAAGTCTGTAATCTGTTCTATATTTATTTGTGGAGGAACTCAGAAGGGAGGTCATTGATAAGCGAGGATTCGCTGTCGCCACCTCTCGCAACCCACTCCGTCTCAAGGTGAACGACCGGAGTAAGTTAGCCGCCCGCCCGACCACGTGACCCGCCCAGCACTTGCGCTAGGTCAGGGTCGCTCGCGACATCTGCACCACTTTACGCTGACCCCCCACCGCGCGCCCGTCGCCCGCGCACGTGGCTCTCTCCTGAATGGCCGCTCGTCGCCTTACCGCGTCGCCGACCCACCCGATTTTTCCGTTCGGATAGTTTCTGATACGTCTGATGGGTCGCGTCTGTTGACCCTTGCTAGGTCAAGGATGAGTACATTTAAGTGAGTGTGTGTAGGTCTGTGTGTGTGTGTGCAATTATTAGCGGTTAATTTGGATTTTTTGCGCGGTTGTATTTTTGTTATCTCTCACGCTTGTTGATAAAGGCTCGTGCAGACTGGCACGACAGGCAGTGCGACACTTTCCATTAAGGGGGATGCGCTAAGGTAGCCCGCAAAATTCAATTTTTCTTAAGTTTTTTGCAATTTTCAGGTTTGAGACAGGTTGTATGGTGATCTAAATATTATAAGATTCCTGGCCGTAACAAATATGGCTTTACAGAATTATAATCATTCGAATCAACAATATTATTTGTTGCAGCCGCGAATCACATTTATATCAACATACAACCTGTTACTGACCTGCAAATTGCAAAAACCGTAAGAATATTTTAATTTTGCGGACTACCCTGACGCTTTCGTCGTAAGTTTTCATAGAAATTGTGCTACAAGTGTCGCGTTGGGCCTGTCTGCTGGAGGCTTAAACCTATATTACTTTTCAGTTATTCTTTATTTTCTATAAGATTCTGTACTTATTTATATAAATCACAAAATAATAATATTTACTGGTAATGGTGCCAGGTCTACTTAACTTCTGTGGAACCTTTGGTAAAATTCCTTGCCCTTCCATACGTTACTGCAGTCTGAAAAACTCAGCACCAAAGGTTTCCATTAGTTGTCATTTGCAAAAGATATTGTTATCGTTCAAAACATCAGCCCTTTCACGACGACTGACTTTTGTTAAACTATATTACTGGTGAAAAGGATTTTCCTCAATTTCCTTCTTATGTTTTCTTTGTTCTTCTCTTTTGGCAAATTTAGTGGTTCCCTTTATTTACAGTATCTTAAAAGTCCGTAGCAAAAGATTGCTCCTTTTATGTTCGCGTTAACTGTGAGCATTGCAAAATGTTATCTCAAAATTTTAAAAAGTTTTCTAAGAAGTTTAGACCCGCACGGAAAACCTATTTCGAAGGGAATTTAAATATACAATCTAACACTAACCCTACATGGTTCAAAAACGTGGGAATTTGGCAGCCGGCAAAAATTACAGGTTAAACCATGGTAACTTATTATTAAAATGTCATAAAATGACATGTCAAAGGCTTGTCAATCTTTTTAAATCCTTTGATTCCTATCCTTTGCAATTTACTTATAATAAAGGTCGACGTAGGGCGTATCCCAGACATATTTAGTAAATCTCAAAGACACTAGTGCCAGCAAGTGTTGTGATTGTGGCTTTAACAAACGATTATTGCTACGGACAGACGTGCTAATCTCTTAAATATTGAAACAGGTCAACTGTAATATGGCATCTGCAAAAACTTACAATAGTACCAATAGATGTCTACAACAGGAGTTAGGTACAGCAGGAGGAGAACAACAAGATAAGAAAGAACTTCACCAGTCCCTTAATTCCCTTAACTTACCTCCAAATACGTATCATCTGCTGAAGTAGGCAGCGATACTAAACACATGCAGACTCGTGAGAAAGTTTCTGCAATGTGAATCAGGAAACCCACATCAAAACACAAATTCGCAACCATCTTCTGTGCAATCTTCTGCACATGACCGCACTTAATCCATCTGATAGTTACTGGGCTTAGACCCGTGTTATCAGGTTTTCCCGGTTAATAATAATTTATTCAATCAATCAAATATCACTGTTAACATTAAATAGTATCATCTGCAGGCAATACAGGGCCTCAAGTCTGCTATTACAATAGTGTCAGAATGGTCGATCATTGACTTCATAATTGTTGATTTTGACAAGTTTGGTAATCTATTATTATATACGTAATGGCGTCATTATGACTTTCCAATGGTCGGCCACTGACACTACATTGAAAGAAATTGCATTTATTGGGAATCTCGTACATAATGACAAATGAATGACATTTCTACTAATGGGTTTTATAATAATGGCAATATGACAATGCCATTATAGTAACACAATTCTATTACCTAAGTAATAAGTACCTAGTAGTGTTAAGTACCTAACTTAGTTTGCTGTTATGATTATTAGATACATTTTAACACGTGCTATCATAAGTCCACCATGTATGAAGGGGATCGGAACTGTTTCTCCTAAACACAGGTTATTTTTTAACCTATCTAGGAGACCAGTACGGCACCCACTAACTAGATTTAAACTTTATGCTTGTGCTTTATATATTACCGTGTCATGTAATCTAGTCCTAGTTGAACAATAAATCTTTATCTTATCTTATCTTATTACGAGAACATTGACCGACCAATGATCGACCATTATGAATTTAGCAGATTACGAACTTTTAGCAAAATGACAATGGGATCGTGTTGGAATGACTGAATTTATAAAAATAACAGACCTGGTCTGGTGACCGTGACTCAAATGAACATTGTAAGTAGTCTAATTTTCTTGCAAGATTTTTTTTATTATGTTATTGTAATCGGTTTTAAAGGGCTAACTAGTAAGTAAGACTTGTTTTAGTTATTCTTTTTGTTGATGTATTTGTATTGCAGTTAATAATTAATGTAATAACCTTAGATTGCTACAAGTGATTATTTTATGGACGAAATAAAAAATAGCCGTTACAAAAATGGATCTAATCGTTAACGTTTTCATGACAAGAGTAAGTACTTAGTAAGATGTTTCTGCAATATTTTGTAGACGATGGCGCATTGCCTATAAACCTACTCGTAAGAGCGGCCAACCCGTCATACTTTTGATACGCTCGTAAGTGATTATGGCGTTGCAACACATCTATCTTTGATTTTTTTTTTCAAAGCTTTACCGACGAAAGGCTCGTGCAGACTGGCGCGATATCGTGGGCGCGACACTTTCCATTAAGTTTTCATAGAAATGATACTACTAGTGTCACGCCGCGCCTGTCTGCGGGGGCCTTAACCAATGACACCTGCGCCGGACACGTTCGTCGACGGAACATTTGTAGACAGATGACCAAAATGACGAAAGCCCTAAGTAACTTTTGTATTAATGCAACTACAAATGTCTGCACGAACTTCACAATAGGCAACATGTAATTAAGAAAGACATTAATTAATAGGAAGGTTAGACATAACCCGCCAACGCCCGAAACAAGTTAAACGAACCGACAAACTTTTTCAAATGTCAATTTATGTGTAGTTAAGGTTGAATGCAATCCAGCATTAGTCTTGTGTAACCGACTGCACTTTGAACATCGGAGCAATTCGATTGAACGTATTAATGGGTGTCTGATAATAATTTAGCGTCCCATCGGCTGAAGTCGCTGCATAATAATATAAACTCGGAACATGCAGAGGGCGCTGGTAATGCAAACATGTATAAATGTCTTTATGTACTTACGTCGAACGAAACGTAAGTAACGTATATATTCAATAAAAAATTACATTACGAAAACATAAGATTTTTTTCTTTGAAACCACCTAAATAAAACAGAAATAGCTGTACGGATCACGTGCGCGATTTGTATAATATTATGATTTTATTATTAATTTAAATATCCCGTATGAACGTTCTGTGCCGGGGCAATTTCATTATTATTTCAATCAACTGAATGTAAATTTATTCAACAATCTCACGAGGTAATTGCGATGTGTTGTTCTCTTTCGCTCGTAGTGCCGTCTCGCTCGCGCGCGCGGTGTTACCCGCGTCTCCCACATTCTTATGCGTTCAATCAAACCTAAGTAGTGGTACGCAGTCGCGGGTCCCTACACTCCCTACATCTCACCGGGTCGCATTGTTCGTTCCTTTTGTTTTATTATGAAAATTAGACGTCGTCGTCCGCAGTATGTTCTTGTGGCAAATGTAACACGAACCTACAGTGTTGCACGTTGCACGGTCAGTCCGATGTTACGTAAAACAAGCCTGCCGGTTACGCTTCTTGAAACTCATTTGCATCTGACTGGGCTAACTGCCGATGCTCTTCTATGCTGTGGCCTCTGTGCAAATCAGAGTTGGTTCAGCAAACTATCGCAACGAATGGCTTGTTTCAACAACGTTTTTACTTTTATTATTTTAATAATATTTTATACACTAAATATTTTTATATTTTGTGAATGTAAGAACGGTTAGGTAGAGATAGGCTGTAGATTTGTAGACCATTTTGATTTTTGTTAAGTACCTGGTACTTGTTGACGAGCCTGCACTGTCCTCCCGCCAATCATTTTTAAAAGAGTAACCTTGGAGTTTCTTGCCGGCTCTTCTTCATAGGAAACGACAAATTGGAACCGTGCACCTAGCTTCTGACGTTCCATGCCCAGGTTGTATAAATGTAGGTTTATACTCGTATGAAATAAAATATTTTGATTTTGATTTATAAATATCATCGAGATCCTCCTCTCTGGTAGCAGTTTTAACGAATATTTTTCTCCCTCGATTATCTACAACTATTATAGTGGGGGCTGCATTCCTACAGACACGATTCAGTAGGCATAGGTATTAAACACACAGGTGAAGGACCAAACAAGTCTATCCGAATATGGAATATTATTCGTGGGCAGTTCGAGATCCTCAAAATCGTTCGTTTCCCGGCCTTCTTTTTGGTCCATTTTGTTAATCGATTCAATATTTTCCATGTTATAGCTGTATTTATGTCGTATTGTACTTGGTAGGCAGCGTTTTGCTTTATTTGTTCAATGGAAATTCTACATGCAATTGGTATCGTGGGCCAGTTCCGCCAGACGCGGGGTTTTTTTAAAACATTTTTCCTTTCGTTATGAGGGCGTGAGCTTTACCGGCTCTTTGATATTATAGCAGCGTGAAATACTGCGTATGGAAGAACCAGAGTTTAACAAAAGTAAATTGCTGTAATCAGTTATTTGACATATTTGAATAAATTCAAAATTATTTTAGATCTAAAATAATCTTAAGAATCGTTTACTTGCAAAAGCATGAGCATAATCAGCCTATAATGTTCCCACTGCTGGGACTCAGGCCTCCTCTCTGTGAGAGGCCGAGTGGGTCGTAATCAGTGCGGGTCAGAGGTCACATGTCGTCGAATTTGTGATTCAATAGGTACAGTTATGTGTTAGTTATTATGAGAATGCAACGGTGCAGTTTAAAAGAACATGTAGTGACAAAGATTGAAAAGAGTGTGCTTAGATGGTTCAGTCATGTGGAGAGGATGAGTGAGAGGCGACTAACAAAAGGTATTTATAAAGCAGAGGTGAGTGGAAACGCCGGGAGGGGACGCCCTAGAAGGACATAAATAGTGACCAAATTGGTGATGTTCTTCAGAAAGGTCAGGTGCGTAGTACTCGCAACCGGCGTGCGTGTATGACCAGATGTATGAACGTAGGCGAAGCAAAAGGAGTATGTAAGGAGCGTAGCAAGTGGCGTTCTATACTTTCTGCCTACCCCCATGGGAAGAAGGTGTGAGTTTATGTAAGTATGTATATTATGTATTATGAGACTTATTTGCAGAAAATATAGGTTTATTCATTTTGATAGCAAGAATCGCAATTGCTACATGGTCTTTCACAATTTCGTTCCGCGGTACCAAAGTAAAATGCTTAATCATTTCATAATAACTAACACTATAATTATTTTCCAATTAATAATCCGCTAAAATGGTTGGTAGATAACTAAGCAGCGGATTTATATCTGTTGAACTAAACTCTAATGAGCTGGTAATTTAAATTAAAATTAACTAAATATCAAGCTTTTCACTTATCCGATTGTTGTTCGATGTGATAATAATGTAATTTTGATAATATCTAAAATATACTGATATTACAAAGAAATTAAATGTGATGTGTCCAACACCTTTACTTGTTCAGTTGTTACAGTTATCCTTCATACATTTCTTTTTTCATTATATTCTTCTCCGCCCTCTAAAAATGTCACTGCACTTTGTGTGACTTTAGTGTTAAGGCTTCTACACACCAGCGCGACTAGTCGCGCGACGCGACACGGCACAAAGGCCCCGCGTGTCGCGGGGCGAGCGGTGCCTTTGTGTCGTGTCTCGTCGCGCGACAAGTCGCCCCGGTATGTAGAAGCCTTTATTCTGTAAAGTTGAATTTTAAGTTCAAGCCCACACTTTTCCTTATGGAAAAATAAGACAATTATGTAAGGAACGCTGCAGGTCGCATTCTGTAGTTTCTGCCTTTGGAAGAGCGGCTTGAGTTTCCCTATGTTTGTATGTATGTAAGACAATTATTAAACCCATCAATGAAATAGTTTATCAATAAGTTGAATGAGCTACACATGCGATAACCTAGCCAAAGCATCCCACTTTGCATTCAATGTCAGTTATGCAATTACTGTAGCTAGCAACCTCGCTCGCCGCATCGGGTCTTAACGCCTCCCCAAACTAATTAGCGATTAGGGTTAATTTATTGACATATAATTATTGAGACGTGCATTGTGGATACTTGAATATTGGCTTTGAATTTTAAGTCTACGGTGAAGTTATGTCGTCATAAGTAAAAAAAACTTTTTGTAAAAAAAAAAAATCGACTTCCAAAAAAATATTACAAAGTAAAAAATAACTTTAATTTCGGAAGTCGGTGTCTTTGGATCTGTATTTTCGTTTTTTGCCACAGACTTCCGAAATTAAAGTTATTTTTAACTTTGTAGTGTTTTTTTGGAAGTCGGTTATTTTTTTTTACAAAAAGTTTTTTATTTTTTAGTGGGTCAGTTTTTAATTTATCTAAGTTACAATAAATAGCCTTTAAGTCAACTGCTCATCACCTTTTACAAAATATTGCTTTTTCTGATGCTGGGACATCAGATTCTGATTGGTGTCAATGGGACCACCTCGGGAGCATACCCTTTCAAACAAAAAAATAATTTTCAAAATCGCTCGATCGCTAATTTTGTAAATTGGTCGCCGAGGCACCGTGTTAACGTGCAGAGACAGTACAAACAAGTGGCTAAAAACTAAGCTGCTCATGAAAATTACGAATTTTGCTGAAGGCTAGTGCCAATATAGAGCAGTGTTTCATTAGTCTTGTTCCTCGTAGAAAGTACCAACATACTAACATCGTATACAGTATGTAACAAAAACCCTGTTGTTCCTTTTATGGACGTATACATTAATCTACAAGCACAACATTGGAGGAATTATAATTTTAAAAAATTAAGTATTGGCTAGTCGAGAAGTCAAATTCAAAGAACTAAAGAGGTAAGAAATCAGTTAAAAATTACAAATATTAATAAATAAATATAAAAATTAACTATTTTTGTTGAACAGTTTTTATAAATGACTTGCTTTATTACGTATGTATACCGATTCTTAAAACGTAGGTAGAAGGAACAACAGGGTTTTTGTTACATATTGTATAACATACCTACCAATCAAATGGACTTACGTAAATAAAATGTTTTTTGATTTCATTGATTCGATGTTATGGTCCATGACCCCCCCCGCTTATTACCTCTGCGCTACAGTCCATTTTATTATTAACGTTATTTAATGTTTCTTATTTTTTGATAGAGCGGCAATAGAAATACACAATCTGTGAAAACTTTAACTGTCTACCTATTAGGGTCATGAGATACAGCCCGCTGACACACAGACGGACGGACGGATGGACAACGGAGACTTAGTAATAGAGTTCCGTTCCCTTACCTTCGGGTACGGAACCTTACCTTCGGGTACGGAACCTTACCTTCGGGTACGGAACCTTACCTTCGGGTACGGAACCTTAAATATGAAATGACAATTTTGTCTTAAGAGCATATTGAGGAGACAGATCTCGGTCACACATAGCTTGGAGCACTTATAATTAACTAGCTCAATGATTTTGTGAAGCTTTTATTTTAACTTGATTTTTTTTTCGATCTTGTATTAAAGAATATTGGAGGAATATACTCTGTGAGCGATATCTTTTTTTTTTAATTGTTTGGACTTTTTTAACTTTTTATTAATTAACACCTACCGTAATTAATATTCCCATCTTATCGAATGTATCTTTACTGAAAGAGTTAAGTACTTACCTAACTATAGAGTCCTTTGAGACTAAACATGATTTAAAGACATACGAAATTGTTGAAAGGCGAATTAATATTGACGAAAGTTACATTAATACAAGAAAATAAATAAAATGACAAAGCAATAAAAATCGAATCAGACATAATATTCTGAAACACATGAATGAAGCCAGTAGAAACCGTAAGAATCTATTCCGGCAATCGTCTCCCACAGCCAAAGCAAACAAATTGCGGACATCAGCGGACTCCGACGTCCGAGGTCAATATTTCTATCCAATAACTCCAGACGTTATTTATAAAACGCTGTCCACTCACAAATTCACAGTAAATTAAATTCCGACAAAGACAAACACAATATTGAAAACCTTTCAAGATTTTAGTTCAAGCGGCGCGGCCGCTTTGCTCTATTTCTATTTGTCCAAAAATGTTGCAATTGAATGCAATTCGGTATGGAATATTGAAACCTCAGTGGGCGAGGCGGGTATTCCTCATGGCTCGGACGTGCACGCACCGCGCGGCCGGGGGTGGGCGACCGCCGCCACCCTCCCACTCTACCCCACCTTTCCTAAACCTACCCGCAAATACTACGAGTACGTACACGTTTGCTTGGCAACATTTCATGCTTAGTGTGTACAAATAATGTTCGGTAGCGCAACAAACTGTGCAAGGGCCAATTTAAGCAGAGCTGCGGAACTAGGAGAATCAAACGAATCTACAGTGGTTCACATTCTAATAGAGGTTAGCACCTCACCGGACGGCATGGTTGGCTTCATTTGATATGCAATTAATATGCATGAATTTGGAAATCGGCGCGTTATGGAGGCTCTGCCTGAACGTCGCGATGCCGCTGAGCATCTGTAAGAACATTGTAAGAGTAAGGCTTCCGAGAAATGGGGTACAGTTATGTGGATGGGGTGGAACAGTGAAGAGAAATAAAAGGCCAGACATATATCTATTTCAACATTGTAACAAAGACTGAGTGAGAGATAAAAAAAAAAAAAAAAAATTATCATTTATTCATAAAAAGTTATTCTAAATCAAAAATCAAAATAAAAAGTCATTTATCTAAACTAGGCTGAGAATCAGCACTTTTCGAATGTCAAAAATTACATGAGACAGTCCCCCAAAAACGCCCACCCTTCACCACTTCCTAGTGCTTTAAACATGAGCCTCCTAAACCACTTGAGAAATAACCAATAACTCACGATCAATGTAGGAAAAGTCACATGAAATAATATTAATTAATATTATGATTTGCAGCAGAAACGACTATCATTGCAAAATTGTAAATAGAACGTTGAAAAGGGTGCAGCCAAATAGACATACGCTTTTCCACGAAAGTTGAAATTTGTCTAAAAGGACCAGCAATATTCCGGGTCTTATGCACGAATGCAACTGAATTATTTAACGGTATTTAAAGGAGCTTACGAACCATTTCGACCGGCTACTGATGCTCATTGAGGCATTATTTAGTGTGATGTTCTAACTGGCAGTATTTGGTCCTGAGAGTCGAAAAGTGAACTAAGAACGACTTTTTTGGCCGTCCGGACCGTGGGTCAAAGCACGTATCCATGTAAAGGATGACGTAGCTCGTCCATATGGGTTCTTTGTATCGTCATCCTATGAAATCTTGAAGATAACTAAAATATTGTCAATTAATGAAAATTACGTCATACAAAATTAAGAAGTAAACTAATGTCGTAGGTCTTGACAGTCAAAGCTTTTTTACGTAAAACGCCATCTTGTCTCGACCACTTTGATGCTGTCTGAAAAAGAGGCTATCTCCTACTTTATAGATTTAGAGATTCCTAATTGACTGACCACTTAGGGCATCATTGTCATGGCAACCGCAACAAAAGTCGTCATTCCATTATTAGCTACAGAAAAACTTTTAAGAAAGTCTTTACAACATTATCGTTTGAGAATTCTGTAAATAAAATCTTAGTTAGTGAAAAACTGCTTACAGACGTCCACCATTCTGTATTTGGTAATCTATTTGGTGTATTGATGCATTAAATTGACTACCTAAAGCTACGCGGATCTATCTCGGGAACCTTTGGCTAGCGATTACCACCAGTCAAATAGTGATCAATGCTGATCACATATTGACGTAGGTGCGGGTTCATTTCTCGGGTGTTGAACACTTTTGCTTCATGTTTGTGACGGTGTATCGCTTCGGAGTAGCTTTACGGAGCGGATTTGGACGTTGAAGCTATTTCGAATGTTCGAATCGGGGTCACACCAAAGGAAGGACTGTGTAGCTTTGTTGTTTTATTAAAGTAATGCTTGATCTCTGGTAAGTTTTACTGAAATTATGTTTCTTGGTTTTTCATCATATTTTATTTAAGTAAATTGTTATTTTGCGACGGTATCCTGCCCTCAGAAATCAGAACAGTAAAATTGGTGCCTCACAAAGAGCGAGTATATATAACTTACCTCATGGCAAGATGTATTCAAGCGAAAACTTTGTCGGAATTATTTCGTTTTGTCTAATTCAAATGTTTCAGTAAGATTTATTCAAAAGGCCTGTAAGATGCCATTGACAAAAACACTTTTCCAATTTACCCCTGAAATCTTCAGCCGGGGTCAAAAGTAACTTTTTACTATATAATACAATATATCCACTAGCCACATACACATTCGGGAAACGGGAAAAGTTCGAACGAATGTGAAACAGACTGCCTTGAGCGCAAGTTCGTAGAAATGGAGATAATCCTTGCTTGAGGCAAAAATATGCACCATTTAGTTTATTAGGACACACGATCCGAGGGGCGGCTCTTGACCTTCACGCGACCTTGATCCACTGCGGACTCGGATGTATGTAGGTAAAAACGGATGGGATGTATTTCGCGTGCAGATAAACATGTTATTTACAAATTAGTTTACAAGAGATGCTTATTAATGATTTGCTTTGATTATGGTGCACATTGTCATTCGCAGTTTATTTGTCAAAAGCCTTTTGAGACTGCGCAATAATCATCAGACTGATGACTTCTTGTAAGATCGTTTTATTAGACATTGGTACCTATAGATAGAGTAGGTAAAGAAAATAAATAAATAAAATAGATTTATTTAGCACAGACTAAAAGAACATACAACACAACATAATTATTATAAGTACGTACTTACTACAAAGAAAAAAATATAAAAGTACGTCCTAGTATTTAACAATTCATCCAAGGGTGGTGTGTGTGGAGGTTTTAAAAGATCCCTTTTAGCGATAAGACCACCACCATTCATTTCGTCAACCTATGTAAAATTTCAGCAATTATATTTGTAATTTTTATGGTGTACATAATATTATTTAGATATAATATTCATATATATATTCTGTTTTATTCCTGTTGCAACCAGTATACCTAAAACGCAAAAAAATCTGCTGTTCCCTACACATAAGTTCGAATAACTCTTCAAAATGTAGGGAACAGCAGATTTTTTTTTTGCGTTTTCTGGTTTGGTCCCATAGTAAAAGTTGTTCATAATGATGAATACAATGACCCCTTAAGAGGTTGTGCGTTAATTCTGGGACATGTTGTATAAGCACTTACAAATAATAATAATAATAATCGTTTATTTATAACAGGGTCACATGTACACCATAGAGTCGTCTAGACTGTTTTCGTGGTCGCTGTTGTGCCATCTCACATGGGTAGCCACAGCGGTGATGCACTACTATTTGTTTGTTTTGTGAAGTGTCAGTTCTTACTAATATAGTTGTAAGTCTTACTAATCATTTTTGAGTTTAGGATACTTGATTAAAGATAATTCTATTCTATTCTATAATAGGGCCACATGTACACTATATACCTTAACAATTAAAATAGGGCATAGTTGCTTATTTGCCTGAACTAGGTTGAACCTGTGCTTCAGGGGCTTCAAAATCGACTGTCTTAGTAGGTAGATATGTCTTGTAGGAATGCACAGCCTTTTTCAACTACCATTGAGTGCCATTCTTCTCCACTTCTCTCCAGCCTTGTCCAGGCTTTCTCGATAAAAATTAATATGTCACTGACCCATCTAACAAACAATCTGTTATGGTACAGCCAGAGAAAATAATTGTTTATCAAATCGACATACTATCGTTTTATAACCATACAACTGTCAAAATTGTGCTTTGAATATACGGGCAATTTAAGTTGTTAGTCAATTTAATAAACAATTAATGTCCCTGATTTTACCGATACTGATTTTGGAGACAGGCCAAGTTAAAACGTTTGATATTTTTCAAACCAATGGTTTAATTGACGAAGATGACATCGTTAACACTTCTTAGGTAACTACTCAACAATGTAGCTGTAATGCTATCTGACATTGGAATCTTACAAATTAATTATCGGTTAATGGAAAGATGTATGTAGATGATTGGATTTTTCCGTAAATTGTTAAGATGTTTTGGCGTAGAGCAAGATAAGAAAAAAACACTCATTCGCCACAACATATCATCACGCCTTTAATCCCTTAAGGGTTAGGCAGAGGTGCCTATAGTACACCCAGGTTTTTTTTTCTTGTTTTGCCAACATAATTGGTGCCTATTCTATATCTAGATTAGTAGTTTTTCAAGATTAGTTTTTGTTGTTATTTTATTGTTATTCATTTTTTTTTCTATTCTGTACAGCTGTTTATTCAAATCATTGACATGTCTTCACTAATTTTTGTTGTGAATATTAACAGAATCCATTTGGCTGAACCTCATCTTTTAAGATACAGGCTAGTCCTAGTTTAAAAGATAGAGTCTACTATTGCATAATATAGTATTTTTTTTTCATACAATGTATACACTATACAGTGCAAAGTGCTATGTTTTTGTGGAATAAAATCTTATCCTGTTCCATACCAGTTCTCGCTTACATGCCTCTAGTACTTCCATGCTTCATACTTTGTCTTTCTTTTATCCGTCACCGATCTTTCTGTGGGTGGGACTCCCACTTTGAGCTCATATTCTTCTACTTTATTTATTTATTTACTATCTTAGATATCTTAGGGAAAATAATTTTCACTGGTTTGTTTTATTGTACATATTTTGGCTTAGCTTATTTACACCCACGTTTAGTCAGTTATGTTTAAGTCCCATGTAATAGGGGGCGAGCCTATTGCCATCAGCCGGGCACAAATCCAGACTCCGGGCTGCGACTGAGCGATTTCTGGTGGAAAACCCAAAACACTTAGCCCGACCTGGGAATCAAACCCCCGACCTCGTGCTCGACAGTAGCGCTTGCGACCACTACACCAACGATGCAGTCACTAACTACAAATATATTATAATGTCTTTTTACATTCCAAACAGGTGTTTTCTGACATTTGATCTGTTCTAAATCTTTGTTGATAAATTATTTATTTTTGTAAGTAGGTTTGTACAAACACTTTTACACGTTAATCATATTTTTTTTAAACTATGTGAGGTCGGCGTTTCGTAACTGACTACTCTGAGAAGAAAGGCCGAAACAAACTCTGAGGTCACAGTCGCTTTTAAAGTCCAGACAATAATCTTGGTCAGATCATGTGAAGACCATGTAGATTGGTGTCTGAAATGATCTTTTGATGAAAGAATCACACAGTTTGAGGGGACCTGTCCAGTCAGTGCAAGCATTTGTCAGTAGTCGTGCAGCTCAACTCAGAACTTGCCGAGTTCAACGATTCAACGAAACGTTTGGTGTAAACACATCTTAAGAGAATAAAAATCGATTACTATCTTTAATAATGATTTAATTTCTCATTGATTGTGTGAGAAAATACACTGTAAAAATGCCAATAAAGAAGCAATAAGGTTATTTCTGTAATAAATAATAACTAAAACGCTGCTAAGCTGTCAGACATCTAACATAGTATGATAGTGGTATTAAGTCATTGTTAGTAAATGTACTAAGTATGTCTTGTTATATTTCGCAATGATCTGCTAAAGACACGGTTGGTTTTATTTGACTATAAACCTGTTAAAAATAGCGTTAGGATGACAGCTGTCATATTTTTATTCACACTCATATTTTGTAACAGTATCTTGTGCTAAAATAGAAAAAAAGTGATGTGCTGGCGACATGACAGTAGTAACTCACAACCTTCAAAAGTTGCAATTAATAATGTGTAGATATAACTGTCAACCCGACCCGGATTGTTGGCTGCATCTGTTTTCCGCTACTTTGTCGGCCCCTAAAGACAGAATAAATCGCGGTCCACTAAATCGCACACATTACTATAGCAGCTACGCTGGGTGGTGCTCAGACGTAGCAGCCGACAGCGAACAGAATTCCCAAGCGCACGGATAATTCAGCAAAAGGCAGAATCCACAATCTGCCTGTGACGTTCACGCATAAACACTACAGCTCCCGAGGGCTGCCCGCACAAAGTCGGACTGATTCGCAATGCAAAACGCATCGGCCGCCCACCTATCTAATATTGCCCGATGTATTTTGAATAATTGCTAGGCACCGGGTATGCCACTGCCCGCTGATTGCGTCCACAAAGAGACAAGGGTCGAACAGAAAATGTCTTGCCACGTGCGGGGCCGTCCGTATTTGTGATCCAGCAGAGGTCGCCGCCAGGTAGGCGATGTTCGATGAGCTAAACGAACGGCATTGTCTTTATTTTTAGCTTATCAAAGCATCTTCAGTTGTTCAGTGTTTGTAAAAAGATTGATGTGGTAGCTGATAATTTGATTTGGGTATTTTATTAAAACTCTAGTTGTTACCGGCTGAGAGGCTTAGGTAATTTTAAAAGTTGGAGCTTATATATAAATTTGCAGAGCTTATATATAAATGCATTATACATAAATTTGAGTAAGATACGGTATAGGTAAGAGGCTCATTTGAATATACCACAACAACTGCAACAGCGAAATAACTAAGAAAACCTTTGTAAAATGTAAACAGATTCAAATGTTAAAATTATACAGTATCACGAGAAAGAGAGTTTTGAAAGATATTTCTAATCTATTGTTTCATAGGTTTCAAAAAATCGGCCGCTTAACAATGTAAATAACGCAATGTACGAGGCATGGCTGTCAGAAATAAACCCAAACGGCCTTATACAAAACAAGGTTTATCTTTAGACCCAGGTTTAAAACTTCGTGCCATTTTTTAATTTCGAACCTTATTTCATGTGATATAAAGTTCTTAATACAAAGTTGACAACTTAGACTCAGGTTTAAAATCAGTTTTTGTATTTATCTAAGACGGATCACCCTCTAAATTAAAAAAAATACACGATGGTTTAAACCTGGGTCTAAAGATACACTTGTTTTGTAATAAGGCAGATTACGATTAATTGTAATTTTATGTGCGTTACGCAATTACCCTGCAGAAAGACTTAAAAAAAGTAGCTTACAACAACTTAAAATAGTTTTCAAATAACCAGCTTTGAGCTTAGTTCATAGCAGGGAATAAACAAGGCACGATTACTACCCACCTCCTGCAATTTTAATAATAAGTTGTGTGGGAAACTTTCCCAGCATACAACACTGAAATGCCAAGAAAATAAAACCTTGAAAAAGAAAATCAATAAAGAAAATGTTCGCTGCATGATTTTTTTACGAATTGATTTAATATACGGACGGGTGTTATGTTTTGACAAGTTAGTCCTTAAAAACGTTCTTCAATAACCGAATTCTTCATACTGAAAAAAAAACGAGGACTGGGTTGTTTTCAAAAAACAACTTTGAAATATTTCTACAGTTATATCTGGAATATCGGGATAAAAAGTATCATGTGTCCTTAACCAGGTCATAGTCTACCCATGTGCCAAATTTCATCCAAATCTGTTCAGCCGTTTTAGCGTAAAAGCGTAACAAACAAACTTACTTTCACATTTATACGGCTTAAGTAAATTTATTTCACTCAAAAACAATAGAATAAATTATTTATTTATAATATGAATGTTCTTTATTTAGGATTCATATTATGATGTACATAATAAAGAGTATTATATTCTATTTTATGTTTATTGCTATGAATGTATACCTGTCTTAATTTTAATACCATTTATAAAATTAAAATAACAAATAAATTCATCGTTAATTCAGTAAAAAATACACATTTACGGTTGCGCACAGTACCATAAAGTGGGTAGGCACGATTGTCACCGGTAGGTAACTTAAAGCATTATTTATGAGACGGTCAGTTCATCAGAGTCATCATTAGCCATCATTATGACATTAGACTTCAGAATTACTAATTAGAGCCTTGATAAGAGTTTCACAGATTGGGATACGACATAGGTATCCAACCATAGGTTTATTATAAACCAATATCCACTTTGTCCTAGTTTATTTCTTTATTTAAAATCACCAATTAAAAGTATACACTCTACATGACGTAAATAACGGCCAATATCAGGTATTAAGTAAAGAAAGAAAAGAAAAGAAAGAAAATACGTTTATTTGCGGTAAACATGACGCAACAAAGAACATAAACACAAAAATAAGAAAAGGTTGGGGGAAACATGCGTCACATCCACGCAAAACGGCTATCGCTCAGCATTATACTGCGACCCTATGCAAGACAGAGCCCCAGCGCTGGTTTTCAGCGACAGCCGGCGCCGACGTATGACGCCGTACGGTGCAGCAAACAATTAATAGGATCATAGATAAAGAAAAATAATATAATAATAAAAATAAGTGGTAGATGAAACTAAACAGAAATATTAATAAAAATAGACATACATGCTATGAGAATATCATCCTCCGTTTTACGCTTTATGTAGTGGCAACATTTCGAAAGTTCACATCTCCGTTACGTACGTGTACTCCTTCACTTTACGAGACAAGCATGCACAATAACCACGGTAGAGCATACGGTGGAGGCCTGCCCGGCTTGGGCGGGGCACCGCCGCCGCCGTGTCCTGACGGAGGCGATCGGTGGCGGTGATCGCTCGCGTCCGGCCCTGGTTCAGGCCATTCGCAGGCCAATTCCCGGCCACAAAAGGCGCGCGCCTGCGTACGGTGAGCGATGGGTAGCTCGCCTTCCTTAAAAAGTAAAAAAAAAACAAAAGTAAGTAGTATCTAGTACTAAGTTGGTTACGAAAACGGGGCTATTTTGGACGTTAAAATAAAAGCTTACTGTCCTTTCGCCAAAGAACCTACAAGCAGAAACTAAAAGTGCGGCTGTATAGACTATTTATCTCGTATCACTTCTGTCGCGTTATCTTACTCTTTCTGTCCTCGGTTGACCGGAACAAAGTGCCGCCAGAAAACAATGAAGGGTTCCGTAGTTGGGATGAATTTATATTTATTCATAAAAACTCTTTAATAAAAATTACAGGAGTCTGAGCTAAGCCGGGGACAGGCAGACAGACGGACATGGTAAAACTATATGGGTTTCTTGTTGACTACGCAAACCTAAAAACGATCAAAATCTAGTTGCAACCTCATCTAGTTGCAACCTCATCTCAGCGACTATCAAAGACTTATCAAAAATGTAGGAAAATTTGAGCTATTTTTGACAGATGGAAATTAGAATACTTCTCGTTCTTATTATATATTACAGGAATTGCCTTTCAGATGTATCCATAAATTCCGTTACAGGTATATTACCTTCCTACCGAAAAACATTCAAACTCATCAAGTAAATTATCCAAATAGTAAGTTCATACGAAAAAATGGAGCCATCACGTGACGACTGGCCGATGTGAAACATCGCACTACACACACATTTACACACTACTACTTATAGACTGTATAGTGGCCGTTCGCCACGCGGCATGCGTCGCCCCGCCAGCAATCGGTTTAACGTGCGCCTATAGATGTTTCACATTAAAAACATTCATAAAAAACCGGCCAAGTGCGTGTCGGACCACGCACAATGAAGGGTTCCGTAGTTAGGATGAATTTATCCGAAAAACAAACTTAACATTGTAGTTGAAAAACATGCTCTCCCATACATCGATATACGTTACGTTCAATTCTTCAACTGCCAATTTAAGTTGGTCGACTATTACTCGTTAACTTGTAAACCCTTTTAATTTCGTTATATACACTACTGCCATAAATTTTTTCACATATCCAAAACCAACCATTTAGCTGGCAGGGGGACACTTGACTAACAAAAAATAGCACTTTAAAGCTTAATATTACGCAAACGGATCTCAGAATTGAAAAATGTCTATCACAGACCCACAATATTTTTAAACGGCCTATCCAACGATCCTCCCACATCATGTATTAGACGAGAAAAAAATATCATCCCCGTTTTACGTGCAAGGGAGGTACCGTAAAAAAAAATGTTTTGCATGGTTTTATTTTACGAAAAATTCGGCGTGATTAATATGTACACCCATGCCAAACTACAGCTTTCTAGGACTAAGCGTCTCTGAGCTAAGCCGGGGACAGACGGACGGACGGACAGACAGACAAACAGACAGACAGACGGACATGGCGAAACTATAAGGGTTCTTTGTTTACTACGGAACCCTAAAAAGTAAGAAAGTACCATTCACAAGAAACGCTTTTTTAGGGTTCCATATCTCAAAACGAAACGTCACCATCCAATTCAGTTCCCATACAACCAAACGATTTGCGAAAACTAAACAAGGCATCGCAGTTGTTTAACATAGTGTAACGAAACGCTCCTAGTGGTGTAACGAACTAAGACAAATTGTCTTATTGCATGTAATAGCTGAGCTTTCAACGCAGCAACGAAGCGTAAACTACCTTCTTACACATTATTTTATTATACACTCGGGTTTTTCCGTCCAGTATACTCAGTCATTCAATAAATGCCCGTTGTTCTAGCTAGACCAGTGTTGCCACCTTGGTTTTTGAAAAGGGGCAGTCGGACAAGCTAGAAAGAGCTAGATTTAGCAAATTTTGCTATGAAAAGTGCTAGAAAATGAAAAAAACATATATACAAATGCAAAGGGTTAAAAATTGTTTATTTGAAACGTATTAATTTCAGAACGTCCAAAATCTAATAATTATTATTATAAAAGAGTAGGTAGGGCCGTAGGGTTACCAATGTTACCATAGCAAAACTAAAAATATACCCAATTAGTGATCATAATGTGTAACCTGACGAAATCTATCTATATAACACGCATTGTTTCATAACTTGGTAATCGCGGTGCGAAGTTTTCGTCTCGCTCGAAAAGGGCTAGATTGCTCTTTTCGGGCTAAAGCATGAAAAAACGAGTTCACCTACAGTAAAAAGTGCTAGATCTAGCCCGAAAAGGGCTAAGGTGGCAACACTGAGCTAGACCCTGTGTTACCCTAGGCCTATTTTGTTTATGTGGTCCACGAGACTGAAACCAAAAGCGGACTTGATGGAAGAAAGTTTCTGGGCGGACCTTGCTACGACTTTAAGGCGCCAAATTGTGCTTGACAAATGGGTTCAGATAATATTTATGTTTGATACTTGAGTAGTGCCGTGTGCCGTACGCACGGACGTAAAGAATAGCACCATCCTGTTTCAAATAATAACAAAACAGTAAAAATAAATAATAACAATAATAATAATTTTTATCAAATAATATTTGAAACCTAGAATAAGTTTGTCATTGTGAGGAGAAATAAAGAATTTTATTATTATTTCTTCCCGTGGGTGTCGTAAAAGGCGACTAAGGGACTTACTAGAGAATGGGCAACAGCGTTCTCTATGCATTTTAACACCATACTGCGATCACCAACCCGCCTGCCAAGCGTGGCGATAATGGCCCCTCCCCAAATGTTGGGGGAGGCCTATGTCCAGCAGTGGACGTCTTTCGGCTGAAATTATTAATTTTTTGTTTACATTATTTCTGCTTGAGTATAGTTTTCGACGATTATTATATATATATATATTTGTATAATGGTGTGTGCTAGCTAACATAAGGCAAATAATTTAATTTAACGTTTTGTGTTGCGTAATGCAAATTATTTTATATTGTATTGTATAGCTTCAAGTTTTATATGCGAACAGACAGCTGTGCTGCTGGGGAGTTTGTTGCGCCACTTCTTGTTCCCAGCTAAAGCACTAGGAAGTGGTGAAGGATGGGCGTTTTTGGGAGACTGTCTCCTGTAATTTTTGACGTACGAAAAGTGCTGATTCTCAGCCTAGTTTGAATAAATGACTTTTGATTTTGATTTTGAATGATGATGATGATGATGACCTGAGTAGTCAAGTCAAACGTCGGTAAAAATAAAGTATTCTATACTTTTTAGTATTTTTTCGACCTTTAAGCAAGTTTTCATTCACAAATAAATCTCTTCTCAAACTTGGAATAGTGTTCAACTACTTGTATGCTATCAATAAATTAATTTTGGTTCGTTAAAAATAATAATGAAGTCCAGTGTCCAGTTTCTTCCCGAAACTGGACACTACAAAGCAATAAAACGATTTAAAATTACCCTTTAATTATGAAACACTTTACCAGGTAGGTAAAGTGTTTATGTAAATATAACTTTGTAATGGAAAATAGAACTTATTTCAAAAGTAAGTTTGAAAAATTTTACTTAAATTTTACTGCATATTTGAAACGCAATGGAAATTAACAAACAGAATACTAAAAAAAAAAATACCAGAAGAGTTTTATCAGATTCAAAACGCTAAAATTTTAGAAAACAGGTACTTACTTTTTTTTTGCAAACTGGTTTTTTGATTACACTTGAAAATATTTCTGCCATTCTAGACATGGGGCAAACTCCTGGCAATATTGCCATCGGCAGTAAAAATAAAATAAAACATTTATTGTTATTAGTTACTTGTAATTTAGGCGAAGCCGTGTTCTGAAGTGAAACCGTCAAATTGGGTTTACTGTGTAAAAACTACTTCAATTTTAGTCCAAAATGACGGCGAAAATATTCTACAAACTTAAAACTTATTATAATTTTGATGCCCGAAAAATACTTAAAAATGAATATTTTGATATTGATGCAGCCACTTTAGGATTTATATTCATGTTATTTATTACCTATTTGTTTTAGGCAGTACTATAGGTACTGCTTAACCCTTCCTGTTTCCCTTTTTCAAAACCTCGAAGCTGTAATCAGACATTTTGTTTTGCTCCATGGTGCTGTTATAAGTGAAGGAATGTTTCCTTTTTCTGTTTTCAATTCGATAGTAATTAAGTTTTCGTGTGGAACATTGTTCTCAGTTAAAGCCAGTGTCAAGTGTGTATAGGTAATTGTAATTCTGTCCTAATTGGCGATAGGGCCACCCCCTACTTCGGGGCCCGGCCTCCATCACGCCACCGCTATCGGCAAAGTACGGTATTCGATATATACGTATTTCGTATAATTATCTTTATTGTATCTGTGGAGAGTTTTCAGGCATAACGTTCAAAGGTTAAAAGGATAAATCAGTAAATTCAAATGTTCTTACTTTTTTTGCAATTCGCAGGTCTGTGTCAGGTTGTATGTTGATTCAAATATGATTCGCGACCGTAACAAATATGGTTCAACTCCATGTTAGAAGTGTTATGTAAGTTAGAATTGGCCTCAAATGTCATGATTTCATGAAATAGTCATTCAATAGGATTATATGTATTTAGAGAGTTGTATTGATGATCTTTATGGTTATTATTCTATAAATAGATATTTTATACGGCCGCGAATCATATATTTAAATCAACATACAACCTAATTGCAAAAAACGTAAGAAAATTAGAATTTCGCGGGCTGCCCTGACACTTTCGCCTTAAAGCAAAAACATCCTAAATAGTTTTGATGAAGACTCTGTGAAGTACGGGGCCGTTTCACGTTTTTTTACTAAAACTGTAAGTTTAAAATACCTACTAACAAATTACTTTCGCCAGCATGTAACACAAAACTGCTGTAACTCCAAACAGAGTGAGGCAAACGAATTCGCGAAAATTAAATTACAATATCGATAAATAATGCATGAATAAAATGTGTGAGCGCACTCATTTATTCATGCTTAAATTATCGATTCTATAATTTTTACGCGTATGTTAATCTAAATAATTAATCTCGTTAAATACCACCGTCATCAATTGACAAATGTAGGTATTTGAAATATCAAATGAAAATCGAACACAGATCGAAATTCCGAAAGCCGTTTTCTTTAACCCTTTTAGTAGTGACCCGAATTTTTGACGCTCTGCCAAAAGGAAGAAAAACAGAACATGTGATGCGAATCTCCTATAGAGACTAGAATGATTTTTAATTAAAAGACTATCGCGACCGCTTCGCTTCGCCCAGATAGAATATCATATTTTCGGAAAACAACGCAAGATTAAAAGTTAGCTAGATCACGTCTATCGCAAAAAGGAGATCGTTTCCCGTAAACACTAAATAGGAATTCAAAGTTTTCTAACTGCCGAGTTAAAATTACTTACGTGTTTTCAATCAGTATAATCGCAGGGGGAGTCCAATGGAACGCGTGCTTCTGGCGTTTCGATCGCGAATTCTAACACATAATAATAACATTAACAAATCATTAGCAATGACTTCTAATCTAGGTATAGGTATAGCCTCAGTTCGGCCTGCATTGTGGGGGGGGGGCGGGTGGCCAGGCACTAGGCTCTAGGGGAGGGGGCCACAGACCGCCGTTAGATCGATTCCTACTGTGGATATTATTCTGTGGTAATTAGAATTCGCGCTTCGAGGTACAACTTGTTATGGTGCAGTGTCGTATACTCGTAGATAGACTGTATGATCGTTAGGTACTGTGGTACTGTGGGTACTGTGCTGCTGTGTTGCACTCAAACCAATTCTAATAATGGGTAGGTGTTTGCGGAAACGTCTGTTTCCTTACGCGGCGTGTCTTAGTGATAAAGGCGTTGTTTTAATACTTTTAGTTTTATGATGAGTGTGTTTTTATACATAAATACCTAAATGATCGCGAAGCAGTGCCTAACTTAGCATTATTTTTCACAAAAACAGCTTCAAAGCATCTTCTGATTAAAATTAAAAAAATTGAAGCCGTAAAAAAAAATCTGTAGCCCCTGAAACTAAATTTAAAGGTGAGACCGAAAAGCAAGCCCTAATTACAGCTTGAACTAAAAAAAGGTCCTCCGGCTTTCAGCTCAAAACATGGGTAGCGCTATACAGCGTCCATTTTGCCTCCGTCAAAATCCCTTTTTCGATCGCTTATCAAATTTGCTAAGGCTTTCGGAATTTTTGTTTCGTAAACTGTACTCTCGTAGACTCATGTGGGCCGTTCCTTTTATTAGCCTTTTGAGGAAAATTTAATTGTGACTTTATTTTAGAAAGCCTGCGGTTTGTTTGATTTTGAATCGTGATTCCTACTGTTTTTCCGCTTAAATTAATTTCACTTGTATTTTTCCTAAAGTAAATTTAAAGTTCTTTTTTAGGGATCCGTACCTCAAAAGGAAAAATCGTTTGTCTAAAACCTTTTTCTTAGGAACGCGTGGAGGTATCAAGTTGAAATTAATATCAAATGCTTTTAGGTCTACGGCCTCTTAGAGCTCTAAAAAAATCAAGGTTCTAAATTAAGGCAATAAAAAATACGGCCTTATAAGCGACATAATATTTTGATACTCACAAAACCTAAAACTTACCGTTGACCTAGAATCATGAAATTTGACAAGCACAAGTAAAGGAATGTGATATGTTTGTAGTTTTATCAATTTTTTTTGCCATTACAATTATTTTGCAGTTGGAGAATTGACCGTGACGTATATCGATGTATGGGAGAACATTTTTTTAAATACAAAGTTTATTCCTGGGATAAATTCATCTCAACTAACGGTACCTACCTTTCATTGTGCGTGGTCCGACACGCTCTTGGCCGGTTTTTTTTTACATAATATTGACATAATCGAATAAAAAAAAAACATAATAATTGTATACTATTAAAATATATGACCACACATTTAAAATTTACCACCACTGCCAAAAAATTTGCGAACCTGACCAAAACTAAAGTTTAGATTTCAGAAACCATTTCCCTTTTAGTCAACTATTCCACACACACCAAGTTCACATGGCGCGTACTCTCCGTTCCTTCCTAGATGCGTTCCAGCGGCCTATTTGACTTTGCAAAAAGAGTCGTGCCGCCCGAACAATAAAACCAGGAGAGGTAGGTAACCCTTTTCGTTCGACTTCACACTCGCCGCTTTGTTCGTCGTAACACACGATAGTGGCAAAGAAAAGTGTACTTGTATTGGCGAATAGTGACACAAAGTTCATTAAGGCGCGAGGCGTGTTGGAGTGGCGGTGGCGTGAGGGTTCGATCGACCGGCCGACAATAGGCTCGCGTCCCAATATTTTCGATAAGAGTGTGCGACGCACGCGGTTCTGTCGAACGTTGCGAGCGTTTGCGTTGCGTTTTTGATTGTGAATGTGTATGTCTTCTTCTTTTCGAATCGATGATAAGAATAATCGATGTAGGTAAGTGTTAATGTATAAGTAGGAAGCGAATTGTCTGAGTTTTTTTCGTTTGAAACCTGTGAGTCGCCAGGACTGACAGGAGTAATTTTTCAAACGCCAGATATGTTTATGCGACAAATAATTATGATTTCTTGACAGTTATTCCATACAGAATCAGTCAGACGATTCAATTTTATTCCACGGTTAAAAGTCTTCTGACATTGGATAAATCTGCTTATGGATGATGAACATAAACACTATTCAATCGATGTCCAAATTCCATTCACAAACCTTCAAGGACCGAAAATATTTCATAAGTATTAATTTGTTCATTTTCTGCAATTTTTCCTTCGTCCACTTTAATCTAGATTGTCAACAATCCTTTAGAAAGGTCAGAGGTAAATAAATCACTTCAACAACAATATCAATGTATAGCTTGCCCTTGTATTCGCAATCTTGTTAAATAATTGGTACTCACAGAAAAAGTTCAACAGAAAAATATAATAGTGGATCCCATTTGTTTGTAACGCAGTGCACCTTGCTGAATTGAAATAAACAACGTTCTCTTGCAACTTGAGTTAATTCTACTAGACCAGTAAGATATTATTTGTTCAGACTTTATTGTAAAATGAATATTTGTCTTTGTGGTTACAATTCCTTTCACCATCTCTCATTGTGAAGACATAAGAAGCTGCAAAAGACTTCACAATTTCTTATTGTAACTTTTATAAACAATAGATGAATACAGAAAAAACCATCCACAAAAAGTTATGGTTCCATTCAACAAAAAGGTTAAAAGGTTTTGGTTGGTTTGGTGACAATAGGAGAAATTATGACTTCGACCACTTTATCCCAATATCATAGTTTAGATTATGACTTCGACCACTTTATCCCAATATCATAGTTTAGATTATGACTTCGACCACTTTATCCCAATATCATAGTTTAGATTATGACTTCGACCACTTTATCCCAATATCATAGTTTAGATTATGACTTCGACCACTTTATCCCAATATCATAGTTTAGATTTTCGCCCTGAAGGCCAATATCTAGACTTCACCCTGTGTATAAATAATTCTTTGTAAAACTGTCTGTATTCAGCCATTCCAATAAAATAGCGTGACACTAAACGCATGTGAAGTTAAATGTCAAAGAAATAACTTGGATGTTACATTTAAGTAGTTTCTTTCACAGAACCTTTTAGCTCTACTTTTTAACCGGCTTTCAAGTTCCAGACAGAAACATTGAATTAAGTGAATGATTGGCATAGGTATAGCACAGGTATAGCACAGGATTTTTTTCAGTTTCAGTGAAAGCATTTTTTGTAACTAATGAATTGATACGTTGTGTAGATGTTCATAATAAACAAGCCTAACAGGAATCGCATAAGATGGGAAACTTCTGACATCTCACGTTGGTAATAGGCAATTGAGCTGAAATAGTAAAAAAACTAAATACTGAAATCATTATTCGAATTCATTACTAGTGATCGCCCAGTGGTCAAACTTCGACCCTTTTACTTACAGTTTATATAGTAGGTACTTACTAAAATATTGTCTTCATCGAATAGTTCCGAAAGTTGACGCCAAATCAAACCATGTCAAAAGAATTCCAAAACTATTTCACACCGCTATTTTGGTTTCAAAGTTTTATGTTTTTAAACTTTTTTTTTTCAATTATATAAAGTTTTTTATCCATACCGAATCAAAGACCTGGAATAGGAGCGTTTCAATACAATATGCCTAAATATACCTTCAGTTTTCCTGGCAATTACCTACCAAAGCCAACGAATTCTCCACTCCGACTTCGTTTATCAAAACCCGCCCTGCAACACTGCTTAACACAAAATATAACACGACAACATCGTAGAGAGCACCCTACTCGAACTTGTCTTAAACTTGTGCCAAACTTCGCCTGGTAGGTATAGGTAACTGTCCGACACCGCGCTAGAATGTCGACACTCCGTTAAAGTCGACCGTGACACCCGCTTTGGCCAAATGCAAGTAACTTTATCATATTGTCACCTAGCCGACTTGCCTAGGCCGACACGAAAACTTGTAAGAAAAGTTAAACTGTGCTGTAGTTGTTGATTGCAAAGATTTTTGTAACGTGAGCCCAATTTAAAGTTGTCATGTTAATACTTAGTGGGATACCGATGTTCTAATGGTGGTGGTTAAAACCCATGATCAAGTTTAGTTATTGTACCACGAAAAGTAGATAACCTTGTAAAAGCGATGCCCAAAAAGTCACTAAACATATACAAGAAGTTTACCACTTCAAAACGCAAAAATAATATCGTGTAACACCACTCATACCTAACCCTCAAATGCTAAGTTACCGAAAAAACCAACACGGAACGTAAAGCGCAACCAGCGACTCCAACAAATCTAGCCGCCTATCGATTCGGCGAGCAATTTAAAATCCACTTAAAGACAACCGCAGACTGCTAATCGAAAACTTCGTCGGCTCCAGTGGGAACCTCTAATTGCTTGTATTAAAATAACTGACTTATGTCAAAGATATCTGGGGCGCGGCGTACGTCGCCGCCTGGCACCAGGCTTCACATGTTAATAATCATTATGATCGCATCAAGTGTACGATAGCCCGGTCTTTCACTCACCCCCTGTTCGCCCGCGAATAGTGTTGTAATTGTAGCTAAGGAAGAACGTCGATGATTCGTGTTGCCCTATCGTGATTCGTGGTGCTATGGCGATGCAACTATGGAAACCCACTTACTTTCTTTTTTGTTAGAAGCCATTAGTTCATATTATATTTCTGAATATACCATAATTTCATAGAGAATAATAAGGTATCACTCACAATTTTGGATTTGGCGTTAAGGATTTTTAAGAAAACCCCTCTCGTTTTATAAGAGGACAAAATTCCTTTGGATTTAGATCTATCTCCCAAAATCAATTGATAAAACAAACGAGCCATTTGCTAACCTTTAAAATTAAAACGTCGAACTTAAGAACTTTCGTTTGGAGGCCGAAATTTTTCGAGGTCCGTAAAATGTTTGCGTTGCTTTACTTACAATGGCAGCACTAGACGAGCCCCTCGGCCGAGGGAGTGAGTGAGCCAATGTTTAGCAGTTACCGCCGCATTACCTCGCAGTTTTGTGTGAACTCACCGTCTTGCGCTTTGTTACGTGTCAATAAAATGAACATGGATACCGCTTTTTGCTTGTGTTTGGGGTTAATTTTTCATGTTTTCTTTGAACTATTTTACGGCAAAGAAACTTGTTCCAAGGCTACTTTTTAAAGGCAGTACAAAATGTTTCCTAATATGTTTTTCTAATTGTCCACCCTAGAGTGTCAGATCCACATTGTGCTCCATTTATATTGTTAAGTCCTATTTGTATTAAGTGATTTCATTTTATCAGCAACTTCAGAGGATAATTCCTATAACGGCCAATTTCCCAACAATGACAACTAAACGAATTGTCGCTACCTATTTGGATAGCCCCAAACTTAACATATTATAACATATTGTTACTTGAACTCTTCGTTTACACCGCTCTATTAGTTCGTTCGACCAAATTTTGGCTATAGACCGATGTGTTCATGACACTCCATGCATCTGTAAATGTGATTCTAAATGTCTGAAATTCGCTGTGCCGTGTCCAAATCAACTCGATATTGTTCTGAATCACTCACAGGGCTGGTCGTAGTCCAATGGAATATACATAGATCATCATCTGCCTAAACCTTTCCCAACCATGTTGGGGTCGGCTTCCAGTATAGCCGGAAGCAGTTGAATACCAGTATTTTACATGGAGCGACTGCTTATCTGCAATGACCTACCCAACCCATTTACTGGGTAATACGACGCCCCTTGGTAAGACTGGTTGTCATACTTTCGGGCTTCTGACGACCCGTATCAACTGTCAAAGATCTACAAATGACAGCCAGGACCTTCGGCTTAACGTTCTTCCGAGGCATGGAGGGGTCTTGGTATATAAAGATGGTACCTATCTACGGTCCAACCGCGGCAAGCGTGACTTAACCTGGGGCCCAAGTCTGCTATTTTTATAAATTCAGCCATTCCAACACGATCCCATTGTCATGCCATTGTCATTTTACTAAAAGTTCGTAATCTGCTAAATTCATAATGGTCGATCATTGGTCGGTCAATGTTCTCGTAACAGAATTGTGTTATTATAATGGCATTGTCTTATTGCCATTATTATAAAACCCATTAGTAGAAATGTCATTCATATGTCATTATTTTATTTTATTTTATTTGGGAAGACAAACAATCGTACATTGTATATTAAATCTAGATACAGAGTATGCTATAAGTAAATGCGTCATTATGTACGAGATTACCAATAAATGCAATTTCTTTCAATGTAGTGTCAGTGGCTGACCATTGGAAAGTCAGAATGACGCCATTATAATAGTAGATTAACAAACTTGTCAAAATCAACAACTATGAAATCAATAATCGACCATTCTGACACTATTGTAATAGCAGACTTGAGGCCCTGATTGATCGACCCGTGCAGCTGTTTACTTAGCCACAAGCCCCCTTTGCAATAGGATATAGGTCCTGGTAGTATAATTCTATGACCGAACCGTGACGGAAGACCATACGAACTGGTCAGTCATGGTAGTTGATCCAATTATTTCATTTACATTCAGATTCGGATACTTCGTCTATAATCAGTGGCTCAGTGTTTGCAAATGCAAACACACGCATGCACGAACACAAACACGCACACGTGCACGAGTGCTCGTTGCATGGATGCATGTACCTACTCAAAATTATAATTTTACTTACTCAGGGAAGATACGGAAAATCCTTTCTTAGTAACCGTTCTAAAAAAGACGTCTTACCAATTCAATTATAAACACAAAAGATAGGTTCTGCTTTTTTTTGTTCAAAATAAAAATATCGCATTTTACATTTCAAAGATATTTTATTCCAAATGTAACCAGGCTGTGATTTCAGTAAAACATACGAATCAGACATTAAAAGGTGAATATTAAAAAGCCTAATTTAATTAATGAGTAAACAGTGCATAATATAGTGGCTGGTCGGGACGCCGCGCGACGCTCACCAACAACTCGACACCTTTTAAAATGGCAAACGGCGCAATTTCCGGTACGATTCGATACTCGTATCTCGATTATTTCCCGACCGATTTTCCGACTCGATACCGAATAAAACTCGATTTGGCTATATTTTGTTAATAAGTTATTCGTGAACCGTGATTCATGGGCGTGAGAGGGTTGATTCGATTTTATATTGGCACTGTTGATTGATTTGTTTAAATATTTTGTTTTAACTGTTTCATTCATTGCAAATGTTTGCAATTGAAATAGTAATTTTTACTAAAAAGTATTAAGTTTCTGTGTATTTTCATTGTGAACAAATAAATAATAAAGTGATATTTCTCAAAAATAATTAGGGTCTTAAATGTCTTTTAAAAATTATTCTGGGTTTAAATATCCGGTCCATACACGTGACCTGCTACGGTTAAATAATTATTGACTTATCATTAACCTGTTCATTATTGTTTAAGTTACGTTAAATCTTAATAGTTTAATATGCAAGATAATCCATTTTAACTGCCAATAAAATACGGGTTTACTGCTTAAGGCTTTTTACTATTATTGGATTATATAACACAATTTTAGAACATCGTAAGTATCTACCGATAGCTACTTATCGATTTGTAAATAAAAATAAATCAACGTTTCACAAAATAAAACATTCGTTTTTTAGCTAGTCATTAAAAATCCCCAATACTGTTCATCTGCTCATAGTTCCATTATTCGTCCAAACCTCTCTCATGCCACCCAAGTTCCTCTGAAGTACAGTCTCAAGTCACTCAGATCCATAACTCCATAAGCAATTAATTCATATCCCATACAAATATTAAATTACATTCAGCTCTGTCACTATTGCAAATGTCGTATATTAATTATGACAAACGTTCTCAAGGCATATATTGTACATTGTATTTTAATACGTAGTAAATGTTCAAACAGTAGATCAATCCCTGGTCCTCATAAAAACGGGTGTAAATATGTTGCAGTATAATGTTTATTTTCTTCATTTTGGCATGCGTGTTAGATTATTTTTTTTCGAATTGACAGCACATAATTTGGCTAAACGTTATTCCTGCCACTGTTGCACGACTGTCAACCTACAAGTGCAAGATATAGACGGTAACATGGTATAAACCTAAACACATGCTAAGTCAGAGTTTACAGATCTCGGCTATTTAAAGAAAACAATATAATACTTGAAACTTTGCGGCTATCCAGTGCCAGATGCTCTAAAAAACGTTAGATATCGAAACTTTCTGACAGACAGAGCACAGCCTAAAGTCAAAACCCCAGGAGATTGAAACATTTGAAGTTCCGGGAGTCCGGAGAATCCGGTTCTGGGTACAGGTGCACTAAGACAGGATCAGGAATTTCAGAAAATCAACCCCTAAGATACAACAACGAGGCTATTGAATTTAAAAAAACTGTAAGCCTTTGGAAAAAGCTAGTAATGGATCATGTGCCTTATTTCTCTTACAAAGCTTGTGAAACAGAAAAAAAAAAGCTATAATATCGTATGGCAGTTCTGTTACTGTTTCAACTACACTGTACACTCCGAGATGTGCATTGTTTGAACAACAAAGAGCATGGATTTAATTATTTTACCTCACAATACTTTGTATGCAAATGTAGTGCGTTAGATTAATATTTATATTTAGTGCCTTTCTGCCTATGACGGCCGACCATGTAGAGTAGGACAATTTGAAAGGGAGGGTCGGGATACATCGACTATTCACGGGATACAACGAGACTGGGTGAATTGGACCATTAACGGGAGAATAATGATTTGAAAAAACTTCACCGACTTTAAAGAAATGTTGAAAATAGCAATGGGTATTAAACTCACCTGTTTCGGGACCCAAATGCAAGATACAGACCGATATACCTTTATTAAACAAATAAACATCAATAAACAACATAGGAACGTTAGAAAAGACGATCTTGTCGGTTATCTAAAAGCCATTTCTTCCAGAGTACCATTGGATAGATAGGACGTATAAAGGCTCGTGCAGACTGGCGCCACACCGCGGGAGCAAAATCAAAATCAAAAGTCATATATTCAAACTAGGCTGAGAATCAGCACTTTTCGAACGTCAAAATTACATGAGACAGTCCCCCAAAAACGCCCACCCTTCACCACTTCCTAGTGCTTTAGCTGGGAAGAAAAAGTGGCGCAACAAACTCCCCAGCAGCACAGCTGTCTGTTCATTTAAAAACAGGAGCAACACGCGTCACGCTGCAAGTCGCGCATGCGATTTTGCGCCAATCTGCACAAGCCTTTATCAATCACCATATACTACCTACCTATTGTAATACTATGAGCAACTTATTTGTTGATGACATTCCCATGGTTCACGCGGGCGAAAAGCTTCAATTGTTATCGGAAATACCTTAACAACGACAAAATAAAAAAAATACATATTATAAACCCACGGAAATTAATTGTTAAACCAATTGACAACCAACTTAAATTGCTCGTATATTCAAATCACAACAGTCATTCTTTGACAGTTTTATGAAATGGCTATAACATAGCCAATTCGTTGGGGAGGTTTGCAGAGCGAATACAGGAAATACTGTAAACCATTTAATAGGAAGGTTTATCTAAGAACAATGTGCAAAAGGAATCTGGTACAAAACCATATTATGTCAACTTGTATCTAGATATTTCTATCTAGCCAGTCTAACAGTTTTTTTCCCTAAATAGTCAAGAGAAATGAACATAGACATATTTATAATGTTCAGCAAATACAAAAACTACGAAATTACTAAAAATGCCTATACCTTGATACAAAGATGAAGTACGGCTGTATTGGCTGGCTATGTGTCGTCATGGGATTCACTCAATAAAAAAATTGATAAAATCGAACTCTGCGCCGACCTCGAGCCGCCTCCTGCACCATGCATATACTTTTTCATCAGTCGGCTCTGGGTGCAGGATATTAATGAATTTCCTCGTCACAGCGGCTCGTGATTAGTTCGTTAATGCGATTAGTTGTCTCCTCCGGTTCGCCGGTGGGCATTGTTTATTGAAGCGCGACGCGCAATGTATAGCCCGATGGCCACCGAGCTATATTATGTGCACCACTTATTAGAAACGGTAACATTCGGAATAATTAGTAATGTGGGTACGTAAGATGGGATACCTAGCTAGATAATTGTGCAGCCATTGTTTCTCTACTGTTGTCATTAATTACGCGTGCGGCATATTAATTTCTAACGTGGTAGACGTTATAAATTAATATACCGCGTCGGAACTTGTTCTGCACAGAGTAATGTAAACGTTAGGTATTTGATTCATATTCATCATTTATTGCATCCACGTAGTTTACAAGTTGTTACAAGTTTTGCTACTGGTTTCATACATGAACCACACACACACAAACAGCAATATAAAAAGTTGAATGTACTACAGTGTCACAATATTAAAAGCACTGTGCTAAAAAATACTAATTTCAACATGCTTATCAGATTTCCATAATTTGTCATTTAAATAAATACTGTCCTCCTACCTATATTTAAAAATGGATGATGGTATATTTATGAGATTGATAAACTCCAACACTGTGCAAATGCTGTGACAGTGTGCAGTGATATACATTATTTTTTGCTTTTTTTTTCTCTTCTACCCGAACTGATTTATTATAATTAGTAATAATATTTAATGTTCTCATGTAAGTGACGATTGTCTTAATGAGAATAAAGTTCTTTAAACCGAACACTCACCATGAAACTTGGCACATATAATTATGTAGTTTTTCTTGGAGAAGGTTTTTTTTTAAGGATTTTTCCGAAAACCACGCGGGCGAAGCCGCGGTCAAAAGCTTAACTTATACAAAAATAAAGCTTCATAATCATAACTTACAAGTTACAACAGAAAGTTAAAACAAACTATTATTGAAAGCTTTTAATATTCATTTGGCACTTATTGGCAATAAAGCTCGGGATCATTTGAATGATCTGTACATTGTCCTCTCGCATGTCATCCGTCAATAGTAATTGCCTGTAATGGATACAGTAATACATGCTGTCAGGACATCGACTGGTCTTTGTCATACTATTTCCACTTTGTATAGGATTTTTTTGATATTTATTTATTTATTTGCTAACATGTAAAACACTGGTTAGTGCGCATGCATTAAAATTTCATGACACAGTATTAAAACATGCGTCCTGTAAGGGTATTGCAAATTTCCTATATCAAATTATTACTATTAAATTAAATTAAGTTAAGTAATTAAATTACATAATATTGATTCTAATTATTGCAATGTATTACTATATACTAAACATTAATCAATAATAAATTACATTTTATTTTAAAATAAATTAAATAATAAATTGTTGTATGTATCTAATTAATAAAAATCTTAAATACATTCCATAAAGACTTTGTTTTTTTGCCGAATGTAAATCCCGTCGGGCACGGCTTGTGGACGTTATACGCATGAGATCCTTGTCACTAACTGCACTTACTTGAATCATAGTGTGGGGCTTTCAATACGCAAAAAAACGCAATACAGTCCCAAAAGTTCAATCATACGCTGCCAGTCATAAGGAAGCCAGCAGAGCTTGACCAAAAAAATATATCAAATTCGAGGTCAATTTCTATACCACATCGCGGTAGGGTTTCAAGCGTTATGTCGCATTGTTAGCTCGTAAGTGACCAATTAAACGACTTCTGTACGTATGCACGTATATACGCATTTTCGTATAGTATTTTTATGGCCCTCCCATGAAGCTAACCGAACCGTATAGAGATATAAATCAACTTCATATTGTGATTTAGCAAGACTCGTTACTGCAACAGTACGCCGTATTTACATAAAAACAATATTTTTGTGTGTATATTTATAGCAGTAATTCAATATTTTCGTACCAATACGGCTAATAGGCTGGCTCGCGTTGCCTCGGGTATTAATTCATAAGTCATAACCTCTTTTATTTGCTTTTTGCTTTTTTGTATTTATTATGTTTCCTGTGCGGGGTTGCTTTGCAAATTTACTTAAAAATAGTTCTCGTTGAACAAACGAGGTTACGATTTTTCTTACTGAAAATATGGGATCATAAAACTCGTATAAGTCAAGGTACGTAATATAGTATCTACATACTACAGACACTACATCATACATCTTATACTTACACTTTGCATTCATTAATATTATGTATTATACTCTTCTATTGGTTTTGCAATATTATTTTGCGAATCGTTCTAAAACGATTAGTTTTCTTTAATTTTCATATTTTTCAATGTTATGACACTTACGTCAGGCTGTCAAGCTGTCATTACTTTTTCTTCTAATTTTCTCTCATAGTTTTCTTACTGGCTTAGTCCATGAAGGTTACTTTTGATTTTTATATATATATATATATACATATATATAAAAATCAAAAGTATAAAGGATATATATATATATATCTATAAATATATAGCTATATAAGGCTTTAAATCGTTTAATCATGTCATCAGCGATAGTTTTTTGCTCTAAAGAGAGATGATTATATGGAAGTACTTGTTTAGTAGTTTCAGTAACCACTGAACATTTAGTAATAGCTTTAAAAGCCGAAGAAAGAATATGTGGAATAAGATTGAACTTTTTCCAAAAGTCGACACCTAATACTCAGTCTTCTTGGAACTACATACTTGCCAAGAGGACCATCCACTACTTGCCAAGAGGACCATCCACTACTTGCCAAGAGGACCATCCACTACTTGCCAAGAGGACCATCCACTACTTGCCAAGAGGACCATCCACTACTTGCCAAGAGGACCATCCACTACTTGCCAAGAGGACCATCCACTACTGCAGAGACCTGGACTGGACTGGTAGTGATACTGCGAAGCGGATCTACAGGCCTCTAAGCTAACGAGGCCTGACGACTTCTACACTGCCTATTGAACCTACTAAAATAACTGGAAGCGGATCTGGATGCTTCAGAGCTGACGAGGCCTGACGTATTGAACCTGGACACCGTTTCGTACCATCCTTTTATAACCTCCCTTAACATTTTTAATTATTTTTTTCTGTATTTTTTAAAATTCTTCAATTATATAGTTAACTAGTCTACTTTCCCTTTTATTTTTAATAATTTGCAGTAGACTTGTTACAGTATTGAACTGTAAAAATGGAGATCTGGATGTGACAACTACTTTCGTTTTCAACTTCAATGAAAATTCTATTTCCCTCATTGAAGTTTCTCTGAACCTTGTTTGCGTGGTCTCTCTTTGGTAATTGGTCTAGTAGTTCATTAATATTGATGGCCAAAGGTACCTATTACAAAGGCACCTATTACAAATAGCCTGTCGGTACGTATACATTATATACATACCTTTATACGTTAATTTTTTCCAATAATAAAATTAATGTCTGGCTCGGGCCACCTGTTATTCAGAACAATTTAATTACACGTCATTGTTTTGTAATAGTTATGAAAGGAACATAATTGAGATGTACAGTACTAACTTATAATTGCTTTATTTATTTTAATTGATACCGATACCATTGTTTTTTTTTTTAATAATTCGGAAGGGCAAAAGAGACTACATTTTTTTTAATAAAACTTTAAGTGGTGACCGTTATTTTATTGTTTTGGGGGTTCTTTTAATAAGTTGTCATCGCGTGACGTTGTCTGTAACGAGTGTATCAGGGTATTACCGCCAGGTGTCCTGGGTAATGTCGCTCGAGTGACGCCTGCGCCGGAGTGACCGCTCTGCTCAATGGGCACTGCCCCCGGCTTCCGTGACGTCATTTTCCCTTGACTTTTACAACTATGTGCCGTAATAAGCTGCTGACAGCTGACATTTCATTCTTTATTTCCCACTCATATTGATACAGTAATTATGTGGGTTTTATTAAAACTAATATAAACCTGTAATTGTCTCTCTGCTGGATGTGGTAGAAGCCATCATCTGTGGATCACCACGCCCTTGTTAGCAGTTTGCCTACTTTGGTTGAATTAGTGTGTGTAATTCATGATTTACTTTACAATGGGCGTCTTAAGCATAGCATAAGCATATTCAGGCTATAATGTTAGCAGTTTGGCTACTTTGGTTGAATTAGTGTGTGTATTTTATGCTTTACCTTATACCTAATGGGCGTCTTAAGACGGAGATATGTGCCAGTGACCTTGAGTGGTTAGCTTGCGTGTTCTGTACTGAGCTCACGCAACGCGTCGTACGTTCAGCCAGTAATAGGACTCGCCCATCAGGGAGCGCTGTCCCCAATTTGACGCATTATTAATTTATTATACACAAAACAAGGTATTTTAATAAAACGCGTATACTAAAAGATCAATAATTAAATTATCTTTGAATTAGTGCAGGTTTCAGAAAAATACATTTTGTTACATTTTGCGCCATTCTCAGTTTTTTATCCGCGTTAGACATAACTTTACAAATTAATTTCATTATGTAATATATGAAAATAATTTATTTCATTAAATATTCACATATTAAGTTATTGTGGTAATGCTTTAATTTAACATATGTTTTTTTCAAATCATTAACTCTACTCGTTTAGACGTGATCTTCAGTATAAAATGAACTATACTCTGATTTGTTCTTTGCTAGACTAAAATGACATTTGGTGTTGACATAAAAATAACCTAGTAAATAATCTAGTCACTGAGAGACTCTCACCAAGAACCACTGAATCATTCTCTGCAGGAGGACCTTCACTGTTGTTGTGTTGTCTCAGTATTTTTTTTTAACGTTGGCCCACACTAGGAATTTTTCCTGTATTGTGGGTGCGTTTAAAAACATTTAAACTCATATACACAAACAGCCAGACCCGGAACAACTACTTTTAGGTCATACAAATATTTGCACCTGGCGGGAATCGAACCCGCGACACGCAGCGCAGCAGTCAATCGCTTAACCACTGCGCCAACCGTGTCGTCGTTATTATAATTATATCGTGTTTTTTTTCTTGGTCAATCGTAGTTGTCATTTTGGTTTAGCAAATTGAAAACCATATTTTATTGTGATTTAAAATGCTGCCATTATTAGTAGAAGGCAAATCTGCAAATCCACTTCATAAAGGAAGTTACGTAATTTAATGTTCTCAGACGTCAACAACACGAAGAAGAATATTCCAAGTGCGCTTGAAACAACAATACGCCCTCAATTATATTGTGCCAAATTTAATATTCACAATAAATCGCGAATAGTTTCTATATTTGTACCAACATGCCCACGACATGCGACCTCCGCGTCTCAAATATAAATAACTTTTGTGCGTGTGTGAGTGCGAGAGTTGTGTGTGTTTGTGTGTTTACAGCACACGAATTACATTTCACAAGCAAGCGAAACAATACGAGCTGTTTGGACATGGCGCACAGCGAGCGCGACGCGATGCCGGGAGATATCTAGATACAAGAGCGACACAGTAGCCTTACAATCTACAAGTGCGTAAAAACGCGGCGCAAAAAGATCACTTCTCCATATCGTGAGAACGGGATGCCTTTCCGTAATGTATGGAAAATATAACTTTTCTTCAAAGGTCACATCGAGCTACAGCATGTCACAACTCGCCTGCGAACTTATTAACCATGAAAATTCCATGTACATCTGAAACGCTCATATATTTGCAATTCATCAAAACAGAAGTCTTCATGCATAGGAAATATAGGGGCTATCAAAACATGTTTTCAAGACATCCGTTATGTGTTACCAATAAATTTCAATAAATAATGTATCTGAATAATGTATTCATCAAACATGGCCAAGGAAATAACTTCGCGTTCAATATCTCGCGTGGCATAGCGTCTAGTGTAACGCGGAATTAAACATTAAATGCATGAAATATGCTCTGATTTGAAACAATGGCAAAATATACATATAATAACATCAATGAATAACAATGGAGTATAAATTATCATTTAAACTGTTGTATATTTTATAAAATATAGCCCTTGTGTTTTGTTTAAACAAATATACAGACATATAATTTGTTTGAGTGTATGTTAATCGCGAAAAATAGAGGTATGTGTACCTATGCTATGAAGGTGAGTTGACATCTGTTCCAAAAGGGTCAGGGTCAAGGTCAAGGCCCTTCCGTACCTTCACGCTTGGTACCGGTAGGCATGTAAACAGGGGTGATCGCATATCCTCCTAAAAGGTAGGTCTATCTTCTTTTTTTTATTTTTTATTTATGATGGGTTTGCTCTTGACCTTAGTCTAGGGCAGAGGTGACAGAGACGCAGGTAGAGAGTTCCACTCTTTTGCTGTGCGCATTATAAAAGACATTCGGAAACGCTTAGTGCGAATTGGTGGAATAGCAACAAGGAAGGGATGGTAACCTGCAGTGCGTCTATATGTCCGATAATAGAAGGGGGCGGCGACTGATATAGAGGTGGAGTAAGGCATTGTATCGAGTCTCTTCTGTGCGTTTCCGCTACGCCTAGTAATGTTCCCTTGGAAGTGAGACCGTGCACAGTCGGTAGAGGTTCAGAAGACTTGAAGGGGCCGTCAACAGGTTGAAAATGATGACACGTTCTAAGTAGATGTCCTAATCGACAGTTTTAATCCACACTTTGAAATAGACAACCAACTTTCATACAATCCGACCGACTTAAAAATTCAACGGTTTTACAACATTGCAAATGCTTCGGATAAAAAGTTAGCTATGTAAAATTTTCTCATTTTAAATTAAATTAAAGGCTTTCCTGCTTTGTCAGAATAAAAACAGAGAATGGTGGTACTGTAACTTCGCACTTTGTATTAGTGTGAATCCTGTTTTTAAGTAATGACGCTAACTCGATATTGAGACCAAGTGTAATGGTAGCCATACACGTTACGTTCAACTTGCGCAAGTTTAGACTTGCACAAGTCTGCGTGACACCGAATGGCTCGGATACTTGTGCAAGTCCAATGTTGCGTAAGTGTATCGTAACGTGTGTGGCCTGCATAACTTTCATTCAATGGACAATTGTATTTTTGTTTCTCTTTTGGATTAAAGCTGGATTTTCCCTATCAATTTGTCTATGAATTAAACTTTACGTGATAACACAAGCTAGTTTGAAACATCACCTACTTTACTTTAGCGTTGGAATCTGAATAACTGAAATTAAATCAGTTAAAAAGTGTGAACTTACCTGCGCCATTTTAATAAAAATAAATAGTTCTTTATTGTCATATTAGGTAGGTTCTATTTTTGTTAATGCATGTTTTAAGAGTGTTCGTTTCTTGCCGCATTGAACACTTAAAAACAATAAACATTTACATAATTTTAATGCGTTTCCCGATATCTTGTGGCGTATAAAATCATTCTGGTTCTGACAACCAGCGCCGTTGGCGATCAGGTCCCGAAAAGGTCATAAAACAGCCTGTTGTCAGGAACGGCAGTGGAACGAGCAGCAGTAGGCCCGCCCCGCCTGTCCGGCCACGTCCCGGACACACGACTACCGTGGCTCGGCCTCACGACTAACTTGTAAGATGATTTTTTCGTGATCCGACGTTCATTGTTCAGTAGCTGTTACGATTCGATTGAAATTGTTTACATCGCCCACTGCGGTGGGCCGATACACTCATCCTTGTATAGCTACTATTACTTTGTGTCGTGATTTTTATAGTCACACGTTTTTGGGGTCTCGTGAGGCGTAAATGTGTGCTTGTAGTACGAATCATGTCGGCGTGGTTCGCTGTGTGGATTCGTGAGCTGCTTGTGATTTAACACCGTGACAAGGACAAGCGGCGTCGAAAACAGGAAAAACCTCTCTAAAAGCTCATCTAGGTACATAAACCCCGTAATACAGCACTCAATACACATTCGCAAATATCTTACCATGCAGAAAAACGGGCAGATCGAAATAGAACATACCGATACGTAACAAACAAGCAAAGTGGTTGATGCAACGACAAATACTTACTGTTATAATAGACGTGCATTCTATTCAAAAGGTATTTCAAAGAATTTTTCCACAATACGCCGGTACCGCTCCGTTATAAGAAAACGCCAATCGTAATGGCCCTCATACGTTATGGAAAATAGAGTACAATAGCAACAATTTGTACTTCACGAACGGAAACAATGTACGAGATATCTTCAGGTGGGTACAATCGCTCGCTAAAGTCCCGAACGCTCAACGCTCACAAATTAATTATCACTTTTTAAACTCGCACTTGAAATTATTCTGTGGCGATAGCAATATTCAGAGCGAAAGTCTCTAATTGAATTTGTCGGTTGCTCTTTAGTTTTCATCGCTGATTGTGAAGTTTCTTATCCTGAAAACGATTTTAATTACCGCTGACGTTTTTTCGTTATCTCCGGTTAGACAGTTCGATTTATTAATATGCTCCTATTAATTAGTCATTTATTGCTACGGACACGCAAGTTGCTATCGTGACATTTGAGGGTTACAAAAACCGATATTTAAAAAAAATACCGGTACTTATGTATTATACTCATCATAACCAAGAAGCAAAGAAAGGTATGACTAAACAGGTGAACGTAGTAAAGGGTTGGCAAAAACTAATTTCATCCATCCGAATTGTTCTGTATTTAGTCGTACACGCACTTGTCCACAACTAGTTTTTGAGTTCACACGTCAGTCAGAATTCTCGAGGCGATCACAAAAACCTTCGTGCCAATTAATATTACACAGCCGTCGCATTTTCACTTGAATTACAAATGCAATTCATAATACGTTAAAAATAACAACCAGAAAGAACTGGGCAAAAGTGTTGAACGACAAAAAAGTCTTTATTAGCGCCATTACAATTTTTACAAGGCTTTTATTGCACTTTAGTAGGCGAGTGTACGTGCCTTCAGCGGGCCTCTCGGCCCTACACTTAATGCAGTTATGCAAAACACTGCAAATATCTCGTTTGCCTCCATCAACTTACCCGAGCTGCCCTGTTTTTTTCGCGTTTTCACATTACCTACGTAAATTACATTTTCATTATCGTGTGGATGCATGAAATTCTTCAATTTAGTATTTTTACACTCTTTTTTAAATCTATCGTTTCGTCATATAGCAAATTTTCTACGTTCCCGGGTCCACACTCCACAGGGATGCTTTTGTAATATGTGATAAAGAGTATCGGAATTTTATTACGCGGAAATTAGTTTCTGATTTAATTTTATGAAGTTTTTTTACAAAAGAAACTGTGTTTAATCCTCGTTGTTAGAAAGAGCTGATCTTCTTTACATTAAAATTTTCAGGATTTTTTTAATAGATAATAAATTGAGCTTTTAAAAGAAGCATGACGATAAGTCGAGCTGTCTTAGTAGTGAGTTTCTTTTAGCTGTTAAAAATCAAAAAACATTCTACAGTTATCTTCTAAGTACACCATCGAACTAGAGCGTCATAATAAAACCAGCCGCTAGCCAGCATCATACATCGCTAAATCACTAATAAAGAAACACTCGGTTTCTTATTCATAAAAGTAATGTTCGACCCGCCACTTATGCAAACATGCCATTGTTTCATATCTGGCAATATTTTCTACTATTTTGGACCGTTCCGCCGGCAATTTTCCAGTCGGCTGGGCTTGCTGAGACTCCCGCACCCGGAAGACTGTGCCTCCCGCATCACGCGTGCTCTCATTTGAATAACATTAGTACTACAAACAATTGAAAACGCACTACTTGGAAAAACGTTATCATTTAGCTCTATCTAAGCCTAATTGACTATGGACCGTTGAAGAATCGTATCTTGGTTGCCAGTTTTAAAACGAAACATATTCTAAATTTAAAAAAATTGTTTGGTGTTGCAAGTGGTGAAAATGTAAATAAAACTTGTGCTGTATATTCTAAAAATAGGTGAAACTTTCAATCTTGTTTCCGTAAAGAAAATCTCAATTATGAATCTAGTCCACTCTATGATTTGGGATTCATGGAAGGCGTATCAGGAGAGTTGCAATTCAATTGGACTTGAATCGTAAGTAGCGCGTCCAACGTTGTGTCACTGGTCTTAAAACCTTTACATATAAGTCGGTCATCTATTTATTTGGACACTTTACCAATTGCGGTCGTAAGTGATCTTATTCCTGTCAAATCTTCTACCAAATTCAATTTACAAAGTATTAACGGTTTTCCGTGCAGCAAAAACAACCCACCGTAATGTGTCATCCGTATCCGGCTTGCTAACTAGCTGAACAAACCGAACAAGGGGACCGAATATTGAAAACCCGGAATTATTAATCTCGGAGCCACAAATATTTCAAATTACGCCTACAGTAGGTACGCCTTAGAATTAGATTAAATAAGGAACAACATACAATTGTCACCCTACGTTACCCCGCAACTAATAAAACTTGCATGGTGATTATTTATTCAGAGACCGTGTAACGTCCAAGGAAGTGGTATGGACGGATCGCGCCCCATTATAATGGTGATCGCTGAATTGATCGAAAACATCGGTATTTCAAATTTAGATTTTATTCGCGACTTGAGCGCAGGGTTGGTAAATGTTTCCAGTATTGCACGTCTTGGGATGGTGATGAAAGACGCGAGGAGTTTGTTTAATGTAATGTACCTATAGTTGATGTTTTGATGAAAGTATTTGGATTATTGACTTCTTTTTCTTTATTCTGTAGTGTCAATACTGTTCAAGGTGTCGGCGGTGTAAAATGCTGGTGTGTGGCACTGCTCAGCAAACCCCTCGACTCACTTACTTATGATGGTTTGATGAGAGGACTTATGGTGGACTCACTTACTTACGATGGGAGACTTATGATACTTTGAGTGGACTGTATTGATGGTTTGATTGCCAGGAGATGAGGGATGGGAAGAACGCTAATAACACTCACATGTTACCTTTCTTAATATTGTTAAGAAATCAGTTGTCCTAATAGTAATTGTAAGAACTCATGCCACCTGTGATACAGGTTTATCCTAGTACAGGCACCATACTTTGTAATACCTACATTATTTCATAGATTTATACCATATTTTACCCATTTTTAATTTTTGAATAAATTTAATTTATTATTTTATTATTACCTTGAATATATGAATCCAAAGACTCGAAAAGGTGCGCCGATCAACACTGACACATCAACCGTCGAATGACAGTAGAACAATGTTACAATGTGTGAATATTAACTAAAATGTTGCAACTTTCAGCAAATCCCTAGCATCAGCTGGAATGTCAGCTCAGTTCAAGCTCACTTGCCCTACACAACGCAACGCATTTTTCTTTTTTTCTTTCTAAGTTTTCACCGTGGTTTTTAGGGTTCCGTACCCAAAGGGTAAAACGGGAACCCTATTACTAAGGCTCCGCCGTCTATCTGTCTGTCTGTCCGTCTGTCTGTCCGTCTGTCACCAGGCTGTATCTCATGAACCGTGATAGCTAGACAGTTGAAATTTTCACAGATGATGTATTTCTGTTGCCGCTATAACAACAAATACTAAAAAACAGAATAAAAGAAATATTTAAGGGGGCTCCCATACAACAAACGTGATTTTTTTTGCTCGTTTAAGCTCTTTATTGATAACGGCAACAGGTAGACGCTTGAAATATTCACAGAATATGTAGATATACAGGGTGTTTGGTGCATCGTGTGCCAAATTAAAATGGTCGACTGAAGGGGTCATCCGCTAGCCTTTCAGACCCCTTAACACACCTCATGCTCTGTGGATTTTTTTTTATCGACTTTTTATTGTTTTCTAAAAAAAAGACCCAAATTTTACATTCAAATACAGATTTAAAAAAAATATAAGGCGTAGACTCTGAATTTTAATTTTATTTCGATGTGTATTGTTTAAGAATACTTTTAAATACAAAATTAGTGATATTAGTCACCTAGTTTTTTTTTTAATTCACTCGCAAAGGTAAAACTTAAATTAAAGCTGTACATGTTACAGCTATTTATAAGGCTACAAAAAAAAAACCAAAAGCGAACGGGATCTTCCAACTCCCTCATTAATTCTCCAGTCTATCCTCTTTCTAATGATGTGCCACATGCCATAAAAGTATTTTAACAACTTTGTGAATTCGCTAGAATTGTGAATCAAGTCACATAAAACTACATTCCAAATTCTAATGAAAAAATATTTATTGCGGAACTGTTACTTGAGAAAGAGGTAAAATTTGTTTTCTCACTCTTTCACAGTAAAATCTGTCTTCTATCTCTTTCTTGCATACCTTAAATCGGTTTGAACAAATCGCGCCGATCGACCCGCCATTTTTTTAGTCGAGACATGACTGCCTCTGCTACCTAACGTGTGTGCTAGTTCACCATACTCCGCGATTCTTTTATTACTTTGTTATCGTTAAGTTTTGCTGGTTCTTGTTACATTTGTTTAATTTTTGTTGTTATTGTTAAACTTTGAGTTTTTTGTTATTGCAATGGCGACATTCTCTAACGAAGAATATGCGGACATCATGATGGCTTACGGAGCCGCTAATGGCGTCGCTCGTGCAGCGCAACGACTTTACCAGGAACGCTTTCCTGGTAGACGATTACCTGGCCGCAGAGTCTTCCAAGACACATACCGACGCATACGCGAGACTGGCAGTGTTACTTTTAATGAACCAAGGGGCCATATTGTGCGACATAATGTTGAAGTAGACGAGAGAATACTGGCACTTTTTGAGGATGACCCTACAAGAAGCATTAGAAATGTGGCATCACATCTTGATATTTCAATATGGAAAGTGTGGAAAGTACTTCGTCAAAACAAAAAGCATCCATTCCACTACACTCCGGTGCAAGGTACGTAATTTTAAACTAACTTTAAACCCGTGCAAGCTTTGTTTGACCTTGCCTTTGTTTAGCAGGTAATGGGTATGGTATGGCGTCACTTCCAGGTAGTGAATCTATTAGCACAAACAGCGGGTCCTTTCTTGTGCAATTACTTATTGCCCAAGAGAAATTTAAAAGAGTTTTTTGTTTGTTGCAGGTCTTGAGGGTGGCGACTTTGAGAGACGAGTGGCTTTTTGTCGGTTTCTTTTACACACGGATGTGGATGATCCTGATTTTTTAAAAAGAATACTGTGGACGGATGAATCCAAATTTACCAAGGATGGGATCCTCAATTTACACAATTTGCACCACTGGACAACGAAAACGCAAAACCCACGTGTTAAAAGACAGAACAGTGATTGGGAATCAGGTAATTGGACCGCATTACCTGCCCGATAATCTCAATGGCGAAGACTACCTGGAATTCCTACAAAATGACCTGCCCGAATTAGTGACCGATGTGCCCGTATTTAATGAACGTGTGCCCATTGTATTTCAAAATGACGGCTGTCCCGCGCATTGGCGATTGACTGTGAGGGAATATCTCGACAATGTGTTCCCCAATGCATGGATTGGACGCGATGGCCCTATTCCATGGCCGCCACGTTCCCCAGATCTAACTCCGTTAGACTTTTATATCTGGGGACGTGCCAAAGAGTTGGTATATGCCACGGAGGTTCCAACTAGGGAGGTATTAGTCAAACGCATAGAAGCGGCATTCAATACTATTAAGGAGGAAATACGACTTCGTACAACAACTGTTGAAATACGAAACAGGTGTCGGGCCTGCATTCGCAACAGAGGCCAACAATTTGAGCAAGATTTGTAACAATGATTAAATAAATGTTAAAAATGCAATTTTGTTTTTTTATTTCAAGTAAATCCCACGAAAGATACAGATATGAGACACGAATTTACCTAACCATAAGAATGAGATAGCAGATTTATAGGTTTAACAGGTATGATTTAAGAGATTTTTTTTTAAATCATAATTTTGAATATTAGCGTTAGGTGACTCGATTCACAATTCTAGCGAATTCACAAAGTTGTTAAAATACTTTTATGGCATGTGGCACATCATTAGAAAGAGGATAGACTGGAGAATTAATGAGGGAGTTGGAAGATCCCGGTCGCTTTTGATTTTTTTTTGTAGCCTTATAAACAGCTGTAACATGTACAGCTTTAATTTAAGTTTTACCTTTGCGAGTGAATTAAAAAAGAACTAGGTGACTAATATTACTAATTTTGTATTTAAAAGTATTCTTAAACAATACACATCGAAATAAAAATAAAATTCAGAGTCTACGCCTTATATATTTTTTTTAATCTGTATTTGAATGTAAAATTTGGGTCTTTTTTTTGGAAAACAATAAAAAGTCGATAAAAAAAATCCACAGAGCATGAGGGGTGTTAAAGGGTCTAAAAGGCTAGCGGATGACTCCTTCAGTCGACCATTTCAATTTGGCACACGATGCACCAAACACCCTGTATATTGACTTTAAAAATAAATAATCAAATTAAAATAAAACCAATATTTAAGGGGGGCTCCCATATAACAAACGTGATTTTTTTGACATTTTTATAAATAATGGGACGGAACCCGTCGTGCGCGAGTCCGACTCGCACTTGGCCGGTTTTTTTTTTTTACGGAATAGGCTGACAGAATTTAAAACAAAACCATGACAGTGACAATAGCTTCCACCATATCTCGTATAGCGGAGTTTTTCGGCCACGTAACACAATCATATTATAATTTTCGTAGTTTTAACACGACGTCCCAGATTGTTCGGGCTTCCCGACGGGGGTTCCTTAAAGCTATAAACACGGCTAACAAAACAATACGTCGTTCAACGTACGGAATTTCGCGTCGCTACTGGATCCATTGAAACGCGCATTTTTTATTACTTATTCGGTTATTGGTTGATTATGTACGTACTCGTACAAACAAATATAGACATGTTCATTTATTTGTGTGCGGTCGAGATGTGGTCAATTGTGGTCATTTTGTGAGCTTGAAATGACTTGGCAGTTGTTGAGTTTTATGAACAAATAAATGAGAGCTTAGGCTTGGTTCCTCCTCATTTGGAGGCAAATAAATACTTTATATTCTACGGGGAGTATGATTAAACTTGAAATTGTGTTACTATCACTACATTATCTTTCCATAAACAGAAAACTTAACTCCTAACATTGATAATAATTTGGCAGTAGGTACCAAACCGTACGGCGATTGTATTGTAAGTAATTAAATGGTGATAACATTTTCCATCACAATTAAATATTTTTGGGACAAAATATAACTTGGTTTAAAAATTATTGAAATTGATTCATTTCCTTATTCTGACCAAACTATATTCAGGTTTCGCATATGCTAAAAATAATGTTGTATGTGTCACTTTTAGACGTGCTAATTTATATCAAATAACATTTCGCCATTGTTCTTTAAGTCATAGAGCACAAGTGTGAGCAGGTTCACTCTCTTCCTTTACTCTCATAGTCCGATGGGCCGGCAATCAGACACTTTATGTGCTCGCCGGGGCACGGGGGTGTCACACAACAACTTCCAAACTCGGGCAGCTACTGAGACATTTCTAGTGCAAAAACCGAATAACACTTTGCACGAACCGGTAATCGAACCCAAGACCCCTCGCTCAGCAGTCGCACTGATGACCACGAGACCACTGGGGCAGTTACAATTAATAATGCATTAATTCGATGAAAGTGAGAACCATAGCCGTTAGATTGAGATAGCTGTCGCTCAGCGAACGCCGCGCGGCGCCGGCGCCGCATCGTGTCCGCTAATAATATCTACATTTTATCCAGCATAGTGCTGACATGGGTTAACTGTGCGAGCATGTAATGAATGATCGATTCCGCTAATTTGGCACCTGCCTTTTAAATTATTATTTCATTAGCTGAGTAGTTGGAACTTTGTAATATTTTATTTAGACAGAAAATTCATGTGGAAGTAAAACAAATTATTTTTCGAACAAAAGAAACCGTACAAACAATATAACAATTTTCTTTATAAGCAAACTACATCCGGACAAAACGTACAAAAGCAAACAACAGTCAATTATGAGACAAAACCATACAAAAATCTTTAGAGACCTAGAACTGACTAACCCAACTCAATTACCTACTGAAAAATATTTTCTCTTTTAATAATCTACATCAAGGTGAACCGAAACTGAAAAAATAAAGCTAGACTTCTCTTTTAAATCCTCATTGTAATACAAAAGATCGTCAGCATGAAAAGCGTGCCAAAACTGAGGTTTTGACATAAATTAAAATTGCGATTCAGCACGTCGTCGTTCTGCGTTGTACGGAATGTACTATTTAGTGAAAGTGAAACATAATGCTAGAGGGATAGGTGTACGCTCGTAGGGGTGACCAAATATTAAGTACTCCCTTTTTTTGCACACGCGGGTTCACTTTCTTCGATAATCGACGTTTTTTATCTTCACATACTACAACAAAACTCGTAATAACAGCTAGTGGTACTTACTTCCTACCACTAGCTGTTAATAATACCCTTTTGTTAATCAAGTTATTTAAGTCCGTAACCTGTTTTGAAAATAAATAAAATTTATTAAATTATTAAAACTGTAAAGGCTTGTATAGACTGGCGTGACATTGCGGGCACGACAGGCAACGCGACCCTTGTATATATCGCACCAGTCTTTACGAGCCTCAATATCAACTAGTACTTCTGTAATTGTGACTTTTACTGGCGGCATTTTATATTGTAATGTCAACAGCAATTACTAAGGTACGTAATAAATTGTGCACAAATAAATCTTGATGAAATTATGCAATCACAAGGACTACAGCCAATGATAGCTGATAATAGAGACGTGTGGATGAGGGTGATCCCGGTACAGAAGCTGTTCAAACGCCCGCGGATAACATGTTAAAGATGACCAACGGTCTTCCGTGGTAGTAATTGCATGCCAAGAGGCAATGGCAACAGTTTACTGTCCATTCTATTTGGGCTGGTGATAAAATAAAGAAAAAAGAAAGAAAATTTGTTTATTCTGCACAAACAAAACGCACATTACAAAAAAATGCATAAATTACACACAAACAAAGTAGCAAAAAGCCTCGTATTCAAACAATAAAAGTTTGACAATCTTGTCCATTGCTAGATGTCAGGGCCCTTAGAATAATAACTAAATATTCTAAGTCAGGGGCCAGGGATAAAGACAATTTACATTGCATAATTACTCTGTGTTGCGACACTGGCAAATGACAACAAACAAACAATCAAAACAAAAACAAAATGCTGCTTGCAGAGTGGAAAAATAACTACTTTTTTAACAAACAAACACTAAAAAGAAAAAATGGAAGAATTAAAATAATAATAATAAGAATAATCAAGTCTGTGCTTAAAAAGAAATAAAGAATAAGGGCTCGTACAGACAGGTGATTTATGGTGGGCGTGACAGGCAGCGACAAAGAAATTGTGCTACTAGTGTCGCGTCGCGCCCGCGATATCGCGTCAGCGTGCACGAGCAGTAACGTTTATTTGGACACAGTTCAAGGTGTTGGACTCACATTGACTTGTGAACTTATTTTGCAAACGTTTTAAGATTTTTGCGAGTAAAAAAGAGGTTATAAAGGCTTGCACTTAAAGAATAACAGATATTTCCATTATTCAAATTATAATTTTAGATAAACTAACTAATCAATAGCAAACTTAGACAAAGACATACAGACAGAATCACTGTGCACTCCCAGTATAGGTATGTCACAAGATTTTCAATTGTGAAACTTAAGCTCTATTCATGTAAGATCCCAACTAGCGAAAGACAGTTTTTTGCATTAAAGCTCCCACAGACAGGCGCGACGCGACTCTGGTTAAACAATTTCTATATGAAAATTTCACGGAAATTGTTCTATCGGTATCCCCGTCGTGTCGCCGGTCTGTACGAGTCTTTAGAAGCGATTCTCGATTCCACGATAATCTTTTTAGTGACAGTGTTGGGCAGTTGGTGTCCAACACCAACTGCCCAACACTAGGGTTACCCTAAAAAAGTTGCAGGTTTCTCTTCAGCAAAAATAGCGAAAGAGAGTTTTGTAAGTCCAAAAGAAGCAGCTCGCAAAAATTGACAAGATACTCTTGGCTTGCTAATTGGCTCTCATAGTCCCCAAAACGTAATTGGCCAAGTTTCAACTGAACAAAAACCCTGATTATCTGATTTCGTATGAAATGCAAAACCATGTAGCGTGTCATCCCTGTGGCACAAGAGGCGCGAGGCGCCGGCAGCTGGCGGCGGGCGGCGGGAACCTCACAAATATATAACAATAGTGGAGATGAGAGTGAGTCGCTAGATCAAAGCCCGGCCACGCCGCCGACGCGCTTTGTTTACGCCAACGCCGGCGAACCATCGACTAATCAACCAACTGATTAATTTAATTAAACATTACGAGAAAGTTCTGTTTATTTTACGTTTCCTCGGGCCCACATGCGAGTTCAAAGGAATTACGCCGGGAATGTAAACAAGGAGATATTGTTGGGACGCGAGGCGAGACGTATTGTACGTTGTGGACGCCTCTGCGAGACCTCTTTACTCCGCGGCGGGGGTTTAATAGGCGCTGTCTACACGCGAACTGTCCTCGACTGTTGGATTACCTGCACGTGCCTTCTTCTCCTTCAAGTTTCTATAAACAAATAAAGTGCTGAATCACATATTCCCCTGCTTTGACTGTTGCTTCCTTATTATCTTCATTCTTCAGTGAGGAGTACGGGAGTAATGAACCGTCTTCCTTCTTCTTTTACTGTTGCTTCCCTATTATCCTTATTCTTCAGTGAGGAGTGCGGAAGTAATGAACCGTCTTCCTTCTTCTTTTACTGTTGCTTCCCTATTATCCTCATTATTCAGTGAGGAGTGCGGGAGTAATGAACCGTCTTCCTTCTTCTTTTCGTGTCGATGACTCATATTTTGTCCATTGAATAGGTACGTAGCGACCTGGGCCCCAAGTCTGCTATTTTTGTAAATTTAGTCATTCCAACACGATCCCATTGTCATTTTGTGAATGTCGACAATGCCAATATAATGACACAATTCTATTACGAGAACATTGACCGACCAATGATCGACCATTATGAATTTAGCAGATAACGAACTTTTAGCAAAATGACAATGACATGACAATGGGATCGTGTTGGAATGACTGAATTTATAAAAATAGCAGACTTGGGCCCCTGGACGAGTAATGAATCGTGTGTTATGATTTGATCACGGCAGCCCATTGGTTCGTTGCCTACCGATAGGTTTTCTAATGACAAGCTCGGCAGACATAGCCAGTTATGCGCAAAAATCGTGCGGATGGAGGTTCACTTCATGTTGTTTCGTTATATCTCACTAGCGACTTGCCCTTGCTTCACATGGTTTCTACAACGTGACGAAACATCAAGATTCCTTTATATAAATAATATAATATAATATATGTAGTTTAATATGAATGTATTATACACATAAACATTCAGGAATACATTCTCTAAGTGCTGGTGAAAACGGCATGAAAATCTGTTACGAAGTTTAGAAGAACAACGCGGACACAGACACAAAAAAGTACTAACTAAACTAATAATATTTAGAATAGAATTGATGAATTTTCAGCCGAAAGACGTCCACTGCTGGACATAGGCCTCCCCTAAGCACCGCCACTTCGACCGGTTCTGTGCTTCCCGCATCCAGCGGATACCTGCGGCCTTCACAAGGTCATCGGAATAGGAATTTATTTTGCAAATATGAGTAATACATAAAAGGTGTTATGATACATTACAGCTCAGCGATAGTTGCAAACATTTATATCATCATTTACTTAAGTTTAACCAAAAGTCAGCAACTTTTTTTCTCTGATAAAAACTCAGTGACACTGTAGTAGGTAAGTTTTATCAATTAATAAATGTACGTAGTCTACTCTTAAACAGCGCTGTTGTCAAGTTATTCCAACCAGTTTAGATACATGAAATCGTGGCATATTTAATTAAAAAAGTATGTACTATAATTGGAACTTTCGATTTGAAGAGAACTAATAAATATAACTTGCATGTGATAACGCAGTTTCTTACGTTTGTCGGTGAATTCAATTTGCATTATTTTTCCTAACCCTACTTCCTAGCTTTGAAATCCCCATCGCTAAAACGTTCCTCATTTTTAATAGTTTAACACCCACTTACTGCCACGTCGGCTGTAATAATATTAATTAATATTAATACCAAAGAAGGTCGGACGTTAAATAAATCGAAATTTCATTCGTCGACGGCCATGCTACAACTAATGGCACAAATTGAACGATAACGCAATTACTAATCGTCTGTTAAGACGGGGCCTGAGAGTTTCCGCGCCCTGTTTATAATTAATTTACTACATTAGTACTGCGTATGTTCGTCTGTGTGTCTATTGTTTTGTTTTAATAATGTAAGCGAAACTGGCGCCTCGCCTTCCTCTTGTTATGATAAAATCATCTTATTTTATTTCTGTTTTCCTTATGCAAATGGAGTGTAATGTTAAATCATTACTACTCGAATGCCTCTCTCCCTAGCCATGATTTGTAAATTAATATGGAAGGAGAATATTGTAGCCTCATGTTTATTGTGCCTCAAAGCGTTATGTCAGTTCATGATAATAATAATATGAGAGTGCTGGACTTGTACAAGATGATGCACCTTCCTAAGATCGTGTGTGGCTGTGGGGCAATGGATGACCTGTTTTCGCTACCAAGGGTGACTACAGACCCAGGGGAATGATGAGCTTGTATGGATTAAACGGTTAAAATTTCAGGGTGACAATTTCAGACCACTTTGGTTCTGCGTAGCCCTGAATCCTCTAAGCACACTGCTGGCAGATTCAGGTCTAGGCTATCGGTTGAAGATAGGTCAGGTCATATCTCAACTCCTCTACATTGATGGCTTGAAACTCTCTGCCCCTAACAAATTGCAACTGATGGAGCTACTAAAAGTAACTGAAACTTACAATAGCGCTATCAGGATGGAATTCAGTGTAGACAAATGTGCAGTCATGCAAGTAAAGCGAAGGGAGATTGTGGTATCCGAGGGAATTCAACTCTTGGATTCCATACACCTTAAGTCCCTCTCCTCAAGTGAAAGCTATAAGTATAATAATATTTGACGGCACGGTTGGTGCAGTGGTTAAGCGATTGACTGCTGCGCTGCGTGTCGCGGGTTCGATTCCCGCACGGAACAAATATTTGTATGACCTACAATTAGTTGTTCCGGGTCTGGCTGTTTGTGTGTGTGATTTTAAATGTTTGTAAACGCACCCACAATACAGGAAAAAATCCTAGCGTGTGGCAACGTTTAAAAAAAAAAAAAGCTATAAGTATTTGGGTATGTCGGTAGCGTTAGGTATCAACGTTGCTGACATGAAGTAATCGTTCAAGAAGCGCTTCTTTAGTCGCCCGAAGAAAGTACCTACTAGTTAGTTTTCATCCAGGCGGAAACAAGGGGCGCGCCTTTAACGCTTGGGTCATGCCGGCTTTAATGTACACTTTCGGTACACTAAAATGCATTCAGACTGAACTCGACGCCCTGAAAAGGAAGGTCCAGCTTTTTAAATGCGAACCCTCCACAACCGCGAGGTGTACAATTTCAGGGAATATGTTTTTTAAAGCCGAAGTGGGTATGCCCTGTGATATAGTCGCAGTGTACAAGAGGCTTACCCCGCCCTCTATGCCTAAAGAGAACTAAGGCAAACCTGTAGTACTTACTACTGGTGTATCATCACCAAACGCCATATTTTTATCATTTGTGATGTTAACATTGTAGAGGTCTTGTAAAAAGATGAAAACAGCGTAGGACCGAGTATACTGCCCTGCAGCACACCATAACAAATCGGGGGCTCGTCGCTAAAATGGTCGCCAATTTTACGACTTGCAGTTCATTGTCAGTTAAGTTTTAATAAGATCAGGCTGTTCTCTGACGCTTGCTCCTCTAGTTTAAGTACAAGGGTAGAAATGGGAACGGTGTAGAAAGCATTAGCGAGATCAAGAAATACTTCAAACACCTTATTGAGACTGTTGATTTTCTCTTCTATGAAATTCGTTAGTTCATTATAGGTTAACTTGTTCTTCCGGAACCCGAATTGCTGAGAAGAAAACATTTTTTTTTAAACCTACTAATCTCTTATTGATAAGGCACTCGAGAACCTTCGAAAGGGCGGGCAGTACTGCTATAGAGCGATACTTATTAAAACAGTTTCATGATATAAAACTAGTAAATTATTTTGGTGAACAGTCGAAGACTCGCCGAAGCTTAATGCATAATGTCTATCGAAACGCAATAGAAAGGGGTCGGCAAAAATAACAGTATAGAACAAAAAGAACAGCGTAAAACGCGCAAAAGTTTAAGCGGCAACTAATTAAAAAAACAAAAGGAAAGAGGCTGGCTCGACGTGCGGGTAGCTAGCTTCCCGAATTATCCAACTCGTTTCTTTTTCTCGCGCGTTTTCGCTTTCGTCCGGTTAATTAGGGTTAAGGAGGTTCGTGTGTTGCGTCACTGGCGCGGGTCGTTTTCACGGTCGGGCTAACCAAAGATTTAAATCGCTAGATTTGCTCTCACCGTACGTAGTCACGCGAAAAAGTGTCCATACTGTTAAGAGTGAGCTCACACATTATTAAATAGCATTTCCATGAGCATCAAGTCCTTTGCCGCGTTAGGGCAAACCTGAAGATTTAAATCTTTTTCTTTTTTTCTTTTAAAATCTTTGGGACTAGCACCCAAGCCGTGGAAAGCGCGCAAAATGTTCTCTACTGTAAGTTATTAACGCATAGTAGTCGGTAATTACTACTCGCTTGTATTGTAAAGGAAGCCGAAATTCAAGCTAAAGTTATGTGCCGAAATACCAAACTGTGAGATCTAAATTCAGCGCACTTTACCCCTTCATGGTATTATTTATATAGATATTATTTATTGACCTTTCAATCATTCCAGTTATTTTTTAGAAAGGTATAGGCATTTTCTGTGTAAATTCAAATACTGAAAGGTCGTCGTATTCGATGTTAATGGCTGTCGGCCGTCGCGTGAACTGCCTCCAACTTTTTAATTTTCTAACTTTTCCGGACTTTGATAGGATTGCATTTGCCAATAAAGGTAGGATACTACGACTGTTTGTTTGATGTTTCGTTTCGATGTACGACGAGTAAGTAAAAATAATAAAATTTGGTTCGTGAGGACTTAAAGAATAGCACCATCCCATTTCTTCCCGTGGGTGTCGTAAAAGGCGACTAAGGGACTTACTAGAGAATGAACAGCAGCGTTCTTTATGCATTTTAACACCATACTACGATCGACAACCCACCTGCCAAGCGTGGCGATTATGGCGACCCCCCACTTTTGGGGGAGGCCCAGCAGTGAACGTCTTTCGGCTGAAATGATGATGATGATGAATAAAATTTGGTGACAAGGTGACAAGATATTTGGTGACAAGGTGACAAGATATTTGGTGACAAGGTGACAAGATATTTGGTGACAAGGTGACAAGGTCACAAGATATATTTTGGTGACAAGGTGACAAGATATTTCCGGTAAACACAAGAGGTGAGTTTAAGAGTAGGGTCATTCATTAACACATGTTACCAGAAAAAGATCAAAGCAAAAGAACCGGCCAAGTGCGTGTAGGACCACGCACAATGAAGGGTTCCGTAATTGGGATGAATTTATCTTAAGAAAAAACTTAACATTGTAGTTGAACAACATGGTCCCTCATACATTCCAACTGCAAATGTAAGTTTGTACGCACAATATTGAGAGATTTTAGGTTTTCCTGTAATCTATGTATAAGTAAAGAACAAATTTCTGTATTTTTTCAAAATATTAGGCTGAGTAGTTTCGAAGATAAGACGTGGTCAATTTCCATCTATTTTCTTAAATAATTTTAATAGTTTTCATTGTAAATTTATAAAAAAACCGGCGAAGTACGAGTCAGACCACGCACGATGAAAAGTTCCGTAGTTAGGGTGAATTTATCCCAAAAACAAACTTAACATTGTAGTTGAAAAACATGCTCTCCCATATATCGAGTCGTATACGTTACGGTCAATTCTTCAACTGCAAATTTAAGTTGGTCGACTATTACTCGTTAATTTGTAAACCCTTCTTAGCTGTGATAGTTTTCCTTTTAATTTCGTTATATATACTACTGCCATGAACTTTTTCACATATCCAAAACCAACCATTTAGGTGGCAGGGGGGGCTAGTAAAGTGCTATTTTTTGTTAGAGAACAAAAAATAGCACTTTAAACGGATCTCAGAATTGAAAAATGGCTTTCACAGACCCACAATATTTTTAAACGGCCTATCCAACGATACCCCACACCATGTATTAGATGAGAATAAAAAATATCATCCCCGTTTTACGTGCAAGGGAGATACCCTAAAAAAAAATATTTTTTATGGTTTTTTTTACGACTATATCAGCGTGATTAATATGAACACCCATGCCAAATTACAGCTTTCTAGAACTAAGCGTCTCTGAGCTAAGCCGGGGACAGACGGACGGACAGACAGACAGACGGACATGGTGAAACTATAAGGGTTCCCTGTTTACTACGGAACCCTAAAAAAGTATATCTGAAATCCTTACAACAAGCCCTTTCATTTTATGTGTCCCACGGTAGAATTTGCAAAACTTATTTTTTGTAATTTTATAATTTACCCCCCAAAAGTGACTCCATACAGTAATTATTGTATATTTGATTTTTATACAAGGGGCTAAAATTACCCATTTTTATACAAGGGGGACATATATTATACTTTTTACTACGATTACGAGAAAATAAATTAATCCAATACACCTTAACGGCAACAGATTGAAAATTATTTATTTTCCTATTTCTTCCATCTGCAAATACGGGTCTCCATTCTCACTATATGATGACATTTTCACTGTTGTAAAAAAAATACGGTCACGAATTAAATTTATAATTAGAGAATAAAATTCTAAAGACTTCGCGCCAATGCCGTTTTCTATTTTCTTTTGTACCCGCAACCAAGGAAATTTATACTCAACTTTTTTTTTTTTTTTGACTGGGGAATCATCAAATAACTTCTCCCGCTCTGGGCGGGCGGGAGGGCGTGTCAGACTTTTACTGACTAAAACCCACCGTGTTCCTTCGAATGCCTGTGTGCCAGGGCCACGATATCCCTTTCGGACAGACTCGTAACCCTGGCAGGAATTTATACTCACCTACGGCGAAGCCGCAACGCAATGCACGCATTCTACCGAAGAGATCGCCGCTTTTAGTTCCATTATCAAAAATAAAATGTTCTTTTTTTTATGAAACAGTAATAAGTCAAGTCTTTCTTACGTTTTTTGCTATTTGCAGGTTCGGTTCGGTTGTTTTTTTCAGGTTGTATTTTAATCACAATATGATTGGATAACAAAATATGTATTTACATAATTATAATCATTAATATAGCTACAGCACAGCGGCGGATTCACATTAAGAATAATGACTTTGCGTTTTTGTAGGCTCGCAGACTCGTGTGTTACAGACACAATTTAAAAAAAAAACTTTTTCCCCTAGAGGAAGATATGCTATTTTAGCCCCGCTCTGGTACGCTAAAATGACGGACTTTTTGAGCAAGAGGAGTGAAAAGTTGATTTATTTACATTACAGTCCGTGTTTGGGTCACAGAAATTCACGGACAGACAGACAAAAAAAAAAAAAACTCAAAGCATTTATTTCAATTAAACCATTGACAGGTACTTTTGAATTGTCAAGAAGTCGGTCAGTTACAAATATGAAGCTAGTTGCTCATTCCAAATAGTAGGTTCCTATGGAGAAGAACGGGCAAGAAACTCCACGGACACTCTTTTAAATCAAAATATTGATACAAAATATTGGTTACATCATTCATATTGAAGTTAAACATGTGAGAACGATGCAATACGTCAAAAGCGTCCGTGATAAAAAGATAACAATTCAAAACTAAAATAATTAAAAATAAGCCGTGGCAGCTAAGAGATGACCAGTCCCAACTGACAGCGCCCGTTCACGAACATGACGCATGGATCAGCACCATTCAGCTCAACCATTTTGAAGGGAGCTAAATGATCCAACACACACGCCGCCATCAGCGAGACATCTGAGTGAGCATGACATAATCTCAGCCGCCAGGACACATTTAAGTCAATGAAAGACATAATTACCCGGTAAATGGTAGCTCTATTGTACATAGTACTCACACCTGTGATATGCAATTATATAATACAAAGGAGATTTGAGTTTATACAATGAAAAGATAGTCTTCCAATCTTCATCAGCTCCAACAGTATTTTCAAATGTTAATAAATTAGTTGTGGTTGTGGAGCTGGACCAGCATTGAGCCAAGCATTTCTATCAGCGATGTAATCCCCCAACCTATAATATGCCTGCTTGCCTGACACACGAGTGATCCTGGTCCCGGTTTTTCCTTTTGAGGTACGGAACCCTAAAAAGTCTGAAAAACAATAATAATACCAGCCTATTATTGTCCCACAGCAGGACAAGCATGAGCATTGATGACCACCCTTGATGGCGGGTTCAGAAACTGTTACCTAGCAAAATATTTTTTTAAATTATTCTCACATTTAATTATATTTACTCTCCAATATTAATAAGCACATTACCTAATACAGTATGCTCCTATATGCAAGGAAGTCAGGTTTGACATTCCTCTTGAATAATACAACGGGCTTGTAATTTCGGTGCTATCGTACGGCACGGGCCACGAGAGCCGTTTGTAAATTAAAAATAAATGTTCGTCAAAGTTGTCGGTATATAATTCAGAGCGCCCTCTAACGGGCCATGTTGTAATTGGAAGCGTTTGATAGGGCTGCCATCGAAATACTTGTAGGTACTATCTACCAGATGAAATAAAAATGAAACTGTATTATGCTAAAGGCTTGTACTTACGGACTGGTGCAATATCGCAGGCGCGACAGGCACTGACAAGGAAATTGTGCTACTAGTGTTGCTTCGCGCCCGCGATATCGCACCAGTCTGTACGACCCTTAATGTGTTTATGTATTTTACGAAACGATCTGCTAAGAAGCGGTCAAATGTCAGTGTATTCCCGTTGTCCCCGTATGACATATCCCAGTCACGGGGACAGCCGGACGTGATTAAATTTATTTCCCGTTGTCCCCATAACGTACGAAGTAAAACTTTTTTAAATCGAAACAGCTAGGTTAGCGAGTGCCAGAAACATATTTTTGAATGTAAAACCAAACCACGGAGACAACGGCCATACTTTCCTGTTTTGACTTTGAATCCCTTATCCGACTTAAAGTCACGTTTTTGACTTTGGCTTATCGCTTTGACTGTCGTTTTTTTTTTGGTCAGCCATAGTTAGCCGTAGCCTAGTAGCGGCCGATAGTTCGGTAGTTCGGATTGATGACCCCCTGTTTATGACCCCCTGTTTATGACCCCCTGTTTTCAGGAATACTGTTATCGTTGTCATATAAATTCATGGATTCAACGTAGGCACCGTCATTTTTTCGTCCGAAGAGTCTCATATTCAGATCCAAATAATAAAAATGTCCCTATCATTATCGCACCCCCCGGTCTCATCTTTGATATGCAATGGTCCCATGATACATGAGGCTCCAGGAGCTAGTGTGAAACTGGTTTCATTCGAGTGATCGAGTCTGGATGAACCACGCTGGGGTGCATTTCATTCGTTCATTCATTCTCATCATCATCATCAATTCAGCCGAAAGACGTCCACTGCTGAACATAATCCTCTCCCAAATAGGGGGGGAAATTGTCATAAGCGCCACGCTTGGCAGGCGGGTTGGCGATCGCAGTAAGGTTTTAAAAATGCATGCTGCCCATTCTCTATAGTAAGTCCCTTAGTCACCTTTTTATGACACCCACAGGAAGAAATGAGATGGAGTAATTCTTTACGTCCGGCACCAAACGGAACAGCAACATTCATTCTAAAAGTGAGTTATTCCATGTTTGACCACATGATCGACAATCAACAAAAAAAAACTTCTCAGCGCCTGTTCGCCACATGTAGACACTACAGCCTCATTCAAAGTTTATAAACAGAAATGAATGTCCTATTTAAAAGATATATTTGGCAGCCCTATCCGCCTGTGGGGTGTAAGAGGGTGATAGGAGAGAGGGTGAAAATTAACATGTTTGTCTTGCTTACATCGTCGCCAACACTGAAACTACGCCTAAGTCAAATAAATTTCCTCCCGTTTAACATAAGCATATATACTAATGTTTTATACAAACAGCAGTACGGGACGATGTTTGTTCCCAGTAATTAATGCTAAGAATTAAAAGATTTCGTGCTTTATAATGATTTTGAGTATGTTTTTGTGTTTGTTTTGGACGTATGTTGTATGCTTCATTACAAAGCATTGTGGTTGTTACCATATTCATATTCATTTATTTGCGTTCCACAAGGTAAAAAAGATGTTAACAAAAGGCTTACAGCTAAGATCCGTTGTAGACCCTGTCAGGGCACAGCAAACATTATATGGCTAAAATCAAAATATAATTAAAAAATCAAAATAAAATAAAGAAATCAACATAAAATTAAATTAATAAATCAAAATAAAAAAGTAAAAAATAAAACATAATTTAAAAAATCTAAATTAAATTTAAAAAAATCAAAACAAAAATTAAATTTAAAATAATCTAATAAAAACTATACATGAAAACAACAATTACATTCACATAGAAGTAAATAACAATAACATAAATAAATATCTCCAAAGGTTATAGGCAGAGGTGTGCAGTGGACCCATTTTACCAGCTATTTCTAAGTCCCATGTAATAAAGGGCGAGCCTATTGCAATCAACGAGGCCCAAATCCAGAACCAGTACTGGGCGCCTACTCCGAAGCTTTAATCAGAAGTATCGGCCGAATGTTCGGCCGTTTTATAACTTCCATAGTTTCCTTTTAGGGTAAAATAAAACCATGAAAAACATTTTTTTTAGGGTACCGCCCTTGCACGTAAAACGGGGATGATATTTTTTTTCGTCTAATACATGTTGTGGGGTATCGTTGGATAGGCCGTTCAAAACTAATGTGGGTCAGTGTTAAACATTTTTCAATTCTGAGATCCGTTTGCGTAATATTAAGCTATAAAAAGCAATTTTTTGTTAGTCAAGTGTCCCCCCCCCCCTGCCAGCTAAATGGTTGGTTTTGGATATGTGAAATCCAAATTTATCACACAAAAAACAATTTTTTATGTGATAAAATTACAGATTTACAATTTTTGGACTTTTTCCTATACTTGTGCTGTGCGACCTTGCTTCTTGACAAATTTCGTCGGTGCTCCATGGACCAATTGAAATTTGGCCAGTTGGTCTATGGGGAAAATTACATGTTTCCATCGTCCAATTACTAACTGGGCTATGGATAATTGAGAAATGTTCCGCTGCCCAGTTTAATAGTATAGTAAAGCTTTGTCCATATTAAAAAATAATTTGTCATATTTTTTTTTTAAACAGCTTATTAGATTGTGCGTTTGTGAACTATCGGCCGGGCCTGTCACCTTGCAGCAGTGATGTCACAAATTGCTTCTGTGTTAATGTTTTACCAACATAGTTTGTAAGTAGGTATATGGTTACTAACACAATCCGCCTTATTACAAAACAAGGTTTATCTTGAAACCCAGGTTTAAAACACGGAGCCATTATTGAATTTCGAACTTTATTCCGACTATGGTAAAGTTCCTAAACACAAAACTGACAACTTAGTACCGAACTATGTTTTAAGTTTTGTATAAAGAACGGTATTTCAATCACTGTTACGTTCTTATTACAAAAACTGGCTCCATGGTTTATGCCATGACCAAAAAATAAATCTTACAAAGCAAGATTTATGTTTTATATATAAGGCGGTATGAGTCTTGTTGTTTGAATTAAATGATTAAATTAAATTAATAATAAAGTATAACAAAAGCTTCTTTGAACCTAATGTTTAATAGACTGGTGTGAACTCAGGGTTACAATGGAACATAGTTTTTGGTTACGTCAAGTATTCTCCATAGCCCAGTTGGTAATTGGACGATGGAAACATCTAATTTTCCCCATAGACCAACTGGTCAAATTTCAATTTGTCCACGGAGCACCGACGACAAATTTCATGATTCTAGGTCAACGGAAAGTACCCTCTAGGTTTTGATTTGTTTGCGAGTATCGAAATATGTCGCAATAATGTCGCTTAAATCACCGTATTTTTTTATTGCGTTGACTTAGAAGCTTGATTTTTTTAGAGCTCCAAGGGACCATGGACTTACGTATTTGATATTAATTTCAACTTGATACCTACACGCGTTCCTGAGAAAAGGGGCCTTGACAGACTGACAGACAGACAGACGGACAACAAAGTGATCCTATAAGGGTTCCGTTTTTTCCTCTTGAGGTACGGAACCCTAAAAATAGGATAAATTTTGGTTATCATTTGAAACTTAATAAATTTAAATAAATAAAATATCAAATTTTAGTGATAAACGTCATTACAAATTGTACCATTCAAAAATCAATTAAATTATACCATTACAATTTATTTATTTTTTGTTATTTCTAATGCATACAAATATTAGATTTCTGCACTCCTTCATATAAACTTTAACTGCCAAATTTCATACTCCTCCGTCCGCATAGTTTTCGTAAAAAAGGGTCAGTTTTCGCTTCACGTATTTAATATAATGATATTTTAAAGATTTATATTTTCAAAGTTCCTAACAATACAATACAATATTCATACATTCAATGGAGACATTACCACTTGTATCATGCGACTGAAGCATACAATTTCCAACCACAAATTTATACTTACAATAATAATGTACACTACTATCAGGAAAATATAGTTTACTCGTACACTGTAGAATTAGCTACAGCTAGCCTGAAATTATTTTAAAGACACCTACTTATTGTTATCGACTCAATACAGTTAGCTTTCTGTATTATTTTATACGAAAAATAACGCATTGTAGGTACTTACCAGCAGCCATTTTCATAATTTGTTTATTAAAATTATTAATTATAAATTAACATATAGCTTTCACTGCTGGCCAAACGCAATACGTCATACTCACAGCTACATATACACTGTTTGAACTGTAGCAGGTCGGTGGCGAACCGATACGATTTTCCCCTATGAAAAATCGCTCAACGTGCCTAAAAAAGTATTCACATTCTGTCTAGATGCTCATTATTAACTCAATTGCAATCGTTAAGGGGATGATTTCTACCCGAAATACCTACTGATCTACTTTCCTTAAAAACACCCCATAATAAACGTGGAATAGATTGCATTTTATGCATGGGTAGGAAAATGTTCTATGCCTACCGTAGTATCTATAGGAAGTTGGTTGGTTGGTTACACAGGGAAATAGTTCATTACGACAGTTAGAATCACCATCACCTTAACTAAATCAACAGCCTGTATGTATAAATGACCCATAAATTTACAAACAACAACTTTTTCCAATTCTATTTATTGAACCGAGGTGTGGTAACAAATTCTGGAAATAAATTTTTGGCACTCTAAAATTTTGTTTCGCTGCAGTTCCCTTTAAGGGTGCTACGAGTATCACAAAAAAAACAATTTTCGTCAATTTCTTATCTAATTGTGAGAAAGCTTGAAATAATTGAAACATTAAGTCTGTGTGACTATAAAAGTACAGTTTTCGTGGTGCTAATCCATTCGTGTCAGTCTCAGCACCTGCTAATAGTTTCATCACTTTTGCGCTCTCGAAAATATCGCATAATTCGCCGTTGGTTTACTGAAGATATTGTATAAGTAATCATTAAATAAAAATTTGATTTTATCACACGGATAGCTGCAGCCCAGTGTGTGATTTTTAAATTTCTTGTTATGGTTTGTTAAATAATAGGAAAAAAAACATTACCGACAAAGCTTAAAAAAAAAAGAAAGGTTTTTCAATATTATTTTATGAGACTATTTGTAATATTTTGATAGTTCTTTTAACTACCTTTTTGAGTTGAACATGTCTGCTTACATAAAATATTTTTAACAACTAAATTTATGTTATTACTTATATTGAAGAAAAAATTTCCCAAATTCAACATGATATCGTCAATATTATGTGAAGAGGCAACGGAAATTATTTTTACAATATTATGAACCGACATTTTCAAATAAAAAGTTGCTACATTTGGAGCTGAAGGAGTAATCTATCTGTGGCAATTATTAGTTACATTTGGTTTAGCTTAATTTTGCCGCAAAATGTACAGAAAAACTGCATAATTTTGCTCAAATTTGCGAATGCGTCCTTAAACTAGACAAATAACTTAAACTAGATAAACTATAAGAGATTTTTCGATCATTACAATAACACTGAAATTATGAACAGGTTAAATAAATTTAATCACGTCCCGCTGTCCCCGTGACGGGGATATGGCAAACGGGGACAACGGGAATACACTCAATAACAATTACCTACAACATGTGCAGGACAGCGTAGCTAAACTATAAATAATAAATATTCTCTTCACTTAATAGTTAATAGTATCTCTTATACCTCTATCATAATAATATAAATAGCGGAAAATTGTGTATCTCGCTCGTAAACAACAATAATTTGACGACAACGGTTTATTCCGCTCTTTACAACCCAAAGTCAATATAACAACACTAAAACATAATCATCCGTTCCAATATCAGCTTTAACATCATGAGAACTAAGGTTAATTTCAGAGTGACAAACTTTGCTGAAAATGTCACAAGATTATTTTAAAAGCAATAGAAAATAGACTTTGGTTAGTGTAAATAAGGTTCCTAATGGCAAAACGTGAGTCGTAAAGCGATATACAGAGTGCGACGATTTATCAGGACCTGCGGTTTTTTTATAACAATGCACTGTTAAGTACTTGTCTGTCCTTATGAAAATGGCAGATGGTTTGATATTTATTATTATTTTATAAGTAGGTCTGTCGTATGTCGCCCGATTGCACCATTTTTGCATACCGACAAACAGGCCAAGCGAAAGGCCGTTATAAATTAGGGAGTTACCATTGTATAATTACAAGTTACGGAATTTTCATTTGGCTCCATAAAGGAAACATAAAATCTAAATCTGGGTGATCATGACCAACACTTGCGCCCCAAACTTATATGTTACTGTAGCAGAAAAAAATAAAAACTAATTCCATTACAATATTCCAAGAAATGTTTGTCAAAACACCCCAAGAACCAAATCGAGCCTTAGTTAACATACCAAACTTAACTTAAAAACGTATCAAGAGAAAAAAGCAATGGCGGACACAAACAATGGGCCGGACCGCGTATGTGTAATAGAGAGGTAAAGTGCCTATCAAGCTTCAGACGCTGTAAACATATAAAATGAAGGCGCTTATTGTTCCTTCAGTAACAATAAGAGAAGCATTTTTCCACAATCGACTGAGGCCATTTCGAGTGAGAGGAGTGGAAATAATAACCACTGGATACCGCATCGACGCACGTTTAAACAATCAAACGGGGAACAAAAAGACACTAATGTGGAAATGGATAATGCAGGAGCGACGCAGGGGCGGGGCGCCACTGTCGCAGATGAGCAAGGTTTTAATTGTGATGTGTTGGCCGTAGTTCATATTGTTTCGAAATGTGTGTGAACTATTCTATTTTGTTTCTTGTTCTGCTTGGGTGTTTGTGGACGAGGGTGTGATGGCAATATCTGTCAGTCAAAACAATGAGAGATTATTAGCCAGGTAATGGTTAGTAGAGAAGGGGAACTTCAAGTTAAAACAGAACCTTAATTCCACGGTTGTGTACAAAAAACAAAACTTTACAAGCTAGACTCAACTCAATTTCGAGTCAGTACATAAATCTTCGGTATATTTTCAGCGACTCCTCCCGCTGCCGTCTATCATAGTGACCCCACACTGCGCTCTATGAAGAGGATGTGTGATTAGTTTTATCCTTCGCCCCTCGGAGCGTCACCCCTCCACCCCTCACCCCTTTTGACGCGCCCTTCCCCCGCCATTCTTCGCCAACTGTATCTCGGAACAAATGAATCAGCCTGTATTAACGGGGAAATAGCATAAGCTTTATTATAGCAAATTGAAAGGAACTCGCAGGACGGTTAACAATACGGAATAAAATAAATGGGAAACTCGTTGGTTTTAAACATCGTGGATCATATTTCTGATCAGATGGATTAGTGGTAATAGTAGCAGCCAATGTTACGAAACTGAAGTATCATACTATCAATCATAATCTGAACGATTTTGAAAGATATTATTGCTAATCCATTGCTGCAAATATTTGAAAAAATCTGAAAAAATTGTCTGTTCAATAACGTAAATAACGCAATGCATATGTGATACACACACCCACACACCCACATTCACTCACACACCCACACAGACACACACACACGCACACACACACGCGAGTGCGCGCGCTCACTTAATTTACCCTCCTTTCATTTTGCTTTTGTTTGTTTAACTTAGACTCCTTCTTTGAAATTGAAGATTTTGCTACCTTTTTAATTAAGTTTTATTGTTCTATTATTCAGTAACCTAAATACAATAAAATTGTAACCATTGGAAGGGCGGAATGTCCTAACACAAGCATCTATTTAGCTTAAAAGGACGTTCCTAAAAGTTTTAATGTGATAAATTGAAATAAACATTTTATTATTATTATGTTATTGAACTGTCAAAATTAAAGCCATCGCTACTACGTTACGCAATTACCCCGCTGGACACTCTTTTGAAAAGGTCGTGAATTCAAATTCGAAACAATGACGACACCAAAATCATGGTCGGCATCAAAACTTCATAAAAACGTTATCTTTAACTCATAATTATTTTGATGTTTCAGGCCTTGATATTGAACACTCGAAGTTAGGAGTCCGGGAGTGTATTATCATCTTAGTCTAGGATCATTATTATAAGCGCCATACCGTAACCTAGCCTTTTCTTACTTGATGAAGTTTAACATTTAGCTTCGATAAATTTAATCGACGACCTATATCTAGGTGATGTCCGATGTGCAAAGCTCGATTGTCGCTCCATAGATAGCGCGCACAAGATAGCGGACACTGACGCAATTAGTATAGTCATCTAAATTAGTAAGCCCACTGATCACCAAGTTTGGTCACCGGGCTTACTAATTAGATGGTGGTCAAGACCACTGACCACCCTTACAATAATATCGACACGTAATTGTGTTTACATGGTTTAGTCCCTAATTAGACTATGCCAAAGGCCTCTAATTTAGTGAAGGTAAGATCATTATAAGCTTTCTCATTAATTTAAGACTAATACCTAATGAGCTCGCGATTTGTTATCCCAATTTGTGTTAATGATGTCCAACACAGGTGTCCAAGATGAAGACATATAGTAGAGAGTACTTACATAAGAAATTCTTTACCTTAAGAGGATGGATGCGTAGACGCATAGAACGTTATACCAGAATAATTTGTAAATCAAACATATTCTTAAGGTAGTGTGTCTTTATTCCGATTGGAATACAGATTATCTAGGTTCCCAAATATATATTTTGAATGGACACGGATTTAAACAAGAGTTATGAGAAAAATTAGTTTTCTGTAGAAATTTTAAATTCCTCATATCTCGTCTTTATATCATTGTCCTTAAAAAAAATATATATTTGGGAACATAGATATTCTGTGATCCAATCGAAATAAATACACACTACCTTAAGAATATGTTTGATTTACAAATTATTTTGGTATTACGTTTGTATGAACTACGCATGCTACAGCCCGTTAACTTCTGAGCCATCACCAATTTTTGAACAGCCTAATAATTACTGTAAAAGTGTCCGCTTTTCCAACCGAAACTATGAACCCGCCTACTGTTTAAGTCCGTCAACGAAGGTACGGACCCATCCGAAAGTTGTTTGAAACTTTGGAGTGAACTCTACATCCGATTAATTAACTTTGGAGTGAACTCTACATCCGATTAATTATCTTTGGAGTGAACTCTACATCCGATTAATTAACTTTTCTTCGGACAGGTAAAAACACATCGGAAGTACGGAAAACTGTCAAATCGTGGTGTTATTCATTCTTAGGTCGGCCACGAACTTATGTTCGTAGGTGATTCGGAGTAGGAATCGCCCGTTACTTTGGCCGAAACTACGGATTTTGTGCTCAGGGAGTAGACCTCCAGGGACATTCTTTTTTTACTTTCCGTAATGTATGTTCGGCCACTGGCCACTGACCAGCGATAGTCAGGGCACGAATACCTTGATTATAAAACGGCGAAATTAAATTTCGCGTAAATCGTACGCTAGGGCCGACTGCGGACTTATTACGCGTATACATACGTAGACAGTAATTGCGCGGCACCGCGGAAGTTTATTATTGCGTTTCGTACGCAAAGTTTCGATTAGAGGGGCGCCATGCCGCGCAGCGCCGGAATAACATAAATAATGACCGACTAATGCGCTGGATTGCACTCATTTGCTATCTAGGAAGTTATTCGCACAGATGGTGCTAGATTTTTGTTTTACGCAAAATATGCAAGCTATGTTAATTGAAAGATTCAGTTTCTGCTATTTTTAAATTCAGCCAAAAGTTCTGTCGCTAATTTCAGCGGTTTGACGACACGCTCAGGGTTGTCACTGTCAAAAAACTTAAATAAATCCTTGCCCGTCTGACAAATATCGTTTCGTCCATATATGGAAGTTCAGCCTGAAAGTTCTAGCAAACTGGTTGGATCGTGATTCTCACCTGTAAACGCAATTATTAATAACATAGGCTGTAGATATGGCGAGGCCATGTCAAAGCAGGTATCGCGCGATAGTTGACAGCAAGTGATCGAGTTTGTTAGTGACATCAACTGATGGCACCTAATATCTCGTGCGGTTCAGTTTCATCATGCAAGCGAAGCAAGTTTGTACTTGCAGAGAGATATTAATTACCTAGTTTGATTTATTTGAGGGCTTTGAGGACCCTCATTTGCAGCGTCCGTAGCATGATCATGGATGATGTTAGTGCATCTTTGTCCACATATTCCGATACGCTAACATCATTACACCCCACTGCTTGCCCTAACTCAATAATGTGACCTCACAGACTTCCGCTGCGCATAAATGGCAAATGTGTAAAGACATTATTGGTAACAACACTAACAACATGCTTCCGGTATCCAAAATTCCCCCAGCGATGTGGACTGTTATAAAAAATAATTTACCTTTGGAAGAGGAACAAACATTCTTTGAAAAAAAAAATTGTGCTTTTCGGGGCTGTGCCTAGCCAGTAATCATGTTTCAAGGTTCAATTTTGTTTAAAACTAGGTATGCAGACTATATAGAGTGTTTCTGTTAGAGGTCTGAATATAATGTTGTTTATGGCAACACAAAGTAAGTTATTTTTAGTCTGTGTTAGAAGAAACGTGAAGATGTCATGTCAAATTGTAAAAAGAAAGTGCGTTGTTGTGTGTGTCTGTATCAGTGAATATTAAAAAGAGTTATTAATTAGCAAATCGTTACAATCAAGCTACGGTCAGCGAAAATACAGTCCACCGAAATAAATACAAGCAGTAACAGATGTCATGGGGAAGAATATTATCACTGGGCAGGTAGACATTGACGGACTTCATTTTATAATGACAAATAATGGTCACGTGATCTTAGAACGTAATTACATTACTACAATATAACTATGCAAGTGTGTTGATGATACAGTTTCATAATCAAAAACGGGATCGGTCACCCGCGATCACCAACCCGCCTGCCCTGAAATGATGATGATGATCTTAGAACCTACTTACATTACTACATGACTTATATCAATGTAACTGTGTGTTGATGATATAGTTTCATAATCAAAAAGAGGATCGGCAATTTTTATTATTTTCTGGTCCTTGTGTTTTTTTTTTTTCAAGAACAGGGACCTAGCCGCATTACACATTACCTATAAATAGTATGATAGCGGATAGGTATGACTGTCCGTTCTTCAAACATTGTATGCGTTTATATGGCACTAACATAGTTAATGCACTATTTGTAAAAACAAAATGGATCATGTTGTCTGAAAATAAATAAATAATAATTATTAAAAAATGCAGACTAATAAATTCCTAGAAGAAAGAGATCTTGCACATTAGCGGTTAAGCTTGTAACAAGCTTTAAGGATAAGCTTACAAATCGCCGATTACGCCCCCTTACCCTCGTCAAACAGCTGCTTACGTCGATGACGTAGCTCGGCTCAACAAGTTAGCGATACATGTCCCACCCACCGATCCGACACGTCGTCACACCTCTGACACGTGGGACACGTCCGTAACGACATATTTTAATTATTATTATTATTTATTTATTTATTTATTATAAATTACAAGTTACAACACTGAAACAAAGCACACAATTAGACCTCTGGGGTCTGTCTTAGCATGCCATGACCTGAGATTTGATCAACGCGCTATTAACTATTAAGTTATAATCGAGTTGATGTAATGTTCTTTCAGCTTATGCTTTATGTTTTTACTATTCATTGAGTCTCTGATGTCTACAGGTATTTGTCACTATAACACTATCTTAGCCCTCTCTCACGTCGACAGACTGAATTCTAGATTTCTTCCTATCACGGCTTTTCTCTCATACAAATGAAACAGATTGTTATTTAGTTGACCGAGTGTAGGTACCTTATTTAATAATATGATCGAGGCGGTCGCGTTCAGCCGCACGTCTCTCTCCCCCCGCACCCCCACCCGCGCCTACATAAATCTATTTCATCGTACACTGGCAATAAATTTTATTTCGGGATCTTTAATTCTTTGTTATTGAATTGGATTTTAGTGTTTTATTCGGGTAAACAAACAATACATCGGAACGTTTCAACCGGTACTTAGGGCACGTGTGCGTTTCGTAAACACGACTAGCGGCGCGCGCGTCGTCGCCCGGCTAACTTAATAAAAGATTTTATTTGTAGATTGAACTGCGTTCCGTTATTGCCGCCGTAAAATGGCCGGCTTTTGTCTGCGTTCACAATTAAAACCTCGATAATGTTTAGTTGTAGCGCTGGGCACAAAGAAATGCCGCTCTTTGCTCCAACAATTACGGGGTGGACGTAAATAAACGTGCGCTTGAGCGGCGGCGGCGCGGGCGGCGCGTCCGAGCGACGCGTGAGCTACAGTAGCGATCGATAAAATGTGCAATCGTAAACTTCCTGTACGAGATGGGAAATTGTAAATTAACTGACGAATTGTTCTTTTTCATCTGACCGTTATTATTATTGTACGGTAATGAAGCCGACTTGTTAAACCTTTGCTGTAATTGTGTCGGCACAAGATTTAGAACGCTGTTTTATATACTTTACTACCTATGTGCGGTGTCCATTACTTTGTTAATGAAAGGAAATAAAGCTCGATTTTGTTTCTGATGTTTGTGCCATTAATTGGTGAGTGTGAGTTCTCCTCGCGTTGTATTGTTTTCATTTCACATAAACGTTATCCGTTGGTTGATTTGTTCTGCCCCGTACGAGTCAAAGCGTAAACAATTTCAGTGAAAAATGATATTTTTATTGCGTTTGACACCTCTAGCCACACGATGTCGTTCTGTACACGTACCAACTTTTTTCAGCTGAAATGTGACACGACATATAAAAAAAAACCTCTGTGGTTTTACATATGGTGGCGACGAGCGCGATGGCTCATCATATTATGGGGCTGTAAATTTCGTGGTCCTATCAAAATCAGTTTCCATAATCTATGAAACAATTAATAGATTAATCGGCAACCATTTTCTTCTAAACTTAAGTGTCTAACTCCTCTTGGTGTTGCAGGCCTACAGCTGATTACTAACTTTAGACAGGTCCTTGGCCTGTGTGCAATCTTATTACATAAGTTTTCTCATTTATTTCTATGTTTGTTAACGGCGTTTTCTTTGTTCGCAGGCCAAAATGATTGAAAACTCCCAGGCCTGGCTAGGAGCTTCCACTTCGGCAGCAATTGCAGGTTCGTTCTTTGTTTTTAATTCTAGAATATTTAACTCTTTAGTACCTAATTAATGATGGACTTATAAAAACACAAGAAAATCGTGTCTATGCGTCGCGTCGTACGGTCTAATTTTTTTTACAATATTATTATTTTAAAAGTGAAATTGATAGGTAGTTTTTTTGTAGTTTTGTCAGTTATCACTGAAAGACTATTCTAATGCAAAATGCATTAGAATAGTCTCTAGAATCAATTAGAACAGTCAAATATTGTATGAAGCATTGTGATTGGTTGTGGTGGCTAATTGGGTCAACAAATCACATTTCACAACAGCTAACTTAATATCTAAAAGATTAGGTACTTTCAGTACCTATGGTTTTACTTTAATAAAAAATTTAAATCGTTCAATTCGTCAATTGTTTTTACTAGTCTGTCTTTTGTTCGTAAAATTACGTTTTTCTTTTACATTTTTTGTTGTTCATGTTTTTGTAGATTTAAGAAAAATTGTTTTATTTTAAATGTTCGTTTAAAATCCGTGTTTTGCTGATGCAGTAGTAGGACAGAGGAAGTTCAAATGAGTAATTAATTTATATTGAAAACAGAAACATGCGTTTGTGACTACAATCATGGAAATTCTGATGACTTAATAGTTTCTATAGTCATTTTATTGATAGTTCGCGCAATATATAATACAATAATAAATAGCAAAACATAGTCAGTCACTGTATTTTATTGCAAATACTTCTCATTGGTAATAACTTCTATTCTTTGCTGTCAATAAAACGTGAGAAAATAATATAGAAACACTATTATATGATCTCGATACAACATTGTTAGGGTTACGATGGTCGTGCGTAATGTTAGTTAGAAATTTATAGTTTAATGGCATAAAAACGGGCATTGTAGTAAGCCAGGCAGATGTCTTACATTGTGAACGTACAACTTACTGGTTTCCTGAGTTTCTCGTGGCTGTTGTGTCGTATGTAATGATGGTATAGTTACTTATTTATTTATTAAAGAACACCAACAGCATAATTACACATTCAACATTGGTTTACAAAAGTATTTAGGGAAAGCATTAGTACTGCAAGTTATAGGTGTGTATATAACATTTAAAGAAAAAAGACATTAGATAGAAGCTTTTAAACTAAAAGTAAAATTTAGTTTAAGTTAAGTAGGTAACTTCAATAAAAAATGAAAACCGGTTGTCATGGTGATGCGGAGGAATGAGGAAAATGCCGTGAGGAAAGTTTTGAGTATGAATGTCGATGGCTATAAGAGTAGGGGAAGACCGAAGAAACGATGGACGGACTGAGTGAAAGATGATTATAGCTAGAAAGCGAGTGACTACCGGATAACGACTAAAAGAGAAGTAGGGAAGAAAGGGACATGTTGCGCCGACCCCAATTAAATTGGGATAAGGGGGGAGATTTTTTTTTTCTTTTTATAAGACGTTGTCCCACACTAGTAATTTCTCCTGTATCGTGGGTGCGTTTACAAACATTTAAATTCACATACACAAACAGCCAGACCCGAAACAACTACTTGTAGGTCATACAAATATTTGTTCCGTGCGGGAATCGAACCCGCGACACGCAGCGCAGCAGTCAATCGCTTAACTAATTGCGCCAACCGTGCCGTCAAAGAATGTTGAGGTAACTTCAATAAAATAATGAATCAAGGGCATGAACATATACTTCCAGAACTTATTGTAAACTTATTCCCCCTTATTACAAAACAAGGTTATCTTCAGACCCAGGTTTAAAACATGGAGACATAATTGAATTTCGAACTTTATTCCGACTATGGTAAAGTTCTAAAACACAAAACTGACAACTTAGTACTGAGCTAAGTTTTCAGTTTTGTAAATAGAACGGTATTTCTATCACTGTTACGTTCTTATTACAAAAACAGGCTCCATGGTTTAAGCCATGTCAAAATAGAAATCTTGTTTTGTAATAGACGGTATAACCCATTCGATAGCACCTTGAAATAAAAAATTGTTGACAGGATCCAACAGAAAAAGATTGAAAAAAAAAATTGGTAATGAACCGCACGCTTACGGTGCGTTGTAGGCTCACAAATAAAAAACACTAAAACGCCCACGGTGCGTTGCTGGAACGGAATGGGTTAAGAAACCAGTAAAATGGTTAGCTCAATTTTCGTTAACAGCCAGACAAACAGCAAGCGTGGCAGCTGAGTCTTGGTCCAGGGCAAGGATCAATTCAAAACGTATAGAGACTTTAAGTGAAGGATTTTGTTAAAAGATATTTGTCTGGCTTCTTACTTTTCCTTTGACCATAACATACAGAAATAGGAGATACTTTGTCGAACTATGCAGAAAAACTTATGAGAATATGGAGTGCAAGAATAGTAGTAGAAGACCAGGGGACTGGTAGATGCTTCTCAAAATTAGATTCCTTTGAAACCAATAAAAAATTAATTAATTTATTATTTTCGTAATTGTTTTGGCTGAAGAAACTGCATCAGCTTTGGGATATACAACAACAATACCGTGCAGCTACGACGCTGAACAGCCGCAAGCCTTCGTTCACAAAGACTTAATATTCCTGTGTGCACCAACATATCTATTTGTTTTACCACCTATCTCATTCTTAGGCATAGCTCAATCCTCCGCTGGTATTCAACGCACGCCTTTTATTCAGAAAATCTAGGACAAATCCAAACCGATCTAATCGGGCCAACCTTCGAAGTATTTTCAATCTACAGAAACGACTATTATATATTTTACTGCTTATAAAGTAATAATGAAAATGTTTTATAGGATATTAAATATGTCCATAAGTATTTTATTGACCATAAAATAATATAAAAATGGTCAAAGTATCGTTAGAAGATTGATAAAGTTTCAATTATTAGGTCTCTCGAAGATAAAATCTAAATTAAGTACTGTTTAAAAACTACTGCAACAGATTGATACGGATTTGTTTGTGTTTGAAAGTTTTTGTTGCCCCACCCTGTCAGATTACCACGGTCATAGCACTCGCAAGCTGAAGTCTCCAACGTGGACACAGAGTCAGCTGCAAGAAGCCATCCAAGCCGTCGTCACCCAGAGGATGAGGTTTACGCAAGCCGCCACGCACTACGGCATTCCCAAGGGAACATTATACGATAATATACTAGGGAAATCTAAACGAATGGCCGTCTTAGACGAAGCCAGTCTGTTAGCCAGCGAAGAAAGGGCCGTGTTAGACTTCTGCTGCGAGACCAACGTCTCCCCTTATAACAGACGAACTAAAAAGTCTTTAAAAGAAGTACTGCCTTACGTAGAAAAGTTGAGAAGGATAAGGGACCCAGGGTTCTCGTTCATAGGTCTGACAGGGTTCAGATGGTGGTGGGCCTTTTGTAAGAAGCATTCTATTGTGTCTCTGTACTATGAAGGGTCACTTAAGAATAAAAACCCGAAAGTTAAGACTGAGTTCAACCCGGACGAAGAATCGTGAGCTGTGATTTACTAAAATAGCAACAGGTGGCGCCATCTGTGTTTCTGTATTGATGATTATAATTATACATATTGTTCGTATTTGATCTTTCAGTTCAGACAATTAAGTTCAGACTTTTAATGATTTTATACTGAAGATCACGTCTAAACGAGTAGCGTTAATGATTTGAAAAAAATATATGTTAAATTAGAGCATTTTCTCAATAATTTAATTTGTGAATATTTTAGATTATGTTTCTATTACATAATGAAATTAATTTGTAAAGTTATGTCTAACGCAGATAATAAACTGAGATAGGATATTGTTAGTTAAACACATGCCTTTTCTTCCGATAAGAACTTCAATACACTTTTATTCATTAAACAAAAAAATACTTACGTCTGTAGCGCATTATACTTATGTAGGTATTAGCACTAAAGTGGTCGTAATGTGTAAACATTAATATGTATATATAATCATTGGCATGCACCCCAGGCTATAGAATCGTCGCCACTTTCATGCTGTATCATAAAATATAACTTTGTCATAAATAAAATAATACAAGAAAAAATCGACAGGGAGGTAAGTGTGTCCACTTACCTTTTTGCCGCATTTTTCTTATAAATTCGGCGTTGAATAATATTCACACAAAATTAAGTAATTTAAGACCGTTATTTTAAATGAGTGTCGATTAATAGCAAATATGATTCTCAATTCATAATTAATTTTGATTATGAAACCATTTTTATTCCGTTAAACGACAGGTGTGCGTCGTAGTTATTAAAATTTAAACAAGCATAATTGCAGAGACATACTTTTCTTTTTCTCGATGGCATTTTATTCTCTTATTTATTACATCGCCAAAATTAACTTGTAATTATCTCGTCTATAAACAATTAGGTATACGTTTGTTTCATACGAACGCGGGATTACCACGCTGATGGACTTTAACGGGTTAAGCAGCATTTGGCGCCAAACCGCATTTTGGCACAATTTAATGAGATATAAAAGTAGATTTCAATGCAATGAGCAGTAACAGGTTGGCAGCCCATCGTCCTGTGTAACTCCAGTGACACGAGTGACCCTTCTGGTGACACCTTCAGAGTTATCTGACGCAGAAAAAAATCGGTCACTTAAATAGTTTATGTGTGAAGCCTTTTATGTAAAACGCAGATGACTGACATGGCAACTACACGCAGATGACTTGACATGGCAACCACACGCAAATATCTGACATGGCGACCACATGTAGATGACTGTCATGGCAACTACACGCAGATGACTGACATCGCAACCACACGCAGATGACTGACACGGCAAATAAACGCAGATGACTGCCATGGCCACCACACGCAGATGACTGACATGGCAACTAAACGCAGATGACTGTCATGGCAACTACACGCAGATGACTGACATGGCAACCACACGCCAATAACTGACATGGTGACCACACGCAGATGACTGTAATGGCAACTACACGCAGATGACTGACATGGCAACCACACGCAAATAACTGACATGGCGGGCAACTACACGCAGATGACTGACATAGCAACTACACGCAAATGACTGACATGGCATCCACACTCAAATAACCGACATGGCGACCACACGCAGATGACTCTCATGGCAACTACATGCAGATGACTGTCATGGCAACTACACGCAGATGACTGACATGGCAACCACACGCAAATAACTGACATGGCGACCACACGCAAATAACCGACATGGCGACCACACGCAGATGACTGTCATGGCAACTACATGCAGATGACTGACATGGCAACTACACGCAGATAACTGACATGGCAACCACACGCGAAAAACTGACATGGCGACCACACGCAGATGACTGACATGGCAACTACACGCAGATGACTGACATTGCAACCACACGCAAATAACTGACATGGCGACCACACGCAGATGACTGTAATGGCAACTACACGCAGATGACTGACATGGCAACCACACGCAAATAACTGACATGGCAACCACACGCAGATTGATATCGCAACCACACGCAGATGACTGACATGGCAACCACACGCAGATGACTGACATGGCAACCACAATTTAGTATGAAATTCTTTCTATAAATCGTAGATAAGGGGGTCGTCCATAAACCACCTAGGTAACGTGTGAGGGTAGGTGGAATGGGCACGTCCTGTCGTTTGTCCACAAGACTACAAGGAGGAGATGGTTTAAGTATTAAGTAAGTAATTATTTCACTACTTTTCTTTCCTAGCTACTGAAAAATATTCTCCCTGAATTCTTATAATCCAATTTATTAAAGTTACATGGGAAAACTAAAAAATCGAAAATCGTTACGTGGTTTATTGAGGACCCCTATTTCATACAACCATTTACAACTTACATGAACTCAGTCATTTACTGACACCCTTACTTATGAAGTGACGCCTCATGGTACATTAAGCATCACGATTTTCAAAAATTCTATGTAATTGTTTATTACATTGCAATGTAAAGACTTTAGCGATATTTTACTGAATTAACCATAGGACATGTAATGTTATTTTTTAAGGGGTTCCCACCTTTTTAGAAGGTTATTTTAATTTTATTTACACGTAGAGTTTTTTTAGAATTTAAGAATGATACACATTAGTTTATTTTTATTAAAGATCAAAACTGACTGATCAGTCAAAATTAGCGATGCTGATTTTGATGTTTGCAATTTTACTGTATTTCGTTTAAAATTATTTCTGAATTAGAGATGTATGACGTTAATTTGAATAGGTATAGTTAAAAACTTACTTTTATTTATGTGACGTAGGTAAAGAAAACTGCCATTTGTTTAAAATTAACTAACTTTTCAAAGGCGATTCTCATTTCACTGTTTTTTTTTTTAGGTATATGATTTCGGTAAAACGTCCTCGATGGCATTTAGCATTACTTTAATTTACGTATCGAAAGTTTTCTTTTTGTGATAGCACTATATTTTAATATTAATTTAGGGCTTAATTACGGTACATGAGGTAATTTATAGTTTATGTGATAATTAAAGGATTATTGTAGATATTTAAACGCGAAGTAATATCACAATTTCGTACTTTTTAAATGTTATAGGATGTAGAATATATTTACACGTATACTTTGTAAGTTTTCAAGACATCTGCGAATCGGTCAATGATAGAAACCGTCAACTTCCATAGTAATAAATTGATGGCCAGGTTTGAACAGATATATAAATATGTTGGTATTATAACTTAATATAAGGGTATAACAGCCATCACCTGTACCACGGCGTGTATCAGAATATTTTATAAACACATGAATAATTAAGACGTTTTGACATTTACCCGAGAACCTTAAATGGTATGTCAACGGGGAGACATGGTGTGTAATTTTCCATTAAAAATTATGGTTATAACTAAGAACGAGGTAATATATTTTTAAGCCTCAATTTTCAGGCATCAATCAAAAGATACCGTCTTCACTCTGACAGCTTCATATAATTTAACAATTGTTGATCAATGAACGGTTATTTATGTACCTGCTATCACACACAGACGGTACACACTATATTTGTATATGTCACTGTATGATTATATTATCAACATCGTTAGGTATAATCTATCTAGCGAGTTATTAAACCATTGAAAAATTGTGAACTGCAACAAACCATTTACAATTTAACGCATTAATTTTTGATAGTTTATAAATTTATGACATGGGAACAGCATGTTTTCTGCATGAAATATTGTGACTAAGTATACTACTTGTCAAAAAATAATAGGCCCGTTTTAACTTGAATTGATTTATCGTGAGTATTGAGTACCGAGTCCGTGCCTCGGAAAGCACGTTAAGCCGTTGGTCCCGGCTGTCATTCGAGGGTCTTTGATAGTCGTTACGGGTCGTCAGAACCCCCAAAGTCTAGTCCAGTCTTACCAAAGGTTATCGTGTTACCCAGTAACTGGGTTGTGAAGGTCACGCTGAAAAAAAAGAGTGTTTGCTTTAACAAACATCTTGTTTATTGTGATCACGCATCTTGACTCCATACGAGCCTAACAAGATCTTGACTTCTGAAGCTAGGAGAACTTTGTTAAATTATCATAGTTCCGTCAACTAAGTAATTAGTTAATTTAATTACGGGTAGTTATTTAATTTAACTCAAATGTTGGTCAGTTTAAGAATGATGTAATGCTAAAAGTTGCTTGTTACCATCAACTAAAATTATTATTTGATTTAAAAAAGTGAAGAAGTAAAATCAAACAAAGCATGTATGATGTAACAAAGACCGGTGAATATTCTGTAGGTACATGTCACATTGTCGATTTAAAAAAATTAATTTGTTCTGGCAAATATGCTATCTTGTTTATAGTAAATAAATAAATAGCGATTCCAAACATTTTAATGTGAACTAAGAGAAAATGTATCTTAGTTAGCTCGCATTTTTTTCAGTGCAGATAGGCAGTCGCTCCATGTTCAATACTGGTATTCTGCTCCGGTTAGATTGGTAGCCGACCCCGACATAGTTGGGAAAAGGCGGATGATGATGATGATCGAGTACCGAGTCGTATGGTGAATCAATTTAATATTATACATTTTCGGGGTGCTGATTTTAGATCTGAAGTCAGATTTTTCGTATCAGCTTTAGTTTTTGTTCAGGATTTAATGAAAACGTGACTTTCAAGAAAAAAATATTTTAATAAAAAAAGACTTTAGAAAAACAATCACTAGGTTGGTACTAATCTAAAAAAAATCTTTTTTAATGTTTTCTTGCTTGACTTGGTTGACTAGGACTGTTTTTAATGCTCCAACAGTAGTAGGTTTCCCGCTTATATCAACCACATCATCTTGATGATTGGAAGGTTTCCCGCCCGATAATTGGTGTTTGATACTTGAAATGGGGTATTTTCTTATTCTCGGCATTTGTTGCGAGTGTCCAAAGGAAATCCAAAGTAATCAAAATACACCCGTTTTACGAACTCCAGCTCCGACACACTAACGGCCGAACCCAATAACTTATTTTCAGTTAAAGACAGATCGCTATTGGTGATAGACAGTATAATTATATCTATGCTCGGATGGCGTCTCACAATCATTGATAAAGGCTATCTATCTAACGAAAACAGTAAGTAAGTTTCTCTACGTCGCCCTCCCGTGCGTTCCATTACAACCAACATCACTTTAAAAAACAACATTTGTAATTAGGGTTATATTAAAACTTCTTTGTTTCTTACTTCTGAATAAGTTACTGGATTAAGGTAATTTTATATTTTTTTTTATTTTTTATTAAATAATTTTCTGTAGATCCATATTTGTTATGGTCGCGAATCAAAATACAACCTGTTACTGACCTGCAAATTGCAAAAAACGTAATAAAATTTGAATTTCGCGGGCTACCTTAGCGCATTAATGTTATTTTTTTTTTTTACTTAAATTTATGTTGGAATGGTGCTTGCACGGGGGGTGTTAATAAGGGGGGGGGGTTAATTTTCTGTTATTTTTTGCCTAGGGCGCACCGTTTTCGAGATAATAGAATTTCAATTTTTTTTATTACTTTAGATAAAAAAAAAACATCTTTGATCATTATTGTAAGTACTAAAGAGTTCATTTTGTCTTGGCTACTTTACGTTTATTCGGGGAATAGCCAAATCTGCCATCTGTAGTACTGTCCTGTCAAACAAGTCGTATATTGGGACGCATACTTTTGCATTTTCATACAAAGAGATATCTGTTGTAGGCGATGCACCCTCCCATCAGTAGATAGCGTGGGCCGGTATGATTCCTAGATTATTGGGAAACCATCGATAGATATATTTTTATATCTCCAGTAGGCCGAAACTGGTGATATATAAGTTGTTGGGTTCGGCCGTAAGTCTACAGTTTTTGAAAGTATATTCACCACAGATGTTACAGAAATAGTTGCGACCGTTTTTACAGCTACTCGTATTTCTTGACGTGAACATTGTTAAAAACTACTGCCCTGTTTTATGAAAGTTAAGTATAACTATTACAAAAATATGGCCAATAGCTGTATCTCAAATACTACAGATTTGAAAACAGTGACCTCGAATTAGTGAACAACAGCCATAAAATTCCATGCAACAAAAGAAAAGTCTAATTTTGTTCCCTTGTGTGTCCACTTACAAGCGACGAACGTACCTTGCGCTAATACTAAATAGCCAAGAAACGGCGACCAACTTGGAAGAAGCGCTCGGTCGTGGTTGGTCACAGTACTAACTATTTTTTTTTTGTCACGGGTTGGAAAATCCTCATGGATGTCCTCCGCCCTGGGGCGGGCGGAGGGGTCTGTCAGACTCTTACTGACTAAAAACCACCCCAGTGGTCCCCTCCCACACTTGCACCGGGGATCTTGGGATCTATTATTACTTCCGCAATCCCCGGCTAGAGCCGGGCCGCCTCTATGGGCCACCTCAAGTCTGGGGAGAGATGAGGTGTTTGAGCCCCCCCTCCCCCCCTCCCCGCGACTTCTGAAAGGGGCGCGCGTGGAACACTACGCGCTGCCACCTCGGGTCCAGTGTGATAGGGGGCGGCTGCCGACACGCAGTGCGCCTGCTGCGGGCCGGGTGAGTGGACGGGATCTCCCGCTCCCTTCTCGCAGCCTTTTCTGCGACACGACTGTTTCGCAGAAGGACACCACCGCGTCCCAGGACTCCTCACTGCCGACCATCGACTCGAACACGGCCGGCAGCGACAGGTCTCCTCACTGCCTACTCCTGAGATGAGGGCACGGCGTGGCTCCTCCCAAGCGGGTCACAGTTCTAACCTAAACTAATCCATTTGGTCGGGGTGCCTTGGCTTAGTTATTGCGACCAATTCGGCTACCGTCAAGACCTACCAATCAGGGACAGGTCACAATTTTACGGGTGATAAAATCGGACAAATTATGAACCCTGTCTATAAGTGCAGGTTCGTTCACAATTTGACGATTTGACATTGATAGATTATAAACTACCGCAAATGAATGCGTTTTATTGTATATGTTCACGATTTTTGTATAGTTTATGATCTCGCTAGATGATAGAACTAAATGCTCACAATCTTACGGTGACTTATGTACCGCATGAATTTATTATAGTTATTGGTATTAGGAGACTTCACAAACAATTTATTTTAATTAGTCTTCATTTTACATGCTGTGGCATGTGACTTTAATAAGATAAATAATGTTAATTTGTACATTTGGGTGTAGCATCTTGTGTGGTGAGCTACAAAGCTTGGCCTATTCACTGTGTACACATTAATCCTTACAAGAATCTATGCAGCACGTGTAATGGCTTATATGTGAACATGCAGACATTTACTCATGTTCTGTACTGTGTGGAACTAGCTTTTCTCAGTCTGTTCATAGTTTCATGATACTGTTACTGACGTTACGGATTTAAAGCTTTTACAGACCTGCGCGACTCGCGACGCGACACAAAGGCAACGCTCGTCGCGCGACACGCGGGGCCTTTGTGTCGCGTCGCGTGTCGCACCAGTATGTAGAAGCCTTTACATTTTAATCTACATTTAATAAGAGCCATATTTGACTATCATAGAAATATGATCAGAGATGTATGAGTCATTTTTATATGAATAACCTATGACGGTATCGTATCTACATATGATTAAAATTGTCTATGATCTTAACCGTCTAATCTCAAAAATGGCGTCAACATATCGAAACAACAAAAGTATTAATAAACTTTTACGATGAAAAAGAGAATTTTTTCCAATTTTTTTGCGGTTTATAGCTTTTTTAAATAAATTAATAAAATTGCACTCATAGCTACGGAAAATACGGCTAAATTTGTTATTCATCTTGATTATAAGTATGACGTTTACCTATAATGACCTATATGATCATAAATATAATAAGTAAAAATGAAGAACATCATCATTTAACTATGATCATAGAATTTGATAGATATGAAGTCATATTTGTATGATAAATATATAATAGTGTAATTGGGGCCAAATAGAAAAATAAATAAACATTTAATGAGAAATTTCACACCATGTCCTTATTATTCACGACTTTTGCTCAATAAAATACTTTAAAGTAAATATTAATGAGGGGAATCTTATCGTGATACTCACTATAAAGTTATATGTTTAATTGATAGTAGGATAAAAATTATATCTGTTATGTTATCAGCCGGCTGTTATAAGCCATCAAGTATTTTTAGGGTTCCGTACCCAAAGGGTACCAATGGGACCCTTTTACTAAGGCTACGCTGCCTGTTCGTTCGTCCGTCCATTGTAGATAAAAGTAAGTAATAAAGATAAAAAATTAAGGGGTCCCCATACAAGAAACATGTTTTTTTTAAATATGATATATTTTATGTACGAAACCCTTTGTGTGCGAGTCCGACTTGCACTTGGCCGCTCTTTTAAGATTTGTATAGATAACACGAATCCATATAGTGTTACATGTGTTTACTGTAAATAGCAATAATAAATACCTACACGCGGCCAGTAAAACGGGTAACGCGATATTTTAATTACTTCAAAAAATAATTCAGATTCTTTTGGCGCGTTATTAAAAATACCAAGTTTATTATTTCCCTCCACGGCTCTGTAGTTATTCGATAAAAAAATTGCTGCTTCTTTGTGAAAACTTTATTTAGTTCTCTATTAAAATAGTTGGAATGTAAAGCGGGCTGCGCTCGTGTTTTTGTTCGTCACTGTACAAAGTTATGGTAGGAGATGCTTATTTACCGTAAATATCATTGTTAGTACACATTTAAAAAATAATGCGTGCTGCTTAAAAGGCGATTCGATGGATAACATAAATATATTTGTGTTAAGTATTTTATTATATGATGATTAACAATATTTTTCATATTAATGACTATTGATAATTGGCAGAGAACCGAAAAATAATAACCAGCTGATAATTCTATCCATGGATCTGCAACAAATATATTTTATTAATTATGGTTAAGTAGGTACTTAAAATTTAGTTTGTGTTTGTGTTGGCTTTCGACAAATTAGGTATTAAGGCTTCTAGATACTGGCGCGACTAGTCGCGCGACGCGACACCGGTAGAACAATTTCCTTGAATTTTTCATAAAAACTGTTCTACCGGTGTCGCGTCGTGCGACAAGTCGCGCCAGTATGTAGAAGCCTTTACATGATTGAAATACATAAATACGAGCAATTTGAGCCCACTCCCTCTCGAAGAGAGGAGGCCTGTGTCCCAGCAGTGGGAACATTATAGGCTGATTATGAGCAATTTGAGAAAGCGCTATTACGACATACATAGCGACAAACAAAAACTATTGTTTAAGAAATATCCTAGTTTCTTTTTTCCGGGTTGTAAGCTATATGTACTTCCATAACCATTACGGACTTAATGCAGCATAATTAGTTTTGATACTGTTTGCCGGAGCCCGTGGGCAAAACTTCTTTTCGAAAATACCGTCGCAGGTTCGCAACATTTGTACAACCTTCATAATTACAGAATGCCGCTCCGGACAGGAAACAGAAGAATGTTTTTACCGCATATATTTTTCAATGAAATACACAATTATGTTTTATCGCTAAATATAAATTAAACGCACGCTCGCATTCTCACTTTTTCTTGCATTATTACACACAGCCCCACCTGCGCGGCTGGGTCTGCGCACCGCTCTAGTATGTTTTTACTATGCATTTTATAAGTAAATAAATTTTGTATGTCATAGTTATACCCATTTTCGAGTCAAAACTAAGTCTAGGACTAGACTGAATATAACTGGCATAAGTAAGTAGTTCTAGGCGAATGGCAAAAAAAAATTTTTGACCGTAGTCCAGTAATTGTTTTTGAACATGCTCTACAGATGGAACAAGTGAAGTCTGTTTACAAATTAAACTCATTCGAGAATTGCTTAAAAGGACACAGGTTATTTTTGTTAGACGACATGAAAAAAAAGTACCGTAGTTTTAATAAAATCTTCAAGAAACATTATCAGACAATAATAACTATGACTGGGAAAGAATTTTGTCTGCAACATAAAAGTACATATTAGGTACTCAGAATTTATTGCAAAGTGAAAACTAAACGGTTTTATGAAAATTGTTGATTACTTCTAACGACTGTCTATTGTCAGTTAACTTTGTTATACATTAATTAGTTTGTTCGTCAAATTATGCTCAATATCTAGTAGATTTAATGCTCGTAGGACAGTGTCCTGCCTAATCCTTCGGGGATTACAGGCGTTAAGTTATGTTTTGGCGCCTTATTTATGTAAAAAAACATAAATAAGGCGCCAACATAACTTTGGGTAATATTTTTGTTTCTGCGTTCTTCTGCCATCCAGTGTATCAGCTTTAATTTTAAATTGGAAGCACAAATTCTCTTACGAGTAGTTACATTCGTCAAAAATAAAAAACCGAGCCTTCTAAAATGTTGTATGTACTCTAATTGGGTAAAAAAACCGCTCTCTTTTTATTTTGGTTTACATACATGTTTATTAATTTTATTTTTATTTGTTTTTTGGAACGAAGTTCCTTATCGGAAATTATACTCTGCACACTTGGCCAATGAGAGATAGACCGAACAAAGTGTACCGTCACGATACTTTTGTTACGGTACTAAATCGGTCTAGCTATCATTTGCCAATTTTTCACAAGCGAAAGGAACTTTGTTCCAACCGGGGGTGTCCCACGACACCGATTCCAACTTTACGGCGGATCGGAACATGAAGCGAGTCACTGCGCAGTAACAAATTCACGCGTTAGTGGGGGTAAGGGATGCGGTACCGCGCAGCTAGTAACGCACTTCAGAGCCGCCATAAAGTTTGACGCGAACTTATGTTCTTTTGAAACTAAATCATTTAATTGTCTTAAGTAGCAAGTGACCATTATACTGATTGATATTATTATAAACAATAATATTATTATTGAACTGTAAACACTAAGTTTAATGAGACTTTTTTGTCACAAAGTGGCCATAACATAGTATAATATAATAAGTTTTTGACTTAGGTACATCCAGATAATTAAGCATATAAAATGTATGGAAAATTAATAGTTACTTATAATATTTGATATTTGGAACAGTGTTATATTCAATCCCCCTTTTTCATAATTCATAATTAACTTTATTTTCTTAAAAAACGACATTAATGACATGTCTTGAGAAAACAGGTGGTTTTCGGTAAAAACGGAGTATTTTTTATGCACCAAATATGTACTACTACTAATCGATTCCGTACTATTAATTATGTTTTACTGCCTTACTCCTATAAGCTTTGACGTTTTTTTATAAGCTTCATAAATGCCACTATAACCGACAGTTACAACATTTTAGTAAACAGAAGTTTGTCAATAAGGGGGTAAAACAATCATTCCTAAAGCGAGGAATATACTACGCATGCCAGAAACTTGCACAGAATGCTCTTTGCAAGTAGTTTGCAGGCCAATGAGCCATAACAACCTCTGATTGGTGACTGTCACATCGGCATGCAATCTACTTGTATACTTTTGTGCAAGTGTATTCGTGGTTTTAGTTATAAAATAATGTCAAACGCATTCCTCTGTCAATTTTCAAGTTTTATATTTTTATTTGTAAGCGAAGGTAGCGCCATCTCTCGTCCTAATGGACAAGACTGTACTTTATACATAAAATCATTAATTTTAATTTTTTTATGCAGTTTTATTTATTTCCCGCTAATTTTTATTTGTTTTTCTGGTAGTAACAGGTTCCTTATCAAGGTCAGTATGTAGAGTGCTTTTTATTTTATTTTTCTTGACTTTTCCGGGCTATTTTCCCTACTTTGAATGGCTCGGAAAAGTTATTGTTTTAACATGATGAGGACATTGTTTTTTTTTTTTATATGTGTATTTAACAGGCGTTACTAATATAAATAGATCCGCCCCGGGACTTCTTAACGGGAAAGTGAAGCGTCATGTTCAGCAGTTTGTTTAATTTTCCAAAATTTGTGTTTAGCCGAATATTAATGTGTAATAATGGTGGATTATTAATCATTAAGTGTTTGTGAACGTGCATTAGTGTTAGTTAGTTAGTTATTTATAATTCATTTCATCAATACTATACAAGAACTAAAACGTGACATTGGCTAAATGCGCAAACCGTGCGAAGCCAGAAGAAAAAAAAAAAAAAAAAAAATCCGCCCCATTGTTCAGTCGATTTTTGGCGCGAAACGTCATTTGTCACATCTGGCGTTTCGCGCCAAAAATCGACTTGATTCAGTTCGCTGGACAATTAAATTTTCGTGTAAATGATTAAAACTGCTTGCTCACTTACACGAAATTAAGTGCATTTAAGATTCTTTACATCCTGTTAATACACTCGGTGGTAATAACACAGTTACAGCTTTTGCAACGTAAATAAAAGATTTTTTATAAGTAACTTAAATTTTCGTGCGTATCTCATGTCGTCCATAGCTTGAAAAAGTTTAATTTAAGAAGGTGTTACTTATAATATGAATGCAACAGGAAACGATCCCGGAGGTAAATTTATCTTTAGTTAAAGTAAGCTTAAGTTTACAGGTTCCTTACTTGGTCAGCAGGTGTTGGTTTATGTTAGGTTAGGGATCCGTGTTCGTGAAAAGCAAACGAAGTTATAAAAAACAACAACGAAGCAAGTCAATAACAAGCTTGTAAAAATACTAAGTACTAATGTATTATCATTAAATAGTTCTATATCACCGAGCACTAAAGCCTCGTACAGACCGGCGCGACACCTCTAGAACAGATTCTATGAAAATTTCATGGAAATTGTTCTACCGGCGCCGGCGTCACGTCGTGCGTCAAGTCGCGACAGTCTGCACGAGCCTTTAATGAAAATCATTGATATATTATGGACAAAAATATAAAAAATTACGTGTATAATTGCACGACCCTCACTTTCCTTTTGGGCAAATTAATTAATGCGAAAGCCCGCCTATAACTAACTGTATTTGCCTAGCCTTTTCCCAACTAAAGTTGTCGATGTGTTGCGATTTTTTATTTTTATAATGTTTTAATGGCCTGGTTGCTGGGACCTTTTGGCCAAAACTTTATTTAGTTACAAAACTTGTTATTATTGATGAAATGAATGCATGATGATGATAATCCCCGCCCGCTTCCCTTGAGTTTCAGTAAAGATGTGGCACTTTACTGAGACCTCACGCGGACTTCTTGACTTGGGAGAACTTGAAGCGAAGTTGCACTGTTTTGTTTCATTTGCCTACACTAATGCACGTTCACAAACACTTAATGGTTAATAATTCACCATTATTACACATTAATATTCGGATAAACACAAATTTTGGAAAATTAAACAAACTGCTGAACATGACGCTTCACTTTCCCGCCAAGAAGTTCTGTGTTGCGATTGGCCATCGCGACGTAACTAGTGAAGTGATCATACGACTCGCTACTGACTCGATACTCACGATAATTCTATTCAAGTTAATGTCAAAACGGGCCGAGGTATTATTTTTTGACAAGTATAGGGTGGGGTCGGTTTCTAGTCTTATCCGATTTTAATACCAGTATTTTACATGGAGCGACTGCCAGTTACTGGGTAATACGATACCCCTTGGTAAGAAGACTGGTTGTCAGACTTTCGGGCATCTAACGACTGTGAAAGATCTACGAATGATATGACAGCCGGGACGTGCTTTCCGCGGCACGGAGCGGTATGTAAAGATGGTCACCCATCCACGGCCCAACGGTGGCAACCGCAGTTTAATCTGATCGATCGACCCGTGCGGCTTTTATAAACTTTTTTATTTTGTATAGATGATGACACAAATAAAATGCAATTTATAATGATTAAAGCTGATGAGTCGATAGCGGGACGAGTCAGTTAATCGACTCCCAAGGATGAAGTCCATACACTCGATATCGTGAATGGAACTCGACTCATGCATAATACACTGCTTAAATTATCACAATCGATAAAGTTCTCGAATTGAGATGTAGAACTGTATAAAGTATCTACTCGTAGATGTTAGTTGAATGTGGCTTCTTAAAGCAGCTTTTATAAGCTCTTGTAAGCTTCGTCGGGCTTTGCGGCGATTCTAATAATACTTTTTTTTTTTGTACATAGGACATTTCCCATATTATATTACCGTTATTTGCTCCAGATAAATGCAATTTTAAACTTGGCCTTGATCAATTAATCTATGTTGTTATCTTTTACATTCATTACAGTAATTATTGTTGTAAAATAATGTTCTGTCCCGTCCCAAATGTGTTAAGTTGCACAATTGTTTCAAATATTAACCCGAAACTTTATTACTTCTGCAGATAGCTACCAATACCAACTTCAGTCGATGTGGCAAAAGTGCTGGAACACGCAGACGCTGGTGCACAACCTGAGATTCCGCGAGCGTGGACCCCTGAAGTCCTGGCGGCCAGAGACTATGGCCGAGGCCATATTCTCCGTGCTGAAGGAGGGACTCTCCCTGTCACAGGCAGCCCGAAAATACGATATTCCGTACCCGACGTTCGTCCTGTACGCCAACAGAGTCCACAACATGCTGGGCCCCAGCGCGGACGGCGGCGCAGGTATGTTCAACCATTGTTCTATTTCAAAGCTCGGATTACTGGCGAAAGCCCCTTGTGGTCTACACAGTTTAACATACGTCTCGCTACGATGTTGACCAATACTTTAATTAGAAAATATACAGCGTCAAGACACGTTTTTTTTACACTGCAAGTCGCGTCCGCCAGTCTGATCCCGGCTTAATGACGAGTGCAGATGTGTGCCATTTTGTAATAGCGGAACATCTCCGGTTGTCATGAATGTTGTCGCAGGTTACTTTATAATTTTATAATTAAACAACGATTATGTTCGACAGTTTCATTCTTAAGTAGCGTTAAGTATAAATGGGCTTTCAATAAAATAACTTTAACTCTTTTTTAATTAAATTAGTCTATACAGGGTTATTTTTAAAACGTCAATAACCTCTTTAGGCGACATTGTACTCATCATTATGAACAACTTTTACTATGGGACCAAACCTAAAATCGCGAAAAAAATATCAGCTGTTCCCTACATTTTAACGAATTATTCGAACATAAATGTGGATTAATAATTTTAACCCAAACATTATTAACTTGTTTATTAACGGGGATAATAATTAAAACTTATTGATTTTCAAACTATTTTTTTTTTCGCGATTTCAGTTTTGGTCCCATAGTAAAAGTTGTTCATAATGATGAGTACAATGACCCCTTAAGAGATTATTGACGTTTTAAAAATAACCCTATACGTATATATATTGATGTTCTATCTATATACATATACGTATGTTCCTACACAAATAGAAATTGATGATAATGAAATATTGACAAGTCAGAATATTATATTATTCTTCCTCGTTGCTCGGCTTTATACCATGAAATATTCATCTTGAATGCAAAATACAAAAATTAATTCCATCTTATAAGCTGTTAACGGAAAGCAAGTGGTATTTCGACTTTATTGAGCAAAAACGACGCTTGGTCTGTCAACGTCTATTAACGTTCAATTTAAACAGACATAACTTTGAACATTTTATATGTATAGAAAAATTGTAAGTAACCTGTGATACGACATTCTGTTAAAGCCTTTTAAATGATAATACTTTTATAATAGGTATTGAATAATGTACGATGTACATGTATAATTATAAGGTGTGTGCGAAATATAATAAAAATTATGTTTTAGCATTGCGAACTTATCTGCTATGCGAGTGCAATAGTAATATTTCGTATTATTTGTGACTGTGTGAAACATTATGAATATGTATACGTATTTAATATCTATAGTGGGCTGTTTCTAAAATGAATGCTAGCCTTTTATGGATACCTACGATACTTGTAGAGGTACGACACAAGAAAACGTTTAGTTTTAAACTAAATTCATTTGTGACACTCTGTCTCTATACAGTGATATACACTGAGATTGTTTTTAATTGAAATGTTAAATTAATTTAAGTATAAAGTTTTCATGGTGCTATTACATGGATTAACATCTTGCATATCAAGGTCATGGGTTAGATTAAACATTACTTCGTGTTACTTGCGGGAAATGTAACAATCCTACGTATCCCGCGTACCCTCACTACTTACCTACTGAAATTAACTGCAGACCAGGGCGGGTCGCGCATTCCCAGATTTCTTCGAAATACGTGAAACTTGTCAAATGTTACATTTCTCAAATGTTTATCTAACCAAACGAATTTGCAAATTGCAATTCAATATTAGCACAAATTCAAATTTATTTATTTGCTAGAATGTAGGTACAAATCAAGAACTTAAGAATATCGTGGCCCAATTACATTCTACCATTACATATGGTGCACAAATATGTCATATTAACATTTAATTTATTAATAAAAGGTAATATAAACAATGCGATTTAAATTATCAAAATTCAGGAACATACATTAATTAACAACAAAATAGAAAAAAAAAATAAAGAAGATAATTCTAATAAAAAAATATCTATTAAAATGTCAAATTACAAATATAATGCAATGTCCATATTCCTTGTAAGTCACGATTCAATAATATTAAACATTAAATTAATTATTATACGGTGTGTACTTTATCAACATAATTTACAAAGTGCAATGTCTTGAACTAATGACTTCTGAATCTATTCCTGTTTCTTCTTCTTCTTCGCTAAGTACAAACGAGCAAAAACGTGCGACAACGCGCGTTAGAAATTAAAAAGGGTTCAGATAACCCGCGTCTACAGGCGTTAACCCCTTCAGTTTCTATGGGCAATGGATCAATGGATGTATGGAAATGGTGGTCGAAATGGATCCGCATACAATGAATGGTATCAAATGTCTTATGAGGAGCGTTAACGCGCGTTCATGACATAGTACTTTTGTCAGCGCGTTAACGATTTCGTTAACACTTTTAATGCGGGTCAACGCGCGCTCTTGTGGACAGTTGCATGCGTGAACGTTATAAGGCTATCTAGGCTTGCGCTTCCAAAGCGCATCTCAAACTTAGGCTTAATTAGGTAATTAAGTTCAAATAATGCATCCTTTTTTGTGCAGGGTTATAGAAGTAATAATATTTTTCTTTCTTTTTACTCTGCGGCACATCTAAAGAGCTCACAATCGCAAGTAAGTTAGATGTAATCTATACTTAATTAAAATTAAATGTTTCAATGTGTCAGTTTGTTATTACCTTTAATTTGGCGTAGTTTTCTTGTGTCGTGTTGACAGCTTAACGGCAGAAAAGATTAATGCACACGAATATTTATGTCAAGTAACATGAACTGCGCTTATGTAATGCAATCGCCCTATGATTTGTTGAAATCGACAATGCGAGCCATCTCGCGATTCACGCCTCGCACAGTCGATACGTCCTTTTACCTGATTACTTTTAAACCCTATTTCCTATAGACTGTTCGAAATAATTAGTACCTTAACTGCAACCTAAAGCTACGCTTTCCCAGAAGATCGGTGGCCGCCACATGGTGTCTGCAATTTACGGGCGAATGACGTCACTGAAACTTTATTTATGAAAGTCAGTTGGTGTGTTTTCCTAGAGAGCGTTTTTAAAAACCTTAAAGTCAAACACCGTAAAGTCAAACACCGTAAATTCAAACACCGTAAAGTCAAACACTGTAAAGTCAAACCCCGCTGCACTAAGATTTAAATCGCTAGATTTGCCATCACCGTACTAAGTCACGCGTAAAAGTGTCCATACCATACTAAGAAGAGTGAGCTCGTCTTGATTAAATAGCATTTCCATTGTAATCAAGTCAAGTCACTGCGTTATTGTGAGTCAGAGGAGACAAAACGAAACAGAAACGCGACTATCTTTAGTAGTATTAATAAATAAGTAGTATCTCGACGCGGTAAATTAGGCGAATCTAAAGGAATAAATCATTGCCGCTGTCATCATTTTCATGACAGCTGTCGCTGCGGCCATTAAGTGTGGCCACCGCCCTCCAGGAAACTGTAGCTATATACAACTCTAAATGTCTTTATTTTTCATTTATTTCGAATAAGCTATAACAACATAATCAATAACGCCAAAATACCTTACGTGTTCACGTTTTACTATTATGCGACTTTCCAGATTTAAGACCAAAGGGAAGGGGGCGGCCACAAAGGATCTTACTGGGCGTTTGGCCCGACGAGCACATCCGCGGCGTAATCCGCGCGGTTGTGTTCAGAGACACGCACGCGCCCTGCCCGCCACAGGCCACGAACCTTAAAGAGATCGAACTGCCGGGCTACCCTGCCATCGCACCGGTCAGTATTACAAACCTTGCGCAAGCCGACAGCACACCGCCTCACAGAGTGCTCTCGGCTTTACCGTGCAATTTCACGTCACCGCAGACGCATTCTACTAATCGATACCATACAACAAACGTGTGACGTCAGGTTGCGATAACGAAACACTTTAATATTGTTCAAAACGAATCTAATTTTTATTATTGTTCTATTAATACTCTCATCGCATCTCGTTGACCCCTTGTTTCCGCAGCCATGCGAATATGCCATTGCGATCGTCAATTATAATTGTCTCGGCGGTTGCCATGGTTAGATTTGGCTACATCATTTACAGACGTTTGTAATATTTCAGACTGCAACGTGTATTAACGTTATTATTTAGACTCAAACAAATGTATCGAAATAAAAACGTTAAGCGCTAAACGTCGTTGTCTCGTACGTTTTTTTATTGCCATGCGATCTCCGATGTGGCGAGCAAGCATTGTACGTGGGTGATGCGTGTTTCAGGACGGTGTGGCCGTTCAGAACGCTTACATCGGGTGTGGCAACGGTCGCGAAGGCCGCATGTCGCCCAACGCCGCGGCCGCCGCCGCCGTGGCCGCCGTGGCGCACGGCCTGCGCCGCCAGATGTGCAACATGGTGGGTGGCCAGCGCCCCCCAGAGCACCCGCCGCACCTGGGTCCCCCCATGCAGTCGTCGCCGCAGCTCACGTCGCCGCTGTCTACCGGGCTGGAGTCGCCTCTGTGCTCGCCCCCGCCGCCTGGCCACGCCCTGGAGCCTGCCAAGCACCCGGATCCGTTCCGCCCCTTCGCCTCACCGACTGAGAGCCGCTACGGCGACCGCGACACATCCTCCGAAATTACCCTGATGGGACCGCCGAAGAACGGCCAGCAAGGCCACGCCAGGAAGGGTTCCGGCCAGGGCTCGTCGCCCTCTGAGCTGGACGCGAGTGACGGGCGCGCGGACATCTGAAGCGAGGCCGCGGGCATGGCGCCGGTGCTGCCCCCTCTGGGCCTGCCACCGCCGCCGATCCCGATGCCCGCTTACAAATATTTCGTGCCGAACGGAAACAGCTCCACCTATTATTAAATCCTAACGACGCGAGGTTCCTACCACCTACAGAGCACAGTTACTGCACACACTCCCACGAGTGTCTACAGTAATGTGATCACTTTCCTCTGTGAACCTCACGCCTCATGCATTGTGTCTCTCTTTTAAAGTAAAAGCCGATATAGTCGACGTCATTAATTTTTATCACCGCAGTACAGTCAGCATCATTAACAATGGTAAGTTTGAATTTATTGCATTTACACTAAAGCTTGAAGCACGTGTTGTGATGCTGACTGTGTAATTGAGTTGAATGATTTGAACTGTAAAAAAAGTTTCAGAAACAGTTACAAACAATTCCAATACCTAATCCTTTTTTTCCATACAAGATGCGTAAAGCTGTAATATATTTTTTTATTGAGAAGTATTATGTTTTAAGCGGGACCGTTGAAACTGCGGTGATTATTAGCAAACAAAATATTGACGGTATTGAAGATACTCGACACGATATTGTCAATAGTTTTCTGCCGTTAGGCGTATCGAAGCGACCAGCCGCGAGATGCCAAAAATGTTGCGATTCCACTGATCTAATATGGGATTGCAAGCAAAGAATTATATATTTGTGTGATGAGTGTGTCGGTGTAAGCAGACATTGAGGTTCGTTGCGCCCGTCGCAAATTCCAGGACGACGTGGAGCTGTTCCCAGTCGGAGGAGCTAGACACGATCACGTGACGGGCCTGAGATGGGTGAAGTTGTTTTAATCAATATTTGAAATCGGCATTAATTTACGATCATATTTAATAAATTATTGTGGACTCGCTGTGCAATACAATGCTTTGTTATTAGTTGACTTTTGTAACATTATGGATTTATTATAATTTTTATCATTATGTATTGTGTTCCATTGATATATTTTAAGTTTTCTTTAATATTCTTTGATGGGCACGGGCGCGTCGTCGGTCACGCAGTGCGCCGGCGCCGCCCGCTTTCCCGACACTATTATTATCTAATCATAAGTAGAACTTCGTAATACGTGTAAGCTTAACTAATACATTACAATTTAGATCCATCTGTGAATGTAGGGATTATCAAAATTTAAAAAGTATATTATATATACGTATATATTTATATATTCGGCCCGATTCAAAAGACTGTTCGGTATACCTATTCATTATAATTCAGCAAACATATTTAAGAAATTGAAAAAAAAATGTGGTTTAGTGATAGATGTAATCATTTAAAGTATAGATACTATCGTTTCATGTCAGGTCGATGTCAATTTCTCTAGTAGCCGTTATAGTGGATAATTGTGTGTTGTCGCTTGCGGGTTTCCGCGCCCAAGCTCATTGTTCACTGTTCGTGCAGCGATTCACATACATGTAGAATTAGTGATCGCCAAATGTAATTTAGATGTATCGTTAGTCAGTAGTGATTGTTCCAAATGTTAGGCTAAATTAGGCGTTCGCGACGGTGCCCACTTCTACTGGTTAACATCCTTTTTTATTTCTCACTTTATAAATCTAACGTGATAAAAAAATCAGAATTATTAATATTTAATATACTTCCGGGGTTTGACCTCGGATAATTTAATACTTACTGATGATTCTGACTGTACTTTTTTAGTGTGGCATCACTATTATAGAATGCTTTGTCTAAAATATTTTAGAATCAATTCAACTCTTAAATTGTTGTACAGGCGTTTAAAAAACGGTTAATGGTTATATTTTGATACTACAATATTTTAGTTCGCAATTTTTTGTCAGTCATTTGAGACTATTTTACAAAATCGACATTTAAGTTCTTATAATAATTATTTGGATGACGAGATAGTTAATGTTACAATTACAAGCCCTATATCGCTTATACTCACCAAAAAATATCTAATTAACTTCTGGCACAAATGGATGTAACATGACAAGAGCAACAAGTTACAAGAACATGTTGCCCGTAACATATGCTAAGGTCATCTCTCCCAAAACAGTTGCCACACTACAAATCACTTATTTTCTTAAAAGTATTTTAATAAAATTAAGAGACCATTTAGTTACATTATTGAGATTGAGATTGTTTATAAAGCTTATCAATAAAAATAGTATTATTTTATTAAGATTACGAATAAATATTATTTTATTTTGTGGAGCTTACGGATAAAGATGGATTTACTTTATTCAAGTTTTTGGCAGCTTGAGTTTCTGCTTTTTTTTAATTATTGTGGGTTCGAAACCTGGCAAGTACCACTGATGGTGAAGGAAAGCATCGTGACGATACTTTCCTTCACCATCCTAATTCACCAATAGCTCGTTTCTTTCTGTTGCTACAGTTGCGAGTCGTTCTTATCATGCAAAGTCAACTGAGTACGAGTGAGTAACTGAGTGAGCGACTGAGTGAGTTATTTTATTTTATCCAAAGTCATCAGTTTTTCAATCTCCTACAAGCACATTTGTCCCGAAGCTTCATGTAACTTAGTAAATCGTTAACTCCCAGAAGCGTGGCCCGCCGCCTTAGATTTAGATGCACTGAACTCGCCAAGTACTGAATGTTCATCATTCATCTGTCTGCTATACTACCTACGCATAGTTAGAGTTATACATTTCAATTTACTTAGATTAGCTATGTACCTACTCGGAGCGATCTGATCCAGTGTTATTGGACGCTATGGCTCGGCGAGGTGCGCGCGCGCCGGTGCGCGGTGTCTCACCGTTGCTAGGACTTTAAGGTGTACAAATTGTGTTTTACCAACAACTACTTCCCTGGACGCATAGTTTCGTTTCATAGTTTGGATGAAAAAATTACTAGTGTTACCTTCTTGCCGCAGGGGTATCCACGATTTAGGTATTGTTAGCGGAAATTGTTGGCGTTCACGTATTCACTTGTCGCGTTGTGGGGAGGCTGGAGCACGGGCGTGCGCACCCGCCTGTCCCAGTGCGGGGCCGCGTGCGCGCGGGCGCCGGCGAGGACTCGTCGCAAAACATGGTGACCATGTTTTATAATTAGTCTCCAAGTGGCCTTGATACTTCACTATTATTTGGTATTTGGAATATCCGGTTCGGTTAAAGTTTGGAACTAGAATATAAAAAAGACCAAATTATTAAATTTGAGGAAAAAATTATTACATCTGCAATTCAGATTAATGTTGAAACTATTTGGCTGTCCTTTTGGAAATAAATTAAATCTAGGTAAAAAAAAATTAAAAATTATATACTGGGCCTATAACGTTTCGGACGAATTGCGTAGATTTTGGTAAATTTTACTACGCATATTTTCTATTGTGTAAGTCTAGGCTAATGTGTTCAAAAAAATAAATTTAAATTTAAATTTTTTGAAAAGTAGAAAGTGCCTTCCAAATTTTTGACCACAGTAAGTGTTGGGGGGGATGCGGCGATGAGGAGTCGGGGGCGACGCGCAGCAGCTGGCAACACCGGCTGCTGCACGCCGCTTGAACGTGCTTAACTATAAAAAGTTAGAATAAAAAAATTCAAAATTATTATATAAAAAGATAATACATATGACTATTATATAGAAAAAAATATACATAAAATTATATATTTGGCCGATGTGGTAATACCCTGACAGGCAAGCGTTAGCTGACTATTCGGTGTCCAAATTGATCCTATTTCTTCATAAACGATAACTAAAATCCATTGAGTAAACAATGCAGACATGCAAGTGCCATTTGTTTTGAACTGAATCACTTATGGTTCATATTTTTTTGTATCACAATGTGGATTTTGTAGTTATAATTAATCATTAATTTATTGTATTGGAAAAAGTATACATTTGGATTACATAAATAAGTACCTATGTGTTATTTTCGTGATAGATAAGTAAAAAAACTTGTAGTAATATAATATACACCTACAGAGGCGGTTTTGGTTGGTTTGTAATTTATATGAATAGATGTTAATTTATGTTTTTTTATTAGTTAATCTAATCGTTACTGGCGACCATTACAATGTGTTATATACTGCATGACAAATCTTAACTTTTTGTGATATATATAATTTTAAAGGACGATATAGTATACCGATATAATTGCTCTTTTGGATTATTATTATGAGTATTTATTTTATTTAGCGCAACTGCCGCCGTTGGGCTCAAATTATTGACGTTAACTTTAGTAGCATGTCCATTATAACCAAAAATATTTTACTGTAACTATTCCAGTGTTTAATGTGCGACTGTTTAGTTATTAAGAAGCGTTGTCGTTAGGTATCTAAATGTATTGGTACCTAAGTTTTATCTACCTTGCTTTTGACTATAACAAAAAATATAATGACTTGCATATCATTATCCACATCATCTACGCCAAAAATTGGTTTTGTCACCCCAGTACTTATGGTACTTAGAGTATTATGTTTCTCGTCAGCTTTATGACTCCTGTGTTAATAGTTTCTTATTTATTTACTGTTCGTTCTCTTTTAATTATAATTATCTAGGTACAGATTACAGCATCGATAGTGTTTATTCGTTGAATAAAACCTATTGGTTTTATCCACCAAAATGAAATGATTGCACCCTGTTTTATTGGGATGACAAAAGCCGATCAAACATAAATAATATAGGTACCTAACTGTATTTGAATTTAATTAAAATATTCTAATTAAATGAAACGTTAACTTGGTTAGTTTGCGATATAGCTATTGTTATTAGACATCACCCGTACGCAGCGGTTTGACGCTGCGTTTTACTTGATACAATAATTTATTATCTCAAAACGCCGCGTTTGCACCGCGCGTGTAAGCGCGTGTAACCGCAGACATTTTGTTTTATTCGGTTATTGTTGTTAAGATAATTTCGTCACATTTTCGCTACTCTGTGTTCCTGATTATGGTGTAACCTTGTTTGTATGTAGGTAAACACGTATAATTATAATAACATTAAGTAATGTTTAGGCTGTTGCTACGATACAACACCTATAACCATAGATCTCGGTAGAGTAACGCTTCAGGCCCAAGTTTATTTTCTGATGACTGTTAAGATAATCTAACAACTGGCTGGTTAAATCTGCTATTATGGTTTTATTCACTTTATTTCTGATTAGCTAGTTAATGAAGGAAGTTGTTTTTACAATTAATTTATCATTTTAATAGTCACACGATATGTAAATGAATTATTTTACACTTAATTGTTTTCGTTGTTACATTCTGCTTGTTTAAATCAATGTTTTGTTGAAATTTTACCTCTTTTCCTTAAGAAAATAACTGGGTTGAAAAGCGTGTATTCAACAGAAAAGTGGCACAGCAATATCGATACATTCAGTGTTTATCTTAAGTACAATTTGTGAAAATTGGTGTAATATGTTAATCAAACCTGTTTACTGATATTCGTGTAGAAATTAATCCGAGTGAACCAGTCTTTAGTGGCCGTTAATTTGAATAAATTATATGTAGTATAACTGTCTCAATTAAATTCATTATTTTATGTTTGTTATTGTCACAGTGTACCGTTGTCTGAATAAATAATATAACATGAAAATAGAGCAAATGTGTGTTGTTTCATTTCATAGCCAGTTTTTGTTGCATTCGCTGTTGTTTGTTTGGTTGAGCATTATTTATTTGAATAGGTCCGTAGGGGGAGCGGCGGCCGAGGCTACGGGCGGCAGATCTTTGCGAGGCGCTAGTCCTTTGCGTAAAGTATGTGAATTGAAGTATGTATTTTGTTGATTGATGAGAAATTAAATGTCCCTCCAAAGCAGAAAATTAAAAATACCTATCTTTGTCAACTTATGTAGGTAAGTTTGAGAAACAAGAAATCGAAGGATGCAGGAGCGAGCGAAGGGAGCCCTTAAATTGTATCAACCTACGATTACATTTGCATACGCCCACAACCCCCGAACCATCGTGGCCTCGGAGTACAAACAGCCTTTTACTTACTGAACATATTTTTGCCTTGCTTAGCATTTCATTAAAAAGTACTTCCCGAGATTTGGGGGCCCTCAGGACCGGACCGGACACTATTTTTAACCTCTTAAAAACTTCTTTCTGCAGACGCAAAAACTGTAACAGGTGTGGTGGCAACTGGCAATAATAATTTTAGGACTACACCGATAGTTGGGTACACTTCAGTATTTTTTTTTCTGTTTTATATTTCGAGTGGGTTTTCGATCAAGATTAGGTAATCTGATTTTGATGTAATCATAGGCGTACGCCCAAACAGATGCAAGCAATTTACGGGCGCGGTCAACTGCCAGCTTCCCACGACATTTCATTACACTTTCCATGAAGTTTTCATAGAAATTGTGCTACTAGAGTCGCGTAGAGTTTTTAAGGTGATAAGTAAAAACTAAATCATAGCGAACTGGGCGAGCATAAAAAGTGACAGACTCAATTACTTCCCCATGCGAAAAAAGAGAGCGCAACAAAGCGCTGGAACCAAAATAAAACAACGTAAGAGCGCAAACCGAATAAAAATTGTTTAAAAATAAATTAAGCTATCAATGTATCCAAAATACTCGTATTTTCCGCCAGAGTTTTCAATTAGATACCTGATATGCACATTTTGAATGCAATTTTGCAATGAAATTACTTAGGATTTTGGAATTACAAACAATATAAAAAAGTAGAGGTCTTTTCGGATTTAAATTCTATCGAGGAAATTGAAGCAAGTGCGTTTTCCTTCAGTCAGAGTATTAATCTAATAGTCAATAAACTATGCAAAAATTAAATCCATACATCTGTGATAGTGAAATAAATGGGTACGTAAAAGTCGCCAATTTATTTTGGTATCTCCTTAAACTGTTATCTCGCAGACACAAGCAATTAAATATAAAATGCTGTTAAGTCTATCAATATAAGGTCCATTAAATAAAAGGTACATTAAATAAAACGTCCATTAAATAAAAGGTCCATTAAATAAAAGATCCATTAAATAAAAGGTCCATTAAATAAAAGATCCATTAAATAAAAGGTCCATTAAATAATAGGTCCATTAAATAAAAGGTCCATTAAAATAGGTCCATTAAATAATAGGTCCATTAAATAAAAGGTTAATTAAATAAAAGGACCATTAAATAAATGGTCCATTAAATAAATGGTCCATTAAATAAAAGATCCATTCAATAAAAGGTCCATTCAATAAAAGCTCCATTAAATAAATGGTCCATTAAATAAAAGGTCCACTAAATCGCGGTCTCACTCATCATCGTCTGCCTAGTTTTCCCTCAACAATGTTAGGGTCGGCTTCCAGTACTTTACATGAAGCGAGTACTACCTCAAAACTCAAACTCAAAGCATTTATTTCAAATAAACCTATTACAGGCACTTTTGAATTGTCAAAGGGTCGGTCAGTCAGAGAGATGAAGCTAGTTGCCCATTCCAAAGCGTAGTAGGTTCTTAAGGAGAAGAACGGGCAAGAAACTCCACGGACACTCTTTTAAATCAAAATAGTGTTATATAGTATTAGTTACATCATATATACTGAAATTATACATGTGAGAACAATATAGAAAGACGTGCACGTTAAAAGCGTCCGTAATAAAAATATAAAAAACAAAAACAATTAAAATACCTTAGTTAAAATAAGCCGTGGCAGCTGAGAAATGACCAGTCCCTACTGACGGCGCCCGTTCACGAACATGACGCATGGATGAGCACCATTTAGCTCAACCATTTTGAAGGGAACTTAATAATCCAACACACACGCCACCATCAGCTAGACATTTGAGTGAGCATGACACTCTCAGCCGCTAGGGCACATTCAAGTCAATAAAAGACGTATTCATAAAATGGTAGGTACATAGTGCTCACACATGTGCTATGCAATTATACAATACTAAGAGATTGAATTTATACAATATAAAGATAGTATTTCTCCTCCTATCTGGCCTCCACATCCCAGTGACTGGGTAACACGTCACCACTAGGCAAGACTGGCTGTGATAGCGTTAAAATGGGTTGAAGAACTTTTGCCTAGAAACCCAGGCATAGAAAAAAACCTTTCGGAAAGGTGATCACAGTACTTCTTCACTAGTAGGTAGCGCAATATATTCGATGGTCCAGTGGCCTCGCCTCTCATGCCCGAGGTGGTGGTTTAAATCCCGACAAGTTCCAATGTGACTTATCTTTCCGATCCCCAGGTTGAGCAATCGAGTTTTTTATCAAGTCTTCCCAGTACATAGTTAGGGCCATAGCAGATAATATTGTGATATGAATCAGACAAGTAACGCCATCTACCGTCATGTTGACTGTCTACGAAAGGGGCTGCAAGCTATTATGAATTATACATAAACATAATGTTCCCACTGCTGGGACACACTCCTCCCCTCTTCGAGAGGGAGTGGGCTGTAATCTACCACGCTGGCCCAGTGCAGGTTGGTAGATGTCACATATCTTAAAATTTTTGGTTCTAGGACATGCCGGTTTCCTCACGATGTTTTCCTTCACCAGTCATGGTGATGAAATTATTTACACTAAGTAATGCGCCTGTCAGGTTCGAATCTATGACCGTCTCGACTCGTAAGTCGCGGCCGTTACCACTGGACCACCATCCTTACATTAGCGATGGATGCGATTTGGAGATCAGACAGCAGACTGGAATAAACAAACTTATGATAAAAAAAACTGGGCAAGTGCGTGTCGGACGACGCACAATGAAGGGTTCCGTTCGTAGTTGTGATGAATTTATCCCAAAAACAAACTTAACATTGTAGTTGAAAAACATTTTGTCCCTTAAATAGACGCCACGGTCAATTTTACAACTGAAAATGTTAGTTAATAATTGCATTTTTTTATAGAAGGTATGTTAAAACTACAAGTTAAAGATTTTTGGACTTTTTCCTTTTCTTAAACTTATTATAGTTTTATAATTGGAATGTAGGTCCTCTATGTCGTTGGTAATCCTTTAATAAATAAATAAACAGACCTACGAGGTTGTCAATTACTTCCAAAAATTAAGATAACGGGGCTAAATAGACATACAGTGAGCGAGCGTGGTGGTACCTTCACTGTACAAGAAAAGGACTTCAATGCAGTGTCACGATTATTACAGGCTTGTACAGCTCGATTCAAACTTCATGGCGCCTCTGAATAGGCAATAGGTAATACAGGCTGGTGTCCGGAACTCCACGTCAATGCGCATATTTTGCGTACGGGTGATAAAATCGATTATTCGATCCACCCCAGCTCCTCAAGGAAGGCCAGCAACATCTTGGTGTTACAGACAATCTCACAGAGGGTATCTGGGTTACCGAAGTACTTTGCCCTGTATGAGGCGACCACCTGGTAGTTTAGCAGCACATGAGGTGCTGTCTCGTCGTCCTCCATGCTGGCCCTGCACAGCAGACTGTCTGTGACTCCTATGACAAAGAGGTGTTTATTAAATGACCAGTGGCCAGTTATAGCTGCTCTCACTGTACGCAGCTGTTGCTTAGTTAGTCGTGAGGCGGCCATCAATTGTAGAGAGAGCTTCCTTGGCCTGCCTGCACTCACCTTGGTCCGACCATAGTTTGTGATGTTGGTCCCTGGTGCGTTTCCTTACCAGAGTACGTAAGTACCCAAAAGGGAATGGCACGATGGACTCAGGTCCCACTGGTGTCATGCTCAACCCCTTCGGGCAAGTTCAGCGACTGCGTCGTTGCCTAGCGAACCGCTGTGTCCTTTGATCTATTGAATGGTTATGTTGTTGAGGCTCCAGTTGAGACCGTGCCTGTTTGAGGAGCTGGTGGCACACATATTAGCCCAGAGTCAACTGTGGGACTGTTTAGCGCTTGCAGGACAGCCATGCTGTCTGATAGTACGTGAATCGAGTGGTCCTTAACTTCCCTGGCCATGATGGTTGTGGCGGCTAGAGAAATACCCATGCATTCGGCCTGGAACACTGCGTTATGGACCCCCAATGGTGTGGCTATGTGTATGTTTATGTCCTACGACAAGATTCCAGGGCCCCAATTCTGTAACTTTGAGTTAAGCAACACGCCATTGACACTCTATCGACACACTACAGACATTATTTTGCCACTGTTGCAAACTTTGCATTCTGCAAAAACTTCAATGGCGTTTCAGTGGTGTCTCAGTAGTGTTTCGATAGTGTGTCAGTACAATACTCGTAGTTTTGAGTGTTGCTAACAAAAATCTACCATAAGGTACACCAAAAACCTACCACTTTTTAAATCCAATTTTTATCAATTAAATCTTTATAATATGGGTTTATTTAATAATATAAAAACGTTTTATTATTAAAAACATCAAATTTCACTAAAAACATGCATTTAATAACGTTTAATGAGTGTAGGCCTTAGGGACGCTATGGCGCGAGGATTTGAAATTTTAAAAATGTATCGTATTTTTTTTTTCGATATTCTACCAATTGTATTGCAGTACCGGGTGAAACTTGACTATAGAAACCATTTAGACTCTGAGACGCATACCCACGACGACCGTTTCCGAGATATGGGCCTTCGATTATTATTTTGTTGTTTTTTTTTTATTAATAAAAAAAAACCTTAAATTCATGTTGGGATGCTGCTTACACGGGGGGTGTACCTAAGGGGGGGGGGGGTCAAATTTTGGTTATTTTTTGCCTAGGACGCACCGTTTTCGAAATATATTTGAATTTAAATCTTATTAATAAAAAAAATTTCGTGGGTTTTTTACATCGTCTCATGGTTAGGTACCTTCACATACAAACCTTTAATTCAGCAGGGATTCCATTCCGCCGTCGGTGTCTCTGGAGAAAGGAAATGAGCTCGTCAATTAGCTCCCTTGCTTGCTCCCTACCAAGCTGAAACATTTTGACAAACCACATCTTGGGAAGTTCATGAAAGGCATTCACTTGCAGCTTCATTAGTGCGTGAGATTTGCGGCGCTGGCGCAAAAGCAAACCTTGGCGGTCACCGCAAAGTAAGTACAGAAGGCCCCATTATGGCGAAAAACTACGTCCACTTTATCAATTTAGATACGTAAGACGCACACACACAAGGACATTTTATTTTAAATTTAAAAAATAAACAAATTAATCCAATCAATAGGGAAAATAGGTGTCGTTGTTCGATGGCTTCACAATGGCGGTTTCATGGCCAAAACACTATTCATACACGATAGAAACAACTGTCAAATACACTTAAAATATTTACAGACTACCGTAAGTTTGGCCATCATGATGCCATTGTAACATTATAGTGGACCAGACTACCAATTACTCGTATTACAATCGTCTTACTAAGGCGTTTCAATGGCACTACAGTGGCAAGTGAATGACCATATACAGTTTGCAGAATAGCAAATGTCAATGACTATTCTATTGAGACACTACTGACACACTATTGACACGTTGGTTATTTTACAGAATTGAGCCCCAGCACCTGTGCCACTACCTTTTTTGGATCCATCTGTAAAAATGCGCATCTCTGCGGGGTGCAACCCCTCGCATCGGCGATCCTCGTGAAATTGAATTCTGTATTTTATATCAAAGATAAATTGTTTGGTCATTTATGACTTTCGTAATGGGGAACTCTTTATTGAGATCCTCCAGCAGCGCCGTGTATATTGTGTCGCTCTAACCCCAGAGGTACCGCCCCCATCGTCGCTACCTGCTGTATGAACAGGTGAAGCGGTGGTAGTCCCAGCATGGCTTCGACTGCTGCAGTCGGAATAGTCCTCATGCAGCCACCACCGCTGTGACCACCCATAGTATATTTTTTTTTTTTGGGTAAGAGGCTTCACCTCTTACCTATCATTTTCTTGCATTGCCAGAAGCTGTTGCAAGTCCTGTTAAACTATTGTTGTTTTTTTTTTTTTTTTTAAACGTTGCCCCACACTAGGAATTTCTCCTGTATTGTGGGTGCGTATTATGCATAGTTTCGGCCGAAACCGAAACCGAACCTTTTATGGAACAATTAAAATTAACAATAAAAAAAAATGCTTATTTAAAATAAATACGTTTTCACTAGATCTTGAGAAAAATGTGCTTATTGCCGACTATAAATCTTTTAAAAAAGTGCAATTTTACAACTACTACGTCTGTCTCCCGTATTCATCATGAAACCCGCTTCAATCAACTCAGCCATTATAGCAGTCCACTGTTGGACATAGGCCTTTGTCGGACTGCGCTGTGACACCCTGTCCTCCACCTTCCACATCCAGTCGGTCCCAGCCACCTTTCTAAGGTCGTCGGTCCATCTAGCTGGCGGGCATTCCACACCACGCTTGCCAATACGCAGTCTCCACTTCAGGATACGTCGGCTCCACCGGCCATCCGTCCTTCGACAAACACGGCCAGCCCACTGCCACTTCAGCTTGCTTACCCTGCAGGCTATGTTGGTAACGCCGGTTCTCTTCCGGATAATTTCATTTCTGACCTTATCCTTCAAAGAAAGTCCGAGCATAGCCCGCTCCATAGCATATATTATATGCTGAGTGACTTTGAATTTGTGGACCAGCCCGACTGTCAGTGTCCACGTTTCGTTTCGCACAGTATGTCATAACGGGCAGGACGCACTGGTTTAAGACTTTAGTCTTCAAAAACTGTGGGATTGGCGACGAGAAGACTTGACGAAGTATTCCAAACGCTGCCCAACCCAACCGGATCCTTTTGTCGGCTTCTTTCTCATAGTTGTCCCTACCAACTGAAACCAGCTTAATCGTATCATAATATCGAATTATCGGAATTATCAATACCAAGACTAACCGTAAGCGTACAAAATCGTCAATATAGAACTTGTAAGCTAATAAATGTTTTTTTTTAGGGAAGAGCGCTGTTGTCTGAGATACAGATATTTATTTATCTAGTTCAGACACAGATGTCTTGTAAAAGTCTATGCTCATTTAATTTACATATGTTTTTATTGAATGTACTATTTATTTGAATTTGAATAATTAAAAATAAATTAAATTTAAATTAAATATCCCTACTCAAATTGACCTTATTATTTTGAGTTCCAAAATTTATCAAAACAATAAAATGAAATTACGTTACAAGTCAATATTAAAATAAATGCTTTAAGTTTATAACCACCCATCATTTTATTACGTACGTACCTACAATCATTATTAGTTATTACATATACGCAACTAAGACGAATTCTAAAGTCGTTTAATAAAATAAGGAAACTTGATAACAAAAACAAAATAAAATCCTTAATTACGTACCATTATTTAGGAAACAAATACAACCGTCCGTCACTTCACTGAGCAAAGTGGTTCAGCGGCAAAGTCAGGCGAGCGATGCCATGTTGCCAGCCGTGCCAAACTTGACCCGAAAGTGCGATATTGTAAGGTTCGGCGCGGCCGAAAGGTTCGGCTGTTTTTTGGCTGAAACCGAAACTTTGGCCGAAACATGATGTTTAGGCCGAAACTGGCCGAAACCGAAACTTCGGTCGGACACTCTTTTTAAACATTCAGGTTTGGGATTCAGTCTTAACTTTAGCCCTTCAAACCTAACTTACAAGAAGGGTGCCTGAAATTCTGAGTTTGCTTCGCTCGTTTTATTTAATTAACAGACACTTTTTTTAATCTTGTTTATTTTCTTTTTCGTACATGGGGGGTGGCTAAAGTTCAGGTTAAAGGGCTATTATTAATAAAACAAGTAAATCATAATCTCCCGACAGCTTGAAAGATTTGGGGGGTCATGACCCCCATAACCTGGGACCGCCAAAAATTTTAAATTTTTGAAGTGTTGCGTTACTGCCGCATCATCCCTGCACCCCTGTCTGTCCCTTTCGTCGATGGCCTGCAGGCTGCGGGTCTGCAAAGTGCGCACTCCTGAAGGTTGCGCTCCTGGCAGCCGCCCGCCTGGCCAGCCCTTAGCTACGACGCTACGTATTATGTTACTAGCTGCGCCCCGCGTTTCACCTTCGTAAGTCTCGATCCCGTAGGCTTAAAGGGATAAAAAGTAGCCTTTATCTTAATCCAGGGTGTCAGCTACCTCGATACAAAATTTTATCAAAATTGATCCAGCCGTTATTACGTGAAAGAGTATCAAACATATATCCATCCATAGACCGGACCGGGATCTACCTATAACATTGTGAGCTCAGGGGTTGGTTAGCCCCTGAGCTCACAATGAGTTATTCTGTTTATGAAAAAAAAAACGATTCACTTTGGTCAAAAAGTAGTCAGGTGACACTTCACCTGACTACTTTTTGACCAAAGCGAATCGTTTTTTTGGTAAGCCATTTTTTTTTATTCTTAGACAGGTAGATTATTAAATTTTGTTGATTTTACAATTTCGAAGCGCTTGTTGACACACAAAATACATAGCCGGTATATGCGGCCTTTCTAGACCTTTCCAAGGCATTTGACCTGGTAAGGTATGACCTATTGTGGTGTAAGCTGCGCAAAGCGGGAGTGCCCGACGCCATAACAAATATGTTTCAGTATTGGTATGGCCACCAAACCAATCATGTTAGATGGGCCAACGAGTTGTCTGAGGAGTACAGGTTGGAATGCGGGGTGAGACTGGCTGGATTGACCTCGCCTGCGCTTTTCAGCCTGTATGTAAACCAGCTGATTGTCGAGCTCAGTAGCACACATGTTGGCTGTTCTATTGACGGTCTGCGGACGACATGGTGCTGCTGAGTCCGTCAGCGCACTCAGAAGGTTGTTCGCGGTCTGCGAGACTTAGGTATACAGAAGCGCATAGACTTATCTACCTATATCGTAACGAAAGGTAAACTAGGTACTTGTGTTTAGGGTAAAACGTAAAAAACCAGCACTTATCCCACCGGGTTAAAAGGTGTGGCTCTTGAAAGGATGCTAGATTTTAAGTACTTACATTATATGGGAACTTATACTGTCTGTGAGGGCCTTCGACAAATATCCAGATTTTAAAAAGCCGAGTCGAGGCTCTCCGCTATTAGGCCATGAGCCGTTGCGATTATCGGTACAATGATTACATTTGCATTGCAGAGTCCACGTCCCACATGTCGACAACCTCATGTGCTAAGTCAAAATACTACTCGTATATGGCACCGAGTCTTAGGCCTTCTGATAATGTATCCAACATGTCGACAAATCTTCCTGGATCTACGAACTAGTTGGCTTATGGCGATGTCTAGGTATAAGGATCAGCTCCTTAGTACCGCGGGGCCCATTCTTACATCCATTCTGAGACAAACTAAAGCAGCGACAGGACCATCCTAACGATGCGAGCCGTATCGAGGAGTCTGCCTTCTGAATCGTATTCGAATTCGTATTAAAAGGCTCGTACAGACTGGTGCGATGTCGCAGGCGCGACAGCCACCGACAAAGAAATTGTGCTACTAGTGTCGCGTCGCGCCCGCGATATCGCACCAGTCTGTACCAGCCTTTACGACGTAATCCATAGCAAATCAATTATCAAATAAACACATCTATGAATTGTTATTATAATTAGCGAATTATTTGTTTTCTATAGAAATCATTGTCGATAATTAATCATCTAATCAGCGAGTCCATTAATTCTGGTAACGTAAAGATTCTGCAAGCTGTGTCGGGAAGTTCGGTTATTTTCCGGATAATTTCATTCTATCCTTCAAAGAAACTTCGAGCATAGCCAGCTCCATAGCGCGCCCACGCGCGCGGCTTTGAATTTGTGACCCAGTATCCACGTTTCGGCACCGTATATCATAACGGGCAAGACGCACTGGTTGAAGACCATAAAGTCTTCAAACATTGCGGGATATGTGACGAAGTTTTCCAAACGCTGCCCAACCTAACTGGATCCTTCTGTCGGCTAGTTTCTCAAAGTTGTGTCTCCCGAGCTAGATGGACATACTCTTTCACAGCTTCGAGAAGCGACTGGGCAAGACGTGTCAATCTTACATGACTTTCGTCTTGTCCATATTGATATCGGCGCCAACCAGTGGAGAGGCTCCATTCAGGCTGTGCAGCATCTGATCAAACTGTTCCAGCGTATCTGGCATTATGGCGATGTCATCGTCAAAGCGAAGGTATGAGATGTATATGTCGCCGTTCATATCTCATCACACTGCATCACCCTCTGAGCAGTTGGATGGGGCTGGTTTTCTTATCCTGGATCTGAAAAGTCATCCTGGTAATGCCAGTCAATTCGACATCGTTGCAGAGGCCAGCAGAACTGCCCATATTTCGATGGAATCGAAAAAATCAAAATCAAAAGTCATTTATTCAAACTAGGCTGAGAATCAGCACTTTTCGAACGTCAAAAGTTACATGAGACAGTCCCCCAAAAACGCCCACCCTTGACCACTTCCTAGTGCTTTAGCTGGGAAGAAGAAGTGGCGCAACAAACTCCCCAGCAGCACAGCTGTCTGTTCGCATAAAAAACTTGAAGTTATACAATACAATATAAAATAATTTGCATTACGCAACACAAAACGTTAAATTAAATTGTTTGCCTTATGTTAGCTAGCACACACCATTATACAAATATATATATATATATAATAATCGTCGAAATCTATACTCAAACAGAAATAACGTAAACAAAACATATCTAAATAAAACCTTTGAAACGTGGCAGGTCCGCAAATGTAAGGTCACCCAGCGTGCTATAACAGAGAAAAAGAAACTATAACAGTTTCTTTCAAGGATAATAATCAGAAATGAAATTATCCGAAAAAGAACTCGAGTTACCGACTTAGCTTGCAGAGTAAGCAAGCTCAAGTGGCAGTGGGCTGGCCATGTTTGTTGAAGGACCGATGCCTATGACTGGTGGAGCAGACGAGTCCTGGGGGTCTACTCCGAAGCGTTAATCCGAACTATCGGCCGAATGTTCGGTCGTTTTATAACTTCCATAGTTTCCTTTTTTGACTTTGAATACTTACCCGACTAAAAAGTCATATTTTTGACTTTGGCTTATCTCTTTGACTGTCATTTTTTTGCCTTAGTCAGCCATAGTTAGCCGTAGCTAAGCAACGGCCGAACATTCGGCCGATACTTCAGATTTATGTTCGGTAGACCCCCTAGAGTGGAGACCGCGTATCGTCAAGCGTAGTGTGGGACGCCGCCCAGCTTGATAGACCGACGACCTTAGAAAGGTGGCTGGGACAAACTGGACGCGTAAGGCGGAGGACAGTGAGTTGTACCGCAGCCTGGAAGAGGCACATGTATAATACAGCAGTGAGTAAAGACAGTTTGGAAAATAATTAACAATGAAACAAACAGGAATAAAAGACATAAGTCTGATTACACACTAGAAACTTCCCGCGGTCTCGTTAGCGATAACATTAATGTTGCTCAGGAATTTGCTACTTTCTTTACAAATATTCCAATTAAAACTACAGAATCTTTAAATTCCTCTCCCTCACTTGCTATTGATCTATTAAGAGAGAATGTTTCAGCTGGTCCTGTGGAATTTAAATTTAAACAAATAAACCCTGTGGTCGTTGTAAAGACTTTTAAGCAACTTAAGATTAAAATTACCGAAGATCTGTGGGGCATGTCTACTAAACTTTGTCAAACCATTATTGAGACAATTGCACCATATCCAGCTTTAATATTTAATTTGTGTGTAGATCTAGGGATATTTCCAGATTTAATGAAGTTTAGTAAAGTTATTCCACTTTTTAAATCCGGTGACAGCAAAGACACTAATAATTATAGACCCGTATCGGTTTTGCCGGTTTTCAGCAAGGTGTTTGTAAAAGTAATGTTAAATCAAATGCTCAATCACTTCAATCGTAATGACATCTTACACGATCAACAATATGGTTTCACCAAAGGACGTTGTACAACTGACGCCGGGGTCACATTATTGAAACACATTTTTAACGAATGGGAAGAGGCACAAGACGCAATAGGCATCTTTTGTAACCTATCCAAGGCATTTGATTGCGTGAATTACGAAACACTGCTCTTGAAACTTGAGCATTACGGACTAGATAAACTTGCGCTTAACTTAGTAAAATCATATTTGAATGATAGACTGCAGCAAGTTCAAATAAACGGTGTGAATTCATTGGGTTTAATAGTCAAAATGGGGGTACCGCAGGGCTCAATATTGGGTCTGTTCCTCTTTTTAGTTTATATAAATGATTTTTAACTCATTTACTGAAAAACCGACCCGAAATGGTGTTATTTGCTGATGACACATCATTGATTTTTAAAGTAAGCAGACATGCACAGCAGCTTGACGTCGTAAATAACGCTATGCTTATGGTCCTTACTTGGTTTACTGTAAATAATTTGGTATTAAATGAGAAGAAAACCAAATGCATAAAATTCGCCTTGCCGAATGTTAGAAGTAGTGAATGTCACGTGGTATTGAACAAAGAGATACTAGAATTCGTCGACAAAACTGTTTTCCTGCTTGACTCTAAGCTGCAGTGGAGTCCTTACTTAACATCACTTTCAGGGCGCCTAAGTTCAGACGCCTACGCTGTTTGAAAAATCCGCCAATTAACAGACGTAGATACAGCGAGACTGGTCTATTTTAGTTACTTTCATAGCATCATGTCTTACGGTATTTTGCTGTGGGGACAGGCTGCAGATATTGTTTCTATCTTTGTTCTGCAAAACGGGCTATCAGAGCCATCTACAACCTCCGCAAACGCGACTCTCTAAGGGAACTCTTTAAAAAAATTAACATCATGACGGTACCTTGCCAATTTAAATACGAAAATATTATGTATGTTAGAAAAAACCTACATCTCTTCAGTAAGATAAGTGATAGGCATAATTTTAACACTAGAAATAGGAACAAATTAGATCAACCACGTTTCAGATTGTCAAAAGTACACACTTCTTTGGGGTACTGTGTAAAATGTTATAATAAAATACCACTCGATATTCTTCAACTAAATGAGAAGAAATTTAAAACATGCAATAAACGCACACTATGTAGACAAGCATATTATAGGTTGGATGATTATATCGTAGATAAAAATGCTTGGCTTAATGCTGGTCCTGCTCCACAACCACTTGGGCTCACTTGTTAAAATTATAATATTTGGAAGAGACGCTTCCCGCTTTTTGTGTTCTGACATTACAATCTTAACGAATAAATAAAATGTAATCGACGACGACTAAGAAGAAGAAGAATAAAATGTAATCAAGTTTTAGTTGTTAATACTTTAATAGGTAATAATGTTTTTCCTTTTGCTAGTAAAATTTTATTATTTTTTTAAATATATTGCAAGCTAAAAAAAAATTGCTTCTAAATTATACAAAACTTGTATAATTTAGAAGCAATTTTTTTTTTTTTTTATTAATGTGCGTACCATGGAGCCGTTTATTATGATAAGATGTATGTTGACTTAACAAAGCGTGGCAGTTGAGAGTATGTCATGCTCACCTAAATGGCTCGCTGATGGTGGCGCGTGTGTTGGATCACTCGATTCCCTACAAAATGGTTGAGTTGGATGGTGCTGATCCACGCGTCATGTTCGTGAACGGGTGCCGTCAGTTGAGACTGGTCTTCTCTTAACTGCCAGGGCTTATTTGTAATCTTTTAATCTTATATTTTGAATTGTTTTTTAAATAAACTATTTTTCTTTTTTACATTGTTCTCACATAGAGAAGCAACAAGAATAATGTACCCAGGATTTTGTAATATCTTGATTTAAAAGAGTGTCCTTGGAGTTTCTTGCTTCTTCATAGTGATCTACGTTTTCAATGGGCAAATAGCTTCAACTTTCTGACTAACTGACCGACTCTTTGACAATTCAAAAGTGCCTGTAATAGGTTTAATTGAAATAAATGTTTTGAGTTTGAGTTTGAACTGCGATAGGCGGAGTTGATTGATTGATTGACATAAAGATTTATTTTCAAAGTACGATGTGTACAATTCTTATAATTTAGAAACACGGTGCATTGCATTAGTAAACGATAGTTATATCTAATATGGACTTGCGATAGACGATTTTTATGAACAGTGATTTAATTATGTATCATAAAAAAATAATGCAGTAGCACCTAAATTATTAGGCAGGACACCAGGGGGCCTAAAATGGACGCTTTGGCAGAATCATAATATGATCTGCGTACAATTCATACATCCCGCAATTCATCGGTTTGACAGCTGCTATTTGACATTAGACTTCAATAAAGCAATTCTTATTTTGTGGACCATTTTACGAAACTCCATATAAAACTATCAAACAGATGAATTGCGGGATTTGAATTGTACCTACGCAGATCATATTATGATTCTGCCAAAGCGTCCATTTTAGGCCCCCAGGAGTATGGCTATAATTTGGTGTAAACAATTTCAGTTTCCTTTTTACCTAAGTGCATCGCACACCGGTCAATGTAAAAAACACAAAAAAAAATAGGGGTAGGTAGTCAGGCCTTTGAAGTTGAGTTAAAAATTCGAAACTAATTTTTACTTTTACTACCGACTACTTTCACCTAAACAAAATAAATGATTGGTGTTTCCAAAAACATTTTTGGGTTAGTAGGTGTATTAAAGTTTCCTACCGTACCAATGACGTAAAGGTAATAAATCATTGTACCGTACGGTCTAATATTACAAAGCTCCATCTATCGCTTTTTCGGCCAACTACGGAGCAGAACTACTAATGTTTTATGAACAAAGGTCATTCACATCCTATTCCTCATTCAGATGCACGCTCCTAGATGTCGCCCCCACGATATAAACATAAAGGTTAGCCCCTAATTTAAGAGCCAAGTCCGAAACCCTAAAACTATCCTAAAACAATGGCTATGCGAACCCCATTGATCGATTTTGGAATTCACACAAACCTTTATAATATAACATAATACATCACGGTTTCATAGGTCGGCGCAACGCGTCTTACTTGCAAACATCTCTTTTGTAGGATAACATTTGTGTGATGGCACAACGAACCAAACCACCAAAGTTTTTTTTTCTTTTGTAATTACAATATGTATGTTTAGGTTAAGGTATTTTTCTATGGGCCTATTTTGACAGGTACCTTTAAAACACTAGCCTGTCAAAATCTGCTTTTTTCTAAATTTTAATTTTTTCCTTGCACAGAAACCTAGATAGTGCACAAGATACCTATAAGTTCAAAATTTTCAAACAAAGATGGTGTACAACGCTTTTGAATAGAGACAAGTATTCAAAGGTACAACGCCATAATCACGTACGAGCGTTTGTATCAAAAGTGATGACGGGTTGGCCGCTCTTAAGCAATAGATTATACACTTATTTCGTCGGTGCTCCATGCCCCAATTGAAATTTGACCAGTTGGTCTATGGGGAAATAGGTCTTGAGCTATGGATAATATGTATGTATGTACCACATTTAGAATAACGGACTAGTTTGGCAGAATTAACCGATGTGTTGTCAGATTGTGAGTTAGTTCCTTTTGGCACAAAGCCCCAGTCTTTTTAAAATACTGATGGGGATTTTACTGGTATTTGAAGGTTATATATTGGTAGATAGTGTGACTATACTACCACTGCTATGACAATCAGCACCTTTGGGAAGATAACATGGTCAACCGTGCCTGCTCGATTTGCAGGAAACATGGCAAGACTCGGACGGCACACGGGCGCACGGTGTAGCAAAACTGCTTCATATAAAATGTTCGTTAAGTTTTGGTTCTGTGCCTCGTCCGTGACACGGCATAGCATTCATCATCCCTTAAGCCGCGGTTTCCTAGAAGCGCAGAGGCGTCATATAACGCCCGCAGCGACGGCTGTCATGAAAATGATGGCGATTTAAATCTTCGGACAGCGGGGTTTTTTCCGGTGTCAAAAACGCTCCCTAGGAAGAAAAAAAACTACCTATGTAAGTGACATGCAACTCACCCACTCACGCAAAACAGTATACGGAAAATAAACAAAATAAAACTTGAAAACAATTGGATTTATTTATCAGTAATTATACATTAAAAGCAAAAGGAATTGAAGAAATAAATGAAAATAATAACAACCACGCATCGCCGTCTAGTACCACCATCTATACATACAGTTGAGCTGTCAGTTTGTTCGAGCGGGCGACGCAGCGACCTGCACTGGCGACTCGCAACACTTCATAATATTAAATAATTTCAACCTGCGCTTGTCCCTTTGCAGATCAATATAACTTAAAAGAATACGCCTTAATCAGTTTATTCTCGGCTCCATGATTTTTCTAATAAATCAGGGAACGTTACAACAGTTCTCAAAAACAATATAAAGCTAAGTATACAAGTGCCGTTGCGTATCGTCAGTCATGTGCGGTCGCTACAAAAAAACAATATCAGTTTATGTGATCAAAACTGCCCCATTTAATTCTCATCTTCCCAATTTTCCAGAAATACACAATATATTACATGGCGTATATCCGCCCGTTTATTTGACAGAAGTCGTTCGTGAAGTGAAGTATTATAAAATAAATAGATTCGAATGAAAATGCCGTAGTTACATCGGGGCTAGAAATATAAACTATGACAAACTTGAGCAAAGTGTGGAAAGTGAACAAGGTTATACAGCATTGCATGAGCCGTCACATCATTAGCTTCACATAGCGTATGCGGAACTGTAGGAGTCACATCACTAGTGGCACAGAACATCTCAAACACCTGAGTTACATACTATGTTATGAAACAATCTATGCCAGTGCGCTCCCGCGACGATGTACAAAGCGAGAAGTAAACGATTACGCAAAATAAATTAATTTCTAACCCCGGTTATGGAAACATTTTGGTTTTACAAAAAACAAGGTAATAATTACATGTACAACTAAACAGAACTACAATAAACCGTAACTAATTTTTCATTTCAATATCGTCGCGACCGTTTCGCGTCTGTTCTTAAAAACTAATAACAAAAAAAACCGAATGTTTTACAATTAAAGGGGGGAAAGTGTAAACAACAAAGACATACAGCTGAGTGTGATGGTCGGTAGTACAGGAGTAACTACAATTTAATACTTTAAATATTACACTATAACTATGCTTCAGTCTTCGTTTAATTATTTAATATTACAGCCATTTATGAAGAGTAGCGGCTACATAAACGCGACCTTCAATGACCACATTATTATTTGTATATATATACAATAAATAAATACATACACAGCGAGTGTATTATAGCCACCCGCTGCCTCACGTTACGTTTAAATCGCAAAGTTCAATTGCATACGCGCATACTAACACAATCGAGAATTATGATTATTTAAATCGTTTAAATCTTAATTCGGTATCATTACAAGTCTGAAATGTTTATTAATGTTTATAATATTAGACATACATTTATCTTAAGTGACTATTAAAGAAGTTAAGCGATAAAACTGCTGGCCATTAAATTGAGATATTTGGGGATGACACAGTATTTATTGTAATAAAGAAAAAGTATTTAATTGCGGACAATACAATAACAAAAGTAATTACAAAAAATAAATGTTATCAACGTCTTAAACGCAGACAGGCTGAGGTACTGTCTTATGTCAAGAAAAAAAAAAAAAAACAAGAAGTTAAACTAATCAAATAAATCAATAATAAGCTTAAGCACATCATTGTCATAAATAAAATAAAAATATTTTCTTTTTCAACTGAATTACTATTTAAACTGCCCAAAATTATACTGTGTCGATTTAATAAAATCATCACGGGGAAGCATCTTAAAAATTAACATAATATCAAAAAAATAAACTTAACATCTAATTCCGATTTTCATCTCTTTGGAACACAGAGTAAAAAATAAAGGAATTTGGCAATGCGACATGGTTGTTTAGCCATCATTTTTATCTACTGAACATTTTAACAACTAGAACTATAGTAATGGTATTGAATTGATTATTATTTGAGTACATCATGGATACTTGAGTTACGCAACACTATAGTAAGAAAATTATGTCCATTTGCACGTTTCACATTAAAACAGTCCGGTGGGTACAACTGATCCCCTTGCCACATCGACGGTACGCATTCAGTTTCACGACCTCTCGTACAAAATTGTTGATGATATTCGAGCAGACGTATGCCCGAGGAACCGACTGAACCTCATCGCACCTCTCGCTTTACATAGTGCTGGTCGGTCTGGAAAAACCGATGATTCGACAAAGCCGCATTTACGTCTTCATTACGCTATAATTATGATATGCACCACTGTGTAGTAACGAGATCTCCAAGTACTGGGGGTCTAAAATGGACGCTTTGGCAGAATCATATTAAGATCTGCGTACAAATAAATATAGAAAAAATAAACACCACAAAATTTAGGAGGACACATATTGAACAAATATGTACAAAATAAGTCGATATTCATATGCCATATATTTATATGCTTCGTAAAGTGGTAAACCAAAGTGCACTTCTATCTGCTTACCACGCTTACGTTGGTTCGAAGCTAAGATATGGTATAATGTTTTGGGGGAATGCCACTGAGAGAGAAACTGTCTTCAAAGCCCAAAAGAAATGTCACAACAGATACTTGTGAACCACATTTTATAAATTTAATAATATTGACATTCCCATCACTGTATATGTATGAACTAGCATTAGACATTAGAAATAATATAAAAAAAATATGAAATGTTAAAGAGTATCAGGCTTGCCAGTACACTTTGTGCAATACGCCATAGAACAGCTACGTTTGACAAGAGTGCATTTTGTATGGGCCCAATATATAATAAATTACCTAATAATATAAAAGAAGCAAAGAATTTTACATCATTTAAAAAGAAATTAAAGACATATCTGATCAATAAAGCCTATTACAAAGTTACTGATTATTTAAATGATAAATGTAATTAAATTTTTAAGTTATGTAATAATAATAAAATTATATAATTAATAAATTTCATAAATAATTTAATATTAATATTTGTAAATTAATGAATAATGTAAGACATATTTGTATTATAGTAGATATTTGCACACCTGTTTAGGTAGGATATGGTTTAAAGAACTTGTTTATATGTATCACCTCATGTACCTACCCATATTCAAGCACATAAATGATTTGATTTGATTTGACAATTCATATCCCGCAATTCATCTGTTTGACAGTTTTGTATGGAGTTTCGTAAAATGGTCCACAAATTATGCTAAGAACAAGGAAATGCATAGAAGGATGATTATAAAAACAACTCTGTAACTACCTTTGTTCCCGTTCTATCTTATGGCACGAAGACGGGTGTGGGAAAGAGATAAATGATTTACTCTTTGTTTTACTTTTTTGGCATGTCACAAGATGAACATGTCATTTCAGCTACCTTTTATTAAATAAATAAATAAATAAATTTAGTAATAATGGTATATTTCAACCCGAACAAGATAAAAATGTGATATTACTTTACTTCAATGTCTGACAGTTCGTTCATTGAAGTACTTAACTTGTTCGCGTATTCTTTGTTTATGCCTTCGTCGTAATCTCTTACAATTTTTTGATGTTTTAATAAAATTTCTACTGTTGGATTGCACGAATTCTTTGAGTAACTACAAATAGTGAGTGCAAGTGAGTGCATGAATGCTGTGGAGCAATGTCTTGTGTGGTTGGGGGCTGCAAGACCCATTAACCACAAAAATAAAACAAACAAAAATGTTGAACTTCCGTTGGTAAGTTTTTGCTCAATTTTGTGTTGAATGTGAGCTGATGAATTAATATAATATACATAACAAATGTTGCTGAATCGCTTTGCAGCGGAAACTAGACGTATTATCTATTCCAATAGAAGTTATTAGCGAATATTTGGAAAATGTTTTGAGGTTATCATGATCATACATAGTGATGTAAAATAATGTTGTCGATACTTTTCTTTTACAGATTTCCTAAAGACAAGCACAGTCACATATTATGCTCCAAGCATTTTACTTAATTCATTTATATGTAATGAAACTGTGAAATGGTTAATGTTCACGACGATGCGTCACCAAATAGTGTTTTTGATATTAACTTAAATTCGGAATGATAACAGTGATAGTTAAACAAAAAACAGTGGTGAAACAGTGTTTAGTACATAAAATCGTAAGTACGACCCTTACAAACCTCAATTTAGTGGGCTTTCTAGCCGTAATTTATCGTAACCTAGCCCTGGACCTAACTTTTATGTAATTAGTCTCTTGAGAAAGCCCATTTAATTGAGTTTGTATGTTGTGTTTTTTAGATTGTTAATCTTGTTATTTTGGTTTGCCAATCATCTTTTTATCTTTGAAAAATATAGTTGTGATATTTAAAATATTAGATTGATTTAGGTCTATAGACCGGCCTGAAGTATCTATAACTAGTTTAAAAATCGGTTTAGTAGTTTTTAGGAAAATCAACAGGTTAAACAGTTTTAATTCTTTGTTTCCCCTGAAATACCCTTTCAGTGGAAATTTAAATAGCTGTTAGAGATATCTCAGGAGACAAAAATTTGTATGAAATCCAATGTTATGTATGTAACATGCCTTATGTAGGTATTCTAACAGTTAATGTGTGTGATGTAATCTTGATGAAAAATAGATCAAATAAAACTTTAAAACAGGAAGCAATTAGCAGCTCTCGAAGGTAAAGTAGGCCTGTACCTATCTAAGCAACCGTGTAAAATAGCACAAAGCTTCAATATAGTTGTAGTGTTTCTGAAGAGTCCCGAAAATTGCTTCCTGAAGATTCGTGAAGACTTGTGTATTATTCAGGTAAAATATTCCTTTAAAAACGACGTCAAAACGTAATCCTCGAACAGATGTCAAACCTACTCCAACATTTCTCCAAACTCTTTCCCGTCATAAATACTGGAACATAGAAGCTGTAGGTAGCCGTCTTGAAGATATCATGAATCTATAGGTGCAGAACGTCAGCGCCGCTTGGACTGGGAGGCCTACCCTCAAATTGAGACGGTTATCATTTTTGGAATTATAAGATAATGTCATTGTAAATTCTATCGACGTTGAAATTTTGGGGGTCACATCACTAGTCAGAATAAAAAGAGTGACACCCTACGAAATTTCGAAACGTCTTCTGTATACGTGTCCTTCTCTAACATCATAGCGGCTCCATAAGTCAAAATGAAGCAAATATATTGAGTTCAATTGCTATTTTAATCATCCTTCTATGCTTTAGTTATTATTCTAAGAAATTATGAATTGCTAGTCATAAGTTATAGTGAAGTCTAATGTCAAATACCAGCTGTCAAACAGATGTATTGCGGGATGTATGAATTGTACGCAGATCATATTATGATTCTGCCAAAGCGTCCATTTTAGGCCCCCTAGTCTTCGGTATGAGATTCAAAGGTACTTTACGATCCCAAATTAGTCACTTCACCTCCTATAATTGACATTCAAAGACGTTTTAATGGCAAGTGACGTATGTCGGCGTCGAAAATGTCAAATAAAGGGTACCGATAAAAGTTAGCTGCGTTAGATTTTAGAAACATCTAACTACTTTGTCGAATCTCATGATACTTTACATAATGACAATACAGCCGCGCGCACTTTATATGCGTTTTCGTACGAATATTACTCGTGCAAACACATACGAGCACGCACGAACGAGCCCGACCTTCCAAGTAGTAAGGGAGCGCGCACACGGAGTGCGAGTTAGTCGTACGTACACGTACGTGTTCGTGACGTGTCCCGACGTACGAAAACAATCCGAACTTGTTGTGATTATAAAACACTTTCGTGCGTTGGAAATTAAGAATGGATGTAGAAGAATGTATTAACTTGGTTTATGGGCATAAATATTTGTGGAACGTTTGTGAAACCAGAGTGACTCAAGTTATCACTTAGAATAGAATACTCTTTATTATGTACACCATAAAAGTTACAGATATAAATGTTTAAAGTTTACATAGGGTGACACAATGGGCGGTCTTACGTGACGGGCATGACGAGAAATATCCGAAGAAATGGAAATGTCTGGTAAATATATTTATAAGTAACGTTTATTTATGACAAACAGATAGATCATATTTTAATTCAATGTTTTTTCAAGAAAAATTGTTCTTAAGTGCATCCCTGATATTGTGAGCTCTCGTTGTCTTTCAAATTGGGAACTCTTCGTACGATCAGGATCATACGTTTACGTACGATACAAATTCGCGTCTCAAGTGCGCACGGCCTTACAGATGTATGACCTGATAAAAAACTGAACATTTTAATCATTCTTTATACGGTGATGCTATCAGCTGCTATGGGTGCGTCGAATAGCAAAATACCTGATTATAATACAGTTTTTTTGTCACGTCATGCCTTACTTGGTAGTTACTGTCATTGGTATAATATTGGCTGCAACATTGTAGTGTCCTTTTGAGTGGAAAAACTTGAGCCGCTATAACCCTGTAAAAGTTATGTGGCATACCACAAAACATATCAAGTTACAATTACACAGAACTTTTACAGCATAACAGGGCTATTCTGATATTAGTTCTTATGTTCCCATATCTGAATACAAGTGAGGACATTAACAGTAGCCGTGATGACCGACACAGACACAATGTAGGCACTTTAACAGTGCCAGGGCGCGTAGAGGTTTGCGTAGCGACGCAAGAGGCGTCGGTTTAGTCGCTGCTATTCATCACATCTGCGGCAAGCGCCGGGAACGTCAAAGTCGAGAACAAGGAGCTTGGTCTCCTCAGTTCCATTGCGGGATCCGACCGCGCAGATCAGTTTTGTGGCCGAAGCCCGGATGCGCCACACGACGCCGCCGGATCCGCCGGACCCCAGCTCCACTAGGTTGCGAATGAACTCGCCTGTGTGCACGTCCCACAGCTTCACGGTGCCGTCGTCCGAAGAGGTGATCACGAAACGGTTGCTGGATTGCAAGCAGGTTACCGCTGACTGATGCTTGTTGGGTCCTGCAAGCGAAAATGTATGTTATTGTGGAGAATTTCATTGTATGTTCCTTGCTAAATGGCAAATATTTTTTTATTACACTTGCAATTTATCACAGTTGAGCTACTCGATTACTGACAAATGCGTGCACTGACTGGACAGGTCTACTCAAATCTGTGTGGTTATTTCCTCAAAAGACCATTTTAAACACTAATCATGGTCCTCACATGATCTGGTAATGTCTGGACTTTAACCGCCTTATTACAAAACAAGATTTATATTTTGACATGTCATAAACCATGGAGCCAGTTTTTATAATAAGAACGTAACAGTGATTGAAATACCGTTCTTTTTACAAAACTGAAAACTTAATTCGGTACTAAGTTGTAAGTATTGTGTTTAGGAACTTTATCATAGTCGGAATAAAGTTCGAAATTCCATAATGGCTTCATGTTTTAAACCTGGGTCTGAAGATAAACCTTTTTTTTGTAATAAGGGGGGATGAGACTGTGACCTCTATGTTTCGAAGTTTCTTCTCTAAGTAGTCCTAGATAGGAAATAATGATTAAAAATATTATTAAAGTGTAAAAAGTATTTGTTTTAAACCTACTTACAAAAATAAATCATTTATCATCATATTTTTCGTGCCAATAGAGGAGGAGAATGTTAGTAAAACGGTACATAAACAGAACTCACCTGACAAGGTATGAAGGCAGTGGCCTGTAGTTATATCCCAAACCTTAACAGTGGAATCAGCATTGCCAGAGACCAGGATGTTGGAATGCAGCTCCATACCGGACGTGAGCGACTGGTGTCCGGTAAGGGTATGCTTCAATTGACCAGATTCTACGTCCCACACGCGAATCGAAGTATCCAAAGAACCGCTCACTACGTGGGTGCCATCGAACTGTGAAAAGTTGAATCGGAATATTAAGGATTGTGTACCTAATTGAAATGTTTTGTTGCATCATGCATAATTTTAAGTGTTGTCTTATGAGTAGAGATCGGATATTCGGATGCATTTTCACCTAAACTTTGAGAGTTGACTAGTATGGAGTGCGCTTCGGTACGTGAAAATGTGTCGGTTTCCAGGACTGACGAATTTATAAGAACTACTCTTTTGTACTGTGTATCCATTAGAATTAAAGGTCTTGAAGAAAAGTTAATAGTGTTTTTTAAACGTGTTATATTTTCCACAAAATTCTTGCCTAGTTCTAAATAGATAAGAAATATTTGTTACTTATACTTTGTATTAAAATTGTATACCTACACACTGTTATTAATGAAACCCCGCGATCCCGGAATACAAATATATTTTAAGAAGCCGTTTCCATACTTTGTATCCTTTGCCGAGAAAAAAACGTACTTTAGGTAAATATGCATCCGAATATCCGATCTCTAGTTATGAGTCTTTGTTACCAAAAAAAATAAAATATTGCTCGGCCATCTTTACTACTGCTTCACTTTATGATAATATTATGAACCTCTTTTAGGCGTCGTAGTTTCAAAATCAAGTCATTAATTCAAACAAGGCTGACAATCAGCACTTTTTGCTCGTCAAAACTACATTAGACAGTTCCCCAAAACACCCGCCCCTCACCACTTCCTAGTGCTTTAGCTGGGGAGAAGTGGCGCAACTAACTCTCCAGCAGCACAACTGTCTGTAGAAATATACTAGGAGTATACTAAGTTAGACCATAGGAAGTGCAGGCAGGCCAAGGACGCAGTGCCTATATTTGTCGGCCGCCTCACTAACCAGGCTCTACGACTGACTAAGCAGTCACAGTAACCGCTGCGTAGTCACAGCAGCCAAAACTGACCACGGGTCATTTAATAAACACCTCTTTGTCATAAAACTCATAGACAGTCCATTGTGCAGAGCCTGCTTAAAAAATGGGACAGCAGCTGATGTGCTCCAGTGGTAGCAACATGCAGCACAAAGTACTTCAGAAACCCAGGTAGCCTCCGTGAGATCGTCAGTAAAACCGAGGCGTTGCTGGCCTTTCTTGAGGAGCTGGGGTGCTGCACCCCAGCACTCGTACGCAAAATATGTTTGGAAACTAAGGTCTTCAACCAATGTGTCCTACCCGTTATGAAATCCGGTGCCGAAACATGGCTGCTCCACAAAATTAAGGTCGCTCAGCGTGCTATATAGCGGGCTATGTTCGGAGTTTCTTAAGGATAAAAATCAGGAATGAAATTATCTGGAAAAGAACGAGTTACCGACTTAGCTTGCAGAGTAAGTAAGCTAAATTGGCAGTGGGCTGGCCATGTTTGTCGAAAGACCGATGGCCGGTGGAGCAGAAGAGTCCTGGAGTGGAGACCGCGTATCGGCAAGCCTAGTGTGGAATGCTCCCCAGCGACCATGGACCGACGACTTTAAAAAGGTGGCTGGGACAAAGTGAATGAGGAAGGCGGAGGACAGGATGTTGTGGCGCAGCCTGGGAGAGGCCTATGTCCAGCAGTGGACTGCGATAGGATGAGTTGATTGATTGACACAAAATATGCGCTTGGTCGAGGAGTTGCCGGTACGTTATACAATACAAAATAGATTCAAACCAGTTGTAGTCTTACCTGCAGGCTGTACATTGACACAAAATATGCGCTTGGTCGAGGAGTTGCCGGTACGTTATACAATACAAAATAGATTCAAACCAGTTGTAGTCTTACCTGCAGGCTGTACACTCGGTTGGTATGTCCAGCGAGCGTGTGCAGGCAGTCCCCGGTTTCAGGGTTCCACACTTTGACAAAGTAGTCGTAAGCCCCGGACACGACCAGCTTCCCGTCGTATTGCACGCAGCGAACAGCAGCCAAGTGGCCCATGAGGACGCGCAGGCAACGCCCTTCGGGGATGGACCACACTCGTAATGTCGCGTCGCGGGAACCAGATATTACCCTGAAAAGATGGCGACAGTCAATCTCCTGTGCCTAGTTTGGGGCATCGCGGGTCTTAAAGCTACCATACATGGAGACACTAATCTAAACTGATCCGATCCGTCTGACCGGATTCGTGCACATGCAATCGTTCTGACCGTAAGCAATAAGATTATGAGGCGCTAACAGGAAACGGTGCGGATTTTATTCAGACTGATTTGAAAGGACGATACTGACGGCTGGTAGCCAATAAATAATGTATGCAAAAAGAAAATAAGTTAAAGCTTTGCACTGGTATAATGATCGCGTTTGCAATTTAGCTGTTCAAGTAATTCGTGCAATATATAACGCTTCAGCAAGAGTATTATTGTTTCCATAAAATAACTTTATTTTTTGTTAGTTTGTTACTTTATTTTCAGTTGCAATGCAAGTCTAGATAAATGTTCTGTTTCTTAAACAGTTCAGCAAATAAATTCCATTGCAAGAAGAAGAAATGTTTGTTAGAGAAAAATTGCAATGAGAAGTAAATTTTCGCTTCAATGCATTTGTTATTGTTTGCGGCTGAGATAAATAAACGCAGCTTGTTGCGGAATTTTTATAAACATAATAATTATCTTTATTATTGTAATGAATTACAAATGACAACGGTCGCGATGTTTTATGATAACATTACGCATTTGCTTACTCTTTCAAGATTGGCTTTATGTTGTCGCAAGCTGTATATACATTAAAAGTTTCCGTAAGTATTATTCGATTCGTTAGTTTTAAGCCACGCATAGCAATGTTTTGTTTTGTGGGTATGTTGGTATGTATGTTGACCAAACAACATAAATTATGACTGAACGGAAGCACCCACATGATAATAATTATAAATAAATGATGTAACGAATATTTCCCATTCATATCAGTCAAAAAATCTAAATCAATTATAAAGCAAGCATTTCAAGATCCATCATAAATTGGTAGATTATTTATTGATGTTGTTTTTTTTTTATTCAAAATATTATTACAAAAGTCACATTTGTTACATAGATCACGGTGAGGCAATCCATGAAACAAATTCGCTTATAATATTGTTCGCTTTGCCATCATACGGTGTTAGTTATAATGGATCATGTTTAGTTATTAACTTAAATAAGAGCACAGCATTTGATCCAAATTAAAATATCGACTTATATATAATAGTAATAAATTAGTCACTGCTAAAACAGTCCCCAATTGGAGTCTACCTGTTTTGGTACAGATGCATACAACGCACGGTGGAAGTATGTCCGGCGAGGACCTTCAAGCATTGGCCAGTCCTGGCGTTCCACACGCGTAGGGTGCGGTCTGTGGAGCCGCTGATCACCAGGTCGTTTACCATTTGCGAGGACCACACGCCGCCAGAATGACCCACCAAGGTGCGCAGGCACTGGCGAACAAAATTTAATATGAATTATGTAGTTTTTAGCCACGGTTTCACCCAAATTGTAGTCATGTATTCAGATAGAGAGTATTCTATGTGCAGAAACAGCGGAAGGCGTGGGGCCTCGCGGTGTAAGGAGCCTCGCGTTCCCAAGTTTTAACTTGGGAGGTGCAAGGTCTCTCGGTCCGCGATGCCCACAGATTTCTTAAACTCACAATATAAAAATAAAATAGTTAAGGCCATCAAAAAAAAATCCAACCTATCCAGGGTCGATTGCGCCTACATTAATCATTGCTGTAGGTTACACATTGAACGCAGGTAATGTGGCAACACTGCAACACTTGTCTATTAGGTACCTATTTTTTGTTTTGTTTTAATATTTTTCTAATTTCTATATTTATTAATTGTGTTTGATTATGTAATGTGACTGAGTGTGTATAAATATTTAAGTTAATGAGTCTATGATACTTGAAATAAAATGATTATTTATTATATTAATTTATTTTTATCCGAGACGGGGTGCCTAAATTTAGAGTTTGCTTCGCTTGCTCTTGCAGCTTACGTTTTCTGAATTCTAAAACTATTCTGCATAACTCGACAAAATAACTCCTATTTCTGTGTGAATGGTGAAAAGCAATCCTATGCAGGGTGCTAAAATAGATCTGGTTTCGGTCACTCTTGCAGCCTAGGGTATCATTGAGCTTTTCTGCATAAGTCGACAAACAACTCCTACTTTTGTACGAATTCAAAAGAATATCATAACCTACCCGACGCGGGATGCTATATTGTGGCTCGCTCTTAAAGCTATCAATATGTGGTCCAAGCAAAAAGGGTCCAGTAGAGGGGTATTGAGTTAAGACAAAATTCGGTATCCAGAATAGTCAATTGATAATAAGGGTTAAGAAATATTCACAAATAGAACATTTTTTTTTATCAGACATTTGAAGTTGAGCTCTGAAAAAGCTTGATTTGAGAAAAACCATTTTCTTTGACATACCACTGGTACCTTTTTACTAAACTTTTGTCTTAAAATTTCTGGTACTTAGAAACATCTTAAAAAATCATTTACTATAAGAACTTGTAGATAATTCAGCATCCCAATCGATGCCAAGAACTCAGCGTATGGGTCGAAAAGTAATTCGTTCGTGTTCCCACAACCGCATCTGAGTCGCTATCCGTAGCTATAGCTGACTTATGTTCATGCCCAGCTACAGCATGCTACGTATAGCGGCTCCGATGTTGGCTTGTGGGCACACGAACGAATTACTTTTCAACCCATACGCTGAGTTCTTGGCATCGAATGGGATGCTGAATTATCTACAAGTTCTTATAGTAAATGATTTTATATGATGTTTCTAAGTACCAGAAATTTAACTGAAATTGAACTGGACTCTTTTTGCTTGCATGCCCACATATTCTTACTAATCTTTAATGCCTAAGTCGACAAAATAACTGCTATTTTTATAAGAATTATCAAATAAATATATCAGAATATTCGATCTCGCTGTTGCCTCCTGGGCAACCGAAAAATAAGAGAAAATGAAAGAGATTTTCTCTATATAAAACCCAACCTCGCCGAAAAAAATTATATACAAACCCCGAAGGCCCCGCAAAATGTATTTTGCCCACATCAAATTTTAGTCTTGCCCCGCCATACTCTGTGTTAATCCAGGACATGATCTATCTGCATGGCAAATTTCACCCGAATCCGTTCAGCCTTTTATGCATGATTGGAACAAACATCCAAACATTTCCCGCCTTATTACAAAACAAGATTTATATTTTGACATGGCTTAAACTATGCAGCCAGTTTTTGTACAAAGAACGTAACAGTGATTGAAATACCGTTCTTTTTACAAAACTGAAACCTTCGTTCGGTACTAAGTTGTCAGTTTTGTGTTTAGGAACTTTACCATAGTCGGAATAAAGTTCGAAATTCAATAATGGCTCCATGTTTTAAACCTGGGTCTGAAGATAAACCTTTTTTTGTAATAAGGGGGCTCGAGTTTACAAACAGTCTTACGTACACAAACAGCCAGACTTTTACGGAACTAGTTTCTGAAGGTCATACAAATACTTGCACTGTTCGGGAATTGAAACCGCTGCACGTAGCCACTGCGCCAAACGTTCCGGTAAATGCAAAAAAATATGACACACAAAATAGTCTTTAAGATACCTAAACTGGTTTCATTCTGACAATTGATAATTTAGCTCGACAATAAAACTCAATTGATATTACCTTCAGACTGTATTATCAATTGGTACAATTCATGGACAATACAGCCGATAACTTGCCTCATTAACAATACAGAGAACTGATAACGAATGTATGTATCCTTATATAGCTTACCTTGCCAGTAACAGCTGACCACACTTTGAGGGTGGTATCATCGCTGCCGCTTAGGATGCGGTTGCCGTAGAACTGGAGACAGGTTATGACGTGGTCGTCATGTCCCCTCATGATGATGGGCGATGCTACTGGCTTATGAAGCCAGTTGTTCTCGATGAGGTACTGGCGCATGTAGGCTGCCTTCCAAGGACTGGCGCAGCGCGGGAGTGAACGAGGCATCTTCTTCAGGGTAGTAATCCCAATGCGACGGCATTGTTCTTTCCACAGCAGGTTGTCTTCGGCGAGGAATCTAAAAATTTGGTGTGTGTGAGTAAGGCTCTCAGAAAAAGCCTGTGACAGAGGTTAATAGACATCAAAACCAATTTTAGTTTCTTAAAGTCAATGTGACATTTCTACAGCTGGGTATCCTAGTGTTTTGATCTATTGACCTCAGATCTTGATTGATGTTATTTATCGGCGAACTGTAATTGTTTTCCAACCATAGTAATAGATAGTCATCAAATGTAATTGTATTCAGCACAGCAAAAGAAAATGATTCCTAAAATAAGAATCTTCTGTAAATTAGCTGCATTTCAGGTGAAAAATTGTGAGATTTGTCATAGAAAAGAGATTTTTTGACGTATTTTTAAGAGCGAAGACTTATTTAATCGAGATTGGCCGCATACTGCGTCTTGGCGACAGTCGAGAAAATCGTTATGGGAATTTACTGATGACACTGGTGTGATCTCCTTAAAACGCTCACTGCAGCTTAAACAAAAATATCCTGCTAAGTTTCTCGTCTAATGTCACAGGTTCTACATAGCTATTCACAAACGTACGACACGCTTCCGTGCCGAATCGAACATCAATCAATGTTATCAAAAGAGTTCTTTATAGGCTGTTCACAAATCCAAAACCCGAAAATTTTGGCAGTTTGAATCAACTATACGATCGCCATTCTTCCGAGAGGTATTTGCTGTCGGGGGCAAAGCAGGTTATGTTTGAAAATGTGTCATTTTCGATTCGACAACCTGTCGTGTGGTTGTGAATTTCTATGCAGGTGTCAGACTGCAGCCTAATAAGTTTGGGGTTTTACTGTAAAAACTAATCTAGGTACTGTTTTAGTCGTTCCAAAGCACGTGATAAAAGTTGTAATCAAACCCTATTCATGTTCAATTCTTACGCCATTACTCAATAAAGGGAATTAGTTACACATTCATCTGTAATTAGTATGTTTCAAATTTATATCTCAATACTTTTTTAACAATTATTCTTTCAATAACATTATTAAATTGTAATTGATAAAAACGTCGATTAAATTGAGGTTAATAATGTGCCTCAATAACAAGGTGATTTGTTTACTTTTTCATCAGATATTTTAGGGACAGACTATAAAGTGACTTACTTCCAGTAACGACAAGTCTGGGCGGCCCTCAGCAGATCCTTAGGCTGTAGGTACCCCAGCACAGTGAGTGCAAGCTCCTTAGGCAGTAGTGAGATGAAGTCTCGTTGGAACAGCGGCTCGATGGCCTTCATCATGTGCCGCACCTGGCTAGGGTCGCAGCAGCTGATCAACTCGTCGATAGCCTGGATCTTCTCCACGTTAGTCCAATTGTTGAACCTGGAGAAGAATGGAGAATTACGGTGACGGTCAATAAAGAGACCGCATCTTCACATAGTGGCGAGATAGTAGTGAAATATGAGTCAGTTTAATCAGTTATAACAAATAAAAACTTGAGCTTGAGAAAATTAGATGATGACCGCACATAAACAGGGTTAAATTAGATGATGACCCCACATAAACAGGGTTAAATTAGATGATGACCTCACATATACAGAAGAACAACCTATTTAGTACCTACTAACTTAAAACAGCAATTGTTTATAATTATAATTATTTTATTTGTTTAAATGAATTAATTACTAAGTTAGTAGGTACTAAATTAGGTTGATCTTGCAATATTTTTTTTATGTTATTATTTAATTTTTTCCGGGGTTCCTTTATCGATACTGAACCTACTTACCTACCCCCAAGCTATAGCACGCAATTTCTTTAACACCCTGTACGTATAGTACTGGGAAACCTTAAAAAATACACTTTATTTTCTAAGATTTTCTTGGAAACTTTAGAAATGTAACATTATTTTTCTTAAGAAATAGCATACAATGGCCAATGGCATTTTATAAATGGGGGAGTGGGAATACCTTTGACCAAAATGTCAAAAGTCAGGTTATTAACAGAAAATACTCCCACTAAATGATTTCTGTGTTTAGCGGAAATCGCGGCAGTTCTTACGGAAGTCAAATAATCGAAAATTAAAATTGTGTTTTAAACGTAATCCCTCATAATATTATGATAATAGAATTACCTAGGTATTGTTATTTCGACTAAATGATAAAACAGTAACAGTTAAACCTCAGCCTCATATTTTAACCTCAAAACTTGATTCAACATAACTTTACGTGTTTTCAAGTTGCTAATTTTCATAAAGTTCTGGCAACACAGCGTTGGAAAGGGATAAATCAATAATAATAAAAACAACAAATACCGCTAATCAAGAAGAATAAAAATCTCTTGAACAACATGTCACCAAACCACTTGTGCAACATGTTTTTCACAAAGGACTGTTTAATACAGCACCTAGAAGTAGCTCGGCTGGAGATATCCACAGAATCCACAGATCTTCCAAATATATCACAACATCAACAAACAGTGATGCCAGTGCATCTACTTGCAGCATACAACAAAGCGGTTACATACAATCATCATCATCATTTCAGCCGAAAGACGTCCACTGCTGGACATAGGGCTCCCCCAAAAAAAGGGGGGGTTTGCCATAATCGCCACGCTTGGCAGGCGGGTTGGGTTACATACAATGTGCCTTGACAAAAAGTTCCAGAGGCAAATCTGAAAAGAAACCGCTCTCCAGAGCATATACAACATCAGTTTTTGTTTATACTAAACCTAAGAAAAAAAAATCAGCTGTTCCCTACATTTGTGTTCACTTAAATCGACAAAATGTATGGAACAGCTGATTTTTATTTCGCGATTTCAAGTCCCATACAAAAAATTGTTCAAAATGATGAGTACAATGACCCCTTTTCGGGTTTAGTATAACAAAAAGTAATGTTGTATAAACTCCTCGCAAGTTAACAAAGAAATGCCGACAACAACCTTTTAACCAGAATAGAGTAAATGTGGAATGTTCGCAGGTATTAGAAACCAGCAATCGTATCTCTCTGCTCAATAATGATGAGAGAAACGAGGACGACCAAACCTCAATCACAGACACCCACTAAGCCCAAAATAATGTCAAAACCTCCACCACTCATATTTTATGGGATATAAGACATACAACAGTTAACCAATTTCATAAATGTAGTAGTTGAAAACAATATCAATTAATGGTTTCTATTAACAAAAAAATGTGAAAAACTATTAAAAAAAAACTGATTGAACATAATTAGAAATAAGTGTTTAATTATACAATTAAACACTTATTTCTAATTATGTTCAATCAGATACCTACATACATTCACCAGAACGGAGGAAAGATGTTAGAAATAGTGCAAAAAAATCTACATCACACTAGCCCTAAAGAGATTATTGTTGAAGCGATTGAGTAGACCGGGAATAAGGTTAGAGGTGAGATTGAAATAGAAGATCCCAGAAAAAGCAAGACAATAGTGCAATGTAGTAGGTGCCAACAATATAGATATACAAAAATAATTGTCTGCAACCATTTAGGTGTGTAAAATGTACAGGGCTATATAAAACTCCAAATTGCATCAAAGATGTCTATCTTTGCATTATGCCACATTACACCAGCCATTTGTGCATTATGTCGTCTAGCTAATTATAAGGGATACCAGTTCTACCGTGAAATACAATCAAGAAAAAATTTACCAAAAATGAAGGATGTCCGTAACAAGTCTCAAAGCATTATGGGTTCAGAAAGTAACACATTTGAGCCAGGAAATAAAATAAGAACTTCAATGCAAATAAAAACACCATTCCACTGTTGAGCAGGTGAATCAAGTGATAGACAAGATAAGACAATAACTTGAAAGAAAGGAATATCGTGCTGCTGTCTTTCTGGATGTACAGCAGGCCTTTGAAAGGGTGTGGCAAGAAGTATTGCTGTACAAGCTAAAGATTATACTGCCAAACTCATATTACATGTTGTTAAGATATTACATAGCTGATAGAAAGTTCCAAGTCAAATTTGGAGAGAAAAATCGAAACTACTTATATGATATCAAAGCTTCTTTACCTCAAGGCTCAGTGCTTGGACCTATACTGTAGTCAATATACACAGCAGAGCTGACCAATAGAGAAGATGTAGTAAACAGCAACATACGCTGATGATACAGCCTGTCTTGCAAGTGACAAAGACCCAGTTATAGCTGCACGAAAATTGAATAACCAAGTTTCTAAAATTGATCGATGGGGACTCTGCTTAATTCTCCATGATTAGAAACATGGAGAATTAAGCAGAGTGTTACAAAATCCCTACTGATCATATTCACCCTCTGAAGAGAGGACTGGCAAATACTAAAACTAGATCAAAGAGATTAGAAACGACTCTTTAGAAGATAAGAGAGAGTATTCAGTGGAATACCTCTCACAAAATTATTATATAATTTCACCAAATAATCTGATAATTGCTAAGAAAGCCGATTGCAGATGAAGAGGAGAAAAAAAAACTTAATGATTTGAAAATAGCATGTTTTGCACCGCAACATTTAAGTTTTAAATTGAGCTGTCGGTTTTTCGATTGATCTAAAATAATGTATTATTTCTGTTTTTTAGCCCTTACTCTAACTAATTTCCGGTTAAGGGACTGACCTGCTTAGCCACGGCTTGATCTCTGGCGGTCCTTGGTCCACCGCAGCGCTTGCAAGGCTGCTACTAGGAGTAGGAGACGGCCACCCATCCGATCCCAAGGAGGATGATGAATTTTCACCGCAGAATTTCTTGCTGGGCTGCTGTGGAGGTGGATCGTGACGACGCTTCCTCTGTGGATTTTAATATGATAATAAGATTCTATAATTAACATCGTGGTAGGGTAAAAACTTCAGGTTGTTAATACAGAAAAGCGTCGTTAATTTGATTCCTTTGATCAATAATACTGATTCATAATACCCAGCAAAATACCGTAAAGTGCGTTAAAAATTGTCAAAATAACCATCGTAGTTAGACCAATTTTGTCTGCTTCTTAAAACCTTTTTCATTTTAGAAATAAGAATAAGAATATACATAGTGTGTTTTTGTTTGAATTTAGTACCTAGTGTAAATAGTAATGTAATAATTGTATAAACATTTTAAAAAAGGGGAATATAAATGTACATTGTACAAGTATAGCAAACGTGACCAGTTTAGTGCTGAGTTTTAGTTTGTGATCCTGTATCAATAATATTTAATTCTTGACCGAAGTTTGATCCCATAAAACAATGCCTTAAGGGGACGATAACCGACTTTTCATGATTTTATACTGAAGATCACGTCTAAACGAGTAGTGTTAATGATTTGAAAAAAATATATGATAAATTAGAGCATTTTCTCAATAACTTTAGATTATGTTAATATTACATAGTGAAATTAATTTGTAAAGTTATCTCTAACGCGGATAAAAATCTAAGAATGGCGCAAAATCTACCAAGCGTATTTTTCTGAAACCTTCACCAATTTAAAGATAACTTAATTATTGATATTTTAGTATACGCGTTTTATTAAAATACCTTTTGTTTTGTGTATAATAAATTAATAATGCGTCAAAATGGGGACAGCGCTCCTTGATGGGCGAGTCCTATTACTGGCTGAACGTACGACGCGTTGCGTGAGCTCAGTACAAAACACGCAAGCTAACCACTCAAGGTCACTGGCATATATCTGCGTCTTAAGTTATAACAATCCCGGGCTCATTTCAAGAGTTAAACTGTTTTTCGCGGATAAATAACATCGATTTTGGCCATGAATAGGCCGATCTCAAAAACTCACCATGCAGTATCTCAAAAGCATGTTCTAGTTAACTCCCCACATTGCCAGTAGTCTTGTGTGATAGTATTTCCGGCAATTCTGATGATGACGATAAGGCAGGGTGCGTGTGAACTTGGCTCCAGTGTATTTATTACTTGCGACGGCAAATGAGCTGTATGTAAGTGTGAATGCACAACCGCACGCGTCGTCAATCGACTCTGAATATAATTTCAATTGACAATCGGATTAAAACGTGGTAGGTATATCCGCGTCTTAATATCGCCGACCTGTCACGTACCTACAACTCATGTTTGCGGGACTATGGAATGATATAAGTGAAAACTGGACTTTGTGATCATCTTGACACTCTTTGTGTACATTTACAAGCGCATAAACCATTCTCACTGAAACAATACCCTATAGTGACGTATGTCATTCGGGATGATGTAAGGGTTCTAACGATACCCCATACATTTAAATCTGTTCAGGCATTTAATAGTTAATGGTGTCACAAATAATTAGATACATACATTAACCCTAAACACATTACACTCCCTTTTGGGCAGTCGTGTAAAAATACTGCTCACTCGTTATAACCAAGGAGTCTAATACTATTTTCTCAGTCACAGCAAATTGAGATAAACTCTCCTTATTTTAAAAACAAAACCTGACTTTTTTTTTGGGAAAGAATGTATGCTACAAATTCCGGAGTCGGAGGCTTTAAATACTGGAGTAATCGGTTTTAGCAACACAGATTACAAAGCACTATGACGAGTTTTTAAGATGTGTTCTTGTACCTACAGCAAATCTATCTATAGGAAAACGACAATATCTAGTATTTTGCAGAAATATCTAGTTACGTCATCAGATCTTATAAATAAATTGACGGAGAGACTACGACAACACTATTGATGGATGGTTTTTATGTATTTAGCTTGAGATGAATAATACATGATCGAGAGTTGCTTTCTGAATATTTTAACAGCTATTAGTTGCGCTGCGGTGTCTGATAATGTACACTTTATACTGATTTATGTAACAGATAAATTGAAATATTGGTTTATAACATGTATGTCAATCTTCCGTGAAATTAAAGTGTAGGTGTCACGATTGTTCCTTCAATTCATTTCCTGTTCTTAATGTACGTTAAACACGTTTGAAGATTCGATGTTTTGATGACTGATCAATAAAATGTTGAGTTACAAATTCCAAGAAAAGCAAGGATGCAAATTTCAGAAATACTTGTATGTTTCAAATGCCAATGCATTTAAAACATGCATTTTTTTTTGCATTAGGTATTACTCTATGCAGCAAGTTTTAAAAGTGTAAGTTAAGCATGTATTGTGAGGTTTTCTAGATCGGCGCGTATAAGCAATGTTTATTTATTTTTAATTTTTTATTGGGACTAGTTCCCGAATACATTGATTCGCGTAGCATTTTTTTATTGTTTTAGGGTCGATTCATACTAGCGCAGAGTCGAAGCTTCGCTAGCTTCAATGGAAAAGGAACATAGCAAATTGACCCTTATCTCTACATCATAATATGTGCATATTTTCTATTGCGAAAAAAATACGCGCGAGTTCGCACGCATTCTACGAAATACGCGCGTCTGCGAGTGACCACAGCACTGATTGGTGCACGCGCGTTACGTTGTAAAGAAAAGGGTGAATTTGCTGTTATCTTTTAGATTGACGCTTCGACTCTGCGCTAGTATGAATCGACCCCAAAAGACAAATGATAGTAGATATGCAAAACCACACGGCGGCGGCGGCGTCAAACTGTTCAAAGATTGTTTTTAAATGGCAAAAATGTTATAAACTCTTAAAAACCCAACCACCGATTAAGCCACGTGACGTGAAGCTTTGTTCAACTTTCTTGATTCACCCACGAAACAACATTTATCCGCCCTCTCTCCTTGCGTAAGTCAGTAGGCAAAGAACTTTGGTTAAACTCATTATTAGAATGTGAAGGGTTGTTTAAAATGAGTCATAAAAAACCGAGAGCAGTGGTGACCCAGTGGTATCGAACGCGAGTTATGAGTCGTAGGTTCGAACCCTGGCAGGTGCTTTACTTTGTGTAAATTATATCATCACCACTGCTCTCAAAACGGTGAAGGAAAACATCGCGAGGAAACCAGCATGTCTTAGAACTAAAAATTCGAAGACTAGTGACATCTACCAACCCGCACTGGGCCCGCGTGGTGGAGTACGGCCCACTCCCTCTCACAGAGGCCTGTGTCCCAGCAGTGGGAACGTTGTAGGCTGACTATGCATAAAAAACCGGCCAAGTGCGTGTCGGAGCACGCACAATAAAGGGTTCCGTAGTTGGGATGAATTTATCCCAAAAACTAATTTAACATTGTCGTTGAAAAACATGTTCTCCCATTCATCGATATACGTCACGATCGATTCTCTAACTGCAAATGTAAGCTGGTCGACTATTACTCGTTAACTTGTCAAGCCTACTTAGCTGTGATAGTTTTCCTTTTAATTTCGTTATACATAATATACTACCGCCATGAACTTTTTCACATACTTATAAAACAACCATTTAGCTGCCAGATTGGGCGACGACTCTTGCCTCTTAACAAACATTAGCACTTTAAAGCTTAATATTACGCAAACGGATCCCATAATCGAAACATGGTTTTCAAAAACTCGCAATATTTTTGAACGGTCTATCCAACGATACCTTACAGTCCACACCATCATCCCCACTGTACGAGCGAGGGAGGTACCCTACAAAAATATATTACTTTGTTATTTATTAATATTATATTCGCATGCCAAATTACGGCTATTACTATTACTTCTCGTACTAAGTGTCTCGGAGCTAAGCCGGGGACAGACAGACAGACAGACGGACATGGCGAAACTATAACCCCCTTATTACAAAACAAAGTTTATCTTCAGACCCAGGTTTAAAACATGGAGCCATTATTGAATTTCGAACTTTATTCCGACTATGGTAAAGTTCCTAAACAAAAAACTGACAACTTAGTACCGAACTAAATTTTCAGTTTTGTATAAAGAACGGTATTTCAATCACTGTTACGTTCTTATTACAAAAACTGGCTCCACGGTTTAAGCCATGTCAAAATATAAACCTTGTTTTGTAATAAGGCGGTAAGGGTTCCTTGTTCACTACGGAACCCTATTATGGGCATAATTATAACGACAGCCAAAATTGTTATTACCAAGGAAACTAGAAAAAGCCATTTTTTTTTTTGTACAAGGTCATAAACAATGGTTCCCATAAATAATCGGGTTTTGAGTGAAATCTCAAGAGAACACGAATCGTTTACTGACCCTATAAAGTAAGTTTTTAATATTAATATTGACGTTTTTAATATTAACATTTTAATTTCGCGAGCTATCTTAGCGCATCCCCCTTACACCTAGGCCTAGCTATTTATTAGCCTAATTATATTACCCAATTTCTTTCCCTTTCTGGTTCCGGCTCTGGATCATCGCTCGAGTCTTCCTGAAAGACGCATTTTTGGCATACATTAAACACGTCAACTGTTTCATTCATTAATAAATTTATGTATGAAGTGAATATTTGACCATACTAAGAAATAGTGTTAGCCACCGAGACAGGTTCACGGTTCAAGGAAATAAATGTAACTGAAAAAGCCTGAACATTAGATTACTCAATGTTTTTGAGGAAAATCTTAGGTTTAACTGAATCCTATAGTGTGTTGTGGCTATGAATAGGTGTAAATATTGTTTATTTAAGACGCTGACAACAGTTAAACCGCTGTCACTGTCAGACTGCATAGTCGATTCAAAAGAAAGAGAAGCGCGCGATGACAGAACGCTTGTAATTTATAGCAAAATATGAAGCAATTATTTATTTAAGTACTCAAAAATGATCAACTAATTTTTGAGTAATCGAAAATAATAAACAACCAAGTTCTACATACAAATAAAACGTTCTTGTTATTAATTAAATATCAACCGTACGTTGATATTTAATACAGATATTTTGGATTGAAACTCAAAGTAAAGGGTTAGTTTAGCGTTAATTTGTATCGAGTTTTTTTTTTATCTAAACGTCTTTTGGTAACAACCAAGTTCTGAGAAATACGTTCAAGAATAACACATATTTTTTCCGCTACCACAAACTATATAAGGTGTATCTATTCATACACGAAATCTCTTAAGGTAATCACTGTACTCATCATTATGAACAACTTTTACTATGGGACCAAACCTTAAACTGCAGAAAAAAAATCGGCTGTTTCCTACATTTGTGTTCGCATAACTCGCTAAAAGAGATTTTGTGTATGAATAGATACACCTTTTTATCATTTGCGTCTTGTCAGCGCCTTAAGTAGACGTCGTAGCCTTTCCGTAGCTGGGGTGAGGATGACACCAGAGGGTCGTAACCCGAAGTTATTTCTATTCCGCAAAATGAGTCAAGGACAGTATAATCAAACAAAATTTGTGAATTCCTTGGATCATTGCGCGTACATGTATAAAACCGTAATTTATTCTAATACATGTTAGAATTCCACATAATTCAACTTTTAAGGAAAACAAATGGTTCTGAAAAAGCGCTAAATGTAGAATGACTGAATTCATTTTCCAGAAGTGTAAAGAATTTTGTTAAGTATTTTCTTCCTTCATTCAGAAAGGTCAGGTGCGTAGTACTCGAACCGGCGGCGTGCGTGCATGACCTAATGTATGAACGTAGGCGAAGCAAAAGGAGTATGTAAGGAGCGTAGCAGGTGGAATTCTATAATTTCTGCTTACCCCCATGAGAAGTAGGCGTGAGTTTATGTTATACATATAATATGATGATGAAATAATACTGGACTAGACCAAAATTATTAATGTTGTTGAACTGTCAATGTAGGCATATTTCGCCCGCATGATGTCAACACTGACTACCGTTTACCTTGAGATGTTCAGACTTAATCATGTTGTCAATGTGTTCTAGAGAACAAATATTCACTTCAATGGTTTCTGTTTATCCCCAAAATGCCCCTACATCCCCCAAGATTAGAAGTTAAACGAGTAGTTTAGATTACAAATAATTAGTCATTACTAAAAAATAAAGTAAAGTTCTCACATCATGGGATGATAGGCACGTGCACCAGGTATCTTCTACAATATCATCATCGGAACTGTCTTCCATATCTGGACAGTAGGTGAAGCTCTGCAACAAAAGAACAATTGTATGATTTGAAAACCACACCCCATTTCTTTAAGTGAAAAAGAAAGAAAATTTAAAGATTCCATCTCGTACACCTTGTTCCCGGAAGACGACCCACTGACCGCTCTCTTATTTGTTTCAGTAATGCTTCTTGCTTACCAACCCTTTTAACTACAATATCTGTAATAATGTTTACATTTGAACAATATTTTTATTCTTACCACATTCTTTTTAGAACTCCCCGGCTCATTCTTCCCGCTGTCATCAAGGCCGAGCAATTTATCAGCATTGGAGGTGGACGGCACAGTGAATCCCTTGGTGCTGTCGGAACTAGCGCTCCCTATACTCGAAGCATTGGAGCTCGTCCTTCCTGACGGACCACTGGTATTCATATCACAACCCTCATCATTATCGCAATCCAACTTATCACCTTTATACAGCTTCCCCTTAGGAAAATCTTTCTTCTCTTCCGTATTGCTATTCAACAGCTTCTGCATGAAATCCTCCTTCTGCTCATGCACTACATACTTTTTTGAATGTATCATATTCTTTATTGTTGTGTTTGAGTCATCCCCATCTTTGCTGCAACCGGGGAGGCTGTAATCATGTGTTATTAGGTTGGAGAGATTTGATATCGTCTCTGAGCTGGATGCCAGGCTCGAATTGGCACTAGACAGATTTCCGGAATAGTGTGCAGGCGCCGCTATCTTGCCATCGACGATCATTCCCGAACAATGCTTCAGGATTCTGTTCTCTTCATCGAAATCTTCTCGTTCGATGTCGTCGATCTGCTGCCTGCCATTATTCTGTGGGCTCACCGGTTTTTCAATTACAGGATCAATTTCAGTCTTTTTCTCTTGTTTAATATCGATGGGACCTTTGTTTGCCCCATCATAAATCTCACACCCGCTGTGTGAACATTCTGGTTCCATGCTAGTGGGTGGGTCTTCTTCTTGCTGTAATTACATACACCTATTAATACGTGCTTACATAACCTCTAACAGATTATACATATTGAGATGTAAAAAACGAAACAACAATAATAATAAAATTAACAATACTCACAATTCTTTGATAAATTCTAGTTATTCGGTGTGCATGAGCAGGATTCCTGTGAAATAAACTAAGCGTTAGTATTGCCACACAGGTTGCATACACACTACAGAACTTGTAGCGGGTTTACCTAGCATTCATATTAATCTCAAAATGAACCCATTTGGCGCAAACTAAGTTGCCAGCTCGCTGCATTTTAATAATGTCTTTCAATCTGTTTTCACATTAAGGACGAACTACCATTCTTTTAACTACCATGAAGATGAGTACTTTTAACTAAAATGATGAAAGATGATTGTCCTTATGGCCAACACTGATGTTTTAACACACTATTGTAATGTGAGCACTAGATAAAGGAAAGGAAATAATTAACATGTGCAAAAGCCACTCCAACACCCAAAAATTGTGAATGATGATGATAAACAAAAACTGAAATAGAAAGGTATGGTCATGAGTCACAGGTTAATCCAATGGTTATTATAGCAGAGATATAAGGTCCATAATCAAATGAGTGTTTGTTTAAACCTACTTACAGAAAATAAATCATTTATGGTCAGTTTACGATAGGGGAAAGAAGATTTCAAACAAAGCTCTGATTTTGACAACGAAATGCAATGTTGTGAAAAATGAAATATGCCAAAAGCGACACTACAGAGGCACGTATTACGTTCGGCGTCGAAAACAGCAGATGACTTTCTCATACCAAATAATTTTATCTGATTGGAGTAGAAGACAGCAGATGACTTTATACCAAAGAATTTTATCTGATTTCAACACTGTCTTTTCACAGTAGTTAATTAGTTTTGGTTAACAAAAAAACAAGCATAAGCCACAATGGTTATTTGTAGAATTCTGTCAGAACCAGATATACAACAAAACCTATGATGTCCAGAAGGAAGTCTCATAATATTTGTCAGATTATCGGTATCAATACTTATACCAGATGCACACAAGTTTCCCTATGTTGCATACTTCAATCAGTCATCAAGGAAAACACAGTAAAAACACAATTAAGATTACAAAACCACAGTGTTGTTATCATGGTAACAATGATGATGGCAACTTGCCATGAAGAGTGTCCTTAAAAAACAATGACTTTTGAAAAACTGCATAACAAATAAGATACAAGTAAATTAATAGAAAAACAAAACTTTTAAATAAAATTTACCGAAATGACCAGAGACATTAATTGTTGGAAATTACATATTATTGCACATGCTTGTCGAACTCATGTGATTCATGTCAAACTCAATTACTTTCCAAAATGATGCATTTTTACAAGTACTTACTGAGAAGTTCTGAATGTTTACTAAATGTATGTCATTACAAAAAGATAATCCTATACCTATTCTGTAATAATTAATAGTTAAAAACACTAGAAAAACACGCTTTTATAAATGCACGTAAAAACGAAACGTGCAAACACGACTATGATATGATATTCCATCATGGAATGCCAGTGCCTATCTTCCGGCTTCATCATCAGACCTTGAAACCTAATCGTGGTCACAGTTCATTACAAGACTTTTCTAAGAAATCCAATACAGCTATGATACGATTTTCCATTATGAAGTTCCAGTTCATATCTTCCGGCTCCATCATCAGATCAGTTCGACAGTACCTACCATATTATTGTATTGTCATCAGAACTACATACAGCTGCCAATTTTCATTACGCTACGACCCTTGGAAGATGGTTAAATTAGTTACCTAAGATTCCATTACATAGTTAGTTACATACAGGTCGACCTAATAAAAGCGTGTTAAAAATCAAAGCTTCAGTATTGAAATTTTAAATCCTGCTTATTAATACTTTCAGTGTATTTTAAATCTTTTGATGAGAATGCATGATGATTGTTTATAACAATAAGATTACAACTAATAAAAACCAAAATATTTTGCCGTAACATATTAATTTACCATGTCTTTCATTGACAGATAAGAAATAATGTAAAATGCCCCATAAATGTGTAAAATTAATTGGCCATTGAATTGATGCCAAGTAAGAAACATTTTCTTGAATTTTTAGGAGAAATAACATTTATGCTAAGTATGATAAATAGAATCAAATAAAGTTATTAATATTTTATCTACATTTTCTTTCTATACTTCTGTAATCCTAAGGCCCGTATTACAGAACGTCACTCAATACTCAAGCATTACTTAAAACTAGTTTCACCAATCAAATGGCTTGAATCTAGTTTTAAGTAATGCTTGAGTATTGAGTGATGTTCAGACAATATCAGTTTTAAACACAAACTACTTATTAAGAAAGTGGAAATTCAGACAAAATCTTTTTAGTTTATCAAAGTTGTTGATGTTGTTCATTCTACAAACAAGCAAGCAGGAATTAGGATGGCCTTTTAACAATCCTTTTTATAAATAACAAAAAATATTTAAAAAGACTGGTCTAATACACTGTTAAAATATGGTCACTGTAGTATCAAACTCACAAATAATAAAAACAAAGTAACTAATCACCTCCTTTGTCCAATTAATTGCATTATTATATTATAAACACATAGTGCATAAAAAAACAATCTCCAATATTTTTATGTAGAGGTTGAACTACTTAGATCCAGCAATGACTAAATTGCAATTTTTGTAAACCACTTCAATAATCGAGGATAATCTGAAGGACTCTTGAAAAATGCATAAAACAATCAACTGAAAGGCAATCAATATTCACTGGGAATGGCAAACTGAGCACACAAGGCTACACCAATATTCTACACAAAAGATGTGCAACATTTATTGATTTGTAAAATATTGAGCACATTGCAATGATAAGACATGAAGGAGTAACAAGGAACAACAAGTTAACAAGGCCACTTGTGTTGAATTGTTTCTTTGGCTCTACAACTGTAGGCAATGTCATAATCAAGGCCATTACAATCATATGTTCAAGAATAATGTAAGCAACAAATCGCACAATAAAGTACACACTACATTAACGGCGATACAAAGACACGACTCCATGCACGGACGCGAAATGCGATCGAAACATCGAACGGGCCCCTGGGCAGAGCTAATCGTGCATCTGTACGGGAAGTATATCACATGGATATCATTTCCCATAAAAAAACCCGACGCAGCAGAAACTACGACCGTGAGAACATTTTTTTTATCACTGAAAACGCAGGATACAATTGCATCCGTCTCAACAAAAAAAAATGGGCAAAATTTCTCACAATTGATGGCGAAATTGACTGGCCTTTGCCTAATTACACCCCAGAGTGATGCGATCAATTCAATATTGACCTATAACTATAACAACTAGCGGGATGCGCAGAAACGCATCGCGCGTTGAATAGCATTGCCTGGGATTTTGAAAGGCGTGAATACATAAAAAGTGGCATGGGGAACCTATTACGTGCCTCACGTCTGCTGCAAAACAGTTAAAAATTTGTTACATACCTGTACGGGGGCCCGCAGTGTTAGTTATTTCATTAGATTTGCATTATGTTTTTATTGAAACATAAATAAAATATTGACTGAATTAAAAAACAATAATGCAATGTGCAACAATCTTTAAAACATTGACTTCAAACACCGTGGTCGGCCATCGACCATAGTCAATTAGTCACCCATAGTCAAAAAACTAGAGGAAAGTAGAGTTGAGTATTTTTTTTTAAACTGGCAACTCTGGTTGCCCCAAATAAAGAAAACACCAGAATAATGAAAAGGAAATCACTGGACTGGATACTGAAAAACCTAGGAAAAACCCGAGGACAAAAGTTATGACCTAGACAAAATGATAAGATAAAAACCGGCCAAGTGCATGTCGAGCCACGCACAATGAAGGGTTCCGTAGTTAGAATGAATTTATCCCGAAAACAAAAAACATGCTCTCCCATACATCGATATACGTTACGGTCAATTCTTCAACTGCAAATTAAAGTTGGTCGACTATTACTCGTTAACTTGTGAAGCCTACTTAGTTGTGATAGTTTTCCTTGTAAATTAGGGAAATATACTATTGCCATGATTTTTTTCACATATCCAAAACCAACTATTTAACTGGCAGGGGGGGGGGACACTTGACTCTTACAAAAAATAGCACTTTAGAGCTTAATATTACGCAAACGGACCCCAAAAAAGGTTTTCACGAACCCACAATATTTGAACGGCCTATCCAACGATACCCTACACCATGGAATAGACGAGAAAAAATATATCATCCCCATTTTACGTGTGAAATACCCAAAAAAAATTTGTTTCATGGTTTTATTTGACGACTTTTTCGGCGTGTGCATTATGTATACGCATGCCAAAGTACAGATGTTGCTTTCTAGTACTAAGCGTCTCTGAGCTATGCCGGGGACAGACGAGCGGGCGGACATACAGACGGACAGATGGACATGGCGAAACTTTAAGGGTTCCTATAAGGGTTGTTGACTACGGAACCCTAAAAAGAGGTAAAATATCATTGCCTAGACGTAAATAATTGATGTGAGACACAAACTTAAGTATGTCTCACATTTCTTTCATTAGGGCATTAGTGTGTTTTACTTACGTTATTAGTGGAATTAGTCTCCCTGCCTTCCAGGAGAGTCGGGGTCTCGCGTAACTTTGGGGTTGTTAGAATTTTTACGCTATCTCCACGTAGACAACCCTAAGTGGCGACGAATACAATTTTTAACTGTCAAAAAAGTCAGACTATGATATCTGACTTAGAGTAAGAAAACTATAGAGGTTCGGGTAGCGTGGCGAGACAACATACATATTTTATACATATTATCCATAGATGCATAAAGATTAGGACCCAATAATACAATGGTACAGACGCCAGCACATCAAGCTACTACAATCTGTCAAATTTCTTTAATAGATTTTCAACTTTTTCCCTACAGCTTATGATTCAAGGTTGATTGGGAAAATTTGACAGTTTCGTGTAATTTGACCTGCTGGCGTCTGTACTTTGAGTTTGAGTATTTATACTCAGGAACAAGGAATATACTACTCTCTAACGAGAGCTCAGGAGATGCCAAAAAGCGAATCACCGAACACCTTTTTCTGCCACTTTCTGCGGGAGGTGAGGAAGAAAAAATAATAACTACACAATTACAAAAACACACACACAGATTGACTTTGTGTAAACACAAAGGTGCTAGTGATGTGATACAAACAATGAGCGATATTTCATTCATAATGCATGAATGAATGAACAAAATATTAATTCGTTTTACGATACTTTAATCCGCAAACCAGCTAACTCCATATGAGCAAATTTTTCAGAAGACACTTAAAACTTTATATTATTTTGTTTATACTACTTATGAAAAAATCTAAAATACCACTGGTGGATAATATCTTAACCCTCATGAAATTCCTGAATTACCCTTTGTAAAGGTAGGAATAGATATTTGTAATTTTGGTAAAAGGACTATTTAGTAGTGATAGATTACTATTCCAAATGCATAGAAGAAAAAAAATTGTATGATAAAACTTCAGACAGTGTAATAAAAGAGCTAAAATTCATATTTGCCACACATGGATTTCTAAAATACATAGTGATAACATGCCTTTTAATAGTTATGTGTTCAGACAATATGCAAACTCACTGGATATAAAATTAGTACATTCAAGCCCAAACTATGCACAGTCTAATGGGATGGCAGAAAAGGCAGTAGGTATTGTTAAAAACATCATGCGCAAATGCAGAGATAGTAATACTGATTTTAGTATGGCTATGTTACATTACAGAACAACGCCATTGAGTATTTTGAGTATTTATACTCTGGAGACGCCATCGCTGAGCGTTCCCCTCTGCCAAAGTCAATTGGCCATATGGCCATGCACGCTATAAAAAACTAGTTCATTCGCTGACAGCCGACATTGTGAATCGTATTGTGTCGCAAGTAAGTCCTCCCGAAAAATGGTAAATTGTGCAGTTTTCTGTTGCAAAAAGCGATCTGCCACTTCTAATTTACGAAACCATAGTGTTTCCCCACATGTGGGTAATTGCGCTTAAAACACACTAATATTTTCACTGACGAAGTAATCCAAAGTATGTACTATTCAAACATTCATTTGTTTATCTAGAGCTCAATTATTTTTATTGTGAAACATCATTGAACAAACTGTAGATTTTTCACTGACATCTGGACTCTAACAGAATCAGCATTACAACGTTCAAAAAATCCAACTGAATGATTATTTCATAAATTGTCATTCAGTAGGATTTTTTGAACTTAGAGAGTTATAATGCTGATTCTAATGATTATAATTCTGTTAAGCCATATTTGATAAGGACGCGAATCATATTTTGATCAACATACAAACTATTACTGACCTGCAAATTGCAAAAAACGTAAGAAAATTTGAATTTCGCGGGCTACCTTAGCGCATCCCCATGATGAAGTTTAGTAATCTTTGTCTATGGATTGAGGATTGGTGTGCACTCTGTGCCCTGTATTATCTATTTATCTGTGGTATGGTATTATCTATGGTACACTGCAAGCATCCACAGAGTACATTGAGTACTACTTAATCTGTGGTACATTGCATTGCAAGCATCGGCGGGCGTAGAACTGATAGAAGTATTTTATCAAATTTTTCTAAATAGTAGAATTGAGAAGAACCAAAAATGTAAGTAAAAAAAAGTACGGGCACATTTTTAAAATTGTATATATTAAAATACAGGGTCTTTAACATTTTAAATTGGTAGGTAAGTACTAAGATGCAACTTGTACATTAATTATTCTAGAAGTAATTGCTTTAATTAGCGTTAACTTTGTTATTTGTAGCTCATCCCGCTGTTGCCAAGGCACCGAGGCTCAACTAGCAGCGTAAGTTGATTTTCTGGAGCACAGAAATGGCACATAGCCACTTAAAAACAGCGAATGATGAAAAAAAAAAATTGCAGCAATTCTGGGAAAGGGTGGTTCCCAGACTCAAGGAATTAGGGGGGGGGAGCACCAAAACAAGTAAACAGTGGATGAAGGTAATAATTGTATTATTGCTTGCTGGTTTTAACATATAACTATAGAATTCTGTTGACGAGCTCTCAGTGGCTCTCAGCGACGCTCGAGCCGCTAATTGTGACGTTGCTTACCTACCGTCGACAGAGGCCACAAGTAGTCATATTTATTAGGAAAGTAGGTGCTGCATTATTAATGTGCATATTGTCATATTATTTCTCATTCACAAAATACTAATTATCATAGCAAGCACTGACTAGTTTGTAATTAGTATTGGACCGACAAGAAATTAAACATTAAAAAAAGCTGCGGTACGCGCCGCTGCCCTGCGAAGGACTGGCGGAGGCGAAGAAGACATTAGAGAGCTGACGGAGTCAGAAAAGCGCGTCCTTCAACTATTAGGCGGCGAAGGCTACGCTGTTGGTGACCGTCACATACATAAAGTACCAAATAATTAAGTTTTGTAATGCAGTTTTTGTACTTAATAAGTATGTAGCTACTATAGAAATCACCTATCTTCGTTGTCTTAATTTTTTTAAGTAAACTATATTTTGTATTTTTACAGCACACCTGAACTCACAGCCACGGTTACGTCGCCCATCAGTCCTACGATCCTAACTCATAATGGTTAATGTAGGTTCGGTTTTTATTTTTTCAGCATGTCCTATTGCTTCTAATTCACATAAACTTTAATTAAAATGTTTTGTTTGCAGAGTTGTCATGAAACCCCAACCCCAGATTCCGACATGCCTTGCAGCTTCGCCTATTACGGATCAAAATCGGTTTTTTAATATTTTAAAGATTGTAATAGGTTTAGGTACGTAGATACCTACATAAGTAAATCTATTTGTTATTATTGTATGTTCCTCAAACTGATTTCGAGAAAACTCGATTTAATTATTTAAGGAACCGGTATAGCTATTCACAACGGTACGATTCGCTACCGTATCGACAACGACAACGGCACTTCTTGTTCGATAACCTGATTTCTGAACCGAAGGACTGGCAAAACGCTATTTACAGATCCGGGTGGAAACCATGTTTTGAAAACCGATTGTAGGTGTGTTTATGGGGAACGGTAGAAAATGGTAGTAAATAGAATATTGTGGTAGAAAATGTAAAGTTGTACATAAATGATATTTATTGGATATTTCATTAAGTGCAACTATAGAATATGTATCGAGTAACTATTAACCAAAAAAAGAAACAGTAAACAAAGATTTGAACTTAAATAAAATTTACCTGATTTCTATTAAACTTGCTTTTTAAGTAAACTTCAACTTTGAGTTCATTTTGGTATTTGAAAAATTTTTAACAAAAAAACTTTTGACTAGTTTATTAGAATGGGTGTGGGTATTTTATCAGTATGTAACAATTACTATTTCTTGTTAATTGTACATTTTCATGTTCTAAAACGTAGTTAAAAATGCATATTTGCAGACAAGATTGTCAGGGGAGCAGCGGCAGGTGCTCATTGCATTCATGCAAGGGCATTTTAATAATAATAATAATCCATTTATTTCAGGCTACGCAGGCCCATAGATAAATACCTTAACCTAAACATACACACTTTTACTATAGTAACATTAATCAAATTAAACTGTCGGCGTCGTGTTTCGCTGCGTGGTGTCGCGTAACCGTCCTCGGAAACGTCGTTATACGACACCTTTCGGCCAAAAGTCCTCCTTCAAGCAGGTCTGTAGATGGTTGGTTGGGATTCGTACCAGAAATGACTTAAAGTCGATGTTGTGGCGCGATTCCAACCTTTCGACCCTCAGAAGCCAGTTGGTCATCACTTTCACATACTGCACGACTTCTTCGATCGTCGTGGAGTGGTGGTGAAAAATAATACAATTTTAGGAAGTTACATTCGTCCGTAACATGGGGGATGTGCTAAGGTAGTCCGCGAAATTTTCATTACAACTCTCTAAGTTCAAAAAATCCTACTAAATGATTATTTCAATAATCATTCAGTAGGATTTTTTGAACTTTGAGAGTTGTATTGCTGATTCTAATGATTATAATTCTGTAAATCCATATTTTTTATGGCCGCTAATCATAATATATTTAGATCAACATACAACCTGTTACTGACCTGCAAAATGCATAAAACGTAATAAAATTTGAATTTCGCGGGATACCTTAGCGCATCCCCCATGTTACGGACGAATGTAACCACCTAAAATTGTATTGTTTTTGAAATATAATTATTATAAATCAAATATGAGAAGAAGCATGATTTAAAATACTTAAATCAAATAAGTAAATATGAATCAAAATATTTTTATCATTAAAATTCTAGTGATATACATCTACAAATTATACCTACATAACTTGGATCTACTCAGCGGTCAAAACAATAAGAAAACTTTATGAACCTACATTATGTAGAGGTACTTACTTCGATGCCTAGTGCCTAAATTAGTTTTTTTTAGTAAACTGGTACCTACATTTCAAAAATCAGTGATTTCCTCTAGTCGTCATCATTCAGACATATATTATGACTATGAACTATAGACTGGCAATGGAGCCATACCCGCATCGTTTCATAATTATGATAGCAAACACATAATTTTTGTTTTGTTTCGTAATTTAGCAAGGAGCAAGGAGAAATTAGGCAAGTGCACAAGATACCGATAATTCGCAAACCAGCCAACTCCACATTTCGTCAAACACATTTAACCCTTTAACGCACACCGTACCTTTTTTTTTAATTCTTAATTTTTTGTGATGCATATTGTGTGTCGTATCATAGTGACATGTTTTAGAAAAAATACTTGAAAATCGTTGTTTTTCGAGAAAATCGCAAATTCCATGTGGCCAGTAAACTGGCCATTGAACGTTCTGCGTCACTAACCATCACTACAAGTTCACTGGCCAGTAAAATGGGCACTAACGAAATCTATTTTATTTTTGTGAAAATAAAATAAAAAGACTTTAATTATGTATTTCCTAATCAGCCTTTAACTAATAATAGAACATATACTTAACAATCAGTTTTAATCACAAACATAATTAACATGTCATAATTCTTCTAAAACATAACTTTTTAATTTTTCATATATCTTGTCACAATCAAATATTTTTGGTGTCAATGGATTGATCACCTACGTTTTTTAATTTGCCCTTCATTATGGAATAGTACAAAACATTCTACACGTAGGGCTACATCACATTGAACACACACGCAGCGGCTGTGCAGGTGGCGATGGTGGGATAGGTGCTGGTGTCAGGAACCAAAACTCCAGTGGTGGTTGTGATGAGGACGATGTTCCTGAACCTGATCCTTTACTTCGACTTCGTGTGCTGGTATTAAAAGTAACACTCGTCGAAACAATCATCAGCATCAGAATCACCACCGAAGTCCGATTGTGTGGCCTGGTTCATCTAGTGACTCCAACTCCCGATAAGTGTATGTGTGTCAATTGCAAAAAACATACAAAAAAATGAGTAAATTACAATGCAAAACCATTACATTACACGATTTTCATAAGTATCTATTACACCAGCAAAAAATAAGACAAAACATTCATAATAGAGAGTTTTACATAAAATAAAACTTACCTATTATTTTTTCATCAATATCCGGAATCCTTTTTGTTTGGAATTATCTTTGCCTCTCCGCTGGTGGCGCCCTCTATACTTACCGTTGGTACTAAGTGTTTTAAGCGCGCATCGGGTGATGGCCCGATTTACCGTCATTATGGAACTCATGATGCACCAGGTAGACCTTACCTGGATTCCGGATATTGATGCAAAATAATAGGTAAGTTTTATTTTATGTAAAACTCTCTATTATTTGTTTTGTATCAATATCCGGAATCCATCTTGAGTGATGTGTTTGTTATCACCTGGTGCGCTAAACCTAAAGACGCTATAATGTGTATTAAGATGTAAAAATATTGGGTTAAAAAAAATGATAATGTCTAACTACAATAATTAATCAAGTATGACAAATTGAATAACTCACGAAAAAATATTGTTAGACTCTCGATGAACAGGATCAAAATAATGAGATAAAGATACAGGAATATTGGGAATATTCGCATCATTTTGATTTATCAATTCTCTCTGATAATAATTTTTTGGAAAGTGAATCATTTTCCGCAGTTCCTGGGTGCAAGGATTTGATCAGTCGGAAAATTTTCTACTGCATTGAGAGAAGCTACTGCAGATCTTACGGTTCCTGGAGTGGCGTCAATACCACTAGCTTTCAACAGAGAGACCTCACCCATCCGCCAATAACAACTGTTCTAGACGCAAGTTTTATAGCCCCTCTAGTTGTAATAAACAAAATAATGATTTATATTTTCTCGACGGTTTAGAGTTAATCATAATCCTAACTATTATAAATGCTAAAGCGAGTTTGTTACGATTTCACGCTAAAACGGACGAACGGATTTTGATGAAATTGGCACATGGGTAGACCATGACCTGGATCAGGACATAGGACACCCTTTACTCCGACATTCTCACGGGATCGAGTGCTATGCGGGTGTAACCGCGTGGCGCAGCTAGTACAATTCAACCAAAAAATCTGATTTAAATTTTTATTAGGGTGTTTCCTAAACCTCCATTCAGACTGCCTTTGGTTATGGTTGTCCGTTTTAGAACCAAATGCTGGCCACAAAACAACAGGTATCTTCATTGTTAACTAGTGCTATCAATTCGAAACAATGTAAGATGGTGAACACTGCGGCCTGATGCTAACAGTAAAAGAGTAGCAACATGTCTCGATACATGAAATATATTATTTTGGTCAACATTGTAAGTATTCGTGTAATGTCCAAACACACGCATCCGTTTTGCTTAAAATGACATTCCTAAAAGTAAAAATGTAACTACTTGTAAGTTATTGAAATAATAATTTTGTTTTATTTATCAATTGCAATAAAACTTTAGGATTCTAAATGGCTGGCAGGTGGTTAGAAGATGTCTCTCGTGCCACAGAAATAGCTTTTAATATATTATAATGTTTTATAAAGAAATTTGACGACAAATCAATATTTGTCGAAATAACAGATTTATGTAAACGAAAATAGTCCTAATGTAATGTAAGACCTACTAAATCACAGTGTAAATGTGAATATCGAGCAGCATGATTGTAATTAATTAAATGAGACTCACACCATCGCTTCCATCTGCGCCACGTTGGTATGTAGATATTGATTGTGGAGCTTTTAAAGCTTGACATAATAATATGGAGTTTATGTTCTTGATCTGTCCAGTCCGTCAAAATATCTAGCCACCCGAAATCAGCCATGCCTCCAAGTGAGTAAGTAGGTGTTGCACCTGCGACGGATGCGTTTCTGTTCTGGTGTCCATTGCGAGTGCGGGCTAGATCTGGAATCAGAAAAGGGGGCTGTCGCGCTCGCCGCTCAACATTTGCCTGACAAAATACCTTTTTCCACTTCGGGGCAATCAATATGTGTAGGCTCCGCTGGCTTGGTTCTGTTGTCTGAGAACCCTGGGAATCAGATTTGGTGGCGGAAACAACCAAGATAAGTCGTAGTGCCACTGGTAACAAAATGCGTTATGGTGTTGTGCTTCCTGAGCATCCATATGCAATGATGCGTACCTAGGTACTATGTGAGCTGTTCTCGATTCGAACAGGTTTATCTGCGGCGTAACCCACCGAAATATTTGTATCGTCACTGTCCTCGTGAGATGCCACTCTGAGCCAGCCTTCTGCCGAGAAAGAGCATCCACCTGCGCATTGAATCTGCCCGGAAAATAATGTGCTTTCAGATGAATGTTCTGCTTGTCTAGAACAGCAAGAACTTGTCGGGTTTGTTGGAGAAGTTTTGTGGATTTTGTGCCACTCTCCTTGTGGATATACGAGACTAGTGTCCGATTTTGGAGTTGCTGTTGGTAGACGTATAGCTGCGCAATCAGCAAACCAGGTCCTTTGTGAATTCGTCCATCTTCCCACTATATTCGTATCTCCGAGTTGTGCCCCCCCATTCGATGTCTGATGCGTCTGTAGTCAATAGGTATGTGACCGAGCTCAAGTGGATCAGCATCGACTTTCCTAAAGCTTGACACCACTATCCCATCTCTGACCGAGTTGGTTGAGGGATAGGTATCAGCCGGTACGGGTGTTTCACCGACAGCTGTCGACTGTAGTATTGCAGAGTGCGACAGTGCAGATGACCTCTCAGAGTCACGGACGTTGCAAAGTTGAGTCTCCTCATTAGAGTTTTGTACTGTTTGAGGGACCACTTGCTGCTCTGGAGCTGTATGGTGAAGTGCTTTGCGTAGCGATAGGCACTTCGGCTCCGACAAGGACTTTGCGTTGCGTTTTGTGTCCCATGTTGTGCCGAGGAACTCGAGGCAATGTGTCGAAGCCAATACAGACTTTTCGAAGTTGATTGTCCGGCCCAGTAAATGCAGAATCGTTGTCGTGAATGCGACGTCGTATTTCAACTGCGATTGTGACTGGTTTTGGCTCAGATCTAGTTTGGCCATCCAATCTTGTTGTTGCAAACAATTTGGAACACGGAAGTGAAATGGTTTGGCTACGTACTACAAACTGTTTCAGTTGCTTCAGATTGAAGATAGGACGGAAGGTCTGATCTGCCTTCGGTATCAGAAATAAAGTGTAAAGCGGAAGTGACTGAATAGTTGAAATGGTTTGACTAGATACTACAAACTGGTTCAGTTTGCTTCAAATTGAAGATAGAACGGAAGGTCTGATCTGCTTTCGGTCTCAGAAAGAACGTGGAAAGGTAGCTGGGCGTCTGTTCTGCAGGTTCTACTACACCTGACTAACAAAGTTTGAATCTGTATGGTCATATTGGAAGATGTTTTAGTTTTGTAACATTTCAGAACCATGAGACTCGCAAATATTAGCGGCGTTCAGTATGAAGGTTACGCTTGCACCGTTCAACAGCCGGTGGCATATTTTGTTTGGGGCACCTAGATTGCGCCAAGCATACTGAAATTGCTTTAGACAAGGCCATGAAATGTCTGACAGTCATTCGCGACACTTGTTTTTAGTGGAAGCCTGCGATTGCGAATTATTTTTCCTAGGTTTTGCTCGATAGTTGCTTGCAATGTTTGTATTTTGTTGTGAAGCGTGCGAGCCATGTTTTGTCTTTTGTTGAAGTTGTTCCAACGAAAAAATCTATCATTAGCTTGCTTACTAGTCGCCAGTTTTGATTTAGACAAAAATTATCTTTAGAATAAGTTTGAGGTACTGATTCTGTTGATACAGTTAATTTATCCCCCCCCCCCCAATTGTTTGAAGGTAGGGGTAATTTTATTTAATACATCGCAAAGTTAACCTTTGGAAATCTGGCGCAGCATATTCGTTACGTATATTAATTAAATTAGCTCTTCGACCGCACACTATTTGTAAATTGCCAATTCATAACCTTACTATATGCGGATTCTTTCGAAAAGTCTACTTACAAATATATTCCAAAATAACGAGTTGTGTGCATCGTTAATCCAGCAAAAGATCGCTCCATAAATATGAGCTGAATCCTTTTTTAGCATATCCGATTCGAAACGCTTTAAGTCGTCGTTAACATTACAAAACCGGAGGTAACAAAATATTTCTTTTGGGCAACCCAAAACCAAACGGCATAAGTACCAATCATCACACTTAAAACGCTGTAGTTCCGTTAATATTTTAAGAAATGTTTCTTTCCCGAGGGTAAATGGAACCTTGTACTGACTTCCGACAAAATCTGAAATTTGTTATATCCGGTCGTCGTAGGTTTACTCGTTTGTCGTACCTAACGGACGTACCTATTGTTTTTAGCACTTGAATTCGTATTTTTAATGTCGGAATACTTATAAAGTTGGTTAAATATGCCACTTGTTGTTATAAGAACTCAAATTGTGTATAACTCACGGTTTGGGAGTCCCACCTCGCTCTGCGTTTCTCAGGGACTCTTAGAAGAACCACTATCACTATCTTTTGTACTTGGTGTAGGAGAACGAACCCGTTTACGCGATAATGAGCCGTCATTAACACTTTCCGACTCTAAATTATTATAACATTTTCCATAATAACCACGGAGAGGTAAACAATTTCACGAATCTAAAATCGTTTTACCGAACTTTTGTATGAAATAATTAGGTAGAATTTTTCGCGAAGTTTAAAGAACGCTAACAACTGAACGGCGCGAAAAACGACGCTATAATGTCGGTAAATCGGGCCATCACCCGATGCGCGCTTAAAACACTTAGTACCAACAGTAAGTATAGAGGGCGCCACCAGCGGAGAGGCAAAGATAATGCTGACAACAGGCTGAAAGACAGGTGCTTGACTCAAGATGGATTCCGGATATTGATACAAAACAAATAATAATCGGTTATAACTACCGAGCAAGATTGTGTATCGGGTACATTTATTATTTTATCTTATTAAATACTTTTAAACTTGTTGTAAAACGATATGTTTCATAGGTATTACTCTATATTATATACTCATTACAATATCTCAAAGTTACTTAGGCAATCTTTAGAGTATATTTTTTCAACAGACCGGTTTGTATTCAATCGCAAAAAAATACATGTTTTTCTTATTATCCTCGATTACATTTGCTTATAATATCAAAGTAGGTATATACTATAAAATAATAGTTCCACTTACCTTTTCCAATAAGGCATGGTTTTATATTACCGTAAAACTTATAAACATGTAACGTAAATACGCGATGACAACAAATGTTCTTGCGCGGGTGCACGGTGGCCAGTTATCAGGCCATCTTGAAAAAAGGCGCGAATTTGTTATATCGCGCGAGGAACTTCAACGCTGGCCAGTTAACGGGCCAGTGTGCTCTAATGCGGGTCGTAAATGTTCATAAGGTTCAAAATATAAATAAAAATCTATGAGATATCGACCTTGAAGTGACTGTCCAGTTTACTGGCCACTTTGTATGAGCCGTCCTCTATAGGGTTAAGATGTTGATTTTCATTTAGAAGAAATTAGGCAAGTGCACGAGATACCGATAATTCGCAAACCAGCCAACTCCACATTTCGTCAAACACATTTAAGATGTTGATTTTCATTAGATTTCATTTTAACAGCAGATATTATCCACCAACGGTATCTTAGATTTTTTCATAAGTAGTCTAATCAAAATATTATAAAGTTTCTGTAAGTGTCTCCCTGACGGTTTGCGGGGTATCGTAAAACGAATTAAAATTTTGTTTATTCATTCTTGCATTAAGAACGAAATACCGCTCATTGTTTGTATCACATCACTATCACCTTTGTGTTTGTTGTCATAAGACAATTGCATAAATACACACTAAGTCAATCTGTGTGTGTGTGTTTTTGTAATTGTGTGGTTATTATTTTTTCGTGTCGTCTATAGCAATAGGAAGCATTTATCTGTGTGCAATTGTCAAATTTACGTAGTGTGCTGAATGTGTTTTCCTCGCCCCTCGCAGAAAGTGGCAGAAAAGGTTGTTCGGTGATTCGCTTTTTGGCATCTCCTGAGTATAAATACTCGAAGATTTTTTCACATATATCCCAAAAACCATTTAGTTTAGCTTGCCAGCTGCCAGCAGGGGGGGTGTACACACACTTGACTAACAAAACTTGCACTTTGTCGGCGTGATTAGGTAATTTAAATATCCATGCCAAAACAGCTTTCTAGTATACATATACAGATGCCAGCACATCAAGCTACTACAATCTGTCAAATGTATTTAATAGATTTTCAACTCTATCCCTACAGCATAAGGTTCAAGGTTGATTGTGAAAATTTGACAGTTTCGGATAGCTTGACCTGGGCCCGAATTGCAGTAAATTTTTTCAAATGAAACGTAAATGTAGCATGAACGAAGTTCAAACTTTACATGATTTCGTATCGCGGTGTCGTTTTGATATTTACTTCAAACGAAGATAGAACGCATACAGAATGCAACTGCTGCGTTTGTGGAATAGTTGACATGAAGCTACTTTTTCTCAAACATTTCACGAACATTCGCTGTGTTTTTGAGTGGTATTTGTTTATTTTATTGTGTTTGCTGTAAAAATGTTATATTTAGACCTATTAGAATGTGCTTACGCGTACGACGTAGCCGTAGCTCGGCGAGGAATTTATTGGCGAGGAAGAGTGATCCAGCTTTCGATCTCAGTGATCGGAAGTTTGTAAAAAGATACCGGCTGTCCAAGGACCTTACTCGGGAGCTGATTTCCGAGTTCACTCCTCACAAAGAGAGAGTGTAAGAAATGCTCCTCATAAAGACGAGAAGAGTTAGGTTAGGTTTTCTTAATCCACATATCTATGATACTAAAATTCCATTACCTACATAAGTATTTTTCTTTTATGTTTTGGTTGCACTAGCATTCTTTGCTTCTGGGTCATATGAGACTCTTGTAGGAGTTATCCGGAAACACTGCGTTTCTCAAGCCAGTGTTTCCAAAGCAATCCGGCAGGTGGTAATGACTTTAAACAAGCCCTCTATTTTGAACAAATATGTTTCTTTCCCCTTTCAACGACAAGAAAGGGAACAAGATAAAAGAGAGTTAAGTATAAATAATACCTACTTTGAATTTATCAATGAACATTTTGAAGGAAAATATTGATTGAAATTGTTTTTTAGGTTTTACAGGCGCCGGGACTGCTGGCCTGTGTCGATGGGACCCATGTTCTTTTTTTTTTTTTTTTTTCAACGTTGCCCCACACTAGGAATTTCTCCTGGGAGCCTAAAATGGACGCTTTGGCAGAATCATATTATGATCTGCGTACAATTCATACATACAAGACTTCATTAAAGCAATTCATAATTTGTGGACCATTTTACGAAACTCCATACAAAACTGTCAAACAGATGAATTGTACGCAGATCATATTATGATTCTGCCGTAGTGTCCATTTTAGGTCCCCTGTATTGTGGGTGCGTTTACAAACATTTAAACTCACGTACACAAACCAGCCAGACCCGGAACAACTACCGATTTACCGAACGTGGCCATAGTGTGCCCTTGAAGCGGTAATGGGTTGAAAAAACTGTGAAATATAGTCCAGGTTGCGAAATTGCCTGGGAGAGCTGTTCTCTTTCCTGGAATGAAATGCGAATGTAAGTGGCTTGTGGTCGGTATATATCACAAAGTCACGTGCCTCGATCTTAAGACGGAAGTGCTTGACCGCCTCATAGATCGCCAAGAGCTCGCGATCATATGGGGAATATTTGGTCTGTGAGGGACTCAGCTTGCGGGAGAAAAACGCTAGAGGTTGCCACGTGTTATCCTTTAACTGCTGGAGCACGCCACCCATAGCTACGTCCGAAGCGTCGGTAACCAAAGCAAGTTTTGCATCGCAGTCTGGGTGAGCGAGCATCATGAATGGAAATTCGTATAAGCCGAACGGCGTTGTTATGGCGGTCTTCTCGATGTCATTGGGATTGACTCGAATCTGATTATATGCCTTTACGAGGTCTACTGTCGAGAAGACGGAGCATCCTGCAAGGTTGTGGGAAAAATCCTGGATATGGCGTATGGGGTACCTGTCTGGGACCGTTCTGGCGTTAAGCATGCGGTAATCACCACACGGGCGCCAGCTGTTGTCCCGCTTAAGCGCGAGGTAAAGCGGAGCGGCCCATGGTGATTCTGATGGCCGACACGTACCTATACAATAACATGGCCTCAAATTCTGCTTTAGCAACCTTTAACCTATCCGGCGCTAATCTGCGTGGTGTGCTAGATACTGGTGGTCTAGGTGTAGTACGTATGTGGTGCGTTATGTTATGTTTTGGTGTACGGTGCATTCCTGAGGGTCGAGTGATGTTAGGGTACTTTGATAATATAGCTGGTACACGGAATCATTTTTATCACCCGGCGTTACCTTCACCGAAGAAACACCGTCAGAAAAGCTCGCGACCGAAGCCGCGGTGGTGAGCATAGTATTATTGTCTATTAAACATTTATTACGCACATCTACTATTAAATTGTGATACGCTAAAAAATCTACACCTATTATGGCCCGCATTACGTCTGCTACAATAAATCGCCAAGCGAAGTCGCGGCGCAAGTTAATATTAATAACTAAATGAGCATAACCATTAGTATTTATAACAGACCCATTACCGGCAAACAGTTGATAGTTCGTTTGGGTTTGTTTACCTTTCGCTAATGTTCGGTGAAACACACATATATCACTGCCTGTATCTATTAAAAACTGCACTTTTGTCCGCTGGTCGGTTATAAACAAGCGACCTGGTTTTGGGCAGGTGTCAGTCGCCATGACGGACTGCCCTATTCTTTTCCCTTTGGCTTATAATCGCACGGTTTTGTACACCTTCTTGCCCTCTCACCGGACTTTGCGTGGTACCAACACAAAGGGTATTTCCGGTAATTGGACTGGGAACGGCTCGAACGGGAGTTGCCACGATCAGGACTTCCTGATTTGGATCTCCGTGACTTCGACCGTGACATCCTGTCTAACTTGGTCGTCAGCTTCTGCACCTGGCGTGTGAGTTCCGCTACTTGATAGCTTAGTTCTGGAGAAGTGCCTGGTGCTGTAGCTGCCGCTACGTGCGGGCTGGGGGCTGCGATGTCGTGAATGCGGTCAGCCAGCTCTGCAACCTCGTCCAGAGTAGCCTTCGACTGAGAGGCTACTATGGTCTGGATATTATTCGGCAGGCGGCTGGACCACATGGTGCGTAGAAAGTCCTCCGGGACGTCGGGTCCTGCAAGATGCTGGATATGGCGCAAGAATTGGGAGGGCTTTCGATCGCCAGTTCCTCACGCGTGACCAGCTGCAGGATATTCTTCTCTTTGGACGCTGAGAGTCGCCTTATGAGTTCCGACTTGAGTCGCTCGTACTTATTGGGTGCTGGAGGACCAGCTATGATGTCCTCCACCTCCGATGCGTAAATGGGATTCAGCTGCCCCATAGCATGATGGAATTTGGTGGTGTCAGCTGTTATGTTAGCCAGGAAAAACTGGCTTTCAAGCTGATAAAACCACAAGGCCGGTTTCTCTGGGTAAAATGGAGGCACTCGTATGCCAACTCGCTGGATATCATGCGATGTGCTAGGTGGCGCGTAGTCGTCGCCATTTTGTGTGTCTTTCGGCTCGGTCATCATTCGTGTTCGTCGGGGTCACCAATGAAGCGGTAATGGGTTGCGATAAATAAAGCAAACACAACAGCTTACGTTATAGAAATATTATATTGTCCAAGAAAGGTTCACAGATTGGAAAGAGTTCGCAGGACACGGTTAATAAAGTTAGAAGGCGAAATGAAGAGCACAGAAAGAAACGATAGGCACGGATATACTAAAGCACTAGGTATAAGTTCTAAAAGCACTAGATAAAACAAGCATCGAACATCAAATGCTAAGCAGCGGTACGAGCGGGAGCGACGTGCGCTAGCGACCGGCAAGGATTCCGTAGGAGTATTAATGTTCTGTGCAAGGATTCTTGACTGCAGCGTGCGCGGCGAGAGTGACAGAGATAGGTAGACAAGGCGCGGGCGCTCGCTCAGTACCGAGTGTAAGTTTGCAAGTGAGTAAACGTAACTAGCGCGTTTGCGTCAAGATTTTTATTCTCACTCTTATACTCTAAGCATTATGATCTATCAGTCAAATTTTAACGCAAACGAAATAGTTAGGTTTATTCTCTTGCAAACTTACACTTGGGGTACAGGTAACCGGTCCACATTCCACAAAACTACATAAAAAATATCTAATAGGAAAAGTATCTGACTGTGCGGTTGTCCTAATATTATTAATTTCTACTACTTACATTTTTAGTTAACTATATTAGATTTAGGGCTATACAGCGTATAGTTTAGATAATGTATAAATTTAGTGTAAATACTACTTATTTAGTTTATTTATATTTACTATATTTTAGTACATTTTCCTCTTCTTATACTTAATTTAATATATTTTCGTTTTAATGTGGATAAAATAGTATATTAAAGAAGAAGCTTCGCTACACCCTCAGCATAATGAAGAGATATTCATGAATAGAAAAGGGTACCACTCTCTAAATGTTTTCTAGCTGTTGAAATCCACTATACAACTGGCACAAAATTCATTCATTTGATTTCTCATCATTTATATCTTAGAATAATAACTAAAGCAATTTATATCAATAAAAACACTTGCTTCTGAGTTGCCTACTGTGGTTGCCTATAGAAAACAATGAAACAAACAATATAACATCGATCGAGCAAGCATCTGTCAAAACTGTCCCTGTCAAACGCAGTAGAGCTAGCCCATAAATCTTCAAATCGACTGTCGATTATACTTAAAAAGCACATTACTTATCAATACCAGAGTCACATCTCTAAAATTTTATATTTGCTCACAGCCCAATTGCGTTCCAGCTTTGTTAACACGTGAACTTTACCGCGATACCAAATTCCGCACCGATTGGACTGGTACTGGAACCCAAGCAGAGATGAAATGCTCACGTATTAAACATATTTTAAATTACCGCAATCGAGGGGCTGCTGGCGTCTGTACTAAGAGTCTCTGAGCTAAGCCGGGGGGACAGACAGACGGACGGACAGATAGATATGGACATGGTGAAACTATAAGGGTTCCTTTTTGGCTACGGTACCTAAAAAATGCATACGTATGCATATCATGATCATGCATTGAATAAAATTCATTTCATCATTATTAAACAAGTTTTGTAACTAAATAAAAACATGGCTAAAAATTCCCAGCAACCAGGCCATTAAAATATTATTTAAAAAAAACCGGCCAAGTACGTATCGAACCACGCACAATGAAGGGTTCCTTTTTTAGGATGAATTCATCCCAAAAACAAACTTAACATTGTAGTTGAAAAACATGCTCTCCCATACATCTATAAGTTACGGTCAGTTCTTCAACTGCAAATTTAAGTTGGTCGACGATTACTCGTTAACTTTCAAACCCTACTTAGCTGTGATAGTTTTCCTTTTAATTTCGATAAGTATACTACTGCCATGATTTTTTTCACATATCCAATACCAACCATTTAGCTGGCAGGGGGAGGGGACACTTGACTGTAACAAAAAATAGCACTTTAAAGCTTAATATTACGCAAACGGATCTCAGAATTGAAAAATGGTTTTTCACAGACCCACAATATTTTTGAACGGCCTATCCAACGATACCCCACACCATGTATTAGACGAGAAAAAAAAATATCATCCCTGTTCATGAAAAACATTTTTTTTTAGGGAGGTACCCTAAAAAAAATGTTTTTCATGGTTTTATTTTACGACTTTTTTGGCGTGATTAATAATGTACACCCATGCCAAATAACAGCTTTCTAGGACTTAGCGTCTCTGAGCTAAGCCGGGGACAGACGAACGGACGGACAGACAGACATGGTTTCTTTTTTCCCTAAAAAAGAAAAGATGATAACATTTCTTTAAACAGTAATTTAATAACCTCTTCAGACCTCTTGGTTAAATTGAAAATAGGTTATTATGTAAGCTAATATGTTTAGTGCATATACCATCATTATTACTGTAAGTAGTTCAAATATTTGTAGACTTGGCTAATTATGCTGTAGTTTTCATAACAACTTTTCTTTGTTAGTTAAGTACATGTTAACTAGCCTAAAATGTTTCATAATAAAGTAGTATTATTTATATTCCAGAGCCTGACCCACGAGAAGGCCAAAACACCTGGAAAACGCTACTTCCGCAGAGTCCAATAAATTATGAAATGTTGAAACAAAAACAATAAGTAAATGATTAAGTTTTTCCTAATAAGTGAAAAATATTATGGTACATAACAATAAATTGGTAAATGCTACAAGGGAACTGATTTTTTTTTATTTATCCTTTTCTTTTAGTACTATATTAATAAATTGATAAAATAATCAATGTAGGTGCTTTTTACTTTGTTCCTACGACGATGAGGCCGTCGGTTAGTAGCACAGAACACTATTACTCCTAGCGGAGTGGTTAGTAGGTACCTACTAGCGAAATTCAAAGCCTCAAAAAACCGTAATCGTAGGTAAATCCTAAATAAAAAAAAGAATAACGATTGTTGAGTACTTAAATGATAAAATAGAACCAGCTTCTATTAAGTTAACCAGCCTATGACCATTACCCATGGTATAATATATTATTATACCATGCCACTACCTACCAATCAGCCAGCAAAAACATAATCTTAACCTCATCCTTTTTGGAAGTCGGTAAAAAGAGCCTATGTATTCGATTTATCACAGGCATTAACCAGTAATGCAATCAAATTGAATATTTCGTAAATAATCTCTTTAGACATTATCTTTTTTTAGAAAAGACTAACAAAAATAAATTCAGTGTAGCAAAATCGTTCAGCTCCAAACATGATTAAATTCGAACAGAAAAATGTTGCAGTGTTGCCATCTGGCGCGAATGTTATCATGTAAAATAAGCTAATTTTGATATAATTGGCTGCATTCCGAACAGCTTAGACTCCGACCAATGTTTCGGTAATTTCGGTATTCGCTTTCCTTCTTTTCTGTCCTGCAGCAACAGCAACGCAACAACTATTCGGCAGTGTTGCCGTTTTAGCGACTTCGTCGTTAGATCTAGCGGATTTCGAATGTGTTCAGCGACTTTTTTTTGCCATCTAGCGACTAAAATAATTTTGGCTTTTTTAGCGACTTTTTAGCAAAACAGACTACCAACCTCCAGTAGTGTAAAATTAGAAGATGCGATATTATTGATATTGAAAATACATAAATATTTTACTACAAATTTAATGTACTCAGTTACTTACTAGCAACACTACGAATATTGCTATTGGTTGGACTTCTTGGCGGGAAAGTGAAGCGTCATGTTCAGCAGTTTGTTTAATTTTCCAAAATTAGTGTTTAGCCGAATATTAATGTGTAATAATGGTGGATTATTAACCATTAAGTGTTTGTGAACGTGCATTAGTGTAGGCAAATGAAACAAAACAGTGCAACTTCGCTTCAAGTTCTCTCAAGAAGTCCGCGTGAGGACTCAGTAAAGTGCCACATCTTTACTGAAACTCAAGGGGAGTGGGCGGGGATATCATCATCATGCATTTATAATTCATTTCATTAATATTTTAAACAAGAACTAAAACTTGACATTGGCTAAATGCACAAACCGTGCGAAGCCAGAAGGAAAAAAAAAAAAAAAAAATGCTATTGGTTTTTGGGAAATGCTCTACCAGAATGACGTTCGACATTGAGGTTCAATCGGGTTGGTGCCTCTCACTCTATTGAACAATGCATCAGATATCGCTGTTTCTTTCTCTTTCATCATAATCATAAAAAAAACAAGTAATTCTACTGACAGTGGAACCATCAACTTCTGCTGCTTCAGCGCCATTAGAAGTTGACGAAGCCGAAAATGACGAAATTTTAGCTTGGGGAATGCGCTAAGGTAAAAATAAAATCCTACTGAATGGTTATTTCTGAAATATTCATTCAGTAGGATTTTATGAACTTAGAGAGTTGTAATGCTGATTCTAATAATTATATTCTGTAAAGCCATATTTGTTATGGCCCCGAATCATATTTAGATCAACTTATAACCGGTCACTGACCTGCAAATTCCAAAAAACTTAAATTTCGCGGGCTACCTTCGCGCATCTCCCAAACCTATATTATGGATTTCGAATGCTTGATTATACAAATTTGGTTTTAAATAAAAGCAAATTTCATGCATGGTAACAAAATATGGTGTAATATTTTGATATATTTAGCTACTTCTAGCGGATTTTTTCATTCGTTTTTTTCAAAATCTAGGGACTATTGCATCAAGGTCTGGGGGGGGGGGACTTTTTTTTTTCCTAAACGGCAACACTGCTTTTCGGTTAGCGGGGTTAGCGTAAGGAAGGAAGGGTTAGCGCCTGTGGACCCTGTGGTTAGCGCCATAACGGTTTGAAACTTTGAAAGAGCCATCAGAAAATAGCGTAGCACCATCACTAAAGATTCACATTCATTCTTCGACTTTCTGCGGTTTTGATTGATTTGATTTTATTGTCTTGAAAGTGCATTGTGTGCTTTTGTGGTTTAATTTTTTCAGTTTTTATAACTAGAACTAGTAAATAACGAAATGGCTGATTATACAGTTTCCCAAAATCAGGTAAGTGCAAATTGTGTCGAATAGTTTTGAATAATAAAATTCATCGCGTCTTCATGATTGAAAACAAGAAAATAAACCAAAGATTTAAACTGTTCTTTGGTATACTTACACGCTTATAAAAAATACTCCAGCAATGTTCGCATAATGTGAAAGAAACAAATTGACGCAACACAATAAAATGCAGGTACCTACTAAATTCAACAAAATTAGATTATGAATTTATGAACTTATATTTTCCACAGGAGCAGCAGGTAAAGAAGCTGAAGAGGTTCCTGGAAGGTTGGCGCATGGCTGTTCTTCCGCTGAAGTCCGTTATCTTGTGGGAACGACAGTGGCATCCATGTGCTATAGTTGGCTCTGTCTCTTTTATTTATTTTCTCATTTGGCTACTGGATCTCAATTCTCTCGCAACATTTGCTGTTATTGGCCTGTTCCTGAATTTCGTGGACTTTATTGTGCCCGTTATCTGTAATTCTCTTTATGGAGCTTCTTCGTGGACTGGACAACATGAAAAACGATTTGAAGAAGTTTGCAAAAGTATTGTAACTAATTACAATAAAAGTTTGCACAATGTTCGCCAATTCTATTCTTTGAGGGAAACCAGCCCTTGTATGGTAAGTCGATTTTGTAGTGAAAATTATACAATCACTATGAACACTAGAAAAAACTGTAAATAAAATTGATGATATTCCATTATATTTGTACCAACTATGTAGCAACTAATATTTAATTTATAATTAATATCAATGTGAACACACCCAGTTCTGAATAGGGTGTAAACTTTACATCCATTTCAATTGGTTATGAATTAAGTTTGTTGGTATTGAATATACACTGCCCAAATGGCACTTTAGCATTTTCTCTAGTATCTCGTATATATTACATGTTATGTTAGATTTCATTAGATATTAACAAGGTCCTGATGTGTCCTTCTCATTTATTTATTAGTGTCTTTTTTGTTTTGTTTTTTTACAGTTTTCACTATAATCACACTATATTATTTTATATCTGACACAAATTTATTTTATTTATTTATTTATGTATGCAGTATAAAACTGATTCACATCCGTCACCTCATACTTCAGGTCCAGTTGAAAACCAGCGTCAGGCACTAGTTGTCTGGCATTTATGCTGAACTGGGCCTTTTTGGCGCAGCCGTGAGGCACACTTACCCGCAAATTTCTTACATCGCACTTTACACTATTTACTTGTTTTTTATTTTTTATTTTTACATGCTGTACTTATGTTATATTGTGTGCCTTAGTCTGTGCTGAATAAATGTATTTTCTTTCTTCTCTTTCTTTCTTTCTAGTGCAGTGACAATTTTATTTCACCAGCTTCATTTCTATTGTTTCAGTACTACACACTTTCCCTCAGTTTTTTACTGACATTGGCATGGGTGGCATCATCCATCAACAATACATTCCTGATGTATATCCTGTCTACCATGATGTTGCTTATGCCAGGTGTTCAACACAGGGGGATCTTCAACACTCTTCTTGCTATGGTCAACATGGCACCTAAATCTGTTAAATCTGAATAAAACCAGCACTTTAGTTTTACATGTAGCTTTTAATATTAATATGTGATTGGCCTGGTCATAATTTTTAAGTTAAGCTTAGCTTATTGTGAGCTTTAAATTACAGTATGTGTGATCAATGATGTATTACGTTTAAATGCGTTACATGTGCTCAATAATGGCAAAGTAAATGTTAGGCAATTGCCTGACATTATGTATTTTCTTCTAACAACTTTCTTTCTAACAACAGATATCAGTATATAAGTCTTTCCTTTTCTTCACGCACTGTATGATTGTATGCAAGTATGTAGCCACAATCATGGCTTATGCTGTTATTGAGTGCACTAATGTTCGTGTATGACGCGTCTAATTTATAATACGTCATTGATGTGTGTTAAACTTTGTGATATTAATAAAGAGCCAAAGCCTGACATTTCGTTTATTTTATACTAGCTGCCCTATCCTACCCCCACCTCACCCAAGTTTCATCAAAATCGGTCCAGCCCTTTCGGAGTCCATAGAGGACTTATTGCCTCCCCATTCTTGTATTCACTTGCACTTGAGTTTTCACAAGATAGTACCTATTTAGGAAATCACTTTGGTAAAATTAGCAAGTTGTAGTGACTATCTACAAACAAGTAATTTTGTTCAGCGATTTTGTAGTTCAACTAGGCGGACTGTGTAAGGCCAAAATCCTATAAGTTACTTAGCACGTACTTTGGCTAAGCGTTATTCCTGTCCTGAGTCCTGCCTGAATTTTATTAGTGGTAAGTATAGTGCATTTTGATATAACTATTTTTATTTTTATCCAGATTTAACACGCGATGGACCTAGTCGTCGGCCGACATCTGATATTTTATAAAATTGTATTAACTTATTATGCCTATTGTTTATTTTTTAATGTGTCTTGATAAGGTGCACATATTGAAATAAAGAAAACTAAGCTTTTTTTTCGGGGGTAGGTGTAAAAAAAGTTAACACATAATTTCATAAATCTCTTGTAATTAAAAATATTATTAAGTATTTTAACTTGCTTTCGAGTACAATATTTGTTGTATATTCTACTAGGAATGCTGTACTTACATTGGTGAAACATTCCATGTAATATAACCACTAAAACTACACCACCTGCCAGCTTCTCACTAGTTCACTGTTTTAGTCACTACAAGTTCTGACTACTTCATCATGTCATCTCAACTGGATGATATCCAATCAGCCCAGAAGAACCTCGAGGAGTGCTTCCTCAAACAGATGGGCGAGCTTGAGGCCCAGATCCATTGTGCTGGACCCGCAAAGGAGACCATAGCAAAGATTGCTGAAGAGTTCCGGTCATTTCGTGAGCTTATGTTCGGTGTACTGGGACTTCTTAGGAAGCAGATCATGGAGTGCTCTAGAGTAGTTGATGGATTGGAGACAAGATCTCGTCGGAAAGCTCTCATCTTCACTGGGTTTGCTGAAGCGGACAAAGAGGATTGTAAGGCTCTTGTGTTAGACGTTAGAACAAATTGGCACTGCCTGACATCACTGCATCCTCCATCAAAGTGTCACAGACTTGGGGCATCAAGCAAGGGGCCAACAATCAGCAGACCTATATTGGTAAGGTTCTCCAATGTTGAGCACAAATCCATTGTTTGGAAGGCAAAGTCTGCATTGAAGGGCGCCGCTGTCACAGTCAAGGAATTCTTGACCCGGTCTAGGCAAACCGTATTCGGCAGGGCGCGCCTGCATTTCGGAATGCTGGACTGAGGAAGTCAGGACGGGGTTATTGTCATCAGATCCCCCGATGGAGCACGGTATAAGATTTGTTCTTTAGAGGAACTCAATCCCTTGTTGGCTAAGTACCCTAAGAAAACTGGGGAATCATTTGCCGTCACAGGAGGCCAGCATGATAGTGCAGTGCGTAAAATCTAAGTGTTTGCAACCTAGTGTTTGTTTCTTCATCTTATCAGTTTTTTTGTGCTTGGGACGTCAGTTCATGTTATTATTATAGTTATCGTACACGTCTACCTGCTTACTATTTCTTAAATTCTTATTTTCACCTCAAAAGTTCTCAAAACTTGTTTCATAGATTTGTTTCGTCATTAGTTGTCAGTTGAATTTGTCACTGTCATCCTGTCATCTGTCATCCTTGAATTTTCGTTTGACTACTTTTTTTTTGACGTTCCATGTTTCTTGTCCCTTTTTTTTTTTTTTTTTTTGTATTTATTTTTCTGGGCGGAGCGAGAGGAAGTGTCAGACTTTTACTGACTAAAACCCACCGTGTTCCTTCAAATGCCTGTGTGCCAGAGCCACGATTTACGTTTTTGATGTTTCGTAAATTGCGTCCCATTTTGCTCATGTAACTTTATCATGTATCGTTTTGTTCTATGTTTGTTCATAATATTTTATGTTTATGTTTGTGATACTGTTTTTTCTACAAATTCTTTTCTTTTTTTTTTTGGTTTTTATATTATACTACTGTACAGTGTAACACGGATCTTTTGGCGCTTGAATAACTCTGCAGTGTAATTTCGTGTTTTGGAAAGCGTAGTTCCGATATTGGCCACGCGCCAAAGGATTCATGTACTTGTATAACTATACTGGTGCTGCTGGTGGGTTCTGCAAAGAAAGTGGTGTTGCACCTAAAGCGAAAGCAATCTTAGCTATAATTGATTTGTATATTTATCAGTTATTTTTATTTTATGTTAACTGACGATGATTCTTTTTACTCTGCCATTGATTCATCTAGCTCATCCGCTTATTCAAGTTTTAGTTCCTTGACTGATACTTGGGAAAACCTGGCAGCGGCGACAGCTGTGGACGAAAAGCTGCGTATTTTCGATCGGACCGTTCCGTCCTTGCTCTCTACGACAAACACGCTCCTGTTAAGAAGGTTAAACTTAAGCGTCCTCCTGCTCCTTGGATGACGACAGGGGTTCGGATGGCGATGAGGCGCAGGGTTCGGGCCTTTCGTAAATTTAAAAAGGATCGCAGTAAAGAAAATCGCAACTTTTTCAAAGCTGCTAGAAACAGGTGTAATCAGATGATACGCAACGCTAAACGCCGCCATATTCTAGAAAACATATCTACTTCTTCACCTGCTGATATCTGGAAGTGCCTTGGTACTCTTGGTATCGGTAGACCACGCCATGTGGCCTTGATGATATCAACCGTCACTTCACAACCACTTGTCATTTGGATTCCCAAATGTTGTCCCAGACGGTCGATTTCATTACTGGCCTAGCTAGTCCCATCATATAACCATTTCACTTCTCTCCGGTCACCTTGGACGATATTAAAAAGATTATACTTTCCATAAAATCTAAGGCTGTGGGTTGTGACGGTATCAGTCTTAGTATGGTCGTTTGGATCCTTGATATCCTTCTCCCTCCGATTACTCACATCATCAACTTTTCTCTTGATTCCGGACAATTCCCATCCCTGTGGCGTATGGCCTATGTCCGCCCACTCCCTAAGATTTCAAATCCCTCCCTACCTAGCCACTTCCGACCTATTTCCATTCTCCCATTCCTGTCTAAAGTGCTTGAGGCCTGCGTACATAGGCAGTTTACAGGGTTTGTTCACCACAACAACCTTGTTAGCTCTTTTTAGTCTGGATTCAGGCCTGGGCATACTACAGCCTCTGCTCTCCTTAAAGCGACTGGTGACATTAGAGAAGCAATGGAGGATACCAAGGTTACCGTTTTGGTATTAATTGACTTCTCCAATGCCTTTAATGCCGTCAGCCATGATATTCTCCTTTCTATCCTCTCTCATCTTATGGTTTCACCCGAGGCCCTGGAATGGTTCTCTTCTTATCTTCGGGGACGTCAGCCGTCGATTCGCGTTGATGAGAGCTCATCGAGTTGGCGTGACCTGGATGCTGTTGTTCCACAAGGCGGTATTCTTTCTCCAATGTTATTCTCCATCTTCATTAATTTTATAAATCACTGTCTTCGATGTTCGTATCATCTTTATGCTGATGACCTTCAGTTGTATGCAGCTGGGCGGGTGGAGGGTTTATTGGTAAACCGAGACTTAGACTCTATCAAAAAGTGGTCTGATAGTTTTCGGGTGTCAGCAAACCCCTCAAAGTGTCAGGCCATTGTAATTGGTAGCTCGCGCATGATGGGTATGGTGGCTCTTAGCTCTCTTCCTTCTCTTATTTTTAATGGTGCCGTCATACCCATTACCCTACGGTGAGATCTCGGTTTGCATCTCTTGACTCAACGCTGGGCTGGCAACGCCAGGTTTCTAATGTTAGTAAAAGGGTCAACGGTACTCTGCGATCCCTGTAATCGTCTGAGAAACTCTTTGCCCGCTAAGTCGAAGACTATGCTTGTGCAGACTTTGATTTTCCCTATAATCGACTATGCTGACGTGTGCTACTGTGATTTGAATGCGGGTTTGCTAGATAAGCTCGACAGACTACTCAACAATGGTATCCGGTTCATATTTAATTTATGAAAATATGACCATGTGTCGAGTTAAAGGTCTGAGCTCAAATGGATGTCCTTTCGCCAGAGAAGAAGTTTGCGCGCTTTGACCACGCTTTTCTCTCTTCTCAACTCTCCCACCCCTCTTTCTTATCTGTCTCACTTCCATTATCTATGTTCTCATTCTTCCAACAATCTTCTTCTACTCTGTCCTTCTCATACTTCTGACTTTATTCATTCTTCCTTTCATATTCAGTCTATTCTTCTCTGGAATGCGCTACCTCTCGATATCAGGACGGCCACCAGTCGGTATGCATTTAAGCGAAAATTGCAGAGTATTTTCTAAACAACTAGCGTAGTCATCTCAATGAATGTCTTTTCCTAGAATTTGTATGTATATATAATGTAGGGATATATTATATTAAATATATGTGTATTATAATCTAAGTTTATAACCTATTTATGTACTTGTGTAGCTATTTTATTTGTAATTAATGATATTATATTTTAATATTCTATAATATTATTATTTCCTCTCAATCAGAGTACCCGCTATCTTATCTTTTCACCACCTTTGGTTGACTGGTAGAGAATGCCTAAGGCATTAAGTCCGCCTTTGTACATTATTGTGTGCGAGAAGTTTAAATAAATAAATAAGCAGAATTATATCGAAGGAAAAAAAAAATATCGTTGTTATGTGAGCTGTCAATAGGAGTCTGGTCAACTGGACCCATTCGAACTGGTCCCGCGGGATCAGTCAACCAAATCACATTTTGAATAGGTCGACTGGACCCACTGCCCAAATTCATTCTATGTAGAGTCACGGAGTAAAGCCGACTCTTTTAGTTTTATTTTTATGACTTCAAATTCACTAATGGTATAATATACAAATGAATTTGCCAAGCAGTGGGACAGCGTAGGCTAAGGCAATATTATTCAATTATATATTACACTTACGCACCACATTAAGCCAAATATTGCTCAACTTCTAGGAGGATTGAGTAAGGATGCGGCTTATTACTCGACTGCGGTGAAATGTACTTACGGTATCAAAATATCAAAGCGGCTGCCTAAAAGCAAGGAAGGAAAGAATAAGATCGACTACGCTGTAGGTGAACTACTCAGCATTCATTCAAATTTCAAACATTCGTTTAGGCCATAATTTAGAAAAATTGTCATTTTTATCAAGTGAGACAGATTTTCAACTGATTTACTGACTACTTTTAAATATACAATTTTGTGTATAAATAAACGTGGAAAAAATTTTTACTCATTGTTGATTTGTGATGTGTGATATTTAGAATTTGGATTTGTATATTTTATTTTATTATAACTTTATATAATGTAACTTTTAAATAGATAGTAACTGAGGATTATATTTTAATAGTACTAAATAAGATGTAAAAATGACCAAAAAAGATGTAGGTGCTGACTGATTTTAAGTTTTTCAATGTGATTTATGAACATATTTTTAAATATAGCAGTATAGTTATTGTTGATTGTTATAGTTGATTTATGCAAAATATGCAAATACTACGTTGATTTGTATAATTTTATTCCTGAATGTTTTTTTATTTATTTATTTTATTTTATAGGGACATAAAACAGTTACATGTTCAATTTTAGTAAATAACAAAATAGGTTAATAGATGTAAACATGTAACCCACACCACACACATGTCCGCGGAATAATCTGTTATGAGAAATAAAAGAGAACAAAACCACGCATCTACTGGAAGCGAATTAGGTTAGGAAGAATTAAAAATAATCTTTTGAAATTATTCTAAAATTATTGTGCAAGCAATTGAATAGCCATTCTTTTGAATTTAGTTTGAGATAGCGAGAATATATCAAGATCGAAAAAGTGTGTGTTATATGTTTCTAAGAGACGACGGAGGGGCGCTCTTGCCCCAGCATTGGTTCTGCACTTTACAGTGTGGAACAGCCGGGGCACGCGCGCCTCTCGCCGTAATACAGTTCTGGGTACAATATAACAAAGTTTATTGGTGATATCAGTGCAGTCAAAGTTGTTGTTACATATGCCATGCAGCATCACAGCCATAAGTAGGGTGCGCCTGGACTCCAAGCCTAGAAGTTTGTATTGTTTTAGCAGTTGTGCGTATGATAGTTTTGAACGGTAGCATTTATAGTGAGTGGAGCGTAAAAATTTTTTTTGGACCATTTCAAGCCTTTTTTTATATTTATCATATAGAGGACACCATATTGGGGCTGCGTATTCCAATTGGGAGCGTATCAAGGTTTTATACAGGATAATAAACGTATGCGGTCGTTTGAAATCAATTGAGGATCGCATAACGAAACCATACATTCTATAGGCTTTATTAATAATGTTATCAATGTGAAGGTTGAAATGCAATTTTGAGTCAAGTGTAACTCCCAAATCACGGATATGATCAACTTTTTTAAGAGTAGTGCCTTGTAAAGTGTAAAAGTATTATATTTATATTGTAAGTATTATTTCTATCTGTCTGTTTTTTTTTCTGGGTTATATTTGAGTATTACATATATTTAATATTCTTGTTATAAAAAGGTTTGTCTTAATTTTACTTACATGTACATAATGATTTTTACATTTTGATTGAGAATAAACGTTTAAACACCTAATTGAATTGTTTTATTATATTTTGACTAAATAATTTTGCGCACGACTGTATCCACTAGAAGCTTTTAACAATAGATTTTTTTTTATGTGGTGGACCCACATAAAAAAAAATCCTAACCAATAAAAATATAGAAAATAAATTATGTGGTCATGTGGACCCGCGGGGCCAGGAGCGAGCGGGTCCAGCTGACCGAAGACTGTCAGGAGGATCATTCAGATGTAGGTACCTATCCCGGAAGGGCGGTAAATTTGCAGGTAAGTATTGGTTTAGTGTAGTGTAAGCATGCACGGATCAATTATTAGTGTCAGGAGGAATGACTGAATAAACTGGCTGGGACAGACTGGAAGCGAGACGCGGAGAACTGGGTGACGTGGCGTTACTTGGGAAAGGCTTTGGGTATGTCCAGCAGGTGACTTCTTTAAGTAGGTGACAGGATACTAAATGGCGCTAATTAGTATCCTGTCACCTCTGGCTTCGGCTTCTTGTTCTTTATCTAACCTAAGTACCTACTTCATATACCTATACTCCGGCCTTTCGGGTTATCGCGTTGGGAACTTGGGACCAATGTTGAAGAATTCATGTTTTGGTAAATAACCCCAAACCGGTTGGAAACACTATTAAAAAAAATGTCTTTCAAATGACATATAGACTGATTACTATTTATTCAAATACCAACTGAACAGCGAAAAGAAAAAACATATTCACATTCATTCAACAATATAATTTAGAACAATCAGACAATACAAAACTTGACGATTTTTTATAAATTTTATTTTAATTGGATTTCACCATTGAGATAGTAAATCAAAGTCTGTGAGGCATTGCATCTGATAACCGCGCTTTTTGAGTTTCTTTTTGTCGTCATCCTTCTCGTCTTCCTTTTTTTCTGTTTGTTTCTTCTTGCTTGGTTTACCTTTGCCCTTATCCGCATCTTTTATCTTCTGAACCTCGCATTCCATGTCAAAAGGACATTGGTCAGCAGAGTATATCGGCATCATAACGACAGGTACATATTGTGGAGTTGACTTTGGTAGCTGAAATGTAAGAAATACCTACCATAATACAAAATTGTTCCTAGTGACTTATGCCTGGTTTCTGAGGGCCTCAGATATCTATTGACTAGGCCCAGGGCTCTCCATATCTATTGATTTGACAAATTTATATATTGAAGCACGCTAAGCAAATGAAAGCGTGGCATGTGGTTGGTGGAAAGTGGCTACAATGTTAGTCACAATTTACTACAAGTTTCCGTCTAACGTATAAATTTTTTACAGTTGAAAACTGTACAAAAAGACTTTTAAACGTTGGACCGAAACTCAAAATCTCGAATGAACGCTATCCCAAATCACTCTATCCCGAATGAATGTTATCCCAAATCACTCTATCCCGAATTAACGGTATCCCGAATAACGGTATCCCGAATAACGTGAGTCTGAAAAACGTTAACCTAAAATTTAAACTCTGTTTGTCGAGTGGTCAAGAAAAATTGGTTAGGAAAATCACAGTGGGCCTAAAATGGACGCTTTGGCAGAATCATGCGTGCAATTCATACAGCCCGCAATTCATCTATTTGACAGCTGCTATTTAACATTAGACTTCACTTTAATAATTCTTAATTTGTGGACCATTTTACGAAACTCCATACACAACTGTCAAACAGATGAATTGCGGGATATGAATTGTACGCAGATCATAATATGATTCTGCGAAAGCGTCCATTTTAGGCCCCCAGTCAGTAGGCTAATTGCGTAACGCATTTTCTGCAAACGATTCAGACTAATTTGCTTCATTCCGATCGGAGTTTGCTTTATTTTACGACTTTTGTATTGCGTAACACCAATAATGTGTGAAACCAATTCGAATCTGTTTGAGACGCTAAATGCGCTAAAATAACAGGATGCCTGTGTTTTGTAACTTATAAAATATATTATCCTAAACAGTAACCCTCAACTAAAACTATGCATAAAAAAGCACAGGAAAATGGGTTGAATTAAAGGAAAATCTGTGAAATATAAAATCTAGTGCTGATTTATCACCGGAATTATATTTAACAGGTATTCGAAATACTGTCTAAAAAGACCACTACGGTACCGCAAAAAATCGACTGTCAAAGGTCCCGAAAAACAGTTTAAAAAAAATATTTCGTGAAATATTGGTTTAATTCAGGGACCATTTTGGTTACTCATTGAAAGGGTTTTCGATAGGGTTTTTCTAAGCGGTTAAACAAAAACCCATACGATAAGGGTAACCCTTATGAACGGCCTAAATTAAATTTTGGTAACCCATTGAAAGTTTTTTCGATAAAAATCCATAGGTACGGTTTGGGTAACCCTTTTGAACGGCTTAATTTAAGCCATTCAAAATTACCCACACCGTATGGGTTTTAGATTAACTGCTTAGAAATCCCTATCGAAAACCCTTTCCATTGAAAGGGTTTTCGATAGGGTTTTTCTAAAATGGTAACCTAAATGGTCCCTGGGTAGAATAGAGATAGAATTGGTCATGCTACGCGTGCTGGGCGGATATCGAAATAACATAATATTATGATTTTTTCATTTTACTGGGTTTCAAGTAGGTATCGAACCCATTGAAATGGGTTATCATGTAACCCTTTCACTGGGTTTCAAGTATAAAACCCATTCAATGGGTTATCAATTTATCATGTTCTCTTTCAATGGGTTTCTAGTATAAAACCTTTTCTATGGGTTACATCATGATAAAGGTAACCCATTGAATGGGTTACCCCTTCGTAAGGCTTAACCCTTAACCGGGGTTGTACGGTCCCTGGTTTAAAGCAATTTTTCGGTACATTTTGCGGCCAAATTAAACTAAACCAAATGTAAGTAGTTACATTTGGTTTAGTTTAATTTGGCAGTAAAATAATTGCACAGATATACTACTCCTTCATCACAAATAGTACTTAGCAATTTTTTATTCGATAATATTCGTTCTTAATTAATAATGTAAAAAAAATATTTCTGTTGCCCCTTTACACAAAATTGACGATATCGTGTTGAATTTAGGAACATTTTTCTTCAATATATACACATAAACACTTTAGTTTTTTAAAATATTTCATGTAAGCAGAAACACGGCGATAGCCATTTTGCGTGAATGTGACGCATGTTTCCCCCAACCTTTTCTTATTTTTGTGTTTATGTTATTTTTTGCGTCATGTTTACCGCAAATAAACGTATTTTCTTTCTTCAGAAATGTTCCACTCAAAAAGGTAGCGAAAATGAACTACTTAACAAAATGTTACAAATAGTCTCGGAAAATAATGTTGAAAAAACCTATATTTGATAAGGCCGCGAATCATATTTAGATCAACATACAACCTGCGGGCTAATTGCGTAACACTAACACACTATCAGTAGGAATCGGTTTCAATTTGACAGTTCAACAACATTCATTGCGTTATTTACGTTGTTGAGCAGACAAATTTTCTAACACATGAAGCAATGGACTAGCAATATACTTCAAAATCATTCCGATTCCGATTCAAACTATGTTACGCAATTAGGGTGCTGTTACTGACCTGCAAATTGCAAAAAACGTAAGATAATTTGAATTTCGCGGGCTACCTTAGCGCATCCTCCTGAATGAACAATAACAAAAAATTAAAATTAAAAGCAACAATAAAGTTTTACCTGATTCTCTGCAGCACATTGGCAGCAATAGCTATGTGCCGCAGATATTGCATTAGAGTTGACTAAATGTTGAACAATGGATTTCAGTCGATCTTCGTCCAAGGTTGCGGGTCTCGTATTCTCCCATTTTCCGTCAGGATTCATTTGAACAATGAAAGGAGCCGACATACCCATTGCTTCGAATCCAGGTTTTGCCAGAGGACTATAATAAAAGCATTAGGTACATAGGTACTTTTGAACATAAAAACTCGGTAATCCTGCCTCCTATTTTACCTTGTGAAGTCATAGAAGCCCTACATGATATGAAGATATAAGTCATCTGTTGAAGATGGAATCACCTTTGAACTGCTACCAGCAGGTGGTGAACCAGTTCAAAAGATCCTCATGGAACCTTTTAATACCGTTATCTATAATGTCTTTACCCCAGAACAATGGAAGAAAGTCACCATCATTCGCTAAAAAACGGTGACGTTTCAAAACTTACGAACTATCGTCCCATTAATCTTCTTGTCAGATAAGGATAAAGCCAATTAGTGAAGATTTTAGGGCATACAACAAGTCTAGCTTTATAGGTACTTGTATACTGAACCATCAGCTTTCAGTTTCACTTTGTATACCCATTTGCATGGTATATCTTCCTGTTATTAACAAGAGGCACGAGGACCCAAGACTTATTCTCCTTCAATGAATTCATCTCGCAGTCCATTGCTTTTTCCCAAAGATTCCGTTCAGAGTTTTCAATAACTTCTCTATAACAACTAGGTTCTTGGTGACAGCTAGCCATGTTTTAAACATAGTCTGAGTTTATTAGGTCGACGAAGTAATGAATTATCTCTGAGAATCCTTCCATCATGTTCCATGATATAGCCAATGCTTAATAATAATTAATTTGGATTTATATACAAAAAGTTGACTGAAGATGCAGTCTTATCACTCACATCAAAATTCACGTCTTACCTAGATGGGGGGGTGACAAGTGCTTGGGAGTATTTTTGGATCTCCAAAAAGCTTTCGACACGTTGTTTCCCTATCTTTTTAACTCGGTTGGAAAAGATTGGTACGAGTATAAGAGGTGTAGCTCTGGAATGGTTCAGGGATTATTCGTCGGGCAGATCACAGCCTGTTAGAGTGGCAGGCAGTGAAAGTATCAGGTCTGGCTGTAATTATGGCGTCCCTCAAGGTAGTACGCTTGGTCCCACATTATTCCTCATCTACATCAAGGAACTAGGTAATTATTCTTATATATTATAAAAAGTAATTTTTCTTAAGGTGAATCCGCAGCTGTAGCTGTATTAATGATTTTAATTATTATAATTATGTAAATACATTTCTGATAATTATAGTCGCGAATCATATTGATACAACCTGACACAGACCGCTGCAAATAGCAAAAACGTAAGACAATTTGAATTTCGCGGGATACAACTGCGGATTATTAAAATAATAATCATGACTATAGACTCGACTTAAAAATTACTGTTTCATAAAAAAGTAACATTTTATTTTAATAAATGGAACTAAAAGCGGTGCTCGCTTCGGTAGAATGCAAGCATTGCGTTGCGGTTGCGGCCTCGCCTTAAGTGAGTATAATGTTCCTGGTTGCGGCTACAGAAGATAATTTTGAAATACATTGCAAGCAATTTTTCAATTTTGTAAATGTGAGTACCATGGAGCAGTTTACTATGATAAGATGTATGTTGACTTAAAAAAGCGTGGCAGTTGAGAGTAAGTCTTAAGTCTCGGTGATGGTGGCGCGTGTGTTGGATCATTCGGTTCTCTACAAAATGTTTGAGCTGGATGGTGCTGATCCACGCGTCATGTTCGTGAACGGGCGCCGTCAGTTGAGACTGGTCTTCCCTTAACTGCCAGGGCTTATTTGTAATCTTTTAATCATAGATTTTGTATTGTTTTATAATAAGTAAGTATTTTTTTATTCCATTGTTCTCACATAAAGAAGCAACAAGAATAATGTACCCAGGATTTTGTACTATCTTGATTTAAAAGAGTGGAGTTTCTTGCCTGTTCTTCTCCAACGTTTTGGAATGGGCAAATAGCTTCAACTTTCTGACTAATTGACCGACTCTTTGACAATTCAAAAGTGTTGAATCGGTGACCGTAATTTATTTTACAACAGTGAAAATGTCATCATCTAGTGAGAATGGACGGTAAATTTGCAGATGGGAGAGAAAGGAAAATCAATAATTTACAATCTGTTGCCGTCAAGGGCGTCAAGGTATATTGGATTATTTATTTTTTTCTCTCAATCGTAGTGAAAAGTATAGAGTAGGACACGGCGATAACCGGTAAAAACACATTATAACTCGGTTTCTATTTACTCCCTCGCTAAGGCCGTGTTCAGATAACCCGCGCCGACCACGCGCACGCGGGCACACGCCTTGGGCCTGCCTTGCACCCGCGTTCGCCATGCCCAAAACGCGCACGCCACGCGCCCGCCTCGCACCCGCTTATATTACTTATTATTTAATCAAAAAACGCCCTTGATCACAGTCAATACGGCACTAGCCGAAGCGCGCACAAGGTGTGTGCAGGGTGAGCGTGGGACGGGCACGAGGAGAGCGCAGAGCGGGCGTGGGGCGGGTGCGAGGCGGGCTCATGGCGTGTGCGGGTTGACTTCGATAAATGCAATTTGAGATCTATTGGTGTGTTATAGTTAGTTAAGACTCAAATTTTAAACAATAAATTTCAAAGCGAGTGGGGCGGGCGCGTGGCGGGCGCGTGTCGTCTGAACGCAGGCTGCGTTGCTGGGGAGTAAAACTACCTCGATTTAATCGATGATTAAAGTTAAGAGACGTTTAAACGTTAAAAATGTAAATGCAATTAGTACACTGGACTTGTCAAAAATTTAGATTGCTTTCTGGATAAATAAGCTTTAACTTGAGATTTGACTAATAACATTATTTTAATAAGATAAAATTCATAGGATTGTGGTTTTTCACATATTGACTCAACAACATGACAATACTTAGCTTTTTTAACCCACACGATATTTCTCTGTGGATAATAAAGGTTGCATTCACATGCAGCCTTATTATAGCGGCAAGATGGGCTGACGACATTGTGATAAGACTGGCACAGAAGCGTGGGGATTGACGAAGTTGGTCTAGTGATACTTAGTGGTAGCAAAAGCGACTGCTGAGTATCGGGTCCTGGGTTCGATCCTCAGGTCAAAGAAAGTGTGTTTTTTGCTTTTCCATATGGAATTGCTCAGAGCAGTCCGGAATCTGGATTTAGGCAGGGCTCGCCTCCATAATAAATAATGTAACTGTCGGGGAATAGGTACAGACGTGATGTCTGAAATCTCAAATGTGTCCACGCAGAGTTGGAATCAGTGGCGAAGGGTGATTTTATAAGAGAGTTAAGCCGGAACAAAACAATTTTTTTCCATACAAAATGAACTCTTATTATAAATATATAATTTTTATGAAAATTGCATGTAGGTATTTTCAACACGATGTAAATTTTTCATGAATAAATGAAATGAAATGAATGAATAAACTCGTCACGACGTCGATTTTGTATAGAAATTGAACTCACTGAGTTATTTTAGAGCAAAATGTTTTGTTGTTGGGATATAAAGTCAAATTATCCTTCTGGAGCAGTCGGGTAAAAATGTAATGTTGACGTTTTATAATATTTTAAAAGTATGGTGTATTAAATACCTATAATGTGATTATTATATTATTTGGCATTATTTAACACTACTGACTGTGTGCCATTTTTAAATAACGATAGAGTGGCTGTGTTCCAAATTTCCGAAGGGAAGCCGGTAGGAATCGTGTTATACGGTGCTTTCGCTACTGATAGGTATCTACAATCCTGTACAACCACGGAGAATGGTAGGAAGGAAAGGTGGCGTCCTACCCCGCAGCAGGGTATGATAATGGTGGAAATGGTAAGACGTGGTCATGGTTCTATGGTAGAAAAGGATAAGAAACAATGAACTTAAGTGCAGTACTTACACATCTGCTAGTTTAGACATCAGTATTTTATCAGCCATCGTGAATCAGTCCTAGTCGGGCAACCAAACAATGGTACCTAGTTATTCAAAATTAAATACGTGAAATAATTTATTTGTATTTTAGAATTTTATCTCTAAACTTAAGGATTTTGTTGACTCAGTTTTTTTTCAATAGGTACCTATGTTTTTAATTTGTTGCAACTGTCATTGTCTAATGCATAGATTATACACTTGTATAATGAATTTTATGGACAGTATCATTATTTTAAAGTTTTACAAGAATCCTGAATCACAGAATCGGAACATTATTACTCACTGGGCGTTGTATTGGGGTGGGGTGGGGGATTTCTGTGAAATTTTTCACAAAAAAAAAATAAACAAAGCAAGATGGTGGCGTTAGTGCTGATTTTGGCCGAAAGAACCTTGTAGCGTTGTAGGATAATTAGGTACCTAAGTGCTGTTCTGATTGCTTGAGTAATCCAGGTGTCCGTACGTATGATCTATGGAGATGCCAAGCAGCAAATCACCGAACATTTTTTTCTGCCAGTTTATACGGGAAGCGAGGAAAGTACCTACAGCACACTGCGAAAATTTGACAATTGCACACAGAATCACAGATACATGAATCGTATTGCTATAAACGCACACGAAAAAATAATAACGTATACAATTATAAAAACACACACAGATTGACTTTTAGCGTATTTATGCAATTGTCATATTGTGACAACAAACACAAAGTGGCTAGTGATGTGATACAATGTACTTTTGGAACTTAGAAAAAGCAATGGCTTAGCAATATCCTTCAAAATCATTTAAGATATTGTGATTATTATGTGTTACGCAATTTGGGTGCTGACTTGTCCAGAAACATACACAAAAAAAATAATAAAAAAAACCCCAAATGGGTGATTGCAAACTCACTTAACAATTTAAGACCCAATGGAACTAGATTTGCAACAAAAATTTGATCATATCGAAGTGAGTTGGTCGAAAATGCTAACACCTATGCGGAAATTAGTAGATAGTCAATCAAATGTAGCGTCTGACTTACTTATGCGGTACCCCGCCGCGACAAATAGCGCCATTTCAATGAGCAAACTTTGGCTGCATTCCGAACGCGTTCCCTATTACCGTTTAGCGCGCTAAAATCGATTACAGCGATTATGGTCTTAATTCGGAGTGTAGCCCGTATCGTGCCATCCAACAATTTAATTAAAATATTTATAGGTCAATCGAAGTTGATGGCTCAAGGATAGGTATTATTTTTTACTTTATAGAAGTTCGCTTTTCTTTTTTGCGTTGAGGGTTTTTTTAGTTTATTTTTTTTATTTTTATTTCAATATTTTTAAATTGTTACGATAGAAGCTAAGATATATACAATTTTTCTCCTAACTAAATCATCTTTAGTAGCAATACTTACTTACCTGTATTCTGCTGGTGCCCTTTCAGCAGGCTCGAGTCATGTTTGGTAGTCGTAATTCCTGGGTTTTACATACTTTTCGGTCGAAAAACATGTATTTTGACCAAAACATAAAAAAAAATGCGGCATATAATTTACTAACTACATAGGTCGCTAGCCCACGTGGAGACGCGTCTTTTGACACCTCCCACGTGCACCTAAACGAATCTAAACACTTCATAATATATGCAATATTTTTTTTCAAGTGGGTTATATTGTGTTGGATATCCTGACTGCAGCATCAGCTCATCGTGTTTGCCACCAAAAAAAAAAATGCATTGTATGTAGAATCAAATACCTACTGATGAAAACGAATCCAAACCCTAACACAACATATCTATAATTATGGCCACACTATTGAATTCGCTATGTAAAGTAAAAATTAACCTATGCCGATTCCAAAACCATTTCGAGATTTAAAGCTTCTAAGACTTATTTTTCTATTAACAGGTCCTATAATTATAAGATCGAATTTATTTTCACAATTAAGTATTTTTGTCACTTCATCACTTGATTTTTATTTGACCTCTAAATGACGTCACAAAGCAGCCTGAATTGGAAACTTTCAGTGCCTCTTGTAATTAAGTTGTTCTTTATGTGTCAAGTGTCATGTCAACGTCAAATTTACATGAAGCACATAATATGATTCTATTCAGTTAAGTAAATAGTGTAGTTTTTCACCAGCGGCGGACAGTACAAGTCGAATCACATCGATGTATCGCCTCAGGAAAACTTAACTTACGTTAAAATTATCACAATAAAACAGTCGCCGCCCAGACTTGTACTAAACATTTACTTCCTCGCACCATTTCCTTTTCAAGGTTTCTTTTACTAACAATCAATTTGTGTCGGCTATTTGTTGTGGTGTTTATACTTGACGGTATGAAGAACTTAGCAGAAGTAGTCTTTGAATCCATTCATTTTATTAACATGCCATATCTTTAAACTAAAGTACGGAAATCGCTAAACTATGAAATTTAAACAAAAATAATTGTCTTAACATGCCATATCATTAAACTAAAGTACGGAAATCGCTAAACTATGAAATGTAAACAAAAATAATTGTCAAAGACTGACTACTGAATTTTGTTTTTTTTTAAATAAGTGTTTAAAAACGTGGCAAAGATGTTAAGCTATTCAGCTACTAGAGACGTCACTGCGAACAATACTTTAAAAAATATATATAAAAATAACTACAGCTTGTAAAAACAAAAAGATGAAATTATGTGTTTCAAATACACTTATCATTAAAATGAAACTATAAAAAACATACCTGAAAAATACTTTATATACCTAATTAGAGAATCCCTGTAATGATAATGATGATGTGTTAATAAATAAATAATAAATATCTGCTATTTTTTGATGTGAAACATCTATAGGCGCACGTAAAACTGATTGCTGGCGCCCCGCGACGCACGCCGCGTTGTGATTAACCGCTCATTCTGCGTGCGCGGTTCGCCCGCTACGCGAGTGTGTAAATAATTTCGATGTTTCGCATCTGCTAGGCGTCCCGTGACGGCTCAATATTTTTTCAAGACTGTACGGTCATGCTGGATATCCTGGCTGCAGCATCAGACCAAGAATTCCATATTCTTGCATAGTTTATAGCATACATGGGTGTTTCAAATTTGAATAGGATAGAATAGAATAGAATATTTATTTATTGTAAAACATGAGTGTGTCGGAGTGAGGTCACAATAGTATGTTTCATGTACTTATACGTGTGTGTGTAAATACCCATTATGCGTCGAAGATCCCTACCGCAGCTAACAAGAGTAGATAATCTTGAAACGGCTGAACCGATTTTGATAAAACATGAACCACCACTAGAAAACTTGCTTTCAAATAAAAAAAACCACATCCAAATCGATTTATCCGTTTAAGTGCTACGGTGCCACAGACACACACATAGCGGTCAAACTTATATCACCCCTCTTTTTTCGTCGGGGGTTAAATATACTGACTGAAAACATCATTTGTTTTATCAATCATTCAATCACGTTGTCCCAGCAGCCAACACTATGCAAATCCTTACCCTGTACTGCGTTTGCGCTACCAAGGTACCACTGTATTTTCTATTGTAATGTCATATTGGATTATTTCGACAATGTGCTTAAATAAAACCATGTTGATGTATAATTTACCCACACGTGGTAGGAAACACTACTTATGGTTCCGTAAATTAGAAGTGGCAGATCCAAAGACTACTATAGTATACTGGCAAGGCAGATCGCTGCAACAGGGAACCACACAATTTACCAAGTTTGGGAAGACTTACTTGCAAGTTGCGTCACAATACGATTCACAATGACGGCTGTCAGCGAATGAACTTATAGTTTTAAATAACGTGCATGGTCATAATTATGGCCAACTAGCTGCGCCCCGCGGTTTCACCCGCGTAAGTCTCGATCCCGTGGGAATATAGGGATAAAAAGTAGCCTCAACATTGTCGGAAAAACTTCTAAATTCCAAAATGCCACCCACAAAAAAATCATGTTTTGTTATAAGAACGATGTTAATCCAGGGTGTCAGCTACCTCGATACAAAATTTTATCAAAATTGGTCGAGCCGTTTTTACGTGAAAGAGTAACAATTATCTATCCATCCATCCATCCATCCATACTTAAAAACTTTCGCGTTTATAATATTAAATAGTAGGATTGACTTTGGCAGAGGGAGGGGACCGCTCAGCTACGGCGGCTTCAGGTAAAGTGCTCTAAGATCAGCACATATAGAGCAAGAGCCCGTGAATCCCAGACCTTCGTTATTTTATAAAAGCTGAAAGTTTATCACCGCATGCTCCCAACACAGGTAAGAACGACGGATCATTATGATCATAGTGAAGTTTGAGTTACCGTGGCTTTGGCAGGTAAACGGTACCTACATAAGGTGTGTATATTATAATCTAAATTCATCAAATAATAAAGTGTGATTTTTTGGTATTACCTTGAGAATATTATTAAAAATCACGTCATTCATTGCCAGAGACTTAACATCTTGGCAACCCCTTGCCAGACACCCTTAATGTTCATGAAATTATAATTCTACTTACGATCAGGGACCGTACAACCCCGGTTAAGGGTTAAGCCTTTCGAAGGGGTAACCCATTCAATGGGTTACCTTTATCATGGTGTAACCCATTGAAAGGGTTTTATACTAGAAACCCATTGAAAGGGTTACATGATAACCCATTGAATGGGTTTTATACTTGAAACCCAGTGAAAGGGTTACCTGATAACCCATTTCAATGGGTTCTATACCTACTTGAAACCCAGTACCATGAAAAAAAAAATCATAATATTATGTTATTTCGATATCCGCCCAGCACGCGTAGCAGGACCAATTTGGTTACCATTTTAGAAAAATCCTATCGAAAACCCTTTCAATGGCAAGGGTTTTCGATAGGGTTTTTCTAACCAGTTAATCAAAAACCCATACGCTGTGGGTAATTTTGAATAGCTTAAATAAAGCCGTTCAAAAGGGTTACCCACACCGTATGGGTTTTTATCGAAAACCCTTTCAATGGGTTACCAAAATTTAATTTAAGCCGTTCATAAGGGTTACCCTTATCGTATGGGTTTTTGTTTAATCGCTTAGAAAAACCCTATCGAAAACCCTTTCAATGGGTAACCAAAATGGTCCCTGCCTGGAACTAAACATTGGCAGATTTGTGACATCCACCAACCCGCACTGGGCCCGCACGGTGGAACAGACCTCTCACAGAGAGGCCCGTGGCCCAGCACTGGGAACTTATAGGCCGATTATGCAATTAAGACTAACATGAGGGTTTCATTGTCTTCACGTGAAAACAGGCTTTTTCAGAGATGCTGCTTAAAGTTGGCAATGGAGAGTTAACACCAAGTGATGGAAGGATTAACCTAGAAAACCTTTGTGTTTTGATAAACAACATCCAAGAGTTGGTCAACAATGTCTATCGCGACATTGGTAACATAAGGTGTAAGACTATATCTTGGTTTTGACGACACGATTGGCGCAGTGGTTAAGCGATTGACTGCTGCGCTGCGTGTCGCGGGTTCGATTCCCGCACGGATCAAATATTTGAATGACCTACAAGTAGTTGTTCCGGGTCTGGCTGTATGTGTATTGTGATTTTAAATGTTTGTAAACGCACCCACAATACAGGAGCAATTCCTAGTGTCGAGCAAATTTAAAAAAAAAAAAAGAAAGCCAGTCTGTCACCAACTAACAAGTAGATCAGTTAAATAACTTGATTCTTTCAAAGATTGATGCGCCGCGCCGACGCAAATATACTCGGTCGATACTGTTCTCGATTTGGAAGAAGCTGTTCATTTTCCTACAGAATTTCTTAATTCTACGAATTAATCTGGACTCCATTCTCCTAAGATGGTGTTGAAAGTAGGTTGTCCTGTTATTTTATTAAGAAACCTGCAACTTTGCAATGGCACGCGTTTGCTGGTAAAATCACTAAAAACTTTCATAATAGAGTGCACAATACTCACCGGATGTTACCGGAGAAGATGTATTGATTCCCCGAATTCCTCTGATACCATGGATTTACCGTTCCAATTTAAACGCCTACAATTTCCGGTAAAGATATCTTTTGCAATGCAAACTTTCAACATTGCAGGCTTAGATTTGATCGTTGAGTGTTTTTCACATGGCCAACTGCTAATCTATTGCATCTTACCTAATGTGAGAAAAATTTGTCAACAACGTTTAATAACGCAATGAATGTAGTTGAACTGTCATAATGAAACCCATTGCTACTCTAAGCAAGTGTGTTGAAGCTCGTGCAGACTCGCGCGATATCGCGGGCGCGATGGGAGGCGCTGCCTGTCGCGCCCGCGATATCGCGCCACCTACCCCGCTGTCTAAAACATTTCTGTAAAAGATCTGGGTGACCGACGGTATAATCTAATCTGGGTGACGCCTGTACTTTCAAATAGCACATTGGCCCTATTAAAGAAACACTTGCGAGGTTCTCAAAGTCAACGGAGTCTGCTTATTCCCGTTTTTTCTAACGCGCACTAATGAATGCCTAAGTGAAAGCGGCTTGAAAATCAGACAGGCATCTACTTAGGCATTGCTGGTGTCGCCTGGTGGTAGTAAAACCGTACATTTATTTACTTTTTTAGGGTTCCGTAGTAAACAAGGAACCCTTATAGTTTTGCCATGTCCGTCTGTCTGTCTGTCTGTCTGTCTGTCTGTCTAACTGTCTGTCTGTCTGTCTGTCTGTCTGTCTGTCCGTCCGTCCGTCTGTTCCCGGCTTAGCTCAGAGACGCTAAGTCCTAGAAAGCTGTAATTTGGTATGGGTGTACATACTAATCACGCCGAAATAGTTGTAAAATAAAACCATGAAAAACATATTTTTTTAGGGTACTTCCCTTGCACGTAAAACGGGGATGATATTTTTTTTTCTCGTCTAATACATGGTGTGGGGTATCGTTGGATAGGCCGTTCAAAAATATTGTGGGTCTGCTAAAAACATTTTTCAATTCAGAGATCCGTTTGCGTAATATTAAGCTTTAAAATGCTATTTTTTGTTAGAGTCAAGTGTCCCCCCCCCCTGCCAGCTAAATGGTTGGTTTTGGATAAGTGAAAAAATTCATGGCAGTAGTATATATAACGAAATTAAAAGGAAAACTATCACAGCTAAGTAGGGTTTACCAGTTAACGAGCAATCATCGACCAACTTAAATTTGCAGTTGAAGAATTGACCGTAACGTATAAAGATGTATCGGAGAGCATGTTTTTTCAACTACAATGTTAAGTTTGTTTTTGGGATGAATTCATCCTAACTACGGAACCCTTCATTGTGCGTGGTCCGACACGTACTTGGCCGGTTTTGAATGTCTGTTCATTTATGTAACCCTGTAAACTGTAATGACTAAAAAATAACTGTTCAATGTAATAGGCAATGCAATTTTTATTGTGTTTTTAAAACTGTTTTCAAAATTGGTGTTGCTTGTTCAAATTCTTTAAATAAAAATGCTACCACTGGGAAAGTAAATCGAAATCCGTGTGTCTGCTCAACATCCATGGTTTTGGCTTGTCCATAGGTCCACCTCCACGTTTCGGTTGGTTGCTCTGTTTTCCCTTGTCTTTCTTGCAAGCGTGCCATATAAATCTATGAAAGATATTAAAATAGAAGTTTTAGTTTCATTAAGACGCGCCTATTGTCGATGGCTTCTACTTATTGGCGCGACTCGCGGACTCACTCGCGACGCGACATAAAGGCTCCGCTCGTCGCGCGACACGCGGGGCCTTTGTGTCGCGTCGCGTGTCGCACCGGTCTGTAGAAGCCTTGAATCTTGAGCTGGCCAAGCGTAGTAGGTAGTACAGTCCGCGAGGCCTAAGCTGAGCTTTGCATTTGTGTGTACATAGATAGTGTAGGTGTGGCGTCGCCAGCCTAAACTGATTTTGTTAGCATGGACGTGCGACTTAACTACTGATACACCCACTTAAAATGTAGTTTTTCAACAAGTGTTGTTTCTGCGCAATAAATTGGTTCTCAGCTTTAGCGCGCAAGAGTGTATTATAAATATTTATGTAGTGCAAACCTTGGAGTCCTGACCGTCTGGTTATGGACGGGGCAATTGTATTCCCAATCTGGTAGTTGCAATAAATAAATAATTTCTTCATTGTCATCAGCAGCTTCTCCTGGTTTTGTTATCGATGAGGCGTAAGGCTGTAAGACGAAATTATTTTTTTGACTATTAATTAAATTGAATTAAAACTAATAAACCTCCTTTTCAATAAGTATTAATTTTATTATTCTACGATTTTAAATAGTGACATCTATCCATGCAAAACGACAAGTACGACAGCAAGGCTGAGGCATGGTATTAACAATGACTTAAAAAGCTTTTATATTTAGCCACTAGATGGCGTTAGAGGTACGGCTGAGTCCGGCTGAGTCAGTAGTTGATAGTTCGACAAGATACTTACGAAGACACTCGGGGCACTCAAAGCTTCGTCTTGATCCAAGAATCCGTCGAGAATTTGTTGGTTGATCTTATATTTGCGAGCCAAGTTAAAGTGCTTGGAATTTTCCTGTGTCATGGGGAACGTTACCAAGGGGCGCCTGAGGAAGAGTAGGATAAGGTTAGGTATTAGGTATGTAAGAAGTAGTACTGATATCAATCGAAGGAGGTAATTAAAAGTCCAAATATCAATGTAAGTTTCCAGAGTATTTATTTGGTTTGATAATGAGTAGGTACCTACTTAAGTAGGATAGGAATAAAATATATATCTAATTATTTAGGGAACCTAAAGTACCTACATTACAATTAGCGAAGGGTACCTACCTAGTGACGCCTAGTGATAAAACCGTGTTGTCTTAATACATTTGGTTTCATAATGAGTAGGTACCTACTTAAGTAGGATAGGAATAAAATATATATCTAATTATTTAGGGAACCTAAAGTACCTACATTACAATTAGCGAAGGGTACCTACCTAGTGACGCCTAGTGATAAAACCGTGTTGTCTTAATACTACCCACTGCATTGGCTTGAGAGTTATCTTATTTATTTATTTAAATCTTATTCCTAAATAGCTACATAAATAATAAGTACCTACATAAATCGAAATAAAAAACTTATGTTACCAAGGCAATGTTGTTTTTTGTTGTGAATTCAAATAACTCGAAATTAACTGTAGAATATTAATTTTAAAATAAAATGAGAGTTGATCGAGGGGAGCGCAAAAGTCACAATATCATCCCCTAAATTGAAAACTCACTTGCACGAGGTGCACCCCTTATTTAACGAGGCTCAGTTGTGCGAACGTTGCCAAGAGATGGCGAGGAAAGTAAGGCAATTGTGAAACGGCTGAGTTATCAACTTAGTACCGATTTTAATGTCCACTCCATACCTACAATTTTTTATTTTTGTTAATTCTATGTTAGCTGTTTGCACTGTTATATATTAAAGCTTATAGCTACTCTTTTAAAGCACATCCAACAAAAAAAAAAAAACACGACTTAAAAATCAAATTAAAATGTCTATGAAAGTCGAATGCCCACTGCCCACTGTGAGTCGGGTAAAAAAGATTCTGACGTATTGAGAATCTCTTTTTATGGAAAAGATGAAGGATAAAAGTGACACTGTAATAAAAATATAAAACAGGAGCAATTAAGTGAATGACTACATCGATGATCTAGCGGTCGCAAACAATACTGCTGAATTTCCCACGGTTAAGTAGTAGGTATACTTACCAAAAAATCCTTAATTAATCATATAAATAAATTTAACCTACGAAGAAAGTAGTAAATTGTGAAACGGCTGAGTTATCAGGTACCACCCATTTTAATGTCTGCGTTCGATTCCTCAGTAGCAGCCCGGAACCCCCGGTCTACTCCGAAGCCGAAGTACTTCGGTGAGTGTGCCCAAGAACTCCACGAACTCATCCCACCCTTCTATTATCGGACATCTAGACGCACTGCAGGTTACCATCCCTTCCTGGTTGCTATTCCACCAATTCGCACTAAGCGTTTTCAAATGTCTTTTAGAATGCGCACAGCAAAAGACTGGAACTCTCTACCTGCGTCTGTGTTTCCGAACGCATACAACCCTAATCTCTTCAAAGTTAGAGTGAACAGGCATCTTCTGGGTAAGCTCACTCCATCGTCGACTTTGTCTCTGTCACCTCTGCCCTAGGCTAAGGTCAAGAGCGTTAATCCGAACTATTGGCCGAATGTTCGGTCATTTTATAACTTCCATAGTTTCCTTTTTGACTTTGAATCCTTTCGGCACATTCTTAAGTCACATTTTTGACTTTGGCTTATCTCTTTGACTGTCGTTTTTTTTTCTCCTTTTTAAGCCACAGTCAGCCGTAGTCACGCAACGGCCGAACATTCGGCCGATATCTACTTCAGATTTATGTTCGGAGTATACCCTGGATTTGTGCCCGTTTGGTGGAAAACTGGCAATACCTATGCTCGCCCCTATTACATGGGACTTAAACATAACTGCCGAAATGTGGGTGTACTAGAGGTATATAATATCATCATTTCAGCAGAAAGACGTCCACTGCTGGACATATAGCCCTCCCCCACCATTTGGGTTGGTTTGCCATAATCGCCATGAAATATCCTATACATACATATTATGAATTAAAATCGCTTTTCGTGTCAGTCTGTGTGACCGCATTCTTCTAAACTACTTTGATGCGATGTTCACCAACATTTAGAGTTTTTTTTCAGGTATGTGTAGGTATAACACATTTAGTCTTATGCGTACAATAATCTCGATGTATTTGTCATGTCGATAAAACCGTGCAGCAGGGGCGGACCGCTAGTTTAAATATAAAATAAAATAAACTAACTCTCATACCTGAACGGGTCAAGATACAGGGATCTTTTGGGCAGCTGAAAGTGTGCCTCAATGTAGTCTTCATCCAGGAGGTGGAAGTCACTCTGTGCTCCTCCAGCAGATACCGAGGCCGGGCGTGGCTTGCCGCTGCTACCACCGCTGACTGCTCGCGGGTCATCGCGGGGTACAAGGCAGATCAGTGGAAGGTTGCCCTTTTTTCCTGCGCCTCCGGCAGGGTGTCCACCGCGGCATTGGCAACACCTGTACGTCTTAAAACACTTAAAAAAAACGTAATAAAATTTGGTTGTACTGGAAATGTTTATTTTGTGCTTAATTGTACTTATAAGAAGAAAGAAAAGAAAGAAAATACGTTTATTTGCGGTAAACATGACGCAACAAAGAACATAAACACAAAAATAAGAATAGGTTGGGGGAAACATGCGTCACATCCACGCAAAACGGCTATCGCTCAGCATTATACTGCGACCCTATGCAAGACAGAGCCCCAGCGCTGGTTTTCAGCGACAGCCGGCGCCGACGTATGACGAACGACGACGAATCAGACGAGTTGGGAATGAGTCGATAAAGCATGAAACAAGTTAAGAAAACTGACAGGGACCTGTTAGGGATAGCGACGAAATAGCAAATGCGACGAATGGTCATCTTAACAGTTACGTTGACACTGACACGCCCCGCGCGTTTTGTTAAAAATCAAAATCAAAAGTCATTTAACTAGCCTGAGATTCAGCACTTTATAATATCAAAATTACATAAAAGACAGTCCCCCAAACGCTCGCTTTCACCACTTGCTAGTGCTTTAGCTGGGCCTAAGTAGGTAGGCATACAAAATATTGTAAAACATTTTAAAGGAGTAACGGTGGAGTTTCTTGCCCATTCTTCTCCATACAAAACTGCCATTTGGAAGGGCTTAAGTATTTTTAAATTTTAATTTTGCCGGGAAAATATGGCCCGTTTAGGAGCCCCACATAAACAACAATTTCACTTACGCGGTACCCATTTTTTTTGAAGAACAGGTACTGCTTGTGTTGATAATGAAGATATATTTATTTTACTTCGATACTGGCATTTTTTTGTATATTTTTAATTTGTGGGACTAAAAAAATTGCATTTTCACCTATGATTTTCACAAAAATTGCTTCCTAATTTTTTATGTCATCTGTTTGTCATTGTATGTTTCTTTATTTTTTACGGTTTTCCTTCTGACCTACGTAACACTGAGTAAAAACTTTTTTTACAACAGTAATTTTTTTTGGGTCCGTTTGACCTCAAAAGGAAAAAAGCGGAACCCATATAGGATCACTCGTGTGTCTGTCTGTCTGTATGTTCGTGTGTCACAGCCAATTTTCTCTGAATCTACTGGACCGATTCAATTGAAACTGGTACACATATGAGTTTCTGGAACCCAAACACGGGCGTGTAACGTAAATATAGGAATTTTGAATCTTAAACCTTTTATTGTTTTTTAATTTGCTCCCAAAAGTAACCATGGGTGTCACTTTTGGGAGCAAATTAAAAAACAAAAAGAAAGTTATGCAAACTATTTATCTATTTCTATTTATTTATTTAAGGATTACCAACGAGATACATTACAATTTTATTTTACAATAATAAAAACTTTTCTAATATACATTAACCTGTAATGCACACTCAATTACAGGTAACCACAGCTCACACATTATCGAAATAACAAACCATGTGACATATCAAAGGGCTGGGTGTAAGGATTTCAGATATATATTTTTTGTAATTTTAAAATAAATCATTTTAAAGTTATTTAAGAAAATAGATGAAGATTTATTAAGTATTTACAAAAATATTGAGCCAAAAATTAAAAAAAAATACAGAAAATATTATTTTACTTATAGAATACAGGAAATCTTATAATAAGTCTATGGTCTTAAAATAACGTGGTAAATCTCTCAATATTGTGCGTACAAACTTATATTTGCAGCTGGAATCCTGGAATGTATGAGGGAACTTGATTTTCATCTACAATGTTAAGTTTGTTCTTGGGATAATTTCATCCTAACTACGGAACCCTTCATTGTGCGAGGTCTGACACGCACTTGGCCGGTTTTTTTTACTTTAATCTAAGACTTTCAATAAAACTTAATGATATTATATTTAATATATAATGATATTATATTTAATATAATATCATTATATTTCATATAATATCATTATATTTAATATAATATCATTGCTATAAGTATTATGTACCAACGGGGAAAAGATTACCAAACCGCGCCGCGATCGCTCTAAATATCAGAACAAGTTACTGCTACTAAAAGCTTATTGACTCGTCAAGTTACACAGTGTCCCAATCCTAATCCACAGGGTAACAAAATAAAGATGAAACATTCAATATTCGGGCAGGGGCGCGCGTGTGGGAGGCACGTGGCCGCACTTTTCAACGACGACAGATTTACCGTCAGCCGGGGCGCTAGGCACACGCTGGCCTGTTTGCAAACGATCCGATATTTATCCTTCGCCCCAGGCCACGGTTTTATTGCTTTCTATGCGCTCCAAGATTGCCACGTCGTTAGATTATTTATTTGAGTTGGCAGTTTTCAGCTATGAGTATTTTTATTAATTGCAGTCAGCCCGGTGTTTTTCACAGGTTCGTCCTGGTTTTTTTTCCACGTGATGTATAAAGAAAAAACTAATTAAGCTTGCCCGTGTCGATAAGGCGTGCTCAATCTTGCAACAATTTTTTTTTTGTTCTATGCACTTGTTTCATGATTATTATTGAATATATGTATATAGATAAGTTAAATATGTGTTATGTATTTATTGTATATGTAAATGGTATATGACAGACTACCTGCAGTATTGTCTCTCCTTGCCCCTTAATCCATCCAAAGGTTGTCTATAAAAGATCGCTTTTAGCGATAAGACCACATTGTGTCACCCTATGTAAAATTTCTACATTTATATCAGAAATGTTGATGGTGTACATAATAAAGAGTATTCTATTCTATTCTATTCTAAGCTGCGTCATAATCTAGGTTGTGTTGGATTATAAGTTTAAATGTATAAACATTTAAACTTATAACGCCACAGGTGTGAAGTGATTAATGCTCGTTCCTTCTTGACCGAGATGAAACATTACTGTCTCGCAGCTGAACAATTCTTGTATGATGGAAAATGAAGTGGCATCCATTGTATCTGGTGGCCTTTCGGGTTGAATATTTTTTTACCAAGGTTTAACGTTGCCACAAAGTTTAGAAATTACCTAATTAAGGGCATGGCTAGACAGTGGCGGGCATTCCTTAATAGAAGCTCTTCTCCTCTTATTTTACTCTTTTCGCTCTTTTTTTTTTTTGTTCTTTTTTTTTTGCATTAGTTTTCGAGCGATGCGCGTCAATTTGCATTAGTTTTCGAGTGAAATGGGACTTAGGTAGGGGCAGTCAGCCGCGCGGCAGTGATAACAGATTTTGGGCTGGCTAGCGTGGTAGGTACCAATGTAAATGAACGGAGTTCAATAGAACAAGAGGCCAGCTTGCACTTGAATTTAGCTATTTAACTCTTGATGAAATGATTTCTGTTTTAAAACAAACAGCCTCGATTTGCCCTAAAACCCTATCATTGGCGTGGTCTGTTGTTACTTGTTACCCCAACCCTCCCTTAAAGCGTCTGCGAACGTGCGACTATTTGTCTAGCGAGCTGACGACAAATTGAACGCCAGTCGCGACGCGTTATTGCCAGCGACTGTGGCATGACGTAACTCTCAAATTACGAGTGTTGAACTAAAGAGAGATAATAATATGGAGCTTCTTGTTCTATCGTTTCGTACTTTACATAGAACATGATCAGCTAACAACGGCAACGTTCCCACTGCTGGTGGTCAGGCCACCCTCATGTCTGTGAGAGGGCGCGATACGAGGTCAAGGACATCAAGTACAGTTGGCTGCACGTCCCACAGTAGTAACATTTTGACCTTGAGCTGGCCTTGCGTAGTACGGAGTTTCAATATAATAAAAGGCCAGGATATACTGACTTTCTACCCAAAGACGAGTGTCCCCCATTTTTTTTTGGTTGAGAAATTATCAAATAACTTCTCCCGCTCTGGACGGAGCGGGGGGGCGTGTTAGACTTTTACTGACTAAAACCAGGGACAGGGGAAAGGGGTAAGCCATTCAATGGGTTACCTTTATCATGATGTAACCCATTGAAAGGGTTTTATACTAGAAACCCATTGAAGGGTTTTATACTTGCACCCCAGTGAAAGAGTTAGGTACATGAAAACCCATTGAATGGGTTCTATACCTACTTGAAACCCAGCAACATGAAAAAGTCATAATATTATGTTATTTCGATATCCGCCCAGCACGCGTAGCATGACCAATTATATCTTTATTCTACCCAGGGAACATTTTGGTTACTATTTTAGAAAAACCCTATCGAAAACCCTTTCAATAGGTAACCAAAACGGTCCCTGACTAAAACCCACCCATGTTCCTTCCGTTACCTGTGTGCCAGGGGCAAGATATCAGACGAGCGCCCCTGATATTCTGTTTTTAAATGTTTGGTCAAGCATCTAAGCAGGGTGGCGTTCTGCCTACAAAAATGCGTCAGTTAATGTATTAATGTTTCTTATCATCATTTAGACCAGCGGCAATCAGTTGCGTATAGCATAGTCAGCCTGTAGTGATCCCACTGCTGGGACACAGGCCTCCTCTGTGAGAGGGCGTGGGCCATAATCCACCACCCGGGCTCAGTGCGGGTTGGTGGATGTCACACGTCTTCGAATTTTTGGTTCTGGGAAATGCCGGTTTCCTTATGATGTTTTCCTTCATCGTTTTGAGAGCAATAGTGATGAAAACGAAAAGTGCCTGACTGCATTCGAACGACCTTCAACTCGTAAGTCGAGGCCTATACCACTGGGCCACCACCGGGCCACCACTGGGCCACCACTGGGCCACCACTGGGCCACTGACTGCTCTCGGTTGCGTATGTTTTGTCCGATTTTATTGAAATGTACTTACTTTTTTGGTCCTTTGAAGTCCGTTTTAAATGCTCCTTTTTAGGGTTCCGTACCTCAAAAGGAAAAAAAACGGAACTCTTATAGGATCACTTAGTTGTCTTTCTGTCTGTCTGTCAAGACCCTTTTACTCAGGAACTCTTGGAGGTATCAAGTTGAAATTAATATCAAATACGTGTCTCTTGGAACTATAAATGAATAAAGCTTCTAAGTCAACGCAATAAAAAAATGTTGCGATATGCGACATACTTATTTTGATACTCGCAAATAAATCGAAACCTATAGGGTACTTCCCGTTGACCTAGAACCATGAAATTGGACGAGAAACAAGGTCTCACAGGACAAGTAAAGGAAAAGTACAAAAATCGTTAAATTGTAGTTTTATCACATAAAAAATATTTTTTTGAGATTAAAAGATTACAATTGCTAAATTGACCGTGGCGTATTATCGATGTATGGGAGAACATGTTTTTCAACTACAATGTTAAGTTTGTTGTTCGGATAAATCCATCCCAACGACGAAAACAACCCTTCATTGTGCGTGGTCCGACACGCACTGGGCAGGTTTTTTTATAACCTTTTGTATTTCTTGTGCGTATCCCAAATACAATATTACGTCAAAGTAGCTTATGTACTGAATATCTTATATATAAAATTTTCGTGTCACAATGTTAGTTACCACACCCCTCCGAAACGGCTTGACCGATTTTTATGAAATTTTATATGCATATTCAGTAGGTCTGAGAATCGGCTACTATCTATTTTTTATGCCCCTAAGTGTTAAGCGCGGCTTTCCCACGGGATCGAGACATACGCGGGTGAAACCGCGGGGCACAGCTAGTTATACATATAAACGTGACCCTCAGTTCGTAATTTTTGCCGATGGGTAATAACATCGGGGTATTTCCCATCGGTAAAAATGAAGAACTTCCATAAAAACTTTGATCTATTTAATCCCTGCAAAGGATGATTTTTTTTAAATCCTTCCTTAGTGCTCCCTTTTGTTATGGAATTCTTGTGCAAAATGTCAAGCTTCTAGACCCAGCAGTACAGGCTGTGCATTGACAGACAATACACAGCCTGCTGGGTCTCGAAGCTTGGATTTTTTGTAAATGAACGTGATTCGTTCATTTACAAAAATTCCAAGCTTCTGGGTGGGTTTTTATTAAGTAGAAGATGGTAGTTATGTTTTTGATTTTACATGAACTGACGCTGTTTTCCCATGCGTGGGCAAGGTCTATCTAGGTATCACACATTAGCCGTGAGGTCCTAGATATCGATACCGCACGTGATCATACTCGTAGGTCAACGAATAGAAATTAGCTAGACAATGTTATCATCATTCGATTCCATGAAACGAATCGACATCGTCGAACGATAACTTCCTTATAGATACGTAGCCAAGTGGCACTTTTTGACAAACGTTATCGCCAGTTTTCGATTCTTATGAAGGAATTCGGAACGAAAACTAGCGATAACCCTTATCAACAACTGAAATAACGATAGCGATTGTAGAAATAGAATCGCTCCGAAGCGAATGCCATTTGTCTTGGCCCTCTGGGCCCTGTAATGTAGAATACCCTGTAATGGGCTACGTCGTAGCGGGCGTAGGCTGGTACGCCTACGCCCGCTACGACGTAGCGCTATTGTCCCATTCTCTGCCTTTTTTTTTTTGGGTGGGAAATTATCAAGTAACTTCTCCCGCTCTGGGCGGAGCGTGTCAGACTTTTACTGACTAAAACCCACCCGTATTACTTCATTTGCCTGTGTGCCAGGGCCACAATATCCCTTTCGGACAAACTCGCAACCCTGGCAGGCATTGGCCCTATCGGACCCCGTCAGTTGGTGCTGACAACTTTTTGAGGCGCGCGTGGAATACGACGCGCCGTCGACCCGGGCCTGGTCCTTATCGGATGGTGAGCTACCCATTGCTCACCTTCCGCAGGCCCGCGCCTACGGTGGCCGGAAATCGGCTTGCGACTCCCGACTCCCGGGAGTACGTGTCGTGTCGTGTACGTGTCTCTGCCTATGAGCGTCATCAACAAACTTTTTTCTTCATTCACGTTAAAATGGTTTGAATCGTTGTAACAACAGAAGAGGAGTAGATGGCCAACAATAGCAGATTCTTCATCATCATCATCATTTCAGCAGAAATACGTCTACTGCTGGACATAGGCCTCCCCCAAGCACCGCCACTTCGACCGGTTCTGTGCTTCCCGCATCCAGCGGACACCTGCGGCCTTCACAAGGTCATTGGTCCACCTTGTAGGAGGCCTTCCAACGCTACGTCTTCCGGTACACGGTCACCACTCCAGAACCTTTCAGCACCCATCAGACACTGCGGTATGTGGGACGAGAAGATATTGCGTAGCTTTGAAAATCACCTTTAAGTTTCTCTAATCATTTTTCATTTTGAATGACCATATATTATAATATGATCCAAAACGATTTAAAGTCACATTTACAAAACTTATAGGTAAGCTGTGATAATGTTCTTATTACTACTCGTATAATCGTATTATTATAACATGAAAAATAATTATTATTATAGACTTTTATAATTATTTTTATACTTACATAATTATTTGATTTTAGATTTTTTAACCGAAATGGGACACGAATTGAATATATACGTATACATACTCGTACATGTATGTCTATATTTTTAAATACCTACTAAGTATCTTATGATCGCTATTGCATATTTTCACATAAATGATTTGGGAAAAGCAAAACTGTAAAAGAAATAACAAATGGATTTGGAAAACGGAAATTATTCGATTAGATCTTTTGGACAGAACATAAAGGATCATTTTACACGTTTTTTTATTTGCAAATTCAATTTGATGGAAGCATTTTGTAGCCAACAATGATTAAACATTAAAATTGATGTTCCCTCTCCCCCATAATGTTTACCTCAGTTTCACAGTTTGTTTGAAACGAGATAACAGGGAATATAATATAGAACTTTCTGAACAAGGTAATGTAGACTTATGAAGATATTAGAGTTGATATAGGATAAAAGAAAACGTTTTTTATTTTTCCCTGCCTTCTCTGTCGCACTCCTGACTAAAACCTACCCTGTTCCTCCGATCACACTAAATGGAACCGTCCTACAGCAAGTGTCCAAATTTAAGTACTTGGGTCACTGGGTCAATGAGAAACTAAACGATGATATGGACATGGACAGGGAGCGCAGAGCATTGTCGGTGAGGGGTAATATTGCTTTCTCGCAGGTTTGCGCGATGCTCACGTGATGTTAAAGTCACATTATTCAAAAGCTATTGCCAAACGTTATACACGTGCAGCCTGTGGAACAATTACACAAAAAAAGCCTACAATGCCCTGCGCGTCCAGTATAACAACGCGTTCAGGGGCTTGTTGGGGCTCCCATGGCGGTGCAGTCCCTCTGGCATGTTCGCCGACTACAGTACGGCCGGCTTCCAGGCGGTGCTTCGCAATAGAACGGCCTCCCTGTGGTCTCGGGTAAATGGTAGCTCCAACACGCTCCTGAGCGTGGTGTCGGACAGATTGGACAGCCAAATCCTGTGGCATTGGTCGCTTACGCATGTCCAAAATTATAAATATTTTACTCACATAGCTATAAGTATCTACCTACTGACATAATATGGACCTTGTATCATTTACTGTCTGAAATATACATTTTCATTTCATTTTAATTTAATTTCAAAGCTTCTCTCTACTCCTTAATCTTTCGCGAACCCGCGCGTCCTCCTTCCAGCATTGACGGAACCTATCCAGTTCGTCTCGGCATCTCCTACGTGGTCTGCCGCGACCCCGGCTCACTGTCTCAGGGCACCAGTTCTGTGATATCTGTGCCACAGTTTGTCCGGCATGCCGCAGACATGTCCTGCCCAGTCCTATTTGAGTTGGACAGCCTTTTGAGCCACGTCAGTTACACTAGTTTTGGAGCGCATTATTGTGTTTCGAGCACGAGCATATTGCGCTCCATTGCTTGTTGACAACCTTAGATTTCGTTTACTCTTAACCTATTAAGACGCAGATATATGCCAGTAACCTTAAGTGGCTAGCTTGGGTGTTTTGTACTGAGCTCACGCAACGCGTCGTACGTTCAGCCTGTAATACGACTCGCCTATCAAGGAGCGCTGTCCCCAATTTGACGCATTATTAATTTAGTATACACAAAACAAAAGGTATTTTAATAAAACGCGTGTACTAAAAGATCAATAATTAAATTATCTTTAAATTGATGAAGGTTTCAGAAAAATACGCTTGGTAGATTTTGCGCCATTCTCAGTTTATTATCCGCATTAGACATAACTTTACAAATTAATTTCACTATGTAATATAAACATAATCTAAAATATTCACATATTATGTTATTGAGAAAATGCTCTAATTGAACATATTTTTTTTTAAATCATTAAAACTACTCGTTTAGACGTGATCTTCAGTATAAAATCATTAAAAGTCGGTTATCGTTGCCTTAAGGGGTAATTTTACTCATCATTATGAATAATTTTAACATGAGACCATCACAAAATCGCGAAAAGTGCTCTACCATCACTGTCCTCTGTACGTGTATGTTAGAGGTCAGTGTCTACCATACATTTCGTTGATTTATGTGAACACAAATGTACTGACAGCTGTTTGTTTTTTTTGGGTTTCAGTTTTTGGGAACATCTAGTAAGCATAACGATGGTTAAGTTACAAAAACATCGATTAAATTTGAAACAATAACTTCTAATCTACATTCTATATCCCTAACCTGAAATGTTTGTATCATGTGATAGTGATTTCCATCAAAGCGTTTTACAATTTTACTATAAAAGCAACTTTTTGATTCAAACGTAAATCTACATTCTATATCCTAAATCTACATTCTATATCCCTAACCTGAAATGTTTGTATCATGGTGATAGTGATTTCCATCAAAGCGTTCTCTACAATTTTACTATAAAAGTAACTTTTTGATTCAAACGTAAAGCGTAAATCATGTTTTTGTAAGTAGTTATTATATATTGATACTTAACCGTCGAGAAGCAGATCATACTCTTTGTGTCATCAATGTTATCCTTATACCTTGTAGATTGTAGAAGGATGGAATTTATTTAAATAAATAAATTTAAAATAAAATCAATTTATTGACAAACACAAGTTAGGAAACATTTGTAAGCAGGAACAATGTTAGTTGAAGGAGTGCATAAGTAGAAATAGCCGTGGGCCCCAAACTAGGCACAGCCTGTATCTTGGCGGCCCAATATAGAAAATACAGATTGATTTAATGACTATTCAGCGTGACATATCACAGCAAGAAACAAGTAAAAATATGAATTAAAATCATTCAGAAATCAAAATAAAATAATAGATATATATTTATTTGTCTGTAAGGCGTTTTAATGTATCAAGTGTTGAATTTATTTATTTATATAATCACTTACAACTATTTTTACATGTAATTAATACGATGCATTTAACTTTTTTATTTACATTCTGTAACGCCACGTAGGTACACGCATTCGAGCCGATCAGAACAAGTGATTGCCGGCTCTGTACTCTCCACAGTCTTCAGCCGAAGTGTGGCCCGCTCGAGTAAAGTCATCTTTAGAATTTGTTTACACTGCGGCATATCCGATACCTGTTGAACAGACAGATCAAACACTCGTTATTATGGAGTTGCAGAGATACTGTTGTGTTACCACCCTGTTAAAGATATCCGAGGACAAATTTGACTTCTTTTAAACACTCTTTGATAAGTTCGAACACTTTTAAAGACATTTTGTAGGAGAAGACGTGAAAAGTTAAAATGTTGTCTTTTACTCGTGTTTAGGGAAACGTGTTCAGAGTTTTATTGCTGGTACGTAAGAATTTGGTTCCGTGTGGTGCCGGACGTAAAGAATAGCACCGTCCTATTTCTGCCCATGGGTGTCGTAAAAGGCGACTAAGGGACTTACTAGAGAATGTGCAGCAGCGTTCTCTATGTAAGTGTGTATGTCTGTGTGGTGCCGGACGTAAAGAATAGCACCATCCTATTTTTGCCCGTGGGTGTCGTAAAAGGCGACTAAAGGACTTACTAGAGAATGGGCAGCAGTTCTCCATGCATTTTAACATCATACTGCGATTGCAAACCCGCCTGCCCAGCGTGGCGATTATGGCAACCCGTTTCCTTTTGGGGTGGCCTATGTCCAGCAGTAGACGTCTTGTGGCGTAAACGATGATGATGATGGCGTAACAAGTCTTCTCCATAATGTAACCCCTTTAATGCTGAACATGCTTGCGTTGTGGTATTTTAAGAAATAGTTTACAGAAAGTTTCTTACTTCAGTGTGCCTCTTGACAAAGGTCTCCTCAACAACTTCCACTGAGTCCTATCTCCCGCAACTCTCCTCCAATTTGGACCCGCTGTGAGCTTTAATTCGTCTTCCCATCTTTTATATTGTCTTCCCCTGTTCCTTTTGACATCTTTGGGGTACCATTCTGACACAACTTTACTCCACTTTTCTTGAATGCCTTTTAAAATGTGGCCTGTCCATCTCCACGTCGCTTTGTGAGATAAAAATACTATACCAATAGGATAACACAAAATGTTATTTAGGAGTGTCGCTACGTTTTTGTACAGTCAACAAAATGTTATAGGTATTAGTGCAGATTTTTATCCCAGAATGAACGCACAACCTCTTAAGGGGTCATTGTACTCACTCATCATTATAAACAACATTTACTATGGGACCAAACCTGATATCGCAAAAAAAAGCTGTTCCCTATTATGTTCTCATAACTCGTCAAAATGTACGGAACCGCTGTTTTTTTTCGCGATTTCAGGTTTGGTCCCATAGGAAAAGTTGTTCATAATGCAAGTGGTAAATGCAGTTGGTCCCAGAATGAACGCACAACCTCTTAAGGGGTCATTATACTCATGACCCCTTAAGAGGTTGTGCGTTCATTCTGGGACATGTTGTATATATTAGAGACCCGCCCGTATGGTTTTTAAGGTTAACAAAATAACGTGTTTAACATAAATGCATTATTCACATAAGCCTTCCTCCATCCTTCCTAAATTCTCTAAAATGATGTTGAAAAGCGCATCATAATCCGCTGCGTAGTTTAGAACAGACATACAAACAGACACGAAAAGCGATTTACCATTATTGTTGTGTAGGTACGTAGGGGCACAAGTGTAGTAGTTTACTGATAGCTATAAGCACACTGTGCAGGGACGCAGCCCACGCACAACGCACACTTACCCAATGTTGACACACATGATATAACAATTATAAATTCCTATTTATTATTATAAATTTAAATTTAACGTCATTTTTGTCGCTTTACTTTGTATAAATTATTTCATCACCACTGCACTGCTCTCAAAACGTTGAAGGAAAACATCGTGAGGAAACCGGCATGTGCTAGAACCATAAAATTCGAGGACATGTGACATCTACCAACCCGCACTGGGCCCAGTCCCTCTCACAGAGAGGAGGCCTGAGGCCGGAGGTCCCAGCAGTGGGGACATTATAAGCTGATGCTGAATGCTATGTAGTTTTTGTACGGTTTTATACATTTTATGTAAAGTTAGTTACTCAGTAAGTGAATTATTGTTAATTTAACATTACGCTACGAGCCTTAGGACCCGAGCAAAGCTAACGCTAAGCGAAAACTAAGTAATAGCGCGGGCGGGCGATGCGATGCGACGCAGTGGATCGGGGGAACAAAAAATTTCACGCGAACAAAGTCGCGGACAGAAACTAGTTTATTATATATGCAGATTAATCAATAATTAGGATTAAAAAACTGAAATGTTAATCGACTTTTGTTAGTGACCAAAACTTATAATTACGTATCGCAATCCCAAAATGAACACTATTTTATTTATAGTCTGACGAAATTTGTGATTAGGTAGTCCCAACTTTACCCACGATTAATGTTCCGAGAGGGTTATTGGACATCCATATTACTGTCAACGTGATCATTACGCCATGCTTACCGATTTACACGGCATTAGAAAATGTTTTCTAATTTTATAGTTGTAGCTCCACGTGTGTCCTCTTACTCGCTCGGGAGTTTGTGCTAGTTGTAAACCAAGAAATAAATCTACTTAATTTATGTATAGGAGAATAAGTAATAGATTTCGTTTCTCTAATAACATATGTTTGAAGAAAAACGCGGTCATGTGGAACTACTACAAAAATAAAATTTATATTGATATATCTGATGCGCTTTCGGGCCCGAATTAATAATCCACGCTTAATTGAGAGCTTTCCTAAGCTTAAGTATAGAAGGATCCCAGCTACCGGTGATTTTAGGGCCTGCGCACACCACGTTTTTTAAACGCGCCGTCGACGCGCGTTTGTAGCGATACGGACGCGATTCAGACGCAGCCTGTAGACCTTCTGTAGGATAAAAGCGCGCCGTCGACGCACGTTCCTAAAACGCGCGTGAACGGCACGTTTAATAAACGTGGTGTGCACAGGCCCTTAGGTGACTGTTCCGAAATTACTGTATGGTGATTTTTTTCAAAGTTTTTCTAAAGTAATGGAGCCGGCGTAGCATGCGTAGTTCATACAAACGTATTATCAAAATATTTTGTAAATCAAACATATTCTTAAGGTACTCGTATAGTGTATTTATTTCGATTGGATTACAAAATATCTATGTTCCCAAATATATATTTTGAAAGGACAATGATATATAATGATATATTAGCACGGATAATAGGTAGTGCTGATATAATGCTGATGAATGATTTTGTTGAACAACCAACTCTAGAGCATTAAAATTGGGATCTTTTACTGTCAGAGGACAAAGTGATATTTTATCAGCATAAAGATGATGGGAAAGTCAGAAAACGTCATTGTAGAAATAAGAAAATCTTTCTCCGTTGCCTATTAAAGTGAAGGCACGTGAATATACAACATTACTTTTTGTTTACCCTAAACCCGAAAAAGGGTCATTGTACTAATCATTTGGAACATTTTTTTCTATAGGACCACCCTTGAAAGAGAAAGATTTTCTTATTTCTAGAATGACTTTTCCTGACTTTCCCATCATCGATATGCTGATAGAATATCACTTTGTCCTCTGACAGTAAAAGATCCCAATTTGAATGCTCTAGAGTTGATTGTTCAACAAAATCATTCATCAGCATTATATCAGCACTATTATTCGTGCTAAACCGAAGTGAAGGTAAAATTAGTTAGAGGACACTTTCCAATTGTTCGCCAGCTTGGCTTCCGGTGTAACTTGCGTTGAATCCACTACACTAAACTAGTTGTTGCCAACAACTGCTTCCCAACTAATCAGCGAGCGGAAAATGAGGCTAAATTCTTCCCTGAACTAGAAAGGAAGCGGTTCATAACGTAACGAGCTTCCTGCATCAGACTTTGACCCAGCCGCTGAATAAGAGCCTCCAGAGATGTTGGCTTATGCTAAAACTAAACTATACAGGTAATAAAAGCAAAATACACACATAACAAGGGCCAAATAAACGCGATTGTGTCGGAAAAATCAATTGGACCGATTTTATCGCGATCAGCACTCGAGTACGCGATATACGACGATAACCCGAGTTGATAGCGAGACGATAACGCTATTCAAACTTAGACTTGACTCGTGACAATAGTGCGTTATATTATAGGTAAGTGGTTTTACAAGCTGGACTTTGTTTTACAGTCAGGAAAATTAATTGTTTAGGAAACTTAATACCCCCTACCTCAATTTGCCGTGATAAAACCAGTTCATAAAACTGTCAAATAGGTACTGACAGTTGGAATTGAATAAATGGGTAGTTAAAGGTGGTAGTCAATTTGATGCACAATTAGTTTTCCTGACTTTATCTAAAGTGAAAAACTGGCCAAGTGCATGTCGGACCACGCACAATAAAGGGTTCTGTAGTTCGGATGAATTTATCCTAAAAACAAACTTAACATTGTAGTTGAAAAACATGCTCTCCCATACATCGATATACGTTACGGTCAATTCTTCAACTGCAAATTTAAGTTGGTCGACTATTACTCGTTAACTTGTAAAGCCTACTTAGTTGTGATAGTTTTCCTTTTCATTTTGTTTTAAACTGTAGCCATGAATTTTTTCAAAACTAACTATTTAGCTGGCAGTGGGGGGCGACACTTGACTCTAACAAAAAATTGCACTTTAAAGCTTTAATATTACGCAAACGGATCCCTGAATTGAAAAATAGTTTTCACGGCCTATCCAACGATACCCCACACCATGGAATAGACGAGAAAAAAAAAACATTCCCATTTTACAGGCAAGGGAGGTACCCTAAAAAAATGTTTTTTCATGGTTTTATTTTACGACTTTCTTGGCGTGTTTAATGTGTACACCCATGCCAAATTGCAGCTTTCTAGTACTTAGCTTCTCTGAGCTAAGCCGGGGACAGACGGACGGATCGACGGACGGACAGACAGACGGACGGACATGGCGATACTATAAGGGCTCCTTATTGACTATGGAACCCTAAAAATGGTGCATGATCAGCCGTGGGAGGTGAGCTGGTTTCACGTCTTTTATATAATAAACAACAGTCGCGAGATGTGGCTCGGGTATTTGAGTCATATTTTGCACTTTATGTATTTATTTATAAATATTTGTTGGGGTCAGCTTCTAGTCTAACCAGATGCAGCTAAATACCCAGTATTTTACATGGAGCGACTGCCTAACTGAACTCCACAACCCAGTTACTAGTGATGGATTAATTAGCATTCGCATTCATTGTTAGCGTGTGAATGATCATTTAGCATTTGGCAAATTAAATGTAGTCGCGAAATTCTGTGAAATGCGAAGCGATGTGTCTAAATAGTCAGAGCGTCGCGCAATCGCGCATGCGCGTGCAGCGCGGTAGCGAGGTGTGCTATAAACATATTTAATTATCGGCGATTCGACGAGTAAACTAAACGCGAACGCGATTTTTAATTCGTGTAATAACAAAATTGACATACTTCATTATTACCAATTATCGTCATTAGCAAATAGCATAGCAATTGCAATTAACACGCTAAGACTCAAGAGTTCACACGCTAATGAAATTAATTCGAAATCGTATTAATTGCCATTACTACCAGTTACTGGATAATCTATTAATTAATAATACTAATCGAACCCGGCGTCGTGCTGAGCAGTAGCGCTTCTGACTCTACTAACGAGGCCAGAAACCTACCATAAAACTATAAATTATTTTTAAACTATAAATCATACGGAGGACCTCGCTGATGACTTGGACGTTGAGAGGGAATGAAGGGCGTTGGCTGTCTGTGGGAACATGCTGGCTCGCAGGTTTAAACGGTGCCCGAAGGAGGTAAAGTGCACAATGTTCCGGGCATACTGCCAATCATTTTATTCGTGCACCCTGTGGGTCAGCTGTACTCAGCGGGCACTCAATGCCCTTCGTGTACAATATAATAACGCCTTTAGGATGCTGATGGGGCTATCGAGATGCTGTAGTGCGTCTAGCATGTTTATGGAGGCTAAGATTGATGGCTTTCATGCCATCATGAGAAAGAGAGCGGCCTCCATATTGCACCGTATCCGTGCAAGCTCCAATAGCATTTTAAAGGTAAGCTGGCCGACTAGACAGTTCTTTTCTTGGGCACTGGATTGCACTCCATCCCCCTTATTACAAAACAAGGTTTATATTCAGACCCAGGTTTAAAACATGGAGCCATTATTGAATTTCGAACTTTATTCCGACTATGGTAAAGTTCCTAAACACAAAACTGACAACTTAGTACCGAACTAAGTTTTCAGTTTTGTAAAAAGAACGGTATTTCAATCACTGTTACGTTCTTATTTAAAAATCTGGCTCCATGGTTTAAGCCATGTCAAAATATAAATCTTGTTTTGTAATAAGGCGGCATGTGTCCAACAAAATATGATTTTGTTTTGTTTTGATTGTTCTTTTAATTTTATTTGTTTTGTTTTACTAACATAGGTCTTAAGCATTTACTAACACAATTATGGATGTCTTTTTGTCTGGAATAAACTGATTATATATATATAAATCAACCAAATTAGTTATAAAAACATTTAGCTGCAGTAACCTAAGCAGAACTCCTATAGGTTCCAAAGCACCCCAAGGCTGGAATATGTTGATGCAATATGTTGCCTGTCAAGGAGAAGGGTGACGTCACACAATGGTGGCAGAATTTATGCGTCTGTCTACCGGGGAGAGCGGGGAATAGCACGTGCAAACTGGAAGGGTGGGCTGGGGATTTCACTGTTGCTCGTACAAGTTACTGGCCTATTTTGTTGTTCATACCTTTGTATCTTTGCCTAGTTGTAAGTTATCCGAAAATGATAAAATAATTTATATTAATACTAATATTTAGGTAATAAATAATTTGGTGCTAATCTTAATAAATCTGTTTTATTTATAAAACAGCAGAGCATGTAAAAAATGCCCTTTTGTCACGATCACGATCAAGAGATCTCAAAAAAAATATTTAAAATGATTATACACAACTCATCAAAATGTAGGGTAGTCGCTCACTGTGACACCAAAATGTATTTCCAAACCGCTTGATAGCACTAATCGCCGCCGGGTAAAGTTCCGAAATACTGGAAAGTTCACAAAGCAATACTGTGCCATGTTACTGACAGCTGCAAATAAACTATACTCCGTTTGAAATAAGATTAGACATTTAAATAAACCTTCTTTACAGTCCGTTCAACCGATTCTGACTTCAATTGCGTTGGTGGCATGACAAATGGCAGTTCTCATAAACAGTTGGTATTGTAACTACGTTTTTGCTTTTAATGCCATCCTTATGCCTAAGGAATAGAATTCAAAATTGGTTGAACGGACTGTAAACAATTTTATTTAAATGTCTAATCTTATTTCAAATGGAGTATAGGTGCTACTACTAAGTATTCTTTGACCGTTCTTGTATTACTCGTGTAGAAGATGCGAATGAGATCTGCTTGGTCGGTAAGTATATACAGGTATCCTAGAAGAAGTATGGGCTTCGACAATCATCGTCTATCTTCGGAAAGACGAACAAAAATATCTATAATAAGTATAGCGCTGTTATAACCATGGAAGTACATCGTAAACCGCGGCTCGGAACCCACTTGGGTCACAGTCCGAGGACAAACGATCATAGACTTAACGCTTGCTACAGAAAACGCGACAAACATCTTCCCTGCTCAGACCATAGAAGAATCCGATTCACACTAACAACCAACATTAAAAAACCCATACCGAGACGAAATCCTCGGCGCACCGATGTGCTAGGATATAAGAGTCTCCTAGCCTCGCTACTAGCTAGGCACTTAACACTAACAACCTTAACAGACCCTGCACAATTAGAATACACTGTCACAAAGTTATCAGAATACATAACCGAAGCCTACCATGCATGCTGTAAACTAAAACCGCCCCGAACCAAGGCTGAGAGAAAACCCTGGTGGAACACTTCGTAAGCAATTCAACAGAGCCAAGAACACCAGACTCCCGGATGACTGGGAGCTATACAAAAAAACTCAATATTTGTACAGAAAACATATCAGGACTGTCAGGAGAACGGGAAAACAGGCGGAAATTCTGTGAATCCATAGAGACAAATAACGAAGCCGCAAGGGTCAGGAAGATCCTATCAACTGACCAGGACCGAACCCTTGGCGCGCTGAAAAAACCCGACAACTCATATACAACAACTGACCATCAAACCAGCAAGGTCCTTCTAGAGACTCACTTCCCGGACTGCAAACTCCTGGAAGACAGGACGTGTGAGGTTGTGCCGGAATTGACCCCAACGGATCAAGACTGGTCAAGAGCCCATAATATAGCAACAGAAGATCGTATAAAGTGGGCTATGAACACGTTTCAGCAATTTAAGTCAGCAGGGCTGGATGGCATCTTCCCAGCCCTGCTACAGTGGGGATAGATCATCTGACGCCATGGCTAGTGGAGATCTATCGAGTGTGTATAGCACTCAGACACATATCACTAGTATGGCGCGAAGTGAAAGTCATATTCATACCCAAACCGGGCAAAACCGACTACACACAATCCAAGGCTTATAGGCATATCAGTCTTACATCCTTCCTACTGAAAACCCTGGAGAGACTCAGTTATAGACACTTTTGAGACGGACCTCTTCGGGTAAAACCACTCCATAAACAACAGCATGCGTACTCCACAGGCAAATCAACAGCATCCGCGGTACACAGCGTGGTCTCTAAGATTGAATGCGCAGTGGACCACAAATGCTCATCACTGGCCGCCTTCATTGACATCGAGGGCGCCTTTGACCAACCACGATTTTAACATAAATATATCCAGCCCGCTGGGAATGTTCAACACCGTCTATCAGGCGGAATGTGTGGGCATTTTACAAGCGGCTTACGCCATAGAAGCCAGGAAAATTACGGACACCCGTATACGTATACTGTCCGACAGTGCCTCAGTTCTGCAATCCCTAGAGAAAAAATATATTACCTCCAGACTAACACTAGAATGTCACAATGCACTGGAGCGGGTGACGGTGTGCAACCGTAACACAGTGACACTGCAAAGGATAAAAGGACACAGCGGATCACTGGGTAACGACGCAGCTGACGAACTTGTTAGGAGAGCCTCCAGCGCGTAAGTCTGTGTACCCAAACCTATCGTACCCATCCCCTTTAACCAACTACGCAGGTGGCTACAGGAGTTCACCCACACACAAACGGAAAACTGGTGGACCTCGGCACCGGGCTGCAGGAAATCCAGGGAAGCCATGCCATCCTTAGATAGCAGTCTAACCAGGTGTTTGTTACGCCTGGATAGGAACGGCCTGCGCCTGGTGACGGGGCCCATCACGGGACTCTGCTCATTAAAGAAACACTTCCACACAATAGGCATAACGAACAGCCCTCTGTGCAGGGCTTGCATGGAGGCTGAAGAAACCGTTGCACATGTGCTCTTTGACGGCACAGGCGTCACCCAGATCAGAACAGAAACCCTCGGGTCACCCAGATCCTTCACAGATATTCTATGCAGGCCAGGAGACCTAATCAGCTTCTGGAAGGAGGTGGGCTGGTTGGAATAAACAACTGACGGCCGCCATGGCCCACGCACAATGGTCCACATGAAGGACTAAGTGCGGAAACCAAACCCTATAACGTAGAACCATGGAAGTACTTGCCTATTTTGTATTACCATGATTATAAAACCCGCACTGGACCCGCGAGTGGATTATGGCCCACTCCCTCTCACAGAGAGGAGGCCTGTGTCCCAGCAGTGGGAACATTATGGGCAAAATTATAGATTAACAACCCAATGCAATTCCATAACACTTTTCAAAACTTTTGAGCGATGATGAGGTGCGACCTTCGAAGAAAAAAGGTCATTCAAATGCGCAATGATCGGTGCAAGACTACAAAGCGCGGCAGCTATGCCTCCTGGGGAATTCCTCTGTGGCGCGACATTCGTGCTATTTCGGAAACACGAATATTATCGAAGCGCCTTTCCTAGTTTGACTTTACAATGTATTCTAAAAAAATGTCTTGCAAACTGCACATCATGATTTAAGTCTAGTGCTTGCTTATTTCCCGTATGACTGACTTGCAGTTTTCAAGACGGAACTGGAGGCCGGGTCGTGAATGTGTGCAGGCGAGTTGATTGAAATTATCACAAGTAACCTATGTCCCATACTTAGCCCCCACGTGAAAATAAAGAAAAAGTATGATTTATTGTCACAGGAACACGTGCATATATAAAAGATAGATGATACTTAGTAGGTAACTATAACAAAACAAATCTATAATAACGAGCACAGAAATAGTCGTCAGCTGCTGTCAGCAAGATGCTTCCACTCAGCAAGACGCTGTGCTATGCCCAACCACAGCACAGCGCTGATTTTCAGTGGTGACCTAAAAACAACGTACGGAAACCAATCCAGTTTTATAGATTTATACAGATTATACAAATTGGATTTATACTTACCTACTTACAAGTGGAAGAAACATCCTACCAAATGGGCAAGTTTCAATCCTGTCTGTATGCAAACTACGCTCATAATTGTCCATAAACTAAAACATGGCCATAAAAATTGGTCCCGGAATTCATATTGCTTTTCGAATACCTACGCATAGATAGCTAGCTGCTCTATCAGAAATATTCAAAATCAAAGTCTATGAAATAAATAATCGGAGAATTTATCAATTTGGGTACACAAGTGCGCGCCGGACACCGCAGTGAAGGGTTCTGTAGACGAGATGAATGTTTACGCATCCACAATAGGTAACTACTTATTGATTTTACGACAGCAACTTTATTTATTTTATTGTTTATGTACACAGTAAAATATGAGGTAAAATACAAAAAGATACGACATAATTATAATTTTAGTACAAAGGTTTTAACTCAAACAAACTCCTGTGACAAACAAAGCTAATTTCTGCGGTTGTAACCGAAAATATCCTATTCTCAAAAACGAAACGAAAAACCAAAGAAACCTTTCCAACTTCTGAAAACATATTTTGATGAAAGTATTTTTCAAATTAAAGTTTTTTTTTTTTTTAATTTTTCAGCTCATGGATGAAAATCTTGAGGTGCATAAAATGTGTGATGACTAAGGAGTCATCACACATTTAATGAAACTTGAGAAGCACACATTACAAACCTAATAATCTTTTTTAATATGCCGTTGTGCACTGAATTTTCTTCCCTCGGTTGTGTAAGGGGAGCGTCACTCCTAATTGTTACCTTCCTACTTATTAAATAAAAAACCGGCCAAGTGCATGTCGGACCACGCACAATGAAGGGTTCCGTAGTTGGAACGAATTTATCCCAAGAACAACTTAACATTGTAGTGGAAAAACATGTTCTCCCATACATTCCAATTGCAAATGTAAGTTTGTATGCACAATATTGAGATATTTACCATGTTATTTTAAGACCATAATATACTTCTTATTGGGTTTCCTGTATATGTAAGTATATAACAATTTTCAGTAGTTAAATAAAAATGTAGTTTTGGAGATCAGGCTTACTTAATGGTAAATTTTCATCTATTTTCTTAAATAACTTCAAAAAAAAAATTTTTAACTTATAAAAAAAAAATGGTAGTCCCTCACAGTAAAGGCTTTTACAGACCAGCGCGACTCGCAACGCGACACTATGGCACCGCTCGTCACGCGACACGCGGGGCCTTTGTGTCACGTCGCGAGTCGCGCTGGTCTGTAGAAGCCGGTGTCACACGGTACAAGCTTGTAAAACTTTCTTTTTTTTCTAACATGTCCCCGAAAAGTGACTCCCATATTCTAAATTCATTTATTTACGTTACACGTCCATGTTTGTGTTACTGAAATCCATATGTATTATACCAAATTTCAACTTAATCGGTCCAGTAGATTCGGAGTAAATCGGCTGACAAGCAAGCTGAGCAAGACAGACAGACACACGAGTGACCCTAGAAGGGTTCAGTTTTACCTTTTGAGGTACGAAACTCTAAAAATAAAATATTTCGGAGATTCACAATAATCAAAACCATTAGGTACCAATTTGTAGGTATATATGAATATTGCACATGCAATTTTTATGTTATTTAATAATATTTATTCTTATAATTGGTTGTCTAAGCATTATAATCTAAGTACTTACTGTTTATTTTATTTTATTTTGTTACCTATTTACTTATGCACAACTTATCAAGCCTGACTTGGGTTCCGTACGTATTGTTTTTTCGGATGACCACTGAAAATCAGCGCTGTGCTGTGGGTCCCCCATAGCATAGCATCATGATGAGTGCAAGCCTTCTTGTCACAGTCATGACGTGCAGCTTCTGGCTATTTGTTTGTTTGTGATAGTACTTAGATCTGTTTTGTGTAACCTGCGGGTATTATTACTTATTATGTTTTCGTACGCACGTTTTTTCTGTGATAATTAAAATTATTTTTCTTTCTTTCAATATTCCTCCTTGTGTCTTGAAGGCCGTATTACTGGAAGCCTCTTTATAACGTATTCAGTCTGAGAGCATAACTACCTAACTATAGTAGGTACAAACCTACTCCAGTCAATATTCCATAGAATGGGAAGCCCATTATCAATTACTGTACAATTTCTATGAGATATACATGACAATAGTGATAATAGAACAAGGCACAATTATATAGATATACGTGATCATAGATGTGTTGAATGTCCTGTTGATTGGTTCCTATTGTTCAATTAATTACTTGATAGGTAGAAGGGATACAATTGGCGCCTTCAGTGCGAAGTGCTTGCAGCATTGTTCGCGATCCGGTGGCAGATGTCTAGGGTTGTCTGTAAATGCACTGGATTAGGGCTGAGCTTGGGCTGAGCTGAGTTTGTCGCTCTTGAGACAGGTCCAAAATCTTCAATTTCTCGTAGATATTGGCATGAACTCTTTTAGACTAAGAAGAAAGAGCTAGGAGATTAATACGATACTTATTAATCTCCTAGCTCTTTTTTTTTTTACGTACTTCCTTGTCATAAGTTCTTAATCTTTTTAGGGTTCCGTAGGTACCCATAGGGTAAAACGGGAACCGGAATTAAATAAATATTTCAGGGGGCTCCCATACAACAAACGTGATTTTTTTTTTGCTCGTTTTTAGATAATGGTACGGAACCCTTCGTGCGCGAGTCCGACTCGCACTCTGCCGTTTTTTTTAATGTTTTGTTAATGTGCGAACGTAGGCTTAATAGACTAGATTTGTAGACCTTTTTCTATATTGTTAAGGCGACGATAACCGACTTTTTATTTTAAACTGAAGATCACGTCTAAACGAGTAGTGTTAATGATTTGAAAAAAATATATGTTAAATAAGAGCATTTTTTCAATAACTTAATATGTGAATATTTTAGATTATGTTTATATTACATAGTGAAATTAATTTGTAAAATTATGTCTAACGCGATAATCTCTAGATATAATATAAGTCTAACAGATAATTTAATTATTGATCTAATAATTAAATTGTCTGAAGCATGTTTTCATTTACGGAAGTTCAGGACAAATGCACCTGATATTTTAGAGGTTTTTCCTATTACTAATGATGTTCAAAGTTTTTCTAAAGAGTCCACAGTGTTGGGACTTAAATGGTCGCCTCGAACTGATACTCTGAAATTTTCCACTGGGCTTGAAGCAGATCTAAAGGTTACTAAGAGAAATATTCTTTCCACAGCTTCAAAGATTTTTGATCCTCTTGGTTTGTTGTCAGCAACTACTATTCTTCCCAAAATCTTGCTTCAAAAATTATGGTTATTAAAGGGTGGCTGGGATGATCCCATTCCAGACCACATCAAGGCTGAGTGGCAAGATTTTCTAATAAAAATAGAATAAAACATTTACAATCCTTTGACGGGTTTTTTGAGAAAGACTGAACAACTTATGATGGGTAACTTATCTAAACCTCGCGTAATACCTAGCTCTCCCTTCGAGACCTGTGGCACCGACTTTGCTGGTCCCTTCCACATCTCTAGTAGAAAAGGTCGTGGTTCAATTCAATTTTCTAGTAAATATAGAATCATTGTCTTCTATTGAAATTCCCAGGTACGCTATTTGCACAGTTCCACGCGATGTAGAGATACATTGTTTTTCTGATGCGTCGCAATTAGCATACGGTGCTTGTTTGTATCTTAAGTCTACTGACGAGGTAGGGAGGATTACAATTCACCTTCTTTGTGCTAAGGGGAAGGTTGCACCCTTGAAACCTGAGTTGACAATACCGCGGCTTGAGTTAATGGGCGCGCTATTGAGTTCTCGATTGCTCACGACGATTTGGAAATCTTTACGCTTTAAAGACCTGAAGATTTCTCGCTGCTTTTTTTGGACGGATTCATCGATAGTTTTAGGGTGGATTCAATCGCAGCCGAGACCTCTTAAAACCTTTGTGTGTAACCGAATACAAGAAATTCGAGAACTTACTAGTGACCATGAGTGGAGATATGTGCCTACTCAAGACAATCCGGCAGATCTGGTATCTCGGGGAATAATGCCGCAGCACCTCCAAGAAAGTAAACTATGGTGGCAAGGTGCCTCATTCTTAACACAACTTGAAGACAAATGGCCTCAGCATAACCAGCCATTTGATACTGTTTTACCTGAAACAAAGGTTTGTTTAAACGTTCCTGATGTTATTCCCTTTGATAAGTATTCTAATATATATAAATTACAGAGAGTCTTCGGTTACGTTCTACGCTTTATAGGCAATTGTAAAGCTAATAAAACGAATAGAGTAATTTGTGAACTTACTGTCAATGAGTTGAAACGATCTTTACTTACGTTAGCCAAAGTCTCACAGCAAAATTTATTTCCCTATGAAATTCATTCATTAAAAACGTTAGGGTCTCTCAATCGTAAATCAAGTATTTTATCCTTAAATCCAATATTAGACGATGATGGGATATTGCGAGTTGGTGGTCGCATTCAGCGAGCATCAGTGTCTTATGACAAAATTCATCCCATTCTCATTGATTCGAACCACTTAGGTATTTACTAAACTTCTTTTTGCTAGAGAGCATCTTCGCTTGTTGCATTGTGGAGGATTGTTGTGCTCAATACGCGATACCTTTTGGCCCATTGCCGGAAGGGTTCTGGCTTCACAGACAGTAAATAAATGCGTACGGTGTACAAGATTAAAAGGTAAGACTGAACAACCTATGATGGGTAACTTACCTAAACCTCGCGTAATACCTAGCTCTCCCTTCGAGACCTGTGGCACCGACTTTGCTGGTCCCTTCCACATCTCTAGTAGAAAAGGTCGTGGTTCAAAAACATCTAAATGTTATCTCTGTCTTTTTGTATGTTTTTCTACGAAAGCTTTACATTTAGAAGTTGTCAGCGACCTTAGTACCAACGCATTTATATTGTGCTTGCGTAGGTTTATCGCAAGGCGTGGCAAGCCGCATACTATTTATTCCGATAATGGTAAGAACTTTGTGGGAGCAAACAGCGAGTTGAATAGAATGCTGAGAGCTGCAAGCAAGTCTACGGGCGTGGTTACGGAGTTCGGTGCGAGTGAAGGCATTAAATTTGAGTTTAGTCCCGCTTACGCGCCTAATTTCGGTGGAATCTGGGAAGCTGGCGTAAAGGCCGCAAAGTTCCATATAAAGCGTATTGCAGGCAATTCCAGCTTAAATTTTGAGGAACTGACAACATTTTTCGCACAAATAGAGGCAATTTTAAACTCGCGGCCGTTGACGCCGATTTCCGCGGATCCATCAGATTTGAATCCGCTTACACCCGGGCACTTCCTTAGCGGACGTCCTTTGTCATCGTTACCGTCACCCGTCACTGAAAAGATCGCCATAAACCGGTATCAGCAGCTGGAACTGCTGGACAGCAATCCTTGAAACCACGGATTCCAGGGGGGGAATTATGTTAAGGAACATAACAATACTACATAGATGCTGGCTGGCGACACTGCTGTGACGACAGCGTTTTCATCTATTACTAAAACAATCGCTGTAGATTAGAAAAAACCCGTCAAAGGATTGTAAATGTTTTATTCTATTATAATTGAGGAGTGACTTTTCAAAACGGCTTATTTCGGGTTCCCAATGTTACTTATTTTTTTAATGCCAATCGGGACTTTATGTACACTCACATTATATGACGTGAAGTGTCCGGTTCTAAAGTACTTTAATCTCGAAGAAAAATGGCCATAGAAAATGCTTTCCGCAACAAAATAGCGTAATTCTCGGCCCTACTAAATTGTGATAGGAGTTTTTTCAAAATAGCTCATTTCTAGAACATTTTGTATGGAAATTTTGTTAATACGTATCAAAATGGCTTATTTCTAATCTGGTATCACAGGTTATTTTGGAGGGTTGAAAGATAGCTTTAATATCTGGAAGTGGATCCGCAAATATATTTTTATACATTGGCAACACTTTTTATTTGACTACGGCCAATTAAAAAAATATTATTATTTCTTAGGAGTGCTGAAACAAAACATCTTATTTCTTGGAGTTTGCGACTAAATGGCTTATTTCCTTAAATCATATGATAATAACTCATAATTTAGAGTATTAAAAAAAATATATACACTGTGAAACGATCTATTAACGTACCTAGATTATGTACATAGAAGTTTGTTACTAAAAATATTCATATATGAAAAGTTTTCGTATTTTTCTTGGTCCTGCAAAAAATGACCATACAGAAATAAGCCATTTTGAAAAGTCACTCCTCAATTATAGTCGAGAAGAATCTGTATTTCATTTACTTATTAAATTGACGTCGTTTACAAACCCATCTTCCCAGAGATAGTGGGATGAGCCGCTCTGCAGGTTGGTACGGAATAATCTTATCAATACGTCTACCAATACTGCTGAGCGTGCCCGCCTACTGGCTGTGGGTGAGTGGGAGTCGGGCCTCTGGCTTCAAGCACTACCGTCACCCAACACAGGCACTATGTTGGGTGACACCACCTTCCGGCTCGCTACTTGTCTGCGTCTGGGCGCTCCTTGCGGGGCTCCGCATCGCTGCCAGTGTGGAGAAGCTGTCGACTGCCTTGGACACCATGGCCTTTCTTGCAGTAAGAGCGCAGGCCGAATACCACAGCACGCCAGCATTAATGACATCATCCGTCGTGCTCTTGTCACCGTCGGGGTGCCAGCTGTTTTAGAACCCAATGGTTTGGCACGCGACGATGGGAAGAGACCAGACGGAATGACCATAATGCCTTGGAAGTTAGGTTGGCCTTTGGTGTGGGATGCAACATGTGTCGACACCCTTGCGCCATCCCATCTTCCTAGCACGGCAAGCTGTGCTGGGGCGGCTGCTGCAGGTGCAGAAAACCTCAAACGGCGAAAATATTCCAATCTTATTGGGAGTTATATGTTCGAGCCGTTTGGGGTTGAAACACTAGGGCCATGGGGTCCGAGTGCCCGCTTGGTTTTTCAAGATATCGCCAAGCGGTTGGTCGACTCTTCACGTGACCAGAGGGCTGGTCTATTTTTCGGCCAAAGAATTAGCCTCGCCATACAACGTGGCAATGCTGCCAGCCTTTTGGGCACTTTTCCTGTTGACAGCGATGCGGACGAATTTTTAGATGCCCTATGATTTTGTCCCCCTTCTTTTTTATATACATGTACATATTATTATTTTAAGTCTGTTAGCGTATATTATGTAAATATTACTTATTTATGTAAAAATAAATATATCAAATTGAAAAAATAAAAAATTAAATAAATTATTGATCTTTTAGTATACGCGTTTTATTAAAATACCTTTTGTTTTGTGTATAATAAATTAATAATGCGTCAAATTGGGGACAGCGCTCCTTGATGGGCGAGACCTATTACTGGCTGAACGTACGACGCGTTGCGTGAGCTCAGTACAGAACACGCAAGCTAACCACTCAAGGTCACTGGAATCTATCTGAGTCTTAAATACCTGGTACAGTTGATGGGCCTACACTGTCCTTTTATACCTATTAACACTGTAATTTGAAAACATTGTAAAAGCCAATTATTTTTAAAAGAATAACCGTGAAGTTTCTTGCCAGCTCTTCTCCAAAGGAGACGAGCAATTCGAACCGTGCACCTAGCTTCTGACGTTTCATAAACAAGTGCCCATGTAGGCGTACGTCAAATAAAATATTTTTCAAAACATTTGCTCAAAAAATGCATTAACGAAGCCTGTATAGATTGTTCGAAAGTTAAAAATTACGCACCATACAACGGAACCGGTGGTAAAATAGGTACTCTCTCTCACCTAAGTACATGTTTTACCGCCCCCTTCGTTGTATAGCGCCGTGCGTATCCTTACGGTTTTTTTATTACCATAAAAATTATATAAAAATTCCACCAAGGAGTTTCAAATTACGAGAAGAAATAAGCTGAATGATCGAACCTCCTTGGAAGCGGTTTTGCTCAATACGTTTATCTCACTTTATTATTAGAGAGAAAATGAGACGAAAGATGTAGTACTAATTTTCACCAAGTGAACGTGGCGCCATTTGCAATTTCGCGCCATTTTTTTATTATAAATGTCAAAGATCGTTGCGACTTTCCGACTGATATTTACAAAATAATAATATGAGTTCAAGCAAGGAATCCGATATTAATATGGAATCTACTGCACCTGATATCTTGAATGAGCCGCCAAAATCGTGAGTGCTATTTAATGATTTACAATAATTTTATATCATGGAAGACTCGAAGAAATACTGAATCATTCTCTTAAAATGTTTTAATGCCTTATTTTATTACCTATTGTACTGTTTTCTCGCAAATGTGTTGAAAAACGTTGTATGACACACGCGCGGAAATTGGGTATTTACAAACTTGTGACTATGGTAAGCCCTCGACTTCGTCTCGGGTTTATATTCATCTACTCGTTTGTAAAAACTAACTTACCGCACCAATATCATGAATAACTATTACTCAAACATGCCTGAAAATATCATCATTATTTTCGAAAAAAGAACACGCGAAGTATCGAATTTACGGTCAAAGAAAATCAAATCCATTGCAGGAGCGTTTTTTTAATTTGGAACATTACAACGCTCCAGCAATGTTGTATGAAACGGTGTGCTGGGGTTATTAAATACTCTTTACTCAAACAGGCTTCTTCGAGATAAATCGAAATTGCTGTACTGTGCAAATACATGCGAGCAGCGGCCACCAAAAGTTGTATGAAAATCCTTAAGTGGTTTAGCGGCCAAATAAATTACATAGTAAACTCTTAACTATCGTGTAATTTAAAAAAGGAACGATCTTTTACTACGAAACATGGCAACCAAGGAGGTAACTTATCAAAGGTTTTAAATTTCGAACTGGCTTGCAAATGAAATGCTATGAAAGCTGAAGCTGTATTGAAAAATAAAACAAATGAACACATGAAAAATTATCATTGTTTGTCATTGAATCTGGAATTTATAAACAATTTACTTTCCCTGCATTATTTTGAGAAAAGAACTTTATATGCCTCCGCGGAAATGGCAATTGCCGGTCTCGTATAGTGACTCTCAAACACACAAACTCATACTCGACCTGCGATTGCCTATTTCACGGCCTTTGCAATAATGTACTATTGATTTTGATACTGTTTTATTAACTTGCGTAAAATTATCTTATTCGTTTTTGTTTTTGCGTAGGTAATATTATCACACATTTAACATCGCCAGAAAGAATGAGAGTGAAACAGTACCCCGAGTGTGAGTAAACGTAACTAGCGCGTTTGCGTTAAGATTTTACCCTTATATTCTAAGCATTATGATCCATCGGTCAACTTTTAACGCAAACGAAATAGTTACGTTTACTCTCTTGCAAACTTACACTTGGGGTACTGTTTGTCCAACTCTGGAAATCTGATTTGCTTCTTCTGGTGATCAATGCTCCTGCCTTTTCTGTATGAGAAGAGCCCATTGCCCTGCAGTAGGACAATAATAGCTAAGTACTATTTTTGTTTATTCTTGTAATTATGCCATTGCTAAAGAATTAATCCCAAAGACAGAACAGTATAATACTATCGGGGACTCTTCTTACCTGTCTGACCCATTTGCCTTCCAGAAATAAATCATGAATCCGCCCTTGATAAGACTCATGCCGTAGTTAAAGATAACATCATCACGCCTGTAGCTCCCGAAGGGTTAGGCAGATGTTTACCGATAGTACACCCACACTTTGCCAGTTATGTGGGCTGTTACTGAGAAATCCCTGACGAAAAAACCCAATAGCGCTGCCCGACCTGGGAATCGTATTCAGGGCCTCATGTTCAGCACTAGCGCTTGTGACCACAGGCAGTCTTTAAATATTCAGTCAAAAAGGTGGTAGCGGGGTATCTGCCCTGTATGGCCTGTGTGCGTCGCACAGCATAGGCCCACGAGAGGCGAAACTTAATTAAGTTTTGTAATTTAAATATTATACTAATTTAAATACGCTTGTCCACAAATAAGCGCTGTCCAGTGTTACGTAGGATGTGCACTGAGAGGTTTGCACCGTTAGCTACGCGAATTAATTAATTGAGCTGCGTCTGTATATGTCTACCCTTTTCACTGCTAATTAGGACGTGCACCGAGATGCTTGCCACGATGGCCATGTTAAAGCTAAGAGTTTGGGTGGAAGTATTTTATATGTCGCCACTTTGGGATATGCATATATATCCGAATTTGAGCCCAAGTCGACACCCCTAGTCACAGTATAATAAAGTAAGCAGTATTACGTCTCCGCAGTGTCTTTGAAATAATTACCTACCTACAGCCGCTCGATAGATAAATACGCACTAGGGTTGCCCACTGACTGTGTCTCTTGGGTTGTAACTGTACTTTGTAAGTCGGGAAAATAATGTAATGACGGGAGAGAGAGCATTCCTTTTTAAGGTTCCGTACCAAAATGGTAAAAAGGAACCCTTATGGTGAGACTAAGTCTGTCTGTCACACCTGGATATCTCAAGAACTACTAATGCTATCAACTTGAAATTTAGAATAGTTTTAGATGACGTACTATTTTGCAAACCAGAAATAAATAAAAAAAAATATATCTTTTTTGCAAAAGGGACTGATGGTCTTAAAAATTTGAAGTGGGGCTACTAGGGCATGTGGCGTATCATATGAAAGAACGCTGTTTGCACATTCTCAAACAATTTTTTTTTATAGTCTATACCTTTTTGATAGCTTCCGACTTTTGATGAAAAATTTAAAAAAAATACCGTCCCCCCCTTATCTCCGAAGTTTGCATAGATAAAAATCTGAAATTATTCTATGTGATAAAAGTTTATGTTTGTTAAAGCACGATGGGATTATCAATCCTCAATACTGTGGTAGTTTAGGAAAAAAATAAATTAGAAAAACCAAAAGGAATAGTAAAAAATAGAAAAAATTTAAATGTTGTCTCACGTGGTGAGAAGTTCACCGGGTCATCTAGTCATTCATCATCATTTCAGCCAAAAGACGTCTACTGCTGGACATAGGCCTCCCCCAAAAGGGGGGGTTCCATAATCGCCACGCTTGGCAGGCGGGTTGGCGATCACAGTATGGTGTTAAAATGCATAGAGAACGCTGCTGCCCATTCTCTAGTAAGTCCCTTAGTCGCCTTTTACGACACCCACAGGAAGACATAGGATGCTATTTTTTCCGTCCGGCACGACACGGAACGGTCATCTAGTATTTAATTTTAATTGAACTGGAATTCATACTTCGGTATTCAATGTTAATTGACATAATGAATTGATTAACATATTTCGGGAGCAGGAATGAAACAAGAGATCTCGATACCGATACGGTATCGAGATCTCTTGAAATAAAAGGCATAGTAAAATTGAACAGTCGGGTGCAAATTCCCGAACCTCTAGTTCACTGTTAATTAAAAATTGTTAGAATTTTGAACCTGTTGCATTACTTCTAGGTGTCTGAAATTGTTTTTGTTTCCAGTTTTTCATTGGTTAGTTTCTGCTATCAAACCCTTTCCGTCTTATTCCAAAACACGATCTAAATTTAGTACTAGGATAATTACTAGGTTTGCCACCATGACTAAATAAAACGTTATTATAAAATGAAGTTTATCATTAGTTCATGAACAAGCTATGGTACTAAAGTTAGTCCGCCGAGACCCCTAGTTTTTCTATGGACTAACTTCGGTACTCATTTATTTGAGGTTAGCGTTTATTGTTGTGTGGCCTTTTATTTACAAATCGACTTGATGGATTTGGAAGATTTGGATAATTATGCTGGAGACGTCTCGGCGATCTTACAGACATCGTCATACGTAGTACGACGTAATATTTCCTATAATAATATGAACATTCGCGTTAGGCAGTCTTCGGCTTTCTTGCTTTCTTTTCTTTTAAATAAGATGATACAAAGCATTGCTTACCTAATATTAATTAAAAATCCATGTTTTGGTCAGTGGGTCGTCTTAGGGTTTTACTAAGTTTATCTTCAACGGTTTAACCAGACACAACTCACAAACAAACCACATATTATCAACAGTACCTAATGCTAAGATTTATTATTTATGGACGCAACATAAAAATTCGTCTCAAATTACGAGTGCCGCGCCGTACATAAGTAATTCACTCCACTTCACGCTAGAGGTGTTAAAAAATATGATAATTTGATTATAAAAAGCACGTCAAAAGTACAAGTTGTGCTTGTTCAATATATTGTAACCTAAACAAAGAACGATTTATGACATATTTTTGTATTGATTAATAATTATTTATGCATTTCAAGTGTCATTATAATATCAATATTTAGAGAAACGAAACGTTGCTTCAAATAGATGCAGAATGAACGAATGAAAGAATGCCATTTTTGTTTTTATCTGTGGAACCATGAACCTTCTTTGGTACTAACTGATCCTCGAAAAGTCTTCGTTTTGTAATAATAACATGTTTTGAGCCTGATATTAACTTGAATACCGTAACAATCCTAGACCTTGTGGTCTAGGATTTTTTGTAATAAGACGGTTTGAGTATTTATACTCAATACTCAAAGATCAAACCAGATAAGATTTTTGATTTAAAACTTTTTTGTATTCTGTTTAGTCTTTGGTAAACCTAGCTTGAAAGATCTTGGTGTTTTTTAAGTATCGCACGTTGTCGACTTTTCCCTAATGAACCGTAGATATATCAAACAACTTCCTCCGCCTTATTACAAAACAAAATTTATATTTTGACATGGCCTAAACCATGCAGCCAGTTTTTGTAATAAGAATGTAACAGTGATTAAATACCGTTCTATATATACAAAACTGAAAACTTAGTTCGGCACTAAGTTGTCAGTTTTGTGTTTAGGAACTTTACCATAGTTAGAATAAAGTCCGAAATTCAATAATTGTTTTGTAATAAGGGGGCCGAAGTCTAGGCCTAACAAAATGTCTAATTTTCAGAAATATTTCGGCACTCACTCACAACTCAAGGTAACATACAACAATACATCTAACCTTCAACACCGAATAATTGGTTTGAATCCATAAATTACGGGGTTGTTAAGTTCGCAATGGATCGAGCAAGGGCTGCGCAAACTCACAAATTCGGCAGGCGGGTAGGGTTGCCCACCACAACTGGCGGGAACGCGTGCGCGTCGCCAATCGTGCGTCAACCGTGACATTGCAAGCTATGTGGACCCGAGGGGCTAGGAAACGGGCAGACAGCTGGTAGCGATAGAAAAATTGTGACGAGATTGATCTTCAGACGTCGTTGGCTTTAAAAAGCCGTTGCCGTAGGCTTTAAATCTAAAAAGGTAATGTATAAAATGATGTGTGGATTATTGAGCGTTTCTACGGTTTCTTGGAAGAGCAGACCGCAACATAGCGTCTTCAATTTTCTCTTTACTTTACTTGTCTACTTAGTTCAATGAAGGCGTATTTAAATTATGTTGCTGAAACGTTATTTATGTAAGTTGGTGTGTTTTCCTGCAGAATGTTTTTTGACACCATAAAGTTAAACTTTCGTTGCCATCATTTTCATGACAGCCGACACTGCGGCCATGATGTGGCGGCCGTGATGTGGCGGCCGTGATATGCCAGCCGTGACTTGCCGGCCACGTCTCTTCTAGGAAATCGTAGCTTAACTGTGTCAATTTATTTTACACTTTGTATTGTATTATGAGTTTTATAACACGGGCTGGTATCCGCAAGCCGCAAATACACGTCCAAGAGCGTATAAATTAGCATACTATTTTTAAGGTGTAAAATAGAACGCAAAATACAAGTTTGTTCGTGTAGTTATTGTGGTCGTGATTGTTGAGTCTGGTATTTCCAGTCTGGTTATTTCAATTTAATTATTTCGTAAGTCTGATATTGCCAGTTTTATTTTGTATTTCGTTGCCAACTTTGACACGTAGGTACCGTGTAGGCCTGCGTAGACACCCCGTAAGCATCGCTCAGGCTTGCGTAGAGGCTTAGTAGGCTCTCGTAGTCTTGCGTAGAGGCCTCGTAGACTCTCGTAGGCCTGCGTAGAGGCCTCGTAGGCTCTCTTAGTCCTGCGTAGTGGCCTCGTAGGCTCTCGTAGGCCTGCGAACCGTCCTTGTAGGCTCTCGTAGGCTTGCGTAAACGTCTCGTAGGCTCTCGTAGTCCTGCGTAGAGGCCTCGTAGACTCTCGTAGGCCTGCGTAGAGGCCTCGTAGGCTCTCGTAGGCCTGCGTAGAAGCCTCTTAGGCTCTCGTAGTCTTGCGTAGGGGTCTCGTTGGCACCGCGTAGGCTTGCGGCGGCGTTTCGATACGATTATTGTAACTAGTGTACGCAAACTGTCTTCGTCTACAGTGCAAATATCATACAAATTGTAGTCTATTCGAAAATTTCTCACTCCACCCATAACCGCTACTCTCCTGGCCCCAGGATAATGCGCAACGCCTAGTTAGCATCCCTCCCTCACCGAGGCGGATCGTGCTTGACTAATCTTTAGTAAGGTATGACAATATCGGGACACTCGAATCAAAGGTAAGGTGACAGTAATGTTACAGCCATGAGCGTATTTGTTGAATGTCACGCAAAGCGAATAGATACGGGTAAAATGCGTGACGATGATTTTGTAGTTGTTTTTTTTTTATTTGGAGATCAGGTGCAGTGTCTTTAATTCGGCAAAATATATATGGTGCTGACTGATTTGACACTTCAAATGGCATTCAACGGTATCAGAGTGTGCTGGTAATCTTGTCTGTATATACATATATCTTTGTATTTACATAAGAGTATGTTTTTTTGTTCATAATCCGAGTATTCCTAGCTTGACCAGATATATATATATCCTGTAAACCGCTGTGGGGAACTAGATCTTCGCCTTATTCTCTGATAAAATTTATTTGTAGATTAAAATAAGTTCTTGTATAAAATATGTATTATGTAATGCAGCGAAGCGTAAAATCCCCGTTTTGATACGCATGAACGCTCTTATATTAAATTTATATTGCTGTTTGGTAGAAATACACCTCGCAAAGTAGAACGGTTGTGAACTAATGTTCCCAGAACGTGTTCAGATTCGTGTTCCACAAACTACGTTTTAAAGTATGTTCTAGCGCAACAAATATAGTTGGAAATATTGTAAGATACAAATAACACTGACTGCTGACCATGAGGTCTTGCGTTTGATTCCCGGGTCGGGCAACGAGTATTTATTGGGTTTTTCCATCAGGAGCAGCCAGGACTCTAGATTTGTGTCCCGTTGATAGTAATAGGCTCGCCCCATGTTACCTACATGGTGGCGAAATAGGTAGGAACACCTCTGCCTTCGGGGAATACAGGCGTGATGGCGTAACATTTATTTGCTGAACAATTTTTTTTTTTCAGAAATTTTTACACACCAGACATTATTTTAAACAAATTGTGCAGGGATTGTTCTTTTTATCATTGTATGTGGTTGGGAGTGCATCATATTATGAAAATGTTTTTGTTTTGATGTGAAACATCTATAACCGCACGTAAAACCGACTGCTGGCGGGGCGACGCATGCCGCGTGGCGACGCGTCGCTACTATACAGTCTATATGTAGTAGTGTGTACAGTGTAACTGTAGACACTACTACAGTAAATAATTTCAATTTTTCACATCTGCCAGCCTATGCGTCCCGTGACGGCTATTTTTTTTAATTTGCTCCTTCTCTATCAGTGTTTATAGTTGACTAAAAGATAAACACACATACATACAACTCGAGAGGAGCACGTGGCTAAGTTATAACAGCCACACGGGTCGATCCATCAGGTTAAGCTACGTTTGCCGGGGTCGGTCCGTAGATGGGTGACCATCTTTACATGCCGAGACTCCTCCGTGCCTCGGAAAGCACGTTAAGCCATTGGCCACGGCTGTCATTCGTGGACAGTCGTTACGGGTCGTCAGAAGCCCGAAGGTCTGACAACCAGTCTTACGAAGGGAGGGTCGTGGAGGTCAGGCAGTCGCTCCATATAAAATGCAGGTATTCCTCTGCATCTCTAGGCTGGACGCCGACCCCAACCTAGCTGGGTAAAGGCGGGCAGATAGCCATACACCCACATACAGCTCGCATGAAACAATTTAGCTTAAGATATCTTTTTTGTCGTAAAAGCTATACGGCGTTATCACCTTTTGATTTATCAAGTCACCGTACAAAAAACAGCAACAAGTGCAATAAAAAAACCTGCCATTCACACAAACAATCATACAAATCCCCTCATTCTGGTACCTATGTGTACAAATACAAAGTACTCTTTATTCGGAATTTATTAATTACTGTCCCCGCGAAATTGAATTATTATTAAATGTATAGCAATATGTTTGCCCGGGCCATTGTTATGCACCCCATAGGATGCACCCTCGCGCGGTCGCGGGTGCATTCCGGGGCACACGTGTTGCCGCCCGGGTGCAAGCAAGGCGGTGCCTTATTGAAATAAGTCTTTATGATGCTGATGATGGTGCATCAGATGCCATTAATCTACGTCTGATTAAGATGATTCCTTTTTTAAACAGCAGGTTCATCATGGTTTAAAAATTGCATTAACTTACAAAGGCTGATTTATCAATATTCGGAAAACTTTTATCTAAAGGATAGATACTCGTATGAGAGTTTGACATATTTTCCATATAAGATAGCTGTCAAACCGCCGCGTGCCGTTGTTATTCCTCCAGATAAAAATTATTTGATTTCTCATAAATCGGCCCAAAATAGTGTTTTAGGATTTAAATCTGAATAGAGCGACGGCACCGTGATGGAGAAGTTTGTTACCTTGACTTTGGGGATGGATTGTTTCTATTCCAGAGCACGGACACGCCTCGGCCTGCTAGAAACGGTATTGTCAACATATTCCATATAAACCAAGCGTGTCAGGCTTCTACATACCAGCGCGACAAGTCGCGCTGGTATGTAGAAGCCTTCAGTCAGCACTCATAAAAACTGATGGCCCGCCCGTAAAAATGCTTCGGCTGAGTGAGATACAGAGATATCGTTGTTATCCGCGCTTAGCCCGCGGCGGTGTTAGCAAAGTATCGGCTTTAAGTACCTAAGTCTCGTTTCTGAATGTCAGCGTTACAATAATTATTAATTTAATCATTTAATTCAAGTAACAAGACTCATAAGTTTTATTAGCAAAATACTTACAAACTATGTTAGTAAAACATTAACACAGAAACAATTTGTGACATCACTGCAGTCGAAACTTGCGCTCAGCGCTATTTAATAAATAAAATAAAAAGCCTTTTATTTCATGCATTAAAAATATGTTCTTTTTTTTTGTGTAACATTTTTTTTAAACATTTGTAGGTATTGTGTATTTTAATTGATTTCCAAAAGAAATTGTTAAGTACATTAATTATTTTTATAATTTCATAATAATTAATTAATAATTTCCATAACATTTTTTCATTTGTATTTAGTTTCTTATAGTAGTTAAAAACTTAAAATATAATAACAATAGTATATTGTACTTAATAGGTAATTATAATGTAGGTATAAATTAAATTTGACTTATTGTAATATTTATAAAATTATTGAAATAAAATAAATGAAAATAAAATTAGAAATTGCATGCATGAACCCCTCAGGTGAAGGCCTCCTCCAGAGAACACCAGCAGGCTTAGCACGAGAACCCTCTCTACGCGTTTTGTCGACGGAAGAATAGACAAAAATGACGTTTCAGTGTAGACAACAGAAAGTTTTCTACTGTCTGTAGCACGGCGATTACAAAACCAAATGTGAAGAGACTTGTCTTCTCTACCCTAGACAACTGTCTACAACGTCGAGCACGGCGTACAATCTTTCTCCGGTGTTGACAGCTTGGGATAGAAACCTTTCTTCCGAAATAGTCTACATATAAAATGACCTAGACAACGATTCGTTACTTGTTTTTTCGTTAATTCGAGTAATTTTAGGCGGTGCTTTTTTACTTTTATCATGTATTAAGCTGAAATTAACATGTTGGGTTCAAATTGCACTTTTTATTTAAGTTTTTTTATAGAAAAACTTCAGCGAAGATGGGAAAGAAATACTATTAGCGAGCTTGCTTTGCTTGTTTGGGAGCCTTTGATCTCACGGGAAGTGAGTTCTGTAGAATTATAAAATAAGCAAGGAGATAGTACAATCAATGTTTATGCGAAGAACTCGGCTAGGACCTGTCGCCCAAAATAAATAATAGATTTTTGGAATTAACAATAAAATAAGAACAACAATATAAGTATCCTACAGTTTTTACACTATGTTGTCACTTAACTTTGATTTATTAGATACCTACATTCACAGGGAATATAAAACATCTGACTATGAGCCAAAATCTCCTCATTGAACACTAAATTATTTATTTATGAAGTACTAGCTGCCGCCCGCGGCGTCGCCCGCGTTGCATTAAGGCTTCTACATACTGGCGCGATACAAAGGCCCCGCACGTCGCGTGACGAGCGGTGCCTTTGTGTCGCGTCGCGAGTCGCGCTGGTCTGTAGAAGCCTTTACTATGTAGTGTAAAAAAAAAATAATAATAATAATAATACAATAACAATGTTAGTACCTAGTAAAAACAAGGGCTCCCGCAGACAGGCGCGACGTGATAGCGCGACCCGCCAGTCTGCAGTACCCTTAAAGGATACTTCTTGCGTGACGCCATCAAAATAGTATAATTATGGCTCTTTATTTAAATAATGCCTGTACATTATAAGCAATTACCAATATTATATAGTGTTCTGTGTATGCAATACAAATGAGTTTTAAAACTTAGTGGCGCCACAGCCAATGATGTATTACCTATAATACGTCATTGGCTACAGCCATTTAACAATATTTTTAAAAGGGAGATGCGCTAAGGTAGCCCGTGAAATTCAAATTTTATTACGTTTTTTGCAATTTGCAAGTCAGTAACACGTTATAAGTTGATTTAAATATGATTCGCGGCCGTAAAAAATATTGCTTTACAGAATTATAATCATTAGAATCGGCAAAACAACTAACTCTCTTCAAAAAATCCTTAGAATTCATAAAACGTTCGAAAATTTGAATTTCGGGGGCTACTCAGCGCATCCCCCTTGTCCATTTGCGTTTTGTAATTGAAGAAATATTCGTTAAAAACACTTTGCTTCATAGATTTGTTTGAGAACGAAACGCAAAAGTACGGTAAAATTGGGTAGTAATACACACCACTAGCGAATACCCCGTTGCTATGGACAAGTCACTGTCTACGAAGAAACCCGAGTCTAGGTGTGTCCTCGTGCTCGCGAAGAAGAGATAACGAGAAGTGTAGACAAGCGATGTCTATTCTATAGTAGAGTAGAGATCGAAAACGCCATGCTAAGCCTGCAGTAATCTCGGTCTTTGGCTTCTGTGAGCTAGTTTTTGCCTGCGACTCGTGTGATGTCGTCTGCCCATCGAGTTGCAGCGGTAAATAGCCCGGGCAAAACTAAAAATAGTAATGGTGTCGAGATTATAAATTAATAAAAATATTTTTTTTATTTTTTTTTCCTTTCCAAGTTTTTGTTTACTGAAAACTGATTTGGCATGTATTGATGATTCTTCTTGACTCTACTCACAGTAACTTAAGCTTTGTTAACTTAATGAATGTGTCAATCCGATAACCTCGGGACCATAGATACGCTTAATTTAAAGATCATCGGATTGACACATACAGGGTGTCCAGTAAATAGTACGACTTAGTGCAGGGGGTGATAGCTTGTGTCACAATACTCGTATAATTATATTTATGTTCTGCAAAATGTTACAAATTTACAGTTATACAAAATTTTCCGAAATATCGAAAAATCTCTACCTTGAAACAGATTTTAAGCATTTCGTAATAAAAATAGTATTTTTTTCAGAAAAGTCTATACCTACATTATTTATTTTATTTATTTTCACAGATTTGTTAGAGCCGGTTTAGTTAGGTACCTGCTATATTGCACACCAAGGGCAATACGCACTTGATTCTTTCAAAGGTTATTCAAGAAGGACCTTCAGGTCGTTACCTAAGGCCCACCCACCTGAACATCGCGCTGATTTTCGGCTCGTGGGGGTGAGGGCTGCGCAGGGGAGCCGGGGGCGGAGGGGTGGTCGTATTTCACAATTAAATTTTTCTGGCGCGATCTCGGCGAGTGTGTTCGCCAAGTAGCGGCGCTCTCGCTGGGGGGGATCAGCGGATCTCAAACTTGTAGTGATACGGAGAGGTATGATCATTTCGAGTTTTTATTCTTTTCTGAAATGATAGATGATTTTATTATCTACTGTAAGTAGGTTTGGAGGTGCTCGTGGCTAAGTTATAACAGCCGCAGGGGTCAATCCATCAGGTTAAGCTACGCTTGCCAGGGTTGGTCCGTGGATGGGTGACCACTTTACACACAGAGACTCGTCCGTGCTTCAGAAATCACGTTAAAGCGTTGTTGTTAGGGGTCCTCAGAAGTCTGAAAGTCTGATAACCAGTCATACCAAGGTGTATCGTGTTACCCAGTTACTGGGTTGTAGAGGTCAGTTAGGCAGTCGCTCCATGTAAATACTGGTATACAGTTGTATCCGGTTAGACTGGAAGCCGACCCCAACATGGCGGGCAGGTTGATTGTAAGTAGGTTTGTAAAAACACTTTTACGCGTCAATCATATTAAAAAAAAAAAACCGGCCAAGTACGTGTCGGACCACGCACAATGAAGGGTTCCGTAGTTAGGATGAATTAATCTCAAAAACAAACTTAACATTGTAGTTGAAAAACATGCTCTCCCATACATCTATATACGTTACGGTCAATTCTTCAACTGTAAATTTAAGTTGGTCGACGATTACTCGTTAACTTGTAAACCTTACTTAGCTGTGATAGTTTTCCTTTTAATTTCATTTTATATACAACTGCCATGAATTTTTTCACATATCCAAAACCAACCATTTAGCTGGCAGGGGAGGGGGGGGACACTTGACTCTAACAAAAAATAGCAATTTAAAGCTTAATATTACGCAAACGGATCTCAGAATTGAAAAATGGCTTTCACAGACCCTCAATATTTTTGAACGGCCTATCCAACGATACCCCACACCATGTATTAGATGAGAAAAAAAAAATATCATCCCCGTTTTACGTGCAAGGGATACCTCCCTTGCACGTAAAACGGGCACAACGGCAAACGGGCCAACATGGCGGGCAGGTTGATTGTAAGTAGGTTTGTACAAACACTTTTACGCGTCAATCATATTAAAAAAAAAAAAAACCGGCCAGGTACGTGTCGGACCACGCACAATGAAGGGTTCCGTAGTTAGGATGAATTAATCTCAAAAACAAACTTAACATTGTAGTTGAAAAACATGCTCTCCCATACATCTATATACGTTACGGTCAATTCTTCAACTGTAAATTTAAGTTGGTCGACGATTACTCGTTAACTTGTAAACCCTACTTAGCTGTGATAGTTTTCCTTTTAATTTCATTTTATATACAACTGCCATGAATTTTTTCACATATCCAAAACCAACCATTTAGCTGGCAGGGGGGGGGGACACTTGACTCTAACAAAAAATAGCAATTTAAAGCTTAATATTACGCAAACGGATCTCAGAATTGAAAAATGGCTTTCACAGACCCTCAATATTTTTGAACGGCCTATCCAACGATACCCCACACCATGTATTAGATGAGAAAAAAAAAATATCATCCCCGTTTTACGTGCAAGGGAGGTACCCTAAAAAAAAATGTTTTTCATGGTTTTATTTCACGACTTTCTCGACGTGATTAATATGTACACCTATACCAAATTACAGCTTTCTAGGACTTAGCGTCTCTGAGTTAAGCCGGGGACAGACGGACGGACGGACAGACAGACAGACAGATAGACAGACAGACGGACATGGCGAAACTATAAGGGTTCCTTGTTTACTACGGAACCCTAACTAGCTCACGTCAACTTTTCATATCTGACTGCTCTGAAAAGAAATACCAAAACAAACTCATAGGTCACAGTCTCTTTTAAAGTCCAGACATAATCTTGGTCAGATCATGTGAGGACAGTGTAGATTAGTGTCTGAAATGGTCTTTTGGGGAAAGAACCACAAAGATATATTTGAGTGGGCCTGTCCAGTCAGTGCACGCATTTGTCAGTAATCGTGTACCGCAACCCAGAACTTACGTTTGCACGTTACGTTCACGTACGTTACGTTTGTAACATAAAAGTTTAATACAATAACATTTTTTCACTGGAATCATTTCCTTTTTCTAAGTTTACCTACCTATAGTTGTACGTAATAGTGAAACCTGTCTCAAAAAATCAAGCATCTTTTTCAATGGGGAAAGGATTTTGATTATCAGGATTGAAAATAGAGAAAACGGAAGGTACTAGAGGTAGTCATCAAGCAGCAGATTACTTGTCTTTTTTTACTTCATTTTGTTAGATTAAAATGTAATTAGTATGTTACCGGTTAAACCACAGATTTAAAAAAAAAACTAGTACCTACTTACAGTAGCCGCATATGATGTGTAACATCTGACATCTCACCTTGGTAATAGGCTACAACAGACAAACAGCTAAGCAGCGACAGAAATGACCCCTTCTGCATAAAATCTATATTTTATAGTACTTACTAATTCCATGTTATTATAAAGTACTTCCTAATTTCATGCTATTAAAAAATACTTAATTACTCCATTTTGAAGCTGTCATTTCCTGTTACAAGCTTCCGTCACTTTTATTGAATATTAAATGAAAGACCCTGCGATACGGTTGTAAATTGGTATATTTCAACCCGAAAGACGCGGGAGAACAATATTTTTGATATTCTAAATTATAACTTCTAACGTAACTAAACAACATAATCTTTAGAGCCATAGAAGTAGTCTAATTACTCTAAGTTTAGAGCACAGACAAGAGAGAGACCTTATGTCAAACGACCATAGGTAATAATAATTAAATGTTTCTTGTGTTGTCATCAACAACTTTTCACGAAATCACAGAACGCGGGACGAAAAATGTTGTGGATGTGCTTGGCTATCGATCATGTACCCTCTCTGTATATGACTATAATATAAATAACAGCTGTCCTAGAGAGTCCTATTTAATAAAACCGACAAGTTACATGTGACGGACTACAATCTGTCAATCCGACAATTTTATAGACAGCACCTGTCATAAAAATGTGTCAATTTTTTATTTTTTTGACAAAAATGTGGCTTGTAAATTATATTAAATAGGGCCCATGCGAAGTGCCCTATTTTTTCCAGTACCACTCCAGAAATCAAACGCCAAAACAATTCCTTAAAATGGCGCGTTCTTTGAGAACCGCTGTAACCCAGTTTAATATCGCAGTGGCGACGACACGGCGTCACGTGCAATCGCAAAGATACACTTACACACACACTCTTGCGCACACACACACACGTCTCGTGCACGCTGTCCGTGTGACCTGTCTGATATCCTCTGTCATAACAGTTGAACCCGAACTTATTGACATTCGTGTCTTATTTTTGGTTAATTCAAGGTCTTTAGTGTGAAATTGGGTGTTTTTGTCACGTTGGTGCATATAGCATTAACATCATGCCAGTATTCTCCGAAGGGTTAGGTAGGTAGAGATGTACCTAAAGTACACCGACATTTCGCCAATGTAACAGGGGGCGAGGTAGAAATCCAGACTCGGGGCTGCTACTGAGAAATTTTAGACGGAAAAACTCAATAACAGTATTGCGCGATCCGGGAATTGAACCCAGGTCCTCATGCTCAGCGCTAGCGACCACTAGACCAACGAGGCTGTTTGAGCTAATAGGTTTAATTACGAGTATGCTTTCTAGCACTTTCAGGGAGTACCTACAGTGTCATGGCCGGACCGAAGCTGCGTGCGGCAGGCATTTGTTTTATCCAGTTTAGTTTGAAAGTTGCAAGCATTTTTAGGGTTCCGTAGTAAACAAGGAACCCTTATAAAGTCAAAGTCAAATCTGTCCGTCCGTCCGTCTGTCCCCGGCTTAGCTCAGACACGCTAAATCCTAGAAAGCTGTAATTTGGCAAGTTGGCATATTAATCACGCCGAGAAAGTCGTAAAATAAAACCATGAAAAACATTTTTTGTTAGGGTACCTCCCTTACACGTAAAACGGGGATGATATTTGTTTTTCTAGTCTAATACATGGTGTGGGGTATCGTTGGATAGGCCGTTCAAAATTATTGTGGATCTGTGAAAAACATTTTTCAATTCTGAGATCCGTTTGCGTAATATTAAGCTTTAAAGTGCTATTTTTAGTTAGAGTCAAGTGTTCCTGCCAGCTAAATGGTTGGTTTTGGATATGTGAAAAAATTCATGGCAGTAGTATATATAACGAAATTAAAAGGAAAACTATCACAGCGAGGTAGAGTTTACAAGTTAACGAGTAATCGTCGACCAACTTAAATTTGCAGTTGAAGAATTGACCGTAACGTATATAGATGTATGGGAGAGCATGTTTTTCAACTACAACGTTAAGTTTGTTTTTGGGATGAATTCATCCTAACTACGGAACCCTTCATTGTGCGTGGTCCGACACGTACTTGGCCGGTTTTTTTTTAATGTGAATTTGAGGGCTAAATGAGGAATAAATGTAAAGTACTTAAATACGAAGGATTTTGAAACTGAACACCCAATAGGGAGAATTGCCCATGTAATATATTATTATAATATATATATTATATTCTTTATTTTTCGGACAACAATGATCCAACGTGTTAGTAAACAATAATATAACTTTTTTACTAGTGTTAGTAGTTACAAAAAAAATACAATAGAGAAGACAGTTTTTAAAGTATTGTGAAAAGGACATCCCCAAATTAATTTGTTGTGATTGTCCTTCTCACAAAACCTTTAATAACCGGAGAGTCAATATTTAGAATGCTGTTGCCACTCGCCCGCAACCTGGACAACAGCGACGCGGTTTTCTTGCGAATGACGGCGTGGAAGCCGTCAGTTCGGTTTTGCGCAAACATGGTAGAAGCGCTGCACCATCGTGGCAGTCCCAACAGCATCCTAAAAATATTATTATACTGAATGCGTAGGTCATCCAGCGTTCTTTTGGTATAGTTGACCCAAAGATTCCCCGTGTAAATGCACTGGCAATATGCCTTAAAAAGTGTTATTTTTACCAGATTGCTACACCGAGCGAATCTTCGGGTCAACATGTTACCTCGAACCAACCCCCCCCCTCCTCGTAATTTTATTAACATCATTATTTTTCGGCAACTATACAGTCTATATGTAGTAGAGTGTAAATATGTGTATAGTGCGATGTTTATCATCTGCCAGTCGTCACGTGATGATGGCTCAATTTTTTTCACTAATTCAATACTATGCAGTAATATAGACCCAAGAAAAGTATTAAAAGTTAGATTAAACTACTATCTATATATAGTATATATCTATATCTATATATAGTATCTGCTTGCTAAAACTCTAACAAATTTCTACTACAGTTCAAACGTCCGTTTCTGTTAACAAATTTCTACTACAGTTCAAACGTCCGTTTCTGTCGCAGTCATGATATGACGTCATTTACCACTGTTTGTGCTTTTTAGCCCCAAAATAGTATAAATAAAATTATTGTTCAGGCTTTATTCAAGCAGAAATCGCACTTATTTATTTTACCTTAGTGAGATTTCAAGCACTTAGCAAAGAATAGATTTTATTCACACACTTAGTATTTTTCGTCACTCACGGCATTTTCGAAGAGGACGACGTTTTGAGTTTGCTTTCCGTTCCAACAAAAAAACGCAACATAAAATAATTATTTGTGAATTATGTAACGCACTCCTACATAACTTATATTAAAATAATGGATACGTTTTGAATTACGTGCATATTCCCTAGGCGTGCTTCAGTATAAAAGAGTTAATATCCAACATAAAATCGTTTATCTCAATTATTTCATATTAGCAGGAAAGTTTTAAAAACTAGATACTTGAAATTATAAGATTAATAAACAGGGTGGATTTTTGAGATGGGGCAGTAAGGGGAGCTACCTTAACCGTTGTAGCTACGGGAAAACGGTCTTAAGAGACTATTCTTATCTCTTTGCGAAATTTTGATCTGCATTCACAGATTTAGAAAAAAATATACAGTCAGCAGGAAAATGGGCAATTTTCACAAAAACTTTTTTTTATGCCAATTGATCCTCTTTCTTTTAAGAATTCTCTATTGGAACAATTGAGGTTTTTGATCCTTATAAGAAACGGGATCGAATGACATAAAAAAAAAATTAAGTGAAACTTACAAATAGTAATACTAATTATAATTCCGTAACGCTCTCGTCACTTCCGTAACGCTCTCGTCATGCATTCACCAGCTTACTCCCCAATTCAAGCGTGCCTAAAGAAATTTACTTTTTTACATAGATATTGTTCTATTCTCTATGTATAGAGATGTCCTTAAGTTCGTTAAGTTCAGACAGAAGTGACATTTGCTACAGAAGTGACATTTGGTAGCTTTATTACCCGGGTGCTATGGTCGATAACATGGGTGTCGAAAGAAGATGCGATATTGAATATTTGAATGGACAGAGCTTGCTTGGACTCTACCTAGCTCATAGTTTGAAAAACAAGCCATTTACTAAAACTTAGTTCAAAAACATACCCTTGTTCTTTCTTCGAAACCATCAAGCTCTTGTATGTTTTTTTTTTTTCACTATTTCCTATAGTTTAAGTTTTCATCGGGTTTATTTATTTATCCATATGGCAACTACAACCCGTAACTTAGGTTTCGTTCCGATTATAACCCTAAAGGGTAATCGCACAACACAAGCAACAATAATGATGACAACTATAATAACTACAGAGTCTACAATAAACCAATATTGTAGCTATAATATTGTAGACTCTGTAGTCACATCGCCAGCCTAGAATCATGTGTGCGTTTCAACTTATATTTCCATCAAACGCGACTTATCTTCTACACAGGTACTTATTTCTAGAATATTATACGTTATGAACCGCTTCCTTTCTAGTTCAGGCATAAAGTTAGCCTCATTTTCCGCTCGCTGATTAGTTGGGAAGCAGTTGTTGGTAACACTAAGTCTAGTTCAGTGCAGTCAGTGCAAGTTACACCGCCGCCAGCCGGGCGAACAATTGCAAAGTGTCCTCCAACCACTAATTACCCCTCTATTCATCAACATTGCTTAAGGGGATGCGCTAAGGTAGCCCGCGAAATGCAAATTATCTTACGTTTTTTGCAATTTGCGGGTCAGTAACAGGTTGTATGTTGATCTAAATATGACTCGCGAACGTTAAAAATATATGGCTTTACAGAATTATAATCATTAGAATTAGCAATACAACTAACTCTTCGTAGAATCCTATTGAATGACTATTTCATGAAATAGTCATTTAAGGCGACGATAACCGACTTTTAATGATTTTATACTGAAGATCACGTCTAAACGAGTAGTGTTAATGATTTGAAAAAAAAAATTGAGCATTTTCTCAATAACTTAATATGTGAATATTTTAGATTATGTTTATATTTCATAGTGTAATTAATTTATAAAGTTATATCTAACGTGGATAAAAAACTGAGAATGGCGCAAAATTTACCAAGCGTATTTTTCTGAAACCTTCACGAGTTTAAAGATAATTTAATTATTGATCTTTTAATAAAACGCGTCATACTACGCGTTTTATTAAAATACCTTTTGTTTTGTGTATAATAAAATAATAATGCGTCAAATTGGGGACATCGCTCCTTGATGGGCGAGTCCTATTACTGGCTGAACGTACGACGCGTTGCGTGAGCTCAAGTACAGAATACGCAAGCTAACCACTCAAGGTCACTGGCATATATCTGCATCATAATAGAATTCTACGAACTTAGAGAGTTACGCCATATTTGTGACGTCCACGAATCATATAATATTTAGATCAACATACAACCTGACACAGACCTGCAAATTGCAGAAAAACTAAGAACATTTGTATTTCACGGGCTACCTTAGCGCATCCACCTCAATGTTATGATCACATAACATTAAGGGTGTATTTAGGGTATGTTGAAACAGTTGCTAATCATCAGATTAGCAACTGTTTAGACATACATTTTAGATGCTTTTTTAAACGTCTCTTATCTTTAAGCAACGTTTATAAATAAACCCTTTAGAGTTTAGAGCAATTTGCATTGTTAATACTGATGCTGTTTGCGTTGAACAACCTTAATTTTTATTTGCGATCTATTACTACCAGACGGTCTAGGCAAGGTCACATTTTATTAGCAATCATTTGAAGGAATTTATTTGTGCATAAAGCGTTAATAAATAAAAATAAATTCATCCCAACTACGGAGCCCTTCATTATGCGTGGTCCGACACGCACTTGGGCGGTTTTTTTAATTTTATTATGGAATTGACACAATCTACTGAAAACCAGTCAGTCCTGTTGGATGTCGTTGTGCTATGAAAGCGATTACCTAGGCCATCAGGTGATGCAAAAAGGGGACTCCTTGGATTTTTGCGGAAAATTTACTCTCGTTCTGGTTTTGCCACGTCATCACATCGTCCAATGATTTATTTTTCTGCGAGTTTTCCGGTGAATTGACTCGTGGTATATGAGTAAATTCACCGGAAAACTCGCAGAAAAATAAATCATTGGACGACGATTTCCCCTAGTTTTCTAATTTATGGGGCCATATTATCCACATGGCGAGAACCGAGAACGCTAAGTGTAAGTTGCATCGCCGCGTCGTTAAGGCTCGTGCAGACTCGCGCGATATCGCGGGCAGACAGGCAGCGCAGGCCTTGGCGCGCCCGCGATATCGCTCCAGTGTTTACGAGCCTTTAACGTCCCGTTCACGCCGAATCCCACCCACTGTTTGCAGATGGTTTGCAGGCTGCTTATCACATATTTCAACGTACACCGTACGATTTGCACACATATCAGCCTATGCCAAGCTATAATACCAGCCTATACCTTGTTCCACTGCAAGACAAAGTCTTCAGAAACAAAAGAGGCATGGGCAATGATTGACCACGTCTGCTCAAGGCAAATCGAAGAGAGCGTTTTCGCCGTACGCCATTTCATACAAACTTTCAAGCCCTTTTTCGATTTGACTGAACCGATTTTAATAAAAATTCATACGCATATGCAGGATACAAAGGTCTAAAAAGTTAGTAAAGAACCTTTTCGAAATATCTTATTTAAAAACAGATAACTGGAAATCTCAGTTTCTATGGAAAATTCGAAAAAAATCGGTCTAATTTGACTTTAACACAATTTTTTGAAAATGTTCGGTTCAGTCATTTCGAAAAACAAGGGCTTGAAAGTTTGTATGAAATGCCTTAAGTCGTAAACGCTCTTAAGCCCGTGGTCACGATGTTTTCTTCAAAGTGTGTCAGTATGGTATTCAAAGTAAAGTAAGAAAAGTAAGTAAGTAATTTGAGAACAACACCGCTGGGCATTATACAAACTACTATTAATATAAACTACTAATAATAGAAACTACTATTAATACACAACTTTTGTTTTTCCATTATTATTAAGAACTATACATTTTTAATCATTTATTACAATCTAGCCTAAGGGCTATATTTTACCAGGACACCATGGCGGCGCAACCAGTCGCCGCTACCAACAAAATGTATACAGCTCTATACAGACTTACTCACCTGGTGTCCGTTTGGTTGCGCAACCAATTTGGCAGCGCGACCAGCTCGGACGCGTGCACAGAATGTTACTGGTTGCGCCACCACCCTGGTCGCGCCACCACTAATTACTTATTTACACAGTCCGGCCGCCAGTGACGCCCCAACTCTCTTTTCCTACATACATTCAACAGTAGTGCTATCTTTTCGAGGTCCATTTTGATACTGTCTCAGTATGGTGTGGCGACTCTGGTGTCTGTATGGTGTCTAATAGTTTCGTGGCTTACGGACACCACGGTGGCGCGACTGGATGCGCCGCCATGGTGTCCCGGTAAAATATAGCCCTAAAGACTAATAAGCAATTTAACTCTTAACTTATTATTTTACGTGTTAGATTACGGTATAACTAAGAATAGTGTCAATTTGCACTTTTACACAATTCCGTTGCACTTTCTTAGGGTCTGATAATAATTAATAAAAACACTTTGTTCAAGTGTTAGATCAGGTACCGACATGTAGCACAGCATTGATAGACTATTATTCATTCCCAATTTATACACTGCACTAACTCAAATAAATAGTTTAGTTCTCTTTAGCCTACGCACTATGTCCGTGTCTAGCAGCTGGATTGCCCCGACATTCTAACATAATACTAACTGAAACATTAATTAAACTCGTCACTTGACCTCGAATCCACTGAAAGTTCGGGGTAACGTAAACTATGTAGGTTATGTGCGTAGTTACTACAGCAGTGTGTATCTGAAGTGTGCTAGTGTGTCTATGTATATCATCTGTCGGCTTGTCGCCACCTCAGAATAATTAAACCATTATTCTGAGGTCACCACAGACAGCAAGAGGCATGCGTTTTGAACGGGTTACCGCGCATTGCAAAATGCATTCATCCGAACGCCACATGTTCAGATAATTGTGTAAGTAACACGTCACACACAATGGTAATCGATCGCAATGCCTTTCATTTCGACAGACCAAGGGCCTAGACATTTAATAACTAAATTAGAAAATTAAGTGAAAAGTAAAAAAATAAAAAATAATAATAAAACCTAACTACATTCGATTAGCGATGACGCTAGTAGAAAAGCCAAAAAATGTATGGGGTTGACATTTAAAGATATAGAAATGTCACGTGACCATAGGTCAACAAATAGAAATTAGCTAGACAATGTTATCATCATTCGATTCCATGAAACGAATCCACAACGTCGAACGAAAACTTCCATAGAGATGCACAGCCAAGTGGCACTTTTTGACAAGCGCTATCGCCTGCCAATCGGACTTCGATATCGTTGAAACGATAGCGATTGTAGAAATAGAAACGAATGCCATTAGTCTATGCCCTCAGCCACGTTTATTGCGTTATTTACGTTGTTGAGCAGACGAATGTTGTCAAACCTATGAAGGAATGGATGTCAAAATGAAAGGCATTGGATTGATTGTCATTTTATATGTGCAGTTACCAAATTACCCGGGTTGGGTCCGCAACCGAACAATCAGTAAGCAAAATGGCCCTCAAGCTCACGGTTCAACTTGAAGTAGCGCACGGAATCGGCTCGAGACTTAAATTTGAAAGGAATTCTGACAGCACCTGGCGACTTGGAAAACTTCAAACAGACTCCGCATTCAGGTGGCCGCACCAAAGATACCTAATCTTCACAGGTGGGGTTTCTTGGATGGTTCCGATCTATGATGTACATAGGTATTATATGTAGCGTCTGCCCGCCGACCATGAACCACCTTATATCTTCACATTCACATACATTCACACACACATACTCATACAATCACACATCCAAAACACTCATGCACACTCAACAGCACATACACACTCATGCACACGCTCACACAAGTTCACATAATTATAATTTGTCTTTTTACTGTATTTTTTGTTGTTTTATACTGTTTTTTATTGTGTTTTAAGTAAGTACTTACTGTTGTGAAGGAGCGGAGTCCTCTAATACAGGCATTGCTTAAATGAAGACTCCAAACCCAAAATTGTTCATGTATAATTTTTTGGACACAATAAACGTTATTATTATTATTTTGACATTTATTTTATTTTCTCGGCTAGCCGGGAAGAACTGATAACACGGGCCTAAGCCAAGTGATTATCAGGTGGATTAAGTGCGGTCATGTGCAGAAAGTTGCACGGAAGATGGTTGCGTATTTATGTTTTGATGTGGGTTTTCTGATTCACATTGCAGAAACTTTCTCACGAGTCTGCATGTGTTTAGTATGGCTGCTTTCTGCAGCAGATGATACGTATTTGGAGGTAAGTTGAGAGAATTAAAGGACTGGTGAAGTTGTTTCGGTATGACTCCTGTTGTAGATAATACTATTGGTACTATTGTAACTTTTTGCAAATGCCAAAGTCGGGCGACTTCATCTTTTAATTCTGTGTATTTGCTCAGTTTCTCTGCTATTGTTGTCTGCAAGTTATGTGTATTTGGTATAGCAATATCTATTAAATATCCAGTTTTGTTTATCTTGTTTATTAGTGTAATATCTGGTCTATTGAAATGAATTGTTCGATCGGTAAGAATGGCGCGGTCAAAATATAGTTTTGTTGAAGGGTTCTCTAATACAGTTTCTGGATGGTATTTGTAGTATGGTGTAACGGAGTCTATAAGTTTGTACTGGTGTGCTAATTTTTGGTGTATGATGTTGGCTACTTGATCGTGTCTGTGTTTGTAGTCTGTTTGGGCTATTGACTTGCACGCGCCTGTGATATGCTGAATCGTTTCTGGAGAACTATTGCATTTCCTACATGTGTCATTATTTAAATTCTTTATTATAAACTTCCTATAATTTTTGGTTTCAATTACCTGGTCCTGTATAGCAAGCATAAACCCTTCAGTCTCCGGGAAGAGTTCGCCTCGATTTAACCACGCGTTCGACGCCTCTTTGTCGACATTTATGTGGCATAAGTCTTGGCGATGTCTTCCATGTAGAGATTTCTGGGTCCATTCTAAAAGCTTAATTTTGTCATCGATTATTTTCTCATTTCTCTGTTCAGATGTATCTTTTAAATTTAGGGGTGTTAAGTGTTGGTCGTTGTGTGTTATGATTTTGTGAAGAATAGAAGTTTCGGTTTTTGAAATAAAGAATTGTCTAAGTGCTTTTATCTGTCTGTTGTGTAGGTTTAGGATGTCAATTAGTCCTCTACCTCCTTCTTTCCGCGGCAGTGTTAATCTCTGCTGACAGGATCGTGGATGGTGTTTGCGGAATTTGGTCATTGTGGTATTAATTTTTCGTTGAAGGTTTTTCAGATCAGTTTTGGTCCAATTGATTATCCCAAAAGAATATGTGAGAACGGGTATAGCGAAGGTGTTAATCGCTTTGATAGTATTTCTGGAATATAGTTGCGTTTTCAGAATTGTATTTAGTCTGTGTTGAAATTGTAGTGTTAATTTTTGTTTAGTTTCTTTATAGTGTATCTGTCGTGATTGTGTGTAGCCTAGGTATTTATAACTATCTTGTTCCTCTAATGGTTCTATCTGTTCTCCTGTTCCTAAAGTGTATTGGTGTTGGTAACTCTGTCCTGCTCTAATTGAATTTATTTTACATTTATCTATGCCGAATTCCATTTTAATATCGTTTGAGAATTCTTCTGTTAAGTTTGCTAATTCATAGAGTTGAGTCTCACTTTTGGCGTATAGTTTAATATCATCCATGTACAACAGATGATTTAATTCTATTTGTTGAACCTCAGTATGACCTTCGGTAGTTGTATTTTTTAATGGGATTCCTAAAGTAGTTGCGTTTAGTATATTAGATAGGGGATTTAGGGCAAGACAGAACCACAGTGGGCTTAAAGCATCTCCCTGAAAGATACCTCTTTGAATTTTTATTGGGCTGGTGTCTACTGTTTTAGTAGGGGAAGTTAGTCTAAGTACAGTGGTCCAGGTTGTCATCGTGACCTTCAGGAATGTTACTATTGTTGGGTGTATTTTGTATATCTCTAAGATTTTTGCAAGCCACGAATGGGGAACAGAGTCGTAAGCTTTTTTGTAGTCAATATACATGCTAAACAGATCGGTTTTCGTTTTTTGAGTTTTTTTAAGGATTACTGAGTCTATGATTAATTGTTCCTTGCAGCCTTGGCTAAATTTCCGACATCCCTTCTGTTGTTCAGTTAAGATGTTATTAGTGTCAATGTGTTGATATATTAATTCAGATATACAAGTCGTGATAATTTTGTACAAGGTCTGCAAGCATGTTATAGGTCGATATTTTGCTGGGTTAGAGAGGTCATTACGATCTTTAGGTATCATAAAAGTTGTACCTGAAGTTACGTAGGATGGTATTGTTTTAGGGTCCTGGATGAATGTATTTATGTGATTATATAGAAAACTATGGATTGATGTAAATTTTTTGTACCAATAACTATGGATGTTATCGGAACCGGGTGCTTTCCAGTTATGTAAACGAGAAAGTACTTTATGGAAAATTTCTGGGGATATATGCTCAAATGTCATTGGCTGAATATTTGTGTTGCTGTTTGTCAGTTCTGTTTGTATCCAATCTGCTTGGTCATTATGTTCGATTGGTTGTTCCCAAATTCCTGCCCAGAAGTTTTGTAACGTTTCTGAGTCAGGGTTGTTATTATCATCATTATTTGGGTTGTTATCCTGAAAGTTAGATGTCGCCTGTCTAATATTGCGGTAGAAAAGTTTTTCATTGTGGGTGAATTTAGTGTTTTGTAGTTTTCTTTGGGTACATGCTTTGTATCGTTGTAGTCGGCCTGTTACGACTGACAGTTTTTGTTTAAGTGTGTCTAATGTGTGAGCTATTTGTGTATTTGGTTCTTCATGAACAGTGTGAATTCTATATTGGTCTATTATATTGTTAACGTGTTTAATTACTTTCCTACTTCTATTCCCATTAATGAATTGAGTCATTTTAGCTATCTTTGATCGTAAATCATTTAATTTCCGTTCTAATCGTGTCTCCCAATTAGGTTTATATTCTTTTTTTGCCCTTTGGGGGACTACTCTTGGTTGAAGGGTTATCTTTGCTCCGTTAGCTTTAGCTGCAGCCCATGCAGCACAATATATAGTAGTCTGTAAAGTATAGAAGTCAGTTTCTTTATTAACATTTTCAGGTAAAATTATTTTGTTTAGGTAGCTAAAAGCCTTCTAAAAAACTTGCCCGTATAGTTATACGGGCAAGTTTTTTAGAAGGTTTTTGTTTGGGAATATAAATTCTATTTGTAGGACTAGTTTCTTTATAATATTGGAATGCTTGTTGGAAGGTCTCATCTATTAGTTGGTCCCTATCTAGGTTCACTTGTTGGTTAGGTAGAATTTCTTCTGCAGTGTTCATTTCTGTATGATTTAAAGTAAGTGAAGATTCTTGTGTGGAGTTCATGTCAATGCGGTCTACAAATTGAATTTCAGAATTACTGCTGTGGTTTGGGTTTACTATCGTCGTTTCGTTAGTGAAGTTGCTAAAATTAAGATTATCTAGTCGTAATTCTTCAGATATTTCTAGTTTTATTGAATTTAATCTGTCATTAGTGATGTAATTATTGTTTATAATTGCTCTCCTCTGATCAGCTATTCGTTGTTCGTTTAGATGAGCAAGTGTAGGAAAGCTGTTGATAAAATCTTCATACATGCGTCTTCTATATACGGTTTCGTTTCTACCTAAATCTGTAACTCGATAATAAGACCGCATGATAGCTTCATTTTGTTCACTGGTCCATCTCATTCGAGTTTGTCTTCTATTTTTAGTAGTACTATGTGTTTCTGGGGTTCTAGGTTGCATTTGGGTAGATTGTGTAGGTGTAAGTATTGGTTGTACATGGTCGATAGAGTTTTGTGACTGTTGGTTGGAATGATTATGTTGTAAACGATCTAATTCTTCTTTAACGTCGTTTCGTATCTCCTCTATAGTTTTTTGTGGTAGTAATTTATTGTTTATTATGGCTCTACGTTGGTCTCCTATTCTCTGTCAACTAACCTGCATGTCCGGGTATTTTTCTATAAATTTTAGGTGGAGCGGTTCAAGATAGGTTTTTCTGTCTGTATCTAGTGCGGTCAATTGCAGATAAGTGCGCAGTATGAACTTATTCATTTCAGGTGTCCATCGTCTGCGCGTAATTGGGGCGCTTGTAGTGGGTGTAAGCTCAGAGTCAAGGTTGACTTCCTGCACAACACTATCAAGCGTGCTGGTGGTGGACAAGCTAGCTGTTCTTCTTGTCATGTAGGAGGGGCGAGTCGAAGGGATGGATGAAAATAATGAAATAGTATCATCGCCCGTGGAATCGGCTGTGGCTTCTACGTAATGAGCCCGCCTGTTCAACTCACTACGACCAGCTGTAACAATTTTTTCGGTGGAAGCCCGCTTGCTCAACTCCTCACCGCCGATGGTTCGCATGCTGTGGCACCTAGCATCGGCTCCAGATGCGCCCCGGCGCTCCCCGGGAAGCGACCGTAAATTATATACTCTCTTATTACTCATCTCCATAAAGGGTTACCTTTCCTTGTTAGCCGCGTAAGTTTATTGTACAGTACGCGTGTCCGCCCCCCACGTAGCTAGGTGTTCAGCTTGGACGTCAGGTAGGATTTTAGGGGGCTTATTATTATTATTATTATGATCTTGCGCCGCGCGCCGTTTCAACTATATACGTGAGGGCCTAATAACTGCCTCAACGTTGCTGTGTACTAGGCCAAAAATAGTACATTTTGATACTAGTGGAGAATGTTTGTTATTACATTCGAGGCGGAATTAACACCCGAGCCGTAGGCGAGATTGTTTTTGAGCCGAGAACTGCAATAACAAATGTCCACGTGTATCAAACGACGTTTTTCAATACACTTTTGAAGAAATAAAATAAAATAACAAAAATATTTTTGTCATGAAATATTAGGGAACTGATTTAATTTTCTTATTTTTTTTCGCGCTTTGCTTTCGCCAGGTTGAAGGAGAAGCAAAGGTACAAAGCCGATAAACAGCCTAATAATTATGAAAAATAGAAAATTCAAATATTTTTGAGTTGAGAACACAAATAAATGTTAATTTGTTCCTAAACGTTTTTTTTATTGTAATAATCTTGGTAGGTATTCTATTTATTAACATTATTTAAATATTCCAAAAATATTAACGCCGTAAAGACGCATATTTGCCGAGATTAAAAAAAAATCACCTCCGAATAGAGAGGACCTGGCGCGAGACAGTGTGACAATAGAGGCATTGAAAATTTGGACTAAGTATAGGTATAAGTTATCTGTGGAAATTTTGATTCCCGCACACGTGTTGGAAAATAAGAAATCGCACGCGTGTGAAATACGCATTGTGAACTTAATCGTAGTGCGATATGAACCAGTTTTCGAGGAAGTATATTGAAAAACAATTTTACCTCTTTTTGAACGATTTTTGCCACTCTACCGGTACTACTACAAGGTAAGAAAAAGAGTGTGTTCACTGTGAGCTTTCATCCACACGGCTGAGACATGCGCGGCAAATCATTCAAACTTCGAAGCGTATGCCGCGCTGTACGCACCTTTAGGTAGGTACTACTAACATTTGACGTTTGTGTGCTAGCTTCAGGAACGCAAGGAACGCCACCTTTGACAATAAAGCACCTTGGTCTCCTATTTGCTGATCACAACCTACTTTGATGTAGTTTTCACTGCAGTACCTGTGAAAAATGTTTTTCACAGGTACTGCAGTGAAAACTACACTAATTGACCGCTATCCCGTAAAGGCTTCTACAGAGCGGCGCGACTCGCGACGCGACACAAAGGCACCACTCGTCGCGCGACACGCGGGGCCTTTGTGTCACGTCGCGTGTCGCGCCGCTCTGTAGAAGCCTTTACGGGATAGCGGTCAATACCTAAATAAATAGTATCAAACGTTCGTGATTTCATGTTGATCAGTAAATTAACTAAATAAGTAAGTACATATATTAAATAAATGCTCAGGCGATTATTATATCTCTTTATAATATCTGATAAATTATGCTTATTTAGTAAGCTGGTTAGGAACAACCCATTTAAACGTCAATATTTTTTTAAGCTAGTTAATGTCGGTCTTTCTGTTTCATAGCCGACTACTCTGAGAATAAACAATGATACAAACTCAGAGGTCAAAGCTACCTGCCAGGGTTACGAGTCTGTCCGAAAAGGATATCGTGGCCCTGGCACACAGGCATTTGAAGGAACACGGTGGGTTTTAGTCAGTAAAAGTCTGACACTCCCTCCCGCTCCGCCCAGAGAAGTTATTTGATAATTTCCCACCCAAAAAAAAAAAAAAAATGAGGTCAAAGCTAACTTGCCAAGGTAGGTCCGTGGATGGGCGACTATCCATTTCATACCGAGACCCCTTGCCTTGGAAAGCACATAATGCAGTTAGTTCCGGCTGTCTTTCGTAGATCTTCGATCAATCTTTACGAGTAGTCTGAAGCTCGAAAGTCGAGTCGACAACCAGTCTTGCCAAGGGGTATTGTGTTACCAAGAAACTGGGTTGTGGAGGTCAGATAGGCAGCCGCTCCATGTAAAATATTGTATTCAGCTGCGTCCGGTAAGACTGGAAACTGACCACAACAAAGTCAAAGTCAAATTGTTTATTTAAAATAGCCACATAAAAGGCACTCAATATTTACAAAAATATTGAAATGATTCTAGTCGCCCCTTCCAAAATGTAGTTTCGTATGGAGAAGAATTGGCAAGAAACTCCACCGTTACTCTTTTAAAATTTTGTACAATATTTTTAATAGGTACATTAATTACCTACATAATTATATGTGAAGACCGATGCACCTAGAATAAAATTACTATACCACAATTATAGGTAATAAAAAGAGTTAAGAATAAAGCAATGACAGATAAATTAATTATGTGATAGATACATGGTGCACACATATTAAAAAAACTGTAAAAAAAAAACCTAAAAAATAACAATATCAGTGTGAGTTAAGGTCATCACAATTAAAAAAAAATTTCATAAAAATAATAAATTGTACAATTAAAATAGCAGCCTGTTTGATTTTGTCTAGACTCTAGATTGTCCTAAGGAGCAGGACCAGCATGTTTCCAAGCATTTTTATCTTGGATATAATCCTCTAATTTGTAATATGCTTGTTTACAAAGAGTTCTTTTAATATGACATAGTTGGGACAAGGCTAGGCAGGTGATGATGACCTTACTTCTCTGTTATTAGAACATTAATTAATACAAGCAAATAGTATGGAGATACTTACACATACAACATGTCCTAGAATTAACGCACAACCTCTTAAGGGGTCTTTGTACTCATCATTATCAACAACTTTTACTATGGGACCAACCTTGAAATCGCGAAAAAAAAATCAGTTCTTCCCTACATTTTGACGAGTTATGAGAATATAAATGTATGAACCCGCAGAACTATTTCGCGATTTCAAGTTTGGTCCCAAAGTAAATTTTGTTCATAATGATGAGTACAATGACCCCTTAAGAGGTTGTGCGTTAATTCTGGGACATGTTGTATACTACTATAATACATTCGAGGCATAAATCAAGCGTCAGATTGACCTACTTACTTCGAAAAATTCTTATCAGATAATAATCTACGTACCAAATGTATTGACACGCAAAAGCTTAGATTAAAATCATCCCCAAAAATTAGGGTTGATCTGTCTGCGCTATTACACCACCTGTTACAACCCCCCTGGGTATAATCCCTATTGGCTCCAGATAATAAATTATTTTTGGCCGCGCACACGATAGTAATAGATACTCAATCCTATTTATTTGACTGAGGGCTGAATTTTCTGTGTAGTAGTTACAATGTCTCTCGTTTTTAATTTAATCCGTTTAATGCGATTTAAATTATTGTGCTTAAATAAAGGTAAGCAAATAGAACATGTGTTATACAAATAATTGTATTTGTAAATCTGTAGGGATGAAACACGGTTTTGAGAATTAAGTTGTAACGGTTAATGAACAGAAATAACAGAGTTATTAATCTTTTTGTTTTGCCAATTATTTAAGCATTGCAGTAAGAATGATCGTGCCAGAAATCAAACTCACAAAGTACGATAAAAGATGTGAAACTACATTACAAGCAAGAAAGTGTATTCTTCCTGAAGAATATCTTTGTATTCGGCTTCGGTTTGCTTTCTCAGGGCAAGATTCACAGATCGACTTTGACTTTGTTTAGTAAACATAGAGTTTCAAACGAATATGAAACTTACACACACGAAATAATGTTTATACTCATCTAAGATTCCGTTTCTTGCCGGACGTAAAGAATAGCACCATCCATTTCTTCCTGTGGGTGTCGTAAAAAGTGACTAAGGGACTTACTAGAGAATGGGCAGCAGCGTTCTATATGCATTTTAAAAAAAAAAGATGTTCTTCCACTTCGTTCGGTTCTCGGCTTCTCTCAGAGCGACCGTAACAGAGAGTCCAGTGAGGGCGGTTACTTGCTCTGACGAGCGGTTAAGTCACCGGCCGTGAGGTCTTTTCCCTTCTACCTTGTCCAAATTATTAATAAAAATTAAAAATAATTATATAGAAATAAAGTTCACATTCGTGTGAGACGTTTACTTTACTTAGTAAAGTAAAGTCAAAGTGCGGTCTGTGAGTGTTGCTCTCTCACTCGACCAAAGTGCGGTCTGTGAATGTTGGTTTCTAGTCGTAGATATCCCCCGGCCATGCGACTTCTGATATTTAAGTTACTACGACCATGTTAGTGTACATTAGAGGTATTTTGATTTCAAAATCAAAATATTTTATTTCACATGGCCTACATGGGCACTTACGAAACATCAAAAGTTAGGTACATCGTCCAATTGGTCGTTTCCTAAGGAGAGAGAAAAAAAAAGGAAAAAGAAAACCGGCAAGAAATTCCACGGTTAGTTTAAAAGAAAAATTTGGGTTTAACAATGTTTGGGTTGGGGAGAAGCTCGTGGCTAAGAAATCAGGTTAAGCTACGCTTAACAGGGTTGGTGCGTAGATGGGTGACCATATTTACACACCGAGACTCCTCCGTGTCTCGGAAAGCACGTTAAGCCGTTGGTCCCGGCTGTCATTCGTGGATCTTTGACAATCGTTAGGGGTCGCCTAATTTATTATAACCCCAAAAGTCTGACAACCAGTCTTACCAAGCGGTATTTTCCCCAGTTACTACTGGGTTGTGGAGGTCAGATAGGCAGTCGCTCCATGTACTGGTATTCAACTGCGTCCGGTTAGACTGGAAGCTGACCTCAACAGGTCAGAAAAGGCGGGCAGAAGATGATGATATTAAAAGGCGGGCAGAAGATGATGATATTAAAAGGCGGGCAGATGATGCTGGTATTAAAAGGCGGGCAGATGATGATGGTATTAAAAGGCGGGCAGATGATGTACATATTAAAAGGCGGGCAGATGATGATGATATTAAAAGGCGGGCAGATGATGATGATATTAAAAGGCGGGCAGATGATGAAGGTATTAAAAAGCAGGCAGATGATGATGGTATTACTCAAATAGATAAATTATGCAATCAGATATTATTAGATAGAAGTATCAGCACAATGTCCGCCTTTTCCTGACTACGGCGAATGAAAAAAAAAACACGAAGCACAAAGTCAAAAATGTGACTATGTCGGGTTAGGACTCAAAGTCAAAAAAGGAAACTTTGTAAGTCAAGAAACGGCCGCACATTCATCCGATACTTTTGATTATATTATCGCTTCGGAGTAGACCCACTGAAGTGAGTGTTGAAGTTGGTAGAGCTAGTTAAAATAGATATTATTTACTAACTACTACACCTACCACCCACCCCCCACCCACCCAACTACCCACCACCCACCTACTACTATTATTTACAACTTTTTTTTTATCTTTGTTAAACTGAATAATATTAATTTTGATTTCCTTTATTTCACTATATTACATATAAATTACATTTTTAAATTTAGGAATATAAACAAAAATATAAAAACATTTAAAAATATAAAAAATAGTGATTCGCCGGTATCCGGAGCAGGAAATTATTGTTATTATTATGGAATACTGTGTGAGTGATTTAAATGTTTTATGAAGCAAACTGAAAAAACGAGTGTGCTTTAGACCACACGATTGAAGTAAAACAGAAATCACCGTTCGCTAGCAAAAGAAGTTTTACTTCAAAAAAGCTGCGGTCTTGTGAGTGTGTGCCAATGTTTATAAGGTGGGCAAAATCTCAATGGCAATGCCAAGATGTAGAACAGCGTACTGCCATAAAAACTCTAGTCGAATGGCAGTAACTTAGAATATATTATTCTAAGGGCAGTAAAGATATTCAATAATATACCAAAGGTTATTAGAGAACTGCGAACCAGCTTATTTAAAAAAACATCCCAGAGCATAGCTTATTGAAAATTGTTTTTATACCATTAAGGAATTTATGGAGTTTTTAAACCCTTCAGGTTTTCAACTGAGAACCTATACCGGATTTCGGATCTTCTGACCGTTAGAAAGCTTTACGTACTTAATATAATTCTAACTAAGCATAAAACTCTATCGTTCAACCCACAGAAGACAAAAGGCAGAAGGAAAAACACGGTTGCTCCTACTGTGTCGGTAAAGTCTACATTCGCAAAAAGGCAATTCCCTAGGCAATCATCCCATTTATACAATTTTCTTAATAAAGAACTTGATATATACCCACTAACCTACCGCGAATGTAAAAACGCTTTGTCTAAATGGCTTAAGTTAAAAACCTATGACGAAGTGGAAAATATGGTGCAATCAATGAGACTGTAATATTTATATTACGCTATGTTATTTATGGCGCTAATGGAAGTTAATGTTTTTACATTGATTCCGATCCCAAGACTAGTCGCAGGGTTAGCTACATTATTATATAAAACCTAGATAATAATTAATCTCCACCTGTATGAAGTTTGGATTATGACCCTCACCCCCCCACACTTACTCTCACCCACTACTCACTCTCATACACATACTACATACACATTCACCTCCACACCATCTCCTACACACAGAACAGCGCGTTATTTGTCTTTGTTTTATTTGTCTTTTACTCATATAACAATACTGTGTAAGTACCCATTTAGTTCCTGCATTTTTAATTGTATAAGTTCATTTAATATTATGATCAGGTTTAATAACTTAAATACAATTACATAACCTGGGGAAGGGCGGAGTATCCTAAAACAAGCATACTATTTGCTTAAATGGATTCTCCACATTGTAACTAGAATAAGGTATTTAAGTTGAAGCAATAAACTATTTTTATTTTTTTATTATTTTTATGGATTCTAGGACAAAAGAAGCATGACATTAAATTTGACATTTTTTATTTTATTTTATTATAATAATAATATGCTATTGACTTGTAATTTTAATTTCCTTGGTTGTCATTTGAAAGTTGCTATTAGACAATTTGTAATTTAATTATTTTTCTTTGACATTTGTAATTTGATAAGTAGACAATTTTTGATTTAGTACTTTTTTTTTGTGACATAGAAATTTAATTATTTTGTTTATGTATTAGAATCATTGTAACTGTCACAAAATTTGCATGCCGAATGTAGTAGGCAGAATGTGAAGAACTATTGTGTACTTATGTGTTATAAAATCTGTAAAATACCATATTTCACGCAAATAAATGAATCTATCTATGTATCTAAACAGCCAGTGTGAATAAAAAAAAAAACCTATTAAGCGGGAATTGTTGACCAAAAACGAACAAATGTTATTTAAAGTGAACACAATTACAAAACATTACTTTAAAAATATATTTTTGAATTGAATTTCAATATGCTACACATGTATGTACACCATAACACCACCCAATCCACCTATCTACAAAATCGTCGCTCTACAATTACAAATGTGACATATTATAATTAATAGTCGCCAACCCTATCGTGCGCAAGTGTGCGCGACGTGCGGCAGAATGCGCCTGCGATCAATTACATCGAACGAATTAGCGTCATGCTTTGAGTCAGCCCTAGTCAGAGTGATTTTATATGATATAGATCAGAAAGCTAAGCTTTTTATTTGAATGGTGACCATAGCAAAATTAAGTTTACAATATGACATGACTGTTTTGTCTTCGGTACCCGCGCACCTCCCATTTCTTCCCGTGGGTGTCGTAAAAGGCGACTAAGGGACTTACTAGAGAATGGGCAGCAGCGTTCTCTATGCATTTTTAAACCCATACTGGCCAGCTTTAAGGTTTTGAATACTAGGCTTTTAGCAATTTTTTTTTTTTTCTTATTTTTATTTCTGGTTATTAAATAAACTTCATAGTCTTAAAATATGATTGCAATTTGGCTACTTGTATTAGAGTGTGTTTTTTTCGTCAATTTGTATTTTATTTTTGTAATGTGTGTCTTGTTTGTGCAGAATAAACAATTTTTCTTTCTTCTTTCTTTTCTTTCTACTGCGATCGCCAACCCGCCTGCCAAGCGTGGCGATTATGGCTAATCCCTCCCTTTCTGGGGGAGGCCTATGTCCAGCAGCACGTCTTTCGGCTAAAATGATGATGATGAATGACCGCCCACGTGGAAAATTGGTAGATTTTGAGACTGAAAATCCAATAAAAAAAAAGCAGGTGACAATGTTTTTTTTCAGTTTTTGGTATTATTAGGGAACACATTTTAAGTCTTAATACCATTCGATTAATAAAAAAAAACACAGTTACACTTTGTAAATACAAATCTATTAGGAAAAAATTCAAAGTATTTTTTTTTATGAGACCGATTATTTTCTGTTCATGAAACAAGCATTTTTGTATTTTGTAGCACCCACTGGCTTACAAAAAACATTACACCAAAGACTATATCTATAACATTAAAAAGCTTATGTCCATTACAAAACGAACCAAAGGGACAGGGTGAAACCACCTTTCATATTTAAGGCTTCTACATACTGGCGCGACTTGTCGCGTGACGCGACGTGGCACAAAGGCCCCGCGTGTCGCGGGACGAGCGGTGCCTTTATGTCGCGTCGCGTCGCGCGACAAGTCGCCCCGTTCCTATTCACGAAGGCGAACGAGGAATGTATTCAAAAGCCATGAATCGCTAATTGGTCAAAAACAAAAACGAGCGTGTTCTGTACTGCTAACTGTGATTAGTTTCACCTCGGACTATGTTTAAACTACCAACCGGATACATTCAAAGGCACTTACGATCTCACGAAGTATTAGGAAAACCAAGTGCGAAGGAAGGTAGATAGTAAAAGGAAATTCCGTGAACGCCAACGCACTTTAAAAAAAAAAATTAAAAGGCGGATATTTATCATAGACACTCTTGTAGTGTCTTTGGATATTTGTAATGTAAGTATTCTTTTGCTTGACGGTTTTCTATTTTCTTTTCCATAAAACCGTCAAGGTCTTCTGTGCAAAAAAAGCATTTATCCTTAAAGCGATAGTCACTTGTATACGTCCAGTGGATTCATGTGCAATATTGTCTATGTTGGTAGATTGCAGAACCTTTCGCATTTTCCTTTGCGTACTTTTTTCGGCAATTTGTATGTAAAATCACTGGCACATTGTTCGAGAAATGAAATAAATTGTCTTTCCGAAGCTCACTAAATTTACATACAGTTTTAAAACCTTTACTGCCAACGGGGTCTGAATCACCGTCCTTAAGCCGAACCAAATAACCTATTTTCAGTGAAAGACAGATCGCTATTGATGATAGACAGTATAATTATATCTATCCTCGGATGGCGTCTCACAATCATTGATAAATGCTATCTATCTAACGAAAACAATAAGTAGGTTTCTCTACTTCGCCCTCCCGTGCATTCCGTTACAACCAACATCACTTTACAAAACAACATGTATAATTAGTCTTATATTAACTTCTTTGTTTCTTACTTCTAAATAAGTTACTGGATTAAGATATAATTCTATAGAGCCATATTTGTTATGGCTGCGAATCAAAATACAACCTCTTACTGACCTGCAAATTGCAACAAACGTAATAAAATTTGAATTTCGCAGGCTACCTTAGCGCATCCCTCAATTAATCTTGGTTTTTTTTTTACTTAAATTCATGTTGGCATGGTGCTTGCACGGGGGTGTCCCTAAGAGGTTAAATTTCTGTTATTTTTTGCCTAGGGCGCACCGTTTTCGAGATAGTTGAATTTCAATTTTTTTTTATTACTTTAATAAATAAAAAACATCTACCTATGATCATTATTGCATGTACTAAAGAGTTCATTTTAGCTTAGCTACTTTACGTTTATCCCTGCAATTCGGGGAATAGACAAATCTGCCATCTGTAGTACTGTCCTGTCAAACAAATCGTATATTGGGACGCATACTTTGGCATATTCATACAAATAGATAAATATCTGTTGTAGGGGATACACCCTCCCATCAGTAGATAGCGTGGGCCGGTAAGATCCCATAATGTCTCATAGATTATTGGGACGTTAAAACCATTGATAGATATATTTTTCTATCTCCAGTAGGCCAAAACTGGTGATATACATATAGGTTATTTGGTTCGGCCATAAGGGAAACCGCATATTATAAGAACCAAAAATTCGGGCGCATCGTAAACAATCACGTTGCGTAATGAGAAGAGATTTAAGAACGATGATACTCGATGTTTTTACTAAAGCAATACTAAAATCAAAGACATTAAATTATTTACAAATCTCTTTGACTGATAAAAATCTTGCTTAAAAACTAATACCGCCCTTATGAGCCGGGGAATGCAATAAATTTAAAAAAAATACACACGACTTGAGAACCTCCTCCTTTTTGTGAGTCAGTTAAAAATTGAGCCGTCACGGGACGCCTGGCCGATGTGAAACATCGAAATTATTTACACACTACCTACTACATATTAAAGACTGTATAGGTGCGAGGCGTCGCCACGTGGCATGCGTCGCCCCGCCAGCAATCGGTTTTACGTGCGGCTATAGACGTTTTACATCAAAAATTGATTTGATCACGACACGACGGATCTGATTTTTTTTTAAATTGCATTGTCAGTCTTTGTAAATATAAAAGTTTGATGGCAGAAATTCTATGAAATGGAAATTCCATGTGAAATGTAATGGAATTTCGATTTCTAGTACGCAAGTTCAATGGAACAAGGACGACGGAATGTCTATGTTAACTTTGTCACTGGATCAAAGGGGCAATTCCCGTTTGTCCATAGATGAAAATAAAAAATCAAAATCAAATTATTTTATTTCACATAAAACCTTTTTACAAAAAAATAATAACCGACTACCAAAAATTTTAACTTTAATTTCGGAAGTCGGTGTCTTTGGATCTGTATTTGAGTTTTTTGCCACCGACTTTCGAAATTAAAGTTAATTTTCACTTTGTAGTGTTATTTTTGCTAGTCGGTTATAATTTTTTTGTAAAAAGGTTTTTATTTTTCACTTTTTAGTGGGTCAGTTTTGAATTTACCTAAGTTACAGTAGCCTAATGTTAACTGCTCATCACCTTTTACGAAATATTGCTTTTCCCGATGCTGGAACGTTGATTGTTGAGTTCTCCTGGGAAGAACCAGGAGAACTGCCACTCACCATATGCATAGTGACGAGAATAAATTGTTTAATCGCAACCCGTTAAATAGGTACTCATTATTATATTGTTCCGGTGGCCATCTGTGGTCTCCATCATCAGTTCCACTTCACCAAATGGTGCTTTCCGTGAGCAAATGCACGAGTTACTATAAAAAATACCCAAATCGCTATAGGTTTGCATATAAAATTTGAGGGTTTCCCTCGATTTCCATTGGATCCCCTCATCAGATTCTTATTTGGTGGCAATGGGACCACTTCGGGAGTAAACCCTTTCAAAAAAAAAAGAATTTTCAAAATCTGTTAATAATTGACGGAGTAATCGCGTAACAAACATACAAAAAAAAACAGCCGAATTGAGAACCTCCTCCTTTTTGGAAGTCGGTTAAAAATGAAAATAAATGCTTTAGTTGGTTTAAGAAAAGAGCGGTGTTCCTGTTCACTTAAAGCATGAGACCTGATAAAAGAGGACATTTTGCTCGAGAATGCGATACTACGCAAAAACCCCATCTAGACTCATCATCAGCATCATCATCAGTCTATATAGTGGAAGAACAGAGGTGCGATTCAGAAGACGTTTGGATTCTAGACAGTGGCGCCACAGCCCACAAGGTCATGTGTCCACAAATATGTTTTAAAAGCTACATAAACGATGTGGAAAGTCTGTACGTCTAGGAAAAAGGAAATATGTACAAGTATGTGGTAAAGGCAATTTCCAAAGAAGGAATTATTTTCCGCACAACAGGTACGCACGACCCGAAAGGTCCATTATAATGTTCCATTTCCGAAAAAAAACGCACGCGTGTGAAATACATTGCATTGTGAACCTAATCGTAGTGCGATATGAACCAGTTTTCGAGGAAGTGTATTGAAAATATAGTAGTATATAAAATATAATAGTTGCCTAACCTTCCTAGGCAAAGTGACGTTCATACTTAACTCTCGATTTCCGCGATAATCCCTTTGCTTAGGGGAAAAACAGGCGTCCCAAATACCGTTCATCCATCTGCATACACTGATACGAACCCCGCTGTCAGTAGTCACAGACTGACAGGATGATAGTGCGCCACGGCGTCACGTCGCGTCGTCACGTAAACGTCGCGCCGTCGTCACGCTGCGCCAGATAATCCGATTACCTTCAATGTCGACATCTGTCCATGGATCACTTTCACGCGTGACTTTTACACTAGTCATTTTGTTTTAGATTTAAAGTTGATACAGTTTTATTGTTTGAATTATGTTTAAATTTTGGTCGATAGGGTTTGTTAAGCTTATGAATCTCGATTTAAAAGTAGAATAGTATGCAATCTGAAAGTTTTGAATATGCTTGAGCATCAGAATAAGATAAAAGATAAGTTATAATAAAAATGTATTGTTCCAAAAACAGTAATACAGTATTTTTTCCATTTGTTATATCTAAGCAAAAACGGAAAAGATCGTATTCTGCATCTTGTACTAGTTGAAAAAATGTATCACAGGAGACAGGGCCTTCCGTTTAAAATGAGACAACGTATTCACAATGTATGTAAGTAGATGTTTGTTGGATAAGGCTAATAATTACTTAGGTAATAAAAGGATACACGAAGAAGTAGCCTGAACAAGTTGGTAATTAAGAGAAAGTAACTGAAGGTGTGAGTGTGAAAATACACACCTAAGTAATTTTCCTTTCCTAGAGAATGTCTAAAGTACTTTTTTCAGGACAGCAAACGACTGACGCCCTGACTACTTTTTTTAAAGGGTCGCTACATTATTTTGTTTTAAGACGTTTGTGAATAAATATAACGGCACAAGATAGCTTTTACCAGAAGTGGTCATCGTATTAGTGGTTCAGCAGCTTCAATATCAATAATTGCATTCAATTCGTTTTCAATCTTCATAAGAATGACCATGTATCACGCGCACCGATTGCTTTTAAAATGGTTACCCATTCGTCAGCGCAGAGAGTTGAAGGCTCTGTCTATGTTGTTCTCTATTCTCGACAAACTCACTTCTCCTTCTTATCTTACTCTTATATTCAATACTTATGCTCTGCCCATAGTAAAAATCTTCGTTTGTTGCCCGTGGTACTACCAGTATTACTACCAGTAGTACCACGGGTAAAAAAAATCCCGTAGAACTACCAAGCGATCCAGTATTACCACGGGAAGTTTTTTTTACCCGTGTTACACTCCTAATCGACATTTCATAGTTTGACACCTGTCACTTTGACACCTGTTCGTTTGACACTTCTCACTTTGACTTTTGCTAATTAGAAATCCACTAACAATCGTCTTCTACGATGTCCTTCTCATCGCTCTGGTTTCATTCACTCTTCTTTCTTTGTCACTGCGGCCTTCATGTGGAGTGCGCTCTCTCTGAACATCAGGAACGGCAACCAATCGGTTGTCTTATATAGCGAGGGCACGTGAACATAAATACGTACGAAGTTGGCAGAAACATCCCCGCGCTGATTTGCTGGATTCGTTTTCTCCTCTACTGGTCGTTATTTCTCCTGACAAAGTTTATTCTGTTTATTTGTATGTATGTATATATTTATGGTTCCGTGTGGTGCCGGACGTAAAGAATAGCACCGCCCTATTTCTTTCCGTGGGTGTCATAAAAGGCGACTAAGGGACATATCAGAGATTGGGCAGCAGCGTTCTCTATGCATTTTAACACCATACTGCGATCGCCAACCCGCCTGCCAAGCATGGCGATTATGGCAAACCCCTCCCTTTGGGGGAGGCAGTCCAGCAGTGGACGTCTTTCGGCTGAAATGATGATGATATATTTTATGTATTTATCTTGTATTTTATAGTTTATTTCGTGTTATCATATCATTGCTATCCTTTATGTTCTGTAATTTTTATGGTATACATAATAAAGAGTATTCTATTCTATTCTAATCTGTGTTGCACCTGCTATGTTTCCTCTCTGCATCATCCTAAGGTTGACTGGTAGAAAATGCCTCAGGCATTAAATCTGCCAACCACCGCCTTACTTTTAGAGATCACGTCTCTACCCTTGCAAAGGAATCATTCAGGCGCCTGGGATTTGTTTTGTGAAATGCTCGTGTCTTCCGTAAACTAAATGTTATTAGGCTCTTGGACACCACTCTGGTTCAAAGCAAACTCGAGTCGAGTGCGTGGTTTGGCACCCCTATACCACGACCCAAACACTGATGCAGGAAAAAGTCCAGAAAACCTTTCCAAGATTTTTCTTCCAAAGGTTATACAATAATTTATTTCCCTATATGTAACCTACTAACTATCTTTTAGGGATTGGGGTTTAACTCCTTGAATGTGAGAAGAGGCTTTGATCAGCTCACGGTAGCCTGTAAAACCTTTCGTCGTGCAGTTACTATCGTGCAGTACTGTCTTGCAGTACTATCGTGCAGTTTTAGGGTTATTCATACAAAACTGAAAAAAGGGACATTTACAGCCCCCTCTATCCCTTAGCGGCGCCCCCACCCATCAGTACTTTTAATATGCTGTTCAGGACACCTTCCCCAACAACTGTGCCAATATTGGCTTTTACACGAGTTATTTCAAATATTTGGGCTTTTTTGGTCTTCGCTTTATAGCAGATCATCGTGGACGTGGTACGACAGCGGCTCCCCTGACATCATCTGTCATCACAACACAGCCGCCAAGCAACCATCGATGCGTATGGATCGGTTGGATTCACGTGTGAAATATATGGAGGTCAGTGGTTGCATTGGTGGAACTAGGGTGGGACGCTCTGCTAGAGTGACAGTTACTAGCCAGTGTTACTCTTATCCGACCTTTACGGTGAATAAAATTGCCGTGATTAGGGTGAAAATAAACAAACAATTGCCCACGTTTATAATTAAATTCCTTTATTATGTGCTGTCAATCAAACGAAACATATATCGTGGAGTGGTTATTTGATTCACATTAGTTTGTTTAGTTTCCCTAAACTAGCTAGGGATTTTGATTTGATATGGTTCAATTTCACTATTTGTAATATTGCGAACAGGATGGCAAGCAAAATCAATATTGGCTTTTATTTGAATACATATTGGTCCACATACCTAATTACGCCATCCCATCTTCCTGACTCAGCGTGCTGTGCTGGCGCTGCTGCGTCAGCTTCGGTAATAACCTTATTCGGTAATTATATTTTCGAGCCATTTGAGGTTGAAACCCTCAGACTGTGGAATCCGAGTGCTTGTGGTCTGTTCAATGAAATCTACAAACGGCTGGTTGACACTAAGGGCTGACACTAAGGGCTGACACTAAGGGCTGGCTTTTACATTAACCATAAGCCTCTGGATACACAGCCATGTATAGCCATACAACGCGCGCCCTGGATGGGTATAGGTACATATTAATCACGCCGACAAAGTGGTAAAACAAAAACCGGCCAAGTGCGTGTCAGACCACGCGAAGGGTTCCATAGTTGGGATGTATTGGTCCCAAAAACAAACTTAACATTGTAATTGAAAAACATGTTCTCCCATACATCGATGTACGTCACCGTCACTTCTCCAACTGAAAATGTAAGTTGGTCGACTATTACTACTCCTTACTTGTAAAGCCTACTTATTGTGATAGTTTTCCAAAAAATTAGAAAAAATAAATATGAATTGGAAATTAGAAGGAAAACTTACTAACTTACTTGAACCCCCCTTAAACTTAAAAAATCATGATAGAAACCATAAATTATTAAATATTAATTATTTTATATCACATATTCTTAAACAACCATTTAGCTGGCGGCGGGGGAGGGAGGGCGACACTTGACTCTAATAAAAGAAAAAAAAATACGCCGATAAAGTGGTAGATTTTATTTTACCACTTTATCGGCGTGATTAAATGTATATATTATATTATTTTATATCCATGCCAAATTACAGCTTTCTAGTACTAAGAGTCTCTACGCTAAGCTCCCCGGCAGACAGACAGACATGGTGACCCTTATAGTTATAGGGGTTCCTTGTTAACTACTTGTTTACTACGGAGCCCTAAAAGTTGAAAAAAACGGTAAGTACGGTAATTTTACTTTATGGAATGGGGATGGAATATCTTTTTCGTATAACCCATGGTGTGTAGGGTACCGATGGATAGGCCATTCAAAAAACATCCCATTTTTTGATTCACGGATCTGTTTGCGTAATATTAAGCTTTAAAGTGCCACAGTGTTTGAAAACTAAGGTCTTCAACCAGTGCGTCCTGCCCGTTATGACATACGATGCCGAAACGTGGACACTGACAGTCGGACTGGTCCACAAATTCAAGGTCACTCAGCGTGCAATGGAGCGGGCTATGCTCGGAGTTTCTCTCAAGGATAAGATCAGAAATGAAGTTATCCGGAAGAGAACCGGAGTTATCGACATAGCCTGCAGAGTAAGCAAGCTGAAGTGGCAGTGGGCTGGCCATGTTTGTCGAAGGACCGATGGCCGGTAGAGCAGACGAGTCCTGGAGTGGAGACCGCGTATCGGCAAGCGTAGTGTGGGACGCCTGCCAGCTAGATGGACCGACGACCTTAAAAAGGTGGCTGGGACAGACTGGATGCGGAAGGCGGAGGACAGGGTGTTGTGGCGCAGCCTGGGAGAGGCCTATGTCCAGCAGTGGACTGCTCTAGGCTGAGTTGATTGAAGCTTTAAAGTGCATTTTTTTATTAGAGTCAAGTGTCCCCCTCTGCCAGCTAAAACGTTGTTTTTGGGTATGTGAAACAATTCATGGCAGTAGTATATATAACGAAATTAAAAGGAAAACTATCATAGATATGTAGGCTTTATAAGTTTACGAGTAATAGTCGACCAACTTATATTTGCAGTTGGAGAAATGACCGTGACGTATGTCGATGTATGGGAGAACATGTTTTTCAGCTACAATGTCAAGTTTATTTTTAGAATAAATTCATTCCAACTACAAAAACCTTTAGTGTGCGTGGTCCAACACGAACTTGGCCGTTTTTTTATAAGGAAATTGTTCACGTCTTTAACTAATTTGAACTGGGTAAAAATCTTTCTAAAGAAACGCTGGCAGCCAATTTATTAGAAGACCATAATATTATACCTAATAATACCTACCTATTTCCGTAGCCACTTCATAAACTTCATGTTTAATCATTAGGAATTTTAATCGTCTCAGCAGACTCATTTGGTGAGAATCTCATTTAATTTTATTTCAATAGAATTAACTGTTGGGGATTAATAAAATGGTAATCTTCTCCTAGCATTGAAGAAGCGATAACTTATTAAATAGGTACTTGCTTTCCTTCTGACTTCATTAGGTTAAGAATGAGTAAAATGCAGGATATTGAAGCAAGGTAGGATATTGGAAGTGGAGGATGCAAAGAGGATTCATTTGACTATAAAATTATAAGTTATTGTCCTTTCTTAGAATCTAGTAGCTTTTGGGGTACTGTTAAATGGTTGATTTCCGGATCAGATGAGATCCAGAAACTCTCAATTTCAACCACCATTCATTACATTCGAAAATTAAAAAATACTCTAAATTTCGCCTCAGCTATGCGATTCGCACACGGCACCGCATTACGCAGCGTAGCGCGGGTCTGCGTGGTGTTACGTTGCTTGAAAGTATAATCTCTTTGCATTGAAAACACGCGTAGTGCAACACCCAGAAAACGCATTCACGCGCAGTGTTGCAGGTCATGCGCCTACATGCAGAGAAGAACGCGCCCTCGCGCGTGGGTGCGGGGCAAGACGCAAAGTACACCGACCACCGAGTTCTGCAGTATGGTGCGTGATTTTGACAGAACTTATTTTAAAATGGAGCTCGCTATGAAATAATGAGGCCTACGTGCCACCGTATACTACAATAAAGCTCCGCGCGTTTGTGCGAAGAAAAGAAATCTGCATACAGCAAACACGCGCGTGAGTTCGTTGCCACGCACCCCGCAGCGTATAGCGGGCGAGTGTGTGATACGCCTTAGTTTGTGATCGAACCTTCTCTCTGCAACGCTGAGAGTCGAATGCTGTGGTGCAGAGCGCTTCAATAATATGTAGGCACAAGTAGACGCAATTTAAAGTAGGTACCTTGCGATGGCGCATATTCAAATAAAAGAGTAAGTTCTGTTTCAGACACTTATTAATATAATATTGAAACATTGCTACAAATAAAAACATTGACGAAATTGTATAGTATTTTGCATCCAAGGATCATCGTAAATCTCTCAATATTCTATAACACCTCCACATGAGAAACATGCTGCTTTATCATTTACTCCATTTCCACAACAAAAAAATTCAGCGTCAGCCATTTCCATCACCTTCTCATTGAATCAGCCGTTGCCCAATAATATAAATGAAAATTCACATACTTTATGTGCATTTTGACAGAGCTATCACACAAGTATGAGTGACATAAGGTATTTTAATAAAACGCGTATACCTACTAAAAGATCAATAATTAAATTATAGTTTTTAATCCGCGTTAGACATAACTTTACAAATTAATTTCACTATGTAATATAAACATAATTCACATATTAAGTATTAAGATGATGCTCAAATTTAACATATATTTTTTTCAAATCATTAACACTACTCGTTTAGACGTGATCTTCAGTATAAAGTCATTAAAAGTCGGTTATCGTCCCCTTAAGTTACACTCTAAGTTACATACTAGGTCCTAGACATTAAACGACCTTCCTGTTATGTCCGTATTAATGTTGACCGGCGCGTACGCAAGTTACAACGTAACTGACTAACCGTTATGTCATTTCATTATAATGAGAATAGCTGTAACGAATCGTCTGTCTGTCATACCTGCACGTCTTTAATTCTTGCTATGATAAACCCGTTGGTCTGATCCTTCAGTTAAACGATTTTCATTGTGAGAGTTGATGTACACTTATTCTTATTTTATGTTTAAATTTATGGGACAACATTATATTGTAGAGGCCTAGGCATCTTGTTGCATTTAGCGGTTACGGGTGGTCCAATCTTTGGAGCGTTTTGTAGCCAATATCAAAGCTGATGAAACCTCCATACAATTAATTTCCATATTTGTTCACCATACAGGGTATAAATTATGCCAATGACAATCAGTCTAAATAAACGTCAATGCTACTCGTAGAAAAAACCCAGTTTTAACGAAAATCTATGATAAAAACGATCTGTTCCTATATTTTCTCTTTAAAATATTGCCAATGAAAAAAAACAAAACGCTCACGAACTGAAAAATTGGTGAAAATCCCAAGATTAGTTCTTTCTATTATTGAAAAAAATAAAGGTTACCTGTAACATTTAAAAAAATTACGAAAAAGTTAATAGTGGACTGCAAGGTAACATTTTAACATTATATACCCTGCCGGAGTGAAGTAGGGCCGGGGGGGGATAGGCGGTCGAAATCGCAGAATATCTTGGTGAAAAGACAAGATCAGAGCGCTTAGACAGTTGGCAGTTGCAATCTAAAGCGTTTCGTATTCCTACAACGACTTTCTACAAGCGGTAGCTAATGTCATTCTCATACATTTTTGACTAACAAAAAGTATGGAAAAACAAGAGACTACTTTGTAAGCCTTCGGCCATCTGAGGGTCAATACGAGTTAATAACATTTACTTTCAAAGGTCGTGCTGACAGGTAGGTAGTGAAATCTGGCGAGATGACTTAGTACCTATCTATCCGACGACATGCACTGGATAGAGTTAGCAACAGAACAAGAAGTGCGCCAGGTACGAAGTAGACATACCTTTGATTCATTGGCTTTGCGAAGATGAGACAAAAACAGTACAGGTATACAAGAGAAACCGGTCAAGAGCGTGTCGGACTCGCGCACCGAGGGTTCCGTACGTCTACATGATGTTGATGATTTCTGAAAAACTGTGCTTTTAGAGACATACTTAGTTTTATTTTTCCTGTAATTTTTACATAAACTTCTATCACAGAATTATTTCAGATTTTTATCTATGCAAACTTCGGAGATACCGGGGGGGAGGACGGTATTTTTTTTAAATTTTTCATCAAAACTTGGAAACTAAGCTGCCTAAAAATAAAATAAAAAAATGTTTGAGAATGTGCAAACAGCGTTCTTCCATATGATACCCCACAAGCCCTAGTAGCCCCACCTCAAATTTTTAAGAAACACTTTCTGACCCTTTTGCAAAAAAAAAAAATTTTTTAAATTTCTTTCTTATTTGAAAAATTGTTGGGCAAACGTCATCTAAAACTATTCCAAATTTCAAGTTGATAGCATTAGTAGTTCTTGAGATATCCAGGTGTGACAGACAGACAGACTTACTCTCACCATCACACACACACACACATCACAGAGCGTCATTCCAGTGCCTTAAATATTTTTATTTATATTTGTGTTTATTTTATTTAACGTGCATGTTATTTTATTTCATGTGTTTTGTGTTTTTATATTGTAATGTTGTGTAATTTATGGACTATGTGTCTGAAAATAAAGTTTCTATTCTATTCTATTCATAAGGGTTCCTTTTTACCATTTTGGTACGGAACCCTAAAAACCTACTTTCAAAGATGGCGAAAAGCAAAATTAAACCGATGAGGAAGAAACTTCTTAGTGGTAACAGCTCTTTGACCGTATTATGTACCTATGTGCCTATAATGTCAACAAAACTCTAAACTCGTGAAAAACAATCAAAAACCAGAAATTCGACTCAATTTGCTAACAATGGGATACGAGAAAAATTTGATTGTTAGCCTGTTAAATGGCTGTGAAACTAATTGAAATTTAGTTTCACGCCTGGAAATTTAAATGAAAATGTTTTTTAATAAAATGGATAAAATTTAAAAAAATATCAACATGTTCACTGTTCTGTAGCCTACCGAGCTCACTTTTTATGGAAATGAACCATGCGACAGGTGATACGCGACAACCCGACATCTGAAATTTTTTTATGTTTTTTTTTATATTTTTCTACTTTTTAAAATAGTAGTGCCACCTGTCGTGGAAATCGGAAAATTATGTATATTTTCGACACATGTCGCATTGCCAGGTAAATTTAATAGGGCCCTGGTAAGCAGTGAAACCACCACTGAGATGTGCGTTGCTATCAAGTTCACACCGGAACACCGCAACACTGCTTGGCGACAGAAATAGGAGAAGGAACTGTTTCACAACTCACTTGTTGTCAAATTCATAGTTCAAATGTTGTTTAGGTCTGGTGCATGTTAAAAAATCCTTAAGACGCAGATATATGCCTGTGACCTCGAGTGGTTAGCTTGCGTGTTCTGTATTGAGCTCACGCAACGCGTCGTACGCTCAGCCAGTAATAGGACTCGCCCATTAAGGAACGCTGTCCCCAATTTGACGCATTATTAATTTATTACACACAAAACAAAAGGTATTTTGATAAAACACGTATACTAAAAGATCAGTAATTAAATTATCTTTAAATTGGTGGTTTCAGAAAAATACGCTTGGTAGATTTTGCGGCATTCTCAGTTTTTTATCCGCGTTAGACATAACTTTACAAATTAATTTCACTATGTATTAAAAACATAATCTAAAATATTCACATATTAAGTTATTGAGAAAATGCTCTAATTTAACATTTTTTTTTCAAATCATTAACACTACAAACTTAAAAGTCGGTTATCGTCGCCTTAAGAGATCTTTGCTGCAAAACAGTGGTACTGAACTTAGGCAATCATTACAAAGTTTCATCTATGACATTGTATCAAAAGTTCCAATAAGACCTGTTTTTCAGCAATCCTAAAGTGTAAAGTAGGTATGTTCTCAAAAAGCATTTTTTCGCTCACCCATTGCATTGGTTTAAATCCATCCGAACTTTCTTCTAATACTTAAATGCCAAAAGGATTACCAAGAACGACGCTGACAAAATCATTATTTCCCCTTTGTCGCCGCTCACCGTTTTCCCACCATCCGCATAATTCAGTTATAAATAATTCATGCCCTAGGTGACAATACTGAGCTCTTTAATAGCTTCCATTTAATTTGCGGTGCGTACCCCACTATGAATTGATATATTGCACCGCTTCCTACTTTATATAATTACTATTGTTATGTACGACCTCGTTCGGGATGTAATTGTATATTAAAAGTTGATTGACATAATTTGCATAGTATACTGGCTTTATAGTTCATCACCAACCTTTCCTTTTCAAAACGGTGAAGCAAACTACCATGCCGTAGAACCAAAAATTCGGCTAGCTTGCTACTTTCAACCAATGTTCTTAGTGTGCTGAGAATCTATTTTCATGCCTTAAGCTTGAAAAGTTACGTGCACGATACAAATTATTATGGGCAGTGTAGTGGAAAGATGAATATGTTTGCCTAATACAGGCGCCAAATAGCTTTAGCTCTTTCAAATATTTCTATTTCTCTTTCAAATATATACAGGTGCCAAATAGCTTTAGCTCTTTCAAATATTTCTAAGTACTGAAAACCGATTAATAATTCGATCTAAAATATTCGTTATGTTTGCTGCATTGTTCATTTTGCATGCAGGTAGAGTTCTATGGCAAAGTTATTTTAATATTTGTTGTAAACTAGTTGAGCGAACAGTGGTGGGAGATACAAAGTTACGACGTGGAATACTTCACGAGGGTTTGATTTCAATATAATTATGGCAAATAAACCGGCTTTATGTCAGAAAACTGTTGACCGTGACTTCGTCTGCGTGAAGATATTTTGTATTTTGAATTTTATGTAGATACAAATAAATGAAATCCTTCTCCAGCACTCCAATTGCGTAAGACACTTTCAAACACAATCCCACGGATTTTGAAGAAAATTGCTAAGTTATTGATTCATAAATACCTATTTGTAACGCAATAAATATTGTGGAACTGTCAATATGAAAGGCATCGCCACTGTATAGTGCGTTCACTATAACCACAGAATAAGTAATAGTACTAACCTTAGTACTAACGTACTATAACTTGACGTGTGACGCGGTTGGTAGCACTGAAATTTGTGCAGTCTTAGTTTCAATACTAATAGACTTCAAAATGGCTACAGATAGTACAGAACTACTATTACGCAATTTCCCCGCAGGTTACCTATCTGTCAAAATTCATAACGATCGGTTCACTGGTTTAGCGTGAAAATAACAGACAGACAGACGAACCGACTTACTTTTACATTTATAATATTAGTATAGATTATAATACGTATTTTCCTATGGATTTGGTGCGGCTGATTTCAGTGTATTACAGGAAAATAGTTTTAGTATTACTTCATGCGACACGTGAACTTCGAGGCAATCAGCAATTAGACCTCCTCCTTTTTGGAAGTCGGTTAAAAATATAGTGCGAAGACTAAACGAATAAAACCATTATTTATACAAAACTGAAAACTTAGTTCAGTACTAACTTATCAGTTTTGTGTTTAGGAACTTTACCATAGTCGGAATAAAGTTCGAAATTCAATAATACTCCATTGAAACCTGGGTCTGAAGATATTTTTAGATAAACCTTGTTTTGTAATAAGGGGGTTTATAGTGACGATGGCACACTCATAACACAAAAGAACAAAGTGTTTATATTAGGGTAAATATGAAATTGTCGTTTTATTGTCCTGGCCACTTTGAATTAAAATTAAACCTGCATGGTGTGAGATTCCAGAGTGAATGTTGAGTGACTTTAAATTGTTTTTTCATTCAGCTTTTAAAGTCAAGATGGATACATTGAAAATTAGAGTAATTTCTTTATACGACTTCCGACGTGGAACTAAGGAAGCAGAAACAGCTACAAACAATATCAATGCTGTGTTTGGAACTTTGGAGAGGATGGCTAATGAACGCACCGTGTGAGTGTGCGTTTTTAGTTTAATCGCTTTCGTAGTGGAAACTTCGACTTGTAGAATTATCCCCGAAGAACACCAGACACTAACGTAAATAACGATGAGAATGGGATGGTGGAAACCAACCGACTACCATATTTGACATGGTAAAAAAAATGTGTTCCCAGGATGCAATACAAAATGCCTTCACACAGTTTGTTGAGTCCAGGTCCCCAGAGTTCTACCGCAGAGGCATAAATTAACTTCCCATGAGATGGCAGAAATGTATAGACAATGAAGGTAAATACTTTGAATAAATAAATATATTTTACCTTTAAAAAAAAATAGTTTGCAGTACAAAATAGCAATTTCATATTTAAGCCAAGAATTATTACATCAGACTCTCAAAAAAGTGGAACGGACTTGTGTAAAGTACAATCAACACTATTCTAAGTATTAAAATAATTTTCAAGTACTAAATAAACCTGGACCCTGGTTCTTGTGATTAAAGGATAAAAAAAGTATCATGCTGAATCCACAACATGATTAGTTGGTGTTTGTACTCCACTGAATGAATGAATGGCATTTTCCAAACTACGTGACGGTCGGCTTCCAGCAACACACAAGGTATACATACTTTTAATTATGGGTGAAAATTATCAAATCAATCTTAATATTTATTTAAAATAGCAGACGCAGTTCAGTTTTCTGGAGACTGTACTTTGGCTGACGAATTGAATAAAACTGACGAATCGACGAAAACTGGCAAACACTGGAAAATGTCGAGCTAACGCAACTGTCTAATCGGTAAAACTGACGAATCAGTGAAACTGACTAATCAACGAAACTGGCGAATTAAATAAACTGACGGCTGAGGGAAACTGACCAGTGATACGCGGACTCACATTTTTTTAATGATAATATAAGGGTTCGTCTTATTCAATTTAAGACAAAAAACCTTATGAAAAATGTAGTAGCAATAACTTCTTTTAATCATCCTTGGTTAAAAAAAAGTATTTTAGTCAACAAGTCTGTATAGCTGTAGACTTTTGGAATAAAATGACCAAGAACCGTTCCGTTTGGTGCCGGACGTAAAGAATAGCACGGTACCATCCCATTTCTTCCCATGCGTGTCGTAAAAGGCGACTAAGGGCCTTACTAGAGAATGGGCAGCAGCGTTCTCTATGCATTTTTAAAACCATACTGCGATCGCCAACCCGCCTGCCAAGCGTGGCGATTATGGCAAATCTCCCCTCTTTTTGGGGGACGCCTATGTCCAACAGTGGACGTCTTTCGGCTGAAATAATGATGATGAGACCAAGAACTGAAATAATCTTGTGATTAAATGTTCAAAATATTATATACATCGGAAACGGGCGTCTGCTTTTTAAATGGAACCCACAGAACCCAACAATTAAACAACAGTCGCCAGTTCCCAATGAATTAATTTCGCTTTACACACCACATATTATTAGGTACGCCCACGAAGGTACACCACATGCCACTGAGTCTGCTGAGGCAAAATTGTAAATAATTTTATTAAAATCCTCTGCTACTGAAATAACAACTTCATGCCATTCCAAAAGGGTACATATTTCAGAGTGATGGTAGAACATCTGACAAAAAGCAAAAGTTCGCTGTGATAAAATAAAATAGTTTTCAGAGAATGATTGTCTCTAGTTTTGGTTGGAAGTCTGATCAAACTGATCACTTGGGAAATGATACGAAACGAAGGAATTGATTATAAGCAACGCGACGCAAAGGCCCCGCGTGTCGCGCGACGAGCGGTGCCAATGTGTCGCGTCGCGAGTCGCGCTGGTATGTAGAAGCCTTAATCATCCAATCACGATCTCACTGTTGGGACACAGGCCTCCTCTCTGTGGGAGGGCTGCCTGTGCCTCTGTCTCAAAGAAGGTATTGCTGCTCTTCGTTTCCAACTAAGTATCTAGTAAGTTAACGAGGTACTTGTGGGGCAATTTGCAGGTCAGTAACAGGTTGTATGTTGATCTAAATATGATTCGCGGCCATGGCCAATAATTATTTCTGAAATAATCATTCAGCAGGGTTTTATGAACTTAGAGAGTAGAAATGCTGATTCTAATGATTATAATTCTGTAAAGGCATACTTGTTATTATTATGATTCCTCGGACCATTTTGCCTTGATGTAATTAATTTCTCATAGTTTCATTGCCAATTCAGAAACCCAGTGAGTGTTTGTTGTTGCTTTGCTTTATTACCTAGAAGCCAGTAATTGTATTGAAATACCAGAAGTTCAGTATAAATTCCTTGAACGGAATAATTCATTTTGAGAATAGCGTTTGATAGTATTTGTAAGCTAGGACACTGTCAATTACTAAGAAAGCTGTAGCTTATTGGAATTGCTTAGATGATAAATATATATATATAAAAGAGAAGTCCACTCACTGACCACTCATCACGAAATCTCGGAAACTACTGGGCCGTGAGAAAAGAAATTTTAGAAAATTTGGCACAAGCACTCTCTATGGGGTGCAGGCGCGCACTAAGAAAGGATTTTTATAAATTCGCACCTTAAGCGGTTGAAAAGGGGTGTCAAAGTTTGTATGAAACTCCTATGTTTTTAAAGTTAGAGACATGAATGTTGGCCTGATCGTTCCTTTCGACTTTTAGGTGCTCACTAAGAAAGGATTTTACGAAATTCGGCGCTTAAGGGTGAAAATAAGGGTTTTTAATGTTTGTATGAAAAATGTATCAAATCCAGCTATGATCTAAATTGAATCTTACGGCAACGAGTTATTGCATACTTTAGATTGAAATTAGAATTCGGAGGCCGATAAAGATCTAAATTGAATTTTACGACAACGCGTTAATGCATATTTTACATTGAAATAAGAATTTTTGGAAGTTTCTTGAGGTTTATATTTAGTTTTTTTGCTAGGTGGCCAGTGTGTTTCAGTGCAGGCGTGATAACGTTCTAAAGTTTTTATGCCAGTTCTAGGTGGCCAGTATTTTTCAGTATGCAGGCATCTGCTAAAAGATAATGAAATGAGGTTCTAATTGGTATTCAGGTAATTTGAACGTTGCTTATATAGCATTAAAGTCGAGAATGCCAAGGGGAAAACTTCACCTTAATCGTTCCTTAAGCTTCGTTTATCGATCGTATCAATAAACGAAGTCATGATATATATATATATATATATCGTCATATCAAGTCACATCAATCACAGAATACAAACCTAAGCGATACACGTTCAAGCTATAGTTACCGAAATTTCTGTTCTGCGATATTTTGTTATTACTTACTACTAATTTGCTTTGAAATATTTTTCATCATCGTTGTTTGGTTTTCGTTTTGGTTTGTTTCGCTTCCTAATTTTAAATTGGAGGATAATAAATGTGTTTTTACCTATTGCCAGGTTGGAATTTTGTTATTTCTATTTCTTTGCGAATTACTTATTGTGTAGGTATTTCACACTGTGGTATTACTATAATAGTTTTTAGTATTAGTCGTTCTTATTAGAAAAAGTGTCCTTGAATACCTACGTTCGTATTTTAATTTTATTGCTTAGTATCTTTGGTTTAGGCTGGTGTTGTAAGGGTTGGAAAAAGGCGGGAGAACTATTCTCATTTCAAATGGATGTCAGCACCAACTGACGGGGTCCGAAAGGGCCAATGCCTGCAAGAGTTATGAGCCTGTCCGAAAGGGATATCGTGGCCCTGGCACACACAGGCATTTGAAGGAACACGGTGGGTTTTAGTCAGTAACAGTCTGACACGCCCTCCCCGCTCCGGCCAGAGCGGGAGAAGTTATTTGATAAATTACCACCCAAAAAAAAAAAAATGGCAGCGGCAGAACTATTCTCATTTGAGTTCCAGGTGTTTCAGGATGGTATTTTTATAGCTGGTTTTGGGTAAGCATGGCAGGGAGTCAAAATAATCCGATTCTCAGGAAACTTTATTGAAGGTCATTTTGATGTTTTCATTCCGTTGGCTAATTTAAATAATAAAAAAACCGGCCAAGTGCGAGTCGGACTCGCCCACGAAGGGTTCCGTACCAATATCTATAAAAATGGCAAAAAAATCACGTATGTTGTATGGGAGCCCCACTTAAATATTCGGTTTATTTTAATTTAATTATTTATTTTTAAAGTGAATATATAACTTAATATTCTGTGAATATTTCAAGCGTCTACCTGTTGCCGTTATCAATATCTAGCAAAAACGAGCAAAAAAATCACGTTTGTTGTATGGGAGCCCCCTTAAATATTTTTTTTATTCTGTTTTTTAGTATTAGTTGTTATACCGGCAACAGAAATACATCATCTGTGAAAATTTCAACTGTCTAACTATCACGGTTCATGAGATACAGCCTGATGACAGACGGACAAACGGCGGAGCCTTAGTAATAGGGTTCCCGTTTTACCCTTTGGGTACGGAATCACCGACCGTCACCGACATCTACTTATATTAATATTTTATAGTTTGTGAGGTTGTAGGGGTAATCTCTGGATCTACTGAACCGATTTTGAAAAATCTTTTACCCATTGAAAGCCACGTTATTATTTTGTGAGTGTCATATCATAAGGCCATAATATAATCCGAAAAATTAAAAGACGGTAAAATGTTTACCGCCCAACGAAGTGGGCACGGGTCAGCTAGTAATTTATATTTCTGTAAGTAGGTTTGTACAAATAGTTTTACACTTCAATCATATTAAAAAAGAAACTAGATCCGCGTTTCGTATCTGACTACTCTGAGAAGACAGGCCGAAACAAACTCAGAGGTCACAGTCTCTTTTAAAGTCCAGACGTAATCATGGTCAGATCATGTGAATACCACGTTAAGTCCATTTCACGAAAGAAGTCCCGCAGACGTGGCGCTGCAGGCATGGGTTATTTTAGGAATGTTGCTAACTTAGCGTATAATAATAATTAGTTCCACTCATTTCCGCGGGACTTCTTTCGTGAAATGGACTTTAGATTGGTGCCTTTAATGAACTTTTTTTTCTTATCTCTCTCTGATCTCTGATCTTATTTGTCAAGAATGTCTCCGTTGGTAGGTTTGATTTGTTTGAGCACTGTTCATAGTGCGCTGAAATAGGAGTACCTCAAGGCACTCACATAGGTCCCATACATTTCCCATTTTACGTCGTGAATTAACAGAGTGGCTGTATAAAAAGTTGGGACATGGCTTGCAAAGTTTGTAATTTTTTTAACAGCAGGTAAAGGCGATACCCAGGGATGAAAAGTACTGTTTTCATCCCTCTGATCAGCGCACTTTCCAAGTATGCGAAAGGAAAAGTGAATTTTCCAAAAATACATATTTGTTTACATGTTTGGAAATAGTACATTTTGATACAAGTGGAGAATGTTTGATAAAAAGGAAAATTAAATCACAGTTTCCTAATAATTCATGCACTTCTCGGCTCAAAAACAACCTCGCCTACGGCTCGGGTGTTAATTCCGCCTCGAATGCAATAACAAATGTCCAAGTGTATCAAACGACGTTTTTCAATACACTTTTGAAGAAATAAAATAAAATAACGAAACATGTTTTTGTCATGAATTATTAGGAAACTGTGATTTAATTTTCCTTTTTTTCCGCGATTTGCTTTCGCCAGGTTGAAGGAGAAGCAAATGTATAAAGCCGATAAACAGCCTAATATGAAAAATAGAAAATTCAAATATGTTTGAGTTTAGAACACAAATAAATGTAAATTTTTTCATAAACGTTTTTTTATTCTAATAATCATGGTATCCTATTTATAAACATTATTTGAATATTCTAAAAATACTAACGCCATAAAGACGCATCTTTGCCGAGATTAAAAAAAGTTCACTTTCGAATAGAGAGCACCGTTTCTGGCGTGAGACGGTGTGAATTTGGACTAAGTATAGGTATAAGTTATCTGTGGCAATTTTTATTCCCGCACACGTGTTGGAAAACATAAAATCACAAGCGTGTGAAATACATTGCATTGTGAACCTAATCGTAGTGTGATATGAACCAGTTTTCGAGGAGGTGTATTGAAAATAAATTTGCAAATGCAGTAAACGTTATATTGCCCAGGGAATAGGTTATATTAGGCCACTACAATCAGCGGTTCCTGCGTTTACCGTGACTTAACATCGTGACCGTGCAAAAATACAATGTACTACAGTCACCTCTTGGCTCAGATTTCAATAACAGAACCCGCTAAATAAAACTTGTTGCCTTCCATCCTGACGAACTAATATTGCCGCCAACGCGCGGTAAGGCAGCGTTCATAAACCACCGAAGGGAAGGGGATTAAGGCAAGCTATGCTGGTGCCTATCCAAGGGGGAAAGCGGAGACTGACTCAATAAAAATGACTGTACCCGAGTGTAAATAAAAGACATCGAGCTTTGGACAGAGACCGCCTCAGGCCTTTCACAGTACCTTAAGATAACGAAAATAAAAATAGAAAATTATGTGATTTCGCCAGTGATGTAAAACCAGAGAAAATAACTGTGAAAGGCCTGTATCACTGTACAAAGCCAAACTTTGTCTAGAATTAAATATGCCTTGTTTGCGGCCAGCTAAGCTGTAGAAGTTATTGCTACAGTAAAATATGAAAATGACAACAAAATGCAGCATTTGTTTCTAAACCCGGTCTGGTTTGTATATTACCTATATACTTACCAAACATTTTAAGCTCCGCCACCCTCCCAACATTTTCCATAACCTACGTGTACGGGCCGCGTGGCGCTGGCGGCGTGTGCACGCGCCCTTAAGCCGGCCGACGCTCGCGCGCCACTAAACGTCAAACGGAGCGATTGATAAGTCCGCTAGTGTGCGCCCGCCCTTGTTTGCTCGCATTTATTGCCCGTGGGATGTTGCTCATTGTTGCTAACAATAAATACTCTGTCAATTGATGGGAAAACATTTTCCGCACAGATTTTAGTGGTTCGCAAATACTGACTTGTGGATTTACGGTGTTTGAACGCAGCGGAATACAAATAATTCCCCAATGAGTTTTGTTGCTAGTTCTCATCGAATGACCCGTTTCGATGTGGCCCTTTTATTACTATTTTGTTTCAAGTAAGGTGTCCTATTTATTATTTCCAACGTGCGGCCTATCTTACTTAGATATTAGATAAGCCGCACGTTGGTAACAAAATCAATGCCTATAACCTATAGCTGGCCTCGTGTTCTATTGAAACTCTGTACTACGCTAGGCCAGGTCAAGGTCAAAGTGTCACCACTCAGGTGTACCATTATAGATACTTTAATTTTTTTAATTTGTTACGGACGAAATAAGTAGGAATGAATTAAACTTTTCATTATTCATTGTCGAAATGGAAGACCTCTAAGGTAGACTAATGACTATTTCATAAAATAGGCATTAAGTTGGATTCTACGAAGAGAGTTAGTTAGTTATTTATTTATTTATTATAAATTACAAGTTACAACATTGAAACAAAGCACACAATTAGACCTCTGGGGTCTGTCTTAGCATGTCTTAGTTGTATTGCTGATTCTAATGATAAAGATATGTGTTACGGCCGCGAATCATATTTTAATCAACATACAACCTGACACAGACCTGCAAATTACAAAAAACTTAAGAAAATTTGAATTTCGCGGGCTACCTTGACGCTTTCACCTTAAGACGGAGATATATGCCAGTGACCTTGAGTGGTTAGCTTGCTTGTTCTGTACTGAACTCACGCAACATGTCGTACGTTCAGCCAGTCATAGGACTCGCCCATCAATGAGCGCTGACCCCAATTTGACGCATTATTAATTTATTATATGTATACAAAACAAAAAGTATTTTATTTAACATAAATTATTTTCAAATCATTAACACTACTCGTTTAGACGTGATCTTCAGTATAAAATCATTAAAAGTCGGTTATCGTCGCCTTAAGAGATGATTATCCCCAGCACCAGTAGTAGATGCCTTGCCAACTTAACTTGTCACTAACATTCGAAATGAATATTGTCTTGACAATCAGTCTGATAATGGCACCTGTATAAACAGGGCGTGTTTATGTTGTGTATCAGCCCCAGCAAACAGCAGGATTGTTCGGATTGAGCGCAGATAACGGCGTATTACAGGACTGCTATCGGAGGAAATTACATGGTTTTCTGTAATCTGGGGCTTTGTTTATACTAAGTAGTAAGTACTTACATGTGAACATGTAGAATAGGGATCCCAGGTGGTTGGCCCAAGTTAGGCTAAGACATGAGGTGGCCCGCAAAGACGGACCTTTAGTCGGCGGGTTTTTAGCAGGGATTGAAAAGGTTCCAAAAATACCGATAAAATACCGGTATTTACTGGTTCCGTTATTAGAATCCGAACCGGAACAGGAACCTAAATTGGAACCTTTAAGAACCATTATTTTACCGGTTCTTCTTCAAATCGGGTCTGAATCGGGACGAGTTCATACGATGCTGCTCAACGCAGGACGATAGCGCTGTTGGCAAATTTTTATTTCATTGTCAGTATGTTTTTTGGGCATGTCTTACCAAGTTCATAAGGTATTTCTGTAACATTTAATGCTGTTCTTTTAAAAGCTTTTTTTCTTTTTGTAAAACACTTTATTAGCTTTAGAAATTTGAATACAAATTATCAAAGCGAATATACTTAAAAAAAAACTTTATTTATTATTACAATATAGTTATTTCCTATGTCCCAGAACACGATGGCCATAATTTAGCAACTCACGCATTAAAAAAAAAATTTAAGTGGTACTCCACTACAATTTTTATTTAAAAGAGTAATTTTGGATATCTCCAAAAGAAGGAATTTTTATTTTAAAACGAGTTTAGTAACACACATTCAACATAATAACAACCTAATAACCGGTATATTGGAACCATTATTTAGAACCGAAACTTTGGAACCAGAACCAAACCGGAACCTGGACGGGAACCGTACCGAAAAGAAGAACCTTTTTAAGAACCGAAATTAAGAACCGGAACCCAAATACATACCGTTTTTCAATCCCTGGTTTTTAGTCAGTAAGAGTCTGCCAAAACCCACCCACCCTCCCCAGGGCGGAGGACATCCATGAGGATGGACCACCCCGGAACAAAAAAAAAGTTTAGGCTAAAGTATGCAGGTCGTGGGTTCGCGTTCGAGCTCAGACGGGCGCAAACTTTGCGAATTTGATTCATGGTCACCGCTCTAAGGGCAAGATTCACAGACCGCAAAAGCGTCTTAAACGAATATGAATATTATATGCATTAAAATAAAGTTCACTTCATATTTTATTTATTTATACACTAGCTGCGCACCGCGGTTTCACCTGCATATGTCTCGATCCCGTGGGAATATCGGGATAAAAAGTATCCTATGTCCTAATACAGGTACTTACAACTGTTTCAGCGTGAAAGCGTAATAAAAAAACCAGCCAAGTGCGTCTCGGACCACGCACAATGAAGTGTTCCCTAGTTGGGATGAATTTATCCCAACTACAAACTCAACATTGTAGTTGCAAAACATGATCCCCCATACATTCCAACTGCAAAAGTAAGTTTGTATGCACAATATTGAGTGATTTACCATGTTATTTTAAGATCACAGACTTCTTATAGGTTTTCCTGTAATCTATAAGTAAAGAACTATTTTATGTATTTTTTTCAACATTTTAGACCAAGTAGTGTCGGAGATAAGGGGGGGAATGGTCATTTTTCATCTATTTTCTTAAATCATTTCAAAAGTATTTATTTTAAAATTATAAAAAATATATATATAATATGAAATCCTTAAAACAAGCCCTTTCATTTGTATGTCAGACGGTACAGTCAGCAAAACTTTTTTTTAAATTTTCTAATTTGCCCCCTAAAAGTCACCTCCATATTTAAAATTAATTTATTTACGTAACACGTCCGTGTTTGGGTCACAGCAGTTCATATTTGTACCAAATTTCAACTTAATCGGTCCAGTAGATTCGGAGCAAATCAGCTGTGACAGAGACACAGACAGACAGACACACACACGAGTGACCCTATAAGGGTTCCGTACCTCAAAAGGAAAAAAGGAACACACAAACAAAGTCATTTTCGTATTAATAATATTAAGTAGTTATCAGAAAGCGTTTTTATTGGTTTGTAGTTTACTTAACATAAGGTAAAGTCTATGAATCTTGCCGTAAAACCGATAAGTTAAAGCTTGTGATGAAACTGGCCATCGCGCTTTTAGTAACCAAAATGTTTCAGACATTCTAGTCAAAAAGGATCATTCAATACCTATCCTGTCACTATGCAACTGTCTGGCAAGCAGAATTTAACTAAGTGCTAAATAATACCACTGATACTGTATTATAGGTACACATCTGCCTAACCCTTCGAGGATTACAGGCCTGATGTTATCTTTATAAAGGCTTCTACATACCAGCGCGACTTATCGCGCGACACGACACGGCACAAAGGCCCCGCGTGCCCCGGGACGAGCGGTGCCTTTGTGTAGTGTCGCGTCGCGCGACAAGTCGCCCCGGTATGTAGAAGCCTTAACACTGTCCTAAGTTTGGAGTCACCTCAATCGACAAATTATCTCCAAACATCGCCAAAAATAATAACAGAAACTTGTGATTTGTCTCTTGAAAGTCCTCTGAAAACTACCACTAGCACTATTAAAAGTACAATTCCAAAGACTAGTACTTAAGTACTTAGAACCTAAATTAAATTAAAATCAGCCATGAAAACTGCTTCATCTGAAGCTTTAATTTAATTTCGTGAACATTATCTCGACGTCAACTTAGTGGGGGGTCCTTGATGAATACCGCACAAAATGACAAGGTATTTTAAGATTTTCCGAGAAAAAATATTAACCTACCTAGTTACTTTACCGCGTTCCTGGTTTAACTTTGAACTCGTGAATGCGCTTATGCCCTGCGCTTCGTGGCTTTTATTTAAAACCTCTTTGGAGCGTAATTGCAATTAGCAACAGGAACGTTTGAAATATGAGTTATTAAGCTATACTTTGAATTTGTTTTAGGTGTTTGCGGCTTATTTCTAAAACATCTTTATGTTTTTTTAAGATAAAAGTTTACTTTTTTCAGGCATTTGCCGCAAGTTACTTGAATTTACTTGGAGAAGCAGACAATAAAAAAAAACCATTTATTTCAGGTACCTACCATATTACCCATATTAGAAAACATCTTTAAATTATTCAATAATAAACATAAAATCACACATGGGGTCATTGTACTCATCATTATGAACAACTTTTACTATAGGACCAAACCCGAAATCGAGAAATAAAATCTGCTCTTCCCTACATTTATGTTCGAAAATAAATACAATTAATTTACAATGTAACTTCTCAATCCACTCAGGATATCGCAAACCACTGCTAGACATCTGGCTTTTCCAATAACATCTGATTCTCCACGTTCTACATTCTGTCCCAGCTGCCACCTAAACATAATGTCCCACTGCTGGTACACAGGTTTCCCTGTGAGAGGGAGTGGGTCATAAGTCTTCGAATTTTTGGTTCTAGGACATGCCGGTTTCTTTACAATGTTTTCCTTCCCCATTTTGAGAGGGTGGTGATGAAATTAAATACACAAGTGCCTGCCTGGATTCGTACTCGTGACTCAGTCGTAAGTCGGGGCTGATACCACTGGGCCACCACTGCTCACAGCTGTCACCTATAATGAAGATACAATGTCGTTGTCCTCGCCAAGACGAGCCAATATTAAGCTTACATATATTATATAAAGTGTATCTATTCATACACGAAATCTCTTAAGGGGTCATTGTACTCATCATTAAGAACAACTTTCAAAAATCAGCTGTTCCCTACATTTTGATGAGTTATGTTGTTCATAATGATGAGAACAATGATCCCTTAAGAGAGTTCGTGTATGAATATACTTAGATACACCTTATATAATAAAGAATTCTCGATGTTTTGTCAAGTCGTAAAAACCATACAAATAAGGATGCGGATCGCTTGTATAGTTACAAAATAATTTATAATTAGCTCCTTCATGAATCAACAACCTCTAAAATACTTTCACTGATCCATCTACCTGCTGTACTGGCCTCCCCTACAATCGTGTTTAACTGTCCGTTTCATTAACCCCAGTGAAAAGTGATCGTTTTATCGCCGAGACAAGTGCTAATATAGATGATATCGCAGCGCCCGCGCCGGCGTACCCACGCGTGCCCGGGGCGTGCGCGCGCGCCCCTCGTGCTATACCTGTGCAGATTAGGTAGGTTGCAGAGGGGTAGCTGTAGGCAAAATAGTGGAATTTAGTAGCTAGGACTTTTTAGTAGTTAGGAAAAAAATACTGTTTATTTTCTGATATGTATTGTTTGATAAAAAAAAAAACGTTTTGTTTGTGTGTTTCTTCTTAGAGTAGTCAGATAGAAAAGACCGACCTGATCTAGTTTTTAAAATAAGTATTATTGACGTGTAAGGGTTTAATATAAACCTAATTCAGAATCATCAGCACTCTCTTGCCCTTATCGCAATTTATTTATTTATACTACATGTCCCGGAATTAACGCTCAATCAGTCATTGTGCTCATCATTATGAACAACTTTTACTATGAGACCAAACCTAAAATCGCGAAAAAAATATCGAATAACTCGTGAAAATGTAAACAGCTGATTTTTTTCGCGATTTCAGATTTGGTTCCATAGTAAGATGATTACATTGACCCCTTAACAGGTTGTGCGTTATTCTGTCTAGGACATACCTAATTACAGAAATGAATATAATTTACTCATTTAACCCAAAACACCAAAATCGCGTGACTCTTCTCTATTCCCTGATCTATGAACAAAACCGTCGCATTATTTGTACTGCGAAATATATCACAATGAATCTTTGCATGGGAACTGTTTCCACTTGCGACGGCCCTATTTGTTTTACGATACACTATCTGTTACAGTATCTGATAGTTGTGTTGCAGAATAAATGTTGCTAAATTAGCCGACTCATGAAATTGATATTTACGTACGTGCCTACTTACTTTGTGCCGGGGTGGGAGTTGCTACCAGAAAATTATATTTTTGTATACATTTTCATCAATGAAAACGTAAGTACCTGTGGATGGCAATTTTTATTAGCACGGCAATAGGACTCGCCCATCAAGGAGCGCTGTCCCCAATTTGACGCATTATTAATTTATTATACAAAACAATAGGTATTATAATAAAACGCATACACTAAAAGATTAATAATTTAATTATCTATATATTAAACTATCTTTTGTTATTTCTTTCTTTATAATTTTTTTCTTTAAATTGGTGAAGATTTCAGAATAATATGCTTGGTAGATTTTGCGCCATTCTCAGTTTTTTATCCGCGTTAGACATAACTTTACAAATTAATTTCACTATGTAATATAAACATAATCTAAAATATTCACATATTAAGTTATTGAGAAAATGCTCTAATTTAACATTTTTTTTTTCAAATCATTAACACTACCTACTCGTTTAGACGTGATCTTCAGTATAAATCATTAACAGTCGGTTATCCTCGCCTTAAGTGTTTCATTTGACACTTGAGTTTAATTGTAGGTAATAAAACAAAAAGAAAGAAGAGACAGCTAGTGAACAAACGTTATTCTGGCCACCAATCACCGAATGTTGGCATCACAGACTAACAAATACGTCCCAATTAGGACGTTTTCGAGTCTTCACGATTGCGCGCTCACAACATTAATCTGTTTAATATAATATAATTGTATGAATGTATCTGACGGAAGCCATATTGTTTAACAGCTGCGAGAGGCGGCGACTAGATGGCGCTAGTGGAACGTGCACCATAGACAAATCATTCATTCTATCGGTCATTTGACTTAAAAGACTTGAAGTTAATTGAGTGAAATATTGTAACGTTACCCCCCACTAGCGGATCGCCTTTATAAGGAGCTGCGCTGTTGAGTCGGGACGCATTTTGAACGGATGTGTCTTGGTGCAAGGACCACTGTCTCTCGACAGTCAGTACTGCCCGGTTATTGGATGTGGAACGGTGTCTCCGACAAATCAGTACTATCCTTATTGCGGTGGGTGCATGGACCGCTGTCCCTGACAGTCAGTACTGCCCTATGTGACCGCCAATACCATTATTAGTTATTTAATTAATTTTATTTCATTTCTATATTCTCTCGATTTAAAATAACTGATTGTTCGATTGAAATAGATTTCTGTATTGCCATATCTGAGTGTTACTTCTGATGTCTGGACCTATCCCGACATATCTATGTATATATTGTTGTTTTCTATGTATATATTGTTGTTTTTCGAGTTATCTATCCCGTACGTTGCAGCTGCCATGTTTTGTCTCTGCATCACTCTAATAAGGTTGACTGGTAGAAAATGCCTCAGGCATTAAGCCCGCCTTTGTACACACGGCTACCCATCAAGCTATAAATTTCCAGTGTACGCTGACTTCTCATTGTACGGAAATCCTATACAATGCGAGATCAGCTTATACTGGAAATGTATAGCTTGATGTGTAGCCGTGTGTACCTACAGTAGTTGTTATTACTTGTGTCATCTAGGATCAGCGGGATAATTGCGTATCACACTATCAGTAGCAATAGCTTTCATTTTGACAGTTGAACAACATTCATTGTGTTATTTACATTTTTGAGCAGATACCAATGATTTCAAAAGGATATCTATAAGAATAAAGGATAAGGATATCTATAAAATACTATCTATGTCAATGGCAGATACATTTTTCGAGCTTAGGTATGCGAGTTTAAGTAATTTAAAAAAAATGTAATTTTGCAAAATAATTAGTTAGTTTTAAAGTTATTAGAGAGCATAGATGAAAATTGACCATTCACCTCCCCCTCTTACCTCAGAAACTGTTGAGACCAAAATTTTGAAAAAAAAAATAAGTTCTATACTTACTTATAGATTACAGGAAAGTCTATAAGAAGTCTATGGCCTTAAAATATAATTATTAAAATATAAATACAAATACAAAAATATTTTTTTCAACTTAAACATTATGTCATACAAGATTTGATGCAGCCCCAGTATCTGAGTTACAATAGTAGGTACTTGTGTTGGAGCTGTCTCACTCTTCCCTTTAGTGGTTGCTTTACAATGATGAGGCTTTCTTTTTTTTTGGGTAGGAAATTATCAAATAACTTCTCCCGCTCTGGGTGGAGAGGGCGTGTCAGACTTTTACTGACTAAAACCCACCGTGTTCCTTCAAATGCTTGTGTGCCAGGGCCACGATATCCCTTTCGGTCAGGCTCGTAACCCTGGCAGGTATTGGCCCTTTCGGACCCCGTCAATTGTTTCTAATAAGTAAATAGAGTTTATAGAAAAAATAAAATAAAACATTAATTTAACAGCTCTTGGTATATGAGGTGTACAATTCTACACATGTGTATTGTATACCAGGTTCTATAATGATATTACGAAATTAAAGATCCGTGGTTTAAAAATTCCTCATTATCTAACCTGTGGGCCTAGACAAAGTAACATTCGATTAGCGATAACGCTAGTAGAAAACCCACAAATGTCTAGGATTGACATAAACTGTCGAAATGTCACGTGATCATAGGTCAACAAATAGAAATTTGCTAGACGATGTTATCATCATTCGATTTCATGAAACGAACCGACAGCGTCGAACGATAACTTCCATACAGATGCGTAGCCAAGTGGCAGTTTTAGACAAGCGTTATCGCTAGTTTTTGATTTGTATGAAGGAATTCGAATAGAAAACTAGCGAATATATGATCATAGGTCAACGAATATAAATTAGCTAGATAATGTTATCATCATTCGATTCCATGAAACGAATCGACAGTGGCAGACGAGTGGTTTTTTTTGACAAGCGTTATCGCTAGTTTTCGAATCGAAAACTAGCGATACCGCTTGTCAAAAAGTGAAATAACAATAGCGATTGTAGTAATAGAATCGCTCCGAACCGAATGCCATTTGTCTTTTGTGCCCTCAGGACCCTAATTGCGTCACGGTGGAGCATACGGTCGAGGTCTGCCCTGCTTGGGCGGAGCTCCGCCGTGTCCTCACGGAGGCGATCGGTGGCGGCGATCTCTTACGTCCGGCCCTGGTTCAGACCATGGTTCGGAGCGAGAGTGCATGGGAGGCCGTCACCTCCTTCTGCGAAACAGTAATGCTCGCGAAGGAGAAGGCGGAACGCGTGAGGGTGGTACCCTAATTGCGTAATACACTTTCAATCACAATCGGAATGATTTTGAAGAATATTGCTAATCCATTGCTTCATATCAAGTCCTTTCATTTGATATGTCACACCGTAGTACAGTTTGCAAAACTTTGTTTTTTAAGTTCCTTAAGAGGTACGAAGCCCTAAGTTTAAGTTCCTTAAGAGGTACGAAGCCCTAAGAACGATGACACAACTAACTTTTAGTTAAAAACACGTTTCAAACCTAAGAAATTATGAATTTCCATACAAACTTCTTTTCCCTATTTAACCCCTTTAGCAGATGAATTAAAAAATCCTTTCTTAATTATTTATGGAATTCTTCTAGACCAGGAATGGGGAAAATACGGCCCGCGGGCTATCTCCGGCCCGCGAAGTGATGAAATCTGGCCCGCGACCATAAAAAAAAAGTTTTCGTATTGGCAGTGCGCGGCTCGCATAAATCAGTTTCATATGTCCCCACAAAGAGCAGCGCTCCTCAACCTTCTACTTTGCAGGTAACTTAAAAGTTTATTTAATTGCAATTTGCAATTTCTTTATATATTTCAATAGTTATTTTGTTATATTGCACAATCAATTAGTGTTTCAGAAAATACAAATCAATATTTTTATTTCAGTAAATAAATATAGCCAAAATTGCAACAACTTGGCCGCCATATATTTCGTTAATAAATATTGGCAAAAGGAAAAAGGGAAGCGAAGGGAAAAGTTTCCCCATCTCTGTTCTAGACCCAGCGAATTTAAGATAATTTATTATTAAGTAGAACTACCTACCTGCACACTTTTATAGTTCCCGTGCGACTAAGTTAAAACAATCAGGATGATGCGTTCGTTAATAATAAACCAAAACTTTCGTTGACATTACTTTTAAAACAGACTTGACAAAAATATCATTCCCTGTTAGGAATTGAAGCCAATACCAGAGCAATTTGTTTGTTTTCAAGAGATTCCTCCTATGGCCCTCAATATATATATATGTTGGAGCCAAGAAAACAGCGGTTTTACTAAATATGAATTTTTTTAATATTTTTAATGTAAAACATCGTTCTATTCATTGGGAGACTGAGGTTAAGAATGGCCTCTGGGTCACTTAATTCACCTGGGTCAATTCACCTAAAGTTTAAGAATAGTATAGTTAATGCACCTATACTCCATTTGAAATAAGATTATACGTTTAAATAAACCTTTTTTACAGTCCGTTCAATCGATTTTGACTTCTATTGCGTTGGTGGCATGACAAATGACAGCTGTAATAAACAGTTGGTATTGTAACCACGTTTTTGCTTTTAATGCCATCCTTATGCCTACGGAATAGAATTCAAAATCGGTTGAATGGACTGTAAGCAAGTTTATTTAAATGTCTAATCTTATTTCAAATGGAGTATAGGTGCATTAACTATACTATTCGTAAACTTTAATCACTACTTGTAGCTACATTTATAATTAAAAGTTCAGTCTATATTTTTTAAGTAAACTTTATTCACCTAAAATTTAATAGATAACTCATATAGGAAGTAATCTTCAAATTTAGGTGGTATTATAATGTGCTACATCTTCATGATATGCAACGTTGGGAACTTTGAGATAATTCAACTTTAATTTGTTCAAAAGATGGTTCTTCATGAACATGATCAAATCCAGTATTTTTGTAAGCATTAACAGCTTCATCATTATAGTTTTGTTACCGGTTCATCAGTGGCATCAGTTTATTTTTAAATAGATGGACCGCTACAATGAAGTTGTAGCGGTCCATCTATTCATCATAAAAAAACTAAGTTGGAGTCTCATTTCCTACGAAATGTATGGGAAAAGTTTTTTGCGATTTATTACTTGTCTAGTAGTCAAACCTCAATTGGTCTGATAGAGGTTTTTGATCCCTATAAGAAAGAGGATCGATTGGCATAAAAAAAAGTTTCTCTGAAAATCGCCCATTTTCCTGCTGACTGTAATTTTTTTTCCAAATCTGTGAATGCAGATCAAAATTTCTCAAAAAGTTAAGGACAGTCTCCTAAGACCGTTTTCCTGTAGCAACAACGGTTGAGGTAGCTGCCCTTACTGCCTCATCTCAAAAATCCATCCTGTATATGACAAAATAATATTCCACATACAAATAATAGAAAAGTGTCTAGAAATGCAAACGACTGTTTAAACTTACGTTTACGTTGATAGAGCCAGCGCATTTTTTATTACAGCATCTCCACCAATTCGCAGACTATAGACATTACTCCGGATTTGTAGGTTTTCTTTCTAAAATATTGTCGACCATCATACTATAACACCACCCCTCGACCTCTGTGTATGTATTTATGCTCCGGCATTATGAAGTTGGTTGAGTTCAGTTGCTTACAATTTTATTTGTAAATAAAAACCGGCCAGGTGCGAGTCGGACTCGCGCACGAAGGGTTCAGTACCATTATCTATAAAAACGGCTAAAAAAACACCTTTTTTGTATGGGTAAATATTTGTTTTATTTTAATTTAATTATTTATTTTTAAAGTGAATAACTAAATATTCTGTGTGTAGTATATATGTTACCGGCCAAACCCGATTTCAGGACAAACTAGTTTAGCCTAGGCTAAACTAGTTCTTCCTATACGCGATAGGATTAACTAGTATAGCCTAGGCTAAACTAGTTTGTCCTAAGCCCGATAGGATAAACCAGTTTAGCCTAGGTCGAATCGGACATAAAACCTATTTAGTCTAATATGATAATCGTGCAAGCAAGCATGCAGCAGGCATGTTTTCTGTCATGGCTCCGGCGCTGCAGGGCTCTAGCGGTCCCATGCGAGCTTATCGTCACAGATGTGTTTCACGCTCACCAAGGAAGCGTTGAAACCACCTGCTCCTCAGCTCGCGGGCCGCCTCGCCCCTACGCGTTTACGCGATTTTAAATAACACTCCCCTAGAGTGGGTAGGGCAGACAAGACTACGTGGAGTCGGTTTTGCTGCGATTCGTTTCGGTCACGCCGCTCCCGCAGCACGCTCAATCAGATTTCAGATTAGAACGTACCAGTTTATCCTAAAGTATGTAAATTCTAACTAGGATAAACCGATTCGACCTAGGCTAAACTGGTTTATCCTATCGGGCTTAGGACAAACTAGTTTAGCCTAGGCTATACTAGTTAATCCTATCGCGTATAGGAAGAACTAGTTTAGCCTAGGCTAAACTAGTTTGTCCTGAAATCGGGTTTGGCCGGTAACATATATATTAAATAGTGTGACGGTATGTCAACATATTGCCGTATCTGTATGTGAGGGTGTGTGGAATTAAATCAGTGTTTAACACATATAATTCGGAATGCCTCGTCAGCCACATATGGCTGACATTTTCCAAACCAACCTGCGTGTGTTTCATTACATGGTGGCAGCGGTGGGATTACACTGTGAATATTTTAAGCGTCTACCTGTTGCCGTTATCAATATCGAGCATAAACGAACAAAAAAATCACGTTCGTTGTATGGGAGCATTATAAATATTTATTTTATACTGTTTTTGAGTATTTGTTGTTATAGCGGCAACAGAAATACATCATGTATGAAAATTTCAACTGTCTAACTATCACGGTTCATGAGATACAGCCTGGTGACAGACGGACAGACAGACAGCAGAGCCTTAGTAATAGGGTTCCCGTTTTACCCTTTGGGTACGGAACCCTAAAAAGCATCAATAGGGAAAATACGCAAGAAAAAAATATCGTGTCTTATATGGTAGCTAGCTATTTTAATAATGTCAATAATCATGAACATTTTCCTTATTATAGTGGCCAGCGTCCCTTTGTTTTGAAAAAGTTTAAATCACATAAATAAGTGAATAAAGTTAACATTCAGTATACTCACCCAGGTGAATTAGGCGAATAAAGTTTACTTTTAGTATACTTAGTACACCTGGGTAAATAATATTTACAAAAAGTATGGTTAATGCAAACAGGGTTTTTGTTACATATTGTATAGGTGAATTAACCCAGGTGAATTAAGTAAACTCCAGGAAGAATGGAACTTTTAATTCTGTGTTCATAACTTTTGCGGAATGTACGGTCAGTCAAGAATATTTTGGAGAGAAAGTTATGTTCCAATAGGACTTTTTCTAGTTCAACCAATATTACATTGTGAGAATTTCTATCACCGAATTATCGAGAAATAGAAGTCCTACGTAAATGTTGATTAATACTTTTCGAAATAGCTGTTGTTTGCCGCTCCTACCTCAAACATTTTCCTACCTAAGTATGTGTTGGGTCTTTCAGTTCCCTTCAAAATAGTTGAGCTGAATGGTGCTGATATACGTCATGTTCGTGCTCGTTCACGACACTGCCGTCAGTAGACTGGGCACCTCCTAGTAGCCACGGCTTATTCTAACAGTTTTTTTTTAATATTTTTTAGGGTTCCGTACCAAAATGGTTAAAAGGAACCCTTATGGTGAGACTAAGTCAGTGTGTCACACCTGGATATCTGTAATGAAATGAAATCGGTTATTCTGTAAATAGGATATTAGAATCACTTTTACACGTCATATAAAAACATAAAAAATCTAGATGTAGCCGACATTTCCTATCTGACTACCCCTGAGAAGAAATGGCGAAACAAACTCAGGGGTCAAAGTCTCTTTTAAAGTCCAGACATAATCTTGGTCAGATCATGTGAGGACCATGTAGATCCGTGTCTGAAATGGTCTTTTGAGGAAAGAACCACACAAATTTGAGTGGACCTGTCCAATCAGTGCAAGCATTTGTCAGTACTCGTGCAGCTCAACTCAAGACTTAAGGAACTCAACGACTCGACGAACAATACCAAAGAAAGGACATTTGGGTAGGCCGCATAAAACGCTCAAAATGCCAGACCATCATTAAAACTAACTGAGAAAAAGAATTAAAAAAGAAAATATTTAAAGAAAAAGAAAAAAAATTACCCACATAGCGCTCACATTCACAATAATTAAAGCAGTAAATATAATACTTTTCAAAGTAAACATTCATGTAATATTGTATATAATATTCTGCAATGTCAATATGTATATAAAATCATGCATAATAATTAAGATGTCAAGTTTTCCGGTTTTATCACAAGGCTAGCAGAGCGAGCAGCTCAATCCCAAGCTTTTTTGTCTTCTAAATAATCAGAAATTTTATAGTACCCTTTTTTACAAAGTTTGGTTTTAATACAGATTTTAAATCGTTTAATGGGTAAGTTTCGAATGTCAGTGGGAAGTTTGTTGTAAAAGCGTATACGAGTACATTGACCCATGAACGAGTTGCCTACTCTGTGGAGGCGAGTGCGATGTACAGCAAGATTGTGTTTATTCCTGGTATTTAAACTATGAATATCGGACATTTTCTTAAAATTTTATTTATTTTTGTGTACATACAATAGATTTTCAAATATATATTGAAAGGCAACAGTCAGAATAGCCATTTCTTTGAATATTTCACGAAGTGAATCTCTTGGACCTAGATTGTAAATGGCTCGAACAGCCCTTTTCTGTAAAACAAAGATATTATTAATGACCGCACAGGTTCCCCAGAGAAGAATCCCATAAGACATAAGACTATGAAAATAACTAAAATAAACAATTCTGGCAGTATCTACATCAGTTATCTGTCGATTTTTTTTAACGGCATAGGCGGCCGAACTAAGCCTTCCTGACAATTTTTCTACGTGTGGGCCCCATTGTAATTTACCGTCAATAGTTATTCCAAGAAAAACTGTCGACTCAACAGGGTCCAACTCTATTCCATTAAGTTGAACATTGGTAGATAGCTGCCTGACATTTGGCATTGAAAATTTAATAAGTTTAGTCTTTTTCTCGTTCAGGAGAAGATTATTTACATTAAACCAATGGACAACTTTAGAGAGTGCATCGTTAACATGTTCAAAATTGACTAGCTGACGTTTGATTTTAAAAATGAGGGAAGTGTCATCTGCGAATAATACAATCTTGTGATTATCCCTTATGTGATAAGGTAAGTCATTTATATAAATTAGAAACAAGAAAGGACCTAAAATTGAACCCTGCGGAACGCCCGTAGTGACCGCAGATGCTGCAGATCTCTTGCAATTAAAATCAACCCTCTGAATTTTGTTGTTCAGATAAGAAGTCAGAAGGTCGAGAGCACTGTCCCTCACACCATAGTGGTGCAGTTTTCTGATGAGTGTTCCATGATGAACGCAATCGAAGGCCTTAGACAAGTCACAGAAAATGCCAAGAGCATCCTGTGACTTCTCCCAGGCCTCGAATATCCTCTTCAGTAATTCCACGCCCGCATCTGTAGTTGAACGACCCTTTGTAAAACCAACCTGTTTCAAATGAAGTAAATTATGTGTATTGAAATGTCTTAACATTTGTTTTAAAATTAATCTTTCAAAGATTTTGCTCAATGTAGGTAATATCGAAATAGGCCGAAAATTCGTTGGATCAGTCGTGCTGCCAGATTTGAACAGTGGAATCACTTTACTAAGTTTCATCAGATCAGGAAATACACCAGATGCAATACAAGAATTAAAAACAATTGCTAAAAACGGTGAAATAACATCGATTATTGAAAACATGGTATTTACTGATAATCCCCAAAGGTCAGCAGTTTTTTTTAAATCAAGATCTTTTAAAGATTCTATAATATCTCAAGAACTACTAATGCTATCAACTTGAAATTTAGAATAGTTTTAGATGACGTTTGCCCAACTATTTTGCAAACAAGGAAGAAATTTAAAAATAATATATTTTTTGCAAAAAGGGACTGATGTCTTGAAAAATTGAAGTGGCACTACTAGGGCATGTGGGGTATCCTAAGAAAGAACGCTGTTTGCACATTCTCAAACATTTTTTTTAGCTGATTGTTTCCGACTTTTGAAGAAAAATTAAAAAAAAATACCGTTCCCCTCCTTATCTCCGAAGTTTGCATGGATAAAAATCTGAAATTGTTCTATGTAATAGAAGTTTATGCAAAGATTACAGGAAAAATAAAACGATGTCTCTAAATAGCACAGTTTTTCAGAAATCCTCAACATCATATACGTACGGAACCCTCGGTGCGTGAGTCCAACTCGCTCTTGACCAGTTTTTATTTAACCTATTGGACACTTTTAACTTTTACGTCAATCTATATAGTTCTTACATTTTTAATTAACCAATATTTTGTAACAGTTTATTGATTTAAAAGAGTATCCATTGAGTTTCTTGCCCGTTCTTTCTCCATAGGAGCCTACGACGGTTTGGAATGGGCAACTAGCTTCATCATTTTGACTAGCCGACTTCTTGATAATAATTCAAAAGTGTCTGCACGTAATTGTTTAATTGAAATTGAAATAAACCGTTTAAGCTTGAGTTTTACTTCCCGCTGCCTTAGCGGCTTCTCTCATATTGGTGCTAGAGGCTACGCCCCACGTTCGTTTGCCGCTCGGTTGCCACAGCAACCCGCTTGCCATAGTGAGGGTAATAGCTGAAGGGCAGCATCTCCTGTAGATATTACATGTCCTCCGCTCAAGAGCCGAGAAAAAGTTAATAAAACCTCCAATATGTCTGACTCGAGCGTACTGCGGCTTTTAACCATTTTATTTTATTTTTATACAAGTCTTACTATGATTGCGTAGTAAGTAAATAGCAGTGCAATCCTGTCATCTCTTTTTGAATTAAGATAGGAAGGAAGGTTATGATGAGACAGGGCTGTCTAACAAGACAAATTTTGAATTCGAACGGTGTCGAGGTATGATTCCATGATGATTTGAGCCTCGAAGGGAATTTTACGGAATGGCACACTTTGCAGTACAGAATGATGGAAGCTGTAGTTTCACATCGTTCGTACCAACGATGATGATTTGGGTTCATTGGTTACCGGAGGGCCTTGACAAGTAACAATCGCTTTCAAAGCGTTTCTTATGTCTACGACTGCCAACAAGATTGATAGCATATGTTAATTCAATATGGTATATGTTAATAATGTCTATGGTAATGTTAACTTTGCCGTCATCGTTATTTCAGCTGAGAGAATGTCAGTTGGTCTAGGACTAACCGTTGCCTTATTTAAGGCGTATAGAGGCCTCACTAACCTTGCGCATCTGGGCGGAGCTAAACGCACAACACTCGCACACTCCTGTTATACGTAAAACTCGCGCGGCGGCGCGCTAAACTAAAACGACGATCATAGAATATCTAGGGGCACACAGGTACGCACGTAGGTCGGCGTTTTTGCCTACGATTCCAAAGGGACGTAAATGTTACGTGTTTGTGTATATTTTAAGATTTTACTGGACATCATTTTTTATCATTTATGTAGGTAGGTATAATGAAACAAAATAGATCGCATACAAAATGTGTAACTTACATAAAGTAGTTTATCCCATTAGGTTCGTTAAAAAAAGTTTTATTTCGTTTATTTTATTACTCTCGACATAATGTTTTAGCAATTTAAAAGTATGATAAAAAAAGAAAATACATATTATAGAGCTTCAACCATTATGAATTAGGATGTAGGTACTATTTTATTTATTAGTTGCACACAGTAAAATAGATACAGATACTTACGACAGGTAAGTATTGATACTTGCAGTAGACCTGCGAAAGGAGAAATTAAAAAGAAATAAACCTATCCTTCTTTTTCAATGTTTACCAAGATCCAGTTCGCCTCTTTACAGAGTTACATGCTCATCCCACCCTCAAAACTTTAAACGTTATTTCGAGCATTTTCTAATAACATTTTATTTGCATAGACTGTACATAATAGGCACTTACATAAAAATGAGATTGCTTTTTCACCAATTTGAGTTATTATAAATCAGTAATAGACATGATTACCTAAATAACATCTACCTACAAATAAATCTTTGACTTTGAACATTTTTAGGGTTCCGTAGCCAAATGTCAAAAACGGAACCATAATTTCGTTATAATTCTGTCTGGATTTCACACTGCCATTTTACTCGGAGACTATTTTCACTATAGGGTCGAATTAAATTAGTTAGCGAAACTCCGCAGACATGATTGGTATTTTTTTTTGTCATGTTTAGTTTGTTGACACCCTTCACGTTTTCGGAGTTTCGCTAACTAATTAAATTTATTCCTGATTATTGATACGAAAAAATTTATAAGATGTGGAGTGCCACACTTCAAAAATTCTTTCGTACCTAATTCGAAATAGTTTTTTAAGCGAGAGAAGGAAAAACAATATAAGTGCACGCAAGCGTGTGAGGTTCGTTGGATCTCATAATTAAAAATAATACGACAGTCAACAGTTTTGAGATTAACTTTGTTTTTCATAGTTTTTTTTATGAAATACAAACTTATTTATACGGTTTATAACAACAATACTGTGCATGCGTAAATATTCAGCCCAACTACGGAACCCTTCACTGTGCATAATCTGACACACTTAGCCGGATTTTACAGTTGAGGAGTGACTTTTCAAAACGGCTTATTTCGGGTTCCCAATTTTACTTATTTTTTTAATGCCAATCGGGACTTTATGTACACTCACATTATATGACGTGAAGTGTCCGGTTCTAAAGTACTTTAATCTCGAAGAAAAATGGCCATAGAAAATGCTTTCCGCAACAAAATAGCTTAATTCACGTTAATTCTCGGCCCTACTAAATTGTGATAGGAGTTTTTTCAAAATAGCTCATTTCTAGAACATTTTGTATGGAAATTTTGTTAATACGTATCAAAATGGCTTATTTCTAATCTGGTATCACAGGTTATTTTGGAGGGTTGAAAGATAGCTTTAATATCTGGAAGTGGATCCGCAAATATATTTTTATACATTGGCAACACTTTTTATTTGACTACGGCCAATTAAAAAAATATTATTATTTCTTAGGAGTGCTGAAACAAAACATCTTATTTCTTGGAGTTTGCGACTAAATGGCTTATTTCCTTAAATCATATGATAATAACTCATAATTTAGAGTATTAAAAAAAATATATACACTGTGAAACGATCTATTAACGTACCTAGATTATGTACATAGAAGTTTGTTACTAAAAATATTCATATATGAAAAGTTTTCGTATTTTTCTTGGTCCTGAAAAAAATGACCATACAGAAATAAGCCATTTTGAAAAGTCACTCCTCAGTTAGTAATACGTCCAAGGTAGCAGTTGAATTACGAAAACCTGCTCGCGAAATATAGACGTTCACAACACAAGGTCAAACTGTTACCACTGACGTGACGTGCGGTTGGCTGTACTCCGTCATAATGAAGTTTCAAATAAAACACAGGTCATTCTAAAAATCTATAAATTTTAATTAGTTTTCTTGTTTCTCGTTTTTCTTACGTCACCTGACGCATTTTCATAGCCTTTTGAGCTAGATATTTTCTTGACTTGCTTTGCCTTGGCATTTTTATTTATTTACAAAGTATCTTATTTTAACACAACAAACAATAAAAACGAAAACAGTATTTAGAAATGGCACCACTAAACTAATAAAGCGTCCACGCGCACAATCGAATTGGGCCCTCTGCGGCGAGCAAGTCTATAAAAGGACACTGATACAATACCTCCGTAAATATATGCACTAACACACATGAACGTGCGTAGTCGGTCGATAGCCGGAGCGGAGCAGCGAGCGACACAACCCTCCCGTCTCAATGCTAACGCCCGACTGCCGATCGCGCCCGCGCAGAGCACTTTCAGACCTCTATCTCAAAATGGGGACATTTTCTTTGCAAATGTTGATTGAGCTGTTACATATCTGTAGTACTTCTATCCACCAATTTTTCTGTGTAAAGATATTTCCAAAAATCGAAGCCGTTTAGCAGGAGTAGGTAATATTAGCCAAAAAATTACGTTTTAGTAAATATTTTTTTAAGGCAAAAGTATTAGCCCTACGAAAAAATCCTGTTAAGGAAATGTTGTAGGTACATGAATCTATAAACAAAATATTTTTTTTTCAAATCTTCTACCCAAGCCGTTAATGAGAAGTAGGCTATAGAAAGTGACTGTGTTACGGTAATAAACGAGACTAAGGGCCTTAAGGCTTCTACAGACCAGCGCGACTCGCGACGCGACACAAAGGCACCGCTCGTCGCGCGACACGCGGGGCTTTTGTGTTGCGTCGCGTGTCGCGCTAATATGTAGAAGCCTTTAGAAACAATTTCCAAGTTACTACTATATGAAAAACAATAAAAACCGGCCCACCACGCACATAAAAAAATACTAAATACTAAAATTATTTATTGACACAAAACATATTTTACAACAAAATATAATTTTCTGACTCCTGCGCAAGTTAAAACTGTGTTGCAGGAGCCAGCGTCCTCCCGTAATAAATCATGACAAGACAAAAACTTCTAAACATGTCTATAAAATAAAAACTAAAAGGTAAAAAAAAACATAAATATGTAAACAATAATTTTGGTTCTTACTTTGCGCGAAAGTATGTTTGTTAGTGTATGTGTGAGTGTAATTGTATTCGTGTGTGTGTCTATTTGTATGTGTGTTAATGTGTGAGTTTGCATGCCCAATTGTTTGTTAGGAAGAGGTCAGAGCAATGGCTTTCATTTCGGGACAGTTCTACAACATTGATCGCGCTATCAACTTTGTTGAGCAGGCAAACCTTTAGAACATAATTATGAAACAATGCCAGCATTATCCATAAAAATCATTCAAACAAACTGTGTGTACTGTGACTGAATGTTTGTTACGCAATTAGGGTGCCATCCCATAACAAAAACCGTGCAACTCCAATAAAGGGTTCCGTACTGGGGATTAGTTTATCTTAAGAACAAAATACTGCTACTACTACTCATACATTGTAACTGCAATTAAAAGTTTGTACGCAAAATATTGAGAGATTTACTTTGTTGTTTTAAGACCATAGATTTCTTATAGGTTTTCCTGTAATCTTTATGTAAAGAACTATATTCCGTATTTTTTTCTACATTTTCGGTTCATTAGTTTCGGAGACACAGTGGTCCATTTTCATCTATTTTCTTAAATTCATCATCATCATCATTTCAGCCGAAAGACGTCCACTGCTGGACGTAGGCCTCCCCCAAAGTAGGGGGTTTGCCATAATCGCCACGCTTGGCAGGCGGGTTGGCGATCGCAGTATGGTGTTACAATGCATAGTGAATGCTGCTAAGGGCGACTAAGGGACTTACTAGCGAATGGGCCTCTAGTAAGTCCCTTAGTCGCCTTTTATGAGACCCACGGGAAGAAATAGGGTGCTGCTAGTCTTTACATCCGGCACCACACGGACAAATATCTTAAATTACTTTAAAAGTATTCATTTCAAACTATAAAAAAAATATGTCTAATATCTATAATCCTCACAACAAGCCCTTTAATATAAATTAAAAAATATGTCATACGGTACAGGTTGCAATTTTTTTTTTATTGTTTCCCATTAGTGACCCCCCCCCCCCCCCATATTAAAAATTCATATTATATTTACGTTACACGTCCGTGTTTGGGTCACAGAAGTTCATATAACTACCAAATTTCCACTTAATTGGTCCAGTTGATTCGGAGCAAATTGGCTGTTGACAGACGGACAGACAGACACACGAGTGATCCTTTATGGGGTTTTTCCTTTTTAGGCCTACGGAACCCTAAAAAACAAAAAAAAGTATGGTTAGCATTTTTCCTCCATTTAATTGATGTTTGCGAACATAATCTGAACAGAAGAGGTACCACTCAGCCTCTCGGGCTGTCAATCAGGCCAAATGGTCAGATGCGGACGCGGCACAGAGCGCGGCGGGCGTCCTGACCAATGATGACCCTTGGAATGATAAGAGTACCTACATACTCAACGTGTTTGATAATATTGTATTGTTAAATGATTTTCTTTTAAACGATGTTTTGGCTGCAATACGAATATTATGGTACAAAAGTCAATACATTGTGTTTCAGCATTTAATTTTCATTGTTATTCTTTTAATTTTACTTTTGTTCTTTAAATCCAATATTTAGCTCAATAAATGCTCGCTACGCCACGCTTGCCGGTGTTGGTCCGTGGATGATTGACCATCTTTACATACCGAGACTCCACCGTGCCTCGGAAAGCACGTGAAACCGTTGATCTCGGCTATCATTCGTGGATCTTTGACAGCTGTTAGGGGTCGTCAGAAGTCTGACAACCAGACTTATCAAGGGGTAAAGTATTACCCAGTTAGTGGGTTGTGGAGGTCAGATAGGCAGTCGCTCCATATAAAATACTGGTATTCAGCTGCATCCGGTTAGACGGAAAGCTGAAAAAAAAAAAAAAAAACTTAGTTGGGAATAGGCTAGGCAGATCGATTTAGCTCAATAATTAAGATTGAGTGATGAGTTTTCTAAAAGTAAGGAAGTATCGTCACCTCTAGAACTACAACCATAAAAGCTTTTCCGAAACCTCCAAAAAGCAAGTATAAAGTGAATAAACATTCCATGCGTATAGTCACCATTTGAAACTAAAAACAGCTTTGTGAAGAGCGATTTTCTCACACGACTACACTTTATTCACGCTATTTTAGTTCAAAACTTTTTTTAAAACCGTAATGAAAATGTAAGCTTACCTTCAGCACTTTTATAAAGCAAAAACCTGACTCTGCCGAGACAGTCTGCGTGAGTGACGCGTCTGTGATGGCTCCCGTGTGGTGCGACCCCGAGAGAAATCTAGCACACACGACGTACAAATTTTAATGTACAAGCCGTTTGAATTCCTTTACATTCCTTCCTTTCATTGCATATCTACATAAGTGATGCAGTTTAGCATAAAAGGGACGTTAGTTCACAGTTCAGTTAGAATTTATGAAGCGGTTTATTATTATAGTTCTGTGTTTTAGTCTGCGTTGTCGTCGCAGGGCAGGGACCTAGGCTCACAGCCATCTTTAGACTTAAGATTCTTAGCATGAAACATATCCTCACGTCCTTAAAGATTATGATTCACATTTCACCAGTTACATTTATATTTTACTAGCTGCCCGGTGCGACTTTGTTCGCGTGGTGTTCTACCCCTACCCCACCCAACCCCTAAACCTTCGCGGGGTAAGCAGAAAAACTCACCAAAGTTTAATCAAAATCGGTCTAGCCCTTTCGGAGTTCACAGAGGACAAACAAACATTGATTTTTATACATATACTAGCTACGCCCCGCGGTTTCACCAGCGTAGTTCTTGATCCCATAGGAATATTGGGATCTAAAGTATCATAAATGTTAATCCAGGATGTCAGCTACGACATACAAAATTTTATCATAATTGGTCCAGCCGTTTGGGCGTGAAGAAGTAACAAACACCACACACACACACTCACAAACTTTAGCCTTTATAATATTAGTGTGATGATTATTTTAAAACTATGATATCGCCTAAGATGTTCATTGAAATCAAATAATGTCACGGGCAATTTGGTTCCAAATGAAATACTTGTGATGAATCCTAACGTATTTATTTGGATAAGGATTAATATCATATTTATAAAAAAACCTTCGCAAATAAAATGCATTATTTTAGAACAAATTTGATTACCATAAAAAGGTTATAGTGAGTCATCCTTAAAAGATAGACGTATGCTTCATTTAGAGATCTTATTTAAAAGCCGAGAGACTGCGAGCTTGCCTCTCCCGCTCTCCAATCCACTAAGTCACTTCAAGGCGGGGTTTTAGCTCCAGGTATTAAATTATTTTGAAATAATTTGTAAAACTATATGCAACTGTATAGATGATCGGCTAACCGCAGGCATGAATGATAATCAATGATAATCACACAATTTATAGCAATAATAATTATTCAAAGAAAAACAATATCAATAAATGAAAAAAAAACAGAATTATAATACATAAGTACAGGTATATAAAAACAATCTAAAATATTAAAGTACTTTTGCAGATAAAATAGGTCGAAATATTAGTATCTATTTCGCGATGTCCTGACTATGATTATATTATATGTAAATTAAAACTTGTTCATAACATCATGAACATAATAATCTCCTAAAACAGGGCTTCCTCTCTCGTACCCTTTTGCTGTGCCCTACAGGGTCCATAATGATCTAAATTATATGGTTACCACTAAGTACACATTATGGTAAAGCGATAAAGATAAATTCAGTATTGGGTAACAATCCTAACTAATCCTAAATGCAAAAGTGAGTTTATTTGTTACGCTTTCACGCTAAAATGGCTGACCGGATTTAGATGGAATTTAGAACATGTATAGCCCATGACCTGGGTGTGTCCATAGTATACATTTTATCCCGGTAGTAAGTTCCTGTGGGCAAAAGCTAATTACTTATAGTAAATTTTACTAAGAATAGTAGGTAGAGATAAACTGCGATAACATGGCGCGCCCCTCCAAATTACTGTTTCAATGTGTGTAGTCACATCCTTACGAAACAGTTTGTATGTAGTTGTATGTACTCGTAATATACTTTTATTACCAGATTTGTTGGTCAACTAATCATAGCTAGCCGATCGCGCAAGACAACGCACGTGTCGTTTTCTTAAAGTACGTCAGTGCAGCGCCATACTTACAGCAATAACAGCGATTAATGACGCCACTAGTCGAGCAACAAATCCGTGATTTGTTTTTGTTTGAAGGCCGTCTCAGTATACGCACACATGCATACAAATACTTTCAAACGTTTTGAATTTTGTAGGGGTGGGGCGTGCCATGTTATCGTAGTTAATCTGTACCAATAAAGGTGAGTATTATAAAAGGAATCACTGATGCCAGCAGCGAGAGAGAAAATGGTTTTACAAATCCAGCTATGTTTTAGCCTCGCAAGCCGATTCCCGGCCACCGTAGGCGCGGGCCTGCGGACGGTGAGCGATGGGTAGCTCACCGTCCGATGAGGACCAGGCCCGGGTCGACGGCGCGTCGTATTCCACGCGCGCCTCAAAGAGTTGTCAGCACCAACTGACGGGGTCCGTTAGGGCCAATGCCTGCCAGGGTTGCGAGTTAGTCCGAAAGGGATATCGTGGCCCTGGCACACAGGCAAATGAAGGAATACGGGTGGGTTTTAGTCAGACTTTTACTGACTAAAACCCACCCGTATTTGATAATTTCCCACCCAAAAAAAAAAAAAGCTATGTTTTAGCCTAATTTACAGTTTTATGGGTTTGGAAACTATTGTTTTGGCTAAAAACAATAAATGTCGTCTTATTATTACGAACCTTAAGTTGAAAAAAAAAAACTTGGACAGGCCGACCTATGTTGGAAAATCGCCATTTTCTTTCATAATATGAAAATTATAGTTGAACAGAGCCTGTACCAATGACGTTGCTACCTATGTTAAAATCATCCCAAATACATGACGAGCCCTTCACATATAAACAATGCGAAATTCTATCATCAAGGCTGCACTCCTCAAACCTCAAAAACTAATTCCTTATAATAAAATTATTAAATAAGAATGTAATAAACTATCCGGACCACAATGTTGAATTTTCAAAATTTGAATCCCAAAATGTGGACCATATGGGTTAGGTTAGGTTAGAGAACTGTGACAGTACTCGCGTCATTGTATCAGTGGCGCGAGGAAGCGAGGGCGCGGGGCGAGTGGCTGATGCAGCGACATGTGGAGTTGCGTCGGTCACAGCTTCGCGCAGCCCTGGTGGCGGAATGGCGGGACAGGCTTTCACGCCCTACCGGCCTCGTCACCATCCAGGCGGTCCGACCGGTGCTCGAACCCTGGCTCGGGAGGAGGCACGGCTCCCTGTCATTGGGTGACGCAGGTGCTCTCGGGGCATGGTTGCTTCGGGAAGTACCTGTGTCGCATAAACAGGGAGCCGGACGCCCGGTGTCACCACTGCGTCGACTGCCGCGAGGACGCGGCGCGTCATACGCTGGAGAGTGTGCCGCTTGGGAGGAGCCACGCCGTGCCCGCATCTCAGGAGTAGGCAGTGACCTATCGCTGCCAGCCGTGGTCAAGTCGATGGTCGGCAGTAAGGAGTCCTGGGACGCGGTGGTGTCCTTCTGCGACACCACGCGTCCCAGGAAAGGCTGGAAAGGCTGCGGAAAGGGAGCGGAAGATCTCGTCTGCTCACCCGGCCCGCAGCAGGCGCACTGGACGTCGGCAGAGGGCAAATTATGCTTTCTTTCGGCCCCCCTAAATGGGTCTAGGGACGGCGGACTTGGGGACGTCCGACGCCCCCTATCACACTGGACCTGAGGTGGCGGCGCGTAGTGTTCCACCGCGTAGTGTTTGAGACGTCACGGGGGGGGGGGTCAAACACCTCACCCCCCCACAGACTTGAGGTGGCCCGCAGAGGCAGGCCGGCACTAGCCGGGGATTGCGGAAGTAATAATAGATCCAAAGAGCCCCGGTGCAAGTGTGGCAGGGGAACACTGGGGTGGTTTTTAGAGAGTAAGAGTCTGACAGACCCCTCCACCCGCCCCAGGGTGGAGGACATCCAAGAGGGTTTTTCCACCCCACGAACAAAAAAAAAAAAAGACTAGAACTGTGACCTACCTCGCGCGAGCCGAGCGAGCGCTTCATGCAAGTTGGTCGCAATTACTTGGCTATTTAGTAAGAATTATATTTCTGAACATTGAAATTTCCAGAAAAATCAACTTTTTACAAATTCAACATTTTGGAATTCAACATTGTAGTCCAGAAGGGTAATAAAGACTACCTAAGTGCTCTGTGCATGACCGCATAATATTAAAGTTTTATTTTTATCTGTCATATATTTGTGATAATGTTCAAGACGAATGATGTAACCAATATTTTGTAACTATATTGTAATTTAAAACAGTGACCATCGAGTTTCTAGCCCGTTCTTTTGCAAAGGAACTTATTACCTACGCTTTAGAATCGACCATTCTGACAGACCTGACTCCTTGACAATTTAAAACTACCTGAAATAAATGCTTTGAGTGTGTTATTGATTTCCATAAGTATTTCTTATTAGTTGAATTTAATTTGGTGCCTAATGCCACATATTTGCATTTTCAGGCAGTATTTCTCAAACTTTGGACCCCTCATAACAATTAAACATTATTGGTATACCTACAGTGAATGAAGATAATGTTTACTGTGTCAACTATTTAAATGAATATTCAATCTGAAAACATTTAATCATCGTGTGATTAACGCGCCCCTCACAAGCGCCGACCGACCGTAAATGAGAATTAAACATTTCCGTCGTATGGGAATCCTTAATTATTTATTTTATAGGCTTACTGTGTCATTTTGAGTTTCGATATCTTTTTGAAAGATTTGGGTCGTGAATTTTGAGTGTCGATACTTTTTGAAAGATTTGGGTCGTGAATTTTGAGTTTCGATATCTTTTTGAAAGATATGGGTCGTGAATTTCTAATAATTACGGATTTTTATTCCAACAGCTTAATACCTCATTGATAATAAGCGTTTCGCTATCAATGAAACAATTAACAACTTTATTAATAAAAAAGCTCAGTGATCGGACAATTCCCTTTCTATTTCGCATCCTATGTATGTGAGAATAACTCAACGATCGTAGGAACGTGCCGTTTTTTTGTGATCCGTGCTCGTAATCTTAACGCTCGCAATCTGTGGGGTGTGAGCACAGCGTGAGGTCAGGCGATGACGTCATAAAGCGACGAAATTAAAAAGATCGCAGCTGGATGCACGAACAAAAGGATTCTATAAAAGAGGATTTAGTGATACTTAATAATGTATTTTAGTTTTCATTGAGCAGTTCGATGGAGCATTATTATTTTTGTTGTCACAATACTGAGGTACATAATACTTATCCGTATACGTAAATATGTTATATGTAAGGCGTGATCCACAGAACACACTTGTTCTGGTCGATCGGCACAGCCCTTGGTTGGTAAAATCTAATGTATTATGTAGATAGAATAATATAAGTAATATAATAATCATTTTATTTCAGAAGATGTAAAATGCTGGTATTCAGCTATATCCGGTTGGCCTGGAACCCGACCCCAAAACAGTTGGCCATGATGGCCATTATGTAATAATTGCTTCGAAGCGCTAAATACCGCCGAAAAGAATTTGCCTACCCGAACAAGTCTGTAGCACGCAAAAGTATCACGAAAGCTCTTCCGGACTTGGAAATGGGAATATTTATTATAAGTTCACGTTGATATTGAATGCATATCCGGTACGGCTCTAATAATCCATCCTTATCCCAAGGGCACGTCTTCCCTACCATTATCGCGCCCCCCGGTCTACTCTTTGATATGCAATGGTCTCTGTGGTCCCATGAAACATGAGGCTTCAGGGGCTAGTGCGAATCCTTGGGTTCATTCGAGTGATCGACTCTGGTTTAACCATGCTGGGGTCGGTGCATTTCATTCATTCAATCATTCATTCATAAGTTTTTTTTTTTTTTTTTTCCTTCTGGCTTCGCACGGTTTGTGCATTTAGCCAATGTCAAGTTTTAGTTCTTGTGTGTGTTCTTGTGTATTGATGAAATTAATTATAAATGCATGATGATGATATCCCCGCCCACTCCCCTTGAGTTTCAGTAAAGATGTGGCACTTTACTGAGTCCTCACGCGGACTTCTTGGGAGAACTTGAAGCGAAGTTGCACTGTTTTGTTTCATTTGCCTACACTAATGCACGTTCACAAACACTTAATGGTTAATAATCCACCATTATTACACATTAATATTCGGCTAAACACTAATTAATTTTGGAAAATTAAACAAACTGCTGAACATGACGCTTCACTTTCCCGCCAAGAAGTCCCATTCATAAGTTCACGTTGATATTGACTGTTACCATGGAAACTCGGTCAATTGGAAAGCTTGGCTTACAATTAAAATAAAGCTCATTTTGTTTTCATTTAACTAGTTGCCTTAATTCCACGTACTAAATTAATTAACGCATTAAAGTGACCAGACCAATGCATCCTGCTCAATCAGCAGGCTTAGCACGAGAACCCTCTCTACGCGTTTTGTCGACGGAAGCATAGACAAAAATGACGTTTCAGTGTAGACAACAGAAAGTTTTCTACTGTCTGTAGCACGGCGATTACAAAACCAAATGGGAAGAGACTTGTCTTCTCTACCCTAGAAAACTGTCTACAACGTCGAGCACGACGTACAATCTTTCTCCGATGTTGACAGCTTGGGATAGAAACCTTTCTTCCGAAATAGTCTACATATAAAATGACCTAGACAACGATTCGTTAGTTGTTTTTTCGTTAATTCGAGTAATTTTAGGCGGTGCTTTTTTACTTTTATCATATATTAAGCTGAAATTAACATGTTGGGTTCAAATTGCGCTTTTTATTTAAGTTTTTTTATAGAAAAACTTCAGCGAAGATGGGAAAGAAATACTATTAGAGAGCTTGCTTTGCTTGTTTGGGAGCCTTTGATCTCACGGGAAGTGAGTTCTGTAGAATTATAAAATAAGGAAGGAGATAGTGCAATCAATGTTTATGCGAAGAACTCGGCTAGGACCTGTCGCCCAAAATAAATAATAGATTTTTGGCATTAACAATAAAATAAGAACAACAATATAAGTATCCTACAGTTTTTACACTATGTTGTCCCTTAACTTTGATTTATTAGATACCTACATTCAGGAATATAAAACATCTGATTATGAGCCAAAATCTCCTCATTAACACTAAATTATTTATTTATGAAGTACTAGCTGCCGCCCGTGGCCTCGCCCGCGTTGCATTAAGGCTTCTACATACTGGCGTGACACAAAGGCCCCGCACGTCGCGTGACGAGCGCTGCCTTTGTGTCGCGTCGCGAGTCGCGCTGGTCTGTAGAAGCTTTTACTATGTAGTGATTATTATTTTCATTTACTAAATCTTACACACTCAGTTTTAAATGGAGCATTTACCTACTAATAAATAAAATATCGATACACAACAATACAATAACAATGTTAGTACCTAGTAAAAACAAGGGCTCCCACAGACAGGCGCGACGTGATAGCGCGACCCGCCAGTCTGCAGTACCCTTAAAGGAGACTTCTTGCGTGACGCCATCAAAATAGTATAATTATGGCTCTTTATTTAAATAATGCCTGTACATTATATGCAATTACCAATATTATATAGTGACGCCACAAAACTTAGTGGCGCCACAGCCAATGATATATTACATAAAATACGTCATTGGGTACAGCCATTTAACAATATTTTTAAAAGGGAGATGCGCTAATGTAGCCCGTGAAATTCAAATTGTATTACGTTTTTTGCAATTTGCAGGTCAGTAACACGTTATAAGTTGATTTAAATATGATTCGCGGCCGTAAAAAATATTGCTTTACAGAATTATAATCATTAGAATCGGCAAAACAACTAAATCTCTTCAAAAAATCCTTAGAATTCAAAAAACATTCGAAAATTTGAATTTCGCGGGCTACTCAGCGCATCCCCCTTGACCATTTGCGTTTTGTAATTGAAGAAATATTCGTTAAAACACTTTGCTTCAGATTTGTTTGAGAACGAAACGCAAAAGTACGGTAAAATTGGGTAGTAATACACACCACTAGCGAATACTCCGTTGCTATGGACAAGTCACTGTCTACGAAGAAAGCCGAGTCTATGTGTGTCCTCGTGCTCGCGAAGAAGAGATAACGAGAAGTGTAGACATGTCTATTCTATAGTAGAGTAGAGATCGAAAACGCCATGCTAAGCCTGCAGGAGTAATATCTCTAGCGAATGAAGCCAGAACTTTATAATAGGTTAGTACCTTAATAGATTTTCTGAAGAGGAATGTAAAACAACAAGTTTTATGTGACGAAAGGTGTTAGCGTACGTTCAGCAACCAAAGTCGATTAACACTTTAGCTTTTTAAGTCACAAATTATTGAGCCAAATATTCATAAAAATCCTATTTAAATATATAAGATTTAAGTAGCATCGCTTTGCGTGAAATGCTGAAAAGCAATGTAACCGATATCTTTTCTCTTTTTATTTTTTTTAAAAACGTTGCCCCACACTAGGAATTTCTCCTGTATTGTGGGTGCGTTTACAAACATTTAAATTCACATACACAAACAGCCAGACCCGAAACAACTACTTGTAGGTCATACAAATATTTGTTCCGTGCGGGAATCGAACCCGCGACACGCAGCGCAGCAGTCAATCGCTTAACTAACTGCGCCAACCGTGCCGTCGTGCCGTGATATATTATGTAAAAGTAACAGCTACTTTTGTTGCTGACTGTACCTATAATAAGGGACATCATTACGAAATCTATCGCAGATTTTTGCTCAAAACAAGTTCAATCAAATAGATAAAACGAGTATGACTCAACTCAGAAAACTAATATCTTGTAAGAAATGTCAGTCGACTTGAATGAAAATTAAAACTCATTGACGTATAAAACTTTATTACAAATTCCCAAGGCAGGTGCTATTCACATCTAAACAGGAACGATTGATGTCCCTACTGTTTAAAATTAGGGTGGTTAAACGGATACCTAGATTTTAGTTAAATCGCGGCACGTGACCGGCGCGTGCGCACCGCCCCACCGCGCACCGCCTCACGACGCGATGTGATCGCTTTCCGATTGATATTTGTGGGACTGTTACTGCTGACAATCTGTCAAATGTATCTTGGGAAGTCCACCAAGCAGGGCTCGGAAACCGGTTAATTTTCCATGTAACCTTAACCGTTATCATACTTATTATTATAGAGGTTTTCGAACATAATATTTCGTTAATTATTTAATATTTTGTAACAAAATCAATGCTGAACTTAATTTGATGAATCAATCTTTGAAGCTAATATCAATTGCATCCAAAATAATTTGTATCTTCGGAAATAAAAATTAACCGGTTTCAAGCCCTGCTACCAAGCAAATGGTCGTTACGGAAGTTACATTATTTACTAATCTACAAACGTACCGGTCTATATCAAGTGATTGATTTTATCCCCCTTATTACAAAACAAGGTTTATCTTCAGACCCAGGTTTAAAACATGGAGCCATTATTGAATTTCGAACTTTATTCTGACTATGGTAAAGTTTCTAAACACAAAACTGACAACTTAGTACCGAACGAAATTTTCAGTTTTGTAAAAAGAACGGTATTTCAATCACTGTTACGTTCTTATTACAAAAACTGGTTCCATGGTTTAAGCCATGTCAAAATAGAAATTTTGTTTTGTAATAAGGCGGCATACCTATGTTTTGTTTTTAAACTTTGTCGTTGTATAATGTTAATGATAGAAGAGGTTGAAAGCTGGAGTGGAAGGTTTGTGCCTGAAAAGGGTTATTAAAGTAATGCAATAAAAAAAACTGGTCAAGAGCGAGTAGGACTCGGGCACCGAGGGTTCCGTACGTATATATGATGTTGATGATTTCTGAAAAACTGTGCTATTTAGAGACATCGTTTTATTTTTCCTGTAATCTTTACATAAGCTTTTATCTTATAGAATAATTTCAGATTTTTATCTCTACAAACTTCGGAGATAAGGAACGGTATTTTTTTTTTAATTTTTCATCAAAAGTCGGAAACTATGCTGCCTGAAAAAAAAATACCTATGAAAAGTGCAAATAGCGTTCATTCATAATAATATGATACCCCACAGTAGTGTCCTAGTAGCCCCACTTCAAATGTTTAAGACCCCCTTTCAGTCCCTTTTGCAAAAATGATATATTTTTTTTAATTTCTTTCTTGCTTGCAAAATAGTTGGGCAAACGTCATCTAAAACTATTCTAAATTTCAAGTTGATAGCATTAGTAGTTCTTGAGATATCCAGGTGTGACAGACAGACAGACAGACAGACTTAGTCTCACCATAATGGTTCCTTTTTACCATTTTGGTACGGAACCCTATATTCGCTGTGCGTATCGGAATACGCACAGCGAATATTTTACTCTTGCACTATATTGTTTTTTTTTACAGCAAACCAAAGAGATTTAAGAAAAATAAAAATAAATACCTTTTAAATAATTATAATTATTAAACGCCAAAATTATTGATTTTGACTAGGCACGACCTGTGGGCACGAAATCGATTTAACATCGATGTTTTTCTTATAAAAATCGATGTGTATAATCGATTTACATATTGCAAAAAATCGATGAATGAAAAACCGATTTAATTTTGTCTGCCGATATTTTTCCTGCAACGGCCGCAACAGCCAGCTTTTTACGGCCACCGTATTGTATTACCGACTAGAAGAACTGTTTTACCCGGCATGACTTGACCGACATGAATTTACTTATTTTTAAAGGGCGGCAACCTTTTTTTTTTTTTGATGGGCAATATTCAAATAACTTTTCCCGCTCTGGGCTGGGCGGGAAAAGTTATCTGGGAGGGCGTGTCAGACTTTTACTGACTAAAACCCACCCGTGTTCCTTCCGTTGCCTGTGTGCCAGGGCCACGATATCCTTTTCGGACAACCCTGGCAGGCATTGGCCCTAACGGACCCCGTCAGTTGGTGCTGACATCTCATTGAGGCGCGCGTGAAACACAACGCGCCGTTGACCCGGGCCTGGTCCTTACCGGACGGCGAGCTACCCATCGCTCACCATCAGCAGGCCCGCGCCTACGGTGGCCGGAAATTAGCTTGCGACTTCCGACGCCCGGGGCGTCTCTTGCGGCGGCTAAGGGCGTGAGGGCCCGAACCCTGCCTCACCCTCACGCGTTCCGCCTCCTCCTTCACGAGCATTACTGCTTCGCAGAAGGAGGTGACGGCCTCCCATGCACTCTCGCTCCGAACCATGGCCTGAAACAAGGCCGGACGCGAGCGATCGCTGCCACCGATCGCCTCCGTGAGGACACGGTGGTGCTCCGCCCAAGCCGGGCAGACCTCCACCGGGTGCCAACCGACGAAGAATTTCAATGCAGGGGAGGGGGCATTGAAATTCTTCGTCGGTTAGTAGGTTATGGTTCAGAATCATGTACTGAATTCATGGTTTCAGTTGGCGCGTCGATGTCCCTGCCACCCTGTATACATTTGATTAAATGATTATTAGATTAATAAAGCTGAACTGTGATTAATTGATTATAGATATTTCAGGCGTTTAATTTAATATCTTAATAAAATAAGCAAAAAAACGATTATTTTATTACAAACATCGATTATTTTTAAATCGATGTTATTCCTAGGCAAAACAATCGATTAATTAATCATCGTTAGTGTAATAATTTTTAGTGTATTATGTCACATCCCACTCGTATTCAAGACTGACAAGATCATTGTGATATTATTATCGTTCCTCGCACGACATCGCTAACTATCGTCCCTAAATGTCAGAACTATACGCGCGTACACGCACGGATAACTCGTATCTAGTGTGCAACTTTAGGATTGTACGCGTGTTTTCTTATTTAGTATTTCGCGCAAGTCAAAATGCATTGTCGTGCGTATTGGCGCAAGTTCGTACGGCAACGCGGCTGGCGTAACACACTTAATGGCAACACAACAGACTCTTTTCTTCTTATTTTATTTGTCACTTTCACCCCCTTTATGGAAATGTCCGTCTATTATTTAAGGGTGCTTCGGCATTTCCGGCTTCAAGTTCCGATTTCCCAACCGGAAAGTTACGTCTTTCCGAAAAAAGGTACAATTTAACTGTTATTGCCAGGCTATCGATATTCCAGTTATCTTTATAGGTACCTTTTAGTCACCTTTGACAGCAGTCACAAACGACGCCGCCTTTATTGAGATTTTTGTAACATTTTTTTAACAGTCTTCAAAAATAGATTTTCAATTCGATACGCTTTGTGTGTTGTTGCCATTGCAAAAAAAACAGAGATATTTGAAACGATTAGTTATAGTCTGTGTTTGTGTTATTTGTGCATTTTCAGGATTTTCCCTAAGCCAATATACGTTTGAGTTGTGTTTTTTCAGAGATAGAGTCGTTCGCGTTTGACGACTATCTCAGCGATGATAAGCGATGATGTGGTTGACAATGGTGCGTTATCCTTTTGTTTTATCTAATTTGGCATGAAGTATTATGAATTAAAGTTATAAGTATAAGATAACTGGGGCAAAATTGATTGGGTATGATTTATTTCGTCAAACTGATATTGTAGGTATAAGTACATTATTATGAATGTGATTGTTAATATTAGTAATGCATGTGAAGGTAGGCAGGAGAAATCTTACTACAATAAATCAGTCTTTGCTCAACCACCGTGTTTCAATGCTATGACCCGTACTCCCAACATAACAGATATTGCTGCTTTAGAGGTATGAGGAACAGGGTGTAAAGTTCACTCATACTCTATACAAAAGAGAGGATCATCCGATCAGATCGGTGTTGTGTCTGGTGGGCAACTGCCCGACGATTGATGTCGGGATGTTGTATATATGCTAGTCGCGCGGTAAACTCTGCTTGCGCGATGCAGGATTTTACGTGACGTCAGTGTGACACGTAGTTCGTATGTGGCGATGTTGATGCCACTACATTGCTAATTAGTGATGGGACCTTATCAATCGAGTAAGCTATAAAAATGTAAGTTAAGGAAAATCAAGGCTAATAATATTAATTCATGTTAGTATTTTCAGTTTTCCCATTCTGCACGAAATAAAGTCAAAGTTCAATAGTTTTTTACTTGCGTTGTCAAACGCTTTATGTATTTGTGAAAATCTAAATATCAAAAGGAAAATATCCAAAAGTTTAACTACGTATCCGGACTTGTGGATCTGTGCAGTTAATCTGCACATTATTGGGTCGATGCACTTTGGCGGTAACATATAATATATTAAAAAATAACGTGGATTGAAGTCGGCAAGCCGGCGCAGAGCCCACCCGTTAAAAATGCTTACGGCCATTTAAGGCAAAGAGCAAATAGGATTATTTTATACAGGATTTTGTGGATAGCGTCCAATAGCCTCTGTAAGGATTTTCCGTGTGGTTAATTTATGTATGTTAGTGTAACTAAGATATTTTCTTTAATCAGTAAGTAAACTGGTCTTGTAACGTGGGGATAAATATTGGGAATTAACGTTTGTAAGTAATTTTCTAAGTACGTAGGTTCTAAGTACGTAGGTACTTAGAATTCATTTAAATAACATGCTTGTCAATAATTTGCACATCAAAAAGAAACCTAGATTAATTATTATTTACATAGTAGGTATTTGATTATTAGTAGATTTTATTCCACGTGGGGCCGGAAATAAAGCCGCATTACCCTATAAGCTTGGGATTAAGCTGCTCGCTCTGCTAGCCTTGTGATAAAACTGGAAAACTTGACATTTTAATTATTATGCATGATTTTATATACATATTGACATTGCAGAATATTGTATACAATTTTACATGAATGTTTACTTTGAAAAGTATTATATTTACTGCTTTAATTTATTATGAATGTGAGAACTATGTGGGTAATTTTTATTTTTCTTTAAATATTTTCCTTTTTTTTTTTTTCTTAGTTAAGTTTTAATGATGGTCTGGTATTTTGAGCGCTTTATGTGGCCTACCCAAATGTCCTTTCTTTGGTATTGTTCGTCGAGTCGTTGAGCTCCTTAAGTTTTGAGTTGAGCTGCACGATTACTGACAAATGCTTACACTGATTGGACAGGTCCGCTCAAATTTGATGAAATTATGAATGATGATTTGATTATTAATGTACGAAACTGTTCATACAGTTACATGCCCCATTCGCTGTTGACTAAATAAGACGGACCAAACCAAGACTACAAGGCGTTTCAAATTTTTTAATTTAGGTTTTTGATTCCTCAACTTGTTCAAAACACTTTAGTCGCATCTGCACACCTAACCTCATAGTCTACAACAAAATACAGCCCTGTGTTTACGATGGGGGAAAGCGAGTCCCTTTTCGCATAGGATTCTGACTTTCTCACTTAAAAATCAACCTTATTTATTAAATGATAAGGTTAAAAGTTCCCTAAGTCTTACAAACACCCGGAATTTTCCGTATCGATGGCACGTGTGGTTCTCGTCCTTTATTGAAGATTGCGCTCCTCCCACGACTTCTACGCAGGGAGACGAATGAAATACCACCTACTTTAAATACTTGCCCCCACTTTATTGGCATCTAAAAACGTCAGTCGGCCTCGTAGCCTTTAAGATAGAGAATTTTTGTAGCGCCCTCTAAGTTAGGGCATAGTGAATATGACAATTTTTGTGATGCTGCATTTGTAGGCCACAGACAATCATATTCTAGGCTGTCGCTCCATGTAAAATACTGATATTCACATACATCTGGTTAGACTGGGAGCTGACCACAACATAGAACTTGGGAAAAGACTTCGCACCTTTAAAGACAAACCGTTACTTAATGAAAATACAACATTTTACGCAAGAGCTTAAAAAAACGCACACACACCATTTTCGCAATAGAAAAATTAATTTAAGACCATTTAGTATTTTCATTTAGTAAAGGTTTGTCTTTAAATGTGCGAATAATATATGATGATGAGTCTATTCTATCAAATCTATTGCTCGCATGGGTATAGGTTTGTGGGTCATTTCAGACTTGTTACAGTTGTAGTGGCAATCAGAAAGAAAAATAATTTTATTTGTCACAGAAAAAACGTGGTTACTAAAACATACATGATCTATATATATAAAAATGAATTACTGTTCGTTAGTCTCGCTAAAACTGAAGAACGGCTGGACCTATTTGGCTAATTTTGGTTTTGAAATATTTGTGGAAGTTCAGGGAAGGTTTAAACGGTGAGAAACATAAATAATAAGTAAAGGAAAATACTAAAAATGACAATTTAATTTTCCAATACAAGCTGTTCCTAGCTGTGAAACATTTTTATGTCTATTGTTTTTGTCACTTCGTTGTCAAATATTTATAGGTGCATTCAGAAATTTGTTGTTGGTCCGATCTCTTTGGTCTGTTTTGTTGGAAGACAAAACAGTTGGTTTTTGAAAAAAGAAAATAAAGTAGGTAGGTAGCAGTGGCGAAGGGTGATTTTTTGAGAAAGGTAAGCTGGAGCAAAATAATATACTGTCTAAACAAAATAAACTCGTCATGACGTCGAAGAAATTGAACTCACGGCAAGCCGGACACGCGTACGAGTTATTTTAGAGCAAAATGTTTTGTTGTTGGGATATACAGACAAAAAATGTAATATATTCGTTTTGTAATATTTTAATTTTACGGTGTATTAAATACCTATAGTGTGGTGATATTATTTGGCATTATTAAACCATCAAAATTTCGACTATGCAATTTTTCAATGACGATAAAGTGGTTGTGTTCCGAATTTCCGAAAGGAAGCCGGTAGGAATCGTGTTATATGGTGCTTTCGCCCCTGGTAGGAAGGGTAGGTAGGTAGGGTGGACCCACAGTACAGCGCTGATTTTCAGTGGATCATTTCGTTTAAATAGGTTTTTATTTCTATTACTTATTTTATTGATATTTTATATAGATTTTTTTTTATTTGGTTGAATGTGAGAACGCTGTAGGCTTAATAGACTGTAGATCATTTTCTATTTTGTTAAGTACCTACCTGGAAATTGTTGACAAGCCTGCACTGTGCTTATGGGAGCATAGTTCAGGCCTATTATATTAACACTGTATTTTGAAAACATTATAAAAGCGAATTAATGTTAAAAGAGTGTTTTGCTGGCTCTTCTCCATAGGAAATGACTATTTGGAACCGTGCACCTAACTTCTAACGTTACATAATTGCCCAAGGTTAATGTGAAATAAAATATTTTGATTTTGTATCGGAAATAAATTTCTCTCGGAAAAAATATGGAACGCAATAAGCGCCGGTTTTTCTACTTTTTAATTTAATTTATAGGGACTCTTGCCTGATGACGCTGTATTTTAGTTGATATTTCGTTTAAAGCACACATATTTACTTTCAGAACTTCAAAGTACTTAGGCAGTTATTTCACTAACTTACACCGTTTTATTACAAAACAAGATTTATATTTTGACATGACTTAAACCATGGAGCCAGTTTTTGTAATAAGAAAGTAGGTAACTGTGATTGAAATACCGTTCTTTATACAAAACGGAAAACTTAGTTCGGTATTAAGCTGTCAGTTTTGTATTATTAACTTTACTATAGATGGAATAAAGTTCGAAATTAAATAATGGCTCCATGGCTTAAACCTGGGTCTGAGGATAAACCTTGGTTTGTAATAAGACGGTTAATATGTTTTGTACATTATATAAAACTAGCTGCGTCCCGCGGTTTTACCCGCTTAAGTCTCGATGCTGTGGGAGTTTCGAGATAAAAGTATGTCCTAACCCAGATCATGGTCTGAAGGTGATCTCCAATAACATGTATCTATATGTCCTTTGTAATTGAAATAAACATTTTTATTTTTTTTAGTTAAACGCCCTTAAACTATCTCCGTCATTGGGTAAACGAATGCCAACAAAATGATGATTGTATCCAGTGCAATTATAAAAATGCATTTACTTGAAAATTGTTCGACCATGCTCGCGACTTTGAAATTCTTCTCTTCGAAAAATGCAAATGTACAAAAATGAAAGCGATTGCTATTAGGAGTGCTTTACGCAATTACGATACGGTTTATTTTCGGTTGATGGCAATAAGCTCGCCCCCTGATAACTGGCGAAATGTAGTGCACTATAGGTACCTATATTACAACTCTGCTTAACCCTTCAGGGATTGCAGGCGTGTTATGTTGTGTGTTATTTTCTGTTTGCAAAGACAATAATCCCCAATCTTTTTGTAACAAAAATATCTAACGTTTTTGCTCCATTTTGTTCCACATGAGAAAAACGGGGAAGACAAGCCAAGCCGATTATCTTAAACGTTTATACTTAGACGTATACATGTATAGGTTAAACGTTCCACGCCTACAGCCGTCCATTGATCGGCCCTTAGTCCCGGGTCGGGGCTACGGGTCGGTCGGGTCGGGGCTGCACAACGGGTCGGATCGGCAGCGGGAGCTTACAACATCAGAAGGATCCCGTAATTGAAAACGTTCAAATCTAGTCGCAATTTCATCTCAGCGACAATCAATTTCAAAAATGTAGGGAATTTATTTATGTCATAAATAATTTCCGTACATTTTTTAAATTGATTGAGACTAGGTTAGAAGCGTTTTTTCTTTTTTTTTAACTTTCTTATAATGACACAGGGTGCTCGGTAATTCGACCTATTCCTTGAAATGGGTTATACTAGAGGTAATTTCCAACAAATTAAGCCCGCCAACTAGGGGTCAAAAATTAATGGTTGGCGAGTTACGGAGGTTTTTCGAATATTGTTCAAATTTTCGAACTGGTCACCAAAAACAGATAATTTAAAAATAACTTCTTCTCTCTCGACACTTATTTGTTTTTTTTATGACTGAAGATAAACGAGTGCTCATTTCTAATAAAAATATTGCCCTAAATTTCTATAATTTCAGAAATAAAAGGTCATGAGTGCAAAGGAAACCTTCTTTATGTTATAATTTTTATATAGACGTGTTCAACTTAAAAAAAAAAGTGATTCGGCGGTGCTTAATTTTATAGAAATCTCTAGTATAACCCCTATAGCTACATGGTGCTCACAAATTACAAACATTGTAAACGTTTACGTTTTCCCTACAGTGCAGCGGTGATAGCCCTGTGGTGTGATCGTCGGACTGCCAAGTCATAGGTCTCGAGTTCGAACCCAAGGTATGCACTTCCGACATTTCTTGATTCATGTGCGTGTTGTATAATTATCACTTGCTTTAAAGAACGGTGAAGGATGACATCGTGAGGAAACCGGCAGGCCTTTTTTTTTTTGTGTGAAAATTATCAAATAACTTCTCCCGCTCTAGGCGGAGCGGGAGGGCATGTCAGACTTTTACTGACTAAAACCCACCCGTGTTCCTTCCGTTGTCTGTTTGCCAGGGCCACGATATCCCTTTCGGACAAACTCGCAACCCTGGCAGACATTGGTCCTAATGGACCCCGTCAGTTGGTGCTGACATCTCTTTGAGGCGCGCGTGGATCACAACCCGCCGTCGACCCGGGCCTGGTCCTTATCGGACGACGAGCTACCCATCGCTCACCGTCCGCAGGCCCGCGCCTACGGTGGCCGGAAATCGGCTTGCGACTCCCGACGCCCGGGGCGTCTCCTGCGGCGACTAGGGGCACGAGGGCGCAAACCTTGCCTCTTCCTCACGCGTTCCGCCTCCTCCTTCGCGAGCATTACTGCTTCGCAAAAGTAGGTAACGGCCTCCCATGCACTCTCGCTCTAAACCATGGCCTAAACCAGGGCCGAACGCGTGATATCGCCGCCGTTAATCGCCTCCGTGAGGACACGGTGGTGCTCCGCCCAAGCCGGGCAGACCTCCACCGTATGCTCCATCGTGTCCTCCGGGCGATCCACACAGTGGTGACACCCGGGCGTTTCCTCCAACTTTATCCTGAACAGGAACCTCCCGAAACAACCGTGTTCAGTGAGGACCTGCGTCAGGCGGAAGGTGAGGACGCCGTGGCGCCTCTCTAGCCACTCCACAAAGAGGGGACTTAAATGTGGCGTGCCCAGCGCTGGGTTGCGACAATCGCACTCAAAATGCCTGAGAGATATTTCACCGTAGTGCTGCAGTTTGTACTAGTACGGGGAACGGAGTGAATCAGTTCCGTTCAACAATTATAATAAGTATCGAAACAAGCCAAACTAAAAAATACTTACCTTTAATGCTTATTTGTAACTTACATGAATTGTGCAAGGTTGTTTTATTGCTTTAGCAAATAAAGATTTTTTTTTATTTCTTTTTTTATTTCTCGACGGCATAATGAAGTCAAGTCAGAGGCCCATGGGCGGCAAAAAAAACTCTAACCCTAGGTTAGTCACTAACCGAAACACGAGAAAGAAGAAGAATATCACAATAGATTCCATAATGACAAAGCTTTAATGTCCATTGCACTGTATGTTGGGAACTCCGTTTTTCCTACAATAGAACGCAACGCAATGGATATTGTGGAACTGGACTTGGTTTTGCAATGATTCTGGAAGTAATATTTAACATCCTAGATGTTATCGCAGCAAAACTAAAGTCTCTTTGTAATTATTAAACCATTTTACCTGTATTTAATAACGCCTGTATAATAGTTTGTGAATACGCACCGCAAATGCAGGGTTTGTTGGTGAAAATTTCAGTTGCCTGGCGCATGACGCGACCGGCCAACTAACTTTATTTTTAAACAGAGGTGAAAATTATCCTACCGCGATTACGTTATCTACGTAACACATGATACGTGCTTATTATACGATATCGCTCTTTGAAATATATTTTGTTGGTATTTGAGATAATTAGGAACAGTGTCACTGGTGGGGTTCGATCTCGGGCCACAGTGCCGGATTAAGCACTAAAGACCAAAACACACTAACCACACTGACTAAATGTCTGAAATAAATGAAATAAAAATCGTTTAATTCAGGTATTAAACCCATAGTAAAATTACCAAAAAAAAACAAAATTACAATCCATTATAAATTTAAATTAAATTACATGCATCAAAATTAAATTACAATAGACATTAAAAATTAAATGAATTACATTAAATTAAAATACAGCGTCTTAGCATATACACACAGCGAAGTGTTAAAGACACTATTTGATTCGTACATGCACATAATCGAGTCAGGAAGGATGCCTTGAGTTTCCTCAAGAACCCGTAAAGATCGGTAACTCGGTTCTCAACGAACATGCCAGACGCACTACACCGCCAAGGCAGCTTTAATATAGCTCTAAAGACGTTAAATAAACAATTTGATTTGATTAAGCAAGCGCGGGGCTCGTAGCAAATTCTATCGAGGGGCCCTTGATCTAGGTTCTTAAACATAAATTGCAAAAAAAAATTGTGTTAATGAAAATACATTTTTGGTATACGATTACCAAATTATAATAAAAATAATGTAGACTATCATCATCATCATTTCAGCCGAAAGACTTCTACTGCTGGTCGGGATAGGCCTCCCCCAAGCACCTCCACTTCGACCGGTTCTGTGCTTCCCGCATCCAGCGGATACCTGCAGCCTTCACAAGGTCATCGGTCCACCTTGTAGGAGGCCTTTCAACGCTACGTCTTCCGGTACGTGGCCGCCCCTCCAGAACGTTTCGGCCCCATCGGCCATCAGTTCTACGAGCAAGGTGCCCTGCCCACTGCCACTTAAGCTTTGCAATTCTTCGGGCTATGACTATGACCTTGGTTCGCCTGCGGATCTCTTCATTTCTGATTTGATCACGTAGGGAAACTCCAAGCATAGCCCTCTCCATTGCCCTTTGGGTGACTTTTAGCCTTCTGATAAGGCCTATTGTGAGCGACCACGTTTCTGTATCCATAGGTCATCACTGGCAACACGCACTGGTCAAAGACTTTCGTCTTCAGACAACGACGATTGACCTCTTTCTCGAAGTTGGACCTACCTAACTGGGCAGTTGGTCCGAGGTAAACATACTCGTCCATAACTTCGAGTGTAGCGCCTCCGATCTTCATGAGAGTGGGTGTTACACGGGCATTCGACATGACCTTTGTCTTGTCCATGTTCATTTTAAGACCCATTCTTTCGGAAGCTCTACTGAGGTCATCGAGCATTGCACTGAGGTGTAGACTGTAAGTTTTACAAATAAATAGACAATTTCAACATTTTGAATCAATCCATTTCAATTCCATCCACACTGAGTGTCGAGTAAGGTCCGAGTAAGCCGATTCAAATTCTACATTTATACGAGCGACTATTTGTAGAACTTGTACGTTTACCTTATAAAATTCTGAGTTTAATTTTCGCCAACGAAACAATCGCTTACCGATTGTCTGAAGTGGATTGTCTTCTTGGAAAAGGTGTTATTACTTTTCACGTTTTCGTGACATCAAGTAAATTCAATTCGTCTTAATAAGTTTCACTCAAAAAATTTCGCTCAAGCGGAAGTGGGTGGTTTTGGATACGCGGGGCCCGTAGCAATATTGCTATGCGGCACCGCGTCCACTCGCCGCCGTAACAAAGTGTGTTGTTAATGCAATATATTTTGAAAATTCAACAATATTCATTGCGTTATCTATGTTGCCGAACAGACGAATTCTGAAACATATAAAGCAATGGATTAAGAATTTCCTTCAAAATCTTTCGGATTCCGTTTACCGTAAGTGCAATTGGGGTGCAGTTCTCGTTTTAATAACTATTGGGCTATGGGAACTTGCAGTAGTGTTCAAGACAGCTTTGTCAAAAATATCGGCGAGTATTGCAATTTCCTGCGGAACAGCGAATAACGCATTGATTGGGAACTTGTTATCCATTCAGTTTTCAGTGAGGCTAGCACGAACGCACGGAGTGGGCGTAACGTATGGAAAATACTCGTTTCGCATAATAATTTATATTTATTTAGTTTTAAGAGTTTCATATCTATGGGGATACAGAAAGAAAGATAAGAATCACGTTTCTTTGACGATACTAGTTGTGCTTGCTGCCAAAAAAAATACAAAATACTATAGGATAGATTGTATTTTCGATGCAAAAGTCGTTCGAATTTACGATACGTTTTACGTACTTCGCGCGTTTGTGCTACAGCCTCTGATTGCTTCGGATCGTACGTAGCCTATATATTGCTACTGTAGTTAGTATTTAGAGCTTGTTCGTTTGACTGGTTACAGCTTTACTCGTTGCATTCGCATTTCATTGCACATTGCAATAAAAAATCGATTTAGCGTTGAAACACTGATGAAAGGGCGTTGAAGATCCCGCTTAGAACGCAATTCATTTTGATTGATAGACCTGAACAACAGAACACTTGTTTGTTCGGAACATACGTAGCTGTTCTATTTATTCCGTGTAGTAGGTACAGTATGGAGTTTTTAAGTCGTAAAACCAATACCACATGCTTTATTTATCAAAGATTTGAAATATACAGTAAACCCGTAGAATTCATGTACGATTAAGGTGCAAGAAATACATGAGGTATGTACTCAAGACATCCCTCTTAAGAACCAAGAAACCGTTTTCCCAAATTAGAATTTAATTTGTCCCACAACAAACGCTCGTAGACAACCCATTTTACTTTTTTTGCAATGATTCTTAAACTGTCAATACAAATCTTATTTCTTTTGGGAATTCACTATTTGATGATTTAACCATATTTCCTTTTTTTATTTTCAACCCTTCAACCGCGCACCATTTTTCTTGATCACCACACCGTTTGCCTTGAAGTGGTGACCCAACAGGGCACAATGGCCGAATGCTGGGCAAAAAATACATGCAGCGCTATTCATTGAATTTGAGCAATGAAAACACAATAATAATTATATGAGAATTCTGAGCGTGGATAGCGGGTTGGATGCGGCATTATTGGATTTAGCTAGGCTATTTGGTATTTATCATGTTATGGTAGAAGATGATATAGATTTATAGTAAATTAATGTTACTTACATTGGGTAAATTTACCAAAGAAAAAGGAACTTAGGCTTGGAAAATATGCTAACAGGCAATGCACCTATTTCATATTTATTTCGGTATGTCCGTAATCTACGGACCTAATTTGTTTTTTTACGACTTGGGTAATTTGAATTGATTATCCAAAAGACCATTAGTCCCCTATTTCTAGGACATTATCTAATAATCCAGCGTTTCCTAACCTTTTTCAGCCACAGACCCCAAGGAAATCAAGCGTAAAATATCAAGGATCCCTTACTAAAAAAGCAATCAATCCATGTGCGAGTCGGAGTCGCGCACGAAGTGTTCCGTACCATTATCTATAAAAAACAAAATAACGTTTGTTGTATGGGAGCCCCCTTAAATATTTATTTTATTCTGATTTTTAGTATTTGTTGTTATAGCGGAAACAGAAAAACATCATCTGTGAAAATTTCAACTGTCTAACTATCACGGTTCATGAGATACAGCCTAGTGACAGACGGACAGACTGACAGACAGATAGACGGACGGACGGCGGAGCCTTAGTAATGGGGTTCCCGTTTTACCCTTTGGGTACGGAACCCTAAAAACAAACAGTTTCATAAAAAATACGTATTTTGTTTTCATTTTTAATGCGTTAGCATACGATTGTTATTGGGAAAGTTGGTGTTGCTTTTTTGCAACAAAGTTAGTGAAATTCGGGATGATGTTACTACAAAGTTGTACTCAAATTATATTCCGCCCGCTGGCTCACGTTCGCCGTGCTAAATAAGCGTAGCGATTACAAGAATTTTGGTGGTTTTTATTTATTATTGTTAAATAGTCCAGAAATGTGACTGCGGACCCCCAGGGGTTCGCGGACCACAGGTTAAGAAACACTGTACTATTCTATTGTTAGGACGTTTCGTTTATTTCATCGGAAGTAATACTGGTATTTTATGCTTTTATCACACACTCCCAGACTCTTATATCGAAGCCACCATGCATTTTTTTTTGTATAATGGGCTATTAATTTTCAAATGGTCATGAATTCAAGTTCGGAACAATGATGACATTAAAATGATGGCCAGTATGTCAGCTTCAAAACTGCATCAAAACTTTTTCATTCACTCATCATTATTACGTATTATAAAAAGTAAATTAATATTATAAATAAATAAATATTGTGACATATTTCCATGTCAGGTATAAAGATACCTGACATGGAAATACACGGTAGCGGGAGTCACTCGAAACTCAAAATATCGTTATACCGTATCCATAACCAAGCTTTCAACCCACTTCCACGATGTTTACACGACGGATGGTGCAAGTATGGGTTCAATGGGAGAATTGGCCTACTTGAGCCACAATAGCCCGCGCAGCCCCTGTCGAGATACCACTCGTGTCTGCTAACCGACCAATAACATGTTTTAATGCTTTTTATAACGTCATCGCGGATACTACGAGCGTTTTAGGGTTGAGAGAAGATGAAGTTTGGATTTAGAATGTTAATCTCTGGATTTTTTTGGATAAAAATAGTATTGGTAGGATAGTAAAGTCGTTGGTTCATACTGCAGTAAAAACACTGTTCTTTTAAAAGATTTCTTGTACTTATTCCTACGATAATATAGATTATTAACGAAACAATTAATACTTAGCTGTGTAGGTAGCTATAATGTGCCGACAAAACGAATTTAATTTGAACGATTGAATTAAATTGCTATGTGCTTTAATTCATTTTTACTTAGACAAAGCTTTATTTGTGACCCAACTCTCATTTTGTACGTAACGTAAATATCGAGTAAGAAAATATTTTATGAGTGCACGAAACTTTTGTTTGAGAAACGCACGCTTTTCCATTTGCAAGCATCAACGGCAGTCTACTATTTTCACGCATCACGGAGTCTGTTCGTCTGACGCTTTTTATTATGATTGTACTGAACCAGGACCCATTTTTAATCATTTTAACATTTGATAATAGTTTTATTTTATACCTATAGGTATTTAGTTTTACATTTAAAAAATTTAATTGCTCACAGTAATATTGACTAACTTCGATTATTAATTTAGATTTAGAAATAATAAAAACGTAAACAAAAATCTTTAGTATGATTGCTAACGTTTCGGTGAGCTCGCACTGTACAAGTTCAGGTTACCGTAGAGGTACCAAACGATAAAAACTCGATGGCAAAACAACTCGCACAGGTGTAAAGCTGAGAGCCCGCGCTCGGATAAAATGAGTCAGTTGGAACAAATCAAGCTAAAATGAGACACATATGGTTAGGGACACCGATAAATAAAATTCAAAAAATCATTTTTTATTTTCAGAATTTAATAATGACTGTAAGCGGCCCGGCCGTCCATCCGCAGGATTTTTTTTACGGAAAAACTCAATTTTTAGCCGTTTTAGCCGAGCGGCGAAATATCATCGCTGTTATCTGTATAATAGGTAGGTTGTGTCGTGGGTAGAAGGGGCGGAGCTACCAAGTAAGGGGGACTCGCATTGGTGGATGGCCGGAGGGCTGGCCCCTCCGTGTACCATGGCGAGGGTAGCAGACGGGTCCTGGCACCATTGAGTGCTAGTCCGCGGCGCTGGCAGCATCTCTGCGCTCGCGACAGTGAACAGTGATTTATACAAAACATGTTAGAATTCTACACGAACATGAACGGAGGATTGATGCAGGAGGGCATGCAGCCTCCCATCAGCTGCACCGCTAGAACAGGTCAGTCAGTAACCAGAGATACATTCTTGTTTGACAAATTGTCGAGTAACAGTTTTGCTGACAAAACTTTGTTCGTGGACGTCAGTGGTTGTTATGACATTGTGGGAAATGAAGAACGTTGTTTTTATGTTGATTGTGTTTAAAAAAAAAAAGTACAATATTCAGTGATATTTATTTTTATTGTTGAATGTGTTTTTTTATTTTTTATTATTTGAAAGCATGTGCGCGCAGTTATTGCACAAGTTTGACAAACTGAAACTTAATTAGTGCGTAGTGGTTTAAAATGTCGCTTTACTCTATACTCTCTACTCTATACTCTATACTCTATATTTATATTTAATTGGGCGAACTGTGCATTATTTTTTATTTACCGCCAGTTAATATATATGCCAAATAGCTATTATTAGCTATCGGCGTTTTATATTCCTCCTAATTAATAATTCCGATTTTCTAAATAAAAAAATAAAAGTACTTAGTTATAATTTTATTTTATTTTAAACTTCTTGTTATTTTTTTTTATGAAGTTCGTATTTCATTTAATCTTCTATAATAATATTATAAAGTGGTAAAATTTGTGGGTTTGTATGATAATCTTCGGAACTACTGATCCGGTTCCGAAAATTCTTTTACACTGAGTGTCATAAGATAATTATGTTTTATGTTAAAACGAGGAACTTCACGCGAACGGAAATGTGGGCAGAAACTAGTCAAAATAATAAGACAGAGAATAATAAAATGGAAGTACATATTAAGTAAATACATTTGACGCTGTTTGACCGATCACCATGAAAGTTGGCACATATTTTTCATGGAGGTTTTTATAGGTTTTTTAGCGACCTCTAGGCTGAGCTCAGCCGCGGCCAAAAGCTGTGTAGTATAATATAGTACAAGTACCTAGGTACCTAGCAATTTTTTAATAAATTATCAAATGTTTGTTTTAATATGTTTATTTACTTCTATAATTATTATATTTATTTTGAGTGATTAAATATATTTTATTGTAATATAAAAAAAATACACAGCTAATTATTTACACTAAGAAGATACTAACTACGAAAAAAAAATGACAGCATGATAAAAATAAATAAAAAAGACACTTAAGCGTCGAAGTACTCGTCCGCATCGCTGTCATCCGGAAACGTGCCCAGAAGACTGGCAGCATTACCCCGTTGAATGGTAATGCTAATTCTTTAGCCAAAGAACGAGCCAGCCCTCTGGTCACGTGAAGTGTCGATCAGTCGGCGAGAAATTTCCTTAAAAAGGAGACGCGCACCCGGGTTCCATGACCCGAGCGTTTCCATCCCAAAAGGCTAAAAACTGTAGTTACCCATAAGATTACAGTATTAGCGCCGCTTGAGGGTATAAGCAGTATGGTGTACAATAAGAGGAAATGCGGGTGGAGAGACTTTTAGAGTAAAAAGTCATAAATCGAGGTTCGGCTCTTGCCTATTTCCTCCTCCAATAATGGACCAATTTAAAAGATATTTCTTATACTGAATAAGAAGGATATATACTGTGTCCCTATATTTTCCTTTTTGATGATACATTATCTTTATAAGAGCTGGAACCCTATGAAAATGCTCAAAATTGCCTGTTTAGACCGCTGACAACAGAGTGCTATTGTACAAATTTGCCAACTATTAATAAAAAAAGAAAAACATTAGACATTTTTTTTATTATTATTTTTAGATATTAATTTAACGTCGGTAACTTTTATGATTTTTGTACTTTGAATATATTGCTTTTTTATGATTTTTGTACTTTGACTTTATTATTGTATTTGTACGCCTCTCTAGGCAAAACTTGTTGAAACTTTTTTTTTTTTAAACCCACACGTGTTTTTGACAAATAAATATATCTTATCTTATCTTATCTCTTATCTTATTCTCTAGTAAGTCCCTCAGTCGCCTTTTACGACGCCCACGGGAAGAAATAGGGTGGTGCTATTCTTTACGTCCGGTACCACATGGTATACACCACACGGTCACTCCATGTACATGCTGGTAATTAGCTACATCTGGTTAGACTGGAAGCCGACCAAAATAGCTGGGATAAGGCAGATGAATGTGGTCTCAATGCTCACACAAACTCTATTCACAATGAACCTTTAAACCCATTCAATAACTATGTTAACATCAGAATTATTACGCAGTTATAAATATTTTGTAAAACGTGTCAATCCCACTAAAGAACACTGACCTTCAAGATACAGGATTTTCCTAGTTTGGAGGGCAGGGGTCTTACTCAGTAGTAATAGCCATACCCATCCTTATTCATACAAACCTGATGTTACCTAAGCTAAGTTTTTTTTTGTATATAAATGATTACTTTACTTTATTTTCAAAAGCTATTAAACAAAATCTGTTCCAAAAAAAAAATGACGCGTACACAGATCACCAGCCAAAAGACCTGGGGGCCTAAAATGGACGCTTTGGCAGAATCATATTATGATCTGCGTACAATTCTTATCCCGCAATTCATCTGTTTGACAGTTGTGTATGGAGTTTCGTAAAATGGTCCACAAATTAAGAATTGCTTTATTGAAGTCTAATGTCAAATAGCAGCTGTCAAACAGATGAATTGCGGGGTTTATGAATTGCACGCATGATTCTGCCAAAGCGTCCATTTTAGGCCCTCTGATAAAAAGTTATGTGAACTTACTTTGGTGTGTCTTCTTCGTGTGTTAATCTTAAGAAATAAACCTACCTACTTCATAATGGAGAAGAGTTAATAATAAATTTAATTCAAATAATTTATTGTTTTTTAAAATACGATTATTTCAAAAAAAATCATGTCGTAAGGTAAAATTTATCAGTATTGTTAATTTAAAATTCAATCTTATCTGTATACCCACATTATAAGCAAATAAATTATTTCAATGTCTATTTCTAAAAAGTTTTGTAAATGTATGGTGTTAGTATCATTTGGAAGAGTTTCTCTAAAGATTCTAAACCTATTTTTATTTTACAATGTCTGGGCCAGTGTTCTATGAAGATTCAAATAATTACCCTTATCTCCTAGGTTTCTAAAGCCAACATTTTAATAGTTCTGTTAGATAATGAGCCAAATTTAACAGTAAAAACATAACCTTCTGCGACTATTGATGAAATAAATACCAAAAATAGGTGCTTTCCTTACGAAGGCCTTTTGACCTATAAAGTAATACCCGTTATCGTAACGTTTTATACGTAAATGTTAGTTGACTGAATCATATAGTGGCATGAGAAGAAAATTTTATTAAAATATATAAAAATTGATTTTTTTTTTATATGTTGCACAAACAAAAGGCACATTACAAAAAAAAATACATATAATACACACATACAAAGTAGCTAAAAGCCTCGAATTCAAACAATAAAACTTCGACACAACAAAGATTTTTTTTCCATTAACTTTATATTGATTTCTGTATTTAATAGGTTAGGTAATATCTACTTTTAATAGACATTGAACTGTCAAATATTTTGCGTTATCAACATTAATATCTTGGAAATGCATAAAACTTTCTTAAAAAACTAAGTACGTAAGGTGTTTTGCAGAATATACAAAACTTGAACAATATTTTTTTTCCATTAACTTTATATTGATTTCTGTATTTAATAGGTTAGGTAATATCTACTTTTAATAGACATTGAACTGTCAAATATTTTGCGTTATCAACCTTAATATCTTGGAAATGCATAAAACTTTCTTAAAAAACTAAGTAAGTAAGGTGTTTTGCAGAATATACAAAACTTGAACAATATTTACTGTCATTTGCAATAAACATTAACCAATAAATTGTATTATTTTAGATTTACTAAATTACACGTTTAGGAATGACTTATAACTATACAAAGCTGATAGTAAAATAATAATAATAATTGCAAATTCAGCAAAACTTTGATTGCTTACACTATAACTTAACGAAAACACCAAACAGTTTTTTTTTATTTCGGGTGGTGTTTTCTCTCCGTGTGCAGATATTTTTTTCCTTAAAACACTATGTCATTTAGTATGCTTTAGGAGCTGGCGCAAGTTTATTTATTAAACGCAAGTACCTACACAGTAATCAAAATCAAAATATTTTATTTCACATAAACCTACTTAATATGAAACGCCAGAAGCTAGATGCACGGTTCCAATTGGTCGTTTCCTATGGGGAAGAGCCGGCAAGAAACTCCAGTTAGGTACTCTCTTAAAAATAATTGGCTTTTACAATGTTTTAAAATTACAGTGTTAATAGGTATGGGAGGACAGTGTAGGCCTGTACTTAACATAATGGAAAATGGCCTACAACGTTCTCACATTCACTAAATATAAAAGAATCTATAAAATATTGTTAAAATAATAAAAATAAAAACCTATTAAAACGAAATGACATGATTGCTATTACAACTATTTCAAATATAAAATTTATTTCAATTATATGAAATAAATTAAGAAATAAACTTATTATATATAGTCTTAAAATATGATTGCAATTTGGCTACTTGTATTAGAGTGTGTTTTTTTCGTCAATTTGTATTTTATTTTTGTAATGTGTGTTTTGTTTGTGCAGAATAAACAATTTTTCTTTCTTTCTTTTCTTTTCTTAAATTTAAATTAATATCCTTCCCTTTCTTACTAATAAATAGTTGAAATTTAAATTGTAGGTATATAATGTCAAATAATGAAAAGATTATGTCCGGAAATAAGAAAAAAAACATCGTAATTTGGGAGCACTTAATAGACATTTACATAGTTAAGTGGTGCAGTTAATGAGGCCAAATGTGCAGTAGGAATTATTGCAGAACTTCATTGTCTTCAACGTAGTCTTTAATCTTATAACATGGTTTTTTGATAAGGACACGTTTGATATGGGTTTTGAACTTTCCATCGCTAAGTTCTGTAACCGACTTTGGCAACTTGCTATAAAAGCGGATACTGTTGATAAGAAATGATTTGCTACCTAATCTAAATTTGGGTATCACAATTTAATGTTTACTAAGTGTATTTATATTATGGCAATCGCTTTTATTTTCAAAATTCCTAAGTATTTGCGAACATAAAAAATAAAAGATATAAAAAAGTCTTGAAATGGCATATGTGTTAAGTACAATAACATCTACAGACACCTCATGGGGTTGAAGCGCTACTGTAGTGCGTCTGGAATAATCGCGAAAGAGAGGCTGAACGCGTTCAAAGCCATTCAGAGAAGCAGAATTGCATCGTTCGTGTCCCGGTTTGGTGCGTCTAGAAATAGTATAGTTAAGGACCTTGCTGATAGGATTTATGTAACCCAGACCTTTAGGCGGTGGTTGGAAATGGCCGCGTTTTTATTAAGAACATGAGTTTGTTTGAATGTCATTTATTGTTTTTTTTATTAAATGGATAACAATTTTTTTTAATATTGTTTTTTATGGATCATGTAGTCTGCAATAAAGATTTTTATTTATTATTATAAAGAGAAGGCAGAGTTAGTACTTCAATTTCTTTGAATTTGTTTTTAAGGGACTCACGAGAACTCATTCTATATACCGCGCGGATTGCCTTCTTTTGTAAAATGAAAATTGAACTACGTCAGCTGCAGATCCCCACAGCAAAACGCTATATGACATAATACTGTGGAAATAAAAGCAAAGTATACTAACCTAGCTGAGGCTATATCAGTCAACTGCCTTATTTTTCTTACTGTAAGCAGTTGAACATAATCTACCTGAAAGAGCTCTACGGTGCACCCCATTGCAATATTGAATCTAAATTAATTCCTATATATACAGTTTCCGTTATAACATCTAGTTTCTTGCCATCAAGTTTAAAATTTAGTCCCACTTGGGATACATTTGGTAACAGGAACTTAAGATATTCTGTTTTGTTCGCATTAAGTAAGAGATTATTAGTTGCGAACCATTTCGAAAGAACAGCCAGACTATATCGTTAACATGTAATACATCCGTATCTTTTCTATCTATTTTTAAAATAAGAGAAGTGTCATCAGCGAATATAATTATATCCAGTAGTTAGACATCATGTAAGAAAGCTCATTAAATAAACTAGAAATAGGAAAGGTCCAAGAATGGAACCTTGAGGCACACCCTATCTTGACTAGAGACCCGAGGACGTCACCCCGTTAATGTTTACTTTTTACTGCCTGTTTGATAGATAGGAGAGAACAAGTCAGCAGCTTGTCCACGAATTCCGTAGTGGTGTAACTTACAGATCAGTGTGTAATAATAACGGCCGACCATCAGCCGTTCTATAGACTGCTTCGTGTAGTTTGGTACGGAACCGCAACTGTGCGAGCCCGACTCGCTCCTAGCTGGCTTTGTTTTTAAAGGAAAGTAGGAATTAATGTCTTTACTCGTACATATAGGGTGTATTCACGAGATGACTATCAAAGCAAAACAAAATTTTATTTGCTGAATTGTATCGAAATCCCAGAAAATGTTAATGATGAATATATAAATAACGCTTTTACGCACTCTGTACATGAAACTAATTAACGTAACGTAATTATTCGTATTAGTTTTTGGTGCGAATAGCGCTGTTTACGCTAGCGCGCAATGCATCGAAATATTTTGCTTAGTAAGGGAAATGCAACGGTACGGTGATCGTGTGGTTAGTGACATTGTTAAGAGCTTACAGCATTTCATACAAACTTTCAAGCCCTTGTTTTTCGAAATGATTGAACCGATTTTAATGAAACTCATTCACACAGAACATTTTCGAAAAATAGTGTTACAGCCAAATTAGACTGATTTTAAATTTTCCATAGAAACAGAGATTTCCAGTTATCTGTTTTCAAATAAGACATTTCAAAAATGTTCTTTACTAACTTTTTAGACCTTTGTATCCTGATTATGCGTATGAAGATTCATTAAAATCGGTTCAGTCATTTCGAAAAACAAGGGCTTGAAAGTTTGTATGAAATGCCGTAAGGTGTAAACTCTCTTAACTTTGACAATTATTTTGTTTCGTAAAAAAACGTCAAAATAAGTTGGAACTTTGACCTTATCTCCATAACTAGAAGAGGGAACCTTCTAGTTATGGATATATACGGTATGGTAGGTTATATTACAATTATAGGAAGAACATGTAACTGTCGGCCTCGTTAAGCCTCTTTTTACACCCAAGCAATTTGCCGACACTTCCCAAAATACCAGTATTTTACATGGAGCGACTGCGAAGTTGTCCTACACAACCCAGTTGCTGGGTATAAACCACTTGGGTAAGACTGGGTGTCTTACTATTGGGCTTCTGACTACCCGTAACCCGCCTGCCGTGACCAACGGCTTATTGTACTTCCCGCGGTACGGAGTGCTCTCGATATAATGCACGGACACCCATCCATGAACCGACCGCGGCGACCATAGCTTACCCTTCGATTGACCAGTGCGGCTGTTATTATTTTTACAACAGTTATTTAATATTCAAGATTTTTATGTGAATAGATTTATATGTGAATAGCCGACAGCCCTAGAGGTGCTTTATATGAAATTATAACCATGGTAGCTGACCCTGCGAACTTCGTACCGCCTTATACCGACAGCAGCGCCACCTACCGGTCCAGTTGTGTTTTCAAACCATCCAGGAACCCATTGAAGTATAAATACAAAATTTTAACAAAATCTGTCCAGCAGTTCAGGAGGAGTTAGTTGACAAACACACGTACAGAAGAATTGTATATATTAAGATGTAATAGATAATAACTTTATGTTAAGTATACATTATCTGTAAAAAGTTGGAAATGCCTAGGCTAAAATTTTGCTCAGATAGCATTGGTTAACAAGGCAACAATTAAAACAAGTTGATCTTCGTAATTGGGGACGAACATAATAACAAATAAACAAAAATTTTAACGGTTGCACATTTGACCCATTTTTGTAAAAAGATTCTCCCGATTTAAACCTAGTTGTATTTATTTTGCGTCGAGAGGCATCCCAGCGATTCATTCGAGCGTAGCGTGATCGTAACGTGAGCGTAGGCATTGCTACGAGCCTCGGCTCGTAGCGCCCCGCAAACGCCTACGCGCCCGAATCAATAGCCCGAGTCTCTTTGTTGGCTGAACACTGATAACGTTGGCGACTGATAACATTACAGGGAGAACTTGTATGGCTGCCGCTTGTTATTAGGATTACAGGTTTTTTTTTATACGCTGAAACTCCAAAATAACAATTTTTTTGCGAAGTAGTCGAAGATCACGCCCAGAGTGAGGTCCATTTAGAAAGGGCATGAATTGCATTTGATCGATCTTTAGAACATTGTGACTGCCTACTCGTATTATATGATTTAAGACGCTAGCTAAGGAATTTCACCTTAAGGAGAAATCAGCAAATCACATTCATTTTGAGGGAATTTCGGGGCTCGAACCCAGTTATTTAAATAAGTGGACGTTTTATAACAAAGAAACACTAAGACAGTCTTCACTACGTAATGAGCATGTACTTATCTTTCAAGGACACTGAACGAGACACAGTAGAAGTTTTATTTTTATGACGCCTATAGGCGTGGAGTGTCCCTGAACGTATCATAATCGAAAACGAATACTAAGAAAAATATAAAAATTACCACACATTTTACCAGACACGAAAGTACACTTTTAAAGTCAGTATTCCATCGAAGCGCGGTTTCCATTCATTCCGCGGATATTTTTAATTCCTTTATATGAATATTCTTTCTACAAAGTCAAACAAAGGAAGGTGTTATCTTATCCACGCAGTAAGAATGTAGAATGTAGATGCAAACGTATACCGAAGGTATTTGTCTCGCGGTCTGAGCTCAAGGTGCCTGAAACTGCGAGCTCGCGTACACAGTCCTACCTATCTACAGTTATATATATATATATATATATGTTGTCTGGTCTCTTTCATGTACAAACGATAGAAGAGTATGAACAATCCTTAAGCAGCAATGTGAAGTTACACAATGCTTTTTCAACAATATAGCTTTTCCATCATGATTTTGCTCCAGGTTTCATTGGTAGTTTTCATACCGATTTTTAATAAACCAGTCAACCGATTAATATTGAAAATACATCAACATTTGAGTGGATTCCATGAAAATTATTGTAATATAAATAAACCGACTACGCATTCAATTAAGTTCGTACGGGTTCGTGGAACCATTTTCATGAATCTACTTCAGGCTAGCTGGGCGCCTATTCGCGCACTTTTCTATCTGTCACATAGCTGGTTGGTACTTTTTAGTACCTCATATAATTAGGACCTGGGGCGGTAAAACCCAGTCCTAATATGGGACGTCGATTAGCCGTCACAATGACTATTGTTTTTCACTGAAATTTTGTTGGTTGCTTTGATCGCTGTGACCCCCAAGCCCGGGTCACGCCCCTCCTCCCGCGGGGCGTGTCTTCCCCCAGTCTAAGGAGCGCGGTAATATTTTGCTCCAAAGCTTTCGACAGTAGCTATAGGTACATGTAGGTACGTAACCCACACTCGATGGGTGGTGTAGGTATACTAGCTATGTTAGCGATTTAATCAATAGTTTGCCTCGAGGGTGAACGTCTGAATCTTTAACCTTCGTTTACTCCGAGATACGAGCAGTTTAAATCTTGTTTGTAAAAGTTTGTTCGTGAAATAATGCTGTAAGTCTGAAGGACCCAACTAAAAAAACAGAAAAATTGGCATACAATTATATAAAAAAACGAAATTGAATAAAACAAATACTTTATTTATTAAGTAGGTGTTTTTAATATGTTAAAAGGGCCGTAGGCTGGCAGGATGGCAGATGCTGTTTATAGGAATGATAGACGATTTTATAGATTTAGATATTCATTAATTTCTAACAATTAATCCTTAATTAAAATACACAAGCTAACTCTAAAATATGTATAGTATGTACAAGTAGGTATATAGGTAATAAAAAAATAAAAAAGGGAAAGTGCTCACAGGGCATCAGAAAATTCGTTCGCATCGCTGTCAATGGGAAAAGTGCCCAAAAGGGTGGCACAGCATTGCCACGTTGGATGGTAAAATCAGCATTACCGTCGGACATGGCAATGCTGCCAGCCTATGGGCTAAAAATAGGCCAGCCCATTAATTTCTTAATTTAAAAATAAACCTATCTAAATACTACTTACCAATCGCATTTTTCGCAATAGACTTATAGAACTTTATAACGACATATTAAAAGTCTCCTTAATTAAATATAGAAGCGTTTAATTAATGACACTTACGGCTGATTTCACCATCAAAACAGGACGCGATCGATAATAATGAAATTGGCAGCTCTTGAACGCAGTTTAGATGTGCTGATCGCAACCAGTTTCGATGGTGAAATTCGCCCTCAATAAGTTCTCTCACAATATTTATAATTATATTAAAAAGTCAACATTATTGTTGTCCCGTTGCATTGCGAATTCTTGACATTTCAGCGATGGCGTCAGAACTATTTACACGTCTCTGCAATGTAAATTGTTTTTGTTTTCATTATTATGTCATTTAAAATGTCATTCGACGTTTTTGTATTGTGCACGAATTTAATCTGAAAATGAGATTACTTTTGTAAATATATCATCGGAATGAGTTTGAGCTTACTACAGGTAGGTATTGTAAGTACACAAGGCTACACATCAAGCTATACATTTCCAGTATAAACTGCTCTCGCATTGTATAAGATTTCCGTACAAAGAGAGGTCAGCTGATAGTGGAAACGTATAGCTTGATGTGTAGCCGTGTGTACCTATTCCAGTTTGGGAGATCACATTTTCTGATTCAAATCCCATTATTATAATGTTTGATTATGTAGTGCAAGGAGGAGCTCGTGACGAAGGTCAATCCATCAAGTTAAGCTACACTTGCCGGGGTTGGTCCGTGGATGGGTGACCATCTTAACATACCGAGATTCTTCCGTGCCTCGAAAAGCACAGTCCCGGCTATCATGGATCTTTGACAGTCGTTAAAGGTCGTCATAAGCTCGAAAGTCTAACAACCAGTCTCATCAAGGGTATCGTATTACCCAGTTACTAGGTTGTGGAGGTCACATGGGCAGTCGCTCCATGTAGAATACCGGTATTCAGGTGCACCCGGTCAGACTGTAAGCCGACCCCCAACATAGTTGGGAAAAAGATAAGCAGATTGATTTATGTAGTGCTAGGGTCTGTCGCTAAAATCAGCGTCGGTATGTAAGGTTTTAAAAGATCATTTCATTATGATTAACTTTCAAGAAGTGTCTGTATAGAATGAATAAAGTTAATTAAATATCCAAAGTTTATATATATATTATAATTGAATTTAATGAGAGACATTACCTCTATAACCGGCAACTGGTAGATATAACAACCTGGCAATCGGAAAAGCATGCCACATAGTTTGTAGATTAATATCTACAACTGGGTTATTTTGTTTTGATTGATAGATAAGTCTTCAAATAGCCAGTAGATACCTATATCAACAAAATAATACTACATTATCTACATTATTTTTAACTTGTGGGGTTTATAGAATGTGAGAGACATTTAAATACTTTGAACCATACTTAAAAAAATAAGGACGACAGTTTATTAAAGTTGCTAGAAACGTAGTCAGAAATTCGCTTGAATATAGGAATTTCACTTAAATTGCAACTAGTGATGTGACACGGTGCGTTACACTGCACATCGCTTAACGCAAGAGTTGCACGGATGGGCGCTCCATGAGCCGAGCTCGGCAACATTATTACCGACTGTCCCGAACTCCGTAACATTGTTAAGGCTCGCTCACATTCGGACGCATTGCAACGCATTACAGAAATCCTCCTGCATCACTCTAGTACATTTTGTATGAACCATCGCATACTACAAGCGGACCGCACCGGGCCGCAGCGTTACAGCGCAAGGCGGATCGCCCGCCAGGCGTATTTTTGCGGCTGTTATTTTGCATTGCTTTGCAGGCCGCCTGTAGTGTGCGCTGGTTCATTCAAAATGTATACAATAATGATCTAGGATAATTTTTGCAATGCGTTGCGTTGCGGTGCATCCCGCCTGGATATGTGTTACCTTCACTGCACTGGAGTGACAATAGTTGAAATACAAATTCGAAATTTGAATCTGTCAAAAACAATTACTGCGTAGCGGTACGGCCCGCCGCGGCTCCTAATGTATTTTGCAATGCGGCGCACTGCAGCCCGCGACGGCTATAATGTGCGCTAAGCTTTGCCGACTGACCGGACTGCCGCGACGACGGCTTTGAGCAACGGAACTCAACCGTCTCTCTTACTGATGAATTAATACGCCAACCGTCAACCTGTTTATAGTAAATAGAGGATATATAGGGAACTGTACACAGAATAATGTATAGACCAGCCTACCTAACGTTCTGTGTATCGTATGAATCGTATCATGCTAATATCTTAAGCACAGGTTCTTTTAAATAGTAATAATGTATACAGTACATACATGGCCAGAGTGACCATGAATCCTTTTCTATTGCAAATGCTCTCGTAAAACCTTACATGCCATAGGTACCTACATAATATATATATATCGTGTCCCATCTATTCATAATCATTGTAACGCCTTTATACATTATGGAATACAAATAAATATAAGAATTATCATCGACTTACCCAACCCATGTTGGGTGCATTAGGGTATAACGAAATATTTGGCTAGTCTAAAAAAGTATTTTATGCATATTATCGGAGCCCGGCACAAACTAAGGAACTGTTTGCCTCCCATAGTGTTTTAGCACCCTTGCAAAGGTTTGAATTTGGTTTTAAAGCCAAAATAAACTAAAGCTAGTGTTTCAAAACCTAGAGTCTGGCATTTCTATAGTGAAATATGAAATGAAAGTTTGTAGCGTACTTTTATGATGTGATGAAAAATAGTTTGTTCTGTAATAGAATCCTATACGCTGTACAACTTATTTATGCTTCACCTTTTCTAAAGTAGGTACTATATACAGTAGGTACTATATACAGTAGGTACTATATACAGTAGGTACTATATACAGTAGGTACTATATACAGTAGGTACTATATACAGTAGGTACTATATACAGTAGGTACTATATACAGTAGGTACTATATACAGTAGGTACTATATACAGTAGGTACTATATACAGTAGGTACTATATACAGTAGGTACTATATACAGTAGGTACTATATACTCAATTTCTTAAGGCTCTACGATCAGACTCAGTCTTTATTTACCTACTTTTATATGTGTGTTTGACATACCACATTGCTGCTAACCAAAGCGGTGTTACCACAGAGCTCAGCGCCAACATCAAGCGGGAGAAGATCGTGGAGATCTGCGAGGGTTGCGGCCAAAAGATCCAGGACCGCTACCTGATGCGCGTGGGCGAGCTGTCATGGCACGAGCACTGCCTCAGCTGCTGCGTCTGCGGCTGCCCCCTCGCCCACACCTGCTACACGAGGAACGCCAAGCTGTACTGCAAGCCCGACTACGATAGGTAACTCTCTCGCTGAAACCTTCGACGGCAAAATATAATTTTGCTCTTGATGGTTTTTTTAACGCTTTTATCTTTTTGGAAGCAACTCGAAATCAACTGTTTGACCTGTTGATTTTCAGTTGCTTACTGTACATGTAGGGCTAAATCATTGATAGGATTCCGACATGTGTGCTGTAGCGAATACTCCGTTGCGAAATGCTAGCGTAATGCCATGCGATATGCTTTGCGATTGGATTTTCTTCATGTTATTGCAATAATAAGTTGTATGTCCTATAGATTGTTTGGGGTTAAATGCACCAGGTGCGGCGATCGCCTCCTGCCGCAGGAGATGGTCATGCGAGCTCAGCAGTACGTGTTTCATATACAATGCTTCGTGTGCGTCATGTGCTGCCAGCCGCTCCAGAAAGGCGAACAATACGTCATCAGAGCGGGTCAGATCTTCTGCCGCCAGGATTTTGAGAAGGAAATGTATTTGATGCAACACGCTGAAGATGACATGATATTAGATGATTCCGAGCGCCCACGAGACGGACGAAGAGGCCCAAAGCGTCCACGGACAATACTAACATCAGCCCAGCGCAGGCAGTTCAAAGCTTCCTTCGAGGTTAGTCCAAAGCCATGCAGAAAAGTCCGAGAAGCATTAGCAAAGGATACAGGACTGAGTGTCCGAGTCGTGCAGGTGTGGTTCCAGAACCAAAGGGCTAAGATGAAGAAGATCCAGAGGAAAGCGAAGCAGGAGGGTGAGAAGAACAATGACAAAGAAAAGGATAAGGATGAGAAGAGCATCAAGCAGGAGTCGCCGTCGAGCGAGCACGGGAACTATCTGGGGCTGGATGGAGCCTATTCTGCTTCAAGTCAGCCGCTGAACCCCAATCTGCCATATTCTCCTGATGGTATGATCTTACGCTAAAAATTTTCATTCTAAATACAAAAATATGACCTTGACTTCGAAAACACTACCTCGTCCGCGCTCAATTCACATACAAAAACAGGAAGAACCCCGAGTAGTTAAAACAAAAAGTATTACATTAATTTCCGACACTAAACGTCGAACACTTTCTAGACAATAGGTATGCAGAGTGAAAGTGAACTCAGAACATTTTGCTTCCACTTTATTAAATTAAACTTCATTCAGAATTTCATATTTCAGTATTTTAATTTTCATTCATCAGACGGTAGATGAAAGAAAACTCAATGGAGTATTTACTATTATAACTTTCACTTTAAATAAAAACAAGCTTGTTTTATTTTATTACAGATTACCCAGCACACTCAGGCGACAGCTTCTGCAGTTCAGACATATCTCTGGACGGGAGCAATTTCGACCAACTGGACGAGGGAGCCTCAGACACCATGAGCCTTCAGAATCTGGAGGTGCAGCACCATTCGCACCAGCACCCTGGGCACTCTGCCCACGAGCCGCTCAACCTCGGCACCGGCTCCGTCGTGAATCCCATAGACAAGTTATACCTCATGCAGAACTCCTACTTCAGCACAGACCATTGATTCAGCGTGGGCCGCGGCGCTGGCCTAGCTCCTATGTTTGGACAGCGACCGCGCCCGACCACGCACCTCGCCGCCAAATGCACCGAGACTGCTACTAGTCACAACTTAGCGTACACGGACACTTATCAAACTGCCGCTTTGAACCTGACTGATACTCCTTTGAACCATATTAGGTAATGTGATTGTGTGTTAAACAATTTGCAATAAATGTTCAGTAGTAACTTATAGATCTTGAAGCAGTAAGGGCAGAAACTTAATTTCAGTGTAGTAGCTGCAGTTCTTCAAAAAATATGGCTGATTGGACAACCTTGTATAAATGTTTTCCTGTAGCTGCTGCACCAACATAGTCTATGGTATCGGCTTATTCAAAGGCTACCATAACGGCTTTATCACACTAGCAATTCGCGATCATGTTTCCAGCGAGGCGCTCGTTGCGTGTGCGCAACGTGTTTAATTCGTTTGCAAAACGAGAGCGATTCACGTCAGTGTACAAGAGAGAGCGAGGCAAGGTAATATTGCGAAAACGCGGAGAACACATGGCGTAGTCGCAGCTAGCACGCTTCGTAGTCGCAGCAAGCACGCTCCACACCCACGGAGAGCACGTTCACGTCCCGCTGGAAACACGCTCGCAAATCGTCAGTGTGAAGCCCTCTTCCCAAAGGGCAATAAACAAACGCCACATAGAGGGAAAGTACCTCCATAAAAAAAAATTGTATTCAAAAAGGATTTTTTTTATTACCTAACTGATAAATTGACCATACATCTACCTTCTAAATCATTTGGTGATCCTATTTCTAATAAACATTGTACGTTTTATTCGACTTCCAATAAATTCAACATTTTCTAAATAAGTGCATGCTTCACAGAAGTGGCATAGCTAGCTACTGGTGGTTGTCAGGGTCTTCACGTTTAGGGTTTTCACATTTTATGGTAATAAATAAGAAATATGGAAGTATTCGTTATCCGTTTAAGGTACCATGTTTAATGAAAAGATTTGATGTACCTACAAAAAAAAAACAATAAAACAAACGCTACTTTACATTTAGGTGATAAAAAATAAGTCATTTTTTAAGTCTTGTGAAAACTTACAAACTAATACGCCTTAAGGCTCGTACAGACTCCCACGATATCGCGGGCGCGACAGGCAGCGACAAAGAAATTGTGCTACTAGTGTCGCGTCGCGCCCGCGTTATCGCACCAGTCTGTAAGGTCCACCTTTAAGGCCCTATCCAAGCCTTTAAGGTCCTATCCCTCTATCTATGTGACGTTCGTTTGATCCACTCTATGTAAAACAATAACACACAGTTTTTATATTAATCTCAATGTAAATAATATACCGAAATAGTCGACACTGTTTCTTCAGAATAAAACAAATACCTATTCTCAAAATATTATCATATGTCTATTAGATTAGGGTTTTATTGGCTGCATTTGTAATTTTAAAATAGATTTTATATTGTATATAAAATGTACAGAAAAAAAAATTAAGAAAAATAGGTTATCAACCTATTTATATACTACGCCAAGATTTGAAAACATTATTGTGTAGAAGATTCTTTTGGAAATACATAGTCAATGTAACGACTATAATTAGAGTTTAAAATGTACATAATGATGTACATCAAATAAATATAGTGGGTGTCTAAATAATGAATGTATGTGTTATTAAAACATTTAAAGATTTTTAATGTTCACATATCAGTCCAACACGTAGATATCAATAGTTCTACACAATTTTGTCTAATCTCTATGTGGTTCAGGCGATTTTTTTTTTTTAATTTGCAGATCAACTCGCTAATTTCATGTCATATTGAATGACTATTTCATGAAATCAAGACAATTGAGTTCAATCTAACCTAAGGAGTTGTATTACTGATTGTGATGACTATAAATCTGTACCATATTTGTTACGGTCGCGAATGATATTGTAATAAAAAAAAATTATAACCTAACATTGACCGGCGAATTGCAAAAAAAACGTAAGAAATTTTGAATTTCGCTGGCCACCTCATGGCATCCCCCGTAACTAGTCAACTCTACGTTTATGTAGTTTATGCGTTTCCGAAACATGATAATAATTTTAGAATAATCACTTCTAAACACCCCTTCTAAGATAAAGAAAGACAAGAAAGAAAGAAAGAAAAAACGAAACGAAAGATACAGATAGGTAGATGTTGTAATATAAATGTACATGTTTACAGTAGTAACGGCCTATGTACCTACAAAATAAACTACAGGCAAACCTAGTCATTTTCCTATTGTGTCTTAGTCAAAATAGTTCAATAGTTGTATTAGGAATTATTTTATTTATTTCTTGTAATATATGAAAGTCAGTTTATGTTAATGTTTTATATTTAAGTAGGTACAAATAAAACCGGACGGACATCTCTAGTCAAACTACATGTTTTGTCCATTTCAAAGTGTCCATATAAGCGAACATCAGCTGCATGGAATTGTATTATCAGGCGCGGATCCGACATGACCAAAGCGACTGATGGTTTCTGATTCTCCAAATGGGTCTTATGACCTTATTAAATGTGGCCGAGGATCCGCCACAGTGTAATATATAGTTTATTCGGTAATTTTATAATTTGATGTAAATTAAAATGATATAAACAGTTATTTGTTTGATTAAACTAACATGGAGTAAATGCGACCTTCCACCAGGGGGCCTAAAATGGACGCTTTGGCAGAATCATAATACGTTATGCGTACAATTCATACATCCCGCAATTCAGCTGTTTGACAGCTGCTATTTGATATAAGACTTCACTACAGCAATTCATAATTCGTGGACCATTTTACGAAACTCCATACAAAACTGTCAAACAGATGAATTGCGGGTTAAGAATTGTACGCAGATCATAATTATGAATCTGCCAAAGCCTCCATTTTAGGCCCCTCGCTGAGGCTGCGCTGGCAAAAAGCCTTGAGCTCTTAGCACACGGAGAGCCTCTAGCTGTGGTACCTACTAGGTACCTACAGACAAAAACTGCAGCAAAAATATTTATAATGTACCTACTAAATGTTTATTAGTTTATAACACGGACTAAATACAAAGGTTTATAAACCGTTTTTGAGAATCCCTTGTTTGAACCTTTGCCTTAGAGTGGGTTAGCAACATAATTTACTCAGCCTATCGCAATCCACAGCTGGACATAGGCCTCTCCCAGGCTGCGCCACAACACGTGCAGCATCCAGTCTGTCTCGGACACCTTTTCATTTTCACTTTTTCCACCACCTTTTCTAGATTTTAAGGTCGTCTGTCCATCTAGCTGGGGAGCGTCCCACACTACACTCACCTATACGCGGTGTCCACTCCAGGGGGCCTATTCCGAAACGATAATCCGATGTATCGGCCGTTTCTTGACTTCCAAAGTTTCCTTATTTTGACTTTGAATCCTAACCCGACTTAAAGTCACTTTTTTGACGTTGGCGACGTTGACGTTACTCTTTGCCTGTCGTTTTTTTTTTCTTTTGTCATAGTCAAGTAGTCAAGAAACGGCCGAACATTCTGCCGATATTTCGGATTTATGTTCGGAGTAGACTCCCAGGACTCATCTGCTCCACCGGCCGTCGGTCCTTCGAGAAACATGGCCAGCAGTGGCCAGTGGCGCCCCTAACAAAAGTTTTAGGTGGTGCGGGATCTCAAAGCCACTAAGCTCTTTATACAAAACTTTAATAGTGTTCCTTTATTATTATGCAGTTGCTTATCCGTGGTTATAAATAGTATTAGACCTACGAAATATCTACAGGTGTATCTACGGGGCAAGCACAGTGGGTCGCGCTTGACATAGCAGTTGTTCTGCTCATTCGCGTTAGAAAAACATCAACACCAGTCTATTGCGCTTGACAACGCCACTGTGCTTGTCCTGCTGAGGTGACGAGTTAGGAGAAATAATAAGTTAATAATTAATTTTGTTTGAAAGCTATAAGGTTGTTGTTTTCTTCGGACAATATTCCGTCGCTACCGTTTGTGGCACACTTTTTGGTCGCTAGCATGGGTGCCATGTGCAGGTTTGATAGTAAATTTTCTAAGATAATGTTGGATGCTAAGTGATAGGTTAGATTTTCTTTTGACTCTACTTGGTCGAGATAAGCATGCAGAAAATATTAATTCTGAATATTTTCAGTACCTAGGCGGGATCGAGCTTAGCGAAACGAAAATTTTAGCATGCCTTATGGATTAGGTATGGTGCACTTTCTTCATTAGAATGTTTGTTAGAACCCCCAAAACCTAGTGCGTTGTAGGAAATGTGCTATCTTGCGTTCAATTAGGTAATTTGACTAGACCTTAGGCTAGAATAGGCTTGCAGAAAAAATATCGATGTATCGATATATCGATATTTTTTGTTCGATATATCGATATTTTTCGGCGATATCTATTATTTCGATATAAAATATCAAGTATCGAAAATGTATTAAATACGATATATTTCCAACAGCAACACCGTTGGCCCCACTGACTAAAACCGTTAGAATTCAGAGCCGTAAAAATGTAAACTTATTTTTATCAATGTTTTGTTAGTTTAAGATTTTACATCAGAAATGATGATTCTAGTTTGGTATTTCTATGAATAAAAAACAAACAATACAATTTCATATACCTAGTACCATATACTTTTTAGAAAATTTCACCGTTATATCGATATATCGATACTTTTTTTCCGATATATCGAAATCGATATAATATTTTTTTAAATATCGATACGATGTATATCTATACTTTTTGGCACTACTTGCATCCCTAGGCTAGAACTCCATTTATCTACACTTACCGTCAAAACTAAGTAACCAGAGCAACATTTTCATAAAAATGAGGTGATTTCGAAGCATCGGTTCTCCGTCAGGTTACGATTCGGATGAGATCTGATAGCAGCTCTCCAGAGTAAGGATAGAAGAGGTCTAGAGCGCCTAAAGCACCCAATTGAAGGGGGATGCGCAAAGGTAGCCCGCAAAATTCAAAAAATCTTAAGTTTTTTGCAATTTGCAGGTCTTTATCAGGTTGTATATTTATTAAAATATGATTCGCGGGCGTAACAAATATAGAGGTATGGCTTTACAGAATTATAATCATTAGAATTAGCAATACAACTAACTCTCATCGAAGAATCTTAATGAATTACTAAGTATTTCATGAAATGTCATACAATAGAATTCTACGAACTTAGAGTTGTATTAATGATTCTAATGATTATAATTCTATATAGCCATATTTGTTACGGCCGCGAATCATATTTAGATCCACATACAACCTGACATCAACCTGCAAATTGCAAAAAAAAATAAGAAAATTTGAATTTCGCGGGCAACCTTAGTGCATCCCCCCTATATGCCAATAATTTCGAGTCACATCCAGCGTACCTGTGTTGTACGGAAACTTGTTTTATTTTATATTTTTGTTGTTTGGGCCCGTACCTACCTACATCAAGCAAATATTGTCAGTGTTTTTTGTCGAACAATATTGACATAGGTACGTACAGGACCTAAGTTTAGTTTGTAATATTCTCGTATAAGTGAATTAAAGTTATAAGTTTAATAAAGTTATCTCAAACCTCAAAATAACTAGGTATCACACCAAGATGCACGTGCACGCACGTGGCAAGGCGTACGTGGCCGCGTCTTTGCTAAGGATCTTTGTCGAAAGGAGCAAGTAGCGTCATCTATCTACATCATGAACAACTGTTTAACAAAATACAGTAACGCCATCTGTCTAAATAGTTCCGAAGCTTTTTTACAACTTCCTCATTATTTAAATAGATGGCGGCAATGTTGTCGCCATCTATTCACGAGTCACGTTTGTGAACGAGTGCCGCGCCGTCACGTCAGTTGAGACTTAATTTTTATTCTTTTATTCGAATTGTTTTTAATAAATTTATTTTTTACATTGTTCTCACCTATAGAAGAATAGGTAATGTAAAGAGAAGAGCAACAAGAATAATGTACTCAGGATTTTGTAATATCTTGATCCTTAGAGTTTGTTACCCGTTTTTCTCCACAGAGATCCACGTTTTGGAATGGGCAACCAGCTTCAACTTTCTGACTAACTGACCGTCTCTTCTTTGACAAGTCGCTCCAAAATAGAATAACCCTAAGTAAAAAACTACACGTATACTTCATGCTTTAGTTTAGATAAAGGTACGTAAGGAAATTAATACGTATTTGTAGCTCAACTTTTAAGCATTTATCTTTTGTTTAGGCGCCTACTTGCTGCCTTGTTTTAACGGGCATTAATCGTAATTCGGGGCAATTTACGATTATGAATCTGTCTACACAATATTGTAGTTGCCGAGAAGCCATAATATATTCAGCCTATAATGTTCTCACTACTGGGAGTAACACAGGCTTCCTCTTTGTCAGATGGAGTAGGATGAAATTCACCACACGGGCCCAATGCTGGTTAGTGGTTGTGGCATGTCTTAGCATGTTTGGTCTAGCAAGTAGGTTTCCTCATAGTTTTCCTTCACCGTTTTTGTGAGCAGTGACATAATTTACCCACGCTTAAAATTTACATCACATTATAAAATTACTGAATACACTAATAAATTTGCAGTTAGATGGCGGCAACAATGCTGCCGCCATCTAAGTTCTTATCACGATACCTACAGTATCGCCGGATAGCTAAATTTAAAAGAACTACAAATCACAGGGTTTGAAGAAAGACCCAAGTATCGCCATCTATCAACACCACTATGAAGTATTTAATTTTAACAAGACCACTTTCTCTCAAAAGTTCTTGATTATGCCATCGTAAACCAAAAGCGCTAGTTGCACCAGGCCAAACTGCACAAGAGCTCTGGGCTAAACATTATGCTCACTTGCTCAGTTTATTCTGTGCTCAGTATTTTATTTTATTAGTAGATTTTACGTAACGTACCTAGGAACAAGCACAGAGCTGCGTAGGTAGGTACGCTGCGACGCAGGCACGTGGAATGCAGATCCTGCTCTGCGGCTCGTTGTAGTGCAGACAAAAACTTTTTTATGATCTTGCGGTGGCGCAGTAACGATGCAAAATTGAATTAGTGCGTAATGAACTAGGGAACACAAGGTCCACTTGATACAAATCATCCAGAATGTTCTAAAAACAGCACCGTTGAAGGCGAGACAGCGTGTTTCCGTGTCATTTAGCTGCGTTGTGACATACACTGTTCTAAGTACGAGGATCTTTTCATGCTCTAATGACGTTGACAGGGGCGGTCTTGGTGAATGTCAGTGGTGAATGTATTGATAAAACAAGATGGCGGCGTTGATTCCGATTTTAGGCATGCGCCAGAAGATCCTTGTACTATACCTACGCTCGTAAACTGTGTCTGCATCAACTGCCATGTCCTGCTAATCCTGCACCGTAACGTGCTACGTCGCCAAAATACGTCGCCCAATCTCACGCTTAGCCAGTGTAATTTGTGCACATGCTTGAACTTGCGCATGTAGGTTACATCCAGCAATGACGTATTAAAGGTAATAAATCATTGACATCCAGTGCCAGTTTTAACATAACCGGAGGTTTCTATTTCTACTACCCAAATCACGTCATGTGAAAAAATTGGAAAAAAACAAGACTAAAAATGTAAAAAACAACCGTTTATCTATAATATTATTTATAAAAGTATAATTTATAAAAGTAAAACAATATATATAATATAGTTTTACTTTTCTAGCCTTTCTATCGGCAACCTGTCTTTGTAAAGCATGGAAGTCTTATGTTTTCTGCAATTTCATTTTCGATTGACCTCATCAACATCATTCCAGCCGAAAGACGTCCATGGACACACGTAGGCCTCCCCCAAAAGGGGGTTGCCATAATCGCCACGCTTGGCAGGCGGGTTGGCGATCTCAGTATGGTGTTAAAATGCATACAGAACGCTGCTGCCCATTCTCTAGTAAGTCCCTTAGTCGCCTTTTACGACACCCACAGGGAGAAATGGGATGATGCTATTCTAAATGTCCGGCACCACACGGAACAATTCGATTGACATAGTTGCTAAGTTTGTCATGACCTCCGGCCCCAGTACATTCCCCGCCCGATAGCAGGCAGTTATAAAATACTAGAGTGTATTTGGTACGATTTACGAAAGTACGAAAGTGTAGTGGGCACCTACTCCATCAGACTGTATTATAACCGTTTTAATTGGATATAATTTTATGCATCAAAGTGCTTAGGGAACTGTATCCGAGTCTATCGGATACTGTATCAGACTATGGGTAGGTACTTACTGTATCAGAGTGTATTGGGATCTATCGGATACTGTAGCAGACTATGGGTAGGTACCTACTATTGAAATCAAGAGGCTATTTGGATCGAACACATTTATTAACACCACAATTATTATATTGAACAACGACTTTTTCTCCTTGACGGAACAGTTTTCAGTGACATATTCTAAACAGTTCTACTCGAATCTTAAATCACTGTCATGTAGGTATACAACCTCCATCACGCACTCTTAATCTATAGCAGATGCAAGCGCAAGATTACATTAAGTACCTACCTAACATATTACCTACATGTGTACGCACCCTTAAACTACTCAGCGTGCACACACCCTAAGTACACAGTATATTCAGCTTGAGCTATCGTTCACTGATGTACAATCTATCTTTATTACTTAAGTCTGTTCATAACACAACAGCTCTATAACAAAAATTCCTAAACACAAACAAAATAAAATTATCTATTACAAATCATAACAACTCAAAATAAAAGCACATCATTACATCACACATTGCTCGCCCCCTTAATAGATATTTTTTCTAAAAATTGCTTTAGTTTAGGGCCTGGTAAAGATTTTGTTAACATATCTGCTACCATTTCTTGTGAAGGCATATATTTTACCTCAACCGCCTCATTGACTATAGCTTGGCGAACGTAATGAAACCTAATATCGATGTGTTTAGTCCTGTTATGGTTCATCTTATTTTTTGCTATTTTATGTGCTGATTGGTTGTCATTGTAAATGACCACCGGTTTGATACAAGTCCCCTTTGTTAAACTTTTTACTTAACAAATTTCTTAAGTAAATAGCTTCTTTCGATGCTTGACTAAGGCCTATATATTCTGCCTCTGTGGAGGACAGCGCCCCGCACCCTTGCTTACGACTCTCCCAAGATACAATATTATCTCCTAGTTTTAAAATTAAACCTGTACAGGATTTCCTATCATATGACCCACCCCAATCCGCGTCTACGTAGCCATTTAATTCTAGATTACCTGTTTTCTTAAAAGTTAGTCCAAAGTTCGACGTCCCCTTTAAATATCTAAGCACCCGTTTAGCACATTTAAAATGTAATTCATCGTAACATGAATTAAATTGTGATAAAACACTAACAGCGTGCGTGATATCAGGCCTAGTACTTTGAGCTAAATAATTAAGACAAACTATGAGAATCTGATATGGCAACTTACAACCAAAATCTGAAGCTTTCTCTAATTTGAGACCTACTTCCATTGGGGTAATGACTGATTTACAATCCATCATATCAAAATCCTTCAAAACATTAAGAACGTACTGTTCTTGATCAAGGTAAATGGCACTTTTATCTCTCCTAAGTCTCATGCCTAACACGTGTCTAGCAGGACCTAAATCCTTAACTTTAAACCTTTCAAGCAAGCCATTTTTTAATTTCTGCTTCTCTGGTTTCATTATTTTTGGAATAAACTATAAAAATGTCATCAACGAAAATGACTACCACTATTCTATTTCCATCGCTAAACACCTTTTGATAAAGACAAGGTTCTATTTTCGATTGAACAAAACCTAAATTGTACATCTCCTGATCTAGCTCATGGAACCAAGCGTTTGACGCTTGTTTGAGTCCATACAACGATCTTTGCAATTTACATACCTTTGCCTCTTGACCTTTTTGACCTTTAACAATCGCCCCCTTAGGCTGAAGCATGTTGGGCACGCCACAATTGCGGCGGTAAGTCCCCTCTTTGAGGAGTGGCTAGAGAGGCGCCACGGCGTCCTCACCTTCCGCCTGACGCAGGTCCTCACCGGACATGGTTGTTTCGGGAGGTTCCTGTTCAGGATAAAGCGGGAGGAAACGCCCGGGTGTCACCACTGTGTGGATCGCCCGGAGGACACGGTGGAGCATACGGTGGAGGTCTGCCCTGCTTGGGCGGAGCACCGCCGTGTCCTCACGGAGGCGATCGGCGGCGACGATCTCTCGCGTCCGGCCCTGGTTCAGGCCATGGTTCGGAGCGAGAGTGCATGGGAGGCCGTCACCTCCTTCTGCGAAACAGTAATGCTCGCGAAGGAGGAGGCGGAGCGCATGAGGGTGAGGCAGGGTGCCCGCCCTTCCGCCCTAAGTCGCCGCAGGAGACGCCCTGGGCGTCGGGAATCGCAGGCCGATTCCCGGCCACCGTAGGCGCGGGCTTGCGGACGGTGAGCGATGGGTAGCTCGCCGTCCGATAAGGACCAGGCCCGGGTCGACGGCGCGTTGTGTTCCACGCGCGCCTCAAAGAGACGTCAGCACCAATTGACGGGGTCCGAAAGGGCCAATGCCTGCCAGGGTTACGAGCCTGTCCGAAAGGGATATCGTGGCTCTGGCACACAGGCATCTGAAGGAACACGGTGGGTTTTAGTCAGTAAAAGTCTGACACTCCCTCTCGCTCCGCCCAGAGCGGGAGAAGTTATTTGATGATTTCCCACCAAAAAAAAAAAAAAAAAAAAAAAAAAAAAAAGGCTGAAGCATGTAGATGTCCTCTTTTAGCTTGCCATACAAGAAAGCAGTTGTCACAACCCATTGGTCAATGAGCCAGTCATATTCTACAGCTAATGAGAATAGTAATCGTAAGGTTGAGCTTCTTACGACCGGAGAATACGTTTTATTGTAGTCTATTCCACGTACCTGCGTAAACCGCGCAAGCTTCCTCTACCAAATAAAAGAATTATAAAAATCTGTTCATAAACAAATAAGTTATGCCTGAACATAATATAATACTAGCTTTTGCCCGCGGCTTCACCCACGTGGATGTCAGAAAAAATCTCACGGGAACCGGGATTAAAAGTACCTACCCTACTTAAAAGGAACCCACCCTAGTGCAAAATTTCACGTAGTTTGGGTTGTGCGTTGATACTTAAGTCAATCAGTCGGTCAGTTTCTCCATTTATTTATATAGATAGATTTGGTATTTAGATCAATACAAAATAATAATAAATTAAGAAATTCTTTTTTGTTGTTCAAGTGTAATCAATTTCAAAATTGTTGACTTTTACGTGATCAACGTCCTGAAAACCCTTGAAAATGACACCATATTGATTTGTAGACTATTTACCTCTTTACAACCTCAGAAGGAGCTGTTTTAAAAAAAAACATGAAACACGTTTTATTTATTTAGGGGTTGAACTTTCAAAAATCTGTTTTTAGAGGTTACCTACGTCATAATAACTAGGTATCTGTGTGCCAAATTTTAGCCCAATCCATTCAGTGATTTGTGCTTTGTGTTGATAGATCAGTCAGTAAGTCAGTCACTGTTTCCTTTTATAAGTATTAAATCTATAGTGTAATTCGACATGTTACGACGACTCCAAATAAATTGGGATTAGGGCAGGAAGACTGATGATGAGGTATTCAGGCGAAGTTTCAAGTTAATAGATCAACGAAAGATTTTGTTCATACAAACTGTATCCACCCTCCTTTTACACCCCCAAAGAAGTTAATTTTTAAAGTGGTTTGCGACTTTTCCATTATTTGACTTAAAGGATATACCAATTTTCAAGTTAATCAAGCCACGTAGTAAAGTCCTCTCTTGTAAAATTGACTACCCCTTTTTATCCCGTTATGGTTAGATTTTCGAAAAACCCTGATATAGTATAAATACTGAGTTTCGAGTTGATCGGACCGCGCGTTAAAATTCTTCTATACAAGCTTTGATATCCCCATCCACTGAAGTTAAGATAACAAAAAAATACAAACTTCATAATTTACTTACGTAAGTATTCGTCGAAGTTTCAAGTTTATTAACTCTTAACTCTAGGAATAAGATTTTTCATGCAAATAAAACCCCCCGTTTTCCCCCCCTTAAAGGTCAAATTTCCAAAAACCCCTTCTTAGCGGATGCCTACGTGCCAAATTTCAGCCCAATCTGTTCAGTGGTTTGAGCTGTGTTGATAGACCAATCAGTCATGGTTTCCTTTTATATGTATATAAGACCTCTAGAAGACTCCTCCTTTTTTGAAGTCGGTTAAAAATCATTTATAGCCAGAGTGCATCTCATGACAATTCCAATAAGACCAAATACGGGTAGGATACATTGTTTTATTACGGAGTTCCAGTGCCTACCTTCCGGTTTCATCATCAGATCAGTTCGATTCAGTTCGATTTTTTAGGTTAGTTCATCAGTTCGATCGAACGAAGAAAATTTATATAAATGGTACCCATTTATATAAATTTTCTTCGTTTAACTATCTTAATCCAGATATCTCATCGCCACCCGTGAAATACGTATCATTGAGAAGTTCCGGTTGCCATCTGTGGCCCAGTTCCACTTCACCAAATTATACTTTCTGAATGCAAATGATTGACTTGTTGATGAAAATATAAAAATCGCTATATGTATGCCTATAATATTTGAGGATTTCCCTCAATTACTCATGGATCCCAAAATCAGAACTGAATTTTGATAAAAATGGGACCAATCTGAAAGTATATTCTATCAAATAAAAAAAGAATTTTCCAAATCGGTTCATAAACGACGGAGTTCTGAGGTAACAAACATTAAAAAAAAAAAAAAAAAAACATACAGACGACTTGAGAACCTCCTCCTTTTTGTGAAGTCGGTTAAAAAAGGTAAAAATGCAACGCAAGCCGCGAAAAAAATTTGCGATGTTTATGGACCTAGTGCAGTGTCTGTGCGAGTAGCACAAATTTGGTTTAAGCGTTTTCAACCTTAAATTTTGATGTCAAAGATGAGATGCACGTCGCTCTGGTCGCCCTATTACGGATAAAATGGATGCCATTTTTGGAAAAGTGGATCACCTACGACAAGAATGTGCGAAAAAGGTCGTGGTCAAAGGCCGGTCAGGCTTCACAGACTGTGGCGAAACCCGGGTTAACTCGGAACAAGGTGATGCTGTGTGTGTGGAAGGTGGTGGAGCAAGGTGATGCTGTGTGTGTGTGGAGGGTGGGATTGGAAGGGCATTATTCATTATGAGCTGTTACCACCAGGCAGGACCATCGATTCTGAACTCTACTGCGAACAACTGATGAGATTAAAGCAAGAAGTTGAGGGAAAGCGGCCGGAATTAATCAACAGAAGGGGTGTGGTTTTTCATCATAATAACGCTAGACCTCACACATCTTTAGCCACTCAGCAAAAATTAAGAGAGTTTGGCTGGGAGGTGTTAATGCATCCGCCGTATAGTCCTGACCTTTGCACCTTCAGATTTCCACATGTTTCGGTCTCTTCAGAATTCTTTAGGCAGTGTCAGGTTAACATCACGAGAGGACTGCCAAAACCACTTGTCGCGGTATTTTGATCAGAAGTCCCAAAATTTCTACAGCAATGGGATCATGTCCCTACCTACAAGATGGCAAAAAGTTATCGAACAAAATGGTACCTACATACTTTAGTTACTTAAATGTAAATAAACTATATTTAAAAATGTTACGAATTTTCTTCAATTCAATTCAATTTTTGAAGGTTCTGGCTCCATCGATGACGTTCGATGATTTTGCCAATGTCGAGGTATGAGAAAGTAAACTATAAAAACTATAAATTGTTATAACTATTGATCAGTGTTTGTAGTCCTCGTTTAACCACTCCTCTTTACGACATACTCCCTTCTGATATTCCCCGCCCAATTAACATTCCTTTCCTATTATCTTTAGCCCATACCCCTGCAGTTAAAATCCTTTATAAATTCATTAGCATTAATAAAATCCAGTTATAGTTGATATTTTCTATTTATTTATTATAGACCTACTGAATGTTCTAACATTTATTTTGTGTCGTTTTACATGTTCTAACTAAAAATGTTTTGTCCTTTTTTGAGCATGGGGATCCATGGATGTCACCACTACAAACGAATTTTCTTAAAAAATGCGAAAAAACTTTTTCCCCAACCTATTATATATATTTCAAAATGAATGCTGCAGTATTTTCCAACATCGGAAGATTTGAAATTTGAGATATTTTCGACTCTTATGCAGGGACCATTTTGGTTACCCATTGAACGGGTTTTCGATAGTGTTTTTCTAAGCGGTTAAACCAAAACCCATACGATATGGGTAACCCTTATGAACGGCTTAAATAAAATTTTGGTAACCCGTTGAAAGGGTTTTCGATAAAAACCCATACCACACCGTATGGGTTTTTATCGAAAACTCTTTCAACGTAACCCTTTTGAGCGGCTTAATTTAAGCCATTCAAAATTACCCACACTGCATGCACTTTTGATTAACTGCTTAGAAAAACACAATCGAAAACCCTTTCATTGAAAGGGTTTTCGATAGGGTTTTTCTAAAATGGTAACCAAAATGGTCTCTGGGTAGAATAGAGATAGAATTGGTCATGCTACGCGTGCTGGGCGGATATCGAAATAACATAAATTAAGTATTATGATTTATTCATGTTACTGGGTTTCAAGTAGGTATAGAACCCATTGGATGGGTTATCATGTAACCCTTTCACTGGGTTTCAAGTATAGGTAAAACCCATTCAATGGGTTATCATGTAACCCTTTCACTGGGTTTCTAGTATAAAACCCTTTTAATCATGATAAAGGTAACCCATTGAATGGGTTACCCCTTCGAAAGGCTTAACTCTTAACCGGGGTTGTATGGTCCCTGCTCTTAAGACGAAACCACTCTTATGAAACAGTACCTACTCGTTTTATCAACGTCATATATTCTAGCTTGTTTGCTATGTATGTTAGGCACACCTACCTACTATCTTATCTTGTAAGACGAACGAGACCAGTCTCCAACTCTCCACGACACGGAATCCTAGTGTGGAGGCTGGTGTCATAAGAAATTGTTATCTTGAACATAATGGTTTTTTATTCTATATTACTATGTATTTGTAAGTTTTACTTCAGTCGTGTGGTCTAAAGCACACGCTTTAGACCACACGACTGAAGTAAAACTTCGTTTTTAGGGTTCCGTACCTAAACGGTAAAAAGGAACCGTTATGGTGAGACTAAGTCTATCTGTCTGTCACACCTGGATATCTCAAGAACTACTAATGCTATCAACTGGAAATTTAGCGTCGGTGCTCCATGAACCAATTGAAATTTGACCAGTTGGTCTATGGGGAAAATTACATGTTTCCATCGTCCAATTACCAACTGGGCTATGGATAATTGTGAAATGTTCCGCTGCCCAGTTTAATAGTATAGTAAAGCCTAGTCCATATTAAAAAATAATTAATCATATTTTTTTTTTAAACAGCTTAATAGATTATGCGTTTGTGAATCACTGCTGCAAGGTATAGGGGCCTGTCACCTTGCAGTAGTGATATCTCAAATTGTTTCTGTGTTAATGTTTTAGTAACATAGTTTGTAAGTAGTTATATGTATGGTTACTTACACTGAGTCTTGTTGCTTGAATTAAATTAATATTCAGCTATTGAATAAACATTTGTGTGGATTTTAACAGTTACTAATGTATAGACTGGTGTGAACATAGTTTTTGTTTACGTCAAGTATTCTCCATAGCCCAGTTGGTAATTGGACGATGGAAACACGTAATTTTCCCCATAGACCAACTGGTCAAATTTCAATCATGGAGCACCGACGAAATTTAGAATAGTTTTAGATGAAGTTTGCCCAACTATTTTGCAAACAAGAAATTAAACAAACCGGTCGAGAGCGAGTCGGACTCGCGCACCGAGGGTTCCGTACGTATCTTTATATCTATGATGTGAAAAACTTTGCTATTTAGAGACATCGTTTTATTTTTCCTGTAATCTTTACATACACTTCTGTCACATAGAATAATTTCAGATTTTTATCTATGCGAAGTTCGGAGATAAGAGCGTGGAACGGTATTTTTTTTTACATTTTTCATCAAACCTCGGAACAAATACTGCGTAAAAAAAAAATTGGCGCAAACACCAGTTGAACTGTGTTCGTGTTCGCTTTGCTAATTTACGTAGGTACGAACCAAGCGTTCGATGTTCACCATGCTTTGTTCGTTCGTGCGTACACGCTTATAAAGATACAGTAAAATACGTAGTTTGTATGCATGTGTTGTAGCAGTGTGTAGAAACAATAAGATAGATTTATGAAAATAAAACACGGTATTGCTATTTACATTTTATTATTACTCTTATATCTACTTACTACTATCTTATAAATCTACTATACACGCTACCATGTGTTAATGCACTTATTCGCACTACTTATAATTAGCATACTTTACCTAACCAACTGAGATTTGATAATATTAAATACTTCTAGAATTATTACCAACTTATTATTTGACTATCTATTATTTGGCAATCAATTGCCTCAAATTATACAGGAATTAGTAATAATACAAAATATACCTATTACAAATTATGCAATTTATATTTATGATTTTATTTAATTTTTTTAATAAAACAAAATATTTGTCTGAAAATATACGTAATTAGACTAGTTTAGAATTAATATGATTATTATTAATAAAGGCAACGGGTAAAGTTATGGGTAAGGCGGCGGAAATTATGTTCCCCTCACTAGAGAAACAACGAGGTATTACTGTTATTAGGCAGTGGGTGTTATTGCTATCGTACTCGTTAAACACTAGTGCAGAAAGGCGACTTAATAGGTCTTGTACGTGACTACCTGAAGATGAAGCAGGAGGATATACCACACTCCGATATACCTGAACCCAACGCTGTTGTGGAGGTTCGCCGTTTAGTCAGGGGAATAAATAGGAAAGCAAATTAACTACGAACTTAAATTAACGGCTTACTAAAATCAAAACTGTTTTTTTGTTACCGGTGTATGAATACCACAGCATTTGACAAACGGTGTCGATTGTTTAACAATGTGTGGTGGCAATATCCCGCAATCCACCTTTTGAACCAGGCGGCCGCACGAGCATGGTATATGCTGTGCCGCATGGAAGACAAACCAGCAACGGGGACTTTTTCAAGACACCGTCGGCCGGTGTTGTTCTTACCATAGTCCAAGGTGAGCTGTCAAAACCAGATGCTAACGCTGATAGCAACCTCCGCCGTGAAACCGCAGTAGTCTAATACAACTGGCTCGCGTTATGTTCCGCTACTCGTATCCCATTCGAGTAGCGGAACATGACGCGAGCCAGTTGAATTGAACTACGGCGGTTTCGCTGCTATGGTTTCACGGCGGAGGTGTGCTACCGGCGTAACGAGCCGGCAGCGAAAACGCTGTATGTAAGTGGAGGCGACAAAATCCTCAACCCGCTATGGTAGTATCCAAGATGTTAATTTCCAACGGTTATCATACCAGGTGTTGCAATCTCCCCTTAATCGCCTTCAACACAACCCCTTAAAAAATAGTAAAAAGCACTTTAATTACTAATTCCTAATTTGAGGTAATTGATGAGCCGGATTCCCTATCCAATGCGCTTCGTTGCCTTGTGTTGTGCAGAAGTAACGAATTTGCCTTGGTCACCGCTATTTACAACTCAATCTAAGGGTATTTACAATTAGTTTATCTATTTTTTAATTTTTTATGGAAAAATAATGTTATTTGTAATGTAAATAAATATTTTCTATAAATATATATAAGTATATTCTTTTAAGTAACTATGTAAATTTATATATAATCTAATTACTGCAAAGAATTTATAAAACGCCCTTAATCCAAGCTGAACGTGGCCTCTCACGAAAGTCTTTTAAGCCATCGATGACCTTTTCAAATACTAGCAACTGGGACAATCTGGGCGGACCGTGTGGTCGTGAACGGTTGCATTCCCGCCTGGACTGAGGACTCCGTGCTAACACCCCGGCTGCCGACGTTGAGACCGACTTTAATTAGCTGCAGAACCAAGGATACGTCAACAACGTCCCGACTATGCACGCAAGCACAATCAACACGTATTAAAAAAATTGAGTAACAAAGTTTACAATAATTAAAAAATTAGATTTAAGAGTTAAATACAAACATTTGGAATTTACTGTAAGGTTTTAAATTTCAAAAGCAATAAACAAAACAGAATGATTGATTTCAGGAAGCAATCATAATTGAATTGGTGCTAATAAACAACAAATTAACTATCTGCTTTTACCTAAAGTCACTCAAGAAAACACAGCGAGGGCGGCGTAAATTCTCAACAACTATAAAATATATGGCAAACATATTAAACATGTATAAAAAAAAACTTGGTCAATTCGATACAGATCTAAAGTCACAAGTGGAAGACTAAATGAGGTTCCTTGTACCTACATACTATTATTTGCTATTGATTATTATATCAAAGTCATGTGACTTCAGCTTTGCACTGAACGATTCAGAACCCACTGACGAATTGATCAGAATACACCAAAACTGTAATTAAAACACCTAACTTCAAATAATAGCGTGGAGGGGGGACGTCGTGAAATTATGAGGGGGTACATCAGACAGGGACCGACAACAAGTACGCAACGCAAGATAATGCTGTTTTTAAATTATTACATCAAACTTTACAAATTAAGTATATTACAAGGAGTTATCACAATAATACGAAATTGTTACTCGCCCTATTGCCGTCTTGCTCGCACGCCATCTCCGTCACATGTGCGAGCGAAAGATAATAGGGCTGTGGGAATGCTGCGGGTGTAAGTTTTATGGCTCTACCATCGAGGTCACATCTTGTGACCACAAAGTGGTCAATCGTCAGTGGATAAGTACATCAAAACGGAACTGATAATTTACAGAATTGAAACATATTCTATAGGCAACCGAACTGTTACTTGGTGTGGAGGCCCCAGATGTTTTGGATAACACTTAACATTCAGCCCAAGGCACTTACAAAATTTTACTAAAATATTTCTATTTACCGACTTATCACGCTCCAGCCATCAGGCTAATTCAACCGACATTATCACTCGCGGTTGGTTTAGCCAAACGGAGCCCTCCAGCATTTGTTACTCCGAACACCTCTGGGACATCACCATATTATAAATAAATAGCTCTTTTAAATTACTATATCATTTCGTAAGGCAACTATTGTTACAAGAAGAAAACAAACAAGGTGAACGAGGTTAATAAAGTTTGCAATAAATCAAGTTATCTTTGGGAAAAGTAAAACAAACAACAAGAGAAACAATAGATACTGGGGACTAAAATATTCGATAGCAAAAGGACAGCCCGAAATTAGAATGAGCTTGGCGTTACTAAATTTATGATTAAAATAATAATAATATTACGTTCTTATAACAATTTTAAACAAGGATCGCATCTCCAAACCATTTAGTTCCAGATGGTGTCACATTTCTTTAGACATTTCATTCGCTCGCATGAATGCGCTCTTTGTCCAAAACGGTGCACTCAGGGTTGCAATATAGTAATTGAGTAATGGAAGCATTCACTCCCTTTCAGCCGAACGGGAACTGGGTTAGGGAAGGAAACAGGAACACGAGGAAAATATGTTAGAATTGAGTAAATATGCTGTGACAGCACGAGACAGAAGAGTTGTGGAGGGTTGACCTATGCCACACTATGTGTTATAAGGGGGGGTAACGAAGATAAATTATTTTAACAAGTTGTGCTTCAGCCCGAAGAAAGAGCAGCAGCGAGGGCCCGCATCTCCAAATCATTTAATTCTTGATGGTGTCACATTTCTTTAGACATTTCATTCGCTCGCATGAATGCGCTCTTTCTCCAAAACGGTGCACTCAGGGTTGCAATATAGTAATTGAGTAATGGAAGCATTCACTCCCTTTCCTCCGAACGGGGACTGGGTTAGGGAAGGAAACAGGAACACGAGGAAAATATGTTATCGCAGCATTAAGAAAAAGGGTAAAATGCATAAAGAATTGAGTAAATATGCTGTGACAGGACGAGACAGAAGAGTTGTGGAGGGTTGACCTATGCCACACTATGTGTCATAAGAGGGGGTAACGTAGATAAATTATTTTAACAAATTGTGCTTCAGCCCGAAGAAGGAGCAGCAGCGAGGGCCCGCATCTCCAAATCATTTAATTCTTGATGGTGTCACATTTCTTTAGACATTTCATTCGCTCGCATGAATGCGCTCTTTCTCCAAAACGGTGCACTTAGGGTTGCAATATAGTGATTGAGTAATGGAAGCATTCACGTCCTTTCAGGCGAACGGGGACTGGGTTAGGGAGGGAAACAGGAACACGAGGTAAATATGCTATAGCAGCATTAAGGAAAAGGGTTAAAGGCATAAACAATTGAGTAAATATGCTATGACAGCACGACACAGAAGGGTTAAGGATGTTTGACCTATGCCACACTGCATCGATCGAAGTCGATCGTTCAACTGGCAGGGGCGTGAAGGTTGCCAATGCTCAGTAACAGTTCGTTCTGTTGCCTCTTATCCTATAACACCAAACAACGAGAAACTTAATAGAACTCAAAACTGCTGTCGCATCAGGTGGCCACTTCGTCGTTGGTCGACTCAAAGTCCAGTTTGACGTCACTACCGAGTCCGTCGACATCCTCATTCTCAGAAGCGTTTAGCATGTTAAGCGTTACCTGAAATTTCATAACTCCATTACCAAGTGGAAAGAGCTCCATTCTTTCAGCCTTTGGCCAGTAGTGGGGATACCTACAAGTATAATAACGAGAATGCTATGAGAGATTTGACTCAAGTTAATAAAGGGCTCCAACAACTAGTGATCTTTTCTAATGAAATCATGACGGTTTTTGCTGCAATAATTATTTAACAATAACTTGGGTTTCTATTACCATAATTTTAATTATACAATTAAATATCAATTTAATGACAAATGTGCCACAAAACTACTTCAAACTTTAAAATGTGCTGTATCACAGTTTAACTACCTGGGCCATAGCTGGGACAGTCAGCCATTAAACTTGCATCCCTGTATTGAGCCCAATACAGGGATGCAAGTTTAATGGCACTGTTACAAAGATAATAAAAAAGTACACGTATTTCATACAAGAAGCACCTCTCGAAATTTGCATTTTCATGTAGGGTGCTATATAAATGATAATCTAAAATGATTTTGAATACCAAAATAGGCATCTTGTTAAAAAAAATGATTTTGGTGCTAATACTACAACATACTATAATACATTAATGCTACCATAAAAAATCTACGAACAGAACAAATAATGAAAGTTCTACACGAAATACAACAAAATGTGTACTAATAAAATCAGCTAATTAACTACATCATGAAAGAAAAAAGAACCCTTTAACTAAACATACACACATCAAATGTGTCTAGGGATCAAGTACACTTTAGAGTATCACCGCAATTGAGGATTATTATTGTAACTTATGTTATTTTTGGATATTTGTATAGTTGGTATTTGGATCGATGGAAGAACTGATCTCATTTGGATCAGGGGCAACTTCAATGCTCAGATAATGCAGAGAGGATTGTTTCAGACGTGATCATCTCTTTGCGAAGCCGGTTGGGTGATTCGTGTCGACTAATGCACGACAATGCACGTCCACACACGGCTAGACTCGTAACACGCACTCTTGCCGATGCTCGACAATCAATGTTCTGCCGTGGCCTGCTCAACGGCTTGACCAATTGAGCACGCATGGGATATGCTCCAAAGAAGAGCTCTGCCGAGTATGGATGCCGTGCATATCCCACAACAACTTTTTAACTTGTTAGAAAAAACGTGGGCGGCCATTTCAAAGTAATTTTGATGAACTGATTTAAAGCATGCCAAATCGATGTGAATGGTGAAAACACGTTTTTTTTAACTTTACAATAAAACAAATTAAAATACTTCTTTTTGCCTTTTTTTGCCATTTAATTGACGACATTAACTTAGGTTAATGTCCCACAATTTGCAAATATTGCAATTTTTTTTAAGTTTTACAAATTATAGGGATAAGTTGTTAACTTAAATATAGAAATTAAAGTAAGAAGCCCAGGCTGGAACACTAGATTTGGTAAATATTTATTGGATAATATTTTATAGTAAAAAATGTACTTGATCCCTAGACACTTTTAATGTGTGTATATTAAGTCAGCCTATCTGCAACCACAAGGAGTATTGTTTCAGTAAGAGACAAACATTGGAAAATGTATCTCTTCGATTTTAAAATGTAATATGTTGTTATATAGGAACTAGCTGACCAAACAGACGTTGTCCTGTCGCAATTTCAATAAAATTGTCTAAAAATTCTATAGACAAAAAGACGTTCAGTTTTTCCCGAATTTAGAAATATTCAGGGAAACTTTCTTAATTTTTCTTTCCATTCATACTTATTCAGATGATTACGAATATTTTAAAACAGAAATCGGTCCAGCCAGAACAATATTTAATTTTTATTTAGATAGAAGATTTCTTTAAGTAGGCAAAGCATTTACAAAGTTACAAGTTTGTAGGGTAAAGCATAGTTTGAGTATTTTGCTTTAGAACGTGAAAATCTAACGATGGATATCCGACAAACTTGCGTAAGGACCATGTTAAGATTGTAGAGAAAAGTAATTATTTATTTCCACATACATAATACATTTTCTCTTCACATCCTGTACTAATAACAACACAAGAAGCCTAACAACAAAAATTGCTCATGCAACTAGCCTTTCCTCCATAAAAACACGTCACAACTAACAAAAAATAAAAAAACTAATTGCTTGCTTAGTCAGTGATTTAGAAACCTCTGCGTTCTGTCCCAACGCTGTAGGTGGTGGGAGCGGGGGCCGCGTGATCACGCTCAGTGGCACAGGCGCCATGCGAGGTACCAGCGCCACGTGAGGGACCAGCCGGATCTTATTGCTGGTGACAGTACTGCTTACCTGCCTGCTCACAGCAGGAATAGGGATGCCGGCGTCTTCAAACGCCTTCTTCTTCAAGGTGGTACGAATCTGAGTTCTGAAACAAAATGGTAATAGTAAATAAAAATATCCTGGAAGCGTCAAGTTTCTTCTGTCCATTTTCCGTTAGTCAAAGTATCACCTTGGTAGAACCAGGGATCTAACTCAGGGTTACCCATTGAAAGGGTTTTCGATAGGGTTTTTCTAAGCGGTTAAACAAAAACCCATACGATCTGGGTAACCCTTATGAACGGCTTAAATTAAATTTTGGTAACCCGTTGAAACGGTTTTCGATAAAAACCCATACGATGTGGGTAACCCTTTTGAACGGCTTAATTTAAGCCATTCAAAATTACCCACACCGTATGGGGTTTTCATTAACTGCTTAGAAAAACCCATCGAAAACCCTTTCCATTGAAAGGGTTATCGATAGGGATTTTCTAAAATGGTCCCTGGGTAGAATAGAGATAGAATTGGTCATGCTACGCGTGCTGGGCGGATATCAAAATAACATAATATTATGATTTTTTCATGTTACTGGGTTTCAAGTAGGTATAGAACCCATTGAATGGGTTATCATGTAACCCTGTCACTGGGGTTTAAGTATAAAACCCATTGAATGGGTTACCCCTTTGAAAGGCTTAACCCTTAACCGGGGTTGTACGGTCCCTGGGTAGAACACGCAGGTAAGGCTGACTTCATATTTAATTACACGTAGCATACCGGTGATTCCGATAATTCGCCGAAGCAAATAATTATTTTTTTACGTAATAATTATATTTAAAGCGAATACAGTTCTTTCAAAATGTCACGGTTTAGTAGGATCGCGTCCCACTTGGGTGGGAGAAATATGTGATGTGGCAAGTCCCAGTTAACGTTTTCCAGGTGCGTAATGGTTAGTAGCAATGTCTGCCAATAATAAATTATGTAATTTGTGTTGTAATTATGTAGTATGGCTTCGCCGTTTCGCTACCGTCGCGTCGTAGAGGTGATTCGGATATTTAGTTTCTGAAGTAAGTAACGAAACAGAGAAAGCCATACATTTTTACTGATATGTAGAATTTGTGAAGTTAGGGTCGGTAGAGTTGAGGACACGGTGGAGCATACGGTGGAGGTCTGCCCTGCTTGGGCTAAGACCTACCATGAGACTCTTGATACTTACAGTCAATTTGCTCACCTCGTCGTCAAAGGGCGTAAATAACTGAAACCTACCATGAGACTCTTGATTAAGGCGGAGGTTCTTGTAAGTACTTATTATAATAGGTTTTTTAGTTACTGTCTACAGTCCCGTGTAAATTTTCTTGTCCTTTCATAAAATTGGTGAAAGTCTCATTCAAACTTCCACCCCCCCAATTTTAGGGGATGGGGGGCGACAGTCATAAGTTTATCTGGGGGTACGGTAGTGTTTTTTTGTATACTGAACTTTGTTTACATACCAAATTTCGGGTTTCTAGCACTTCAGGAAGTACCCTAACATTTTGAAGTCTCATACAAACTTCCACCCCCCCAATTTTAGGGGATGGGGGGCGACAGTCATAAGTTTATCTGGGGGTACGGTAGTGTTTTTTTGTATACTGAACTTTGTTTAAATACCAAATTTCGGGTTTCTAGCACTTCAGGAAGTACCCTAACATTTTGAAGTCTCATACAAACTTCCACCCCCCATTTTAGGGGATGGGGGGCGAAAGTAATAAGTTTATGATTTTTTTTGTTGGTTGTATACTAAACTTAGATTACATACAAAATTTCAGCTTTTTAGCACTTCAGGAAGTAGCCAAACATTTTGATGATCATCAGTGTATCAGTGAGTGTCAGTGACGAAATCGGTGTATTTTAGATATCATTAAAATCTAAAGTATTAGAGCTATTCAATTGAGACTTTGTATGTTTAATTAGTCTATTATTGACATCATATCCTGAGAATATGAACTATCTGGTACATCGGAAACCAACTCTATGAGGGTTCAAAAAAAACGACGAAACACTTCGAGAAAAGGTAGGCGCTTCGCTTGGCTCGTCTTGGCGGGGGCACTACCGTGCCCCCAGATGTGTACACGTCACGCACAAGTCCAGACTCTGGGCGCATAATTGCATCCAGTTTCCAGTAGTAGGTACTTACACGTGGGTTTCGATAAGATTGAAAGCTCTTAGCTCCTATTACGTAATAGAAAAAAAAAAACTGTTTGTTAACGAGAGAAAGAAAACGACAAAGTTTTTTTTCTGTATTTTAGTATTTAGAAAGCTCTCCATGGCATTTAATTACAAGCTAAAGACATAAAAAATTAAAATTTTATTTCGATTATAAATCAGGGACCATTTTGGTTACCCATTGAAAGGGTTTTCGATAGGGTTTTTCTAAGCGGTTAAATAAAAACCCATACGATAAGGCGGGTAACCCTTATGAACGGTTTAAATTAAATTTTGGTAACCCATTGAAAGGGTTTTCGATATTAACCCATACGTTGTGGATAACCTTTTTGAACGGCTTCATTTAAGCCATTCAAAATTACCCACACCGTATGGGTTTTTGATTAACTGCTTAGAAAAACCCTATCGAAAACCCTTTCCATTGAAAGGGTTTTCAATGGGTTACATCATGATAAAGGTAACCCTTCGAAAGGCTCAACTCTTAACCGGGGTTGTACGGTCCCTGGTATAAATTAGTCCCATGACCAGCTTCCCAATTAGAGCTGAGACACATACCTACGTCCATAGATTTTGTATAAACTAAATGTATTACTATGCATACGTCCGAGTTCCGACATTTAGCTGAACAAGGATCATCTGGCGCGTGGCCAAAATCGGAACTAACACCGCCATCTTGTTTTTTAATATATTTCTTAAAACAATTGTACAAATGACCACCAACAGCGTCCCCTGACAACGTCATTCGGGTGCCAAAAAATCCTTGTAGCACTGTAACCGAATCGGCATTAGCGCCCGTCGCGTGGGCGATGCAGTTCTACGCAACCGCGCAACTGCAATGCGGCAAACAACGCCCACCGCGCAAAAAGACGCCTCCCACCCCCGCCCTCTCAAGCAGGGGAACGGGAAAATCATTACAGCGACTGGGCTTGTGCCGGAAATGTAGATGATAGACAAGGAAATGTTTTACAAGAACTGCTCTAATGGTATGTTAAAGGGAGCGGGTGCGGGCGCGGTGAAACGAAGGAAGGACGTTTCAGCGCATGTGCAAAGTTCAGGGTGCAGTGAGACCTCCCCCCCCGGTTAAGGATAATTATTATGTAGGTGGAAAAAAAGATATACTTAATTACAAGGTAGCACTTTTCGGAAACTACTTAATAATGCTAGATTTGATATAAAAGACAATTTCAACATTTTTATCTGGCATAACTACCTACTATAATAAATAAAAAAACGACGCGATCTTTTATCTATGCTAATCAAATCGCCCAGGCCAATCACAAATTTACAACGGATCTGAAGTATAAAACACAACAAGATTTTTTATAAAATAGTGAATTGATATGCTCACCTTAGATATTCCTAGAATCGAGAACGCAGATAATATAATAGAAGATTCAAGATTATCTTTCTTCATATGCCACTACACTGTTCAGCTACCTCGACTGCGACGCCACTAAACCAATCTGTGCGCAACAATGTAGGGGTGGGAAACCGCTCACCGCGTGCGCGATGCAGTTCTGCGCATTTGCAAGTCGGTGGATCAACGCCCACCGATAATGTATTACCTCCTACCCCCGCCTACTCGAACAGCGAATCGAGAAAATCATTATTACGACTGTGCGTTTACCGGAAAATTTTCAATGAACCAGAAAATATTTCACAGATAATGCTCCAACGAATGCTCATAAACAACATCTTTACAAAAATCGGTTAAAAAGCCACGACACTTGAAGACCGAATTTGAGGGTGTGCTCAAAATGTGTATTAATATGGGATCAATAAAGATAGCACGTTTCCGATCCACGGATTGCAACATTCGAATTAAAATACATAATTTTTACGGGACAAATCACTTAAATTAATAGTAACGAGGTAACTAGTACGTTTTTCATGGTATACTAACCATTATTTTATAAGAAAACGTATATTAATTACTGAACTGATGTCATCACCTTAGGTGTTCACCGAGTCGACCACTCTCTTCAAATTATCATCTTTCTCAATACACTACTATACTGTTCAGCTACCGCGACACGACTAAGTCTATCTGCGCGAAGCGAGCGCGAGGCGGGGCGGCACGGATGGAGGGGCGTTGCCTGTGAAGCGGACGGGTTGGGGTACTGACCTCCATTCCACCATCAGCGCATGTGCATAGCGCAATGCTGAAGACGCAGATACCTCATAAAATCGATACAGCTTAATTTCCGGGAAATATTTAAGTTCATCAGTATTTAGATTTGGTGCAGAGTTCGCAAATCGATTTTGTAATAAAGACGATGTAGTACTATACTATCGTCAAGACGATTGTCTCGGCGCAGAAAACTGAGGCGACCCGACTCGATATAGGTATTTGGAAAATTAAAGGACAATAAAGAGACAAACACGTTCCTAAAGTTATCTACATACATTTTAAAACAAAATCTTTATAAAAGCCAAGTCGGTGCAGAGCTAAAAAAGTATTTTATAATGAGATCATAGCACTTTCCGGATACCGCAGATTGGAAGATTGAATTAAAATACATTCTACATTCTATCGGACAAGACTTTGAAATTAATAGTAACCATGAAGATTTCATAATGCTCTAGCCATAAGTTTATATTGAACAAATAAAGGGGACAATACCTAAGTTTAAGACACAAGTAACGAAATTACTGAATTGATGTGCTCACCTTAAGCTTTCACAGAATCGACAACGCTCTTCAATTATCATCCTTTTCAATACGCGACTACACTGTTCAGCTACCTCGACACCACTAAATGAATCTGTACAAGGTAAGGGGTGGGAGTTCGCAGAGGCGCGCGCTGCGAGCGATGCAGTTCTGCGCATCTGCAATGCTGGAGATCAATGCCCAATTGCCCACCCCCGGATAATTACCTCCTACCCCCGCCCACTCGAGCAGCGGATCGGGAAAATCAATGCAACGACTTTGCGTTTACCAGAAATATACCAGTGAATAAGAAAATATTGTAATGCTGTTAATCAACATCTTTACAAACGCTAAGACGCCCGACACAATATTTTACCCAGCGCTCAAAAATGTAGGTATATTAGTATAATCACAATAAAGATGTACCTACGATTAAAAAACAAGAAAACTTATCTAAATTACTGAATTGATGTGTTCACCTTAGGTTTTCACAGAATCGACAACGCTCTTCAATTACGATCTTTTTTCAATACGCGACTACATTGTTCATCTACTTCCACACCACTAAGGCCGTGTTCAGATAACCCGCGCCGAACACGCGCATACGCGTTGGGCCCGTTATGCACCCGTGTTCGCCACGCGCAAAATCCGCGCACGCTATGCGCCCGCCTCGCACCCGCTTATACTACTTATTATTTAATCAAAAAAACGCCCTTGATCACAGTCAATACGGTACTAGCCGAAGCGCGGACACAAGGCGTGTGCAGCGCGTGTGCGGGCTGAGCGCGAGGTGGGCGCGAGGCGGGTGCGGGTCGACTTCGATAAATGCAATTTGAGATCTATTGATGTGTCATCATAAGACTCAGATATACATCTGGTGTTCGGAGCAAGTGTGTTGGGTTGCTCGCCGGGTTCCGCAATCGATCAGTGTTTGTTTTGTTTTGATTTGGTTGTGTATTAACGCCGTGAAAATTAATTAAATCAGTGCAAAGTGATGTGGACTCGACATATTATACGTGTGAAAAACATACGAACTGTACGAGCGCATTCCCGAGCAGGACGCAGGCTTGGGTGATATATATTACATAACTTCTACTTTATGCTGTTATCAGAAGATAATACTTATAAATTGTTCTAACTGATTCCTTTAACTTTAGAACTATAACATGGAGTCCAGAAACTGGGACAGTTTTTTGATAAGCGTCCGTTGCCAGTGTTGCGATTAAAAGATGCCCGCCCTCCCATAGATAAATATCACCAGTCTCTCCACTATTCCAATGCTTGCTCAAGGCTGAACAGTCGGTAGGCTCTAATAATCCTACCTATCCTAAGGGCACGTCTTCCCTACCATTATCCCGGGTCTACACTTTGTGGTCCCATGAAAAAGGAGGCTCCAGGGGCTAGTGTGTATCTTTGGGTTCATTCGAGCAATCGAGTCTGGTCAAACCACGCTGGGGTGGGTGCATTTCATTCATTCATTCATATTGATGTGTCATCATAAGACTCAAATTATATACAACAAATTTCAAAGCGGGCAGGGCGGGCGCGTGTCGTCTGAACGCAGCCTAAATCTATCTACATACGCTACAAGGTAGCGCTCGCACGACGCACTTTTGCGCATCTGCAATGCGGCGGATTAACGCCCAGTCCCGGATAACTACCTCCAACCCCCGCCTACTCGAGCAGCCGATCGGGAAAATCAATACAACGACTGTGCGTTTACCGGAAGAATTACAATAAAAAAATATAAAAAATACGGTTAATGCTACCAACATCTTTATAGAACCTAAGACCCCGGAAGGCATAAAATTCGATGAAGATGATGATGATGTTCTGTTTGTGTATGTGAATTTAAATGTTTGTAAACGCACCCACAATACAGGAGAAATTCCTAGTGTGGGGCAACGTTTTTTTAAAAAAAAGAAAGAAAGAAGTGGTAAAAATGTATATTATTGCTGCTTGAGAACAATAAAGATAGCTCAGCATTTATCGGGTGTCGCGGTTTGAAAGATTCGAAATAAAAGACGTATTCATAATTTTCATCAGACAAAACTTTGAAAGTAACGACAGTACGCATTTCTAACTCAACTATCTTGAACTAGCACAGGAGGCCAATATTTAAGGTTAAAACACAAGAAAAAATCACCTTAGGTTTTCACAGAATCGACAACGCTCTTCTATTATAATCTTTCTTAATACGCGACTACGCTGTTCAGCTGCCTCGACACGACTAAATTAATCTGCGCGAGCCGTTGCAGGCGGAGCGGGTTATAGTCGCCGGCACGTAACTTGGCAACGTTTTGCTAGTGCGAGTAAGATTACCCTTGTGCAATTAGTGCAACGAAAAAATTATCACTTTTATTGCTTGTCATTATTCTATGGTTATTGCCAGAATTTATTTTTAAACGTCTGTGTTTAGAAGAAAGATAAAGAAAGGAGAAAAACATCTAACGATTCTTGACAAGTTACGTGCTATACCTACTAGTGAACATCGCATGTGCATAGCGGAATACGGAGAACGCAGATACCATTATATAAATCAATACAGCTAACCTCTGGGAGCTATTATTTAACTTAATCATACATATTTCACAATTTATTCCAACTCTCAGAAATATAAACGCGTCGCGGACTTTTTATCATGCTACGAATATAGTTTCGACTACGTAATACTCGTAGAACGAGCACTTAATTTTTTTTTTTTTTAAGTTGCTGACTTGAAGTACTCACCTGAGACAGAATCGACCACACTTCGCACAATTAATCTTTTTAAATGTCATCACTGACACGGTGCTAGCACTGACCACGTAGAGACGACTTGCGCTTCGATCGTCTTCGATTCGAGTTCGATTGCTATCCGACACGGCTAACGGCCGAACCCAATAATCTATATATCACCAGTTTTGGCCTACTGGAGATAGAAACATATATCTATCGATGGTTTTAACGTCCCAATAATCTATGAGACATTATGGACTCTTACCGGCCCACGCTATCTACTGATGGGAGGGTGTATCGCCTACAACAGATAGCTATTTATATGAAAATGCCAAAGTATGCGTCCCAATATACGATTTGTTTGACAGGACAGTACTACAGAGTACAGATGGCAGATTGGTCTATTCCCCAAATTGCAGGGATAAACGTAAAGTAGCCAAGCTAAAATGAACTCTTTAGTACATGCAATAATGATCATAGATGTTTTTATGTAATAAAAATAAATTGAAATTCAAATATCTCGAAAACGGTGCGCCCTAGGCAAAAAATAACAGAAATTTAACCCCTGCCTTAGTGACACCCCCCCGTGCAAGCACCATGCCAACATGAATTTAAATTAAAAAAAAAAACCAACATTAACTGAGGGATGCGCTAAGGTAGCCCGCGAAATTCGAATTTTATTACGTTTTTTGCAATTTGCAGGTCAGTAACAGGTTATATTTTGATTCGCGGCCATAACAAATATGGCTCTACAGAATTATATCTTAATCCAGTAACTTATTTAGAAGTAAGAAACAAAGAAGTTTTATTAGAAGACGTTAATTAGTTAAGAAGTTAATTAATTACACATGTTGTTTTTTAAAGTGATGTTGGTTGTAACGGAACTCACGGGAAGTAGAGAAATCTACTTATTGTTTTCGTTAGATAGATAGCCTTTATCAATGATTGTGAGACGCCATCCGAGGATAGATATAATTATACTGCCTATCATCAATAGCGATCTGTCTTTCACTGAAAATAAGTTATTGGGTTCGGCCGTAAATCAAACTGGTCAAAACAACAACACACAAATCCGACAAAAGAGCGCAATGCTCAATGGGCTGACGCATTGAATAAAACTAACGAATCAACGAAACTGGCGAACACTGGAAACTGTCGAGTTGACGCAACTATCTAATCCGCATAACTGACCAATCAACGAAACTGACGAATTAAATAAACTGACTAGTGAGGGAAACTGACCAGTGAATCAGTGATACGCGGACTCGTTACAGAGGTGTCTCAAAATGTATTTCGCTATTCTAAAAGGGCAATAAATAATGATCTTGAATGCTAAAAGGTTCAATTCACGTTACATACGTAATATTAAATATAGGCCTTAAAATAAGTCCTAAATTGACGTACATCTATTAATAATAGAATTGAAGAATACTTTTATTTCAGACAAAGTCCATAGGGTTAGTAACAATTTTATAAGTTAATGCAAAATAAACTTTATATCTAATGTATAAAGTTTGTTTCTATTTACAATTTCAAACTGTCATCTGGAAGTTGTGACGTATCGCGCTATGATTCCCGTTCACAGTCACGTGACCAACGGCTTTATTTTACGCCATGATTTCTCAAAAATATGAATTAAGGGTCAGATAATCGCCATTGACCTTGGCCTAAAGGCCTGACATGCACGTTGCGCTTACGCCACGCAACCATTAACTTTCATAGGGAATATTAATTTTTAGTAACGAAACTATGAATATTTGAAAAAATCACTAAAGTAACCGTCATGAGAAGCTATAAATACATAAAATTGCAAATTATACAACTATCAACTTTAAACTCAAGATATCTAAGTTGATTTATGAATGAAGAAATTATCGCTAAACGTCATAAAATAATTTTAGTTGCAATGGAAACTGAACCATACGCAATTTCAGTTAAAGTTTTAAATCCCAAAGTATGAAATTTATCTCGTCTCATGGCGTTGACTTTATACTAACTAATCATAGGCTGTTTTATTATAGATAATAAAACAGTCTTTTCATAAAAAAAAGCAGCATGAAAATATCTTAAGTAGTTTGAAAGTTATATCGTTTTTTTTGCTTTGGGTAGACTTTACTTCCTGAATTTATTTAAAAAAATATATTACTACAATACTTAAATATTCACATAAAGAATTGATGTGTATGCGTTCTAGTTTAACATACATTTTTTCATAACTTACTATCATTATATGAAGGCGTAATAACAGATTTAAAACTTACCAAAATCATATATAGAAAGTTGCGCCGACCCCAAATAAATTGGGATAAGGGCAGGTGAATGATGATGATTATTTGATCTAAAACCCATTCTATGATATAAGTACTTAATATAAAATTCATAACCTAACTTATATATAAAACTAGCTTTTCCCGGCCCAGCTACGCACGGGTAGCGCTAAGTATCTACCCTACCTACCCAACCTTCCTACCTACCTACCCTACCGTACCTACCTACCCTACCTACCTAAAAAAAAAAAAAACTTCACATAAACCATCTACTAAATAGTCCGAACAAAGCCTAAACATTTGGTTTAGATAGGTGAGCCTGTTCTTGAGTTATAAAATTGCAACGAAAAGTGGCATTGATTTTTCTTCGTTTGTTCGTTTCTTCGTTTCTCGTGTCACAATGTTAGTTACCATACTCATCCGAAACGGCTTGACCGATTTTTATGAAATGTTATATGTATATTCAGTAGGTCTGAGAATCGGCTACTATCTATTTTTTATACCCGTAAGTGTTAAGGGTGGCTTTCCCACGGGATCGAGACTTACGCGGGTGAAACCGCGGGGCGCAGCTTGTGAATATATATAATAGGCTCACTATTATTACCGGGGCCACGATTTTACATTATAATCACCTAATTTTAAATCCCTGTAAATTAGACAAATAAAGGAGTTAAGGTAAACAACTACACTCGCGAGCAATAAACTGGAATAATAAGAATAAGAATAATTAGATTTAGCAAAAAGAAGAAATACAATGCATGTTACTATAATATGATATTACATTATTTGTGCTCAATTTTCACTCATCACTTCATCGCGCGTTGCTCAAGACATTTTTTACAATTTCAATACACTGAGCTGTGGATTGTGGTATATCACCTGAAAGGTAATTTTGTTAGCTTTCAAATAATATCAAAAATATTAAAAAAAAATATTAAATTTTCTACCTAAATTTAGAGAATTATTGCAATAGGTCAAAGTTGTGGAAGTCTAAAGGAAGTAATATGAAAAGATAAAATTTTTATATACAATTTATTTATTTAACAGTTTAACAATTTACTGTTAAAATTACTGCCTGTTTGGGTTTTCATTGACCGAAAAAGTTTCCTGATGGAATCCTGTGGGATTTCCTGCCACCCTTTGACTAAAGCAGTTCTCAGGTCTTCTATTGACGCCGGAGCTGGAAATCTTCCTCGTAGCCGCCTTTTCAGTTCATCCATAAATGTTCAATCGGATTTAAGTCAGGGCTGAAGGCTGGCTAATCTAGTGTGGGAATCCCCACTTCTGCAAACTGTCTAGTTACTGCAGTGGTGTGGTGTGGTGCATTGTCATGCATTAGCAGGAAATCTTCGCCAATAATCCCGGCGTAGGGTAGCACATGGCCTAGCAGAATGTCGTTGATGTATCTTTCTGGGATTAGCCCCCCTCCCCGACCTCCACCAGGTACGAATATCAACTCCGTTTTTGCTTTAATAGATATCCCCGCTCATATCATACAGGACCTACCCCCGTATGCCACTGTTTCCGCCAAACAGCATTGTGCGAATCGCTCCCCCGGTCTAAGGCAAAGGCAAAGGCAAATTATTTATTTCAAATAGGCACATAAATGGCTTTTGAACGTCAAAAATTACAAATAAAATAGAATTGATTCTAGTCGCCCCTTCCAAAAGGTAGCTTCGTATGGAGAAGAATGGGCAAGAAACTCCACCGTTACTCTTTTAAAAATGTTTTACAATATTTTGTATAGGTACATCAATTATACACTCTCTCTATAGACTCTCTGTCGACGGTCGCTACCATGCAGGCACATCCTGGATTCGTCCAAGAACAGGACGCGTCTCCATTGCTCGATATCCCAATCTAAATGATTGCGAGCAAACTGAAGCCTGGCTTGTCGGTGGGCTGGAGACAATTTAGATCCCGTGGCTGGCCTTTTCTGGGTCAAGTTCACTTCTTTGGAGTCTTCGCCTCACTGTCCACTCGCTGACAGCCCTCCCTCGAACTTCTCTGAGCTGCTGCTGGACGTCCACGCCGGCCAGTTGTCGATTTCGGAGGCGACAATAAATCGGTCATCTCTCACCGAAGTGCTTCGCTGTCGTCCAGATCCTGGTCTCCGGACTAAGTCTCCAGTCTCCCTGAACCTCTTGTATACCTTCGAGACACAACACTGGCTCAAATGAAGCTGTCGAGGGATAGTACGCTGAGACAATCCCTAAAGAATAAATACTGTTTATGCCAGTGACATTTAATTTATTTTATTTTGTATTATATATTGATTATTGACATAATAGGTTGGGGAAAAAGTTTCTTCGCATTTTTTAAGAAAATTCAAAACATTTTTTAATATAATTTATTTACATTTAACGAAAGTATGTAGGTACCATTTTGTTCGATAGTTTTTTGCTATCTTGTAGGTAGGGACATGATCCCATTGCTATAGAAATTTTGGGATTTCTGATCAAAATACCGCGACAAGTGGTTTTGGCAGTCCTCTCGTGATGTTAACCTGACACTGCCTAAAGAATTCTGAAGAGACCGAAACAGGTGGAAATCTGAAGGTGCAAGGTCAGGACTATACGGCGGATGCATTAACACCTCCCAGCCAAACTCTCTTAATTTTTGCTGAGTGGCTAAAGATGTGTGAGGTCTAGCGTTACCATGATGAAAAACAACGCCCCTTCTGTTGATTAATTCCGGCCGCTTTCTCTCAACTTCTTGTTTTAATCTCATCAGTTGTTCGCAGTAGAGTTCAGAATCGATGGTCCTGCCTGGTGATAACAGCTCATCATGAATAATGCCCTTCCAATCCCACCATACACACAGCATCACCTTGTTGCGAGTTAACCCGGGTTTCGCCACAGTCTGTGAAGCCTGACCGGCCTTTGACCACGACCTTTTTCGTACATTCTTGTCGTAGGTGATCCACTTTTCCAAAAATGGCATCCATTTTATCCGTAATAGGGCGACCAGAGCGACGTGCATCTCATCTTTGAAATCAAAATTTCAGGATTGAAAACGCTTAAACCAAATTTGTGCTACTCTCACAGACACTGCACTAGGTCCATAAACATCGCAAATTTTTTTCGCGGCTTGCGTTTCATTTTTACTTTTTTTGTGGTAACGTTTTTAAATGTATCGAATTTCTTCATTAGATTCACTCATCTTGACAGTACGAAAAACAAATGAAAATCACACATTTTCCTAATTTGAATTTGTAATTATGTTCTTTAAAATTTAAACTTTCAATGATACCAAAACCACCCAGATACAAATAGTATAGCCAAAGAGATTTTATTACAAGTTCATACATACTATGTATGATTTTATTACAAGTTCATATATACTACATGCATGAATCTCGGAATCTCGAAATATCGAAATATCGGAATCTCGGAAAGCAAGTTCCGATATTACAATTCCGATACTGAGTGATCCAATATCGAAATCGGACAATTTTTTCCATAATTATTTTGGTTTTTAAACTAAACCTATATTTTAGATCCTTGTGTAGCGCCGAGCGCGACAGCGCGCTACCGTATTCCTATTGCCAGCTCGCTAAGTATGCGATACAAGAACAATAACAGTGTTATCTGCCTCGCTCACTCTTTACCTGCGTGGTACAGTAACCGGCACGAGTCGTGAGCACAAACTGACACCTGCGCATTAGTTAATTTTTCGGTCTCTTTGGCGGAATGAAGAAGCCAGGGGGGCGCCGAGCTGCACGCGATTGGTTCATCAGTCGATGCTCGTCGTCTATTGGACTCTCGCGTGTCATTCGGCTACTGTACACTTTCGTGCTATTTTAGTGACTTACGTGTTTGATTTAAAAAATATTTATTTTTGTTATTTCGTATTTGTTTTAATATAGTTTATTTGTATTATCTCGTTTTAGACAATTGTTGTGTTTTTGAAGTAAAACTTCTTTACGCACGCTTGACGTGGGGAGTAAGCTGGTGAATGCGTGACGAGAGCGTTACGGAAGCGAGCGAACGAAAGTTGAGAGTGAGATATAAGTTAGTGAATATAGAAAGAGAGAGAATTACGTTTCGTATATTACTGTAGGGGCACGAGAGAGAGTTGCGAGGAGAAAAAATACAGTTTGACAGGCAAGGCAAATGGTATATTCAGTGTACTGTTTCATAAAGAACAACGCTGTTAACAACGATTTAGGTATTGACAAAAGTATGCTGGAAATTTATAAAGCCACAGCAGAGGCGACTAACACCTCAGTAGCAACTGTATGGCGTATCTTTAAAGAAGCCAATGGTTCAGAATTTCTGATTTGAATTTGATTACCTATCAATAATTTTAGTAAAAAACGGTACTGAACAAATTTGGTTGAAAATGTACATGCGCGTGCTTGCCCCCACTACTGTCAATCTGTGCTCACGACTTTTGCCGGGCATAAATACGTCTTACTACGAAAATATCCTGTCAATCAGTTGCGCTGACTTACGCTCATGAACTGTGTGAGTTAAAAATGTTTTTTATTGCACTCAATCCAACCTCATACCAAATTTGTGCAATTTATAAATAAAATGTGCAATTTCTAAAGAAATAACGAAATTCCGACATTAATATCGGAATTCCGATATTGAGATCTAATATCGGAAATCAGTATCGGAATTGAAAACCTTCCGATAATACATGCCCTAATACATACTATAATGCGAAAAGACTTTTTCCCCAACCTAATACTTACCCTAATTCAATGTAATTGCTAAGAATAACTTGACATGACATCATTGTATTACCTACCTCTTATCTTTTTTGACTACCTACCTACTAATAATATCTGACTAAAGACTGTTTGTAATTAATTTATTGTATTGTATTGTGTTTTTATACGTTTTTACTAAATGTATGTTATGTACCTACCTACTAATTAATGTAACTCAACAGCAAACCAACATTATGTTTTGCAGTGCCCTGACAGGGTTCATGTACTAAAGCCGACAGTAATTTATTGTAAAATGTGTGATGTGCATGAGAGCAAATAAATAAATCCTTCCTGGATTAGGATGACGACTTGAGTGAGCGGCTTCTATAAGTGTGGTTTCCATTTTCTTTTAGCTTCAGTATTCCCAGTGACGTGAAATATTGGACTGATGATCAAATTTCATAAATGCCCTCTTTTTATAGGGTTTCAGGACTACCAAACAATAATTATGGTGTTTTGTTTTAAAAATTGATGTTTTTTGTTTTACTTCCCATGCCAAGGTGAATAATCTTTGGTTATGAATTTATGATATTGAGAGGTTGAACAAAATTGCGTTTCAAATGATATGCCAATCCAGTTCATTGCATAGAAGTTGTAAAAATTTGGCTCGAGCAGCGGACGATGAAGTGATTCCAGTTTATTGCTCGCGAGTGTAGTTTAAATATATAGTTTAGTTTATTAGTGAAAAAAAATTAAATAAACAATATTTTTTTTGTATGGTTCGGACCCAGGCAGGCGCTTTACTTTGTGTAAATAATTTAATCACTACTGCTCTCAAAACGGTGAAGGAAAATATCGTGAGGAAAGCGGCATGTCCTATAACCAAATATTCCGCCCCGCCTTCCGGCCCGCGTGGTACCTACATTACAGCCAGCCCACTGCCTCTCGAACAGAGGAGGCCTATGTCCAGCAGTGGGAACGTTAGAGGCTGATGATGATGATGTTGATTCAATGTACAAAAACATTCTACATTTATTCTGACCCACACTCAAATGGATATAATAACGCGCGCTCATTTACCCATTTACTTTTCAGACACTGTCCGCCACATCTGTAGCGCAACTTTCAATTTGTATGAAATTGTATGAGGACAGCTGTCACGCGATGTTTTGCGGCAAGTTTTGTAGGCGCCCTTATTCTCGACTCCTTAATATCGTAGTTACACAGTGTAACAATGTAAATAAGTAACAGGGCATCTACTGAATAAAACTCATAAATTCACAATTCACTGACAGACATAACGCACAGCCTAAACCGCTGGGTCTAGAAAAATTCCTTATATTACAAAGGTACCAAAGAAAGATTTCTGAAAAATAATCAAGGGAATTATAGGGATGCAAGTTTGTATGGAATTCCGTCATGTATGTGGATAGCAAATCCCATCAGGCACACGGGTTTTACTATTATTAAAAAAATCGCAACTTTGATAACGCGCGCTTTATAATCGCGGGGCATTTAGAAGACGGACTTTCAAAGAGCAGTTTATAAAATAGTTAACATGATGGGTTTGAAGATCTGCGAATACAAGTTTGACGACAATGGATCCAGCACAGCACATTGGCAAAAGCTACTTACTTACCTGGAACGCGCAGCAAGCAAGCAGGATAACGCTTTCGGCTGATGGTAGCCAGACGAAGTCGCCTTTGATCGCCTCTGCCACTACAGCTTACCATGAGTAAAGTGGTGACTCTAGCAATTTACGCCTATTTCCCTGGGCACTACCTAGCCTACTCCACACACTTCTCAAATATTACGGGTATATTAACATAACGCTCCACTAAAGCTATGTCGAATTTGTCTATCTATATGTAATTGTGATTTTTGTAATGAACGTTTCAAACAAGAGCAAAAGGCGAAACTTTCAATGATCAGGTGAGATGGCACGTGGCACGCAGTATCTCGAGGGTAGTTCTGAAATTTCATGGTCGAAAACCAAATCTAGTGATATTGAGTTTGTATGTATATGTTGTGGCCCGATCGAATATCATGATCTGCCTCGGCCATTTCACGATACGCCACCATTTCATGATTTGATCACATCCGCCATATCGTTAAACGCTCTGCGTTAAACGATTTGCCCAGCGATGCTTGGGCATATCGATCCAGATACGCATAAATCATAACCCTATCTTTGCTGCCGCGCAGTTGGGTCATATTTCTTTTTCGACCTATTCCTAATCGAATAATTTTTATTTTAGGGTACTAAAAACACTAAATAGCCAACTGTATCAAATTACATTACATGACACATTTCACATCACATCAGATAACGTAACAATATAAGTATAAAACACAATCACAACGCATGACTACACATCAAGTAACAAAGCACAAAATATTTCATCACATCTTGGCACTTTATAAACACAGATCAGCATATCGAGGCACTTCACTCTATATACAGATACATCACATCGTATAATCATTTTACACCACATCAAATAACACCAGTACCTATACAAATTATTTTAGCGATTCACTATTCTCTATTCTTCTATTCTATATTTTGACTTCAGGTACGAATAATTGATTGGAAAGTACCAGAACTAAAGTGGAATGGTGCAGCCAAGATCCCACCTGACCCTCCGCCCTCCCTCCTAATCATTGCATGTCTCCTACATTGAATGGGATACAAAATCAGACCCATTCAGTTACCTACCTAGGTTCTGATAAAAAAAAAATCTGATACTTAAGGACAAATTGAAGTAGACATAAAATAAATACAATAGCGGCGGCTGCTAAAAAATATAACAGAGACGAAATATACCTGCTTCACCTTTCATCCCAATCCATTCATCCAAATTTCATACCAATACGCCCGCAACTCCTGAATTTGTACATAATCAATTTGAGTGCACGTCCAGACGCATCCAAGCGATGACAGAGGTAAATCAGGACGGCGGATTCGCAGCATTGGTTGCGGCATTGCACCTGCGTATTGGGATAGTTCCAGAAATAACATTTATTTCAACGTCCGGGTGCATCAACGCAACCCTGATGACTAAGGTAGATCCGGGCTGCGGCGGGCGGAGCGGTGGTGCAGTAGTGGATGCGGCTCTGGACATGCGCAATAGGAGTGTTTCAGAATGACCGCAACGCCGTTCCCGCACACCCGCCCTCGCAGAACCATTCATGCAATTCATCCCATCATTAAAATTTCATCTCTACCTCTACCTATGTAGCTTAGCTTAGTATATATGAATACTAGATCAACACAGCGCGAAGAGAAGGTGGGTAATAGTCTACCTCGCCTTCCCCCATCTTATACTTAGACACAAAGTGTAGCACTAAATCAATAACACTGCACTGTTAAAAAACTTGAGCCAAGAACAAATTATCAAAGCTACCAACCTTCTCAACATTTAATTCTTGGTCTACCAATAGTACCAATGCGCCCGCAGCACGTTGCTGCTGCAACCTCCTGCACTGAGCCTGCGTAACTGTGTAATGCACGTCCGGGCGCATTGAGGCACCTGATGTGACTGCGTTTAATACGGATTCGGGATTACGGAGGGCGGGCAGCCATTGCAGTATTGGATCCGGGTCTGTACTTGCGCAATGGGTGTGCTCTAGATTGACTGCATTCCCCCCTCCGCACTGTCGCCCCCGCAGGACCTACCACGCATTTCATCCCGAATTTCGAATACTAGATCAATACAAGGCGCGGGGGTAAAATTTCTTGGAAAACTCGCGCATTATGACTTATTGGTTACAAATAACTTCACAAATCATATCGCATCAAAACATTACATCACATAAATGTATAATTATTTCAACCACATCACTGTCTTATTTCATCATATAAATTATATCATACCACAAAATTAAAAACTACACGTAATATGAACACTTTTATAACAACACACAGCACAGCACTTTATAATATAGTATGACACCGCGTCACATTATAAGAACACCGTGCACATCACGGAACTTCACAATTTTATTCATAAATGAAATAAACTTAAGGTATATCAAGCATAACACATCATGTCGGTTCACTTCACACTATATCACAGTGTTCCACACACCTAAACGCCTTAGGGAAGGGAAAAGATCTAGGTAGACTTATAACCGCAGAGGGGTCTACCTCCCCTTCCCCTCTTATACTTAGACACTAAGCCTAACACTAAACCAATAAAACAGCACCTTTAAAATAAAAATACAAAGATCAATCTAACGAAAGTAGGTACTAACCTGCTCAACATTTTGATTCTTTGTCTACCAATACGCCCGCAGCATAATAATATGATGTTTGTTTTGCTTGCAACCCCGTCCACTGAACTAGCATTATTGTGTAATGCAGGTCCGGGATTCCGGGCGCACCGACGCACCTCATGCGACTGCGGTCCGGGATACAGCGCGGCGAACGGCAGGCACTGGGCATTGCAGTATTAGATGCGGCGCTGCACTTGCGCAATGTAACTTCTACAGATTGCCCGAATTCCTCCCCGCACACCTTCCCCCGCAGGACCTTCCACGCGTTTATCTATCTACGTTAGTTTATGAATATTAGATCAATACAGGGTGAAGTATTGGATGCGGTTCTGTACTTGCGCAATGCGAGTGTTCTAAATTTACTGCATCCCCCGCACACCCGCCCCCGCAGGCCCACTAACCTTACATCCCTTATCCATCTAGCTTTGTATATAAATGAATACTAGATCTATACGGCGCGCGGGAGGAAGTTACCGGAGACAGCCAGCCAACAGGGGGACCTACTGGTAATTCCAGATTGATTACGACTTATTGTAATTGAAAAAGAGATGAATGCCAAGCTTCACAGCATGGCCCATCACCGCAAGGTTGCATGCTTTGCGGTCTTCTACAGATTGCACTTCGGTGAGTGTGCCCAAGAACTCCACGACCTCATTCCACCGGCCCCCTTCTATTAGCGGTCATCTAGACGCACTGGAGGTTACCGTCCCTTCCTGGTTGCTATTCCACCAATTCGCACTAAGCGTTTCCAAATGTCTTTTATAATGCGCACAGCAAAGGAGTGGAACTCTCTGCCTGCGTCTGTTTCAGAACGCATACAAACCTTATCTCTTCAAAGTGAGAGTGAACAGGCTTCTTCCCCAGAAGAAGCCTGTTCACTCTCACTCCAATGAAACGACAATTAATGAAATGTCAATAAAAGAGAGGTTTATATTGATACCATTTATTTGCAGGTTTAGTAAGTATTATTAATTATTTGACGCAGTAGTGGCCACTGGGCTCAAGATGGCGAACAATGCGTCACTCTGTGGATTTTTGAACCGTTCTGCACATGTGCTTAAAGTTGTCAAAAAAAAATAGGCCCGTTTTGTCATTTAACATAACAACTGGATGGCTCTATGGCCGATCATAATCTGGCGATCCTATAAGCCGGATACCCGTTCAACCATTCACTTTGAGTATCGTGAAGAACCATGTCGATCTTAGCGTGTCTGCATAGCCGTGGCAGCAACGGCATGGATAATACAATAGGGTGGATTCGGGCATCGGTTAATTAAACGAACGAACGCCATTTAATTGATTATTTCAGTTAAGTGTTTGTGGGCAATAACAAAGGCTCTCTCTCTCAACAATTGCCTTTGGCACTCCTATGAGAACAAGCAAGAGAGACCAATTAGAGTAATGGCAAAAAATTGCATTTCTCATGTATTCCGGAGAGAATTGTTGAAGACTTGCGTGGCAAAGGCTACAAGATACTAGAAGCAGTCAACATACTGAGTTGGAAAACCAAAGAGCCTCTCAATATGTTCATGCTAGCATTTTCAAATGATGAAGAAACTAGCAAAATATATAGCATGAAAACTGTGTTGGGTTGTAATGTGGAAATACAACCGCTGAAATCCACAAAACTGGTACCTCAGTGTAAAAGATGCCAGGCGTACGGCCATACTCAAAAGTACTGCTCCAAAGAACCGATGTGTGTAAGGTGCACAGGCAAACATCTCACTAAGGATTGCAGAAAATCAAAAGAAGAAAAACCAAAGTGTGTCCATTGTGGAGCTCCACATCCGGCTAACTACAGGGGATGTATCGTAGCTAAAGAAATACAGCCGATTCGAAACAATAAATCGAAAGGCTTTATTACAACCCCTCAACAAAGCTAAGACGCCTTTGGCTGATATGGACAGTGACAAAAAGCTGATGAAATCTTAAAGTTAATGACATCATTTGACGAAAGATTGAAAAAAATTGAAAATTGCAACAAAGCTGCTACTGCTAAGCCTAAAAAATGAATACTACACTGAAACTTATGGCGAGGAACTCAAATGGGTTACAAAAACATCAGACTGAGTTGCAAGTAACATTAGACATAGAAAAAACTGATGTGTGCCTGATATCTGAAACTCACTACACAAAGCAATCTCACATTAGGTTTAAAGGGTACAAAGTATACCATGCACTACACCCAGACAATTCTACAAGAGGCGGTGTAAAAGAAAACCTTCAGCACTTTGAAGAGTTTCTTGAGTTTCTTGAGGTTTTCTTTTACAATACAATAATTGTATTGTAAAAGAAAACCTTCAGCACTTTGAAGAGTTTAAATACAAAGAGAAAGAGATCCAAGCAGTCGCTATTTATCTACAGACCAAAAAATATCGTGTTACAGTATCTGCCATCTACTGTCCACCACGGTATACGATAAAAAAATACCACTTTATGAGCTTTCTAACCCGCCTTGGAAGTAGATTTATCTTAGGAGGTGACTTCAATGCTAAACATACGTATTAGGGCTCTAGACTAACAACTACGAAAGGCAAAGAACTACTTAGTGCCATAAAAGAGCTGAAACGTGATGTCATGTCAACTGGAAGGCCCACCTATTGGCCAACAGATCCAAATAAAATTCCGGATTTAATAGAATTTTTCGTAACCAAGGATCTAGCAACTGGTTATATAAAATTGGAACAAAGTTATGACATGAACTCGGATCACTCTGCAATTTATTTAGAAATTAGCGAGACCATTTTGTTTAAAGACAATAGTCCCACTCTTGTCAATAAGTGTGCAGTCTGGGAGGGCTTCAAGATCATATTGAATGATCAAATAGACCTTAAAGTCCCATTAAAAACACACAAAAAACATTGAAGTAGAGAATTTCATGAAGCACATCCAGCAAGCAGCGTGGGAAAACACACCTGACTTCAACAAGAGGACGAAGGGAAATACATACCCCTTCAGAATCAAGCAGCTCATTATGGAAAAAAGAAGTCAGAGAAAAACATGGCATCAATCTAGGTGCCCTGATGACAGAGGAAAACTAAATAACCTGACAAAAAAAATAAGAAGACTAATCCAGAACTTTAAAGTCGAATTAACCAACACCTATCTTCAAAATCTAAGTAACGTCCAAAAGATAGACTATTCCTTATATAAAGCTACTAAGTACCTAAAAAGGCCGGTTACGGATTAAGTGTGAAAACGGGCAATGGTCCATTAGTATTGAGCAAAAAGCTAGGAGGTTTGCAGAGCATCTAGAAAATATATTTCAACCAACCGACGAGGAACTCATTGAAGATCACACTTTGGCTAATATGGTGACATCTGAAAATGAAGTAACTATAAAATTAGTAACACCGAGAGAAGTTGCACGGGAAATAAAACGTAATAGAAGTACACGAAAATCACCAGGTTACGATTTAATAACAGGAGAAATACTACATAACTTACCAAGAAAGGGTCTGGTTAAGTTAACAACCCTTATCAATGCTGCACTAAGGCTAAAATATGTACCAGACTTATAGAAGGTGGCTGAAGTAATAATGATAACCAAGCCAGGAAAACCGGCTCACGAAACATCATCATATAGGCCCATTACCTTACTACCAATCATGTCCAAGCTATTTGAAAAGCTGTTACTCAAACAGCTTAATTCAATTATAGATAATAAAAAAATCATACTAGAGCACCAATTTGGTTTTCGAGAAAAACACACTGCCATGGAAGTGCATAGGATCACAAACGTAATAGAAAACGCCCTTGAAGACAAGAAAGTATGTGCTACTCACTACTCGTTCGTGCGTTTGACAAAGTATGCCTACACATAATAATTATGCACCCAACTAAACACATATTAATAATTTATAATAATAATGAACTGCTTGAATTTTATTGTTACTTTAGCCCTCTTCCTCTCTCCTAATGTTTGCTGTGCCCGACAGGGTCCATATTGATCTTTTACTTTTTTTTATACCATCTATAAATACATATGGAATGCAATAAAGAATTGAGAATTGAATTGAATTGAAGGAATTATTCATAAATCGCCTGAAATTAGGGACTGCCAAACCGTTGCAGTTTTTAAAAGAAGAGTCAAAGAACACTATCTTTCCACTTCGTCATAGTTGCATATTATGTATTTATTATTTTATACTTATATATATTTTAGTGATATTTATTTTGGAAGTATGTATGTAAGTATATTCTCTTATTGTGTGTTTATTTTTAAATTAGTGATTAGTATAGTAATAATATTAGTAAGTTTTTTATTTTGATTTTATGTATTATGTTTTCTCTTTTAATCTTACACACGTTGTCTACATCTCTTCGTCTACTTTCCTTGTCGCAGGTATGCTGGAAGAGATTTCTTTAGAAATAAGCATCACCTTTGTACGTATTTTTCTGTTCCTTTCTTTTTTTTCTTGTCTGTATATATGTGTGTACATAAACTGTTAAATAAATAAATAAATAATAAATTGAAAAGCCTGTTACCAAAGCAGTTTGCAGAGATATTAGAATCCTACATTCTAAACAGAGCCTTTAGAACAAAGACCAGAAGACCCCTACTCAGAACTCAAACAAATTAACGCTGGCATACCGCAAGGAAGTGTGTTAGGTCCGATCCTGTAACTACTATACACTTGCGATATTCCTGAATTAGAGCAAAACACGATTTGGACCATTGCTGATGATACAGCCATAATGGCTGTAGGAAACAGCCACGAAGAAGCAGTAGAAAAGGTCCAAATGGCTGTAAATCAAGTTTAAAACTGAACCAAAAAATGGAAGATTAAACTAAATGAATCCAAATCTGTTCACATAGACTTTTCCAACAAAAAACATCAGTATTCACCAGTTTACATAAATAATAAACATACAAGAATACAGCCAAATATCTCGGTATGACCCTTGACACAAAGTTACGCTGAAAAGTCCACGTCAAGAATAAAAAAAGATGAACTCGACCACCGATTCAAAAGAATGTATTGGCTGCTTGGAAGAAACTCCATGCTGTGCGTGCAAAACAAATTGTTGCTATACAGACAAGTCCTGATGCCAGTTTGGACTTATGGTATCAAGCTGCACCCAGGGGCTGCACCAAACAGACCAATATATTAATTATACAACGATTCCAGAACAAAGTGCTAAGGGAAATTGTAAATGCACCTTGGTGCATACGAAATGATGACCTCCATCGGGATCTAAAAGTTATAAACATTATTTAAATATTTCAAAAATATTAACGCCGTAAAGACGCATCTTTGCCGAGATTAAAAATAAATCTTACTCAAAAATATTAGCATTTTATATTTTTCATATTAGGCCGTTTATCGGTTTTATACCTATGCTTCTCCTTTAACCTGGCGAAAGCAAAGCGCGGAAAAAAACGAAAACTAAATCAGTTTCTTAATACTTCAGGACAAAAATATTTTTCGTTATTTTATTTTATTTCTTCAAAAGTGTATTGAAAAACGTCGTTTGATACACGTGGACGTTTGTTATTGCAGTTCTCGGCTTAAAAACAACCTCGCCTACGGCTCGGGTGTTAATTCCGCCTCGAATGCAATAACAAACATTCTCCATTTGTATCAAAATGTACTATTATTGCACTCAATCCAACCTCATACCGAATTTGTGCAATTTATAACTAAAATGGGCAATTTCTAAAGAAATAACGAAAATCCGATATTAATATCGGAATTCCGATATTGAGATCTAATATCGGAAATCAGTATCGGAATTGAAAACCTTCCGATATTACATGCCCTACTAGCCGGATGCAGCTGAATACCAGTATTTTACATGGAGCGTCTGCCTATCTTACCTCCACAACCCAGTTACTGGGTAATACGATACCCTTGGTAAGACTGGTTGTCAGACTTTCGGGTTTCTGACGTCCCATAACGACTGTCAAAGATCACCAGTCAGCCGGGACCAACAGCTTACCGTGCTATCCGAAGCACGGAGGTGTCTTGGTATGTAAAGATGATCACCCATCCACGGACCAACCGCGACAAGCGTAGCTTAACCTGATCGTTCGATCCGTGCGGCTATTATTACCTACTACTACTACAGAAAGTAAAAAAGTAAGTAAGTAGAAAGTATGGAGATTTATAATGTAGACTTAACTATCGCATTAGGGCAATAAATAATGATAGATTTAAGTTATAATAAATAATAAAATTATACTAGTTATGAGAACGAAACAACACAGAATTTCGACATTCAACTTTAATAGTATTCTCTATCTTTATTTGACATTAAATCATGTCCTATTACTAAATTACAAATGATAATACTTTGTTAGGTACCTTTAAACATCAAAAACAATCTTAATTTATTACAATCTTAATTTACAACAATAAGATTCTAAAAGACACAACACAGAATTTACACATAATTGAGTCATATAAGCGGGCTACCCAAATGTCCTTTCTTTGATATTGATCGTCGCATCGTTGAGCTCCGTAGAGCTGCACGATTACTGACAAATGCGTGCACTGACTGGTCCACTCAATCTGTGTGGTTCTTTCCTCCAAAGACCATTTCAGACACCAATCTACATGGTCTTCACATGATCTGACCAAGATTATGTCTGGACTTTAAAAGAGACTGTGACCTCTGAGTTTGTTTCGGCCTTTCTTCTCACAGTAGTCAGATACGAAACGCCGACCTCATCTAGTTTTTATTTTTTAAATATGATTGAAGTGTAAAAGTGTTTGTACAAACCTACTTACAGAAATAAAAATCATTTATCATCATTTATCATTTAGAGATTAAATTTACAAGTAACACAGCAGCAGTAACACAACAAGCTATACATTTCGAGTTTACGCTGACTTCTTTTTGTAAGGAAATCCTATAAAATGCGAGATCAGCTTACACTGGAAATGTATAGCTTGATCTATAGCCGTGCGTACATTCAAAATGGATAATACTTTGTTAGGTTATATTATAATCTTTATTTATAACAATAAGATTAGCCTTAATGGCAAAATGATTACTATATTAATTGATCAATCCAATGTAGTTGTAAGTAGAATTACATTAAACTTATTTTGTATTACATTTCATGTAATATTGACATTATTGTCTTTCTAAACATACATTACTATTAATACATTCATTTAATATCTAATGTCTTATAATTAAGAATTTGTTGACAATTAACAATGTGTTGTAATTTTTTTTTAAACATCAAATCTCAATACTAATTGCTATTTTCCCGTATTTATTTTAACCCTGTATTTCAGGAATCTACTTGATTCTAAACGACACACTATCTGCTATTTTGACAAAAAAAAAAAAAAAAAAATTATTTAAATCATTTTTCATTTTTCATTTTCCACCAGTATAACAAAAAAAAAGGCTAAATTAGGCCGAAATATCAAAGCATAAATTAGGCCGAAAAATCCAAATTTATCCCCTTTGGTAAATTTGGCCATCGAATATATTTTGACTCGTTATGATTTGGCAATTCTTACAAGAAAAATATTTAGTAGCGGCCATGCCTGGGCACCCACCATGTGGTAATATTTGCCCTCTCAGATGGCATTCCATACTCTCTTCAAGCCGTCTGTTTTCAGTCTCGAAAAGTTTTTACCCAAAGTTAGGGCGTTATCACAACGTTGCCATCACAGGTTATTTAGGGCCTGTTTCACAATAACCAGTAGGCACTATAATTATATAACCGAAAAATGAAACAGATTTGGTTGAAAATTATGTACAGGATACGATAGACAAATTTATTAAATATTGGTGAAACAGGCCTTAAGTTTAACTATAAATATGAAACTACTAATGTTCCATTGGAGGACAAAGGCGTTTATATAAATATATAGTTTTTATTATAAAGATTTTAATTTTTAACATTGTATATGATAAAAATTCAAATAAGTACATAGAAAAGCTCGAACTGTGGTAAATCCTGACTTATTCAAATAAAAAATAAATGAAGTTATATGTTAATTAATTACATTTTTACTATTATCTTGCTATTTTTACCCAAACCTTTATTAATGATGTAAGCCTAAAAATACTGCTTATTTTGTATAAAATCAAGATTTTGAAAAAACACCTAAGGTTTACCACTATTCGGGGTTTAATCTAAAAATCTAAATGTAACTTTTGTATAAGAACAAGTACTACTAAATAGACAAAAATAGAGTATTCTTAACCAATATGTATAATTATACATACAGTACACTCTCGCTCCGCCACCACAAAGTACCGTTCAACAGCTTACATGCTGCACAGCAACAGCAAAATTATTATAATGGTTTTTACCAAAGGAATTGCGATGAATAAATAAACAAGTATGTCCGTAATTGAAATGAAAGATTATTGATATATCCGGCAGCCTATTGCACTAATAAAATATATAACTTATTTTGGATTGGAGCGTTGATCCACGTTCCGATCATCGTTTCACCCGAAAGACGAGTTTCGACCGGTTCTGTGCTTCCCTCATCCAGCGGATTCCTGCTGCCTTCACAAGGTTAGCGGTCCACCTTGTGGGAGGCCTTCCAACGCTATGTATTCCGGTACGCGGTCGCCACTCCAGAACTTTTCGACCCCATCGGCCATCATTTTGTTCTGTCCTGCGAGCAATGTCCTGCCCACTGCCACTTAAGTTTGGAAATTCTTCGGGATATGTCGGTTACATTGGTTCTCGTTCCGATACGATGGGTTAAAGGAGTCAATTCTAGTCTAGGCCATTAATGTCGAATTACCGAGTGACGGATAAGCGACAAAGTATTGTATTGCATTGTATTTTCTATAAAATCGACATGTGAAATCCACATTCCACAACCTTCTTTCACTAAAATCAGAATATTCTAATTAATATAAATCTTGAATTCACTGACAGACGTGCGTAGCCTTAACCGCTATTATTACGAAGGTGAGCACTAAGGAAGATTCATCCTCTAAAGGTGTTAAATATGGGTTGTGACTGTACAGAAGTTCGTCATTTAGACAGTCGACCTATGCACCGGATGTTTTAAAGTCTGGAGACCTCTATTAAATTAGGTTGTATAAAACAGCCCTGTGCTGCGCTTACACGGGCAACTCAAATTGAGCATTTCTTGGCAATTTCAGGCAATTTTTCTTTTGCGTTCGTGTCCTGGGGCCTGCTATAGTCTTAGTTGTTGGCTTTTTTCGGCTACGTTTTTTTGGAACTGGATCTTCAATCTCGTCGCAATTACACGTTTGCCTGCCACGCGATCTGGTTATCCGGCCCTGGCTTGGCTCAGCCGTGCTTTCATCAGGAGGCGAAACAATAGGGCCCGCTGACGCCCACGTGACGGGGCCCTCTCGTTCACGACGTGGCCTTCCTCGTCCCCTGCACCCATGAGTACGACGCGCACTTGATGCCAAGGCTTGCTCGTTAGTGTCAGCTCGAATCGAGCTAAAATTAGTTTGCCCTTGTACGCTTGTAACAGACTCGGGGTTTGCGCTATAGAAGCTATTGCCAAAAAGGTTAGTAAATAAAATCTTATTAGTTGAACTGCCTTCGTCTTCGTCATTTTGCGCTTGTGCGCTTGCGAAAGGGTCGTTGTTTAAACTATAATTGCTGGAAGAACCAGGACATAAAATGTTACCATGTGGTTTTTCTTTGTTTTCAACTTCATTGTTACTTGCTAGTAAATTCTTACTTTGAGCTTGTAATACGCTTCCAAAAGGGTAGCTGTTTAAACTATAACTGTTGAAAGTACCCGGACATAAAATGTTACCTTGTGGGTTTTCCTCGCTTTTAATATATTTTATAGCTTCTTCGTTACCTGCTAGTAAACTTGAAACGATGTCGAGCTGAGGCCTGTACTGGCTTTCAGTAACCCCTATTTTATTAGTAAATGTTGATTCGCCCGGCGCTTGTACGCTAGTGTACGAGCTTTGTAGACAACTTACAGAGGTATGTAATATAAAGTTGCCAGGTGGGTTTTCTTCACTTTCAATGGTGGTTGTTTGGTTCGTTGCTGGCGAACTGAGGTGGTTCCAAGTATCTTGAGCTTGACGCAAGCTAAAATACGCTTCTCTGTTCACCGAACTCGAATAGTTGTAATTTAATTCTTGAAAGTTGCTGGAGCCTCCCGTAGCATCAACTAGGTTACATCCATAGTTAGGCAATTCTGCGTGAAGCGTACCAATATTAGCCATACAATATTCTGTGGGATTTATGCTTTCAGAATATGGTGTTGCGTTATTGACATCTGCATCAAGCAGGGTAATTAAACTCGGTATAGTATAACTAGAATTTTGCAAATCTTCTAATTCGGATGAAAGCTGCTGTTGAATCCTCTCCTCCTGTGTGATGTTGGCAGGAGGCTTTGGATTAACCTCACTCGGATCGAAGTGAAGCAAAAAACTAACTAAGTCTTCATATTTATCATCATTGTCTGGAAATCCTTGCGAGAAAATATTGACAAGTGCTGCATTCAAATCAAATTGGGATTCTGTTTCCAGTGTGTCGATTTGTTGTGCTACATGTAGCCGCTGCAGCGAAGGCTGTGGTTGCTGCGGCAAAGTCTGTGGTTGCCGCGCCTGCTGAGGTGGTGAGCTGCTGATGTCCTGGATTGTACCGCTGTCCATTACTAGCTGGCATTTTAGATGTCGCCTGAATAAAAAACATGATCACGTGGTATCTAAGATGTGTTAATAAAAATAAAATATTTAAGTTGACTTAACGTGACTAAAATAACTAAGGTGAATTAAGTTAGAAGAGAAGTCAAATTTACACGCAGAGTCATAATTATCCTGTATGATTGATTCCTTTTTCGGCACATTCCTTTTTGGACATATTCTGTTTTCGGCATATTCTTGTTTCGGCACATTCCGTTTTCGGCATAAATCACTATATACAACAAAGCATCATTATTCTGAAATTTTAAAATGCCTAGGGCTATTTTGTAATATACTTACCTACAACAGATACCTAATACAAGGTAGACGGCAGTGAAATAGTAAGGTAATTTTTGTAATGAGGATCTTATCAATTGAAGCTTTACCAACTTTTATAAAAGACGGGTCCATAAGCATAAGCATATGAATTTAGATACCTAGTTGGTTATCATCATTAGTTAGTTGCCCAATTATTTTAAGTAATCAGTGTAGGTACTGTTTAATTTTTGTCTTTTATTTTTATTGATTAAAATATAATATTATACTAATAAATATTATTTTATTTTATTACGCAAGCAAAGTCACAAGTATTTCATAGTATAATTTATTTACTAAAATGTGCCGAAACAAGAATATGCCGAAAACGGAATATGTCCAAAAAGGAATGTGCCGAAAAAGGAATCAATCTCCTGTATCTCTATGCCTCTTTGTCGTGCAAATGGACTTCTCGCTCTAGAGCTTTGCACTATTGAGTAATAGTGCAAACCTCTAGAGCAAGAAGTCCATTTGCACGTAAAATTGCTGTCATGTAAATGTTATTGCGAATTGTTGTCATACTTGCGATCGGACGTCTCGCTCCAGCGATTGAGGTGTCTAAATGACAGAAATAAATAGAGATACCGAAAAATTCCAATTGATGAGTGGACGTGTGATTTCACCCTTTGCCCTCTACGCCACCACAACTAAAACGAGGTCACGTCGAAAAAGAACGTCACGTCGTTTGTCACGTGGAAACGAAGTTAGTAGTTGTATAGGCTTAGTAAAGTACTGAACTTTGCATCTACATAGCTGCAACAACACAAAACAAACTACTATTGAGCCAGCCAGGTACGGTATGATGAATTGATGACAAATAAATAAATGATTATGATTATTATGATGATATGAGCTAGGTACGCTAAGCCATCTCATAGTTTATCTGGCCAACAGAATCTGCGTTTTAAAAAAATGCGCTACGATTCCATATTGCAAACGAATGAAGCTAAACTAAAGGTGGCTACAACTGCAAGAAGCATACATGAGCAATCATTTTGAGCAAGCATTCTGTGTTTGCAGAGATGTCACTTAACACGTGCACGAAATCGGCTGATTTTGATCAATTTTGTTCATTTGTTGTGAGAAACGGAAAAAGAACTTAAACAAAATTATTTGTGCTTTGAAAAGTCGAGTTCTTTGTTTTGCATGTGGCTTTTTTAAATAAATTAAGTATTCATGGAAAATCACTAAAATTCGCAACAAGTTTACCGATTAATAACGCGAGACTGACGTTTGTTCATCTTTTTAAAGAAACAACTTTTGATTTTGAATATAAAAAATAACAACATCACTAGGCGATGGCGACATGCAAGTAGACCTACTTGCATGTGGCTGAAGCACTTTTTTCAACTTCGATACAAAATATAACAAAAAAAAAGAATGTCGAATAACCTATATTTTATTAAAAGCCCAGTTGGTAATGTATTTTTTCCTATTATTTGGCAAACCATGTCAAGAAATTTAAAAGTCACACACTGGGCTTCGGCTATCCTTGAGATAAAATCAGAATTTTATTTTATGATTATACAATATCTTCATTAAGTAAATCAAAGGCGAAATAAACTATATTTTCGAGAGCGCAGAGGTGATGAAACTTCTAACAAGTTCTGAAACTGACACGAATGGATTAACACCACGAAAACTGTACTTTTATAGTCACACAGTCTTAATGTTTCAATTATTTCAAGCTTTCTCACAATTAGATACTAAATTGATGAAAAGGGGTTTTTTTCGTGCACGGAACCTTAACTTAGATACAAGTATTTGAAATACAGACTATACAAGATACAAAATACGTATTTTTATCTTTTAACTGAAATACTTTTATAAATTTTAATTTTGTATAAGTATTTTATTTAGTTTATAAATTCTTTTGATAACTTAGTATTTTGTAAATACTACGTTTGGTAAAATACTTTATTAATTACGTAATTATGCATTTTTTTTTCATTTCGGCATCCCATCATACAGATAAAACTAAACTACAATACTTACATAAATGATAAAGACACCAGTCTACAGAGTTTAAATGTTTATCCTACTTATTTATGTAACACTACTACACATTTTTGTTATCTATGTGCTGTTTGCTGAGTTCCGCCCCTGTGAAGCGACTCTTCTCTTTTGGGGGGATGATAAAGAGACCTCATAGAAGAAAAATTTGTAAGTAATAAAATGTTTGAAGAACTTGTCTTACTTAAGTCTCAAATAAAACCTTAAAAATATAATATTTTCTGACAAATACGCGATTAATCACTTGATTACTGATGTTAATTAATTAAACAAGCTAATTTTTTTTATTCTGGATGGGTTAAATAAACCTTAAAATAATTAATTTCTAGCAAAAAGTATTTTAAATCTTTAAAAAGTATTTGTATTTCAAATACTATTTCCAAAAGTATCTAGTATCAGTTATTTCAAATACATTACTAAAAAGTATCTTGCATCTTGTATTCCAGGTACTTTTTTTGAGGTATCTTGTACAATAACATGTCTCTGTGTGTTTGCGCAAGCATGTTGCTTGTGCAAGCATGTTGCTTGTGCAGGCACAAACTCATTATACAGACGCTCGTATTATATGACATCATGTAAAAGCAAAAAGGGTCCAGTAGTGGGGTATTGAGTTAAGGCAAGATGAGATTCAAAGAAATATTCAACAAATGGTACCTACATTATTTAAAATTGGACATGGTACCATTTATCGGTACACCACTGATACCTTTTTAACCGACTTCACAAAAAGGAGGAGGTTCTCAAGTCGTCTGTATTTTTTTTTCGTTTTTTAATGTTTGTTACCACAGAACTCCGTCGATCATGAACCGATTTGGAAAATTCTTTTTTTATTTGAAAGGATATACTTCCAGATTGGTCCCATTTTTATCAAAATCCAGTTCTGATGTTGGGATCCATAAGTAATTTAGGGAACTCCTCAAATATTATTGGCATACATATAGCGATTTTTATATTTTCATCAACAAGTCAATCATTTCAAGTCAGTCAGTCATTCAGAAAGTATAATTTGGTGAAGTGGATATGATGAAGAAGGCCACAGATGGCCACCAGAACTTCTCCATGATACGTATTTCACGGGTGGCGATGAGATATCTAAGCGAAGCAAATTTAAATAAATTGTTCGATCAAAATAGTACCATCAAACTTATCTGATGATGAAGCCGGAAGGTAGGCACTGGAACTCCGATATATAAAAGAATGTATCCTACCCGTGTTTGGTCTTATTGGAATTGTCATTTAAAAAAATGTATGATTAAATTTGTGTGGAGTAGGTACCACTACTAAAAAGTGAAAAATAAAAACTTTTTAACAAAAAAAAACTAACTGACTTCCAAAAAATAACACACCCACATTTAATATTATATTTAATTTAATTTTGGAAGTCGAAAAACAAAAATACAGAACCAATGACACCAACTTCCAAAAATAAATTAAATATAATATTAAATGTGGGTATACTACAGGTACACCTCTGCCCAACCCTTCGGGGAAACAAGGCGTGATGTTATGTTATGTGCTTCCGAAAATTAAAGTTATTTTTCAATTTTTTGTGTTATTTTTTGGAAGTCGGTTGGTTTTTTTTTGTTAATAAGTTTTTATTAAGTACTAAACTTTTCTCTTAAAATTTCTGGCACTTAGAAACATCACATAAAGTCAATTAGGTACTCTATGAACTTGTAGATAATTGAGCATTAATTAATAATCAATTAAAATCGCGAAATGCAATTGTTTCACCCAACTTTACAAAACTGCGTATACCTCGGATACTAAATGCCGAGAATTGGACCCTTTTTGCTTGGACGCCCACAAATATTATTGTTCATGCAGGCCTGTCAAAGCTTGCAGTTATGTGTGTGGCCACTCTAAAGGCTTCTACATACCGGGGCGACTTGTCGCGCCGGTATGTAGAAGCCTTTAGTTACTTAAGTTTAGCTCGCGGTGTGGCTTGTGCTTGAAGATGTACTAGTAGACAATGAAGAAAATGAGATAATTAAGATACAAAAAATAATTAAAAAAATACTCACATTTAGGAAACCCTACCTTCTGATCAATCGAGGATCCGCTCACACTGCGCACATGCGAAAATTTTACTGAAGGTCTACTGGGCAAGTGCTAGTGCGAGGAAACCCTTAAATGTTAGAAGGAAGGGACACTGAAGCCCACATGCAGGCCGAGTCACTAAATAAAAGTAGGTAAACAATGTTCAACTCTACTGTTCCTGTTTAACTTCAAATACAACTTTCAGAACTGTAAGATGTTATAATGAATTATGTTTAGTGGTACTTAATAAAGAGTATTCTATCTATCTATCTATCTTGTATTTAGTGACTCTTGGTGCGAGCGGCCCATTAGATCGACATAGATCCTTTCTTCATCTTCAAAAATATCTGGGTACTTTTCCAATTTTTCTTTCCATAAACAGAACTTTCCTTTCCTTCCTTACCTAATTCGAACTATTATAAACATTTTAAAACAAAAAATAGCCAAATCGGTCCAGCCGTTCTAAAGTGATGTGCTTACCATACACTTCATTTTTATTTATATAGATTTTTATAAAACAGTATTTGTTTTTTGTAACCAGGAGTCGAAATTGTTTAAATAAAAAATCCGTTCTTATTGCACTAATCAATGGCAACATTGTTGAATAATCAAACCTGCAAAGAAATTCTATGTAAAAAACTGAGGTGGACCATGCCATGGCAACCTTTATGACCTATAAGCTGTGAACCTTCAAATACCAGGCCCCCCTGTTAGTGTAATAAATCAATATAGATTGCAAGGTGTGTTAGCAGTTGCTGGCACCTCGAACTGCACCCCGTCGTCACTTACTCCCACTCAGTGGCGTAGCTACCGGAGGGCTAGACGGGGCAGTGCCCCGGGCCCCCAACTTCAGGGGGCCCCTTGGACTCTGACTTACAAACTATAAATTGAACTAATGAAAATTTCTTCCACATCCGGAATATAAATAAACCAGATTCCAGGATCGCGACTTTAATAATGGCGACTTATTTGAAAAAATACAGGGGAACTCCCAACATAGGTAGAAATAGTTTAGTTGGGCCCCTAGTTTATTTTTTGCCCCGGGGCCTTTGGTTACCTAGCTAAGCCACTGCTCCCACTACTAGCATCTTACTACTAGTTACTTAATATTGTAACTCTTTTCAGTTTAACATGGATCTTAATATCCACTAAAATTGTGCTTAGCCCAACTATAATCATTTATAATTATAATAGTATAATTTATCAACTAATAAAAACAATGCCTTATCTAGTGCGCTTATAGCTGCCAAATTATGCCATGTAGATCTTTTAGCTAGGCTTTATTTCTTTTTATAATAATTTGCGGAAACCAAATATCATTTGTATACTGAAGTCTATGTTGTCTCACTGCAGAGCAAAGGCATCCCTCTGTACACAAAACAAACAATAATGAAATAAAATATATTTTACAAGTACATTCATCTCGCATTCATACCAACTAACAACAAACAGCCTACAACTTAAAAGCATAAAAAAAACATATAGTGGAATTAACAGGCTTTATGCAAATTCTATGATACTTACATTGTTCTGTTTTTGATGTGCTGGCTTATCTTGTTTAATTCAACAGCAAAGCGGTTAATGCAGCCACGCAGCATCTCTACTTCCGTATCGCTCCATTTTCCGCTTAAAAGAAAAGACAAAAACATTATTATAATCTGAAACTGTTTTACACAATGACACGTATGGGCTAGAGAGCCTGTTAAGTGCGAGAGTGTACAAATATTGTTCAATTGTTATTGTTAAGGAGAGTGAATGACTACTGAATTAATAACAAACAATGAGCTGAACAGTGTTTATTATTTACCTTGAGGAGTTAGAATGAAATAGAATTATTAATAAATTGCAGCAAATTATTCAAACCAACGATAATTCACCAAAGTGGTTAACATAGTATTATTTTTCGCGGTCACTGTGTAAAACACTGTTTTTGGTGAAGTTAGAGCGCAGACTGCCGTGCGGCACTAATGCAATGTCCGCATAGAGACCTAGACAGCCTAGCTTGAAGCTCGATCGATTTTTAGGACATGCGCGGAGTGGAAAGTCTGCGACGAAGGACGGATACCTACCGCCCACCACCACCCCTAACTTATCCCTTAACACGACCACTACAATATAAACCAATTTTTGCAATAGAAAGAAGGTAAAAGATTATGCTTTAGCAAACTTACCCCGGCGGTGAGTCGTCCATGGGCTGTAACATCAGAGTCATCTCAGATAATTTGTTAAACGCTGTTCCCGCCTCCCGAAATATTTCTCCAACCTATTTCAGATAAAAATTAAGGCTCAAATCTCAATAGGTTCATCTTGTTTCGTCTTTTTATATGAATTTAGAAATTTCATGCGACAGCACAGCGACAGCAGACCTCATAGATTTAGTTTAATAATTAACCATAGATTTAAACTAATAAGTACGACTTACCTTTGCGGCAGAATTATTCATTGTTAAAATGTGTAACTACACTTATAAAATGCTACTCAATACACACTAATAGCAAATGTAAATTTGCGTAATAAGTTAACGTTAAATGTTTTAAAACAGACTTTGTGAAAAAGGGACCACAATTCATTTAACTCAACAGCACAGATTACTAGTATGTAGCAAGCTCAACATTCAACACCATAGATTATACACTACACAGTACACAGGGGCTGCATTCCGAATTAAGACCATAAACGCTGTAATCGTTTTAAGCGCGCTAAAATCGATTACAGCGATTATGGTCTTAATTCGGAATGCAGCCAGGAAGTCAACAACAGCAACACTTACACCACAGAACCAATGTATGTATAATTGTACGAAAGAATACAATCTAAATAGGTATTCTGCTTTGTACTTTGTAGCGGAGGTCAACACCCTCCGCTTGGCTCGTATCTTAGAGCATTTATCTATGGAGCTGCCAAGCATCGAATCAACGAATTATAGTGTTCTGTGAGCGAATCACCGAACCACTTTTTCTGCCACTTACTGAGGAAGGCGAGGAAAACACAAACAACACACTACGGAAATTTGAAATTTTCACGCAGATACATGCTTCCTATTGCTTTAAACGGACACAAAAAATTATTGACCACAAAATAAAATTACAAAAACACCTACACAAATTTACTTTGAGCGCAATTTGGTATGTAAAGTATTTTTCAGGTACGTTTTTTATATTTTTATTGTAAAGGTTCAACCTTTTTTTTTCCAAGCTGTAGTTATTTTTTTATATTTTTTTAAACCGGATATTGTCTGTTAAAGTGTTCCTCCTTAACGTCAGCCCCGTTGACAGGAGACAGTTGGCAGTTGCTTTGACATTTATACATGCTGTCCTGTCGTATCAAATAAAACAATGTTATCGATAAAACGATGTTTCAATTTCAAAATAAAAAATTTGTACCAAGATTCCTCAAAAAAAACACAAAAACCACTATAACTTGTGAAGGAAGCGAGATAGAGCAAAAATAACACTTTTTGGGCGTTTCATAAAGGGGTTTCACTAATCAAGACACATCGATCGAGAGGTTTGCAAACCTGAAAAACCTATTTCATATTTTTAAATCACATCATCGATAACATCTATCGATATGAGTGGACAGCATTTAATTACGTCAAGTCAACTGCCAACTGTCAGTTTCGTCAACTGACAGCTGTCAACGGCACTTTCCGTTAAGGGTGAGCGTTTTTTCGGGAAACTACTTCCGGCACCTTTTAGCTGACCGGTTAATATTTATGAATAAAATATTATACTTCTGTAAATACATATTTGTTGGACGCAGGGTGTTGTGGCGCAGCCTGAGAGAGGTTTATGTCCAGCAGTGGACTGCTATAGGCTGAGTTGATGATATTTGTTACGGTGGTGAATGATATTTTGATCAACATGCAACCTACTACTGACCTGCAAATGATGCAACAATTTTTTAGGCTGGGTCAACCGAGTGTCACCTGGCCTAAAAGATCATAGACGTCCGTGGCCATCAGTGGCCAAGTGGCCATACCTCCGATACGAGCATGCTAGGAGTAGTAGTATACCAGTCAGTAGGCAATAAATAGTGCTCTGTGAGTAATAGTCTCCGCTAGGGGCTAGGACTAAAAGTGTTCTGTGGATTACCACAGATTCTGTGGTAATAGCGGTCTGTGGGCCTGTGGGCCCTCAGAACAATGTTTTCACAGAGTACTTTTTTTAGATAAATATTTTAATTGTTCTAAGTGTGGGCCACACTGCATTGATGCACTCTGTGTGATTCTGAATGAAGAAAACTGAAGACCGTATGACATGAACATTATACTGACAAAGACACAAAGCCAAATATAAGAATGACCGAATGATTTCTGTACTACTCACTCATCAGCAACACTTCAATTTCAATCTTCAATCAACTTCAACAACTCAACTGTGACTTCAACAGTCAAGATTTTTATTATTTTTAGATTTTGACTAAATATTTTATAATGAAAACAAAATAATATAATGTGAAGTAAATAATCACAAAGTGCCAAGTTGAAAATGAAATGAACAAAACAAAACATGACTGTTGATATTGTTCTTTTGCGATGCATTATTTAATTTCGTAACGACGCCACGCCTGTACTTTGGTTGATAAAAACTGCATTTTCCGACATACATAAATACTCCACTAAGTGAACAATGACTGTTATTAAATGCATTAATTGTTTTGGTGTCTGATTTGTGTGAGAGCCATCTAAAATGGAACTTTTTCTAATATTAACCTTCGTTAGCGTGGGATTAGCGTACGATAAAGGTAAGCAACAACGCATTAACGCAAGCTATCATAATATTAGTTCTTTAAATACATCTTTGCGGTGTTACTTATTTACATAAATGATCGCCTTTCTGGCGAGTGTCAATGAACGCCGAATGTGATATGTAGGTATACTACCGATACCGCTCGCGCTGGTAAAAAGGGGAGAAAGGGTTATGATTTTCATCATCTAGTCATTTTATGCATTTGTCTGTTTATCATCTTTTGATCTTTTAGTTGAACTCGACTGCTAAGTTCTTCCCTGTAAATTTACTTCTGTTTTAGTGTATAATTAAGGCATTACATTTAGACTTTCAAGCCCTTGTTTTTCGAAATGACTAATAAGAGGAATTGTTACTGCAAATATTGCTTATTGTCACTATAATATTGTGTGCGCAAACAAAACCTATGGTGCAGCAATTTGCATTTTTGCATGCAAATTTTATTATGAAAAATATGTTTTAGAATCAACAAAAGGGTTTGTTAACCAGGCAAGAAATAAAAATCTTTGCAATCTTTTTGTACTCCAGCAACCTTGTTCAAAGTGCTAGAGAAGAATACTGCTGAGTAGTCAACACAGATGTGTCAAAAAGTAAACATAATTAGCTGGCAACAATAAATTTATCTAGACCTACATAATCTCCATTACATGTGTCTTCCTAAACTATGTTTTTTTTTTGTTTCAGCATCATTCTATGGAGCAAGCTATATTACATATCCACTACAGGAAGCCAAAGGTGTGACTGATATGAGTTTTCGTTTCCGCACACATCTGTCTGATGCTCTTTTACTCCTAGCTGCAGGGAAAACTGATTATTGCATGGTAATGATACTACTTGTCATCAATTCTATTACTGTCATCCTGCCAAAAATATTTCTAGAAATTTAACACAATATTAGTTTTGTTATAAATGTTTATTGCTAAGTTCAGGCCGTTCATAAATACAGGCACTATGTATCTGTTACATTTCCATGACTAATTTATTTGCAGATTCGTTTGGAAAGTGGCAGGCTGAAACTACACATAAACCTTGGTGCTGGTGAGAGTGAATTGTCGTCTCCGAAAGGTATACATCTCAATGACTCCCAGTGGCATCATGTCAGTATCATTCGACGAGAAGCCAACCTTACTATGAAGGTAAAATTAGCATCCAATGAATAGTTATTTGTTTTTTAGCCTCAATTTTTGTTTTATAGGCAATAAGCAAGCACGGAATGCCTTTACATTGACAGCATTACAAGGCAATTCATTGATCTCTCTGTCTTTAATTACAGGTGGATGAAACATCAGTAAAGAAAAGACTGCCTGGCCGGTTCTTTGAGTTGAACATCCACTTCGGTATATTCCTGGGTGGCCAGGGCGATTTCTCTGAGCTCTTTTTGGGACATATGGAAAATTTTCGCGGCTGCATGGAAGATGTGAGAGTTTTTTTTTATTTTTAATAGTGGTTTTACCCTGCATCAACTTCTATTTAATTTGCTATAAGTATAAAAAAGTCTACCACATTCTTATTGATCACTGAATCAAACAGTATGTTTAGATCAGAATTCTAACTGGTTCGATGTTTCTAGGTATACTACAATGGTGTGAAGATCATAGAAAAAGCCCGTAGTCGCTCTGGGTCAGTGCATGTAGAAGGAGTGACATGGAACTGTGCCCCTGAATTCGATGCAGACCTCAATTCCGACATTAGTTTCGTTGATGAAGGGGCCTATCTTATCCTGCCGAGGATAAATTCTAGGGCTGGAGGAAAGTAAGAAAACTGTTTAATATTATTAATCATTATTGTTTTAAAAAGCAAGTCATTCTCAAACGGCAATAGCTACCTGTTACTATGACTTCTTGAGAAGCAATAACTGCATAGCACTAATTTTGAATGTTCCAGATGGCAAATAGAATTTAAAACGATAGCCCAAAATGCGATAATTCTGTACAACGCTGGTGGTGGTCGAGGATCAGACTTCCTGGCTGTAGAGATTCTGGAAGGCGTGGTACGCGTCAAAATGGCGCGGGGCCAGATAGTACATACCGTGAGAGTCAATGACGGGCAGTGGCACAAGATGTACCTCTCATTCTACCCATCAATGATAGAGGTGAGACTTTTTAAGTCGGAAAAAAAACAACCTTAATTTTATAATACACACACATCAGTAATATTAGTTGTGTCTGTGAGTCTCGACATTGTCTGCTTATTATATGGAATAATGTTCTTATTAGATATAACCTACTTCAATCAACTCAGCCTATCGCAGTCCACTGGACATAGGCCTCTCCCAGGCTGCGCCACAACACCCTGTCCTCCGCCTTCCGCATCCAACCTGACCCAGCCATCTTAAGGTCATCGGTCCATCTAGCCTACTTATTAAGTATTTAAAATATGAAAGATAGAAAGAAAGAAATCATTTATTTGCTGATAATGTAGATATACATATAAGTTGCAGTTGGTTGTTGTATGATGTTACGAAAGAACATAATGTTATGATTTTAATTAACAGCTTAATACCAATAAATTAAAACAATAGCATTCCATTTTGTCTAAATGATTTTGCGCTGGTGACTGGTGATACTGATGTTTGAAGGAAGAAGAAATGCTTCGCTGACCTCAAAAAAATAGGATATGGGCAGGTGGATATTGAAGATCGATAATGTTGTGTCTTGAATATTATGTGCTATGCGTGGTCATAAGCAGTTTGACCCATGAGCAGTTAGGCCCATGCTATTGATAATGATAGTGAACATTTAATGTCTGTTGCTTTTGCGATATCATTGTATTAATCTGTTTTCCTTGAAGTAACATAGGTACAGAACTTTTCAATTATTCTTAATTTAAGAAACCAGAATCTTCCCTTAGGTTTTCAATAATTAATTAGTGTATGATAAAAACTTTTGAATACAGACGCCTTTATTGCCAAATAGTGTTGTGTTATAAATTATGATGGACAAAAACGTGTCCACAAAAAGTTTTACGATTTGATCAGGGCTGTGTATATTTTGTTAACCGACTTCCAAAAAGGAGGAGGTTATATGTTCGGCTATGTTTGTTTTTTTTTTTATGTTTGTTCACTGATATCTCCGTCAATTATGGGACGGATATTGAAAATTATTTTTTTGTTTAAAAGGGTATGCTCCCGAGGTGGTCCCATTGCCACCAAATCAGAATCTGATGAGGGGATCTTATGGAAATCGAGGGCAACCCTCGAATTTTATAGGCAAACCTATAGCGATTTTGGTATTTTTGATAGTAACTCGTGCATTTGCTCCCGAAAATCACCTTTTGGTGAAGTGTATGTGTACGCAATTAATACAATTGCGATGTACCGGTTTATGTATTTACTGCTTAGCTACTGGGCGTTGCGTTCTGAATTCGGGTCTCAGGTCAAAGATTTTGCGCAAAACTAGTCGTTTTGCGCACGTATAAATTGCAACAAGCTAGCCCATGCGACTCAAACCACTATAGAATATTTAAAAATAATGACCATCATCAATGTGAATTGTAAATTATATTGCCACGAATTGTTGCCAATTTTGGCCTAATGGCAAAAACACATTACTGTATACCGGAAGCAAACAATCATAAGTCACATTAAGCTAATTATTCAGTGCACATGTTTTAAGTCTCAATTTGAACACTACTCATTTAAGTAACTTGACTACATAATTGTGTGAACTTCTAAGTAAAATTTTATTTGTTGTTTAAATGTAGGTGACTAAGTAGTTTTTTATTACAAAAAGATATTAATAAAAATATAATTAATTAATTAAATAATGGACTTGGGATATGCTACCTCTAAACATAAAAGATGAACTTTCATTATTTACATGTAATAACAGAATATCCTAAGTCCTGACTCTTATAGCACAATAAAAATCATGTTTCATTAATCAAAAGTTTTATTCATAATCATTATCGTCGTCGGGAAAGTCCGATGCAGTGGAAGATTGTGGCAATTTTTTATAATAGTCATGACAATATGACGGTAAATATAACAGTAAATCCTGGATATCTTTATATTTTTTGCTTGAAATTGGAATTAAGTTTTGGTTCATATTTTGTAAACTTCCTGGAAAAATCAACTCCTTCCTCTTTTGACGCCTTAAGTCGACCATTTTAAAATTTTCATTATCAAATGAGTTTTTATAAAATAAAAACCCAAAGTTTTCTTTTCGAACTTGCAATGTAACTGATTTTGAAATTTGAAATGGTTCTTTATCAATATTAATTTTTCTATTAATGAAAGGACCATTCGTAGATAATAAATCTTGAAAATTTTTAAAATCTTCAAGTTCCATGTTGATGACTGTATATTTGTTAGAACATTGCCGAATAAATTGTTGCCAATCCCAAGGTGTTAATATTGTTAGAGTAGGTAATTTTTTGCGTTTTCTCTCAATATTGGCATGTACAGTATCTGCCTCCATATGTGTGTGTCCTTTTAATAAAAATTTTAGTTCTATGACTTTCAACTGAGAAAACTTTTTAAGAAGGAAAAACATGCACATGACAACACAAATATTCTTATTTTGACCATAACAGTTATCTGACCATATGGTCATCTGTTCAATATCTGATCCTGGTATGTTTTTAGTTGCCCAGTTTAAGATGCCTGAAGCTATTTCGTTTCCACCCCTTTGAGCTTTAGATTCATCCCACATGAAGCAAAATGCAGAACTGTCAGAACCATCATAAATAGTGTAATTTAATGTCCAAAGTTTTCTCTTATAGAAATTAACTCCATTTGTTAAAAAAGGAGTTGGTAAACATTTTTGTAGGTCAGCAGCTAATACTCTGTGTTTACTATTACATTTCGCTTGAGTCATATCCTGGGATTTATGTTTGTATCTTTTATCAGCTTCAGTTAAATGTAAATCCTTTTCTATTTCCAGAAGTTGTTTTTCAGGGCCATCCTCCATCCCTTTAAGCTTTGCTGAAAACATATCGCAGTCGTCACAAGTATCTACTTCTGGCGGTTTGAACGTTAAATTAAACTTTGTGTTGAATATTTCACGATATAACCAAGATTTAGCTATCTTGGAAATTTGAACATTATTTTCTGTGTTATAAGTTTTGTAGAGATCATACATTCGTTCGACATTTAAATCCGGTCCTAAATAACATCTCTTTGATCTCTCACGATTGTAGTGACATTCATATTTTGGGAAAGATGAAATATGGGACATAACAGATTCAATAATTTCAGGATCTGTTTTGTTAGATGGTTCATGTTTTCCTCTTTTGTCACTTTCAACAATACCTCCCTCTTGTCGCTTTGCTAAAGCAGTCTTAACCACTTGTTGGGAAATGTTCAATGTATTTAAAAACATTGTCTTACAGATTGCTGTTGTTATACCATTAACAACAAAAGAATACATTAAAGTATTTGATCTTAACTTAGATTCATCTCCTGATCTCAGCCTTTGTCTTGCTGTAGGTTTTGATTGGATACATGACACTATGAATTGCCTCTTAAGATTGTAGTCTTTTTCTGGATCCCAATAAAAAGTAAATATCTCTTCCCTATTCTGCTCGGATATTTTAGTACTGCATTTCATACGGCAATTTGTGTTACATGCAGGTTTCATTCTCTTGCAAGGTACTGTTTTACCACTTTTGCTGATGTAGGCTTTCCCACCTGCATAGTGTCTCTTTCTGACATTAGCTTTCCATTGGGATATGTTTCTTACTCGCTTTTTTCCTATCTGCTCTATTGTACTTTTATTCTGAACTTTTCTTTTTCTTGGTAGATTATTATGACTTTGTTGTAAATCATTCTGGCATATAGAATTTGGTACATCTCGAGATGTGCTTGGAACACCCTCTTCAAACGCAGATAAAAGTAAATTAGCACTAATCCGATTTTCTGATCTTGAATCAGAATCAGTATCTGCTTCAGTATTTGAATCTGGCTGATAATCTTTATCTTTAATTGAATCATCACTATTGCTCAGATATAGATCATCATCTAACATTCTGGGAGAAACTGGGTTATTATGTACTGCTATTAAAGAATCACATGCTTCATCTTCATGATGTACATCTAATTGGTAATTTTGAGTTATTAATTCTTCAGTTAATATTGACACAGATTCTTCTGAAATATTAGTATCACTATCTAACAAACCTATATCATAATTATCAACTTTCTCAAAATCTACATTCTCTTTTTCTGGATATTGGTATTCACTAGTAGGTAATTCTTTAGGTGTCTCGCTTTTTTCTTTATCTGCAATAGATATTTAAATAGGTAAGTATTTTATAAAATAGGTAGGTACTTAACTTTAATCCTAGAAAATTAAGTGATGATTATTTTAAATAACCCAAAACATTTCATTGAGCTGAAACCCATATAAATAAAATTACATAAACCAATGTATTATCATTTCAGCTAGCAAAAAGCTAAAATAGGCAAAAAAGAACTAAATTATTATCCATGTTTCATATTGACTAGTTGCTGATTTTGTGCTTCAAATATCAGTATGACCATATAAGTAATTTCCTTTACAAATAATTAGGTACATGAATGATAAAATTATTAAAGTACTGCAAAAAAAATAAGTTTAAATACCTAAGTGTAAATTTGATTCAGAAGCATAGAATCCTAAGTCCATAGCAAATATTTCGAAAATAATTTTATCTATGAAAAACATACATTGCCAGTGCAGTATTACATTGTATTTCAAGCATTTAACAAAAAGAATAGTATTAGGAAGCCACCTAAGCCATTATTTTACTTTTTGACTAGAATTTTAATACAGCATAACCTATAAAATAACGAAATTAAGACAACTTACCCGTATTTTGAGTTAAACCACCGGTTGATGTATTTTCTGCTAATTCTAGTATTTTTAGAACACGGTTACGAGATGCCATTGTAAAGTTTCTTAGCTGTTTCTGTTTAAGTTAGCAAAACAGAAGAGCAAGTAAACAGAAGGCACGATGTCAATGTGTCAATTGTCACAATAAGGGCGCGTTCATTCATTACGTTCAGAAACAAACTATCTTATTTGGACTTAGGATGCGTTCGTTTTTTATAATTGAGCGACACAAAAGCATAAGTCCAGATGAGATAGTATACCTTTGAAGTGATCTGGACTTAAAGCATAATACCGAATTCGAAAGTTTGCAATTTTTTTTTATTGGACTTAAAATAGTATACCACTAAGTAGATCTATAAATGTTTGTTTCAAGGACATTACAAAGTGAATGTCGAAAAAAATGGACTTAGGATAGTATACCTCCGGTATACAGTAAATAATTTTGGCTAGCTGCTAGACAAATAAAATAATTAAACCGATAATATAACTACAGATATTGAATAATAATTAATTTTTGCGTATGGAATTGGAGAGCCACAACTTTACATCGAATGAGCCGCTAGCGACTCGCGAGCCGCAAGTTGCCGACCGCTGGCCTGTGCCCAGCAGTACGTTACGTACGTGTTCGTTTGCGGGCTGAAATGATAATGATGACGATTGATTCCCAATATTTGATCAACGGGGTAATAGCGTACCTAACATACTTTTAGAAGCAATGGGTTTAATTTTAACAGTTTTCATTGCGTTATTTACGTTGTTGAGCAGACAAACTTTTCGAGCATATGAAGCAATGGATTAGCAATATCTTTCAAAATCATTCAGATTGTGATTGATAGTGCGTTACGCAATTTGGGTGCAGGATCGAACTTTGAATCGTAGTCCCGACAGTACGCATGACAGCAATCAATCTAAATAAATCCCTAACGAACCTGTCAAAGTGTAAACACGATAATGATATCAAATTCCCAAAATAATCTATCACATGATGAATGGCCTGGCTGGCCGGACATGTACGGTTGCCGAATTTTGGCTGTCTGAATGCACACATTTCATTTCTTCTTCTGATAAATTCCCGTTTGGAAACAAAGTCCTTATGTTCGTTAGTACTGGGAGTAAAAACCCTAATGACTGAAAATAACGGGACTAGATGCACAGAATTCCGAATCTGTATTCCCAATTCGGTTGTAATGCCTTAATTTGTCTTAAGTTAGCTTAAGCTATTATATATTGTTAAGCTTAAGCAATAGCTTTTAACTTTGATGGCGTGTGTTTATGTAAGTATGTATGTAATAGCTTATTTTCTTGTAATAATAATGTTCCCGCTGCTGCGTTAGAGGCAATTAAAATCCTGTGAAAAATTTATTGTCGCCTTGGTCACAATATAAATAGAATTGAGGCCTATCATCACCATCAGCCTACAGCAGTCTACTGCTGGACATAGGCCTCTCCAATTGCACGCCATTCAGCTCGATTCTCGGCAACTCATATAGGGCTGTATAAAGTAGGAAATGCTGCTGCCTATTGCACTTAAGCGATGTTTTATTACGCACTATAAAATGTTAAATAATATTTGCTCTATGCGATTAGTGACTAATATTTCGCTCCTGCACAGTTCAAGGTCGGTTTTTCGATAATATGGATTTCTAACAACAAATCTTTTCTGGAACTTTATCAACTCTTCTTTCCTAGAACAGAAGATAAATAAATATGTCAAGAAAATGTTGATTTTCATCGTTGGTGTTATTCCAATGTTGTGTAGCAAGCCATGAGCCCGATGGGATTTGCTAGCGTCAAAAATGTGAAAAAAAAAAAAAACCATACAAACTTTCATCCCCTATGAATGAATGATGAATTTTTAATAATCCTTCCCTAGGGCTCACTTTCGTTAAATTAAGTCTTGTAAAAGAATTTAAGATTTTTGTTTACTAGATTTTATAAAATAAATAAATTGATTTTAGCCTGATATTAGTGCCAGTTGGCCAGTATGTTGACTGGCAAATATATTGATGAAAGTGGGGGATACGCTGTTCGTGCTCCATTCTTCACAATTCAACTCGGAATTAATAAAGTTTATATTCTCATATAGTTCGTGTCTTAACCTGAAGCGCCTATTCTTTCAGCTGTCTGTGGACAACATAGCGATGCACACGCGAATCGAGAGTGGTGGCACGCGGTACCTAGATCTGTCAGATTCCTTCTATCTCGGCGGCATAGAGAGTGATAAACAGCAGCGAGCATTCACCAAGGGAATTAAAGCCGCTGATTCTAGCATTATGGTAAGTTTTATGATGTATCAATTATTATGGTTGTCTGTCAACGATCGTGTAACTGTAAATCATCATTCTTCTGCGCTTATCCCAATGTATTTGGGGTCGGCGCAATATGTCTTTTTCATCATGTGCTAATATGGCTGGATATAACCTTGTTTAAGAGACTTGTGGGTTTACACTCAAGCGAGCAATGAAAACTTGCCTATGATAGGCGTGCGAGATTAGTCAGACGATTTTCTCGAACTGTGATACGAAAACCACGAAAAACGAGCTAGTATTTCTATGATACAAATATTTTGTAACGTAATCTATAAATTCCAGGGCTGCATAAAACCGATTGAAGTAGACGAAAAGATTTATGGCCTTCCGAACGCTGTAGTTACTTACGGGGTCAGCCCTAAGTGCGTGTGGTGGTATCCTTGCCACTCGAGCCCTGGGAACCCGCCCTGCATTTCACAAGGCGTCTGCGAACAACATGGTGTGGACCACTTTACGTGCAAATGTGACACCGATCTGTGCATCAATCCTGATTACGCTGAGAAGTATAAGGTTCGTAAATACATCTGAAACATATACCGCCTTATTACAAAACAAGATTTATATTTTGACATGGCTTAAACCATGGAGCCAGTTTTTGTAATAAGAACGTAACAGTGATTGAAATACCGTTCTTTTTACAAAACTGAAAACTTAGTTCGGTACTAAGTTGTCAGTTTTGTGTTTAGGAACTTTACCATAGTCGGAATAAAGTTCGAAATTCAATAATGGCTCCATGTTTTAAACCTGGGTCTGAAGATAAACCTTGTTTTGTAATAAGGGGGATAGTGGTTGCGTTTTAGCATCGCAGTAGCGGTCATTGCCCATTCACTAATTTCTCTTCGTAGAAGCCCGATCAATAAAATAATTATAGTTTTTCAGTAGTCAAAAATGCTGAGGATCACAGTAGATGTCGGGCATTTAGAGTATTATTGCGCTTATTTTACAGTTTTTGACATGGAAAACGTAAAAAAAAATAGGGGTTTAATGACTGCTATTGCCATGCTAAAACGCGACAACGTTACCATGATAATAGCTATTTAAACTGCCATAAGGGGCGTGAATGGTAGCGAGTTAGCAATACGTGAACAGTGTAGACATTAACAGTCAGGTCAAGAAATAGAAAATTCTCTTAACCTATTGACCACCTCGGCCGGTTATATAAAATACAACCGGCTGAAAGAATGGGGTGCCATGATGTTACGATTTGGGACAAGCCTATATCCAGCTATGGGCAGCAAAAGCTGAGTTGATTGATGAAATTGATATTATCACTACTTGCCAACCCCTGACAAACAGACTAGTATGATTCAGCACATTGCAACTTCCCAGCTTCTACTACAAGAAGTGAATAAAAAGGAAATTTCTTACTACACCCTTTCTATGAAGGGTATCTTTAGACCGAACCTTACGTCATACACAGTACGAAGCATGGTAAGACTCAATATACACATACATACATAATCTCACGACTTTTTCCCATGGGGGTAAGCAGAAACTACAAAAAGCCACCGACTACGGCCCTTACATACTACTTTTTCTTTGGTTACGTTCATACATCTGGTCAGACACGTACGTGGTGAGTCGTCGTACTCGCAGCGTACAGTCATGAGCACTGATATGTAAACGCTTAGCAGAATTCAAAACCGATTTTCTCGTGGAATAACGGTTGCAACCTACAGAAAAGATCTATTCCATAATAGTTTGAGTTCCAAAATACTCTGGTCGTAGTAAAATAAATTTTCAATCAATATAGTTGGAGGAAATCACTTTTAAAAGTTGCTGAGTGTATACATATTGGTGCTCGTGACTGTACCTGCCCTTTCTGAAGAACATCACCAATAAGGTCACTATATGTCCTAGGACGTCCTCTCCCGGCTTTTCCACTCACATCGGCCTTGTAAGTACATTACTCATTATTCAATTTAACCCCCAGGTATTCTCCAAATCAAGCAGCGAACTGGAGCTAGTCGCCCTGTTCCCGCTGACCGTTCAAGAGGGAGGCGTCTCAGTTATCACCACACAAAACATCGACGTGGTTCTTGACCACCACAAGTACGGGGTACGTCCCTCAGGCGTAGTTCTACACGTCGCTCAGTCGCCACAACACGGCCGGATAGCCATCGACTTGTCCTTACAACGAAACTCGCAACAGTATAACTTTTTAGAAGGAGAGAGCAAGTCTAAACAGTTTTTTACTCTGCTTGACTTGTCCAGGGATAAGGTAAGAGGACACTAAACTAAATCTTATAGACTAAGGCCTGTTTGAACCACAAAATTACTAAATGCGTTTAGCGCTTCACATATTTAAAACATCATTCTATAATGTAATCAAAATTAAAAGTCATTTATTCAAACTAGGCTGAGAATCAGCACTTTTCGAACGTCAAAAATTACATGAGACAGGCTCCCAAAAACGCCCACCCTTCACCACTTCCTAGTGCTTTAGCTGGGAAGAAGAAGTGGCGCAACAAACTGTCCAGCAGCACAGCTGTCTGTTCGCATATACAACTTGAATGTATACAATAAAATGTAAAATTATTTGCATTAGGCAACACAAAACATTAAATTAAATTATTTGCCTTAACTATTCTCGAACAGAACGTTCCTAAATAAAAGTCTCCTGGCAAAATGGGCGTGCCTGCTTACATAAAGCTATAGAGATTATTTTAGTTTATCATTTGTGCTAGAAGTCACAAATGATAAACTAAAATAACCTTCAAATAATTGATAGAAAAAGTACGATGTTTTAAATACGTTAAACGCTGGACGCAATTAATGAAATAAGATGTTATTGAAAATTTAAAGACATGTGGTTCTTCGGGGCTAAATTTTAAGTCTTCTCCGTCATAGGTCCGCTACGTCCACGACGGGTCCGAAAACCACCAAGACGCCATAGTCCTCGACATGGAACTGATACCAGAGACGAAGTTCACGTTACCAAGTTACCTTCAAGGAAGAAACACGTTCGTTCTACACGTCAACGTCACCCCGGTCAATGACCCGCCTGTACTGAACTTACTGCCCGGAAAAGTTTTGAGACTCACTCAGGTAAGTGTCTTAACGTGTATTTCTTATTAATTGATAGAAGGATTGCCTAGATATTGAAAGTGTTCGTTTTTGACATGTTTAACAATTTACCGGTACTCAGTACTCAAGCATTACTTAAGACTAAATTCAACCATTCCGATGGCTTGGTTGAATACGGATGAATGTGTTACAAATTCCATCAAGTGGTATCAAAAAGATGCTATCATCATTACATTTAGCTATTAACAAGTGATTTGATATGCCGACTTATTAATCGAAATCTATATTTAGGCTTTAAGAAATAAAGCACATGTGACTGAACCACACAGGCCATTATTTTGGGTGTAACTTCTATACACTTCTACAAAATGATACCAGTAGCACTAAATAATTTAGTCTTCAGTTGATAATAATGGTAGTCTATATAATGATTCACGGAAACCAAAACGAATGTTTGAGTGTCCATACAGTAGTTAGTATTTTTATGAGTAATGCATGATTTTGGTTAATTTAGCATGATTTAATTATAACTCATTTTGAGTTCTTTAAAATATGCCTGTTGGATATTATTTTGACATAATAAGAAGTACTTACAACTTGATTGTGGGCGATCGACGTCGATCATTGATCGAGATCGATTGATCGCCTCAAAACATAATCAAAGGTTTTTGTTTAAAAAAAAAAAAGGTCGATAAATGAACAAAATCTGGCTGCTTTGCACCACACTAAACTTGCTACTTTTTATTTTAATTAACTTTAATTTATTTTAGCAATAACAGAAATGCCTTGCTATACATATAAGATTTTTTGTTTATTATTTGTTGTTTTATTATTTTCAGAAAGTATCCAGAGCTTCAAATAATATTTATTATTTGCTTTTGTGTAGTTGCATGCATTGTTTGCCCCACAAACGCCGAAAACACAGCAGATTAACCTTTAATTTATATGTGTGAGTATTTTTAGTTTACTAATTTAACCCATTTACTTATTTTATTTAAATTTCTTATTTTCGACTGATCTGTGCCTTGGATAGCACGTTAAGCTGTTGCTCCCGGCTCTCATTCGTAGATCTTTGACAGTCGACACTGGTAGTCGCCCCGCAAGTTTGACAACCACTCTTAACAATGCGTTTCGTTTTACTCAGTAACTAAGTCGTGGAGGTCAGATAGGCAGTTGCTCATTGTAAAATTCTGGTCTACTAATAATATAAAAAAACCGGCCAAGTACGTGTCGGACCACGTACAATGAAGGGTTCCGTAGTTAGGATGAATTCATCCCAAAAACAAACTTACCATTGTAGTTGAAAAACATGCTCTCCCATACATCTATACATATACGTTACGGTCAATTCTTCAACTGCAAATTTAAGTTGGTCGACGATTACCCACGACGACCCAACATAGTTGGGAAAAGGCTGGGCCGATTACAATTTAGTTGGACCACGTTTGAGAAGGTAGATAAGAACAAGGAACATTATTTCTTCTAGATCTGTAAGTCGAGCCGGCGTAGCATGCGTAGTTCATACAAACGTAATACCAAAATAATTTGTATATCAAACATATTCTTAAGGTAGTGTGTATTTATTTCGATTGGATCACAGAATATCTATGTTCCCAAATATATATTTTGAAAGGACAATGATATAACGACGAGATATGATTTTTTTTTTATTTCTATAGAAAACTTATTTTTCTCATAACTCTTGTTTAAATCAGTGTCCATTCAAAATATATATTCTGGAACCTAGATATTCTGTATTCCAATCGGAATAAAGACACACTACCTTAAGAATATGTTTGATTTACAAATTACTTTGGTATTACGTTGGAATACAGAACTACGCATCCATCGCCTCATAGAGTGTTAAAAAGGCAAATCGAATTTCAGAAAATGCCAAGCTATTATCAACTCTTTAATAATACCAGTATGAATCTCGATGTGCCATATTAACACCTGTTCCTGTTCTGTATTTAACTCACACATTAATTATAGGGAACACGCAAAGCAATCACGTCCGACATATTGAAGGCTGAAGACCCCGACACGGCGCCGGAAGATCTGCTTTATACTGTGCTGCACGGCAAGAATGAAGCTAATAGGTGAGGATTTATGTGGCAACACAATTGAACCAGCTGGAAACAAACTATTGGATGTGATTTACAACCGCAGCTCACCATAGTAAATGATATGCTGTATCCGGGGCCAATGTCTGCTAATTTACAAACTTTGGAATGGTCTCGCCATTGTGAGTTTTTGACGGATTCATTCGGATCTGTAAAAAACTCACAACGGAGGGACCATTGCTACGTGACTAAATTCACAAATTTACTCACGTTGCAATGAGTTTGAGCCGTCACGGGACGCCTGGCAGATGTGAAACATCGAAATTATTTACACACTTCTACATATAGATTGTATAGTTACGAGGCGCTGAATCGCCACGCGGCATGCGTCGCCCCGCCAGCAATCGGTTTTACGTGCCGCTATAGATGTTTCACATCAAAAACCCAATTCATACAATAGCGATTCCGTCATGACGTCGCGTTAGGTCACATGGCACCGCTTGATAGGACGAGAGCAAGCCGCTGTACAACGGGTTACAATAGAGACAGATATAGAAAAAAATAGTAAAAAAAACACCTCGCCGCTGGTTGTCACTCTTGAACACGTTGCCCATGCAATGGCGACACAAGCCAGTGTGTCAATCTGGCACAAGCGGAGACCCTAAGACGTGGTCGTAAACTGTCGAGCCCCATATTACTCATAACACAAAGAGAATCGCTCGAATATACTGGTTTAACCGCGGATATATATTATTTTAAACACGTGCATGAACGTACGCTGGAATGTAAGCGACAGCTGATATTACCCCAACTCCACTAGTCCTTTTACAGTTATTTTATCATGGTCAAAATCACAGTGATCTTTATTGTAGTAACGATAAGGTTGCAATTGAGTTGCTGCTGTCAGAGGTAAAATAATTACTGTGAAAGGGCTGAGGGCCTGGACAAACGGCAGTCGCTTCGGAGCGATTCTATTTCTATTACAGTCGCTATCGTTATTTCACTTTTAAACAAGCGTTATAGTTAGTTTTCGATTCGAATTCCTTCAAATCGAAAACTAGCGACAACGCTTGTCAAAATGTGCCACTTGTCTACGCATGTCTATGGAAGTTATCATTCGACGCTGTCGATTAGTTTCATGTAATCGAATGATGATAACATTGTCTAGCTAAATGGATATTCGTTGACCTATGATCACGTGACATTTCAATAGCTTATGTCAACCCCATACGTTTCGTGGCTTTTCTACTAGCGTTATCGCTAATCAAATGTTACTTTGTCTAGGGAGGCCCTTGGTACTATTAAATAAGCTTATGGCTCTTGATTTCTCTAAATCCATTTTAACCTACAACTTTTTCAACAGCGGCCATATTGAAATGTCCGGTCAGCCGGTGGATTCGTTCACGCAGCAGGACATCGACTCAGGAGTGATATCTTACGTGCACGGCTCAACAAGTGACAAGCAGCTGAACAAAACTTCGCTCAGGTTGACTCTACAAGTAAGTATCTACATGTCTTATTTGGATAATAAAACGTAACCATAAAAGTCAGGTCGATACTGATCGCCTCAAAACTAAATCGATGGTTGATCGATTACGTAAGGGGACTAACACACATGTTCGGGTCGGCACATTCGATTAGAGTGTTTATTCTAGAGTCTAGACAAAATCATACGTTGCTATTTTGATTGTATATTCCGATCCGCAAACTTTGTTCGGCATTCACTCTCGCTTAATTATGTTCGGGTTGGCTCGGCAAAATTCGAGCTATGCCGAGCAGTGTTTTTCCAAACATATATCTACAGAATAATATTCGGTTTTGCCACCCGGCTGTGCCGAATCATGCCGACCCGAACATGATTGTGTGTGCACTCCTAATCTAAAGCTGCCAAGTCACTGACGCGATATGGATAGTCATAATTAGGACGTCAATTAAACACGGAGATGGAAAGCTGACTGGTTTATTCATTAGCGCATGACATTGCTTAATAACAAAAGTAGACACAATAGTTCACAATACCTTACACTTTTCCCCCCTTAATATTAAATGTCAACTAATCAGAACTAATAACTACTTAACAGAAAATGCTATAATAAGGTAGGTGAGTTTCGATGCTCGCTCGCGACAGTGATAACCGGGACTTGTTCCCAACAGGAATGATTTGGTCACGATGTCTGCGCCACTCGACACCGTTTCCCATGTTAATGCGATACGACACCGGTCCCGTACTTTTAGACACTGTTCCTGTTGACCATTTATTGGAATTTGAAGTGTAATCGCGTGCGAGTACCGGTTCTCCTACACGGAGAGGGGGCTGGGGCGTGCCTCCTGCATGAGCTACCTGTCGTTGCTGCGCCGCGCGCGCCACTTGCGCGACGTCTGGCCGTAACGCATCCAGTCGTGTCCGCATCCGACGCCCGGTTAGCAAAACTGCCGGTGGCACGCCCGTAGTTGCATGCTCACAATTGCGGTAATTGAATAAAAATGTGTTTAATGCTTGTAACACATTTACGCCTCTAAGAACTGCTCTCTTAATGGCTTTTTAACAGTCTTCACAGCATTTTCAGCGGCGCCATTACCCTGTGGCCTATAAGGCGACGTTGTCACATGTGCAATAATTTTTTTATTATAAACATTTTTAAATTCTGTCGATTGGAATGATAGTCCGTTATCCGTAACGAGTTGCGAAGGTAATCCAAACCTACTAAAAACAGTCATCAAAACTGTGATTGTTGACTGTGTATCCGTACGACCCATAGGAAGTGCCTCTATCCACTTCGAATGCGCGTCGACTATAGGTAATGAGGTATTTACTTCCCGAATACTCCGAAAAATCTGCATGTAAGCGTTGCCATGGAAACAAAGGAAATTCCCACTGATGCAAGTCAGCCCATGGCTCACGAACGACACATTACTTCAAGGTCAATGTCTAAGGTAGGCCAGTAAATATAATTGCGTAATAAGCTTTTCATTTCTCTAACTCCTAAATGACCTTGATGAATTTCTTCTAGTATTTTAGTTTGTAGTGGTTTTGGTATTACAATACGATATTTATAAATTAAACACCCAAAATCCATTGTTATATCACTTTTTCGTGCAAAATAAGGCTTTTCTTCTTCGCAACTTGGTACGGATGGCCATCCAAATTTTACAAATCCCAATATTCGCGATAATATTGCATCCTTATTAGTTTCTTTACCTACGTCATGGAAATTAGCTGGCATACATTGATGTACTAAGTTAACATAACTCATCGATTGGTGGGACGGCAGCGTTCGTGTGCTAACGGTAAACGTGATAACGCGTCCGCTGGTCGATTTTGCTTTGAGGTTATATATTTAATTGTAAAATCATATGCGGCTAACCGGGCAGCCCAGCGTTGTAAGCGACTGGCGGCAGTTTGGGGTATACCCATTTTCGCTCCGAAGATGCAGCTTAGAGGCTGATGACCTCCTTATCAATCTGGCGCCGCCGCACTGCGCCCCCCGTACGCGCCGCTGCCCACCGACAGCACTACGGGCCGCCCTCATAATGTGCTGGTACCCTCACCTGATAGGACACTCTTCGCTTCCATAAAAGCCTCAAAAAAGGGTGTCAGTTGGAATTGGAGCAATTTTTTACATTTTGCTAGTTTATCAGTAAAGACCTCGGGAAAGTCTGTAGCTAATTTACCAATACATGGATCAGCAATAATATCATTGAAATTTATTTTGAGCGACTTTAACCAATCCCTACCCAATAATGGGCGTCCACCATTTTTAATAATATACCAAGACAAATTATTTGCCGTAACATTACCAAGTTTAACATAGACCAATATATAACCTAATAACTCGATCCGCGTACCTGCATAACACCGTAACATTAGATTATCCGACTGTATAGTTTTGTTTGGAAACATTTGTTTTAAATAAAAGTCTTCACTAATCGCCGAAATGCGACTTCCAGTGTCGACTTCACATTTAATTTCGTAACTGTCCATGTTCACGTTTATAAAGTAAGGTTTGTTACCTTTAGACGCCAATTCGATGCTAAACAAATTCTCGTCCCATGAGATATTTTCACTTACGTAGTTTTGCCTACCAGACCGACCACTACCACGTACCTCTTTGCACATCACTTTCAAATGTCCACGTTGGTTACACTCATCACAGTTGTAATCGATGTACCGACATCCCCCCGCCGGCGCGCACCGTCAGCCCTAGCGCCTGTATTGCGCCCCGGCCGGCGCGCGCGGCCACCGCGTGCGCGGCCCGCGTCGGTCCTATGCAGGCCTTCGCCCGCGTCGCCACCTGCACCTGAGGTCGTGGCTGCGGCGGCGGTCGCCGCGCTCACCTCCGCGAGCCTCTCTGCGGCCTCTAACGCCAGAGCCAGCTCCACCGCCTCCTTGTATTTAATATTTTTCTCAGCAAAAATTCGCGATCGCATCGCGCTGTTGGATAGTCCCGAAACAAATTGGTCGCGAAGGTTTTCTTCTAGCATTGTACCAAAGTTACACGTAGTCGCGAGAGGCTTTAAATCTTGGAGGTAGTCCGTCATAGATTCCCCAATACGTTGTCTACGTAGGCGAAAAATGTGGCGCTCGGCAATCTCCGATCTCTGAGGTTCTAGATGATCGGTCACCAAACGTACCAATTAGTCAAATTTCTTCGTCTCTGGATCCGCCGGAGCACATAGATCGCACATTAACGAGTAAGTAGTTTCACCCAGAACAGTAATTAATAACGGCACACACAAATTATCTTTTATCTCATTAAGTATTTTAAACTGTTTGACACGGCGAATATACGACGGCCACTGCTTCGAATTAATGTCAAATGGTTCTAGTCGACCGATCGGCATTGTTAATAACAATTTTACACGCAATTAGAATTCGAATTTCTCGACGCCAAATGGGACGTCAATTAAACACGGAGATGCTGACTGGTTTATTCATTAGCGCATACCCACATTACTTAATAACAAAAGTAGACTCAATAGTTCACAATACCTTACAATAATAAATGAAAACTAGATGAGTTCGGCGTTTCCTATCTGACTATTCTGAGAAGAAAGTCCGAAACAAACTCAGAGGTTACCGTCTCTTTTAAAGTCCAGACATAATCTTGGTCAGATCATGTGAATACCATGTAGATAGGTGTCTGAAATGGTCCTTTCAGGAAAGAACCACACAGATAGAGTGGGCCTGTCCATTCACTGCACGCATTTGTCAGGAATCGTGCAGCTGAATTCAGATCTTAAGTTATTGACCAAAATCTAGTATAACCTTAATTATAACCTGAATTATTTTATTACACTTTTTGTAAAAAAAAAATCTCGGTTTAATGTTCTTTTCATTATTTCATAGGTATCAGACGGCATAGAAACAAGCGGTCCCGGCATCCTACGGATATCAATAGTTCCGTTACAAGTGCGACTGGTTAACAATACGGGGCTGCAGTTAGTTCACAATTCTTACGCCATCATCTCTGCGGACAACCTGACCTTCACGACTAACGCCGATGAGACTACTGTACAAGTCAAGTAAGTACCATAGACCACATACGACATTGATCGAGTTGGAATAAAACTGTGATAGGGATAGGAAACTTGATAACGATTTTTCCATTTATCTTGCGACATAGGGTCCTCACGCGTTTCTCTTAACCCGTGAGAAGGTGCGCCTCAGTTTGTTACACGGGAGAGGCGCGCGAGAGCATATTACTCACACTACTTTAAATGCTCATATTTCTATTTTGATAGTACTTATTGGCTTACAATGGATTTAAAAGGATAGAACAAGGTTTAATAAGTAAGAAAATAAGTATTTAAATTAAAACGATGAAACATAAATACAACTTTTAAACCAAATAACAAATCAACTTATTGTTATTTTCTAATTTTGACAAGCTTCATATAAATCACAATAAAAATTCTTAAATAACAAAAACTAAAAAAAAAAATACTCTTCCATGAGATCTAGACGAGTGTGCCTCTCGAAACACATTGAATTCATATAATTATGTGATCTGTGCGATGCAGAGTAATTGCTGGGGCGCGTGATGAGCAAATTACCGCACAATGGCACGTGGCCTTCACAAACACTTCGCTACGCGGTCGCAACAGAACTGACCGGCATGAGAGTTGCGTCTTGGGGAGTTGATGAATAGTTAGGAATGGTACCTAGGCGCTTGAGACGATAGGGCGTCGGTATCATCATAAAATGTTGCTTTAAATGTAAGTGAGTAAATTTCTCATAGCGCGCCTTCTTACGTATTGCCGCAAGAGAATGTTGTGGGTTTGTCACTTGTCCAATTGATCAGTAAATGAAAAGTAACCGATCGGCGACAAGGCAAAACACTTTTACTCACTATTTTGACAGCTTTCTTCCCATTTTTAAAGTCGTAGACACAGTATTCTAGATAATACTCTATCTACGGTTATAGTACAGTCACGAGCAACCAAAAACTTACGCAAGACTTAAAAGAGGTTTTTAAATTTTCCGTAATTATAAGGTATTTACGTCCAGTTACTATAAAACATGTCTTTTCCAAAGGTACGACATAGTGAAGCCGCCTCAGTTCGGCGTCGTGGAGCGTCTGCGAGTGCTGGACGGTACGTGGCAGACCGTTGACTCCTTTACCAGTGAAATGGTCACATTCGGCCGAGTGCGCTACATGCATCTACTTGGTAACCCTTCGCATGACGAGTTCAAGGTAAAGTAACATTAGTTATGATTATCTATTTATTGTAAAGCCCCACTGCCGGGCAAAGGCCGCCCTTTCCCTTTTCTTTATACATCCGTCCTCTGCAATTCCGGGGCAGTCCCTTCGGTAGGAGACAAAGTTCGCCCTTCCATCTTCGCCTTGGTCAGAATTATACCAACCATTACTGCCCCACTGCACTGTTTCACAGATGACAATAATGTCCTAAATAAACTCAGAAAGTACTTATGAATTGAAAAAGTCACATTGATACTTTTCGGATTTAAAGTAAAGTAACATTACTGGAAAAAATGCATCCATCAGTTGTGAATCTTTATCTAAACCCCACATCGTAAGTGTCGATGGTGTCAGCACGCCCAAGGACATCGCAAACTTGTTTATGGAACATTTGAAATTACAACTACCTTTAGAATCGGATATTAATTGTCATTGCTGGGGCTGTTGTGTTAGAGGTGCCTGCACCCGTTACAGCTAAGCAGATAAGTTTACTAATAAAAATATAAGACGAAGCAAATCGCAGGGACATGATAGCCTTAGCATAGAACATTTTGTACATCTCCCACGATTGCTAGCGTTATTTTTTACGTTCTGTATCCGACACTCCTACATACCCGCCGAGTTGATGAGAACGATGGCTGTATCAATGTCGAAAAATAACTGGTGACGTCGGTGACGGGGGTAATTACTGGACTGATCTTATTAGCGACTACTACGGCTCAATTACTTGGCGGTGTGCGGTGTGTTTCAACCTAATAAACATCAAATCAAATCAAACTATTTATTTGCTTAATACAGGTGCATGCATAAACAGATGTTACAAATAAATATAAAGTACACTGTATCATTACCTAACAAGGTGTGCAAATATTTATATTATTGGCTATATCATTAAATAATTATTAAAATAACATAAAAAAATTATTATACCAAAAAGAAAAAAAAAGAAATCGAATAAAAGAAATAAAACAATAGTAAAATAAATTCAGAACACTGCAAAAGTCGGTTTAAAAATAAAAATAAAAATTGTCACATGAATTATACATGTCTCATCATCACTTAAAATCAAATAAACTAAGTTAAAATTAAAATTAAAATAATGGTCCAAATTAAAATATAATTATACAGATGTCGATTAAAATGATTAAATCAGGTCACACTATTTGTATTGTCATAATATTCAGTGTCAATAAATTACTCTTACTTTATAAAGTTATCTATATTTTTATCCTGTAAGTACTCCTTGACACTATAATAACATTTAGTCACCAGGAATTTGTGCAGCTTCGATTTGAATTGATGAACAGGTAAATTTTTGACATCATCAGGCAACTTGTTGTAAATCAATGATGCCATACAAAGAATACTTTTATTGATTAGTGCTGTTTTCCCGTATGGTGTATCAATTTCTAATCTTTTTTTGTCACGTAGTTGTCTATAGTAGCTTTTAAAAGCAGTCTCTTATGATAATTAGGATTCAATTTAACAAAAACATTTATTTCATATATATATAATGAAGGCAGAGTCAGAATTTTCAAGCTTTTAAAGTAGGGTTGACAGCTGGTAGTGTTGTCTACATTACACATTGCTCTAATGCATTTCTTTTGAGCTTTAAATACGATCAACAACATACACGATGCAAAGTTCGGCTTTAGGTCACAGTTATCGACTGAGTGTGCTATTCTGTCCCTCAAGCATACTGTCAGGTATTATGCGGAGAGAACTATATGCGGCGCTTCTAGACCGTTCCAAGGCATTTGACCTGGTTAGGTAAGACATATTGTGGAGTAAGCTGCGCGAAGCGGAAGTGTCTGACGCAATAACAAATATGTTTCAGTATTGGTATAGCCACCAAATCAATCATTTTAGATGGGCCAACGAGTTGTCTGAGGAGTACAGCGGGCTAATTGCGTAATACACTATCAGTAGGAATCGGTTTCAATTTGACAGTTCAACAACATTCATAAAATAGAATACTCTTTATTTTACTCTTTATTCATTGCGATTTACGTTATTGAGCAGACAATTTTTTCTATCTTATGAAGCAATGGATTAGCAATATACTTAAAAATCATTCCGATTGTGATTGAAACTGTGCTACGCAATTAGGGTGCTGGTTGGAATGCGGGGAGAGACTGGTAGCACGAGCTCAGTAGCACACATATTGGCTGTTCTATTGCCGGGCTGTGGGTGTATTAGTTATGCGGACGACATTGCTGCTGAGTCCGTCAATTAGCGCACTCAGGAAGTTGTTAGCGGTCTGCGAGAGTTATATGCGCATACGGTCAATTGAAATTATATTTGTCTATCGATATAAATGATCGCATCCAGTAAATAAATAATGTCAAGTTACGAAGCTAAGCAATAAGCACTATTGCGTAATACACTATCAGTAGGAATCGGTTTCAATTTGACAGTTCAACAACATTCATAGAATAGAATACTCTTTATTTTACTCTTTATTCATTGCGATTTACGTTATTGAGCAGACAATTTTTTCTATCTTATGAAGCAATGGATTAGCAATATACTTCAAAATCATTCCGATTGTGATTGAAACTGTGCTACGCAATTAGGGTGCTGGTTGGAATGCGGGGAGAGACTGGTAGCACGAGCTCAGTAGCACACATATTGGCTGTTCTATTGCCGGGCTGTGGGTGTATTAGTTATGCGGACGACATTGCTGCTGAGTCCGTCATATAGCGCACTCAGGAAGTTGTTAGCGGTCTGCGAGAGTTATATGCGCATACGGTCAATTGAAATTATATTTGTCTATCGATATAAATGATCGCATCCAGTAAATAAATAATGTCAAGTTACGAAGCTAAGAAATAAGCACTAAAATAGAATAAATAACGGTCAAGAGCGAGTCGGACTCGCGCACCGAGGGTTCCGTACGTATATATGATGTTGATGATTTTTGAAAAACTGTGCTATTTAGAGACATCGTTTTATTTTTCCTGTAATCTTTACATAAACTTCTATCACATAAAATAATTTCAGATTTTTATCTATGCAAACTTCGGAGATAGGATAAAGGAACGGCATTTTTGTTTACATTTTTCATCAAAAGTCGGAAACTATGCTGCCTAAAAAAAAAGAAAGTGTTTGAGGATGTGCACACAGCGTTCTTTCATATGATACCCCACATGGCCTTGTAGCCCCACTACAAATTTTTAAGACCCCCTTTCAGTCCCTTTTGCAAAAAAAATATATTTTTTTTATTTATTTCTTGTTTGCAAAATAGTTGGGCAAACGTTATCTAAAACTATTCTAAATTTAAAGTTGATAGCATTAGTAGTTCTTGAGATATCCAGGTGTGTCAGACAGACAGACATACTTAGTCTCACCATAAGGGTTTCGTTTTACTATTTTGGTACGGAACCCTAAAAAGTAATTTCGTAGTATTATTACATTTTACATATTAATTGTCTATAACACAACATTCTTTGTTCACAGTTCAAAGCATCAGTCGGCTCAATACGAACGAACACACTCTACGATTTTCGATTGACGTTTATAAAACTCGAACTGTACCAGTCAGTGAACGAAGAACTGGTGCTTAACAACACGAGAGAGGCTTTCATATCGTCTCAACACCTTACATTTAAGACTAACCCTCTCACACTGCCAAGCGACCGTGTGGTATACACGATATTGAGACCTCCGAAGTACGGTATACTGCATTTATCTTCAGGAAAACATCATCTGCAAATGCATAGCACTTTCACCCAGCAGCATATAGATACGGATCAACTGTGGTATAGACTGCACAGGAGAGCGTATTCGCACATTCAAGACGAGTTCACGTTCGTTGTGGGAGCAACGGAATGCGAAAATATCACAGGCGTCATGACCATACGACACACTCCAGGAACGCTAACGACAGATCGAACAGAAGGACGAGTTCACACAACTCTAGAACGCTTACAAGTTACAGAAGGTTCCAGAATGGTTATCCCAGCCACACATCTCAATTTCCGCACAGATGCTGTCACTAACTTAATATTTAATATCACACATTTACCTAAGCACGGAAAAATCGAAGTGATCAACGATATCCTTAAAATAATGCGAGACAACACGACTTACTTTACTCTAGAAGAACTGAATTCTGACAGAGTGTATTACGCACACGACGACTCAGAGAGTCGACACGACTCTTTTCATTTCATGGCTCTGAGTCCGGAGCCGGAAGACTTTCAATACGTGGGAGTGTTTCACATCGATATTATATTGAAGAACGATAATAGCCCTGTTAGGGTGAACGATAACGTGTTCCACATCGTGCATGGTGGGGCCAGACTTATTACTGCTCGCGATTTAAGCTATACAGATGCAGACTTGGATACAAAACCCTCCGATATAATTTACACAGTCCAACGATACATCAAAGATCCTCCAAACGGTGGAATATTTCGGGCTGACAATCCTTCAGAACAAATAGCGCAGTTTTCTCAGGACGATATCAATAAGAACTTAGTATTGTTCAAGCATCAAGGTAAAGAGTACGGGAAGATGGCGTTCTGGATATCCGATGGGCTGTTCGATGTCAACGGTAACCTGGAGATACAGGCGTCACCTCCGTTCATAAGGATGTATCCGACTAATGGATCGATTGTGGAGAATGGGAAAGCTGTCGTTATTACTTCTAGAGATATGCAGGTAAATTATTCTTCTTTCTATCCCGTCTTCTCTTTCTATCCTGTCTTCTCATTCCAAAACGTAAATATTTTTCTAAAACTACACATAACAAATAATGATGCATATTTTCTAACCAAATACCCGTTCAAGTTGACGTTATTTCAATGAGCTTGTTGAATCATAACAGGGTTTCCTTATATGAGGAATGGTTACCGAGCCAATCCTTAAGACGCAGATATATGCCAGTGACCTTGAGTGGTTAGCTAGCATGTTCTGTACTGAGCTTGCGCAACGCGTCGTACGTTCAGCCAGTAATAGTACTCGCCCATCAAGGAGCGCTGTCCCCAATTTGACGCATTACTAATTTATAATACACATAAAAAATGGTATTTTAAAAGAATGCGGATACTAATGGATCAATAATTAAATTATTTTTAAATTGGTGAAGGTTTCAGAAAAATACGCTTGGTAGATTTTGCGCCGTTCTCAGCTTTATATCCGCGTTAGACATAAATTTACAAATTAATTTCACTATGTAATATAAAAACTTTGAATTTGAATTAAACATAATCTAAAATATTCACATATTAAGTTATTGAGAAAACGCTCTAATTTATCTTCTTTTTTTTTTTCAAATCGTTAACCCTACTCGTTTAGACGTGATCTTCAGTATAAAATCATTAAAAGTCGGTTATAGTCCCCTTAACTCGAAGTCATAGATCTGACGATATTTTAGGCAGGTTGCCAAGACCAAACTTATATGTGAAGGATGCACATCTCATCAAGATTGCAATGAATTCTAACACCTTTTGAACCATCATTTTTCTTACCGTCAGGTCGACACCAATATGAACTGCTTAGAAGAGGACATTCGTTACGAAGTGAACTTGGAACCGAAACACGGAACTATAGAGGTTGGCGAAGGTCAGGGAGCGTACACGTTCACTCAACTGGATGTGGCAGCGGGCAGAGTGGCGTACAGGCACAGGGAACCCAAGACTCCTTCTGATCAATTCAGGTAGGATTTAACTCTTCTTCTCGTATCGATGACACATATTTACGCCCTTCTTCTTCTTAATCGTTACCTTCATTTCTGAAGGGCGTGCTTAATCTAAATTGTTGACCACTCGATGCACTACGCTCTTCCAAGTGATTCTGTCCTCAGCAGTCTTAATAGCCTTGGATACTGGTTGGCCAGTGAGCTTCTTTACAAGGTCAGACCACCGGGTAGGTGAGCGCCCGCGTGGTCTCTTCCCGTCGACCTGGCCAACTACCATCAGCTTCTCTAGGCTAGCGGACAGCCTTGTGGTTATTCCGATCTCCTCTATGATGGATATGTTGGTACGTCGTGCGGTCCACGGTATTCGCAGCAACCGTCTCCAACACCACATTTCAAAAGCGTCGATCTTCGCCCTTTCTCTCTGTTTTATCGTCCCGGACTCGGAGCCGTATAAGAAAATTGAGAAGACCAAAGTTCGCACCAGCCTCACTTTGGTTTTACGGGATATATTTCGGTCTTTCCATATCCTAGTGAGTTTAGTCATCGCTGCTTTGGACATTTGGATTCTCCTGGCTATCTCCTTTCCGCTGCCACCCTCGTTGTTCAGAAGAGAGCCAAGGTAAACAAACTGATCCACAAATTCTAGGTCCCTGAGTTCATTAGAGCGAGTTAGTGTACCAGGTCTGTCTACAACCAACACCTTGGTCTTTGCCTTTTAGGCCAACTAATTCACTCTCTTTCTCTACTCTAGAAAATAGTTCAGCCAGTTCTTGCTCGGACGCTGCAAAAAGTGTAGTGTCATCTGCGTATCTAAGGTTGCTAATTTTCCTGCCGCTAGCAGATATTCCACCTTCTCAACCCTCCAGCGCCCTAGGAGGACATAATATAGTGACCTTATTGGTGATGTTCTTCAGAAAGGTCAGGTGCGTAGTACTCGCAACCGGCGTGCGTGTATGACCAGATGTATGAACGTAAAGGATGCAAAAAGAGTGTGTAACAATCGTAGCAGGTCCTGGTGGCGTTCTGTAGTCTCTGCCTACCCCATGGGAAAAAGGCGCCAGTTCATGTATCTATACGTATATATATAAAGGAGAAGTCCACTCACTGACCACTCATCACGAAATCTCGGAAACTACTGGGCCGTGAGGTCTAAAATTTGGCACAAGCACTCTCTATGGGGTGCAGGCGCGCACTAAGAAAGGATTTTTATAAATTCGCACCTTAAGCGGTTGAAAACTGGTGTCAAAGTTTGTATGAAAGTCCTATGTTTTTAAAGTTAGAGACATGAATGTTGGCCTGATTGTTCCTTTCGACTTCTAAGTGCTCACTAAGAAAGGATTTTACGAAATTAGGCGCTTAAGGGTGAAAATAAGGGTTTTTAATGTTTGTATGAAAAATGTACCAAATCCAGTTAAGATCCAAATTGAATCTTACGGCAACGAGTTATTGCATACTTTACATTGAAATTAGAATTCGGAGGCTGATAAAGATCTAAATTGAATTTTACGACAATGCGTTAATGCATATTTTACATTGAAATAAGAATTTTTGGAAGTTTCTTGAGGTTTATATTTAGTTTTTTTTCTAGGTGGCCAGTGTGTTTCAGTGCAGGCGTGATAACGTTCTAAAGTTTTTATGCCAGTTCTAGGTGGCCAGTATTTTTTAGTATGCAGGCATCTGCTAAAAGATAATGAAATGAGGTTTTAATTGGTATTCAGGTAATTTGAACGTTGCATTTATAGCATTAAAGTCGAGAATGCAAAGGGTGCAAGCCGATCGTATCAAAAAACGAAGTCATGTATCAATCACAGAATACAAACCTAAGCGATACACGTTCAAGCTCTATTTACGGAAATTTCTGTTCTGCGATATTTTATTATCACTTACTACTAATTTGCTTTGAAATATTTTTCATCGTCGTTGTTTGGTTTTCGTTTTGGTTTGTTTCGCTTCCTAATTTTAAATTGGAGGATAATAATTGTGTTTTTACCTATTGCCGGGTTGGAATTTTGTTATTTCTGTTTCTTTGCGAATTACTTATTGTGTAAGTATTTCACACTGTGGTATTACTATAATAGTTTTTAGTAGATGTCAGCACCAATTGACGGGGTCCGAAAGAGCCAATGCCTGCCAGGGTTATGAGCCTGTCCGAAAGGGATATCGTGGCCCTGGCACAAACAGGCATTTGAAGGAACACGGGTGGGTTTTAGTCAGTAAAAGTCTGACACGCATCAAAATGACCTTCATTGAAATTTCCTGAGAATCAGATTATTTTTACTCCCTGTTGTGCGTCCCCAAAACCAGCAATAAAAATACCATCTTGATACACCTGGAACTCAAATGGGAATAGTTCTCCCGCTGTCATGAGTTCACAGGTGGTTCCGTAGGTGCCATTACAAGACATTTCAGCGACGTATTCACGCTTTGTACCATAAACAACTCCTCCTGACCGATCCTGGGTGAAAGGTTGGAATATTTCCCAGTTGTTAGACACGTGGCGCACAATGCTGTCTCGAATTTGAGAAGACAATGACATGGCCACGTTACTGTTCACCAAATAGGAGAGAGATGAAAATAAGCATGCGCCAGGGATATTTACTATTTGGCAAAGAATTTGCATGCCACAATTGTGGCGATAAGTCCCCTCTAGGAGGAGTGGCTAGAGAGGCGCCACGGCTTCCTCACCTTCCGCCTGACACACGTCCTCACCGGACACGGTTGTCTCGGGAGGTTCCTATTCAGAATAAAGCGGGAGGAAACGCCCGGGTGTCACCACTGTGTGGATCGCCCGGAGGACACGGTGGAGCATACGGTTGAGGTCTGCCCTGCTTGGGCGGAGCACCACCATGTCCTCACGGAGACGATCGGCGGCGGCGATCTCTCGCATCTGGCCCTGGTTCAGGCCATGGTTCGGAGCGAGAGTGCACGGGAGGCCGTCACCTCCTTCTGCAAAGCAGTAATGCATGCGAAGGAGGAGGCGGAACGCGTGAGGGTGAGGCAGGGTTCGCGCCCTCACGCCCTTAGTCACCGCAGGAGACGCCTCGGGCGTCGGGAATCGCAGGCCGATTCCCGGCCACCGTGGGCGCAGGCTTGCGGACGGTGAGCAATGGGTAGCTCGCCATCCGATAAGGACCAGGCCCGGGTCGACGGCGCGTTGTGTTCCACGCGCGCCTCAATGAGATGTCAGCACCAATTGACGGGGTCCGAAAGGGCTAATGCCTGCCAGAGTTACGAGTCTGTCCGAAAGGGATATCGTGGCCCTGGCACACAGGCATTTGAAGGAACACGGGTGGGTTTTAGTCAGTAAGAGTCTGACACGCCCTCCCCGCTCCGGCCAGAGCGGGAAAAGTTATTTGATAATTTAAGAACCAAAAAAAATGGCAAAAAAATCACGTATGTAGTATGGGAGCCCCCCTTAAATATTTGGTTTATTTTAATTTCATTATTTATTTTTAAAGTGAATATATAACTTAATATTCTGTGAATATTTCAAGCGTCTACCTGTTGCCGTTATCAATATCTAGCAAAAACGAGCAAAAAAATCACGTTTGTTGTATGGGAGCCCCCTTAAATATTTTTTTTATTCTGTTTTTTAGTATTAGTTGTTATACCGGCAACAGAAATACATCATCTGTGAAAATTTCAACTGTCTAACTATCACGGTTCATGAGATACAGCCTGGTGACAGACGGACAAACGGCGGAGCCTTAGTAATAGGGTTCCCGTTTTACCCTTTGGGTACGGAACTCTAAAAATATCTTTTGACCCCTCACGCCGGCAAAATTGAAGAATCACCGACCGTCACCGACTCAGCGGTAAATGTGCAGTTGAATTCACAATCCCAGTCCCAATTCACTGCTATTGATTTTGTCGAGAAGTCGCTTGCCTATAGTGAGCAAACGGAATGAGTCATTTTTTTTTAAGGATATTGCTAAACCGTTGCTTCATCTACTTATAGCAACTATAACATATTAATATAAATATTAATATGTTATAGTTTGTGAGGTTGTAGGGGGCTGAATCTACTGAACCGATTTTGAAAAATCTTTTACTCATTGAAAGCCACGTTATTATTTTGTGAGTGTCATAACATAAGGCCATAATTTAATCCGAAAAATGAAAAGACGGTAAAATGTTTACCGCCCAACGAAGTGGGCACGGGTCAGCTAGTATTGTATAAATAACGTAAAACCGGCCAAGTGCGTGTCGGAAAACGCACAATAAAGGGTTCCGAAGTTGGGATGAATTTATCCCAAGAACAAAATTAACATTGTAGTTGGAAAACATGATCCCCATACATTCCTACTGCAAATGTAAGTTTGTACGCACAATATTGAGTGATTTACCATGTTATTTTAAGATCACAGACTTCTTATAGGTTTTCCTGTAATCTATAAGTAAAGAACTATTTTCTGTATATTTATAAAAAATTTAGGCTCAGTAGTTTCAGAGGTAAGGGGGGTAATTTTTCATCTAGTTTCCTAACGGCCGAATACTGAAACGCCACTCAAATATTTAAGGGCTGCTTAAACGTTTGAGCAGCTCCTAAACTTTAATTTCGTATACCTAAACGTCTTTTTTGAGTATCATCTTAAATATAAGTGCTACTTAAAATAAGTAATGCTCAAACACCACTCAGTTTAAAAGTCGTATACAGGAACGTTACTCAACGTTATTTATCTGTCAAATCAACTGTCAAACTGCTTTGAGCAGCCCTTAGATCTGAGAGTAGTCGCGAGGTCCCTCAAATCAAGTTAAATCTATTGAAACTTTTCAAATAGTGATAAAAATATCTCTATCGTCCTTGTCTTCACTTTCGGATCACGCAAGGCCAACCGTTTTTGAGTTAAACGAGTAAATAAAGAAATATTATTTATCATAAAAAAATCAAGTCTACATTTGCTTTGGCTATATTTTTTTTAGGCCTCTGTTTGAGGTTTTCATAGAAGTGCCGCGGCCGGAGTTGTTGTCATGTCCTGCAGCCGCTCACAGCGACAGCATTATACAGTTGGCACACTCTATTCCAAGCCTCTCGCGTCTTCAAAATTATGTTGGCATCAGTTTCTTTATTTTCAATTATATTTTGATGTATCTGGAATATTTATTTATTTGTAATACTAATGTAACATATTATTTACAACATGAAACAGTTTGGAATTAAACTTGGGATCTGTGAAATGTTCAGCTGAGTATGTGTAAACGTGCATTATCTGGCCGTATTTATACTTGTAGGAATAAAAGTACTTGTAGGTACATAGACATAAATCGTGTATTTATTCTGAGCCTTTCAGATGGTAAGTGGTCACAAGTTCCCGTGGGTAAGTGCTTGATACAGACAACGGTTGTCCTGGCCACCCTTGGATATGTACGAGTATGTTATAGGCATGTATTGTCTAATAACAAACTATTACAATATGCACCGGCTCTTGCGGTTATATAAGTATAAAGTACTTACAGTATTTCATTGTTTATGTAGGTACTTACTACTTTATCAGTTCCAAGACCATATCTTTCTCAGCAGGTGTATAATTGCATCCACGTTTCTTCTTCTCCTCCATCGTGAATCAGTTAATAATAATCTTGTTAAATAATCGCGCGTAAAATGTCAAGTGTGACGTTCCAATCTAAGACAATCATGTCAAGGAATTTTCTTTTCTTATGACGTCCTCTTTTGATATTTATGTAAATATTATACATAATTTCCATCGTAATTCAAACCAAACTTACATTACGTTGTTATATTTCAACTGATTAATAATTATAGAAAATATTTGTTCAAAGAAGACTGCGTAAAAAGAATACGAGACGTAAAGTAAATTATTTTGTAACTGAGAACGTGCTGATAACAATTTTTGAGCAGGATGTTGCCATGATGTAAACATTTGAGGACTGCTTGGTTAATCATGGGGTCGAATTGCTTGAGTGGCGTTTGTGTATACCATTTAAATTTGAGGGATGCTTATATTTAACTAGCTTTTAGATGATTATGAGATTTGAGTGGCGTTTCAGTATTCGGGTGTTAGTAATTTAAAAAGTATGTATTTTAAAATTTATATAAAATCCTTAAAACAAGCCCTTTCATTTGATATGTCACACGGTAAAGTCACCAAAACTTTTTTTTTAGTTTTCTTATTTGCCCCCCAAAAGTGACCTCCATATTCAAAATTTATTTATTTACGTAACACGTCCGTGTTTGGGTCAGAGAAGTTCATATGTGTACCAAATGTCAACTTAATTGGTCCAGTAGATTCGGAGCAAATCAGCTGTGACTGACGGACAGACAGAGACACAAGTGATCCTATAAGGGTTCCATTTGTCCTTTTGACGTACGGAACCCTTAAAAGGGTTTTATATACATAATTATGTACGGTTTAAAACACTTATCTGTGGCAATCGTTATGGATACCCTTCATCGAAGGTAAGTACAAGGTTATCTCTCACAGAGCTCTAAATTAATAGGGGTCCCGTCCACCAACTGCTGTCTTTACTACTAGCGTGCTTACTTATTTTGTAAGACATTGTGGTCTTATCTAATGGTTAGATCAGTGTCAAGTAGTAATTTTGGTTAGACTCTAACCAAAGGTAATTAATAACTTAGGCAAGTATAGCACCAAATTTGCTTGCAGATGAGTGATTTTTAGGGTTCCGTACCTCAAAAGGAAAAAACGGAACCCCTATAGGATCACTCGTGTGTCTGTCTGTCTGTCACAGCCGATTTGCTCTGAATCTACTGGACCGATTAAGTTGAAATTTAGTACACATGGACTTCTGTGATCCAAACACGGACGTGTAACGTAAATACATGAATTTTGAACATGAGGGTCATTTTGGGGGACAAAATAGAAAATTTAAAAATAAAAGTTTTGCAATCTGTACCGTGCGACATATTAAATGAAAGGGCTTGTGGTAAGGATTTCAGATATTTTTTTTTATAATTTTAAAATTATTCACGAAAATAGATGAAAATTGACTTTGCTGCCCCGTATCTCCGAAACTAACGAGCCTGAAATTTTGAAAAAAATACAGAAAATTGTTCTTTATTTATAGATTACAGGAAAACCTATGAAAAGTCTATGATCTTAAAATAACATGGTAAATCTCTCAATATTGTGCGTACAAACTTACATTTGCAGTTGGAATGTATGAGGGACCATGTTTTTCAACTACATTAAGTTTGTTCTTAGGATAATGAATCCCCTACGGAACCCTTCATTGTGCGTGGTCCGACACGCATTTGGCCGGATTTTTTTCTTTTTTGGGTTTTTCCTTCAGGAATTTTTCTGTAGAGTTGCCTGGAGATTCGATTAGTTCCCAGTTGATGGCATTTACCCGTCAGGGATCCAATGCGTGATGTTCGGTTTAAATAAATATATTTCTGAAAAAGGAACATACATAGTTCACTTAAATATGAAAAACTAAACTAAAAATATTTTAAGTAATAAACATTTCAAACTATCCAGTAAGTACTTATAGTAATGATTTATGATGTTATGTTTTTTTTTCTAGATTCAAAGTGATGTGCATAGACACGTGGGGCGAGGGTGTGTACGTGATAAAGATATTCCCGTCCAGCTACTGGGAGCCGCTGCGGGTGACCACGAACTTGCCTCTGATTGTCGAAGAATCTACCAGTGTTAATGTTACTAAGGAGATCTTGGAGGTAAATATATTTGTTTGTTACTGGCGTATGCTTATTTCTTGTTAAGGAAAGTATTTCTTTATCTTTTCAATCCATGAGGCACATACGTATTCCTCTCTGGTGAAATATGTATGGTTTGTCTGTGTGGTGCCGGACGTTAAGAATAGCACTTCCCTATTTCTACCCGTGGGTGTCGTAGAATGCGACTAAGGGACTTACTAGAGAATGGACAGCAGCGTTCTCTATGCATTTTAACATCATACTGCGATCGCCAAGCCGCCTGCCAAGCGTGGCGATTATGGCAACGCGCCCCCCCTTTTTGGGCGAGGCCTATGTCCAGCAGTGGACGTCTTTCGGCTGCTATGATGATGAAATATGTATTTATGGTTTTCTATGGTATGCTAAATAATTCCAGATGGTGACATTTAACATAAATTGTCCTCTGTATGATTTAGCCCGGTATTCATAGTCGCTAATTGGGACTTGTTGATCATTCACGTTAATCGACAGATATAAATTTGTACCCTGACAGGAATATATAAGGTGTATCTATTCATACACGAAATCTTTTAAAGGGTCATTGTACTCATCATTATGAACAACTTTCACTATGGGACCAAAGTAGAAATCGTTAAAAAAATCCTCTTAAGAGATTTCGTGTATGAATATATACACCTTTTATAAGGGAAAAGTATGACAGATTAAAAACATTTCAAAATTCATGGTGGTATTTAATTGGTTTTTGGGTGACGTCTCTGAGTGGGGAAATTGGTTATTATGGGTTACCTGTATAAACGAATGTAGTAGTACCCAATTGATATGGCTTACCGATGTACCTGCGCAGAAGGTGAATTTTAAAAGTACGGGAAATGCTATTGACCAATCGGCACGCTCCACGCACCGCGGTTCTTTTTCCTGTACCGCTATTGGTCGGCAGCTGCCGCCATGTTAGTGCGCGCCGCGTGGCATGTTTGTCAGCCGCCATACTTCTGATCGAGTGCACGCTAGCAGCTCCTCCAGTGTATTATGAACCTTATAATAGTGACCTAAGGTTGATTGTAAGTTTTAAGCATTCTTTCGTTAAGCTTCGGGGCCATACTTTATTTTCTGTGCGAACGAACATTCACGACGCGCCTTATCAATTGGGTACCACTGTGAGCGATAATTGTAAATAAATAAGTATTTCGGCTACCGAGTGCATGCGTTCCTGACCCCATTTTCACCAGTTCCATTAGGAACTAATAAAGTTCAGATTCGTAAAACTAGTATTCTGTTGTATTCCTTTCACAGTTATTTTATTTACCTCTGATTTTGCATTACTGTGATCTTTATTGTTGTTGCTTTTACACTGATGTCAGATATAAAATAACTGTGGAAGGAATGTTTATAAATCACAGGTTTTAGGAAAACATTCTCTGATCGGAAGATGTGTAAAATTCATATAATTCTTATAAAGCTGTACGCGTACTGCACATAAATACCATTTAGAGGAACTACTAAATAGATTACTTGTTTACATCCAAATATATTTGCAAACTTTTTTCTCCTGTTCCACAGGTAATGCATCCCCAAATCGAGACATCAAACATAGTGTACCAAGTAACAGACGGGCCTTATCACGGCTGGCTCGAAATCACCACAACACCGGGAACCCTCGAACTTGAAAACTACAACGAAGAGCCAGTCCACATCAAAGTCTTCGACCAGTCCATCATTAACGCAAACCGGCTGGTTTACGTCCAGTCCGGGGTTAACCGAACGCGTGACAGAATACGAATGGACGTCACGAATGGGATAGTTTGGCTTCGGGACGTAGAACTAAACGTCGTCATCATCCCGGAACATTTCTACGTGTATGCTGCAAACCTGACTGTTGTCGAAGGTGAAGCTGTCAGCGTAAAGCCAGATTTGTTCAGAACTGTCACAGAGTATTATAGAGGAAAGGTCTTAGCGTATAAAGTGGTCGAGAAACCGAAGTATGGCAAGATTGTGATGACTGACCAGGAAGTCAATTTGTTACCGGTGCTGAAACTTAATTCTGGAAATATTCAGGTAGGTGTTATAAGCAGATAGCAAATCCTTCTTGCTCGGTAACGTTGGTATTGTGTCATATGCCCCGTTCCTGGGTTTCTCAGATAAAATTCCATTATATCTCGCTATTGATTTGACAAAGTTTCAATTCAAGCAAAATTTTTCCTCTACTGAGAGTTTGATATCACAATTTGTCATGATATCGACTTAATAGCACTATCGAATAAATACACTCCAGTTAATTTAACGATTCGCATATTAGACACCCTAGAGTCGTGCTGTAATAGGTATAATTAATTGTCTTAGTTATAAGCCAATACTACCTCAAATGGCTTAGCATGATCCTCCGTTATGTCGAAAATACTGCAGCATTCATTTTGAAATAAATATAATATGGTATAATGCACGCGTCGTGAGCACAGATTGACAGTAGTGGGGGCAAGCACGCGCATGTACACTTTCGGCCAAATTAATTCAGTACCGTTTTTTACTAAAAAATATTGATAGGTACCCAAATTCAAATCAGAAATTCTGAACCGTTGGCTTCTTTAACGATCTGCCATACAGTTGCTACTGAGGTGTTAGTCGCCTTCGCTGTGTTTATAAATTTCCAGCATACTTTTGTCAATACCTAACTCGTTGTTAACAGCGTTGTTCTTTATGAAACAGTACACTGAATACACCATTTGCCTTGCCTGTCTATTTAAAACTGTATTTTTTCTCCTCGGCATTTTGAAGAGTTCGAACCAAAAATAATAATAAAAAAACGAGTGTGTTAGACCACGCGACTGAAGTAAAACTTACAAATAGTAATACTAATTATACTTACTTACAACAATAGGCCTGCACTGTGTCTTAGATATACGAAACGCAACTGGCTATGAGAGAAAGGGAGAAAGAAAATGTGTGCTTGCACCTCTCTCTCTTGCCCCTACAGTAATATACGAAACGTAACTCTCTTCTCTATCTTCACTAACTTATTGCCGCTCGGCGCCCCCCTGGCTTCTTCATTCCGCCAAAGAGACCGACAAATTAACTACTGCGCAGGTGTCAGTTTGCCCGACTGCACGACGTCCGGCACGACTCGTGCCGGTTACTGTAAAGTTGAGGATTAATGTTAAGTACTATGTTTGACGAAAACATGATACCATAAAATTTTCTTGATAGAAATAAATCCAAAGTTACTTCCAAACCGAACAATAAACCGCTGGTTTAAAAAAAAAACTTCAAATTAGATAATGAAACTTTGCATATTAACTGAACTAACTATAAAGCAGGTTTTATGTTACTTTTATTTATTACCATTGTTTTCACCGTAAAAAGAAATAAACGAAACTATCGGTGCCTTGGAGTCTTCTCCCTGCCACCCTGTCTCGCTTGCTCGCGTGACCGCCAGCAGTACTGTGCGAGCGATATAAAGAGTGAGGTGGCACTGAGGTATTATAGACTCTTAAGGCTTGATACGCCAATGTTAGTGTTAGTAATGGTAAGTAGGTACTTATTTGATTCAGGGGAGACTCTTTAGTCTCCCCAGAGACGTGCCCTAACAGGTGTTGCACTAAGGGATTGGTCTATTAAGAGGTAACGGGATCCCCTTCATGTGCTGATGGTGATCACCGGGGTGGTTTTAGTGAGGTACGAATCCCACACTCCCTGGTCTTTTTCCCCAAAGTCCAGGTGCCTTTTGAAGGTTTCCCCCGAAAACATAAAAAAAAAATGTACTTATTTGATACCAATATACAATAGTGTAAACCTTCTATATATATTCCACAGTACATAAACGACGGCTCCGAAGAATCTTCAGACTCGTTCAAACTGGTGGCCATGACAGAGAGCAGTAAGGAGAGCGAACCGTTCTTTGTGCACATCAATATAGTGCCCGTGAACGACGAACCGCCCATCGTGGCCGCCAACACCGGGCTGTGCGTGTGGGAAGGAGGCACTTTTACCTTCACCACTAAAGAACTATGTAAGTACTTAATTATTGGTCATGTATGTAATCAGACCTCAAATAAATCTCATTTTGCCTCCCAAAAATACTAGTCCTAAAAATACTAAATAGCCAAGTAACTGCGACCAATTTGGATGTAGCGCTCGCGAGCTGTCGTGGCACCGCTCGCTTTGTTCGCTTGGCTCGCGCGCGGTTGGTTACAGTTCCAACCTAACCAGTTTGGTGGGCCTAGCTTAGTTGCAACCAACGGAGAAAGGTCCAGAAATATAAAAGGAGGGTCATTTATTAAAAAAGTTTACATCTTTAGAAGGCCAAAGAGGTTTTTAGAGGTTCATACATTTTTAAAGTTTACATTAGTAGAAGGTAAAACATAGTTGGGAAAAGGCTAGGCAGATGAGGATGACATCAGTAGAAGATAAATAAGTTTTTAGAAGATCAGTTAAATATTTCCCCTTCAATTGTTTTATCAGAAGAAAGCTTCTGGTAGTTTACGGATCTTTATCCCGGACCGTGGCCGTTTAGCTCTGGAAGTAGAGTGGGGGGAGCCCCACACTCTGTAGGAGCGTCGAAGTCGGCACAGCAAATACTCAATAGTTTATTGAATTCCGCAACGTGTTCAGTCCACGAGGCCGAAGCTGAGCTTTGCATTTGTGTGAGTGTACATAGATAGTGTAGGGGTGACGTCGGCCTAGAGCGCGACGTGTCCTCTGCTTGGTTTTGTAGTGGCATCAACATACATTCGAACTACGCGTCACACTGACGTCACGCAAAATCCTGCATCTCGCAAGCAGAGTTTACCGCGCGACTAGAATATATACAACGTGTCGACATCAAACGTCGGGCAGTTGCCCACCAGACACAACACCCGTCTGGTCGGAGGATCCTCCCTTTTCTATAGAGGATGAGTGAACTTTACACCCTGTTCCTCATACCTCTAAAGTTTAAACCGGTTTAAACCCAAATGCAAAGCTCAGCTTAGGCCTCGCGGACTGTACTTAGGTGGTAACGTAACATTTTATGAGATCATTATGGACCTCATAGAAATATTAAAATAGGAGAAGTAGAAAAGGGGCGTGTCTGTGTCCACGCGACATGATCGCAACGCTCATGTACAGTCATGAGCACTAATATGTAAACGCTTAGCAGAATTCAAAACCGATTTTCTCATGCAAAAACGATTGCAACTTTGAGAAAAGATCTATTTCATAATATTTTGGGTTCCAAAATACTATGTTCGTAGTAAAATAAAATTTCAATCAATATAGTTGGAGGAAATCTCTTTTAAAAGTTGCTGAGTGTATACATATTGGTGCTCGTGACTGTACCAGGCAAATGGTCATATCTGCAAACTAGTGCGCTTTCGACCGTGGTCGTGACAACATTATTATTATTATTTTATTTTTATTTATTTATTAACTACGGTTACAAAAGAAAACTTAACATAAGGACTTTGCCCCGCAAAACCGTTTTCACGGTTTGTCTGTGGGAACAGAACACAATTATACAATTTTTATTTATTAGTGTGGACACATTAATTTCTCTAAATAAGTTACTATCGATTATCTAATCTTATGAATTAATTCTTTTAAAATATCCCTAATCACTCATCCGCTCTTCCCCAACAATCTGCAAACCATTTTCCTAAGAACATCGTTTACAAATTCCTGAAAAAGAACTGCTTAACAAATAAATATGAATGTCGTGTTGTTCAGTGGTTTCTTGTAAAAAACGAAGTCAAACTAAAAACTTTATAAATCATGGAATCACATAAAATATTTATGTAAAAGTATTTAACTTTATTTGTCTTTAAAATCATGAAAAACATCAAATCGTAAAATAGTTCTTGGTTTTACTACGTCACTTTTGTTTTCAAATATCACAGCGACAGTACTATCTTTGCATGAAATACATTGCTTCTTAACCACTACCTAAATATGTCGCTTACTGACTGGACAATCAGTGTAAACATCACAAAATGATACTTTGTTTATGCCGACGCATCGCGTAGTACGCTGCTGTATCTTGGGACGAGTTAGTGATGTCCTTGTGCAGATCCACTAACGTAGGCTATCGACAAAAATGTCGATTGCCTAACGAATATATTGCTAATATGGTTTATTCTTCAATTTGTCAACCGCTGTAACCTGATTGGAAGACCCATAAGGAAATAATGTTTTTTACTCATTTTGAATTGCTCATATTGTTTATTTTTGTTGATTTACTTAATAATATATTTTTTTAGGTACATCATTGTTTATTTATATTATATTTGTATCAGCATATCATTTATTATTTATTTAGTTTTTAGGACGCCACAAAATTTTTAATACGACGATAAATGGAAGGATCGATAACTTTCCAATTTAGTCAATCACTAGCGTATATGTAAAATAAATGGCTGTTGCACAGCACAACGATAGCGTTTGATGTTTTCGTGTGAGTAAGTTGTACGGTGAGTAGTAAATGCACGCTGCGTTTGATGCGATAAGGTTTATAATTGATTGTGTAGTACGTTCTGATTTATTTCTTGCGAGTGTGTGCGCGACTTCGTATAGATTGCTTTTACTGAACTGCATGTGTAGTTGTGGCGAGTGGTAGGGACAAACTGGAGACACCGTGTTCCGATACATTTTGAACTACCGGGGCATATCTCCTTCTTTCTTGTATCTATGATGGACCCTGTCAGGAACAGCAAAATAGTAGGAAGAGGAAGCTTTGAAAACTTAACTTATCAATCTTCTGAACTAAAATCGAATGTTTTTTTAATAGGGTTTTTAAATATTCGCTTACATTTATACGTGGTAATAATTACACTCATATTTTATCTTAAAAATATTGGTTTATAGTGTAATAGTATTTTCTTTCGTGTAAAATATGCTTGTAACAGTCGCAAATTCAGGCACCTACAAAAGTCGTTTAAACCAACACATAAATAAGTGGGGATATCCAGACCGCTCATTATTTACATGCTCTAGAAATGTTTCGCCGATCCCAAATAATATATTTAAATATAGGGTTATGGGCAAGAGAGTTATGAAAAAGAAAGAAAGAAAAATGCGTTTATTAACATTACAGCAAGAAATACACCCGACCTAATCGAACCCACCCCACCCAACACAACCCCCCGCCACAACCTAGACCGTATTTAACCACCATAATCCTTAACTTCCAGACGTGAACGACATTGACACGCCTCCCGAGAACGTGACAGTCCGCGTAGTGGATATTGTGTCCGGGTACATCGCGCTACAAGGCAGTCTCGACACCGCCGTGCATCACTTCACGCAAGCAGACATCGACCACGCAAGAGTCGTGTTTGTACACAAAAGTAAGTCATATAGTGTATGTAGACATAGTGTCCGGGTACATCGCGCTACAAGGCAGCCTCGACACCGCCATGCATCACTTCATGCAAGCAGACATCGATAACGCAAGAGTCGTGAGGCATAGACTAGTTTTCTGACAAGTCTGATTATATATCTTACTCCCCACTGTAGGTCAAGAAAATTATATTATATATTTGAGGAGAAATTCGTTTAGAAAAAAAACCGGTCAAGAGCGAGTCGCACTCGCGCACCGAGGGTTCCGTACGTATATATGATGTTGATGATTTCTGAAAAACTGTGCTATTTAGAGACATCGTTTTATTTTTCCTGTAATCTTTACATAAACTTCTATCACATAGAATAATTTCAGATTTTTATCTATGCAAACTTCGGAGATAAGAGGAGGGGGGAACGGTATTTTTTTTTACATTTTTCATCAAAAGTCGGAAACTGCGATACCTAAAAAAAAAATAAAAAAATGTTTGAGAATGTACAAACAGCACTCTTTCATATGATACCCCACATGGCCTAGTAGCCCCACTTCAAATTTTTAAGACCCCCTTTCAGTCCCTTTTGCAAATAAGATATATTTTTTTAAATTCTTTCTTGTTTGCAAAGTAGTTGGACTAACGTCATCTAAAACTATTCTAAATTTCAAGTTGATAGCATTAGTAGTTCTCGAGATATTCAGGTGTGACAGACAGACAGACAGACAGACTTAGTCTCACCATAAGGGTTCCTTTTTAACATTTTGGTACGGAACCCTAAAAAGAGATACTTTGTCGTTTCGTCGCAAAATGATTGAATTAAGTCCAACGTCAAGCCTTACTAATCATATTATTTGTTACAGACGGTACTAAAGGCAAAATGATATTCAACGTCACGGATGGGTTACATGAACTCGCCAAAATCACGTTTCTAATAACCACCAAGTCTGTGTCCCTCAAACTGACAAGGAAACACAATTTACGAGTGTTCCCGCTCATGAGGGAGCCTCTGAACAACTACATGCTAATGTCCAAATGCTCCGACGCAACAAGAACAATAATATACAAGATAGACAGAGCTCCCACACTCGGGAGACTTATAATGCTGAACGGAGAAAGCCACCACAGATCAATAAAGCAGTTCACCCAACAAGATATAAACAACACAGTCGTGTTCTACGAACACACGCATCCCTTTTCAGATCTATACACAAACGATTCGTTCATATTCACAGTCGAAGCACCCCTCGCCAAACCGCTCACAGATCAAATCTTCAACATAGATATATCAGTGTCGTCCGGCGGACTCGCCAAATATGTCAATATACCCCCGATAAAAGTGCAGGAAGGAGAGAAAGTGCCTATTAAAGTTAATGTTAGTAATGTTATCACGTATTTAGAAACTCAGGCGGGGCTGAGACAGCCTCAGATTGAGGCGCAGTGGTCGCAGCCTTCTCACGGAGAACTAAAACCTTTCATGTCGTCGCTAACGCAGTCGCAAATCGAAAGCGGTGTCGTCAATTATGAACATGATGATTCGGATACTACACAAGATAAAATTGACATGGCGCTATACTTACTACCCGACTACGTTCTCTTATGTAATGTCAGTATATTAATACAGATAATCCCAGTCAATGATCAACCGTTCAGATTGTTAACAGACACGCCACAGATACAAGTAGTTCAAGGCGAAAACTATACTATCACCAAAAATGATCTGCTCACTGAAGACGCTGACACGGGTCCCGCAGGAATCCTGTACGATATAATCAGTGGTCCGACACAAGGCAGAATGGTGATGCTGGATAAAAATCAAACAATCGATGAGGCACATTCAATAAACAAGTTCACTCAGGACGACGTCAATAGCGGCAGAGTGATATACGAACATTCTGGGATGCTGCAGACAGCTACGTTCTATTTCAGAGTGGGGGACGGACAGTTCAAGCCGACGTACACAGTGTTCACAATAGATGTGATACCAGTCATTCTCAATGCTACGTCATTGCATCCTATTTACCTGCAACAGGGATCAAACGTAGCGGCTGTTGCCACAGACCAGATATACGTGGACACTAATGCTAGGACATCAAAAGTCCTCTATAACATCACTCGTCAACCTCTCCATGGGATGGTTTACGTCGGCAGGAACCCAGTTTCATACTTCACCCACAAAGACTTAATGGAAAGAGTGGTGATATACATGCAGAACGATATGACAACTGCAAACGATAGTTTCGACTTGATCGCTTACGTCCACAATAGTAACGCGACTAGGCCGTTCACTATCGAAGTTATTGTACAGCCGTTGATGACATTAGGTGATTTGCGGGTAGAAGTAGAAAAAGCTAGGATTTCATTGAATACTATGGATGCGAGTGGGTTAGCGAAACTTACAGCTAGCGATCCGGTGTATACCTTGTTGAGGAAGCCCCGATTTGGGACGCTAAAGAAGATTATTAGAAGTTCTGGGGAGAAGACCAGTGCTAGAGAACGAGAAGTAGCATATTTCACCCATGAGGATGTAAAAGCGGGTGTGATATACTTTGTGGCAAAGAAGAAAGTGAGTGAACTGAACGGCTACGAGGATAGTTTCAGGTTCCTATTGGCGGCGACCATTTTCCAACCAGCTGTGGGTGATGTGAAGATTTTTATAGGAAACAGACAGAAGAAGAATCTGCCGGGACCAAATGATCCTGAGAGTCATGAGGGTGTACTAGTGAGTATACATTCATTTATTCTAGTTGCCCTGTATGATGGCGCCTGTGACTGCTTACAAATTATAAAAATATTGCTTATCCATTCGATAAACAGCTCCAGCGGTAAAGCTTGAGTTTACTACGACAGCGGTGACCGCCATATTACGGCTGCCATGAAAATCACGGCACCGGGGTATCGACTTTATGGTATCAAAAACCGCTCTCTAAGGAACCACACCAACTTACTTTAATAAATAACGTTTAAGTGACGTCATTCTACGTTAAATTTCGGCCGCTATGTGGCGGCACCGCAGTTTTAGGAAACAATAGTTTAAGAATTACAGACAATGCAACCATGTAGTATGGAATGCTTCCTCACATTTAGCAGTCAACATATGAGCGTTTACACCTTACAGCATTTCATAAAAACTGTCAAGCCCTTGATTTCCAGTTATCTGTTAAATAAGACATTTCGAAAATGTTCTTTGCTTACTTTTTAGACCTTTGTATCCTGCTTATAAGTATGAAGTTTCATTATCATCGGTTCAGTCATTTCGAAAAACAAGGCTTGAAAGTTTGTATGAAATGCCATAAGGTGTAAACGCTTTTAACATACATTCATAAAAACATGCCAACGTCACTAGCCATCATACAGTGTCGCCATTGTAGAAATAAATGTCTATAAACTCGAAATCTTAACTGCACAGCGCTGGGCTAGCGTCACGCACACGTGACTGTATCGAATACACTTGCGCAACAACTTCACTGAGTTAACGTTACGAACAGTCGGTGACCGGAGATCTCAGTATCTGTCTCTCTATTTATCTGTTCTCCCATACCTATTAACAATGTAATTTGAAAACATGTAAAAGCCAATTATTTTTAAAAGGTAACCGTGGAGTTTCTTGCCGCCTCTTCTCCATAGGAAACGACCAATTGGAACCATGCACTTACTTTCTGACGTTTCATAAGTGCCCCTGTAGGTTTATCTGAAATAAAATATTTAGATTTGATTTTGATTTCAAGTAATTTTTTTTAATTTTTTTTAAACGTTTCCCCACAAGCAACATTAGTCTTTGTATGTTATAAGGGGCGAGACTATTACCATCAACCGGACACAATTCTTGAGGAAAACTCAATAACATTTTGCCCGACCTGGGAATAGAACCAAAGAACCTCATACTTGAAATCACGCTTTGTTTTTCCAAACTATAGTAATCCTGACGTGATCATTAGCCGTAAAATACACGTATCATCATCATCATTTCAGCCGAAACACGTCCACTGCTGGACATAGGCCTCCCCCTAAAAGGAGGGGGGGGGATTTGCCATAATCGACACGCTAGGCAGGCGGATTGGCGATCGCAGTATGGTTTTAAAAATGCATAGAGGACGCTGCTGCCCATTCTCTAGTAAGTCCCTTGCCTTTTACGACACCCACGGGAAGAAATGGGATGGTGCTATTCTTTAAGTCCGGCACCACACGGAACTTACGGAAAATCCACTCTCAGGTAGCAAACGGCGAAGCAGCATCATACTACATGATGATCCTCATGGCTCTATCGGGGACAGTCCTCGCAATCGTCGTGATCTTCGGCCTGCTGAAGTGCAGGCGGTATCTCATGCGCGACCAGAACGCGCTGGTCAAGATACACGGACAGAGCCAGGGCACGGTTGCACCGATACCGCTGCCGAGGCCGCCCGACCATCTCATGCCGTCGCCTTCGCAGGGCACGCCGCCTATCAAACGGTGAGTGTTAAAGTTATCAGTTTACAAGCCGTCTGCCCGATGTGATTTCCCACCAGCAACACCTCAGATGTCATAAGGGATGAGTTTCCAAAAAAAACCAGCCAAGTGCGAGTCGGACTCGCGCACGAAGGGTTCCGTACCATTATCTATAAAAAAGGCAAAAAAATCACGTTTGTATGAGAGCCCTTAAATATTTGTTTTATTTTAATTTTATTATTTATTTTTAAAGTGAATATATAACTAAAGATTCTGTGAATATTTCAACCGTCTACCTGTTGCCGTTATCAATATCGAGCAAAAAAACACATGTTTGAAGCCCCCTTAAATACTTATTTTATTCTGTTTTTTAGTATTTGGTGTTGGCATAAAAAAAGTTTTTGTGAAAACTGCCCATTTTCCTGCTGACTGTAATTTTTTTTTCAAAATCTGTGAATGCAGATCAAAATTTCTCAAAAAGTTGAGGACAGTCTCCTAAGACCGTTTTCCTGTAGCTACAACGGTTAAGGTAGCCCTTACTGCTCCATCTCGAAAATCCACCCTGTATGCAGGGTGGATTTTTGAGACGGGGCAGTAAGGGTAGGTAGTAGGTACCTTAACCGTTGTAGTTACATAAAAACGGTCTTAGATCGTCCTTCACAGATTTTGAAAAAAGTCAGCAAGAAAATGGACAATTTTCACACAAACCTTTTTTAGATGGCAATGTATCCCGTCTCGTTTTTGATGCGTAGTGCGCATGTGGCGTTATAGATACCGCCACAATAATTAATACTAACAATTTTCCTTTCGTTCCTCAGCTACGTATCGTCAGAGCAGTCAGTTCACACTGGTGCTAGCACGCCGCTGCCGTCAGCCGGCAGTGTAGCCTGCAAGGTAACGCCGCTCGCCGATGCGGCGTTGCCAGACCTCAACGCGAGGTATCCGTACGGGACTGATGATCATACTGATGTGAGTTTTACTTGTTTATTTATATCTGACAAGGTTTTGCCCGCAGCTTCACCCGCGTGGGTTTCGGAAATTATCCCTTATGAACGTACAGTCGCCAGCACATCAAACTACCACAAACTGTAAAATTTCTCATTCGATTTTGAACTTACCGGCAACAGATTAAGGTTTAAAATCATTTGGAGAAATTTGACAGTTTGCCAAACCAACCTGAAGTGCTGAATAATGTACTATCGGGATAAAAAAGTATCATAGAACAGAATACTCTTTATTATGTACACCATAAAAGTTACAGATATAAATGTATCACAGAATGTAAAACGCGCGAAATAAAAAAAAAAAATGAATGAATGGGAAATGTGTGTGTGTGGTGTGTAATGTATCATATGTCACAGGTCAATCCAGGTCTTAGTGTACCGGTGTGGCAAAGGAGATCATTCACCGTCCATAAATTTTTGGGCCAAATATGAAATAAAAACGAAAGGGGGCAAAAGAAAAAGGGGGATCACTTCGTTGTCCGTCCGTCAGTCTGTCCATCTGTCTGTCTGTCAAAACACTTTTTTCTCAGATACACGAGGAGATATCAAGTTGAAAATAATATCAAATACGAAGGTCTACGATCCCTTCGAGCTTAAAAAAATCAAGCTTCTAAGTCAACGCAATAAAAAATACGGTCATTTATGCGACATATTTTGAATCAAAACCTATGGGGTACTTCCGGTTGACCTAGAATCATGAAATTTGGCGAGAAGCAAGGACTTGTGCTGTGAACAACAAAATGAAAAAGTTCTAAAATCGTTCATTTGTAGTTTTATCACACAAAAATCAATTGTTTTTGCGTTTACAAACTGACATTTGCAGTTGGACAATTAGGTATGTAAAGTATTTTTCAGGTATGTTTTTCATATTTTTATTTTAATGATAAGAGTATTTGAAACACATAATTTCACCTTTTTGTTTTTACAAGCTGTAGTTATTTTTATATATTTTTTAAACTATTGTTCGTACTGACGTCTCTAGTAGCTAAATAGCTTAGGATCTTTGCCACGTTTAACACTTATTTAAAACCAAAATTCAGTGAAGTCAAACTGTCAAATTTGACAATTAATTTGTTTACATTTCATACTTTCGCGATTTCCGTACTTTAGTTTAAAGTTATGGCACATTAATAAAATGAATGGATTCAAAGACTACTTCTGCTAAGTTCTTCATACCGTCAAGTATAAACACCACAACAAATAGCCGACACAAATTTATTGTTAGTAAACGAAACCTTAAAAAGGAAATGGTGCGAGGAAGTAAATGTTTAGTACAAGTCTGGCGGCGACTGTTTTATTGTGAAGGTCATTTTAACGTAAGTTAAGTTTTCCTGAGGTGATACATCGATGTGATTCGACTTGTACGAGGGCTGCACTAAAAGTATCGGGAATGGAATATTTCCACTGTTCCTGTCATATTAAAATCTTTTTAATTGAAAACTCCTTGGGTTTAAAAATCGAATACCATTTATTTATTTTTAAAAAGATTCTCGGTCTTGTCACAAGGTTTTGTCAAACTTGTTTAGTCGTTGAGAAAATGGAATTGACTCGAGAAAATTCAAGAGCGATGATTTATTATGACTTTCGAAGTGGTTTAACACAAAAACAGTGTGTTGACCGGATGATTTCTGCATTTGGTGATGAAGCCCCATCCAAAACCACAATTTATCGCTGGTTTGCTGAATTTCAACGTGGACGTGTCAAGCTCAGTGATGATCCCCGTCAAGGTCGTCCAAAAACTGCAGTCACCCAAGAAAACGTTGATGCTGTGCGTAAGCTGATTGAGGAAGATCGACATGTGACATACCGCGAAATTCAGGCAACTTTAGACATTGGCATGAGTCAAATACAAATAATCTTGCATGAACAATTAGGTGTAAAAAAATTGTTTTCCCGATGGATACCGCATTCGCTCTGTGAAGAGCAAAAAGCGGCTCGCGTTACTTGGTGCGTCAGAACTCTCGAAAGATTCCACGCAGGATCCTCAAATGCTGTATACAACATTGTATCAGGTGACGAATCCTGGATATACGCGTACGAACCCGAAACAAAAAACCAGTCACGAGTTTGGGTGTTCGAAAATGAGTTAAAGCCAACAAAAATTGTTCGTTCACGGAGTGTTGCAAAAAAAATGGTGGCCACGTTTGTCTCCAAAACCGGCCATGTTACGACTATTCCTCTTGAGGGACAAAGAACGGTTAATGCAGAATGGTATGCTAGCATTTGTTTGCCACAGGTCGTTTCTGAACTCCGTAAAGAGAACTGCAACCGCCGCATCATCCTCCATCACGACAATGCGAGATCTCACACCGCGCACAGAACAAAAGAGTTTTTAGAGCAAGAAAACATAGAATTATTAGACCATCCGCCGTACAGCCCCGACCTAAGCCCTAATGATTTCTATACTTTCCCTAAAATAAAGAATAGATTGCGTGGACAGAGATTTTCATCACCTGAAGAAGCTGTGGACGCCTACAAAACGGCCATTTTGGAGACCCCAACTTCCGAATGGAATGGTTGCTTCAATGATTGGTTCCATCGTATGGAAAAATGTGTCATATTTCGCGGAGAATACTTCGAAAAGCAATAAATACATTTTTAAATAGTAATGTTGTGTCACTTCCTTGATTCCCGAAATTTTCAGTGCCGCCCTCGTACTGTCCGCCGCTGGTGAAAAACTACACTATTTACATAATTACATATCTGAATAGAATAATAATAAGTGCTTCATGTAAATTTGACGTTGGAATGACACTTGACACATAAAGAACAACTTAATTACAAGAGGCACTGAAAGTTTCCATTTCAGGCTGCTTCGTGACGTCATTTAGAGGTCAAATAAAAGTCAAGTGATTTTAGGTATTTTTGTGAAAATTAATACGAACTTATCAGATTATCGATCTTAGCAGTGGGTCATGTCTAGTGTGGGTGTAGCGAGTCATAGCAAATAAAAATGTATATTCGGTTAATGTTTATATGGGTCTATGCCACCCGAAATAAAGTGTTTTATTATTATTATTATAATTTTAATACCTATTAATAGAAAAATAAGTCTCAGAAGCTTAAAATCTCGAAATGGTTTTGGAATCGGCATAGGTTAATTTTTACTTTACATACCGAATTGACGAACGGGAATTGGAGAACAAGTTAAGAATAGAAAGTTAAGTTTGTTCTTGTTTATTGGTTACTGGTTTTGGGTCTATACAGTAGTTTATATTCACGGAAAAACAGTGAAATAAAATAAATACGTTTTCAGTAGGTACAGACGCCAGCAGACCCGAAACTGTCAAATTTTTCCAATCAACCTTGAACCGTATGCTCTAACGATAAAGTTGAAAATCTTTTAAAGAAATTTGACAGATTATAGTAGCTTGATGTGCTGGCGTCTGTACATAAAAAATGGGTGTAAAAAGACGCTTTTTTAACGAAATCGTCATTGTAATTAGAGTGGATGGCATCTTTGCATACCAAGTGTCTCCGTGTCTCGGAAAGCACGATAATCCGTTGGTCCCGGCTGTCATACGTGGATCTATGATAGTCGTAACGGGTCGTCAGTAGCCCGAAAGTCTGACAACCAGTCTTACCAAGGCCGGGGTATCGTGTTACCCAGTAACTGGGTTGTAGAGGTCAGATAGGCAGTCGCTCCATTTAAAATACTTGTATTCGTCAGCACCAGCTTAGACTGGATGCCGCACTTAACATAGATAGTTGGGAAAAGGCAGGCAGATGATGATGTCGGGCATTGTTAGGCTCGGCGCAAACGGGCCACCGACCACAGCCACTGGTGGCCAGCGACAGCGACTTAACAAAATTTTTCATATATTTTGTATAGACGCGCCGCACACGTGTAGCCGGTGGCGCCCACACGCTACAGCAGTGTCGGCGACTCGCCACTTGTGGTCGCTACGGGCCACACAAGACGCCGACACCCGCCACTGTCGCAGTACTCCACCCCCCGCGCAGTTAAAGTCTGACACTCCCTCCCGCTCCGCCCAGAGCGGGAGAAGTTATTTGATAATTTCCCACCCAAAAAAATAAAAAAGAACTGTGCAGCAGAGAGCGGGTTATAAAATGCGGCGGCTTCCGAACACCGGTGCTGTCGCTCGCTTCTGCCACTGTTACAAATGTGGCGGTAGCGCGCGACAGCCACCGGTGGCTGTGGTCGGTGGCCCGTTTGCGCCGAGCCTAATTTTTACGACGTTTATAAATCTCGGCGCAGGAGCGGTCATCCCGTGCGAGTTGGCAACAACGCATTTCTAGAGGGTTTTCGTAATTATTTTATGAAATTTAAATCAAAGTACAATTTTTTTTCAACCTAGTACTAGATCGTTGGTATTTTTAAGTATGTATGCTTTTTTTGACAGTTATTTTTCATACATTTTACTTTGTGTCAAGTATTTTCTATTTGCGGTATTACGATTTACTAGAGTAAATGTTAAAAATAATTACAAAATACATCGATCTAGGCTGAAAAAAAAATGCCCTTTGATTTAAATTAAATGAAATAATCAAGAAAACCCTATAGAAATGCGACCTTGCCAGTTCGCGGAATGAACGCTCTAAGACCGAGATTTATAAACGTTACTTAGCACGTACTGGCTAAGCGTTATTCCTGTCACTGGCGCACAACCGTCAAACTATAAGTTGTAGTTATAGAAACAAGTATGTTTAAGTGAAAGCACGAGCTGAGTAACGTCTATAACGTAACGATGCATACTCCAGATGCGTCAATTAATGTGTCGGTTACCTTCAATAATAACGAAACAATCAGTACGGGTCATTGCAGGCCGAAGACTGGAGTAGCTACGAGGCCAGCGAGTCGGCGTATCCAGTGCGAGCGGCCGGCGTTGCGCCCGCGAACCCCATGCTCAGGCGCAACCAGTACTGGGTCTGACCCAAGGATACCTGTACACTGCCGAGGGCGCCCAGGCCAGGTCAGTTTTAACATAGTTATTACTTAGGATACCACCTAAAACATTCTGTTATTATTCATCATTTCAGCCGAAAGACGTCCACTGCTGGACATAGGCCTCCCCTAATAAAGTTGGTTGGCGATCGCAGTATGGCGTTAAAATGCATAGAGAACGCTGCTGCCCATTCTCTAGTAAGTCCCTTAGTCGCTTTTTACGACACCCACGGGAAGAAATGGGAAGGTGCTATTATTACCGTGTCATATATTAAATTGTACAAGCATCTTTTGGCGAAGAAAATCGTATCTTACGTCACCATCTTGCTTTATAAATACAATTAAAAAAAAAAAACAAGATATTTGGCATCCATGAAGGTACTTATAGATAAAAGTGGAAGCAACACTAAATATATAAATAGTAATTTAAATAAACCTTTTTTACAGTCCGTTCAACCGATTTTGACTTCTATTGCGTTGGTGGCATGACAAATAGCAGCTGTAATAAACACTTGGTATTGTAACAACGTTTTTGCTTATAATGCCATCCTTGCCTGTCTGCCTACGGAATAGAAGTCAAAATCGGCCGTAAAAAAGGTTTATTTAAATTTGTAATCTTATTTCAAATGGAGTATATAATATATGTGAAGACGACTGTGGGCGGCCTCTCTCTTTCTGAATACATACATAAGATAAAGAAAATGTAATGTGTCAGGTTCGTGAGCGGGCGCTGTCAGTTGGGACGGGTCATCTCTTAGCCGCCACGGCTTATTTTTAATTATTTGAGTTATGAATTGTTTTTTTTTTTGTGTTTTTATTATTTTTATCACGGACGCTTCTGACGTTTTGCATCGTTCTCACATGTATAATTTCAATATAAATGATGTAACCAATACTTTGTATCCATATTTTAATTTAAAAATTTCTTGCCCGTTCTTCTCCATAGGAACCTACTATTTGGAATGGGCAACTGGCTTCATATTTGTAACTGACCGACTTCTTGACAATTCAAAAGTGCCTGTAAATGGTTTAATTGAAGTAAATGCTTTGAGTTTGAAAACACATATCACTGTCTCTTTCTTATGTATGTATTCAGAATGAGAGAGTCCGACCACAGTCGTCTTCACTGAGGTATTTAGAGTGTTGGCTCCATTTTTATCTATAAGCTTCTTTTTTTTTCTTTTTTTTTTTTTTTCTTCTGGCTTCGCACGGTTTGTGCATTTAGCCAATGTCACGTTTTAGTTCTTGTTATTGATGAAATGAATTATAAATGCATGATGATGATATCCCCGCCCACTCCCCTTGAGTTTCAGTAAAGATGATTTCTTTACAGAGACCTCACGCGGACTTCTTGAGAGAACTTGAAGTGAAGTTGCACTGTTTTGTTTCATTTGCCTACACTAATGCACGTTCACAAACACTTAATGGTTAATAATCCACCATTATTACACATTAATATTCGGCTAAACACAAATTTTGGAAAATTAAACAAACTGCTGAACATGACGCTTCACTTTCCCGCCAAGAAGTCCTATAAGCTTCTTGTTGGCATCTGATCTTTTGTCGCTGGAATGAAATTTACAGGAGGGCGTTGTTGCTAAGCATTTGTGAAAATGTTACTGACAACGAAATGAAATGTGTGTCAAAACACAAGTTTTGACACACATTTCGGCCTCTCGTACCGTTGTACCTATATGCTCGCTCCGGCTCAAGCATTATTGAAGTTTCCATGTGTCAAGTGATTACTAGTCTCTAGCAGGGACCGTACAACCCCGGTTAAGAGTTAAGCCTTTCGAAGAGGTAACCCATTCAATGGGTTACCTTTATCATGCTGTAACCCATTGAAAGTGTTTTGTACTAGAAACCCATTGAAAGGGTTACATGATAACCCATTGAATGGGTTTTATACTTGAAACCCAGTGAAAGGGTTACATGATAACCCATTTCAAAGGGTTCTTTACCTATTTGAAACCCAGTAACATGAAAAAATCATAATATTATGTTATTTCGATATCCGCCCAGCACGCGTAGCATGAGCAATTCTATCTCTATTCTACCCAGGGACCATTATGGTTACCATTATGGTTACCATTATGGTTACCATTTTAGAAAAACCCTATCAAAACCCTTTCGTTGGAAAGGGTTTTTTTTTCGATAGGGTTTTTCTAAGCAGTTAATCAAAACCCCATACGGTGTGGGTAATTTTGAATGGCTTAAAGTAAGCCGTTCAAAAGGCTTACCCACACCGTATGGGTTTTTATTGAAAACCCGTTCAATGGGTTACCAAAATTTAATTTAAGCCGTTTATAAGGGTTACCCTTATCGTCTGGGTTTTTGTTTAACCACTTAGAAAGACCTTATCGAAAACCCTTTCAATGGGTAACTAAAATGGTCCCTGGTGTCTAGTTAGATTACTTCTAGGCAAGCGTGCACTGCAGCAGCAGTGAGCAGTGTGATTTAGCAGTAGTAGTGATTTATTTACGAGTAGTGAGCAGTGGGGCCTAGTGGTAACGACTGCGACTTACGAGTCGTAGGTTCGAACCGTCAGGGTTCAGGTGCTTTACTTTGTTTAAATTATTTCATCACCACTGCGCTCATAACGGTGAAGGAATACATCGTCAGGAAACCGGTATGTCCTAGAACCAAAAATTTGAAGACATGTGATATCTACCAACCCGCTCTGAGCCCGCGTGGTGGATTACGGCCCACTCCCTGTCACAGGCAATCGTCGACCGCATCTTCACTTCATCATGTCAGCCGAAAGACTGACATGATGAAGTGAAGTGACATGATGAAGTGACACCACTGTTAGACATAGGCCTCCCCCAAACTGGGGGGGTTTGCCATAATCGCCACACTTGGAAGGTGGGTTGGAGATCACAGTAGGTGATAAAATGCATAGAGAACGCTGCTGCCCATTCTCCAGTAAGTCCCTTACGGCCGAACCCAATAACCTAAATATCACCAGTTTCGGCCTACTGGAGATAGAAAAATATATCTATCGATGGTTTTAACGTCCCAATAATCTATGAGACATTATGGAATCTTACCGGCCCACACTATCTACTGATGGGAGGGTGTATCGCCTACAACAGATAGCTATTTGTATGAAAATGCCAAAGTATGCGTCCCAATATACGATTTGTTTGACAGGACAGTACTACAGATGGCAGATTTGGCTATTCCCCGAATTGCAGGGATAAACGTAAAGTAGCCAAGCTAAAATGAACTCTTTAGTACTTGCAATAATGATCATAGATGTTTTTTTAATTTAAAGTATGAAATAAAAAATAACAGAAATTTAACCCCCCCCTCCCCCCTTAGTGACCCCCCCCGCGCAAGCACCATGCCAACATGAATTTAAGTTAAAAAAAAAAATGCGCTAAGGTAACTCGCGAAATTCAAATTTTATTACGTTTTTTGCAGTTTGCAAGTCAGTAACAGGTTGTATTTTGATTCGCGGCCATAACATATATGGCTCTACAGAATTATATCTTAAATTCCAGTAACTTATTTAGAAGTAAGAAACAAAGAAGTTTTGTAATAAGACTAATTACACATGTTGTTTTTTAAAGTGATGTTGGTTGTAATGGAACGCACGGGAGGGCGAAGTAGAGAAACCTACTTATTGTTTTCGTTAGATAGATAGCCTTTATCAATGATTGTGAGACGCCATCCTAATAATAATTATACTGTCTATCATCAATAGCGATCTGTCTTTCACTGAAAAGAAGTTATTGGGTTCGGCCGATAGTCGCAAACGACCAGAGGTCCACATTAGCCCTGGATCGCCTTGCCCAGCAGCGGGATGATACAGCCTAACAGTAACACTAACGACAATATTGCTAATCTGTACCACCATTTTTTTTTCTCATTTCAAAACGACGACTTGTAACATCACATCGTTTGTCCACAGTAACGGTGACAGCACACGATAAAACCGTGACGCTGAACCGCCGCCTGCGCCGCGTCGGCGTCGACTTAGTTCCTACGCCTTTTCTACTGAGCAACTTCAACGGGAAATACGAAAGTTGCGAGATTACCCTTTAAGCAATCACAACACCAATACAACACAACGCTCTAAATATGTGAATACACAGTTCGGAATTTGAACGGAACGGAAATGTCGTATGTATTTAGAATTGTAATGTTTTTGAGCTAAATTTCTGTTTTTTTATTGATATACGGTCAGATATAAATTACGTTAATTTGCTAATTGGACGAGCCTTCTCTGAGGCATAAAAAGAATTAGTCGTTTGTGCCATTTGTGTAATTTGCCCAACGATCAAGTTCTGTTCGGTATACGAAAAAGTCAATTAGCTCAATATTTTGCATGTTTTCTTACCGACTACTGTTTTAGCTCAAAAACTAAACTTCGAGAATCTGCGACTTGTACACTAACGAATAACAATTTATAATGATTTTTGATTGAATTAGCACGTCTTGATGTCGCTTTTGCTACCTTAATATTTTATCGAAACATTGTAACTGATCGAAAATTCGCATTGGTCTGGGAACGGGGCACTGGGTCTTAGAATTAATTATGTGGTTAGATTTATAAATAATTTTTTTGATGAGTTTTACGAAACGTAGCATACAAAACGATCGTAGAAGAAGCAGCAGAATTTGCCTTCTCAAAGTATAACCTAGGTTTTAAGCTGGGTTAATTATTTTTTTTGAGTATTAGTTTAGAGATTATTGGCGGATTTCAGAACTAACTTGTAATGACACATAATTTACGGCAAATGTGTTATATCACGTAAGTATTTTATTAACGGCATCGACCCAAAGAAAAGTGTAAGCAAACCAGACATTTCCAGAAAAAAGTATCTAAGCCAAATCTTCTTGAATTCGATTCGATACGGTTGTCACCAATTTAGATATTAATATAAATTAAAAAACCCAACGTAAGCACTTAAAGTAATTGTTATCGAAGTGGTGGTTCGGTATTTGCCTCTCAAACATGGCCATTGTTGGTACCGCAGTGCAGTGGCGACGCGTAAATAGAGTTATTTGTCAAAATTACGTTGTAGACTGTTTTAACGCTTCAAAGTATAATATCCCGAACCAAAACATATTTTTTTCCGTATTCTCAAACTGCAAGTGTTAAAGAGAAAAAAATATCTGAAAACTTCAATTAGCGTTAGCTAGCGCCTAAAGTAAACTATGCCAAAGTCGGATCTCGCTTGATATCTTAGGGCCTGTGCACACCACGTTTTGTGAACGCGCCGTTGACGCGCGTTTTAGAAACGACGGCGCGCTTTTATCCTACAGAATAGACTGACTTGCGTGCGTATCGCGTCTGTATCGCTACAAACGCGCGTCGAGGGCGCGTTTAAAAAACTTGGTGTGCATAGGCCCATAATTCGTTTTCAATTTACATAATAATGTGATCCTATTATTCTAAAATCGTGAATCTATAGAATAGAAGCAGGAGTAAGTTGTAGGTAAGATACCAAATATTTATTTAATGAAACTCGTTACAATATTTTAATAAAGTTGAGTAGTATCATATGTATGCAAGGCCTTGTAACTTTCAAAAATAGATAGGTCTAATAGAAAACAACGATAAATACTCGCAAATAAATTCCGTACAAGTAACTGACTGTGTATTCAACTGTTTGTTATGTTTGTACATAATGTTGCAAACTTTTTGTACTATTTAAAGAAGAAATCTCAAGGACTAGGACATTGTTACAAAAGTATTGTAACAGTTTTAGAGGAAACCTTGCGTATTCCCTAAACCAAACACCAAAAGTTAAGTATAATGTAGATAACTTGTGAATTTGTATTAAGAACTGATTACTTTAACATCATTTACATTACATGTGCCTCATAACATCGACTTAAGCTGACCACCTGGTAAACTGCAATGTATATTCTAAACAGTTATAGTAAGGATCATATTTTATTGCACCACATACTCATATATTACATGACGTTAGATCTGAATGAGGACTGAGATGTGGTGTTAAAAATATGCCTAATTGAGAGGAATGAAAAGCTGCAGTTTCTAAAGCAGCTTGAATGAACAGGGACCGTAGTATGACGTGTTAAAGGCATCATTGGTTGTGAAAGAGATAGTGCTTTTCGTCCTGTGTAGCTCGCATCTCTCTCACTCTAGGACAAATATGACTTTAACACGTCAGTTTTTAGTCCCCAGGACTTTTTTGGAATTACCCTCCAGGTGGCCACATTTTCCTCACCCTGTATAACCTACTACATTTATTTTATATGTACCGTTACATACCTACACGTTTGCGTGCCAAGAAGCATTTTATTATTATACATAACTTAAAATAAGCATCATTTATCATTTGTTAGTAAAATATTAATTTTATTAATATAGAATCTATTAGAAATATTAACATTTTACTTTAAGGATTCCTAATTAATATATAAGTTTATACTGTTACTACGGATTTCTAACTGATGTTATAAGGTATTATAATTTAATATAGTAAGCTGTGCCAATATAGAAGACGTTTTTTGTACTTAAATGATGTATATCAACCTCATGCCTTTACATATTAAGATAATCTCCATTTATTGTTGTCTTTGATATTTTAAATAACTTTGTTCAACGGCTAAGATATTCACTGATACTCCAGTGATCCTGATAAGCTTTTCATCCATTGAACTGACAGATCAATGCGATTTCTGGTACAGGTAAAATATTTTAAACTAGATTTGATTAGCATGAGAATCACGCATGATATCTCTGCTTGAAAATGGTACACCCTTTGGATCCTACAATGTAGAACAATAATACGAAAAACATAACCAGTAGACCTCGTTTAGTACGTTATATAAAAGAGTGAAGTCGCATCACATATCGATGTCTATAGATTGAAAAGCTGTTTCATGTCGTGCCAAAGTAACCCTTGAGTACAAGGAATTGAAGATTAGCACATAGTTTAGTACAGTTTGCAGAATATTACAATAGCACATAGTAATAGTTGGTTGCTCTGTACATTAAAGTGCCTAGTTTAGAACAATATGACCTATTTATAAAGTATTTGATTAAAGGACTCTCAAAGCTGTATTTGGCCATTGAAATGATTTCGGTTATTCTCGGCTAATACCAGCCAAGCCCCGCCGAATAAAAACGATCGAGCAATTACCCAATGACTGATAAATTTACAATATTATGTATATGTCTACTTATAGTAATGTTATACTGAAAGTGTGTCTATATTTTTGTAACGGATCGAACTTTCTGTACTATGAAATTAAGAAACTGTTTAAACGAAAATTGTAGGTGGTTTAAAGACTAATTCCTCTACCATTGAATCTACGGGCTACGGCTGGTAAACATAGCAATTGAGCACCCTCATACATCACCTTAGGCCTTTGTAACGTAACCAAACTAGTTCCATAGTTGTGTATGCGGGCGCGCGATACGATACAGAAGGTGGGTACAAATATATTATGTCAAACGTAACATGACATAATAAAGTACGTTGAAACGAACGAATGTTTGATTCAAAGTATTTTACATTTCATTTCAAGTTTTACATGTTTACCCACTATAAGAATTGCAATAAATGTTGTCATTTGCTGAATATAGCCACTTTGAGAGATCTAAGCCTAGCATTCATAATTTCAGTTATAAGCATTTGTGCAACCACATAGAAATATTGTACCATTTATTTTATTCAACCTATGTAACCTACGAATAAATAATAAGTATTTATTACGTAACGTAAATGTCGTTCCTTATAATTATTAGTGCCAAATTTAGCTCAACTGTATCGTATGAAGACCTTTTGTGTTGTAAGCATTAAAACTATAGGTAAAATACTGGACAATATAAAAATATTAATATTGAATTAATACATTTTATACCTACACTGCAAAATCATTCATTTTTAGACTTTTCCCAATAATAGAAAGATTTTGATTGTTAGTGAATCGAAGACACTTTCCTGTTGCCCTGTATGCAACTTTATAATATGTGGTATTGTATGTACTAATGAAGTAATTAATATAATGCTCACAATAGTGTCACAAAAAACATTTATAATTTTTTTTTATACCCAAATACGGGCAGTGTAGTATAAACTAAAAAAAGTACCTACCTGGCTATACAAGGAGTGACTATGGTATCAAGTTGAGGACATGGCTAGCGAAGGATACGTTCAGCCAAGGACAAGGAACTACTACTTTGTATAAAAGTGTAACTAGGCGTACCATACGCCCGGAGCGTAAAATAGCGTAATATGGAATGAGTTGTATTCGGAGCGGGAATTTCGCTAATATTCGAAGTAGTTTTTCCTATTCTAACATACAGCATGGTTATCGTGTACGGTCGGTCGAATGGTCGAATAAATATGTCTATATTAGCTCATAAACAGTATTATGATGCTTTTTAATAACATTTTATAAAACAGTTTTTATTTAAATTGTACACATTTGAAAGTAACGTAACGAAAACGATTCTAAAACATGTAACATAACGTAACGTAAATGGTTTATAGAACTCCGTGATACAAAGTTTCTAGATTTACATTCAGGCAGTGCTAAGAAAAAAACAAAGCCTTCTGTGTTTAGGCGTAGGGTTCACTTGTTTGTAAGAGGTGGTTGCAGTCTAATATTGATCAATTAGGTCAGAGATTAGTGACTTCATCACTTTATACGTGCCATATTATTATATAAATTTTAAAATTGCATTTTCTATGTGTTTGTTAGGTACGTGACGATGTGGAAGTCATGTGTATTAATTTCTACCAACTAGGTAGTTAATGGATTTTTTAATAAACGATTTAATAAACTACAACGTATTTTTATTAAAACAACGTAACAACGTTTTTATTAAAATGTTTAATATTAGGCATGGCGTTAAAAAAATAATTCTTCAATGTTTTTTTCTGTCTCTTTCTCTGTTAATTTGTACAAAATGATCTTAACATTAAAAAATTTTATTCGTGGCTCGTATCACGTATAGAGCTACAAATTACTTAAAAATATAAAACAATCAGTCTAATTTCTAATGTTAACAAGATCAATCTACTTCAAGTTTCCTAAAGTTGCCGGTGAGTCCTCTCATGGCGTCGCCGACCGCGTCTGCGCCTGCGCAGGTGTTCGCGCCAGCTTTCAGCGCGGATATAGCGCCCTCTCGCGCCGCTTCGCTGTACATCTCGAGCCGAACCGCCATCTTGTCGTTTAGAAGAAGAATGTCGCGTTTGCTGGCAAGCTCTTCTTTCCAGAGACCTAGAAAATTACGTTAATTAATTAGTTTTGTTAGAAGCCTTGTTGATATCAGAGAATACAACAGAGATCTAAATTGGATGGATAAAACGAAAACCTAAATAAGATACATAGCAGGCAAACGCTTATTTGTCCCTGTCCCCAGTCCAAGTATTCTGGCGAGCTGAGTTACGCCGAGAAAGGCCTGTTCTGTAAAAATATCACCGTGAAACTTAGTAGAAGTGAGCTCTCATTCCACCTGGGGGCCTAAAATGGACGCTTTGGTAGAATCTTATTTATGGTCTGCGTACAATTCATACATCCCACAATTCATCTGTTTGACGGCTGCTATTTGACATTAGACTTCAATAAAGCAATTACTCGTATTATTCATAATTTGTGGACCACTTTACGAAACTCCATACAAAACTGTCAAACAGATGACTTGCGGGTTATGAATTGTACGCAATTCATGCTATGATTCTGCCAAAGCGTCCATTTTAGGCCTCCAGATGCTAGGGATTGTTACTTCACCAAGTTAAAGTTTTCAAGATGATTGTTACGGAATTGGTGGGATGTTGCGCTGTTGTTGTTTAAATGTGCTATTAATGGTCTGTGTACCTAAGCTTTTTTTTAATACGGTATAGCGCATACTCACTAATCATTTCCTTCATAGGCATGGTGCCTCCATACTCCTTGGGCAGAAGACTCTTATCAATCTCGACGTCTTCCAGAGCACTGTAGAGTTTGACTCTCTTTTTGATCTTCTCTGAGATGAGAGCCATGCCGAAGTCCAACGCGAACTTGACCGTCGGGTGAACGTTGACGCCATAGATCTCTTTGTGTCTCATAGGGAGAGTGCGCTGTGAACAACGTAAGGTAATAATATTAAAAAAATGTATCTACGAAAGAATGGCTGTCCTTCGCGTGCTTTGAAATGACCAATGCAACCTGCCGAAGTGCCGACTACCCGACGAATACGACTGCCTATCTTTCCGGGACCAATGGCCTAACGTGTTTTCCGAGGAATGGTGTGATCTGTGTTTGTAAAAATGTCACTCATCCACGGACCGGCCTCAGTAAGCGTAGCTTAACCTAATCAATGGACCCGTTGCTGACTGTAATTACTGCTCCACGAAGGTAAAATAGTAGGTACCTAGTGCTATTCATTAGAAGTGACTCGTCTCTCGGGGCAGCTCTCTGTTTTTTGCCACTTTGACCTCTGGTCTGAGCTAAAAGGTCTATCTATACAGGGTGTTAAAGTAACTGCGTGCCATAGCTTAGAGGTAGGTTCAGTATCGATAAAGGAACCCAGGAAAACTAAAAACTTAATTCAAAATAATAAAATAAAAATGAAACATAAAAAATTTGCTAGATCAACCTAATTTAGTATACCTACTTCTACTAAATTAAAATAGCAATCGTTTCGAATTAAAATGATTTTATTTGACGGTCCTAAGCCCGTTAAAGTACGAAGAGACTTATTTTTATTTATTTTTTATGTATAACTAGCTGCGCCCCGCGGTTTCACCCGCGTAAGTCTCGATCCCGTGGGAAAGCCACCCTTAACACTTAGGGGTATAAAAAAAGATAGTAGCCGATTCTCTGACCTACTGAATATACATACAAAATTTCGTCAAAATCGGTCAAGCCGTTTCGGAGGAGTATGGTAACTAACATTGTGACACAAGAATTTTATATACGAGTATAAGAAGATTATTCTTTTGATTTTCTTTTTTTTCCTGTGTTCCTTTTCGATACCAACCTACCAGTAAGCTATGGCACTCAGTAACACCCTTTATACTGAAACAAAGCAGAGCTTTGTTTCAGTATAAAGTATAAGAAAAGTATAAGTATATTTACTGATACTATAACTTAACACCAAACAAGCGGCAACAGCCTAATGGCTAACACTGCCCATTGCTCTATTGATGAATATCCATGAGAATATTTTGATTACTCAGAGTAAGCCAAGTATACATTACAGTCACTAGGTAGATAGAATACCTTTTATTATTAAAAAAAAAACGGATACAGGAACGCATGCAACATTACACGAACACACCTTACATGACTACACACACTCCCACACACACCCCATACCACTCACACAGCCATCACACCTTTACACACATACTCACACATTCATATTCATAATTAAATCAGGTCATAAACCGACGTATTACAAAACAAGATTTATATATATTTTTTTTTTTGTAAAAACGTTTCTCTACACTAGGAATTTCTTCTGTATCGTGGGTGCGTTTACAAACATTTAAACTCACATACACAAACACCTTGACTCGGAACAACTAGGTACTTGTAGGTCATGCAAATATTTGTTCCGTGCGGGAATCGAACCCGCGACACGCAGCGCAGCAGACCACTGCGCCAACCGTGCCGTCAAATGGTTCCATAGTGGCTCCATGGTGTAAATCTGGGTCTGAAGATAAACCTTGTTTTGTAATAAGACGGAATGGGTTTATTTAGGCACATAAATAAAGGTTTCTTTTGTACACGAAGTTACAGTAGAACACTGACTTTTAGGTCACAGGGTTCCCCTAGTTTAGGAGGCAGGGTTTTTCACAAATTGTACAGTCTTTTCCCAAAATCAATTGTACCTATTGAAATGTTTTGGAATTGTATACAAAGCTATACAATTAACTTATTTTTAGGGTTCCGTACCAAAATGGTAAAAAGGAACCCTTATGGTGAAACACTAAGTCTGTCTGTCTGTCTGTCTGTCTGTCACACCGGGATATCTCAAGAACTACTAATGCTATCAACTTGAAATTTAGAATGGTTTTAGATCACGTTTGCCCAACTATTTTGCAAACAAGAAAGAAATTAAAAAAAATAAACCTTGTTTGCAAAACAACTGAAAGAGGGTCTTAAAAATTTGAAGTGAGGCTACTAGGGCATGTGGGGTATCACATGAAAGATCGCCGTTTGCACATTCTCAAACATTTATTTTTTAGGCAGAATAAGTAGTTTCTGACTTATGATGAAAAATGTAAAAAAAAATACCGTTCCCCCCCTTATCTCCGAAGTTTTCATAGATAAAAATCTGAAATTATTCTATGTGATAGAAGTTAATGTAAAGATTACAGGAAAAATAAAACGATGCCTCTAAATAGCACAGTTTTTCAGAAATCATCAACATCATATATACGTACGGAACCCTCGGTGCGTGAGTCCGACTCGCTCTTGACCGGTTTTTGTTTTTTATTGTACCTACACCATAAATACACATTATTCATTGGGGAACGGTTTACGCCACAATAGCATGATTTCGAAAATACATGTCCGTAACATCATCAAACTATCAATACGTTAAGAGCAAAGTCGTTTTTGAATCTTCTAATTATGCTCGGAACAGTGGTGGCCCAGTGGTAACGGCCCCGACTTACGAGTACGAGTTGTGGGTCGTAGGGTCGTACCCAGGCAGGCGCTTAACTTTGTGTACATAATTTCTTCACCTCTGCTCTCAAAACGGTGAAGGAAAACATCGTAAGCAAACCGGCATGTCCTAGAACCAAGAAATCGAAGACATGTGATATCTACCAACCCGCATTGGGCCCGCGTGGTAGATTACAGCCCACACCCTTTCGAAGAGAGGAGGCCTGTGTCCCAGCAGTGGGAACATCATACTCTGATTATGATTTATGCTCGGGACTGTAGGTACCTATCGTACTCATGTGCAACCCACATTATTGGCCAAAAATCTTTAAAACAACTACCTCTCCATTCTTAACGATCCTGACGGCTTCCTTAGGTGTGAACAGAGTAAGATGCGGGAAGCTGACCCCGCTGCCGTCTGCGTAGTGCACCACTCCTCGAACCTGGTTCTCTTCATCTTCCAGAAGTGTCTCGTAGCAGGTGGCCATGATGCGGCACATGTCCTGGTTTGTGTACTTGTAGGGGTCGAACACACCTGCGCGGGGTTGAGGGAATTACCTTTAGTGGTCGATATGGTGAGTCACAGCCAGTTCTTGCAAGAACGTCCTTGACCTAGGCCCCCTTGCACTACAAACCACTAAATGCGGTTAGCGCTAAACGTATTTAAAACATCGTGCTGTTTCTGTCAATCGTTTAAAAATGAGAAAGACAGAACGTATCTAATGATGTGTGGTAAAAGTGGGCCCAATGCTAATCCAAACAAAATCAAACGGTTTTGTGATAGGTTGCGCAGAGGTCAAGGACAATTTTCAAACTCAACTGAGAAAAGAAGGTGAGGTCCATTGTTCTCGTCAAACTAAAAGTCATTTGATGAATGTGCAAATACGTTAATGAAGTGTGAAGTGTCAAGGCTCAACATTGTGCTTAAAGTTTAAAAGCAATAAATAGTTATTACGACATCAACATAAAGCTGTACGGCGTTAAGATTAATGTGGCAACACGATCTGTCTGGCCACTATCATTCACCGATCACTGGTTAAAACGCTATAATTGGAACAAAACCCACGCATCATGACAAGTTTATTGAGTAAGGCCCTCAGAATGTACGGCCGACGAATGATGCAGTTATGTAAGTGAATATTAGTTAAATAATGTTCTATGGCGAGGCAAGCAGCCAGCCTAACCCGGCCCGTGTAGGAAACGTTATGACTTTTTACTTAATTAACACTATAAATAATTCAATAAGTTACATAAGAAAAATCCCGGTTAGGTCAGTTTTCGAAACACCTTTAATTTAAGGCGACGATAACCGACTTTTAATGATTTTGTTTTGAAGATCACGTCTAAACGAGGAGTGTTAACGATTTGAAAAAAAATATGTTAAATTAGAACATTTTCTCAATAACTTAATATGTAAATATTTTAGATTATGTTTATATTACAAAGTGAAATTAATTTGTTAAGTTATGCCTAACGCGGATAAAAAACTGAGAATGGCGCAAAATCTACCAAAGGTATTTTTCTGAAACCATCACCAATTTAAAGACAATTTAATAATTGATCTTTTAGTATACGCGTTTTATTAAATTACCTTTTGTTTTGTGTTTAATAAATTAATAATGCTTGAAATTGGGGACAGAGCTCCTTGATGGGCGAGTCCTATTATTGAGTGAACGTACGACGCGTTGCGTGAGCTCAGTACAGAACACGCAAGCTAACCACTCAAGGTCACTGGCATATATCTGCGTCTTAAATATATGTTAACGAGCTTATAAACAAAAGCTAACAAGCACTAAAGAAGCAAGAAATGTACTAGTTTTTACCGCAACCAATAAATATAAAATACACTCTTAATTGGGAAATAAAATAAAAATAATATATAAAATGAATACTACTTGATATCGTTGGTGATTATCATAAGGTTGTATATCTACCAGGCCTGTAAATGACCACGCGACGACCGAGCTTGTCCTTGAACGGACTCACAAATATGTATCTGGAAAAGAAAGAAAATATTGAATCAGTAACAACATAACATGATGCCTGTATCTATTCTCTGAAGGGATAGGCAAAGGTACACCTATATTTCACCAGTTAGGTATGTTTTAGTCCCATGTATTAGTTACCGAGCCTGTTACAGCCGCATGCCTGGTATAAAATTAAACCCAGATTCCAGACTGTGCTGTTGTGAAATTCCTGATTGAAGAACCCAAGAAACAGAGACCGGAGAGAGATCAGACGCAAAGTCCATAGTTTTGCATGCTCAAGGCAGATGCGGTGCCGCTACGGCGCGGCGCGGCGGCGACGCGGCGCCTGAGCGGTGCCGCTGCGGCGTCCTACATACAATTATCCATAGTATGCCACACACGGTGCGTTCCGCCGTCGCACTGCATCAACACCGGACTTGAACGCACGTCGTCGTAACATTTTTGTGTTACGACGACGTGCGGCGGACTGTACAAAAGTTGAAGGCTGCCTTACTTACCCCAACTCGAGTAGTTCCATCATTTTGGGCAGCTTATAGTCCAGCTGGTTGAAGGCGATGCCCCAGGACTGGCGTAGCAGAATGTACCGCTCGATAGCTTCCTGTGCCATCGGTACGCTGAACTTCTTCACGCGTAGAAAGCGGAGTAGGAAGTTGGAATCTAAAAGAAGTTTTTTAAAAGATTAGCTAGTACATTAAGTACTCAGGTAAAGCCTTCATCATCATTAATGATTGCTTTGTTCCATTCACTGCTGATTATAGGGATCCTCCCTTTTGCGCAGTTAAGGTCAGGTAGAGTCTTACATAGGAACTAGGTATTCTTATATTTGTATCTCCGTTTTTATATCAGGCATTCCATTTCCAATCCTACTCCTGAGTAGTGCGTAGAAGTGGTTTAGAGAATTTCAGTGCAAGATAAACCCCGCATCCTAACCAAAATGATCGTTCGCGCGAATACGCCATCTTCGCGTTTATGTCACTGTTTGTTCGCAAAACTGGAAACCGCCCTGTGTCAGTGCGACCACGCACGGGTCGCTGTACAAAATTAACGCCAAAGTCCCGCGATGATCGGTTTGGTTAGGACTTTTTTTTGGATAGGAAATTATCAAATAACTTCTCCCGCTCTGGGCGGAGCGCGAGGATGTGTCAGACTCGTAACTCGTATTTATTTGTCTCAGCGTTTTAGTTTTTTCTGAAAGATTTTTTTTGCTGGCGTTTATGCGTCTGCGTGTGTATCCAGGCCAGATGCCGATAGCTAAGTCGTTACTATATCCCTATATAACAGAACGACAAGTTGCTGAAATATTCTTCTAATCGATTTCTGAAGGAAGCTTACCCATTCTTATGGCTGAGAACTTGGGGTTCTGCTCCATCCAGCTCCGCAGTGCTGTGAGGGCTTGTGACCTGGCATTGTCGGTCTCCCGCAGTTCATCCTCTGCTACCTTCTGGGTATCAGCAGAGAGCGGGCACTGGTACTCATCAGTTTCGGTCAGGAAACGTTTTTCGGTTCTTCTGGACATGATTGAAGATCTGTAAAGAAAGGAAGAGGCTTTTGAAATAAAAACATCGATCGTAGATGGATGGTCTAGGGGTCGCAAACTTGCAATCGCTACAGCTGAGCTTGAATTCTGGGATCGAATCCCAGGTCGGGACAAGTATTATGGGGTATTTCCATCAGGAATTTCTTATAGTAGCAGCCCGAATCCGACGGTCTGACTGCCCCGGTTGATGGCAATAGACTCGCCCCCTATTGCAATGGGACTTATAGGATCATAACTGGTGAAATATGGGTGAACTATAGCCACTTATATGAGCCCCGCGCGCGCGCGTCCCCCGTTTTAATTGACCATTAACTATTTTTTATCGCTTTTTTATGGCTCGCCGGGCGGCGACCCACTTATAAACGTTTCGTAAACAAAAAAATTCTATGAAGCGTGACGATTTTTCCGTTGAGTGCATAGTTAAGGCTATACAATTCAAGTTGTTTCGTAACTTAAATGACTGAAGTGTTTTTTTAATGTTTGTTTAATGGGAACTACAGATCCCAGCAGCATTTTACTTGTAGCTTCTACTGTACAACTCGGAATTCATGTGGTGTACATATCCACTTTCGATTGAAATATTATATCAATCGGAAGTGGCTATGTATACCACTACCTAACCAAAATTCATCCAAAGGTTGTCTGTAAAAGATCGCTTTCAGCGATAAGACCGCCCATTGTGTCACCTTATGTAAAACATTTATATCTGTAACTTTTATGGTGTACATAATAAAGAGTATTCTATTCTATTCTATTCCTAACCCTTCGGGGGTTACAGGTGTGATGTTGTGAGTAAATATCGATGGAAATATTAGCTGTCCTAGGGATGGGTCGTTGACGGTTTTTCCGTTAACGAAACGTCAACGTTGATTTACATTCGTCAACTAGTCGATCAACTATGTAGTTAAATTCGTCAACGAGTTAACTTGCATCGTAAACAGAGTTCATTCATTGAATTGTTTTTATTCGACGCTGGGACGTTCAACGAGTCTCTATATCTACTGACCTGATGTAATGTTATTAGAGAAACAATTTGATTCAATGTATGTGTTGGAATTACCGTAAGCGGTTGATTGATGGTTTTACGTAGATTCCTACTCTTGCCGGCAAATTGTCACAAACAGTCAATAAAAAAAATTAAGAAAGCAGACTTCCACTTAGGGTTCGTAAACGTATACAAACCAACTATACTCCATTTGAAATAGTATTATTAATAGTATTACGGACTTTCAACCGATTTTGACTTCTATTCCGTAGACATATGGATGTCATTAAAAGCAAAAACGTGGTTACAATACCAACTGTTTACCTATTACAGCTGCTATTTGTCATGCCACCAACGCAATGGAAGTCAAAATCAATTGAACGGACTGTAAAAAAGGTTTATTTAAATGTCGTGTCTTGTTTCAAATGGAGTATAGTATGAACCATTTCACAATATCGTCATACTTTTCTAAAAAAATATTTCAAAAATCAACTCTTGTACCTATACGTTACTTAGAGTTCAAATCCTGTGACATGACCATCGCTCGCAATCTATGATGTCAATTTAACGTAAGTTTTTTTTAATTTACACAGTTCGCTGTTTGCGTTCTCGCATTGTCAAATCAGTAAACGAGTTAAATTCATAAACGTAGAACGTTGTCGAATTCATCGAGTTAAATTCATAATAGTCCCGCGTCGTTGACGAATTCAACTAGTTGATTCATAAACAGTTAACGTTAATTCGTTGACTGGAGATCAACGGTTGATTCAACTAGTTCGTTGATTCAACGCCCATCGCTAGCAGGTTGTCAGTGGCTCAGCTCGAACAGATTAGGGAAAAATACCACCACCATAGCACCACCTAAGTACACATTATGGTAAACCAATTAAGATATGACTCCTGAGGTATTCCTAGTTTAGGAGTCAGGGTTTCAACTTTTGTGTGCCTTAAAGGGACAATAACCGACTTTTAATGATTTTATACTGAAGATCACGTCTAAACGAGTAGTGTTATTGATTTGAAAAAAATATATGTTAAATTAGAGCATTTTTTCAATAACTTGATATGTGACTATTTTAGATTATGTTTCTATTACATAGTGAAATTAATTCGTAAATTTATGTCTAACGCGGATAAAAAACTGAGAATGCCGCAAAATCTACAGAGCGTATTTTTTTGAAACCTTCACCAATTTAAAGATAATTTAATTATTGATCTTTTAGTATACGCGTTTTATTAAAATACCTTTTGTTTTGTGTATAATAAATTATCAATGCGTCAAATTGGGGACAGCGCTTCTTGATGGGCGAGTCCTATTACTGGCTGAACGTACGACGCGTTGCGTGATCTCAGTACAGAACACGCAAGCTAACCACTTAAGGTCACTGGCAAATATCCGCGTCTTAAATGTGAACTTTAGCTAGATTTAAGCATATAGGTAAGGACCTGTATCAATAAAGTATTATATTATTATTATATTGAGTATTGAGTGAATCATTAAATAAGTAAGTATTATTGTGTCTTCACATCGAAGATCAATAGAGGGAAAATATTCCTGAATCGTTATGTTGGAAGGTCAAGGTGCAGAGGTCTAGGTTGCAGAGTCGGTTTAAGGTTTTCAAAATTCGTAATCATTGTTCCCCCACTTAACCATTTTTAATAAGTAGGTACTGTTTTTAATACTTCTATGGGTAGGTTCCTATCAAGGTTAGAACCTATCAAGGTTGTATTGTTGTCATAGTGCCTCTAGGTACTTAGGTGCCAACCATATTAGTGTTGGTCTGTAGTGCTACTCAAACATTGATAATGTAACTTGAAAGGAAAAGTTACGCTGGATACTCAGTGACGAGTTGACGATGTTACCTTCCAACAAAGATCAGTGAGGTTTTCCTTCTTCAATTGTTAAGATTCATTGAAAGGCGTGTGAAATTTCCACAGGAAATATCCTTGTGAAATAAAAGGTTATATTGAAACTAAACGATATTAGTTAGAACAAAAAGATTCACTTTGTTTTCATTGGTAATTCACCATATTATCTAGTAACCAGCCCGGAAAAGCTGCAGGTAATTCTCAAGACTTAAAATAATGGGTTGAGGACTTATTTGTCCAGATAATGTTGTTGCTGGGTGGAAAGGAATTAGTGATGTTAATTGATGCTATTTCGCATAAATTTCATGAGCATGCGAATTCTGAGTCTTACCGCCAGTTGCACGTAAGTCCATTAAAGAAGAAGCTCAAAATTCACCCACGTCCTACAGTAAAGATAAGTATTACAAAAAATTATAAAAATGAGTAAGTATAAAAAAAAACAAAAACCGGACTGCGTAAAAAGTGAACTTAAAAATATTTATAATATACTTACCTAAATTAATACTATAAACAATCTCATGCAGTCGGAGGCTATAGGTTAAATTTAAGAAGATGCCTCCGGCTGCATGAGACTGTTTATAGTAGGTACCTATTAATTTAGGTATATAAATCTTGTTTCCATCTTTTTTATTTAAGTTCACTTTTTACGCAGTCGGGTTTTGATTTTTTTTATTAACTTTTTTTTAAGTTCACTTTTTATGGAGTCGGGTTTTATATTATTTAATTAACTTTTTTATTTTATAGTTTTAGTTAGGATCATAAGACGGTAAATTAGTTTATATATTTACTTATAATCGGGGGATAACGACCTCTTACTCACTCACTCCAAAAGTTCGGGATATTTTTTTTATCATTTCTCATTTAAATTACTTTAAAGACACACAAACATTCAATAAGCATAAAACCATAAAACATACAAAAAAACATACACGCTATGTTGTTAAACATATAATAAGTATCATCATTTCAGCCGAAAGACGTCCACTGCTGGACATAAGCCTCCCCTAAAGGTTTGCCATAATCGCCACGCTTGGCAGGCGGGTTGGCGATCGCAGCATGGTGTTAAAATGCATAAAGGCTTCTACAAACCAGCGCGACTTGTCGCGTGACGCGACACGGCACAAAGGCCCCGCGCGTCGCGGGACGAGCGGTGCCTTTGTGTCGCGTCGCGTCGCGCGACAAGTCGCCCCGGTATGTAGAAGCCTTAAAGAACGCTGCTGCCCATTCTCTAGTAAGTCTCTTAGTCGCCTTTTAAGACACCTGCGGAAAGAAACGGGATGGTGCTATTCTTTACGTCCGGCACCAAACAGACATAAGACATAATAAGTATATATTTTTGTAATCACCTTTTAAAACCCTTCATTTTGATACCCCACTCGATAGGATTGGGAGATATTTTTTTTTCGAAAACACACTTTTTGGCGCCAAAAATCCGCCATTTTGATTTTTAATCATTTTAATATACCCTATGACACTCGCACATTATAGACAAATCTAACGACATAATCATTTATCAAAATCAGTTCAGCAGTTTAGTAGTTACGAGGGAACATAGGGACAGACATACATACATACAGTTCAAACACATAACTCTCTTTTTTTGGCTTCGCCATTTATTAAGTAAAAAGAGTAGTAACAACTCTATACTTCCAAGTCTATTGTCCGGCCTGCACCAAGTGCAAAGGGCTACTGATTGAAATCCGACGACTGACGAAACACGAAGTTTGCCGAGAGACATTGAGAAAACAGAAGCACTGTAAACCTACCATACGATATCCATAGCAGGTTAAATTATTATGCTTTACTAAAGTCAATATTTTAAAAGCGGTTTATGACATTCTGATTTGCCTTCACCTTGGACCCGTTTATTAAATAATTTTAGCATGCATTTGACTTACCTATTCTGAGTATTCTGTATTTGAACTTCATATTAAAACTGACTATAACCAATACTGTAAGACTGTAAAGGCTTCTACAGACCGGCGCGACTCGCGACGCGACACAAAGGCACCGTGCACCGCTCGTCGCGCGACACGCGGAGCGTTGGTGTCGCGCCGGTTTGTAGAAGTCTTAACACCCAAATAAAAACATATCTTATCTAACAGACATTTTAAATAGGTACCTACACAAATAGCATTAAATAAGGCAAAGAAAACAATACAACACTAAAATACCTTACTCTAAAGAACACTGCTAGAGTACAGAGCACATTTTCTGATAAATCAACCTATCCTTGGAAGTACCGTCGTTTCTCAAGACAATTGCAAAACTTTCGCATCCTCGTGTAGCAACTGCAAGAGCAACTATCGAGTGATCGTTTAGTCTCCTACTTAGGTACCTACCTAGGTACCTTGTTCTCGGTTAAGCAATCGACTTATAAACTTTCGTGAGTGTTGTAATCCGATCGTGATAGGGAAATATGGTGTTCAATTTTTGAAGTGAATGAATGGAGGTCAATGAAGTTCGTTGGGTGCTTCAAGATTTCAAAAGCTCTTTCTTGTGTTCGGTTTGGTTTCATTAAAATCTAGTCAATGGGTTTTTTTTGTTTTAGCGGTACCTACCTACCTGGTTCTGGAGGATTCACAAATTCACTCCAAAATAAACTTACCTACCTGTGTCGTTCAATTAAATGAACGTTGTTGTTAAAACGGTGTACCTACCTACCGAATAGGAACAGTAGGGACACGTAATTGTTGTCCTAAAAAACAGTTATGAATATTACCAATGTAAGAACTTTTGTAACCATATTTATAAGCAAATAAATCTTTGACTTTGACTTTATGTACCTACTTAGTAATTACATTACCTAACACAAAAAAAATCGTATTATATGAGTTCACGCTCACGGTCATCGTGCCCATATCATGCTTGATGATCTATTGTTGTGTTTGCTTAATCTTCGATCTATAGAGAGAGGTATGTGATAAAGTAGGTAAGATAAAAAATTACCTCTGAAACTTCATAAAATGATAGAGCACAATTATTATTCCATCGTACCTAAAGATGTCTTCCTTTCTCTATTAATTCAGACTTTTCTACAGACAGATTAACAGACAGACCATTGCCGCCGACTCCATACTGGGAGTGCCTTAGCCCCCCCAATGATATTATCAGCAGGGCTGAGCCCCCGAATATTTTATAGGAATACCTAGATACTTATGAAAATACTGGTGCACGTACAAATGTCTATTAAATCGGCATCCCTGGACAGATCTATTGCGTCACTAACTAAGTGATGCCCCTTAATCGTTATTATTAACATGCAGAGCCACTAAATCACTTCATTTACTTTTTTCTTCTTTACACTTCAGCCTAGCCTAGTCATTTTACTGTGAGTAAAAGTAGTCAAATCATCAATATCTCAGATCAAGAACTATCTGATCTGTTGCAATGGTTTAACAATGTAGCAACAGCCCAACGTAGTGCACCATCATTTTGTTAATCTAAGTAATTGTATGGTGTTACATAAGCTGCGTCAATGTAATTAGGGTAGAACTGTGTCCGTGCTATGTCTTGTGAAACCACCAGAGTAAGCACGTGGCTTGATACTTGATACTCGCCATATTGTAATTTAAAATATAATGACGATGTAATATGTGCAAATACAGCTCGTTAGTGGTCTATTGATGTTCGCACAATTAACTTTTAAAATGAATTTAATTACATACGCTTGTTTTTTTAATTAATTAGATGCCTACTTAAAAACGGCTTACATTCAAAACTGTAGCAACTACACTAAGTACTATCAACAATGTCTTCCTGCCGACTATAGGTACCTAGTAGAAAAGTGTGCTCATGAATAAGCTTCGAAAGCGTTCGCTCATCAAATTGGTTCTGTAATTTCTGAGGATTGATTCATTTTATTCGAAGTACTGTTTATTTTATTTTATTTTGTTACCTATTATGTGTACAACTCATTAAACCTGACTTGGGTTCCGTATGTATTTTTCGGGTGACCACTGAAAATCAGCGCTATGCTGTGGGTCCCCCATAGCACAGCATCATGCTGAGAGCAAGCCTTCTTGTCACAGTCATGACGTGCAGTTGCCGACTATTTGTTTTTTTTTGTGCTCGTGATTATAATGTAGTTAGATTTATTTTGTGTAATGTTTACCTACTCGAGTTTATGTTTTCATATGCACGTGTTTCTGTGACAAATAAAATTATTTTTCTTTCTTTCTTTAACACAACTTTGATAAGGAACAGGTGATTTTTTTTTTAAGTTTGTCCAACACCATAAAACCTCTATGTATAAAGCACATACATAAACTCACAATACTTCCAAGAACGGTAACATAGTCCACCATACGTCCACGCAGTACCATGGAACAGGTTTCCTTAACAAAATCAAACACGATGAGTCAACATCACCAGGTTTCAGTTGCGACACTGTTTCTGGCACAGGACGGCTAAACTTTGCAATCACACTCAAAGAATAAACAGTACATAATGAAATAATGATCAACCTACATTGCTAGAAAATACCGAACGCACGTGTAATAAGGTCAGGCCTATAGTGAAATGCAACCGGAGTAGGTAATGGAATCAATCTACGCACAGACATTACGACAGATTATGATTTCGACAGACAGCTGTGTCCATTCTCATTTCGCGCCTAGGAGTAGAATCTTGATGATACAATATTATCGACACGACATCTCACATGTTAATTTCAACATAATTGCAATGTTGATTTGAAATAATTGATCAATTAAGAGGGATCTCTCTAACATTCCTTACCCAAAGGGTGCCAAAAGAACGCCGTCTTTCTGTCGGTCTGTCTGTCTTTCCGGTTGTTTATCACGGGGCTATAAGTTTCTCACCGTAATAGGTAGCTAGTTGAAATGTACACGGAAAATTCGTATGCACGAGTGTTTATATCTTCACCTGAACTTGGCCGGTTTTTTGGGTAACCTCAGCCAGCCTCTTTGCTTTCATCAAAATCGTTTATTTCTGTAGTTCAGCCGTACCAACGAACCAAAGAGACCATTTCACTGTAGTATTTAAATAATGCAAGTGGTCATTATTTAAATTATGAAACTACTAAACAGTACGAGGTAATATTCTAATCTTCATTCCATTCTTGTCTTACTGCAGTTATACAGGGTGTTAAACTAACTGCGTACCATAACTTAAGGCCATAACTTAAGGAACCCAGGAAAAATACAAAAAAAGAATAAAACAAAAATGAGAACAAAAAAAAATATTGCAAGATCAACCTAATTTAGTACCTACTAACTTAAAATAGCAATCGTTTAGAATTAAAATTATTTTATTTGACGGTCCTACGAGTAAGCCCGTTACAAGTACGAAGAGACTTATTTTTTTTATGTTTAATCAAATTTTTTGTTTGTTTTTTTTTTTCTTTTTTTTTCCTGGGATCCTTTATCGAGACTGAACCTACGTAAGCTATGGCACGCAGTTACTTCCTTAACATCTGTATAACTGTTCCGATTGTTTTAATGCCTGTCGAGAAAGAGATTAGAGGTATTATCTATAGTCTATACTACTAATAGATCTCCTCTCCCTCATTGATGTAATGGTCGAAAGCGCTACTGCTGAGGAGCCTGGGTTCAATTCCCGGGTCAGGCAAAGTGTGGAATTGGAATTTCTCAGTAGCAGCCCGGAGTCTGTATTTGTGGCTGTTGATGGCAATAGGGTCGCCCCCTATTACATAGGACTTAAACATACCTGGCGAAATGTGGGTGTATTATAAATAAACCTCTGCTATTTGCTGCTCTGCTGCCCTTCGGGGATTACAGGGGTGATGTATTACGGTTATGCAATATATTTTTATAGACTGTAGGTTGTTTGTAAGGAATAAGCCTATCCAACAATTAGGACCGGTTGAAAAGGACACATAACTTTTCTCATGAAGATGCCCATCGCCTACACCTTCGGCTCCACCCAGTTTTCGTACAGCTCATACGTACAGCTCATACGTACAGCTCATACGTACAGCTCATACGCCATGCCGCCATACATATAGCAAGTTATAGTGAAAATAATAAATAGAAATAAAAATGTAAATATAAATAAAAATGCTTGTATTTGAAACCAACGACTAAACTATTAAATCGTGCTAAAATATACAACTGATTTTGTTTTCACAGTTTAAAATGCTGTATTCGCTAAGAAAATCGGATATTTAAAATGAGCCCTTCGCGAGGGCTCGCGGCATCCCATATGCGACTTGAGTGAACCCTCCAGGAGGGCTCTCGGCACTGATCGTGGTCACCTCTTCCGCCCAGCTGTGTCCTCCTGTCTACGGTTGACATCAAATTCGTCATCTGCCCAGCCTTTTCCCAACTATCTTGGGGTCAGCTTCCAGTCTAACCAAATACAGTTGAATACCAGTACTGTTGACAACAAGCTGCGATCACCAATCTCTCTATCAGTCTCATCATTATGGCAGGTCCTGTGTCTGATAGCGTAGGGCTCACTGGGGACATGCACAGCAGCAGTAGTAGGGCTGATACAGGAATGATAAACAAGTTCCAAAAACGTGGTCGAGAGGGTATAAAAGTTAGGAAGCAAACTTAGAACAATGTCGGGGTACACATTGTACAAAAAAAAAATCTCATTTTAAGAGCTATCCAACGATTAAAACAAAATAATGTTGTTGACTTTAATCGCCAAGTATATCACTAACAAGTATATCACTAACTCCCGTCAATATGCCTAGCCTTTTCGACTATGCTTTTTTTTTTTTGTGTGGGAAATTGTCAAACAACTTCTCCCGCTCTGGGCGGAGCGGGCGGGCGTGTCAGACTTTTGCTGACTAAAACCCACCGTGTTCCTTCAAATGCCTGAGTGCCAGGGCCACGATATCCCTTTCGGACAGACTCGTAACCCTGGCAAGTTTTTCAACTATGCTGGGGACTACTTCCAGTTTAACCAGATGCAGCTGAATAGTATTTTACATGGAGCGACTCCCAATCTGACCTCCAGAACCCAGTTACTGGGTAATACGATACCCCATGGTAAGACTGGTTGTCAGAGTTTTACCCATAACGACTGTCAATTAAAGATCACACAGCCCAACGACTTAACTTGCTTTCTGAGGCTCGCAGGGGTCTCGATATGTACCGGACGGCCACCCATCCATGAACCAACCGCTGCAAGCGTAACCTTTAACCGAGCCATGCGGCTGCTATCATTTAGCCAGGAGCCCTTATCACTAGTCCATAGCGAAAAATGTTCAGACCCTGGGGTCTACTCTGAACATAAATCCGAACTATCGGCCGTTTCCTGACTACGGCGAAATAAAAAAAAAAACCAGCCAAGTGCGAGTCGGACTCGCACACGAAGCGTTCCGTACCATTATCTATAAAAATTGCAAAAAAATCACGTTTGTTGTATGGGAGCCCCCTTAAATATTAGTTTTAGTTTTAATTTATTTTTAAAGTGAATAACTATATAAGTGTAACTAAATATTCTGTGAATATTTCAAGCGTCTACCTGTTGCCGTTATCAATATAGAGAAAAAACCGGCCAAGTGCGAGTCGGACTCGCGCACGACGGGTTCCGTACCATTATCTATAAAAATGGCAGTAAAACACGTTTGTTGTATGGGAGCCCCTTAAATATTTATTTTATTCTGTTTTTTAGTATTTGTTGTTTTAGCGGCAACAGAAATACATCAACTGTGAAAATTTCAACTGTCTAACTATCACGGTTCATGAGATACAGCCTGGTGACAGACAGACAGACGGCGTAGCCTTAGTAATAGGGTTCCCGTTTTACCCTTTGGGTACGGAACCCTAAAAACGACAGTCAAAGTGATAAGCCAAAGTCAAAAATGTGACTTGAAGTCGGGTAAGGAATCAAAGTAAAAAAAGGAAACTTTGGAAGTTATTAACAACGGCCGAACATTCGGCCGATACTTTGGATTATCGGTTCGGAGTAGACCCCCAGGGCCTGCAGTGTCGACAAACATAGCGATCGCTTTACGAACGAATTCGGTCGCAATGTCCTAACGGGGTTCCTAGACGGGCAAAAATGCTCAGCAAGATTGTGATATTTTCGTGTTAATCAAGTAATTTTTTGCGAACGAATTCGATCGTAAAGCGATCGCTATGTATATTATTATGGTTCACCAACTTTCGATTATACAGAATGTTTGGAAGCTGGGTGCAAAGCCTTAAGGGGATGATAAGTGGCACCATTTAGAGCATTTTGAGCCATACATGGCTTAGACGAAGAAAGTTTTTTTTAATCTGCTATTTTTTGTTAATTGCCAACAGTGACCCAGTTAAAGCTGGTAGGTATGTTATTTGTTTTTCTTTTTGTGATTTATCAGATGTGCATCTAATCTAATAAACCATGTTCCCAGCAGGGTTAGGTATTGAAAAAAAAATACCAGACACTTTTGAAGTCATACAATCCTTTTAAAATTTGTAAAAATAAAATAACCTACATCGTTTAAACCTTTTTTTAAATAGTGCTCAAAATTATTCAAATAAGGTCAAATAAAACCCGCAACTAGCTTCCAAACAACCTGTATAATATTAAGTATTCACCTCACTACAAAATCAACACTTACTGGAAATTGGAAATTGTAGAGCAAACATAAATATCATAGAATCATAGATAATGATTTTTGGTAGCCTAATTTGTGTCCCAAAGCTGGAGAAAAACCTTGCTGCTATGGACAACGCTCTAGAGAAAGGGGAGGCATTTCCCAGCACTCTCTCCAGCAGTATTAGACAGACTTAAAACTTAATAACGTAAAACCTTTAAAAGTACTTAATTATTGTACGTCAAGTACGATACGTAATTTAAAATAATTATATCCACACAACATCAAAGACACTCGCATTGCTTTTATTTCATATTTTTAATTTGGTAATAAATATCTTTAATTCGCATAGCTTTAGAATATTTTTTTAATTATGTTGCCAATAAAGATTATTTGTTATTATTATTATTTGTGTATAAATTAAAATGGATAGACAAATAAATAATGACTGTTAATAAATAAAAAAACACATAAAATTCCATGCATAAACTCACTGCACTGTACAGCCAAATCCTTTAAAAGCAAAAAAAGTCACTTGTCAAATTTCCCGCAGAAACTTGAAACCATAAAATACTAAAGAATAGAACTCACTTGTACAAGTTTCCCGCGCAAAACCACTAAGAGCACGTACTCGTAGCACTGAGAGCGAATGAACACTGATGGCGAGTACAGGCAGGCTTGTTATTTTGCTTGCAGCCGATGATTGTTGCGCTCCACCGCAGCAGATATTTAGATAACTGCGGTTTTCAGTGAATGTTGCAGGGACCGGCAACATTTTTATGTTTAGGTCGTTTTCACAAATGAGTTATGGTCAATTTGCAAGTTAGTAAACTTGGCTATAAGTTTAAATGCATTTTTTCTTATGATCAATGACTTTTGCGACGTCTTTAATTAATTCAATGCCTCTTTTGTCTCAACCTTCTAGGTTACCATTGTTTCGGAGGCCGCCAATAACAAGACATCCTTTTTTGAATTTTCCACATACCACTTCCATTTCATGTCAGCTACATTAGCTTTATTTATTACTTTGTTCAAAAATAATTCGTTGTAGTTTTTCCAAACTAAATTAAAGTCCCGTTCTTTTTTCGTTTTGTGTAGCAATTTCCCAACCAAGGCGTTTCTTTTAGTTGCTCATTAGTCTCTATATTTATATACCTATATTACCTAGTTTTTTTCTTCAGTTAGTTTAAGTACCTACTTCGTTCTCTAACACGGTGGTTTTTTTCTGACCTTCGTAGTTACTTTCATTACTAACTAAAGATCGGATTACCTACGGACATATTCAACTCAGGGCATATCAACTTGCTTCAAGGCCGATATAACCATAGAACTCCTTTCTAAAGTAAACTCGACTCAACTTATCGCAGCTAAGCATAATTATAAACATACATTATTGTATTATTTACATGATTCCTACATAATACACTGTAATACAGTATTAACTAGTACCTACGTGGGGTATTGTGACTTTTACTGGCGGCCTTATATATTGTAATGTAAACAGCCTATACTTAGGTAATAAAATGTGCACAAAAAAAATATTAATTATGTTTCAAGGTCTGAGCGAATACTATCCCCACTAATTTCTTTCCATGAACCTATTACAATATTTCGTGGAAAGCCTGCCTCAAAAGTAAAATTCAATTACGACAAAAGGTTGACGAGTCCTGATTTTTTGTTTAGGCTGCTGTTGAATTATTACAAGTGTTATATAAATGACAAGAATAGTAAACGATTAAGGTCACCTCAGTGTAACCAAAATTAGGCTTAAATTACATTCAGATGTAGGTATTTTTTTTCTGGACATGCAATAGTTTGCGACAAAAATCATTAATATCAAATTAGCATTGCTTTCAGACGAGCAAAGCAAGTAACACTCACCACCTACATAGTTGCATTGCTTCACGTAAATTGTAGTAAGGATAATAGGCTAAAGGCAAATACTTTGCTTACTTAGCTATTGCGCGTGTCGTCTCCATCAGGGCAAATCTTATACATACGAAGGTCTGAGCACTGACCCACGTTCGGTTGCTCTTTAAATGTTTGCGATATCAGAAGGTTATAAAATCCAGTTTTAAGGCAAATGCATGCAGACTGGGGCGATATCGCGGGCGCGACAAGGGTTGCACTGCCTGACGCGCCCGCGATATCGCGCCAGTCTTCACGAGCCTTTACCCGAAGAATCTGCGCTCCCGCATTACGCGACGGATAGCGGAGCAGTGTGATAATCTTCGCTCTCGCACTACGCGACGGAACGCGGTGCAGTGTGATAATCTGCGCTCCCGCACTACGCGACGGAGCGCGGTGCAGAGTGATAATCTGCGCTCCCGCACTACGCGACGGAACGTGGTGCAGTGTGATAATCTGCGCTCCCGCACTACGCGACGGAACGCGGTGCAGTGTGATAATCTGCGCTCCCGCACTACGCGACGGAACGCGGTGCAGTTTAATAATCTGCGCTCCCGCACTACGCGACGGAAAGCGGTGCAGTGTGATTATCTGCGCTCCCGCACTACGCGAGCCAGCTGGTCATCATATTCGGTTTAGACTTCAGTTATAATTAAGGAAACAGATACAGAAACTTCGTTGAGTTACTCTTGGTCAGTGGCTTCATTCGCAATTTTACAGAGCAATAAATATCTACATTTCAAAATCGCACATATGCAGTTACATAAAGGTTCGTGTAGTCTGGCGCGACGTCGCGGGCGCGACAGGCAGCGCGGCACTTTCGATGAAGTTTTCGTGGAAATGGTGCTACTAGTGTCGCGTCGCGCTGTCGCGTCATGCCTGTCTGCGGGAGCCTTTAGTCTAACATTTTTACAGCAATTATTCCACGTTCACAATAATTAGTGAGAACACGAGTTTGCTTTTTGATTTTAACAAAAGATATAAGCAATTAACAATGAATGTAGGCAAACTGTTGAAACATCTTCGAAATGGGTAAATCGCACCGTAATAGGTAGGTAGTTGGCGTTAATGACCTTTTGTAATTATTGACGTAAACGCAAGCACCCACTTGCACTTGGTTTACAAATAAGTTGCGAAAATCATTATAGGTACCAGTGGCGAGGCTTGTCATTTCGTAGGAAGGAAGCCGAAGAAGAATTACGTCAGTATTCATTTATTTACGGTGAAATAAAAATCATTCCTTTACTGTACTAAAATTAATCTGTCGTCAAGTAGCAGAACCAAAGAGACGCTATCAATACACAAAAAATAAACTTTCATTGTTTTACATAAATAAACTCAACTTCTACTAATAATTTTGAAATGATTTTTATCATGAATCGAATAAAATGCAATTGAACAAGTGTATAATAAAATGCGTAATATTTTTTTATTCGTTCTCGCCGACGTATGTTTCTATGTCTGTCAAGTGTTTGTCTCAGCCATAATAGAGAGAATCTCTTTCTCTCTATTATGGCTATAGCGAGTTATTGTCGTCCGTAACAAGCCGTGTCACGTGAACTCAAGTGACGTCGTGACGGGATCGCTATTCGCTATGTATGAATTTTTAGTTCGCGATTATCATGCTGTGGCGCCGGCTTATTTAGAACAATTTGTATTATTTGGCAATCGTGGTAGCCGGTAGGTGGAGTTGCTCTTTCGATCCTCCGAAGGGAAGCCGGTAGGAATGGAGTTGTTAGCGAGCTACGCCTCTGATAAGTACCCATACATTTGTAATCTCAAATGAAAATTCTTTCAGATTAGGGTATACCTACTTAAAGAATAAATAAAAGAAAATAAAAAAAAAACAACAGACTTTAAAAAAAAACACTACAAAGTGAAAAATAACTTTAATTTCGGAAGTCGGTGTCTTTGGATCTCTATTTTAGTTTCTTGCCACTGACTTCCGAAATTAAAGTTATTTTTCTCTTTAGTACTTAGTGTTTTTTTAGGAAGTCGCTTGTTTTTTTTTGTAATAAGTTTTTTTTATTTTTCACTTTTTAGTAGGTCAGTTTAATTTATCTAAGTTACAATAGTTACAATGACAACTCACAGCAACTGCTCATCACCTTTTACAAAGGGGTTTGAAGATTTTGGCCCTAATATCAGCAACCATTTTGTTTTTTTTTCAAAATCGCGGTGCACAATAAAGGCTTCTACATACTGGGGCGACTTGTCGCGCGACGCTACGCGACACAAAGGCACCGCTCGTCCCGCAATACGCGGGGCCTTTTTGCCGTGTCGCGCTGGTATGTAGAAGCCTTAATGCTCTTGTCTAGGACGACAATGTGTTGGGAAATCATTCCACCGTGCTTCAGGCCCAGCATGGACTTCACAAACACGAGTTCCACGTGGGATGTATATATTATATTTAGACAGAACATTTCGTCTTATACGAGTATTATAATGAATCCTATTTAGATTCTGTCTTTGGTGGCATCCTGCTATAATACAATTATTATACTTATACTTTATGTGACTCGTGTGAAATCAGGTACTGGAAATTCATGTACATTTACTGGTGGTATTACTTCTACCAAAAGAGCAACTTGAGCCTCAGCATAAATTTCCAGGGAGATATTGGGAGCGTGAGGCTCCTCGGGACTGTTTTCAAGTGGATCAAAAGGTGGATCTTCTTGTTCTCTTTGCTCAGATGTGGGCATATAAACGTCACTAATTGCATCTTCTTGACTTGCCAAATCCTCTGCCTCTTGTTCTTGAGCTACCCTTTGCGCGATAACAAAACGGTCAGCGCGTTGCAGACAAGGTCGGCAAATTCGGACTTCCGCCAAAATCTGTTGTAAAAAAAATGTGTTTCAAATACTCATTGAAATAAAAACAAACTGCTAATAAATAACAATAGGAATATTACTATAGTGCCAGTATTAACCATTGGGCCATGAATAAAAATAAACAGCTAATAAATAACAATGGGAGTAATACTATAGTGCCAGTATTAACAATTGGGCCATAAATCATTGTTATCAGTCGCTCTCGCTCGCATTCATGGGGCTTATGGAGACGTATAATGTTCTCGCGGGCAGATAATCATGCACAAGACATACATAATGAATATTATGACGATGACATTGAAAACCACCAAAATAGTCATTTACTTGGTGAAAACTACCGGCTGTCCTTTTTCTTTCAATATACTAACACGACAAGTATTAACATTTATATGCAGGCAGCCAATATTAAGTACACTATATTGTTTATTTTTTATGTTTCGCATGTTATCTTTGTGAATATGTAGATATTGTTTATAAAATACCACGGGACTTAATTAAGACATAGAAATACTACAAAACGAAGTAGCACGCCATATAAACTAATATGTTTACAAGTCTCATGGTATTTTAGAAAGAATATACATACTCATACTAACAAATACACTTAAGCACAACATACATTATTGACTCTTTAACTGTCAAACGTACTAACCTGGCGGTCCTGAAATAGGTGGCGTGTATAGTTTATGATGCTTGGATGACCGGCTATAAAGTCTTCAGTCAGCAAACAAGACTGTACAGGACGTGAAGATCTTCGCCGTGGGCCGGGCACAGTGCTTTTCCCACAAAAAAAGCATGTTCTGGCGCCAATATGGCTTGACATTTTGTCAAGAATCAATTTGAATTACAACAGTAACAATGATCACGGGTGTCCTCATTCGGCGGGGGTATACTTTTGTCTCTTTCGCTCATAACTAAAATATTACCTACACATGATGCAATTATGTTTTCATAGTTCAATATGCTTACCTGAAGGGAAAAAAAACAAAAAATCCTGTTTCTTCAAGGTTCAGTTTTTACTTATATTTCAGTGAATAACTCCAAAACCTGACGTTTTAGGATATTATGTTTCATTAAATTTTTTGTTTGTATAAGTGTCCTCTATCTAAATATATAACTTTCGTTGTGCACCGCGATTTAAAAAAAAAAAACAAAATGGCGGCCGACGTTAGGGCCACCCTCCATACAAAAATCTTCAAACCCTTTTTGCTTTTCCCGATGCAGGGGCGTTAATTGTTGAGGAGTTCTCCACCACCCAGAACCAGAAGAAATGAACATATGCATTGTGACGAGCATAAATTGCTTAGCAACTATATTAAAGTACCTAAACGAATCGCAACCCAAGAAATACTTATCATCTGTGGTCTTCATCATCAGTTCCACTTCACCAAATGGTGCTTTCCGGGAGCAAATGCACGAGTTAATATAAAAAATACCCAAATCGCTAGAGGTGTGCTTATAAAATTTTAGGATTTCTCTCGATTTCTATGGGATCTCCCCATCAGGTTCTGACTTGGTGACAAATTGACAATGGGATCACCTCGAGAGCATACCCTTATAAAAAAAAAACAAAATCGGTCCACAGTTGATGGAGAAACCGAACTTACGTAAGAAAAAAATATATACAGGTGAACATAATTATAACCCGTCAGTTAAAAAGAGGAAGCATGTTAGCATGGAAACTTTTATGAAACCCTGGTTCTCCTTCTCACTGTAGGTTAATACAGCGCTTTCTGAGTTCTAAATAAAACAAATTCGGTTTGTTCACCTTGACAAAATTGACCTTGACCACGAATGCAACGATGTTATATAATTCGAAGCTAGAGTAGAATTTACAATCTAGATTAAATAACCTAGGTCAATAAACTGGTGGCGCTAAAACTAGATCAAGATGACCGAACCGAGGTTACTGGACTATTAAGCGATTTCAGCGCAATAGTTTCTCTGAAACGTATAGGTTTAGGGATTATACATTTAACCGACTTCCAAAAATTAGATTTTATGTTCGTCTGTATGTTTGTTTTTTTTTTATGCATGTTCACCGATTTCTTCGTCAATTTTATTGTGGATTGATTTTGTCAATTATTTTTTTGTTTTTGATAGTCCCATTGTCACCAAGTCAGAATCTGATGAGGGGATACTCCTCAAATTTTATAGGCACACCTATAGCGATTTAGGTATTTTTTATAGTAACTCGTACATTTGCTCTCGGAAAGCACATTAAGGCGACGATAACCGACTTTTAATGATTTTATACTGAAGATCACATCTAAACGAGTAGTGTTAATGATTTGAAAAAAATATATTTTAAATTAGAGCATTTTCTAAATAACTTAATATGTGAATATTTTAGATTATGTTTATATTACATAGTGAAATTAATTTGTAAAGTTATGTCTAACGCGGATAAAAAGCTGAGAACGGCGCAAAATCTACCAAGCGTATTTTTCTGACACCTTCACCAATTGAAAGATAATTTAATTATTGATCTTTTAGTATACGCGTTTTATTAAAATACCGTTTGGTTTGTGTATAATAAATTAATAATGCGTCAAATTGGGGACAGCGCTCCGTGATGGGCGAGTCCTATTACTGGCTGAACGTACGATGCGTTGCGTGAGCTCAGTACAGAACACGCAAGCTATCCAGTCAAGGTCACTGGCATATATCTCCGTCTTAGGTGGAACTGATGGTGAAGGCCACCGGAACTACTTAACAATAAGTATTTCACGAGTTGCGATTCGATTACCTTCCATAAGATGGTTAAGCAATTTATGCTCGTCACAGTGAATATGGTCAAGTGGAGCTGATGGTTCTTACCAGGAGAACTTCTCTACAATTAATGTCACTGCATCAGAAAAAACAAAATGTTGTAAAAGGAGATAAGTAGTTGACATTAGGCTATTGTAATTAGTAACTCAGGTACTCGTAGAATACAAATTGTCCCACTAAAAAGTGAAAAATAAAAAACCGTTTACAAGAAAACAACCGACTTCCAAAAAAAAACACTACAAAGTGAAAAATTACTTTAACTTTTGAAGTCGGTTGCAAAAAACTAAAAACAGATCCAATGACACTGACTTCCGAATTAAAGTTATTTTTCACTTTGTAGTGTTTTTTTTGGAAGTCGGTTGTCTGTTTTGTATAAAGTTTAAATTGATTGACAAGACTATCAAAAACATTGCAGCATTTGAATGTGGGTAAAAAAAATCCATTCAATATGAAAATTACGCAAAAAAGCTTTTCGATTACGTGTCACAATAACGTGAAAAAAAAAATGAGTTACTCTGAAAACAATAGGTTTTACGCAATACGGTAGAAGGGAGATAGTGATAAACAATTACAGTGCTATAAAGGGAGACAAATATAGATAGGCTGCACAGGCGAATGGCCGGGCACCACACTGTTATGTCATGTCAGGTGGAGAGAACCAGTTCTTATAAATTTTCTTAAGACTGGCGGCACTTAAGTTATGTTTTGCGAAAAATAACGGTTAATTAATATGTGACTTCTGGTAGGTAGTGTACCCATAATAGTAAGAAACTGACTCCTAGTCCTAGTCTGGATGCTAAAAGTCTACAAAAACATCGCGCTAAATTACATTTGTAATTAAAACTAACTTTCTCTTTTTGTTATGCGTTGCAGCATTACAAGTTATAATGCAACGACTAAGTAATTAACAATTGTTATTGTAACCATAATAACAATATTTAAATAGTGGCTTAAATTAATAAGAATTATTATTCATTAAATATCTTTACCGTTCCGAATTTGCCTTTATCTTCCACAATGAGTCTCAAACTCATTGTCATCCATGACTATTACTCATGTTAACTCAAATGCTAAACCTACAACATATTCCAAATAATTACACAAGAGCTCGCTAAGCAATTCAGACTACATTGTAATTACCGTGTCGCTTATGTTTTCTATTGAATACGCAGACGCAATCGACTACCGCATCTGTTTACACGCGTTGGTCGCGCGCTACCATGACGACATGCAGTCAACGACACCAAACGAAAGCCATTCTCTCATCGGGCCAAGGTTAAATACAGAAAGGGCACGAATTTGTTAAATTCTTCTCATTATCTTTCGTATTGGGTTAGGCTTTTGATACCAAACATCATGTTTTTTTCTAAATTAATGTTAGAAATATATATTCCCAATGAGCTAAAATTAAGTAAAAGGATAAAATCGATAACCCGAATAACTTAAATAATCATAGGAAACTTTAGTTCTATTATTTTAGCATTGTTAGTAAAAATGGGTTCCGCAAGGTCATTTCTTAGGTCACATCGTTTTTCTCGCGAGTACTCGCGACTGCTATTCATTGCATCATAATTCGCAAGATTTACGACGATACGCAGGTAACCGAGTGGTTACCGTCGTCGTACGATACAGCTGGCTAGCTGCTTTCCGCGGCTAGTCAGTGACGATGGTTTGGATCAAAATATTACTTAATTGTTTTATTATTAAATAGCGAGCCGCTTCTGCTCTGCAAGTCTGAAAGTTACAATCTACAGATGTGGCGACATGATTACAGTGCTGTACCTATATCTAAAGTTAATTATTAGTGTACCAATAACAATATAAACTAAAAAAATACTATACACTGGTACAGTGGTACCCAATTGATAAGGCGCGTCGTGAATCTTCGTTCGCACAGAAAAGAAAGTATGGCCCCGAAGATTAACGAAAGAATGCTTAAAACTTACAATCAACCTTAGGTCACTATTATAAGGTTCATAATACACTGGAGCTGCTAGCGTGCACTCGATCAGAAGTATGGCGGCTGACAAACATGCCACGCGGCGCGCGCTAACATGGCGGCAGCTGCCGACCAATAGCGGTACAGGATAAAGAACCGCGGTGCGTGGAGCGTGCCGATTGGTCAATAGCATTTCCCGCACTTTTAAAATTCACCTTCTGCGCAGGTACATCGGTAAGCCATATCAATTGGGTACTACTGTACCGACTAGACTGCAGCCTGCTGTGTGTGGCATTAATTACTTTTCAGAATATCACACAAACTGAAAGTATGTCAGTTTAGTCTTCAGTATTCTATTTATTAACACATACGAACGAAGCAAGTTATTAAAAAGCTTAAGCTTCAATTAAGCTTATTCCCAAAATATTACCACTATACAGGGTCAAATTAAATTAGCTAGCGAAACTCCGCAGACTTGATTGGTATCTAAGCATGATACAACAACAACATAAAAATTGGTTTTAATTTTTTTGGGGGTCAACGATTGTTTGTGGTTTTACCTACATTGAAATATTAGTTTTTTTTTTGTGTAAACTTCACAGATTTGGTGAATATCGTAATTTCAATACGATAAAACAAAAAAAAAATGATTTTTGTCAACTCATAATTCAAGTCACTCGCAACCAGTGGTCGTTGACCCAAAAAAAATACTTCGGTTACTTTTTTTTTTGTTTGGTCACATTTAGATATCGATACCCATCACGTTTGCGGAGTTTCGCTGGCTAATTTAATTTGACCCTGTATATTATGACTCGATATTAATATTTTTAGCCACCGATAGATGGTGTTGTTAGGCGAGAGCGAATTCCAGAATCGCGCTATAAGTTGGTTACATAACGCAGTACTAAACAAGCGGCTAGCCGACAAGTACCTACCTATATTTACAAGGATAAATCCGATTTTGAATTATTGAACGGGTGACCCTTTCAATAATTCAAAATCTGTTGCCCTAAACGGTACCCTAATTGCGTAACACAGTTTGAATCGGAATCGGAATGATTTTGAAGTATATTATTGCTAATCCATTGCTTCATAAGTTAGAAAATTCTGTCTGCTCAACAACGTAAATAACGCAATGAATGTTGTTGAACTGTCAAATTGAAAAAGATTCCTACTGATAGTGTGTTACGCAATTAGCTGCTGGTCGAGGAGCGGACACTTGTGGCTTGTGTCCCTTATATAATTTATTACTTACTTATTTACCAATTCTGGGGAAAAATCCTAGTGAAGACTTCGTTTCGTTCAATTTCGATCTTACCGAGATTGTCTATTGGAGGACTCTTGCTTAGTTTATGCCTTGCACTTAGCCGTGTCTAACCATAGGGACAAGTATGGAAGTTTTAGTTCAACTAAAATGGACGACTCCAATAATATAATGTCCTCCCATTTCTTGGTTAATTAGAGAGAAAAAGAGGGGAAATAACCAAAATTAAGTGCACAACAGACTCGGCGTAGTTGTCACCATTAAATGATAATCTTTCGTAATTTAAAACTTAAGAATTTATTCATTGTATTATCACATGTTTTTGTATTCATCTGAAATCAATATGTTTATATCTTCTACAAAAGGTATAATATTGCCACTCCAATCAAAATTATTAGATAGTGTTCCTGTGTAGACATCAGTACTTCAGGTGACTTGGTCTTATGAATGCGACTCCTGCCAGACATTCTGCAAATAAAAGAGGGACTGGTTTACGCAGTCGCGGTCCCAGGGCGGGTACACACACCATGAACTGCCTGGAAATCATTCCAACTGTTGCGAGACTCCATGATTACTTGTTTTACTAATACATTTGAACCTCAAAACTGTGCTGGAGCCATGGTGACCCAGGGTTCAACTTTCTGACTAATTGACCGACTCCTTGACAATTCAAAAGTCTGTAATGGTTTAATAAATGGTTTCAGTTTGATTTTGGGCGTATACAAATAAAAAATCGGCCAAGTGCGAGTCGATCTCGCACACGAAGGGTTCCGTATCTCCGTAGAATATTTAACACTACAAATACGTTTTTATGTATGGGGACTGGGGAGGATGGGACGACGGGGGGGCAGTGCAGGCCACTCATTCGTCAACGCTGCGCGGCGGTACCGCGGTCAAACTGTCTATAGTATTAGGTACTTCATAGTTACTCACCTTGGCCGTTTTTTCAATCTTCCGTTAGCGTTTACATAATACGAGGATTAATAATTGCGGTATAACAACATTGTTACAAACAATAACTATGTCATCATAAACAAATACCTATTTATTTTTCTAAAAAGTTACCTAACGATTGAAAAATCGGCCCTTAATTAATTTATTGAGTTCGTTAATTCTATCTTTAACCACACTTTTCCTGATGAGTGCATATAAACTTGGAAATATTTTCTGTTTTTTTAAACGTTTTTGTAGTTCATTGAAGAAGAATGTGTAGTAAGTACTGGTCGGTCTAGAAGCATCTCAATCTTCGCTTTTCGTTTCTTTTCCTTCAGCGATAACAGTTCAAAGCTAGTTTTTTGTAGAGAGGCCTTTAAATAATTAATTTTCTTGGACCTCTTTGCCACACACACCCCCGATATTTTCATGTAGTAAAAGATACATAGAGATAGATAAGGATACACCAGTACCTACCCCTCGGTAAAAGTTGACCAATCCTGCAGCCCCCAGATTGATTTTCATTATACTTCATTTATTATAGCATTAGACAAATAACGGCTAAATAACGACAGTTACTGAGTTATATTGTCGAAATTACTGCACTTTACGAGTTATTTTTTTATGTAAATGGTAAATAAATGATTACAATTGCTTTTTAATTATTCCGAATTAATAAGTATCTGTCTTTATTTTCTACTCTAATGAAGGTAGGAAAAGCACTAGATAGAGATATTTATCAAAATGAAAATCCCGGCATTACATCGATCTTCGACACCTCTAGTTGAGTTTCTGGGAATCATTCATAAAAAAATCCGTACAACTTCACCAATATTTTTCTGTAAATTAATGTTATTTTTGGTTAAAATTTAACCTGTTGAAGTTAACTATAAGGTACTAAATCTACCCAACTCAGGACGCATGTCTAGATTGACAGAGTTAAATAGATTTCTTACAATTAGCAGTTTTTGGTAGAAAGGGGAAATAACATAAAAAATACTAACAATACTTCAATTGTGGGCATACTGTACATCTACACGTCGCGCGTCGGGAAAAGCAGGCATGATTTTTAAAAGCCACAAAAACGAATATTTTACAGAATTTGTTTACCAACTCAACAATTTGTTTGACAATGTCTATAGAAAGATTATTGAAATTCACAGACAATGACTGCATGCTGTTTGAAACTACTAATCACGAAAAGTACTGATCGGATTTAAATAATAATTCATAATTTTATTGCCGATCGCGAACGAACAAGAACCGCTGTGGCGTAGCTCCTACGGAGCCCGAAGTGAGCCTGCGTGCCGCAAAGCCGAACACACCGGTATACATCGCCCGCCTGCAGTACACCACTACGGCAGGGGACATGATGGAGTATGTGTGCCAGAAGATGAAGTACACGCCGAGGGTGCAGTTACTGGAGTCGCACCTTTTGGCCAGAGCACACCGAAGGCTTTTGACCGCAGGACATGGTGTTCCGTCGACAAGTACCACAGGACAGCGCAAGGACAAGGTAGTGAAGTGATGTGCTAATAGCATATTTGTAGCAGCTCAAGGACACTGAACAAGTCGCAATAGAAAGTTTTATTGACACTGAACGAGACCCAATATAAAGTTTTATTGTTATCGCGACTCACAACGTTGCAAAGCTCTAGTTTATCAAATTTAAAGTAATGCGTTGAATTAATAATCATCCTGTAGAAGTAGTAGCACGTTTGCTTGAATAACATAATAACAATAATAAACAAACGATATACAAAGATGAAAGAAGAGACTTATAAGAAACAACAATGCGTTGCTGCAACTCGCCGTCTCCAAGATTGATTCGGTATTTTCACAACCTATAAACACACTAGTATATTGGCCGACGTCCGGATCAGCTGATTGCATTAAGGCTTCTACATACCAGCGCTACTTGTCGCGCGACGCGACGCGGCACAAAGGCCCTGCGTGTCGCAGGACGAGCGGTGCCTTTGTGTCGCGTCGCGTCGCGCGACAAGTCGCCCCGGTATGTAGATGCCTTTATGCGCTCAAGCTAAAGTACACAAAAGCCTACGCAACGTTGTTGGTATGACAGGTGCCGTTCCTCAAGGCCGTCCACATTTTGATTCTCAAAAATATTGCGAACAGATGCAATAACCGTTTACTTGGCAACCGTAAGTAAGCCATCCGACTATACTTTTTTCAATAACTTGATCATTTTCTAGAAATATGGGGACTAAGCTAAAACAGGCAAACCTAGAATGTACTACGTTTTCATTTTTCTCAAAAATTACCCGTGAATAACTAACTAGGAGCAATCCTAATATTTAAAAAAGTCTAAAATTGACCAATTTTAATAATTAGGTAGGTAAGGGGTGCTACACAGTACATGTTAAGGTGGTCACATTCGATTCGGCAGTATTTGTCGAACAAGAAAGCCGACCCAAAGCAAAACTATAGGTACATATTCGGGTTTCCGCAAACTTAGTTCGGCATCTTGGCACTATTCGAGCTAAGCCGAGCGGCTTTCACCTTCAAATATTTAATGAACATGTAAGTAAGTAGCACCCTTAAGATACCTATTTCGAACCTTCCAATGTAAGAAAACTAATCGAAGGAGATGACCGGGGCTTAGCTTAGTTGCTTCGCTTGCTCAAGTTGCTCAGTAGCCCCGGTTATCCCCTTCTAATATAATCTAACCTGTCTGAGTCGGGTGCTCAACTCACGAGATTGGAAATCTCCGTTAATTTACTGCCAGCACACGCGATAGCTATATTGGCAACCAGGTCAACTCAGGACTACATCAAAGATCACCTGGCACAGGAGTACGTGCACTCCCTTTAAAAAAAGAAATTTATATTAGACATGACTATTTTTCAACATTTACTGAGGTAAAACCATAGATCCGAAGATCCGAGAGACTGAAATCAACAATTATCACAGAACAGTTTGGGTTTTTATCGTCTGACTTGGGTAAAGTCTCTTCTCGATGCTGGATTGACCGTTGTATAAGTAAATCAAGCTTTTACAATAACAGATGATATGAGAATAGATTACCTAGGATTCTGAAAGCCTTTTCTGTTGTTGATTTTCATGTCAATGCATGCATGCATGGTGCAATAGCACAGACAAAACTTTCAGACTCCCCATTTTGACGTGCCACGGACATCATTGTACTTAGAAACGGAAGAGAGAGATAGATTCGTGGCCCCACTCTTTTAAAACCCGAGGGTAAGACAACATCTTCATCATCATCATTTCTGCCGGGGGACGTTCACTGGTCATAGGCCTCCCCTAAGCGTAGTCACATCCACGAATCCTGTGCTTCTCGCATCCAGCGAATTCTTTCGGCCGTCAAAATGTCATCGGTCTACTTTATAACCGCTAAGAGTAAGACATACGAAAAAAAAACATAGGTACCGAGATCTGCAGGTGCATGCATTCAAAGATCTTCTTCGTCTTCTCGGTCGTCGTCTGCACTTGAACATGCAAAACACCGTCCTCAACAGAATAAAGAAGACTAGGGTAACGACTAAGGCAATCCATATTAAGTTGGTCGTACTAAGCTCCGTGAAGAACTTACAGCCCGGAAACCATTCTTCGTTTCCACTGAGAAATAAGAAAATTCAACTTCACATTCACACAGTTAATTAATTGTAATGGAATAAAAAACTATGAACCCCGCGTTATGACAAGCAACATTAAAAAACTATGAACCCCGCGTTATGACAAGCAACATTAAAAACTATGAACCCCGCGTTATGACAAGCAACATTAAAAACTATGAACCCCGCGTTATGACAAGCAACATTAAAAACTATGAACCCCGCGTTATGACAAGCAACATTAAAAACTATGAACCCCGCGTTATGACAAGCAACATTAAAAACTATGAACCCCGCGTTATGACAAGCAACATTAAAACCATCTTAAAAGTCATTCTGTTCTCCTATTTCTATATCTCTATAACACATAAACGTACATATTGTGACAAGAATGTTTAGGAATACAAGAGAGAATTATATTATTCATAAGTACATTTAAGTTTATAATGTGACTCGCTTTAGAAGAACATCATTATGATCTCAGATTATAGAAAAGAAGCAGATAGACCGCGCGGAACACCGAGAGTGCGGCCAACAAAGCAAATACAAATTCAAAAGCGAATACACTCTCGATTCAGTACAGCACGAAGCGTCGCATCGTTAGTACGTCACGGGCTCTAACAGATAATTTCAGAATGATGCCGCCTTGTATTTTTAAACATTGTAAAAACTGTTCCCAAAAACAAAAGAAATAAGATGGAGTATCTTTCAGAAGTAAAATATTGATTATTTGTCTATTTGGATTTATTTTACGTGTTTATTGTTAGTGACATCTTGAAACACAAAACCTTAACAAAAATCATTCGGTGTTGCTAGTTTATATTGAAACATTTACCCCTAAGTTAGGAAATAAGTATAGGATACAGGAGTATCGATTTACAAAAATATTTATGTCGATAATAGTGTCTTATTTATCGCCTTTTCTGGTTAGTATGTTTATAAACAAATAAGTATGTATGTGTCTTCGTAAGTGTAACTAGTTAATGGATTTTATAATACTTATTACATCAGTCGATTTGCTATATCATGGGTTTTTTCATTTCATTAAATAGCTACCAAAAACAATAAAATGTTGGTGTCTCAAAATAAAAATATATCGCAAATGTATCGTTTATATGGGTATTGTTAATTTGACGTATACTGTTAATAAAAACAACTGATTTAAGAAAAAAAAAACTTTTTTTTTTCATGTAATGAAATATTATGGCTAATTTTTTCATTCTCCTGGCAACCGTACACACACATAGAGGCACCTGTTCTTATAGTGCTGTCACGTGGCTGTAACGCACACACGTCTACAAACGGGCCTCACTTTATTGTTCCGCGCGGTCTATCTGCTTCTTTTCTATAATCTGAGATTATGATCTTCCAATGCGTGTGACTAAAGCTCAACACACACAGAACGCGGGTGCGGGTCGGGCGCAGGACGGGCGCGGTTCAGGACGGCATGCGGCAGTACGGCGGTGGTTAAATTCTCTGTATTTGGTAATACGAACGACACCACACAGAACGCGTGCGTGGCTCTCGCCGCCGCCGCCGCGCCGCGCCGTGCCGCGGCCGACCCGCGCACGCGTTCTGTGTCTGTGGTGTCGTTCATATAAATACAGAGAATTCAACCGCCGCGCCGGCGCCGCCGCGCCGTACCGCCGTCTTCAACCGCGCCCGTCCCGCGCCCGACCCGCACCCGCGTTCTGTGTCTGTTGAGCTTAAATGTTTCAATTTGGTCTATAATTTGTAACTTATTTAAGTACGTACGTGTCTACTATATTATTATTACGTCCATCTTGGCCAGCCGGCGAGTTGGGTAGCAAGTTTGGCAAAGAATTTCTGAAACAAAATACTAATTAGAAAAAAGATTAAAAAAATATTTACTCTCTGCATAAACACGATACGTCCTCCAGCTTCTGCAGCTTCATCGCAAGCGGCGGCGTAAATCAAACCCGACTTGTGTATGATGGGTGTAAGATGGGTCTGATTCGCACAGGGGGCTCATTTCAATCAGTGCCAATATCTCCATACCATTCACTCTAGAACCAAACGTTATGTGTTCGAATAATTCGTAGCCACTCCCCCGTCTCTATCCCGTGAATGGACATGGCACCAGACGGCGCGCGGCGAGCCGCTTGCGACGGGTTTCATACTTTACTTTAAGCGCCGTTTCCTGGACGAGCTGCCAAAAAATCACGTTTGTTGTTGGCTCCCATACAACAAACGTGATTTTTTAAATATTGATGTTATTCTGTTTTTTAGTATTTGTTGTTATAGCGGCAACAGAAATACATCATCTGTGAAACTTTCAACTGTCTAACTATCACGGTTCATGAGATACAGCCTGGTGACAGACGGACAGACAGACAGACGGCGGGCGTCTTTTCCTCGAAAGTTTACGTCATAAATGGGCGTTACCTCGAATGGCCGATTCATCGAACGCTTACTTAAAAACGTCGAAAGGTTTTTACTTCGGAGGCACATTTAATGGATGGTTCGTTACCTCGAAAGTACTTAACCTCCACAGGTCGTTTCGTATAAGCCATAGGCCTACCATTCTAGGTAACGATACATTGAAGGAGTAAACCTTCGGGGAAAAGACATGAAAGTATCGAATCGATCGGTCGGGGCAACGTCGTTAGTAGCAAAGTATCAAACCCCATAAGTCGATCGCATTCGCCAATCCACTAATCATTCTATTTTGTTATTAGGCCATGTCGGAAACTCGTCACGGGATGACGTCACTGGATTATGTAACAATCGTAACACCAATCTTGTTGTACAGTTAAAAAATAATTCAGTCCGCTTGCGTTAGGCACGATTACCAAACGCCTACGGACATCGTAAGGTGTTACACAATGCTTTTTATTTGAAGGCAATGGTGTATGAAAGGGCCGTAGTGATAGCTCATAGCCAGCTTGCTCGTAATGTAAAATGCGATTACAAGCGAAGTATTGGAATTAGAATGACCAGTTTCATCATCACCATCACTGCTGGACATAGGCCTCCCCCGAAGGGAGGGGTTTGCCATAATCGCCACGCTTAGCAGGCGGGTTGGCGATCGCAGTATGGTGTTAAAATGCATAGAGAACGCTGCTGCCCATTCTCTGGTAAGTCCCTTAGTCGCCTTTTACGACACCCACGGGAAGAAATAGGGTGGTGCTATTATTTACGTCCGGCACCACACGGAACCAGTTTATGACTATGTATTTAGCTACTAGAGCAAGAGCCCACGGCTCCAGACGTTATTTATTTACTGATTAACAAAATGTGTGGGATAGAGTAGTGTTAGTATGTACTTTGAATGTACGCATTCCTGCTAGCTACGCCGATGTCTAATTTACAGGTTACTAAAGGTACATAAAAATATTATTCACTTTTCTTAAACTCTGACCCCCTTATTACAAAACAAGGTTTATCTTCAGACCCAGGTTTAAAATATGGAGCCATTATTGAACTTCGAACTTTATTCCGACTACGGTAAAGTTCCTAAACACAAAACTGACAACTTAGTACAGAACTAAGTTTTCCAGTTTTGTATAAAGAACGGTATTTCAATCACTATTACGTTCTTATTACAAAAACTAGCTCCATGGTTTAAGCCATGTCAAAATATAAATCTTGTGTAATAAGGCGGTGAGTGCTTACGTAGTCACAGCACTCGTCGTCGTCGTCACAGTACGTAGAAAATATGGTGTTAAAATGCATAGAGAACGCTGCTGCCCATTCTCTAGTAAGTCCCATAATCGCCTTTTACGACACCCACGGGAAGAAATAGCTCTCCTGCTCATGAGAGATATACGCTATTCTTTACGTCCGGCACCACACTGACCGAACGTTTTATTTATCATGTTATATTAAAAAAAAAAATATTTAACATTTTTTACTCCATAATAAAATTTGTTATGTTTATAAAGATTTAGATTTATGAATAATAATATCAAGCAATGGCAAACATTAATTATTTATACCTTTGATATTTTCAATTTATCAATCTATTTGCCACTGAAGTACCAAAAGATCTCTTAACAAATATTTCATCTGGTAAAGCACTCGTTACGAATGATGATGATATAAAACGTTTATTTTCTCTACACAAGTTATAATTGACAGTATTATATATACAAGGAGCTAACTTTGTGAGAGACTGGAGCCTGAGGCAGGTTTATATAAAACCCTGTATGCAGGTCAGGTCACCAGGGCCTCAAGTTTGCTATTACAATAGTGTCAGAATGGTCGATCATTGATTTCTTAATTGTTGATTTTTACAAGTTTGGTAATCTACTATTATAATGGCGTCATTATGACTTTCCAATGGTCGGCCACTGACACTACATTGAAAGAAATTGCATTTATTGGTAATCTCGTACATAATGACAAATTAATGACATTTCTACTAATGGGTTTTATAATAATGGCAATACGACAATGCCATTACAAGTAACACAATTCAATTACGAGAACATTGACCGACCAATGATCGACCATTATGAATTTAGCAGATTACGAACTTTTAGCAAAATGACAATGGGATCGTGTTGGAATGACTGAATTTATAAAAATAGCAGTCTTGGGGCCCTGGGCCCTCCCGCGGCTAGATGCATGGTATTAAGACGCGGTTCGTAAGCCCCTGCTAGAGGCTTGTGTAACGCATGCCTGAAATGCATACGCAGAAAATGCACCGCATTGGCAGTTGCTTTGAAGGCTCATTTTCATTGGGTGTGAGTCCCGCACGCTTTCTACCGACCAATCAATTTTATTGGTCGGTACGGCCGTTATGGGAATTCTCCGCAGACGGTCTACCGACTACCGACCACGTTAGGGACTTAAGACCTTAAATTTTCACTACTTTCAGGCGGGAGCCTGCAATCCCCGCATGCTGTATAACGACTTATGAAAATGAGCCATAGGAAGCCATAGTTGACGTGCTGAGATGGAGTTGGCAAATTGTTTGTTCCAGAACTCAGTCAATCGGTTATTTGAATATTACGAGTATACTATTCATACTATTATGCTGCAGACCGTGAGTATAACAGGGAGAGATCCATTCGCATAGTTATCACGCTCACGCTCAAGCGCACGAATAATGACCACGAGCTCATACTCACAGCGACCTTTTGGGGGGACGATAACCGACTTACTGAAGATCACGTCTAAACGAGTAGTGTTAATGATTTGAAAAAAAGAAAGATAAATTAGAGCATTTTCTCAATAACTTAATAAGTATGTGAATATTTTAGATTAAATTTATATTACATAGTGAAACTAATTTGTAAAGTTATGTCTAACGCTGATAAAAAACTAAGAATGGCGCAAAATCTACCAAGCGTAGTATTTTTCTGAAACATTCACCAATTTAAAGATAATTTAATTATTGACCTTTTAGTATACGCGTTTTATTGAAATACCTTTGGTTTAGTGTATAATAAATTATTAATGCGTCAAATTGGGGACAACGCTCCTTGATGGGCCAGTCCTATTACTGGCTGAACGTACGACGCGTTACGTGAGCTCAGTACAGAACACGCAAGCTAACCACTCAAGGTCACTGGCATACATCTTTTTTTTTTTTTTTGGGTGGGAAATCATCAAATAACTTCTGCTTCTTCCGCTCTGGGCGGAGCGGGGGGGAGTGTCAGACTTTTTCTGACTAAAACCCACCGTGTTCCTTCAAATGCCTGTGTGCCAGGGCCACGATATCCCTTTCATCCCTTTCGGACAGACTCGTAACCCTAGCAGGCATTGGCCCTTTCGGACCCCGTCAATTGGTGTTGACGTCTCTTTGAGGCATGCGTGGAACATAACGCGCCGTCGACCCGGGCCTGGTCCTTATCGGACGGCGAGCTACCCATCGCTAACCGTCCGCAAGCCCGCGCCTACGGTGGCCGGGAATCGGCCTGCGATTCCCGACGCCCAGGGCGTCTCCTGCGGTGACTAAGGGTGGAAGGGCGGGCACCCTGCCTCACCCTCACGCGTTCCGCCTCCTCCTTCGCAAGCATTACTGTTTCGCAGAAGGACGGCCTCCCATGCACTCTCGCTCCGAACCATGGCCTGAACCAGGCCCGTACGCGAGAGATTTCCGCCTCCGTGAGGACACGGCGGTGCTCCGCCCAAGCAGGGCAGACCTCCACCGTATGCTCCACCGTGTCCTCCGGGCGATCCACACACTCCCGCTTTATCCTGAACAGGAACCTCCCGAAACAACCGTGTCCGGTGAGGTGTTGCGTCAGGCGGAAGGTGAGGATGCCGTGGCGCCTCTCTAGCCACTCCTCAAAGAGGGGACTTACTGCCGCAATTGTGGCGTGCCCAACACTGGCATATATCTGCGTCTTAATTGTGTCCTGGTGATGTTTGGCCTCTACGATTAGTCTGGCTGCTTACAAAAAGTATTGAAATAATTCCCTGAGTATCATATTCATCTTATTATATACATAATTATTACACACAATTCACCACACATGCATAATTCTCCAGTACGTGTGTCACCTAACTCCTCCTAAACGGCTGGACCGGTTGGGTTAAAATTTTGTATTTAATAAATTGGACCCGGTAGGTGGCGCTGCTGTCGGTATAAGGCGGTACGAAGTTCACCGGGTCAGCTGGTATAATATAAAAATTAAGATTCAGACTGTAAGTAAGATGACGTTATTTTGTTAACCCCCGACGAAAGAACAGGCGTGATATCATGTTAACACGACGCGCGACGGCCATGCGCATCTGTCCTTCATGGTTATGATGACATAACAGTGGTTTCTGCAGACCAAGTGTGAAATTTGTATGTCTGAATTAAGCAGTCAGCCATGCAACGAGACTATGGAAAATAATTTAAAAAAAAACGCGTGGGCATCCATGGCAATCTTTTGATCGTGATCAGTCATCCGGATCAGTGATTGTGTTCCAGAAATACTACATTTGTCATACACAGTTGTCACTAGTCTCTAGTTAGCTGGCCACACATTGGCTACTTTAGCCTGAGAATTTGAGCAACTGTTGTGTTTTAATAGCTGAATTTCACAGGAAATTCGAACAATGTTGTAGATCTTACGGTCACCCGATCAGGGGAGTTGATTGAGCAACCTATCGGTCGCTAAACCAATGTGCGTTAATTGGTCGCTTCAGCACGTGGTAGGTACTTAATTAACGCGAGTAGGTTAGGTAACTATCACTCAACCAGCCCCCTAATTGCGTAACACAGTTTGAATCGGAATCGGAATGATTTTGAAGTATATTGCTAATCCATTGCTTCATATGTTAGAAAAAATGTCTGCTCAACAACGCAAATAACGCAATGAATGTTGTTGAATTGTCAAATTGAAACCGATTCGTACTGATAGTGTGTTACGCAATTAGCCTGCAGTTGTCAATTTGATAATGTGTTATGCTTACATTTCACTTTGACCCTTCGGCGCCATGCGGAAGATTTTATCTTATTTGATAACTTGTGAATCTTTCGTTGCCATTATTGCTGTAAAAAAAAATATATATTATGTATTTTAAAGTAGCAAAATACTTACCTACTTACTCATAATTATCTAGCATAATAATTATCTAGCTTAATAATAAAGCAGCTGTCCGACGACAAAGCGACTAGCGATCGACTATTTTCTCGCTCAAGAAACGTACAATCGTAAATCCCGTGTAGGGTTGCTAACTTTTTTTTAGAAGCAGTAGACAAAAAATAAGAAAAATTTTGCACGCCGCGCTCAGATGGGTTTGGTCATTTCATCGTTCATACAGAATGGGACCTAAACATAACTGGCGAAATGTGGGTGTACTATAGTTACACCTCTGCCTAACCCTTCGGGCATTACGCCGTTTTCATACAGAAATAGGAGTTAATTTGTCGAGATATGAAGAAAAGTTAGAGAAATAACGAGAATGTAGAAAGCGAACCGAGCTCGAAAGTACGAGCGAGCGAACCGAGCTCGAAAGTACGAGCGAGCGAACCGAGCTCAAAAGTACGAGCGAGCGAACCGAGCTCGAATTTTTTTAATCTCGTTTGGGTTGGGTTTTTTTTCTGAACATCTATAAAGTGAAGGCCGCAGTAGTCCGCTGGATGCGGGAAGCACAGAAACGATCGAAGTGGTGGTGCTTGGGGGAGGCCTATGTTCACTCTCTGCGCTCAACGCTCTCTTGGACGCTAAGCCTCACTGTGAAGAAGATCTTGTCAACATGTCTGGAGTATTGTGAGATGAGCGTATGCCTGTCGAATAGCTGTATTCTTTTGTTTTTGTACTTATATAATGTGTTGTGTCTTTAACTAATGTAATTGGCCTTTGGCCGTTTTATTTTAAAGTAAGAAATAAATAAAGAAATAAATGTTCAGTGCAGTGAACATCTGTCGCCTAAAATGATGATGATAATCCATAAAGAAATAGAAGGTAAGAACCAGGCGCGGTCACAGCCCAAGAGTTTGGTGGGTCACCATGGGTGCCGAAGAATATTTTTAGGGAGGTACATCCCCTCGCTGGTCTAGTGGTCACAAGCGCTACTGCTGAGCATGTGGTGCTGGTTTCGATTCCCAGGTCGGGCAAAGTCTTCTTACTGTTTTTTCAGGAATTTCTCAGCCCGGAGTCTGGATTTATGGATGGACTTAAAACACCACTGGTGAAATGTGGGTCCCTTCGCGGATTAAAGGCGTGTTGTTAATTAAGTACATGTTCATTAATGTACATCTCCTTCTCCACATTACTTATGCTATTCAGGGAACGCAGCTTTTACATGGGAGTCGCAACTTTTTGGTATAATTATAGTAAGGTCTTAGAACTGTAGTTTATGTAGGGTGAGAAGAGTAAACAAAACTAAATCGAAAATGTTAAGAACCTGCCTCGGATAGGTTAGGTTTTGTTTTATATTGTTCAAACAGGCTGACAAACAAAAGCTGTCCATGAAAAAAAATACCGCCATTTTCAATAAATCATCAGCGGTCACCCTGGATAGACACTCTTATTCAAAAAATATTCTGCGTTATTTACATGAGTATTTCTTAAATATGGAATGTATAGCAATGGTTGACAGCTCTTGATTTTTTAAATTGCCGCTTTTTTTCTTGGATAGCTTTCGTCGGTCAGACTCTACATTGTCGGTCAAACTGAGAAATATTAACCAATAGGTTTGCAAATCCCTTTCAACTTGCAATTCTATTGCAATCCTGTTGGTTAATATTTCTCGGTTTCTCCGCTCCGCAGCTTCGCTCCGCACCGGTGGCCCGGCATCGCTCGCTCTTGCATTCTACATTGTCTTGATTCAAGAGTTTTCCTGCATAAGTCGACAATGTAGTCTGACAAACGAAAGCTGTTTTTTTTAATTCACGGTCGCCGGTGCGGCCCATCCATCTACGCCATTGATTATATTAAAATATTATTATACTTAATTATCAACTATATCGTCCCACGCAATGGCTGGACCAACCAATGGTTGATATCTCCCGTTGGCCAGGTACCTACCATACTATACTCATTGTGAGCACACGTACCGACTGTCCTTTTTTTTTTTAATAATAGTCTTTAAGTAGGTACCTACTTATCTTCAGTGTCTGATGCCATAAGCTCAATCATTCTAAGGTAATTAATAATTATGTATAATACCTAATTGATAATAATATAAATTAATAATTAATAAAAATTAAGAACTTTCCTATTTTTTTATTATTTAAGGGTTCCGTAGTAAACAAGGAACCCTTATAGTTTCGCCATGTCCGTCTGTCTGTCTGTCTGTCCGTCCGTCCGTCTGTCCCCGGCTTAGCTCAGAGACACTAAGTCCTAGAAAGCTGTAATTTGGCATGGGTGTACATATTAATCACGCCGAGAAATTCGTAAAATAAAACCATGAAAATATTTTTTTTTTAGGAGGGAGGCATCGCGCGTCCCTTGCACGTAAAACGGGGATGATATTTTTTTTTCTCATCTATTACATGGTGTGGGGTATCCTTGGATAGGCCGTTCAAAAATATTGTGGGTCTGTGAAAAACATTTTTCAATTCTGAAATCCGTTTGCGTAATATTAAGTTTTAAAATGCTATTTTTGTTAGCGTCAAGTGTCCTCCCTCTCTGCCAGCTAAATGGTTGGTTTTGCATATGTGAAAAAAATCATGGCAGTAGTATAAATAACGAAATTAAAAGGAAAACTATCACAGCTAAGTAGGGTTTACAAGTTAACGAGTAATCGTCGACCAACTTAAATTTGCAGTTGAAGAATTGACCGTAACGTATATAGATGTATGGGAGAGCATGTTTTTCAACTACAATGTTAAGTTTGTTTTTGAGATGAATTCATCCTAACTACGGAACCCTTCATTGTGCGTGGTCCGACACGTACTTGGCCGGTTTTTATTACAACAACAACTGTCGATTCCTCGTTGGCCGTAAGACAGGTAGTTCCTAGCCAGTATCACTTGGATGTAAAGGCAAATCAAATGATACTTCATTTGATCAAATCAATTAAGTCAATCAAATCTACCTGAGATGCGCTAAGGTACCCCGCGAAATTCAAATTTTCTCATGTTTTTTTGTAATTTGCAGGTCTGTATCAGCTTGTATGTTGATCTTAATATGATTCGCGGATGTAACAAATATGCCTTTACGGAATTATTATCATTAGAATCAGCAATACAATTAACTCTCTTCATAGAATCCTATTGAATTACTTTTTCATGATTAGTCATTCAATTGGATTCTACGAACTTAGAGAGGGTGAAATGAAACGAGAATGGCCTGCTTAATTAATTTAAGAAAATGAATGTGGCAGGCAACAACTACTTATTTTATTCCCTACTCAACGGTTTTTCTTGCGAGTCCTTACAGTATTTTTAAGTATCAATTTTTTTTTCTTTAATTGATAAAGATAGATTACTAGTCTCATCGTAGGTCCCTACAATGAGATTGAGCTACGAAGAAGTTTGTTTGGACTATCGAATAATTATGTAACTTTTGCTTAGGTACGTAATACCAATCTTAACTACTAAAGTACCTACCTATGCAAAAATATGATGAAAACCACGCGGTGAAAATTTTTTTTTTTTAGTTACGTAACTGAATAATAAGATTAATAAGAGAATATTGTGATCGTTTTCAAGTAAGGTAATGAGGCTAGCACAGGAACGTGGGGATTGGCACAAGAAAAGAGCGGCCCCTAAGCCCAGCAGTGGGGCAAGTCGAGCTATGGATGATGAAGGCTTCTACATACCAGCGCGACTTGTCGCGCGACGCGACACGGCACAAAGGCCCCGCGTGTCGTGGGACGAGCGGTGCCTTTGTGTCGCCTCGCGTCGCGCGACAAGTCGCCCCGGTATGTAGAAGCCTTGATGATGATGATGGTCCAGGAAGTTGCATACCTCTCAAGCCCCGCTGGGCGCCCTGCTACTGTGTAAGAAGCCTGAGCTCAGGATGCGGCAAGCTTGCGTCAAGAAGATCAGAACGAACGTGAACAAGACGCAAAGGAACACGATCTCCACCAGGTCGAAGGTACTGCAAATGTCCGGTTTGGCCATTTTTCAGCAGCAAAACTACCATAATTGAAAATATTAATATCTACATTATCTACTTAATAAGAACCTACAATTCACTTACGGACATCGGACTGGCTAAACCGATACCGCCTGATTACAAAACAAGATTTATATTTTGACATGGTTTAAACCATGCAGCCAGTTCTTGTAATAAGAACTATTCGGTACTAAGTTGTCAGTTTTGTGTTTAGGAACTTTACCATAGTCGGAATAAAGTTCGAAATTCAATAATGGCTCCATGTTTTAAATCTGAGTCTGAAGATAAACCTTGTTTACAAAACAAGGTTTTTCATACATATAAGGGGGATAGGGTCTATACAACATGTCCCAGAATGAACGCCATAAGGGGTCAATGTACTCATCATTATGAACAACTTTTACTACTACTAGACTTTTTTTGACGAGTTATTCGAACATAAATGTAGGGAACAGCTGATTTTTTTAGAAAGATTAGAAATTTAAATAAACTTTTTACAGTCCGTTCAACCGATTTTGACTTCTATTCCGTAGGCATAAGGATGGCATTAAAAGCAAAAACGTAGTTACAATACCAACTTTTTATTAACGGCTGCAATTTGTCATCCACCAACGGAATAAAAGTCAAAATCGGTTAAAAAGACTGTAAAAAGGTTTATTAAAATGTCTAATCTTATTTCAAATGGAGTACTTATAGAAGCATACATTTTGCAAAAGAGTTCCTTACAAACAAAAGTGAGAAATTTTGATAATCCTAGGCTATGCGATAAAAGTTTGTATGGAATTTCGTTGTTTTCCGCCGGGAATGACACTAGTTTCGTTTAAAAAGTCGTGATGGCCCAGTGGTTAAGACGGAGATATATGCCAGTGACCTTGAGTAGTTAGCTTGCGTGTTCTGTACTGAGCTCACGCAACGCGTCGTACGTTCAGCCAGTAATAGGACTCGCCCATCAAGGAGCGCTGTCACCAATTTGACGAATTATTAATTTATTATACACAAAACAAAAGGTATTTTAATAAAACACGTATACTAAAAGATAAATAATTAAATTATCTTTAAATTGGTGAAGGTTTCAGAAAAATACGCTTGGTAGATTTTGCACCATTCTCAGTTTTTTATCCGCGTTAGACATATCTTTACAAATTATTTTCACTATGTAATATAAACATAATCTAAAATTATTCACATAATAAATTATTGATAAAATGCTCTAATTTAACATATATTTTTTTCAAACTATTAACACTACTTGTTTAGACGTGATCTTTAGTATAAAATCATTAAAAGTCGGTTATCGTCGCCTTAAGGTCTCGCCTCTAATACACGAGGTTGTGGGTTCAAATTCGGGTAAGTACCAATGTGATTTTATCAATTCTTATGTAGTTTCTGTCTTTATCTTGGACATTACTGATGTCGGTGAAGGAAAACATCTTGAGGATACCTGGATCCTGGACTTATAAATTATAAGTCTGAAATTGTCAATACGCTTTGAGCAAGAGTGGTCATCAATACTCCTGCCATCCCTGTATTATCTAGTCTTGTACCTTTTTTTACAAAACACAACAGAGAATTCGCAAGTATAGCAAAATCATGCGATACCGCTTCGCGTTTGAGCGCGATACCAAAATTTTGTCAAACTCAAAGCATTTATTTCAATTAAACCAATTACAGGCACTTTTGAATTGTCAGTCGCTGTATCGAGCTTCTGTCTGGCATGGCCTTCAAAAAGATATTTTACAGTTTGCTACTTACCTACCTATTTGGTTGTGAAGAGGTGTGAGGCCAGGAAGTACCCAGATTCGGGTCATAAAATGATGATCATCAAGTTTTTCGTCAAGCAGAATCCAAATTTTGATACCTATAACGTCCCACACTTCACTAATAAGTATACCATAGCCTAGAAACTTTGTAATTATCATTTATTAACCTGCAATGTTCTACTTCTAGCCAAAAGCTATCCTCCAAGCCTCGCCTTAGACACCTACATAGAATAAATTAATTATTGAGAACATCACTTACTTAAATCATCAACGGTGAGTCTATTCTAACAATTTATTTGTTCTGTGATAATAGTCTTAAGATTTTTATAACGTTTGCAGTCAGGATTCCTGGTGGCAGAATGGCGATTTCTAAACATGAAAAAAATATTGTAAGTGGGCGAAATGTTGGACAAACGCACAGTCTTGCATGCATTGTTATAGTGCATACAGGGATTTTTAATATTGTATGGAGTAGAACTCAAGGTAGCAAAATATTAAAATATTCAAATTGGCTTTAGTTCAAATAATGATCTTGTAGCCATCAGGCCAACAAAGCAAAGAAAAGTCACCCGAAGACGTGGATACCTACGACTCCCTTTGTATTTAGCTCAAGACTGTCATTGTAAACGCCTGCCATGGATAAAACATAGTTATTTTTTTTACCTCTTGGGATATCTTTACTTTCCATTTTTATTGTTCTAAATATTGATGGCCAATGGCCGATGGCCAGACAACAATTAAATTTACCATATTTCCGAACTTTCAAAATTTAGGGGTTTTAGGTCCAACCTGGTAAAAAAATCCGAAAACACGGATGACAGTTGTCAAATAAAAAAAATAAAGTAACTGCATGGAGGTTTCACAAAGAATTCGTCTTTTTGATTATAAAGTCATCTTTTCTATAAACAAATATCCCGTTGAACACAGAGCCATCTTTGCACCAAATGACGAACTAAAGCGTGCGTTACGTTTCATAGTTCCTAACATAAATCTTAATGTATCACTAGATGTCATTATACGCAAAATTATTAACATAACTTTAAAAACTTGCAACGAAATCCCTTAATTATTTTCTGCGATTTTTACACACTGCAGCTGAAAATTTTAATACCCGTACATTATATTATGTACATTATATTTTATATATATTGGATACTTTTTCAAGCATGTCTTTTTATGTGATGTTCGTAAGGTGTAAACAAGACAGGTGGCAGGTGGGTAATAGATAGAGTCAGTACCACATACACCGTACACGATAACGGTTGCACGGCTGTGCGCGCGCTAAACCATCGTCGCTTCAAATTCAACCTGCGATCTTTACTCAATGAAGTTGCTCGTATATAATGACTTTGTATGTGTTTTGTAATCAACGATGTTCATGCAACATACTGACGAGGTTCCTGGCCCACTGGACCAGGAGTTCAGTAGACCAGTGGAGTCCATCATGAGATGTGAAGACTTCAAGAGTAACTTTGCGAGGAGGTTGTCGAACCGGTACTCCTCAAGGTCCGTGGTCGCTAAGAGACAGAATTCGGTGAAGCTGCGTACCGGTGAAGAGACATTTGACAAGGTAAGCTTATAATGTTTACCTTTTTACTTAGGTGCCGTTACATTCTACAGATTTTTTGTTATGGTTAATGTAAAAAATGGTGAAAATTTATATTTCAAGCGCAATGTAAGCCTGTCGGGTTTTATATCATAATGTAAATAATTTATTTATAGGAAGTGCGTGTTTGTTTACAATCAACGCGGCATGTAGATACTTTTACCATGATTTGTTGTCGTGCAATTTACCTAAGTTTTGCTTTTACTCTTAAAATCTTAGCACGTTTGGTTTTTCTTGAGTCAATTTCTTACTGCACGTTAAACTAATATTAGGCTTCAGTGTTGAACAGTAAGGTAGGTAACTAATATTGACTTGTAACTTGAAATAAGCTGACATGCAGTTGACATAAAAAACTGAATTTACTAAGGGTTTCATACGGAAACATCGCCAGCGGTTGGCCCAACTACCATCGTTTTGATTTTCGACAGCGATCACAATGTTCTTCAGAGATCAATACTAATGTGTCAAATTAAAACATAAAAAAACATGCGGGGCAGTCTTTGGGGAATGCCGATAGAAGTGAAAACAGTCTATAAAAAGCTCATGGAAAGCGTTCGGTGACGATGACGCGAGTTCCATGATTTTTGTTCACCCAAAAAGTGCTCAATGCACCTAAAGAAGTTTTCACTTAAAAAAAAAAAACAAACATACCTACAGTCAAACATAATTACAACCTCCTCTTTTTTGGAAGTCGGTTTTAAAAGAACAGGTAAAAGTGCTACGCTCATAGTACTCGTAGATGTCGTAGCGCAGATTACCTTCGGGACTATTGCGACGTAGCACGCTGCACGCCTCGCTACGACGGGCACGAGTTCGATCCCCATGCAATTTGAACCAGAGCAAAGCCCCATGATTCCGGTGCAATAAATCGTGTAACAGGAAGCACATAGTTTGTAGTTATATCTCTGGCCTTTACAACATACAAAATTATCTCTATTTTATAAGAAATATGAGATATTTTATAATTAACGCGAATATTGCACGCCTCAGAACGCTTCAGCGTGTAAGAGTGCTTTACTCTCGTTATGTCCCCTTGTCAAATCGTTCCTTTATAATATGGAATTCATCATTAGCAAGGAAGATTTTAACTGGAGACTTGACTTTATAAGATTAATATATTTTAGATACGTAGATGTATCTTGGTAAAAATAACAAAAAATAAAAAATTACGTGAAGTGGTTTTCGTTGGGAAGTGTGTCTGTTTGTCGTGATTCACGTTGTCATATACAATGGATTAATGTTCTATACTTACTAAATATTCTTCTATAAGTTTTCATTCAACCTTTGGTTGAGCCCTATTGACTCATACATAACCGTTCAAAAGATATTAAAAAAAAACCGCATTTTCTTAGATTTTTTCCGTAAAATTTGTCGTCAACATGCTTCAGTCTGTGAGGCGTGCACTTTTAAATCTTCCAAATTTTTTAATTTACTAACCTCATTGAGTTAACCAGTATGATCTACGAAAAACACAAAAACGCGGGATTTGGGTCTGGCTGGATCCACAGCAAGTCTGAAAGCTTATACGGCCTTATTTCAAAACAAGGTGTGTCTTTAGAATCAGGTTTAAAACCATCGTGTCATTTTTGAATTTCGAACGAGATTCCACCTGAGATAAAGTTCTAAATACAAAAACTAATTTTAAACCGGAGTCTAAATTGTCAACTTTGTATTAAGAACTTTAACTCTGACGAAACAACGTTCGAAGTTAAAAAATGACACGATGGTTTAATCCTGGGTCTAAAGATAAACCCTGTTTTATAATAAGGCCGATAGAGTTTTAAAGACACTGACTCCTGTAACACTCCTGTAGCTCATGAGTCAGGGCTTCAAATTAAAATGTAACTCCTTAATAATTAATGTCAATAAAAACATTTTTGTTTTTTTTTTTTGTTTTATAGATTCAACTCCTAATAAATCTAAAACGTTTCCCTTTGGGTACAATCGTGGAAGATTCTAGTATCATTACAGCATTACATGATGGATGGTGATGACAAAAACATTTAGCAGCAGCCCGTTTAAATCCGTGTCCTTGTTTTTCTATTACATAAAGACCAGTTTACACATCAAGAAAGATGGCAAAAGAAACCAGTTCTAATAAAAAAGAGGTCGACTAGAATTTAATAGATATGATTGTAAAAAATTTAACATCGAAATTATGATTTTACCCACTTTTACTGTTGCTCCAGTGACCTTACGACCAGTCGTAATGATACCTTTGTTCATACGAAACTAACGGTCAAAAAAACGAATAGTAGGTAATACATAAATATTTTGTATGACAAAAAACAAACAGCGTTTCGTTTATTTCAGTCAGAACAATGGCACATGAAACCGTTTTATGTATGAGAATTTTGTCTAGACAGTGTGGAGATTGAAAGTGATTATACCATCTGCTGGCCTCGGTTTTGCTCCTAATTCCTATAGGAACTCCTTCATGTACCTACCCAGATAAAAATGTCCAGGGGTTCTACTCCGAAGCGTAAATCTGAAGTATCGGCCGAATGTTCGGCCGTTTTATAACTTCCATAGTTTTCTTTTTAGGGTTCCGAACAAGGAAACCTTATAGTTTCACCATGTCCGTCTTTCTGTCTGTTTGTCTGTCCGTCCGTCCATCTGTATTTCATTCGTCCGCCATATTGATTTTTTCAAAAATATTTATAGCATTATGTCATATGGGAGAATCCTTAATTCTAACGATACCCCATACATCTAAATCTGTTCAGGCATTTAGAAGTTATGGTGGCACAAAGAAACTCACGTCATAGATACATACATCACAAATGGACCCTACACACATTACACTCCTTTCTGGGCAGTCGTGTTAATAAAAATGGGCAGTCATGGGGACTGCCGACGAGTGAAAATTTAAAACTATGAAATAACAGTGGTCACCCTTATAGTATACCGTTAACATTAGCATGTCGGTGACGCGGACCCACAACATTTGCCCCTACACGCAAAAATTTCTCAACGCGCCTACGTATACAAGATTTTTCACTTCAATGACAACATACGACGGTCACTTATCTAAATGTTTAAGTGCAGGTGTTGTGCCATTTCTATTATTGGAAGATAAGTAATAAATAAATAAATAAAAAAACATAAAACAAACTTTGACAATAAGTCATTGATGTATTAAATAGGAAGATATGGTACGCGGTCCTCGACGTAAGCCGCTTAAATTAGGGGAAAGAACACAATCGACCTACATTACTCTCGGTTTGCGGGGAATACCCGAATCGTAGTTTGTTTCCGAGTTGTTATGAGTACGTAACAGTGACAATTATTGCTATCTCGTTCCCGCTATAGCCCGCGTAATACGTCTCTCTTTTTCGGTTGTCGAGCACATGACGCACGACATCTATTTACGTGATGTTAGAGAGTGGCCTATCTTCCTATTTAATACATCAATGCAATAAGTTTATGAAAAGGTAAACTTGTGTACTTGTAGACTTGAGTAAAATTACACAAAGATTGGATACAAAAGGTAGGTAGTGCGGTCGAAAGTCCAATAAGAATAGGCACCCTGCCCCCAGAGCCCCTGGAGCAGTGGTGGCCCAGTGGTACCGGCCTCGGCTTACGAGTAGTAGGTCGTGGGTTCAAACCCAGGCAGACGGTGTACATTGTGAAAAAAAAAGAAAGAAAATACGTTTATTTGCGGTGAACATGACGTAAAGAAACAACATAGATACAAAAAGAACAAGTAGGGGGAAAATATGTGTCACATCCACGCAAAACGGCCACCGCTCAGCATAATGCTGCGACCATATTCGAGACAGAGCCCCAGCGCTGGTTTTCAGTGACATGTGAAATCTACCAACCCGCACTGGGCCCGCGTGGTGGATTACGCCCCACTCCCTCTCACAGAAAGAGGAGGCCTGTGTCCCAGCAGTGGGAACATGTATGTTATGTAATCTGCTCCCAAAACTAGGAAAATCCTGTATCTTGGGAGGCAGAAAACTATTGCAAAAATTAACGTTCCGATAGTAAAATAGTCAACTAACGCGACTTCTTGCTGATATCAGCGTAAACTACAACATGGAATTTATCAGATTCTTATCAGTTGCTACTTGCAATATTTCTTAAAAGGCGTTATGTCACCAGTAACTACTAAAGTTAAATTTATTACTGCTATAGTTACCTTTAAATGACAACATCTATGGAATTAGCAATCGCGTTTTATACAAGCCTTTTTTTTTTTTTTTTTCTGGCTGGGAAATTATCAAATGACTTCTCCCGCTCTGGGCGGAGCGGGAGAAGTGTCAGACTTTTACTGACTAAAACCCACCCGTATTCCTTCATTTGCCTGTGTGCCAGGGCCACGATATCCCTTTCGGACAAACTCTCAACCCTGGCAGGCATTGGCCCTAACGGACCCCGTCAGTTGGTGCTGACAACTCTTTGAGGCGCGCGTGGAATACGACGCGCCGTCGACCCGGGCCTGGTCCTTATCGGACGGTGAGCTACCCATAGCTCACCGTCCGCAGGCCCGCACCTATGGTGGCCGGAAATCGGCTTGCGACTCCTGACGCCCGGGGCGTCTCCTGCGGCGACTAGGGGCACGAGGGCGCGAACCTTGCCTCTCCCTCACACGTTCCGCTTCCTACTTCGCAAGCATTACTGCTTCGCAGAAGGACGGCCTCCCATGCACTCTCGCTCCGAACCATGGCCTGAACCAGGGCCGGACGCGAGAGATCACCGCCGCCGATCGCCTCCGTGAGCTTACGGTGGTGCTCCGCCCAAGCTGGGCAGACCTCCACCGTATGCTCCACCGTGTCCTTCGGGCGATCCACACAGTGGTGACACCCGGGCGTTTCCTCCCGCTGTTTTATACAAGGCTAATATAGGTAGATAAGGTAATAATTAGTGGCGTAGCATGGGTGACACCCGGTGCGCATAATTGTGTTACCCATCATAACATTGGTGAAGGTTTCAGAAAAATACGCTTGGTAGATTTTGCGCGCGGATACAAAACTGAGAATGGCGCAAAATCTACCAAGCGTATTTTTCTGAAACCTACTATCCGCGTTAGACATAACTTTACAAATTAATTTCACTATGTCATATAAACATATATTACATTTTTTTTTTTAATTTGTAAAGTTATGTCTAACGCGGATAACAACTGAGAATGGCGCAAAATCTACCAAGCGTATTTTTCTGAAACCTTCACCAATGTAAAGATAATTTGATATTTTTATTGATATTTTAGTATACGCGTTTTACTAAAATACCTTTTGGTTTGTGTATAATAAATTAATAATGCGTCAAAATGGGGACAGCGCTCCTTGATGAGCGATTCCTATTACTGGCTCAACTCGACGCCTTGTATACTCGTAAAACGCGATTGCTAATTGCATAGATGTTGTCATTTAAAGGTAACTATAGCAGTAATAAATTTAACTTCAGCAGTTATCTAAAATATTCACATTTTAAGTTATTGAGAAAATGCTCTAATTTAACATATATTTTTTTTCAAAGCATTAACACTACTCGATTAGACGTGATCTTCAGTATAAAATCATTAAAAGTCGGTAATCGTCACCTTAAAATAAATCTACAACCACCACGGATATCTCTGACAACCACCAATCCATTTGCCAATGTTGTAAGTATCAAGTCTTAGAGAGGCCCGCAGTGTTGCTCTCGTTCATAGGCCGATGGTCAGCATCTTCTCATTAGTACCTTGCTTTTGCTCATGACTACAACATAAAATACATTTTAGACTACCTGAAACCTGGATCAAAAGAATTTAACCTTTTATTCCATTGATGTATTAAAAAGGAAGATAAGCCACTTCCTAAATGATACATCTTAATAACCTATATTGATAACTTGTATAATAATTATTGTGTTTGCATGCCAACAAGGCAGAATGTACACGGTTCTTTATTATGTTATTTACGATCCTATTTGTATGTACCTGCATTCAAAGCAAATAAAGTATATTCTATTCTATTCTATTCTATTCTAATATCACGTAAATATGAAATGGACCCGATGTCGTGCGTCATGTGCTCGACAACCGAAAAAGATAGACATATCACGCGGGCTATAGCGGGAACGAGATCGCAATAATTGTCACTGTTACGTACCCATAACAATTCGCAAACTAACTACGATTCGAGTATTCCCCGCAAACCGGGAGTAATGTAGGTCGATTGTGTCATTTCCCCTAATTTATGCGGTCCACATCGAGGAGCGCGTACCATATCTTCCTATTTAATACATCAATGTTCTATTTCCATGCAACTGGACGTGAGGTGTCGGACGTAAAGAATAGCGCCATCCTATTTCTTTCCGAGGGTGTCGTAAAAGGCAACTATCCCTTAGTTGCCTTTTACGACACCCTCGGAAAGAAATAGGATGGCGGACTTACTGGAGGATGGGCAGCAACGTTCTCTATGCATTTTAACATCAACTGTGTTCTCCAACCCGCCTGCCAAGCGTGGCAATTATGGCAAACTCCCCCTTTCGGGGGAGGCCTGTGTCCAGCAGTGGACGTCTTTCGGCTGCAATGACTGCGACAACCGCTTTAGGGTCTCGTCAATGAACGCGTCTGTTTGATTGTGCCGAATCGAACGTTTACTACGTACTAGGTAGTTGTGACTTCGTGAGAATGGTGGGCTGTGGCACAGAATAAATATAGACAGTAGGTACATGTAGTTTACGAAGTAATCTGTGCCATAGCCCACCATTCTCACAACTTTTGAGTTGATACGAGAGAAACAGACCAGTCATTAAAATCGTAAATGTGTGTCACCCTATGTAAATTTTAAACATTTATATCTGTAACTTTTATGGTGTACATAATATAGAGTATTCTATTATATAAATACTTGCGTCAACTTTAAACAATAGCAAACATTCGCAACAAGCCTGTTACAAGTGTTACAGCGTATTACTGACCCATTGCAAAGTCTTGCTGTTTTGCATCTTAAAACGCTTAAATAACATTGCAAGACTATAATAGGAGTTAGATGATCCAACACAGCGTTACGGAATAAAAAGTGCAGCTGCATGGTAAAATATTATGTCTCGTTGATGTGTAGGTCATCAACACCTGATTGTAAGTTCATTTTGAATATTGATTAGGTTGTGGACGTGATAGGGGTCCGAATTTCTTAAACCAATGTATTAAATGCGAAAGTTTAGACGCTTCTTTGTTACTCACATGCCGTAACGGCTGGATAGATTTGGATTGAATTTGTTTAACAGATAAGGTATTCTTTTGCATTGTCATCATAATTTCAGCCGAAAGACGTCCACTGCTGGACATAGGCAAAGGTTGCCATAATTGCCGCGCTTGGCAGGCGGGTTGGAGAACACAGTTGGTGTTAAAATGCATAGAGAACGTTGCTGCCCATCCTCCAGTAAGTCCCTTAGTTGCCTTTTACGACACCCACGGGAAGAAATAGGGTGGTGCTATTATTTACGTCCGGCACCACACGGACCGGTTGTCGCAGTTGTCGCAGTGTTGTTAGGTAAGTCGCGGTTGCCGTGTCGAGAAGAGAGCGTAGGTAATTATATCAACTATTAGGCCTAGTTTCCATACAGTCCTTATACTGACGGCCCACTGAGCGGCAGGCATACGCTTACAATACACCAACATTTCAGTACTGCTACTCTACGCTTGGTGGCAAAACTTATTTAATTTTATTTATTTATTTATGTCAGACACAAGTGATCCATATTATTTTTAACCGACTTCCAAAAAGGCGGCTTCTCAATTTGGCGGTGTTTTTTTTTTTGTATGTTTGTTACGCATTTACTCCGTCAATTATGGACCGATTTTAAAAATTCTTGTTTTGTTTGAAAGGGTATACTCCCGAGGTGGTCCCATTGCCACCAAATCAGAATCTGATCAGGGGATCCCATGGAAATCGAGGGAAACCCTCAAATTTTATAGGTAAACCTATAGCGATTTGGGTATTTTTTATAGTAACTCATTTTGACTCACTTTAACTCACTCAATTTGCTCTCGGAAAGCACCATTTGGTGAAATGGAACTGATGATAGAGACCACAGATGGCCACCGGAACAATATAATAATGAGTACTTAGTTAACGGGTTGCAATTAAGCAATTTATGCTCGTCACTATGCATATGGTGAGTGGCAGTTCTCCTGGTTCTTACCAGGAGAACTCCTCAACAATCAACGTCCCAGCATCGGGAAAAGCAATATTTTGTAAAAGGTGATGAGCAGTTAAAATTAGGCTATTGTTACTTAGATAATTTCAAAACTGACCCACTAAAAAGTGAAAATAAAAAACATTTTACATAAAAATAATAACCGACTACCAAAAATAACACTACAAAGTGAAAAATAACTTTAATTTTGGAAGTCGGTGGCAAAAACTCAAATATAGATCCAAAAAACCGACTTCCGAAATTAAAGTTATTTTTCACTTTGTAGTGTTATTTTTCCTTTGGATTTCTCTCTTCTCATCTTTTTGTAAAAAGTTTTTTTATTTTTAGTATACTTAAGAATTATGTTAGTAACCAAGCTTTAAATACACACCACAATTATACTATTATAACTTAAATTAAATAACAGATATACTGACTCACATAAATCATCATCATCATCAGCCTCCCCCAAGCACCGCCACTTCGACCGGTTCTGTGCTTCCCGCATCCAGCGGCTACCTGCGGCCTTCACAAGGTCATCGGTCCACCTTGTAGGAGGCCTTCCAACGTTACGTATTCCGGTACGTGGTCACCTCTCCAGAACCTTTCGGCCCCATCGGCCATCAGTTCTGCGAGCAATGTGCCCTGCCCACTGCCACTTAAGCTTGGCAATTATTCGGGTTATGTCGGTTACCTTGGATCGCCAGCGGATTTCTTTATTTCTGATTCGATCACGTAGGGAAACTCCAATCATAGCCCTCTCCATAGACCTTTGGGTGACTTTTAGCCTTCTGATAAGGCCCATTGTGAGCGACGACGTTCTCACATAAATATAATTCTTAAATTCATTAAAATATAATGTTAAAATGTAATTTAATAAATTACCATCATCAATATTATTAATTAAATACTAGCTGCGCCCCGCGGTTTCACCCGTATGAGTCTCGATCTCGTGGAAATATCGGGATGAAAAGTATACAATGTCCTAATCCAGGTCATAGTCGACTCAAGTGCCAAATTTCATTTAAATCCGTTCAGCCGTTTTAGAAAGAAAGAAAGAAAGAAAGAAAAATATTTTATTCGGGACATGCACAAGAAATACAAATATAGCATTTAAAACTAACATAAACAATAAAAACAACCAAAAGCGTAACAAACAAATAAACATACAAACTTACTTTGGAATCTATATTTATAAAAACCAATGCCACTTTTCGTTGTAATTTTATAACTCAAGAACGGGCTCACCTATCAAAAAAAAAAAGGTTTAGGCTTTGTTCGGACTATTTATTAGATGGTCTACTCGTAAGTAAAGTTTTTTTTTTTTTTTTTATTGGTAGGTAGGTAGGTAGGTAGGTAAGGTAGGCAGATAGGTAGGTATTTTAGGTATATTTTTACCCATAGAAAGCCACGTTATTTGTGAGTCTCATAGAGTAAAAATGTTTACCGCCCAACGGAGTGGGCACGGGTCAGCTAGTTTATAATATTAGTTAGAACAAGGCCACGAGCGATTTTTCCGGCGATTTTTGTGTGAAAGTATTTCTTCCTGACAAAAATGGCCGAAAAAATCGCTTGTGGGTGGTAACAACTGAACGGATTAGGATGAAATTTGGCGCATAGGAAGACCATGACCATGAAGCAAGTATTTGTTTAGTAAGTTAGTTTATAAGATCTGTGGCGGCATTTACATCGCCACAATTGAACGACGCATGACACTGACGTCACATACAATCCTACATCGCGCAAGCAGAGTTTACCGCGCGACTAGCATATTTATACAACGTCCCGACATCAATCGTCGGGCAGTTGTCCACCACGTCTGGTCGGAGGATCCTCACTTTTGTATAGAGGATGACTGAACTTTACACCCTGTTCCTCATACCTCTAAAGATCTCTTAGGGTTATAAACGATGCTTAAAGTTAAGTAATGATTAGCGACTATTTAACCATCTCTTAACTTGATGTAACGTTTTTTTATAGAGGGGATAATGTGTGAATGGTCGTTACTTCCAAATAAATTAATAAAATAATGTTATCACTACCATTACTGTACTATGTTGTTTTGAATGAATTAATGAAATGCACCGACCCCAGCGTGGTTAAACCAGACTCGATTGCTCGAATGAACCCAAAGATTCACCCTGGCCCCTGAAGCCTCATGTTTCATGGGACTACAGAGACCATTGTATATCAGAGAGTAGACCGGGGGGCTTGGGATAGGGAAGGATTGTTAGAGCCTACCGGATGTGCATCCTTGAGCAAGCATTGGAATAGTGGAGAGACGGGTGATATTTATCCATAGGAGGGGCATCTTTTAGTAGCTTCGCCACCAGGTTGGCTCGTATTCTCTCGGTTCTTGTCTGTGTCACTGCTATGCTGTATTACACGTTGCTGATTCCAAGGTCTTCGTCTGAGTTCTCACTATCCGTTTCAGAGTTCTTGTAAATAACGCTGGCAGCTTTCTTTTACTGTACTGTGTTGTTTTTATCAAATATTCGAAGGACAGTGATTCTCTCTATCTATCTATGCGAAGATGTGGTCGCCGATATTGCTCGCCTGGCTAGACTAGACTTATCGTATTCACTCGTGACTAGCAGATTGTAATTAGTATAGTCGGAGGCGTTTAGAATATGAAGCTTTCTTTGTCTTTGAGCTAAGAGGCAAGGAATGCAGAAACTAGTCGTTTCGATACTGTCGCCATATTGATATTTTCAACAGAATTTTATAGTTTTGGTATGTGCTCAATTTGATATCCATATTGTAATAATTAAAGATTTTTTTTCACGTTAAAAAATAGAGCCTTACTGCCGCAATATTGATTTTTTGCAAAAATATTAATATATTTAATATACTATGTCACTTGGGATGTTGTAATGATTCTAACGATACCCCATACCTACGTCTAAATCTGTTCAGGCATTTAAAAGTTATGGTGGCACGAAGAAACTTACATAGATAGATACATACATACATGAACCATAAACACATTACACTCCTTTTTGGGCAGTTGTGTAAAAAGAGAAGAAATATGGGGTAGTGACTACGGGTACACCTCTGCTTTTCCCTTCGGGGATTAAAGCGTAATGTTATGTTATGAAAACAGAAAATCTACCAGTAGGTACGTACGTAGCTAAGTAAATAGAATAAATAGAAAAACCAAACCCGCTACTTCCAGGTCGGAAGTGGTATTGTGAGTACAATTCTCGCGATCAGAAAGGATGATAGCGTCTCCATTGTTCGAGCACCATCCTCCTTTTGTGAGATGTGGGAAATGGAAGATGTATCGTCGATTATTATGGTGTTGTGAACTGGGTGCTGGCTTGCCGCTTGAGTTGCTGTAAAGGCTACTGCGCGAGGCGAAGAGAGGCCCCGGGTTCTCTGGCAATATTTGAAAGATCTTTTACGTATTTTACGTTGTTTTTATGTTACGTTTTGTTTTACGTTTTTGTTGTTGTTTGTTGTCGTTTTACGTTGTTTTTTTTTTTTTTTATTTGTTCACCGATTGCTCCGTCAATCGTAGACAGATTTTGAAAATTATTTTTTAGTACTTAGTCTCTTGTGTCCCACTGCAGGGCAAAGGCATCCCTGGTACAATGATAAAGTAATATCAATGGAGCAAAAAACTATCTAAATAAAAATGACTTATTCGTTAAATTACTTACTTATTAATAAAATTATGCTTTTAAATAAACACTCACATTTCGGGAAACAAATAGTATAACGGCGCAGCAAGTGGCGCCGCCCCGTTTTGTTACAAAGTTACTGGAATCACCGAAAAGGTCCGATAAGAGTTACACTGGCTGCTGACAGTCAGAGCGTCGCATCCTTAGAATAATAACTAGTAACTAAAGCAGTCGCATGGTCGCATCGATGGTTGCGTGGCGGCTGTTTTCTGATGACAGAAGAAGATGTCAAGAGGGCCGCTGTCGTACACACGGCTACACTTCCTCTATACATATCCAGTATAAGCTGATCTCGCATTGTGTAGGATTACAGAGGAACAGCTATTTTTTCGGCACAATCCTGATGATATTAAAACCGTTGAACCACTAATGGTATATAAACTAATAATACCAGCCTGTTAGTGTCCTACTGACGGGCCAGGGTCTCTTCTCATGGTACAGAGAAAGTACGAGCATTGATCACCAAGCTTGCTCAAGCCGAGTTGGCGATTTGGGACTTATATTAATTAAAAATCCAGGTTTCGTCACTATGTTTTCCTTCACCAATATCAGTAATCATCATCATCATCATTCCAGCCGAAAGACGTCCACTGCTGGACATAGGCCTCCCCCAAAAGGGGGGCGGGTTGCCATAATCGCCACGCTTGGCAGGCGGGGTGTCCATCAGGACAACGGACATAAATAATTGGTGGAAAACAAAATATCATCATAATTCAGGGGTGATACTCCAAAGATAAATCCGAAGTATAATGTTCAGCCGTTTCCTGACTACGGCTAACTAGGGCTGACTACGGCTGAAGAAAAAAAAACGAAGGTCAGAGAGATGAGGCAAAGTCAAAAACGTGACTTGAGGTCAGTAAGGATTCAAAGTCAAATAAGAAAACTTTAGAAGTCAAGAAACGGCCGAAAATTCGGGATTATCGCTTCGGAGTAGGCCCCCAGGTATCAGTACCTATCTTATTACAACTTGTAGGTACTCTTTCGATTACAATGATGGTAAATACCTCTACCTAGTCCTTCAATGCAGATGTAGGAATTAATTCGAACGACAGGTGCCAACTATGCGTTAAGTCCTGAATGTAGAATCAGTTATTTATACTGTGGTATAATGCCAGCCAAGATACAACTAAGATCTCATAGAAAAATCTCCGCTTTACCGAACGAAAATTACTTAGTGCATTAAGTACGTACTTATCGATTAAGAAGTACCCGTGGTGATTCTTGCCGGCTCTTCGTAGTAAACGACTAATTGAAACCGTGCACCTAGCTTCTGACGGATCCAAGTGCTCATTTAGGTTTGTAGGACATAAAATATTTTGAATTTGATTTCATAGGTGTTAGATAGATAGAACAAACAGAACAAAGATAAACATGAAGTGGCTATACTTCTTGCTTTTTTGTTAACACTTTTAGTGCTTCCAAAGATGAGTATGCTGATAAAGAAGTCGCACGTACCCCTTCTCTAGAAAAGTTGGTTCGCTGAAATAGGACTAATCGCTCCGTGTTGCACTGTCAGATTTTCAACTCTAGCCGAGCTTTGAAAATCCAATTGTACGCTTTTATTTAGGGATACAATAAGGTATTAGTAAAAACGGACAAAACAATAATAATTAAAAGCAACACCGAGGAATGACGACTATGATAATTGATGATGCCATAATTGATGACCTTTGATTAATTTCCATCAACGGTTAAAGTTTGACCGTTGAAGGACTAAATGCCAGTGCAGGTAAACGAGCATTAATTATAACGTTTCTTTTTTATTTCTTCATTAGAATTGCACGACGAAGAGGGGTGGTTTTTTCCCACAGCTAAACGGATGCACATCCGTAGGGCTAAAGGCTCCGTTACGTATTTTCTCTGCGAAACGGCCAGTTAGCGGTTTGTAATCGGAATGGTTGTCCGTTTTTACCATTCTGTAATGGATCTCTTGACTATTATTTTAATCCTAATTTATTTGTAGCTGGCGCGCTTCTCCCGGTTTGCTCAGACTTTTGGTATCTCGGTCCACTCGTGCAAATCAATGGCGAAGTAGTTTAACACTGGATGGATAAAAAAGCGGCAGATCACAGGAACAATCTGCGACTCCCGCATTAAAGTTAAAGGGAAGTTTTATAAACACAATATTAACAGGGTATATAAATTTAAATACCTGGGCCATCTGGTTACTGATGACCTGAAGGATGATATACATTTATCAGATCTAGAGAGGGAACGCAGAGCATTGTCAGTTAGGGTGAATATGTTGGCCCGCAGATTTTCTCGATGTACAGACGCAATTAAAATATCGCTTTTTAAGGCATACTACACATCACTGTACTCGGGAGTCCTGTGGTTCACATATACCCAAAAAGCTTACAGTGCTCTGCGTATCCAATACAATAACGCAATCAGGGTATAGTTGCGATTGCCGCGCTTCTGTAGTGCCTCGCTACTCTTTAGGCTGCGTGGTAGTCCCAACACTATCCTGCAATCGATAGCCGCCCGGGCAGACAGCCCGCTAGTGTGGGCGCTTGCAAACCGCACTCGATCTGTTTTAGTTATTAAGCAAAGTTATTAAGTACTAACATAGACTAAGCTTTTTTGTTACCAACACTATAGACCCCATGTAGTCTGGAAAATAAAGATATAGATTACTATGGGACCAAACCTGAAATCACGAAAATAACATCAGCTAGTTCGAATAACTCGTCAAAAAGTAGGGAACAGCTGATTTTTTTTTCGTGGTGTCAGCTTTGGTCCCATAGTAAAAGTTGTTCATAATGATGAATACAATGACCCCTTAAGAGGTTGTGCGTTAATTCTGCGACATGTTGTATATCTGCTTCTTAAGGAGGAAGAGAGAAAGAGTTTATTATGAAGAGGAACGTAAGTATGTAGGTTAGGTAGGTGAATTACCTACCTAACCTACATACCTACGTTCCTAATTGAAACATTTGCAGTTTTGGTAGTACACACGGCTACACATCAAGCTATACATATCCAGTTTAGGCTGGTCTCGCATTGTATAGGATTTTCTTACAATGAGAGGCCAGCTTACTTACTTTTGTCACCTAAATCAGATGATTCGTTACCATCTCAACTATGCACTAGCTAATTTCAGTAATATTGCGAAACGTGTTTAAATTCCTGGAAAAGTTTGTTTGCTATGTGCAAACAAGCTAATGTATTTTGGCCACATAAATTGGATATGACAAACACTTACGAATTCCCGTCAATTATCAGAAAATGTGGTTAACATGATTGACGGCAGAAGCAGCAAACAATTAGGTTAAAAAGTCGCCTGAATTGCAGATTAACTGGCAGTTTGCCAATTCATCATAAACAAGGCCACTTTATCGACAGGGCTACTTCTAAAGAGCAGTGGGAACGGCCGCGACTTAAGAGTTGAAGTCGTGGCTTCGAACCCAGACAGGCTCTTTACTTTGTTTAAGACGCACATATATGCCAGTGACCTTGAGTGGTTAGCTTGCGTGTTCTGTACTGAGCTCACGCAAGGCGTCGTACGTTCAGCCAGTAATAGGACTGGCCCATCAAGGACCGCTGTCCCCAATTTGACGCATTATTAATTTATTATACACAAAACAAAAGGTATTTTAATAAAACGCGTATACTAAAAGATCAATAATTAAATTATCTTTACATTGGTAAAGATTTCAGAAAAATACGCTTGGTAGATTTTGCGCCATTTTCAGTTTTTTATCCGCGTTAGAAATAACTTTACAAATTAATTTCACTATGTAATAAAAACATAATTTAAAATATTCGTTTAAGTTATTGAGAAAATGCTCAAATTTAACATACGAGTATATTGTTTTCAAATCATTAACACTACTTGTTTGGACGTGATCTTCAGTAGAAAATCATTAAAAGTCGGTTATCGTCGCCTTAAATTATTTCATCACCACTGCTCTCAAAATGGTGAACGAAAACATCTTGAGGAAACCGGCATGTCCTAGAACAAAAAAATCAAGGACATGACATCCACCAACCCGCACTGGGCCCGCGTGGTGGATTAGGCTACTCCCTCTCACAGAGAGGAGGCCTGTCAGTGTCTAGTAGTGGGAAAAATAGGCTGATTATAATTATATCTTTATTGCTACTTATGTATACGTTTTTCATAGCATATAATAATGTTTCCGCGACATACACACAAATATGTTGTCATGGAAACGTTATTAATTTTCATTTTCTCTATTGTCTGTGGATTATGTATCCTCTTGGCACACCACTATCTATCCTCCATTTTTTTGTAGCCATTCATTAATTACATGAATCACTGTGTCGCAATGGATCACACCGTTGTCCGTTATTAGGACACCATTGTTTTTGGCACCATGAACCTAGCTGTTTTTTCACAATACATGGGCGAAATCAGACTTTGCTAAGAGATATGGAACAATGGTTTGAAAGGGCATGGAACGGTATCTTGTCATAATTTGAGAACTTAGAAGTTTGGTCGTGAATTTGACTGTGAATCCATACTTTAGATATCCATACTATTCGTGCTAATTTGACTGTGAACCAATACTATAGATATCCATACTATTCGTGCTAATTTGACTGTGAATCCATACTTTAGATATCCATACTATTTGTACTAATTTGACTGTAAATTCATACTATAGATATGCATTCTAGTCGTTCTAATTCATTATAAATTCGACTGTACATCTGTCGGTCAGTCCTTTTCACGGGTTAACGGATTTCGATTTTTGACCATGACCTGCGTTTGGACAGAGCGTACTTTTATCCCGGTATTAAGTTCCTGCGGGATAATTTTTGACAGCCACGCGAGTGAAGCCGCGGGTTCAAGCTAGTGGTGTCTATGGGCATAGAATTGCAGTCAATAAAGTGTAATCTTGGTGTCATTAGAGAACTTAGTAAATGTGGTTTTGACTTTGAGTGTTAAATGTTAGCGTAAGGGGTGATACAAACTTGTTCGGGTCGGCAGATTTGATTCGGCAGTATTTGCAGTCATCATCATCATCAGCCTACATGAGTCCACTGCTGGACATAGGCCTCTCCAATTGCTGGCCATTCAGCTCGTTTCTCGGCAACTCTCATTCCGCTGCAACCAGCCAACCTGCGAAGATCACCCCTCCACCTAGCATGAGTCCTATTGTCATCAGTATTTGCAATTAACAACACATATTCAGCTTTTAATCGGCTCGTGACGATAGGCAATCTCCGTTCGGCATCTACCCGCCATGCCACAAGTGTGTAAAGGAAAATACAGCGCAATCTAACACTGGAATCAATGTTTGAACAATTCAAGTCTTATTTTCAACTGCGGATATGGAATGACGGCTCACCATCACATTACCTGTCTAATTAAGTCACGAGTTACAAAGCCAGTAGCATGTAATTAGTTTACAGTTGTCATAATTTAATTGTACAATACGCGATTGAAGTGATTTATTGATTTTTTTGTGAAATTATTTGTCAAGTTAAGTTCGAGGAATAATACATTTTGTGACGGGTTTTCTATTCGAGAAATTTATGCAGGTACCTAATTGGGATGTAGTCATTCATCCATGCATCGAATATAATAATATGTCGAATATATGGACAAAGCAAAATTTGCAAGTAATAAAACTCAAACACAACGCGCTTATTTAGGCACATATCAAAGGATTCATTTAAGGCTTCTACATACTGGCGTAACACGTGACGCGACACAAAGGCCCCGCGTGTCGCGCGACTAGCGTTGCCTTTGTGTCACGTCGCGAGTCGCGCTGGTCTGTAGAAGCCTTAAGAGGTCTATCACATTTTTTCTTGAATTTGGGCGTTTTACTCGAGTTTTGATGTGTGATTATGGTTTAGATATAGCCATAAAAAAAAAATATGCCCGAGCAAGTTTGATTATTTATCTTGGGAGCGCCTCTTCACCTTTTTCTTCTTCGCCCTTTTCAATTTGTTTACATAAATCAGTAAAAACCTTGTCTCTGCAAAGGATGTTTCATAAAATTTTACTTTTGGGTATCTTTTGATGCTTTGTTACACCGAAGATAACATAATTTAAAAATTTATAAAAATGTCCATGGTACTACTGTATCTTATAACAGAGAGTTACTGATCATTTTTCGTCCGCAATTTTTTCTATCACTACAATTTAAGTCTTCGATAACTAGAACGTTATTTGTATGTAGGTACACAATTTGAATTAACGTTATTTTACGTGGGATGTGGCGTGTCTAATCGGTAAAACTGACCAATCAGTGAAACTGACTAATCAACGAAACTGACGACTGAGGGAAACTGACCAGTGATACGCGGACTCTTAAGCTATTGTATATATAGGTATATCAAATAAGAATGTTTGTAACATAGGTAGCAGTTTGTAGCGTGTGAAACTTTTTATTCTCTCCTTCTTTAAAAATTACGCTTGAATTGACCGCATTTGATGATTATTAAGTACTAATCCTACGTATTTAGTTTCAAAATGTATTTCGGATTGCAGCAAGTAATGAGACGTGCGATATTTGAGAGATTGTTTTTGATTGGTCGGTGCAATGCCGTCTGATCTTGCACTACTCACTACTTGCAAGACTGAGCCTTTATAGTTTATAGTCGAAAGTCTTCTTATTTTCAAGTCGATGATACTTTTTAGATTAGTTGAGCCCAGTTGGTGGCAACGCTTTAGATCCGTTCTTAGAAAGTTCTTATTTATTTATTGACTCACCAACGACTTATTCACTAAATCATTACATTAAGTATATTCTATAACATCAGCTTTGCGGTGAATTTGTCACTTATTGGTGTGCACAGCACTTGTATAATCAATAATAAAAATTAAAATGGAAATATATTATATGATCATAAGAAAATTAAAATTTACACAGTTTACATTGAATTTAAAATGACAAGTAGTTAAATTGAAATACAGTATATTTCAAAAATTTATAGAAAAAAAAAATCAGTTAAATTGGAATAGTAAAATAATTATAAATTGAAACTATAAAAATACAAATAAATTAGTTAAATTGGAATATTATAACAATTATAAATTAAAACTATAAAAATGACAAATAAATTAGGACATTATTATTACTACATTAATTATAAATAAGAACTGGGACAGAAATTATAAAAGAGAACTTTGAATGCATTCACCCTGGGCCGTTGCTAAAACTAACCCTTTATCAAGTCAAGTGTATCGTTTCCTCTGCTTAACCTAACAAATAAATGGAAACCCTTAACATCTACTGGCGTAGTGCGCTCACAATTTCACATAATATCTAGCTAAATTACGTACGGCGATAAACCATTCGCCAGTGTATCTCGAAAAGAAATGCCATTCGTTTGGCAAGTTACTGGGCGAGTGGCAAGTGGCTAGGCAAGTAACTGGGGTCGCAGGTCGTCGACGGATTTAAATGCTACATGGATTAAGGCTCAATTTACATTGCGACGGAACGGAATCGGTGCAAATTTTTGTTACGAAATATTGCAAAGCAATTGTTCAACGTGCAAACTAGGTTCAAGCTGCTAGCTGCGGGAATTCGCGAGAATGCGCGAGAATTCTCCGGAAGACGCTTGACCAGGGCCTCAAGTCTGCTATTTCTATAAATTCAGTCATTCCAACACGATCCCATTGTCATTTTGCTAAAAGTTCGTAATCTGCTAAATTCATAATAGTCGATCATTGGTCGGTCAATGTTCTCGTAATAAAATTGTGTTACTTATAATGGCATTGTCGTATTGCCATTATTATAAAACCCATTAGTACAAATGTCATTCATTTGTCATTATGTACGAGATTACCAATAAATGCAATTTCTTTCAATGTAGTGTCAGTGGCCGACCATTGGAAAGTCATAATGACGCCATTATAATAGTAGATTACCAAACTTGTCAAAGTCAACAATTATGAAATCAATGATCGACCATTCTGACACTATTGTAATAGCAGACTTGAGGCCCTGTTTTTCTGCTCGTATCTAGTTTGCACGTTACATAATTGACATAAAGTACATTATGCTTTGACCAAATTTCGTGACAAAAATTCGCTTCCATTCCGTTCGGCGGAAATGTAAATTGAGCGGAAATGTAATTTATTTTCCTTTCTCTTCCATCTGCAAAATAGGATCTCCATTCTCACTAGACTAGATGATCACATTTTCACTGTTGTTAAATAAATTACGGTCACCAATTAAATTTGTAAAGATTTTTGCCAGTGCTTTTTTTATTTCTCCTGTAGGTGCAACGCAATGCACGCATTCTGCCGAAGAGACCACCGCTTTTAATTCCATTTTCAAATATAAAATGTTCTTCTTTTTTTAGGAAACAGTAATAAGTCGAGTCTATTCTACGAATAAATACTTTTTCGTTTTTGTCGGCACGTTAGTAAGAGAAAAAAAAAAAACTTTTTCCCCTAGAGGAAAATAATTATGCTATTTTTGGGTAAGAGGAGTGAAAAATCTTTTGAAATTTTGTTATACTTGGAATCAAGTGTTTTAAGGTGTAAGTATCGGTATTCAAAAGTTTTCCTGGGAAATGTTTTCTTATGAAACCTAAGTGAACAAATAAACGTTTTCATACTTTCTGGGCAGAATATTTTATTTCTCAAGGAAATTTTTCCACTAAACAAAGTGGCTTCATGGTTTATTTGATTTCTATATACTTATAAGGTGTTTAAAAATTAACCCGACAAACTTTAAGGTGTGCTTTAGACCATCGAACTGAATAACTTTTTCAACGAGACCCAAATCTAAACAGCGAAAAAAAATCTGATTTTTTTCGCGTAGTAGGTATTTTATAAACTTTATTATTGAACAGATAGTTATTTTTGTCCCAATTTTAAATTTGGTCCCATAGTAAAAGTTATTCCATTCGATGGTCTAAAGCACTCCTTAAATTATAGTAATAAGTTTGGTCGGGTTCATTTTTAAACACCTTATAATTAAGACAGCGCGGCGGTCAAAATGCACCCCATGGACAGCATTTAAAATGCCAAATGCCAAAATGGCATTTTAAATGCATTCATGTTCGTTGATGTTGCCACACTCTTGAAAAACTGGTTAGAAAGGAAAGTCATGGGAGAAAACAAAACCTATCGCAAAGCAGCATAAAATACTGACAATATTATAGTATGTAAATTATATCTATTATGTGAGTTGACCTACCATCCAACCGTAGGAGTGTTGACCGTGCCTATGACATTTGACGTGCCTGGGACAATGTAGGCATGGTTAGGTGTAGGCCTAGCAGACGACTAGTATTTTTATTTTTTTATTTATTACAATTAAGAGCGATATTAGAACCAAACGGCTTGGTACGTGACGATGGGAAGAGACCAGCGGCCCAAGTCTGCTATTTTTTAAATTCAGTCATTCCAACACGATCCCATTGTCATGCCATTGTTATTTTGCTAAAAGTTCGTAATCTGCTAAATTCATAATGGTCGATCATTGGTCGGTCAATGTTCTCGCAATAGAATGGTGTTATTATAATGGCATTGTCGTATTGCCATTATTATAAAACCCATTAGAAGAAATGACATTCATTTGTCATTATGTACGAGATTACCAATAAATGCAATTTCTTTCAATGTAGTGTCAGTGGCCGACCATTGGAAAGTCATAATGACGCCATTATAATAGTAGATTACCAAACTGTTCAAAATCAACAATTATGAAATCAATGATCGAACATTCTGACACTGTTGTAATAGCAAACTTGAGGCCCAGACGGCATGACGTTATTGCCTTGGAAGGTGGCCAGGCCTCAGGATGGGACGCAACCTGTGTCGACACCCTAACGCGGTGCGCCATCACATGATCCAAGCTCGGCTGGCTATGCTGGCCGCGCCGGAGACCCTCAAGGCGCAAATACTGTAATCTTATGGGTAACTACAGTTTTGAGCCGTTTGGGGTCGAAGCGCTCGGATCATGGGTTCCGACTGCACGTCTCCTTTTTAAGGAAATTTTTCGCCGACTGCTCGACACTTCACGTGACCTGCAGGCTTAGCACGAGAACCCTCTCTACGCGTTTTAACGACGGAAGAATGGACAAAAATGACGGTTCAGTGTAGACAACAGAAAGTTTTCTACTGTCTGTAGCACGGCGATTACAAAACCAAATGTGAAGAGACTTGTCTTCTCTACCCTAGACAACTGTCTACAACGTCGAGCACGACGTACAAATCTTTCTCCGAAGTTGACAGCTTGGGATAGAAACCTTTCTTCCGAAATAGTCTACATATAAAATGTCCTAGACAACGATTCGTTAGTTGTTTTTTCATTAATTCGAGTAATTTTAGGCGGTGCTTTTTTACTTTTATCATATATTAAGCTGAAATTAACATGTTGGGTTCAAATTGCGCTTTTTATTTAAGTTTTTTTATAGAAAAACTTCAGCGAAGATGGGATAGAAATACTATTAGAGAGCTTGTTTGGGAGCCTTTGATCTCACGGGAAGTGAGTTCTGTAGAATTATAAAATAAGCAAGGAGATAGTGCAATCAATGTTTATGCAAAGAACTCGGCTAGGACCTGTCGCCCAAAATAAATAATAGATTTTTGGAATTAACAATAAAATAAGAACAACAATATATGTATCCTACAGTTTTTACACTATGTTGTCCCTTTGATTTATTAGATACCTACATTCACAGGGAATATAAAACATCTGAATAAGAGCCAAAATCTCCTCATTGAACACTAAATTATTTAATTATGAAGTACTAGCTGTCGCCCGCGGCCTCACCCGCGTTGCATTAAGACTTCTACATACTGGCGCGACACAAAGGCCCCGCGTGTCGCGTGACGAGCGGTGCCTTTGTGTCGCGTCGCGAGTCGCGCTGGTCTGTAGAAGCCTTTACTATGTAGTGATTATTATTTTCATTTACTAAATCTTACACACTCAGTTTTAAATGGTGCATTTACCTACTAATAAATAAAATATCGATAAACAACAATACAATAATAATGTAAGTACCTAGTAAAAACAAGGGCTCCCGCAGACAAGCGCGACGTGATAGCGCGACCCGCCAGTCTGCAGAACCCTTAAAGGATACTTCTTGCGTGACGCCATCAAAATAGTATAATTATGGCTCTTTATTTAAATAATGCCTGTACATTTTAAGCAATTACCAATAGTATATAGTGCTCTGTGTATGCAATACAAATGAGTTTTAAAACTTAGTGGCGCCACAGCCAATGATGTATTACCTATAAAACGTCATTGGCTACAGCCATTTTACAATATTTGGAGATGCGCGAAGGTAGCCCGTGAAATTCAAATTTTATTAGGTACGTTTTTTGCAATTTGCAGGTCAGCTAACACGTTATAAGTTGATTTAAATATGATTCGCGGTCGTAAAAAATATTGCTTTACAGAATTATAATCATTAGAATCGGCAATACAACTAACTCTCTTCAAAAAATCCTTAGAATTCAAAAAACGTTCGAAAATTTGAATTTCGCGGGCTACTCAGTGCATCCCCCTTGACCATTTGCGTTTAGTAATTGAGGAAATATTCGTTAAAAACACTTTGCTTCATAGATTTGTTTGAGAACGAAACGCAAAAGTACGGTAAAATTGGGTAGTAATACACACCACTAGCGAATACCCCGTTGCTATGGACAAGTCACTGTCTACGAAGAAACCCGAGTCTAGGTGTGGCCTCATGCTCGCGAAGAAGAGATTACGAGAAGTGTAGACAAGCGATGTCTATTCTATAGTAGAGTAGAGATCGAAAACTCCATGCTAAGCCCGCAGAGGGCTGGCTCGTTCTTTGGCCAAAGAATTAGCATTGCCTGGCCATTCAACGGGGCAATGCTGCCAGTCGTCTGGGCTTTTAGAGATCCCTACGAAAATTACAATAATGTACCTAATCCAAGGTATCAAAAATTTGCCTATAAAAGTCATTATTTGGCGGGAGCTGCGAAAAATATTGATGATACATAAAATAATGGACTACATGTATATTTAAAGTACTCATCATTACCCATAAAAAAGTTCGCGAGGCTATATGTCCAACTATATACTCGTATTATAGTAAAGTCGTATAATAATAACCGTTTTTTTTTCAAATTAGTCAATGAAAATTTGGGTAGAATCGAAAGAAGTTTTCCGAAACTATCTTTTAAACGGGACGGAGAGAGTGTAGAACTTTGTAGACGAAGATACGACATCCACGCGGACGAAGTCGTGGGCGAAGTGCTAGTTGTATTAAATAATGATATTGACGCTGATAGCACACCTTCGCCGTGGCCCGTGAAACCATAGAAGCGAAACCGCAGTAGATGACGCGAGCCAGTTGAATTGAACTACTGCGGTTTCGCTGCTATGGTTTCCAAGCGGAGGTGCAAGAGCTTTCATCACAAAATCTAAATTCGAAAATATTCGAGCAAAGACAAAACATGATTGATTTGAAAGCTGGAAATCTTGAATAGTATATAAAATGGTCCCAAACTGACAATTCATTATTATGATCTGCGTACAATTCATATCCCGCAGTGCATCTGTTTGACAGTTTTGTATGGAGATTCGTAAAATCGTCCACAAATTATGAATTGCTTTATTGAAGTCTAATGTCAAATAGCAGCTGTCAAACAGATGATGAATTGCGAGATGTATGAATGGTACGCAGATCATATTACGAACTGTCAGTTTGTGACCATTTTACGAATGTTAATATGATTCATAATATTATCATATTATGATTCTGCCAAAGCGTCCATTTTAGGCCCCCAGGGCTGGGCAAAATCTATCCACTGCTGGGGCACAGGCCTTCTCTGTGAAAGGGACTTGTCCACAATCTAGGGCTCGTGGCTCAATAATAACAACAGCCGCATAGGCGGATCGGATCCATTACATATCGAGACACCTTCGTGCCTCGGAAAGCACGTAAAGCCGTTGTTCCTGGCTGTCACTCGAAGATCTTTCGCAGTCGTTACGGTAGTCAGAAGCCCGAAAGTCTGACAACCAGTCTTACCAAAGGGTATCGTATTACCAAGTTACTGGGTTGTGGAGGTCAGATAGGCAGACGCTCCATGTAAAATACTGGTATTCTGCTGCATCCGGTCAGACTGGAACCTGATCCCAACGTAGTAGGGAAGAGACCTGTGACAGGCCGCCCTACTGCTTTCTGTAGTAGGTAATAAAGGTCATTTTTAGGGTTCCGTACCCAAAGGGTAAAACGGGAACCCTATTACTAAGACTCCGCTGTCCGTCCGTCTGTCTGTCTGTCCGTCTGTCACCAGGCTGTATCTCATGAACTGTGATAGTTAGACAGTTGAAATTGTCACAGATGATGTATTTCTGTTGCCGCTATAACAAAAAATACAGAATAAAATAAATATTTAATTTTTTACAACAAACGTGTTTTTTTTTTTGCCGTTTTTTATAGATAATGGTACGGAACCCTTCGTACGCGAGTCCGACTCGTACTGGTTTTAAATATATTATGGCTAAAATATTATGAAAAAGGTGGTGGTAGTTATTGGGTTTTTCAGAGGCAGCCTGGAATCTGGATTTGTGCCCGGGTCATGGTAACTAATAAGCTGACCTTATTACATGGGACTTAAACATAACTGGCGAAATGTGGGTGTACACACGGCTACACATCAAGCTATACAGTTCCAGTATACGCTGACCTCTCATTGTACGGAAATCCTACACAATGCGAGATCAGCTTATACTGGAAATGTATAGCTTGATGTGAAGCCGTGTGTACTATTAGGTACACCGCTGCTAAACCGTTCGGGGATTACAGCCGCTGTGTTATGTTGTCATAGGGAAGAATGATGACCACTTTACGACTGAGAGGTTCATGACTCAGTGACAACATTATAAAATTTACAGAAACCTGAACTTTTGTTGTCTGAATTGCCACATAATTTGGAGAGGTACTACGGAGACTGACGGGCATTTTAATTCTTCCTATTAGAACAAGCTATCGCCATTTAGGTGATTTCTAGGTAAAGGAACAATTTTTTTTTAGGTAATGCAACAAATTTACCTAAAAACTATTTTTTGTAGGGCCTCTATCAATCGCAAACGACTAAGCTTCTGGGAGGTACCTAGAGTTGTGTTTAGGGGAGGTCTATATCCAACGCTGGTCGTGTTTAGGGGAGGCCAATATCCAACGCGGGTCGTGTTTCGGCTGATAAGATGATGGCGCTCATCAAGAAATATCTAGAACTTGCTACATTATGCTCGAGAAGGATATATTTTTTTTTTCCCTTGTCCTAGGGTTCATCAATAGAATAAACTCTAATCTTATTACAATCTAGCCTTTTAAATAGACTAATAAGTAATTAAATTATAACCTAAACTACTAAATTGTCTTTACTAAGAATGTGTTCAATAGCACTTTTCTTATTGTCTCTATTAAGGCGAATACACTTCATTCTTGTGTTTGTTTGGCACTTTTGTACTTTACACTATTCACTAACACTAAACACTAACTCGAACGGTTTTGTTCTTTTTAGTCTTCTTACTATATTTGTGTGATCGAGAAGCTGGATTGCCTCGACGTTCACATGCTGATGAAGCCTCTTTTCGTGAGCTTCTGCAAATTTCTGGATCACTTTATCGATGAACTAAACTTTTAGATCCCGATGGAGGTCATCATTTCGTATGTACCAAGGTGCATTTAGAGGTATAGACATTTAGAAGGATATAGCTAGATAACTTCATCTAATTCTAAGGGTCAACCGAGTGGTAACATTTAGGAAAGTGCTAGTTAAGTTCATAGGTTCCTAACAAATATTCGATAGTTTTTTGGATATCCCCATTTGTAATGTCATGAGTTTAGGAGCTTACTAAGTTAAACTAACTTCTTCTTGCAAGGTCTTATCAATATGTTCATTCGGTTCCCACGTAACCGTGGTAAATATGATAAGAGTAAGATAAACTCCTTAACGATAGACTGATAGGTTATCAGACGTTGCTCAGATGAAGTGGGCACAGACACCTACGGATTGCGATCAGAAGGTAACTGGATGTATGGCCTCGAATTCCAGTTTGCGACACTTTTATATTTTTGCGTACCTACTACCTACCTACCTACTCGTTTTTCTTATAGGCTAAATTATGCTTTATTATGTAGTTATATTGTCCGTGTGGTGCCGGACGTTAAGAATAGCACCATCCTATTTCTTCCCGTGGGTGTCGTAAAAGACTAGAGAATGGGCAGCAGCGTTCTCTATGCATTTTGACACCGTACTTCGCTAACCCGCCTGCCAAACATGGCGATTATGGTAACCCCCCCTCCCCTTTTGGGGAAGGCCTATGTCCAGCAGTGGACGTCTTTCGGCTGAAATGATGAATGAATGATGATGTAGTTATGAAGGTATTGGTACGGTCAGCACCAAAAGTCCACCAACACTGTTATTTTTACACATCATCTAAATTGATAATATTTCTGCATTTTATTAAATTAGCTAAGAGTTAATATTCTTAAAAAAATTTATTGCGTTGTATTTGGTTAACACACATCAATTGACATTATTGATCCCAATGGGTTTCATTTTGACAGTTCACCCACGTTCTATGAAGCAATGGGTTAGCAATATCCTTCAAAAGTCTCGGATTGTGATAGAATAGTGTGTTACGCTCATACGCAATTAGGGTGCTGTTCCAATTTCAATTAAATATTTTGCTCAATAATTAAGATTTGAATCGTTAATCAGCTTTTGCTTGCTTTTACTTATTAGAAATCTTCAAAAGTAGAAGTTTTATTAGATATATGCCAGTGACCTTGAGTGGTTAGCTTGTGTGTTCTGTACTGAGCTCACGCAACGCGTCGTACGTTCATAGGACTCGCCCATCAAGGAGCGCTGTCCCCAATTTGACGCATTATTTATTTACTATACCCAAAACAAAAGGTATTTTAATAAAACGCGTATACTAAAAGATCAATAATTAAATTACCTTTAAATTGGTGAAGGTTTCAGAAAAATACGCTTGGTAGATTTTGCGCCATTCTCAGTTTTTTATCCGCGTTAGACATAACTTTACAAACTAATTTCACTATGTAATATATACATAATCTAAAATATTCACATATTAAGTTATTGAGAAACTGCTCTAATTTATCATATATTTTTTTCAAATTATTAACACTACTCGTTTAGACGTGATTTTCAGTATAAAATCATTAAAAGTCGGCTATTGTCCCCTTAAATTATAATTTCCGTCTGAGAGATTTTCACTTTGATGTGCACACCCTTTTCTTGAGAGATCTTATTCTAATACTTGTTTGAAACTGCATCCAATTGGACTGGAAGCCGGCCTTCAACATGCATTGTTGGGAAAACGCTAGGCAGATGGTGATCTTATTGACTGGATTAAAATGGATTTTAATCTAGATCCAGTGAAAAATGTACTGAAAAAAAAAAGAGTTTGCTTTAACAAAAATGTTGTTTAATGTAGTCACGCATATTGATTAGAGCCTAACAAGATCTTGACTTCTGAAGCTAGGAGAACTTTGTTAAATTATCATAGTTCCGTCAATTATGTAATTAATTACTTAGTTTAATTACGGGTATTTATTTAATTTAAAAATAAGTCCCTGCTTATTTTAGACGACTCAAAACATACACCACACACACACGACACATACACTTGCACACCCAAATTCACACTGTAGAGAGGCTGTACATTTTTTTTATTATTTTCTGTTTCTTTAATTTAATTACTTTATTTTATTTTTGTACTCAAACGATAGCTACTAACCCAACGCAACTCCGTACTAGTTTGTATAAATTCGAAAAATTTATTAATAGAGAGAGCCCTGGCACCCATAACACAAGTTTAATCTTAGCTTGGGTGCCGGAGGTAATAATCAGTGATTTACGCAGTTTAAAAAAACAATATTGAAAAAATAATTTGATCAAATTTTGGCCAGTTTAAAAATGATAAATAATGCTAACAAGTTGCTTGTTACCATGAACTTAAATTAATATTTGATAAACAAAAGTGAAGAAGTAAAATCAAAAAAGCATGTACTTATGATGTAACAAAGACCGGTGATTATTCTGTACGTGCACATTTGTCGATATAAATACAATGCATTTGTTCTGTGTTCTGGCAAATAACCTTATAATCTTAGTTAGTGCCGATTTCACCAATGAAACTGAACGCGTTCAGCACTTAAACCACGTTTAAGAGCAGTCAGTGTTATTATTTTCTTTGGAATATTGTCACTGACAGCTCTTGAACTCTGTTTAGATGTGCTGATCGCATTCAGTTTCATTGTTGAAATTCACCCTTAGTCTGTTTTTTTCAGTGTGGGTAGTAATTATCTAATCAAAATAAAGTACCTACTTATTTTAATTCAAATATCTGAGAAAAACTCACAGCAACTCTCATCAATGAAAAAAAAATTTATTAAAAAACATGTTCCATGTTGTATTAGCTAGGTTAGCAGAGACACGTTATTTTGTGCTCGTTGAGAGGCAACCCAGCAATCCGTTACGAGTTACAATTACGAAGTTTTAAACTGTTTGTTGTTGCGAATGCTGTTCTTAACTGCTAAATACATTACTCCACTTCTATGCTTACTTGTGCGGAAGGTTTTGCTCATAATGGTGTTAGAAATACCATCGTTTGAAGTGTTTTTTTTTCATAATTAACCCAAATCCAACTTGTATTGTGCACCTTGGCCTCTTTGGATCAGGGACCGTACAACCCCGGTTAAGAGTTAGGCCTTTCGAAGGGGTAATCCATTCAATGGGTTACCTTTATCATAATTTAACCCATTGAAAGGGTTTTATACTAGAAACCCATTGAAAGGGTTCCATGATAACCCATTGAATGGGTTTTATACTTGAAACCCAGTGAAAGCGTTACATGATCCGCCCAGCACGCGTAGCTTGACCAATTCTATCTCTATCCTACCGAGGACCATTTTGGTTACAATTTTAGAAAAACTCGTGGGTAACCCTTTTGAACGGCTTAATTTAAGCCATTCAAAATTACCCACACCGTATGGGTTTTTATCGAAAACCATTTCAATGGGTTACAAAAATTTAATTTAAGGGGTTCATAAGGGTTACTCTTATCGTATAGGTTTTTGTTTAACCGCTTAGGAAAACCCTATCGAAAACCCTTTTTATGGGTAACCAAAATGGTCCCTGCTTTGGAGTGAGCTTTACCGCCATTCCAACGAGTGTAACCAGAAGGATCTTTTCAGCTACATAATAAAATTCATAGATTCATTGATTCACTGACAGGACACACAGCCTTAATGGGCCTCCGCGAAATACCATCGGGTACATGGCTTAGATAACTATGAAAGTATTACAAGTTTAAGTACTATGGCAGAAGCAGAGATTGGCTAATAGGAAGCTGATGATGAAGGACAAGTCTTGAATATGTCAATTGATATCTAAGTACTGTTACTAAATCTCTAGATTACCAACGTGAGAAAATGTTTCCAGTATCGCTTACTTTATTTTTTCATACAAACATTTTGGACAAATCTTTACGTAGATTATGACAACATTTTATTACTTGTTACAGTTTTTCAACAAAGTTAATTAAACATTACAAAAAAGTGACTCGTGGAAGCCACATAGCCCAGATTCTGTGGTCACTTTTGTCTTCATTCCTTACCTAGAAATATGAACAAGGCCGTTTGAAACTTCACAATTTTTTATAGTTTTTGTTACATTGCAGTAACAAAAAACTGTAATAACACGGTAGGTATCCACGTGTACCGGTTTAGGTATCTTTCTGTGAGAACCATCGCCAGTTACCACATTCATTTAATTTAATTGATACATACTGAATATAACGAGGTTTAATGTCCAGTTTTTATCCAAGTGACATTCATACGAATTCTAAATATGTACCTACCTCTACCTTGTAATCTGGAAATAGGTAGTAAGCAGACGTCTTTAACCTATTGAAGGCTCTGGGCACTTTATGATAACGGGGAGAATGTAGGATGCAAGAGCGGGGGAAGCGCGTGCAACATTTTTTTGGCTCACCGGTTCGTAAGTATAGGGTAGGTGTTCTTTTGACAGCCCCTAGCTACGACGCTGTGACACTAGGAGGGCCCATGTATCACGGAGCCCAGGGGTTCTACTCCAATCATAAATCCGAAAACCGGCTGAATGTTCGGCCGTTGATTGACTACGGCTAACTATGGCTGACTACGGCAAAGAAAAAAAAACCGGTCAAGGGACAATTCGGACTCGAGCACGAAGGGTTTCATACCATTATCTATATAAAAACGGCAAAAAAAAAACACGTTTGTTGTATGGGAGCCCCCCCTAAATATTTGTTACATTTTAATTTAATTATTTATTTCTAAAGTGAATATATAACTAAAGATTCTGTGAATATTTCAAGCGTCTATCTGTTGCTGTTATCAAAATCGAGCAAAAACGAGAAAAAAAAACACGTTTGTTGTATGGAAGCCCCCTTAAATATTTATTTTATTCTATTTTTTTGTATTTATTGTTATAGCGGCAACATAAATACATCATCTGTGAAAATTTCAACTGTGTAACTATCACGGCTCATGAGATACAGCCTGGTGACAGACGGACAGACAGACCGACGGCGCCGGTGGAGCCTTAGTAATAGGGTTCCCGTTTTACCCTTTGGGTACGGAACCCTAAAAAACTACAGACAAAGAGATAAGCCAAAGTCAAACCTTTTGCTCACCGGCTCGTATAGGGTAGGTGAAGGTGTTCTTTTGCTCACCGGCTCGTATAGGGTAGGTGAAGGTGTTCTTTTCACAGCCCCGCTACAACGCTATTAAACTAGGGTGGGTCGCGGGGCCTTGAACACTTGTCCAGAGTGGCCAATGGAAAAGTCGACCCTGGATAGAAGGCATCGCGACAGACCACGTAGAAGATGGCGGAAAAACCACAAGCAATTAAATTGTCCACAGACTTGTGTGGACAATTTAATTGCTTGTAGTTTGGGCTAAAACAAATGGAAGTCAGTGGATTGTTGCAAACTGATAGAGTTTAGCGTCTATCTCAGGGTCTAATCCTGCAGAGTGTACACCAATGCAATAAATGAGTTAAGACTTTCGGAAGGAGAAGGACGGTTTATGGGAAAAAGCCCAGTGTTCAGATAAGATTGATTTACACAATCATGAACACCTGAAGGCGGCAATGCTTATGAAACCAAATTCATGAATATTGAGGAGCCTCTTCTGTGAAAACGATACGACATTTGCCCTTATGCTTGTATATTTGACTAGATATAGATAGGAATATTATCCTCGAACAAGATAATGACTCATTAAGTCATTTCTTTGCGCATGCGTGCGAAAATATTGTTCTTGTTTAATTTCATAGCCCGACGGCCAAGGTCATCGACCGCTGTGACTGGTAAGTAGCAGGCACGAGATTATTACTCTTTGTTTTCTATGTTGTATTAGGAAATGTTAAGAGCGTTTACGAGGTACGGCATTTCATACAAACTTTCAAGCCTTTGTTTTTCGAAATGACTGAATTGATTTTAATGAAACTTCATACGCATGAGCAAGATACAAAGGTCTAAAAAGTTAGTTAAGAACAGTTTCGAAAAAGTGTTACAGCCAAATTAGACTGATTTGTTTCCATAGAAACAGAGATTTCCAGTTATCTGTTTCATTTCGAAAATGTTTTAAACTAACTTTTTAGTCCTTTGTATCCTGCCTATGCGTATGAATTTTCTTTAAAATCGGTTCAGTCATTTCTAAAAACAAGGGCTTGAAAGTTTGTATGAAATGCCGTACGTCGTAAACGCTCCTAATATAGGTACCTACTGAGGAGTTCGTGGCTAAGTAACGGCCGCACGAGTCGATCCAACAGGTTAAGCTACGCTTGCCGGGGTTGGTCCGTGATGGGTGACCGTTTACATACCGAGACTCCTCCGTGATTCAGAAAGCACGTTAAGCTGTTGGGCCAGGCTGTCATTCGGTGGATCTTTGTCAGCGGTTACGGACGGGTCGTCAGAAGCCCGAAAGACTGACAACAAGTCTTACCAAGGGGTATCGTTTTACCCAGTTACTGGGTTGTGGATCTCCACAACCCAGTAACTGGCGATGTAAAATACTGGTTAGGTAGGAAGCCGACCCCAGCATAGTTGGGAAAAGGCTGGGCAGATCATGTTAATATACAAGGTGTAACATAAATATCGCACAACCTCTTAAGGGGTCATTGTACTCATCATTATGAACAACTTTTACTAAGGGACATCGAGAAAAAAAATCTTCGAATATTTTTTCGCGATTTCAGATTTGGTCCCATAGTAAAAGTTGCTGCGTCAGGCTTCTGACGAGCCGTAATGACTGTCATGCAAAGACCCACGAATGTCAGCCGGGACCAACAGCTTAGTATGTAAAGATGGTCACCCATCCATGGACAAACCGCGGCAACCGTTGCTTAACCTGATCGATCGACCTTCTGGCTGTTATTAGTTAGCTAGTACACAGAACCATATAAGTAAGAAAAATTCGTGAACAAAGACTGCATAGGTATTGTGGAAGACAAAAAACGATTAGCTACTTGACCGAGGGTCAACGACTCGTATCTAATCGTGAAGTTTGATAAGTTGACTGTTCTGCAAAAAACTGTAGGCATTGAGAAGTAGTTTTTATGAGTTTTTAAGTTGATTGTGTGTATAGATGAACAGTCAGACACTATCTTATAAATAGCTTGGACACAGAATTAGTAGGGTATCACAGTGTTCAGCCATTCATCCGTTGGTTCATCCATTTTCGATTTCTTTGACGATTTACAAGATAGTCATTTGTTTACATTTGTTAGTAGGTACGTGTCACTTTCGACGTGTCTCATAAAAATGGTTCAGGGATTGACCACGAAGTAAATAAGTAGGTACCCAGAAGTTGACGAATAGTTACTATAGTATGGTATTGTCACATGGGTAATAGTTAGCAGTTTTACATTTTGGGTTAAAGAACACAGGTAAACCCAAGTTGAAACAGTTAAAAGGAATGCACTACTCGTCTTTGGGACAGCCGCATCGACAACATTATAATGAAGTACTTATCTCAGATGTTGCCCGGGACTTCGTCTGCACGTATTTTTTTTAATACAAATATCCAGGATAAATCTTGAATGATATCCACTCTATCTTTCTGGCAAATTTCTGGAAAACTGTCCCGTTGGTCTCGTGGTCGCAAACATAGTGATGCTTGCCACCACGAGACCAACGGAGCAGTTTTCGATCAAGGGGGTGTTTTTTGGTTGGTCTATAACAATACTACAAATGCGAACGAAAGTAAATTGGTCTGTCTTTTACCTTATTAAACCACTGATTGATGAAGAAACCCGGGAATCGAACCCCACGCTCCCTGCCAGGGTTGCGAGTTTGTCCGAAAGGGATATCGTGGCCCTGGCACACAGGCAAATGAAGGAACACGGGTGGGTTTTAGTCAGAAAAAGTCTGACACGCCCTCCCAGAGCGGGAGAAGTTATTAAGATAATTTCCCACCCCAAAAAAAAACCTGGGTTAGATTCCCGGGTCTGGCAAAGTGTTATTACCCGCTGAGACTGGTCGCCATGGCCCAATTTTGGTCTGGAGGGGACTATTGGTATAGATATACTCGTAGCTATTAAGTATGAAATAAAAGCGTGGCAGTTCTATTCTTTTAGCAGAACTTCAGAAATACCTACATGAAATAATCAGTAAACATAATTATCTAGTGCTCCAGCCGATGGGAAAGCAATTCTATCGGTACGCTATCCATTGTCAGTTTTTACTGACTGAAAGACGGAGATTCTTTTACTAGACGTTTTTTCAAGGTTACTGTTTCTATTGTTAAAATTAACGGTGCACATGACACGGTATCTGCGATCTGTATTCTTGAAGAGCTATGCAGCAGGTAGTACACGTCAACAGTATTTACTTTGGTAGGTATAAATAAATAAATAAATCTTTATTGACATAATAGGTTACAGAATTTGATTGAAGCCCCTGAACTAGATGTACCTGTATGTCAGGGCCTCAAGTCTGCTATTACGATGGTTTCAAAATGGTCGATCATTGATTTCATAATTGTTGATTTTGACAAGTTTGGTAATCTACTATTTTAATGGTGTTATTATGACTTTCCAATGGTCGGCCACTGACACTACATTTAAAGAAATTTCATTTATTGGTAATCTCGTACGTAATGACAAATGAATGACATTTCTACTAATGGGTTTTATAATAATGGCAATACGACAATGCCATTATAATAACACCATTATATTAAGAGAACATTGACCGACCAATGATCGTCCATTATGAATTTAGCAGATTACGAACTTTTAGCAAAATGACAATGGCATGACAATGGGATCGTGTTGGAGTGACTGAATTTATAAAAATAACAGACTTGGGCCCCAGGAGTCAGCGCCCTCTCTCATTTTATTTGGCTTGGATAATAATGTCAACATAGGAATAGACAAACTTAGTTATGTGCTACAAAATACAATTTTAAAAGAAGTAAAAACATTAATAATAAAATATAAATACAAATAACAGCAATGAAAAGTATGAAAGAATATTATGAGAAAAAACATCAAAAATAATTATGTATAATTTATTTTTAAATTATCGTATCGTGCTGTGTGTGTTTGAGTGTACGTGTGCGTGTGGGTGGGTTCGTGTTTGTGTATGAGTAAATGTATGAAAGTAAGGTATGTTCTATGAGTAAATGTATGAAAGTAAGGTATGTTCTATGAGTAAATGTATGAAAGTAAGGTATGTTCTATGTATGTGTTCCTTTGTAGAATGAGATTAATTATTTATTATTTTCTCTATATAATCATATTCAAGAGTAAAGAGCAGCAGGTATGTTACAAAGTTACAACTAATAATTTAGACAATTTGCAAAACTGTAAGATATTTATGTAGTTTTTACTTCTACTTGGCTCGCAGTATAAGCAGTATTCTAAAGAATATACCCCGTTGCGCATCATCATTTTAGCCTCTTCTATACCGTACCTAAAAGCCCTTGAAGTCGTGAAGTTCCTTGTCCACATGAAACGTTGTACTTATTGTGAAAATCTTGTTTTGTTACCGATTTTTACGATCGTTTTCCTAGCTCCGGCTTAGATGTGGACAAATGTAATAATTTCGTTGTTGAGCTCATCTGTCTTCTGAGTAATTTCAAACACTTTTTAATGCGTAGCATCCAAAGATTTAAATTGTTGGATTTGCCCTCAACGTACTAAGTTGCCTGAAAAAAATGTCCATGTTGAGATGAGTGAGCTCACACAATAAAAAACGCCATTATTATTGTGTGAGCTTACTACTCTCAATATGGATATTTTTGATCAACCGTTACTATTAAATAGTAGAAATTAGAATTGTAGGTATTCAATGTCAAATAATGAAAAGATTGCCAAGGAAGTATAAAAAAAACATCGTAATTTAGCTTCCCTGGTACCTCATTAACGCCATAACTATGTAAATGTCTAATTAACTATTAGACATTTACATAGTTATGGCGTTAATGAGGTACCAGGGAAGCCACATGCACATGTGGTTTCCCTGGTACCTCATTAATTATTGCCAAAATTCATTGTCTTCAACGTAGTCTTATAATTTTATAATAAGGTTTTTGAATAAGGACACGTTTGATGAGGGTTTTGAACTTTCCATCGCTAAGTTCTGTAACAGACTTTGACAACTTATTATAAAAGCGGATACTGTTTATAAGAAATGACTTGCTTGTTTTAGTTAATCTATATCTGACCTCCACAACTCAGTTACTGGGTAATACGACACCCCTTGGTGATTCTTACTCTTATGGAGAAGTCCGTTATAATTTGTAGGTAGTGTTTTTATGACGTGTGGGTAAATCAGATATTATCTGACAAGATCTAGATCATTAACATATTTTTTTTTGTCTTTGTATTGATTTGTTGTGGGCTCGTGGCTAGTAACGTTCGATCGCCCCGTGTGGTTGTTATTACTAGCCACGAGCCCCCAACCAATCAATACAAACACAAAAAAAAAATGTTAATGATCTAGCGAGAACTTGTCAGATAATATCTGATTTACCCACACGTCATAAAAACACTACCTATAAATTATAACGGATTTCTCCATAAGAGTAAGACCTCACACTAAGTCATAAGCTATCGTATTATCAGCTCTAAGAACTAGTGTAATTAAAGTCATTAAGAAATTGTAATTTATTGTTTAAAAAACACGCAGACAATGAATTTAAATCGATGATCGAAGCATTTTTATGAACGTTTGATTATTGTTTATTATCTGTAACTCCATCAGTTTCGTCAAAAAACTGTTCAAGTATTTTCGGCTCAAAAAACTTCCTAAACCTACTTATTATTTTGTTAAGGCTTCTACAGACTGCTGCGATATCGCGGGCGCGACAAGGGTTGCGCTGCCTGTCGCGGAGCCTTTATTCAATAATCGTGATATTATTCTTTTTAATACTTGATCGCTTCTCCATATTTTCTGATAATATGTTGCCTATGCGTACGGGTTTTTTTAGGCATGGTATAAGGTAAGTATTTTCTTTTTCAATCTTACATTATACAACATTATTTTTAGTATATGCGAAACCCGAAACACGTAGTATTTTTATGTAAAGAATCTTAGAACAAAATTTCAAAACTGTATTATGAAAAATCACAAAGTTATAAGCTTGTTATTTTATCCGTACAAAAATATGCTTACGGTGGCGGCGCCCCTGCGCCTCCAGGGTCGTCTTGCGCTCATTGATTTATAATTTGGCAGTAGGTGGAGTCCGTGCACAAAATTCACTCGCTAGAGTTTAGGCATATTCAGTGCGATGCTATGTTTGTGTGCAGCGTTCATGCACACACGCCTGAAAATCGAGCGCAGTGATAATAACCGACTTTTGTTAATTTTATACTGATAAATGATAATGATAAATGATAAATGATTTTATTTCTGTAAGTAGGTTTGTACAAACACTTTTACACGTCAATCATATTTTAAAAACTAGATGAGGTCGGCGTTTCCTATCTGACTACTCTGAGAAGAAAGGCCGAAACAAACTCAGAGTTCACAGAAGATCATGTCTAAACAAGTAGTGTTAATGATTTGAAAAAAATATATGTTAAATGAGAGCATTTTCTAAATAAATTAATATGTGAATATTTTAGATTATGCTTATATTACATAGTGAAATTAATTTGTAAAGTTTTTTCTAACGCGGATAAAAAACTGAGAATAGCTCAAAATCTACCAAGCGTATTTTTCTGAAACCTTCACTAATTTAAAGATAATTTAATTATTGATCTTTTAGTATACGTGTTTTATTAAAATACTTTAATTAATAATGCCTCAAATAGGCGACAGCGCTCCTTGATGGGCGAGTCCTATTAATTACTGGCTGAACGTACAACGCGTTGCGTGAGCTCAGTATAGAACACGCAAGCTAACCACTCAAGGTCACTGGCATATATCTGCATCTTAACGTACGGGGATTGTATTGTAAGGAATGAAATGGTGATAACATTTTCCATTACACTTAAATATTGTTGGGAAAAAATATAACATAGTGTAAAAATGATTTAAATCGATTCAGTTCCTTATTCTAAACAAACTATATTCAGTTTTCACATAATTATACTAAAAATAATGTTGCCTATGTGAATAGCAATCATATCTGATCAACTATCATATCAGTTGACAGAAGATTTCACAAGTCGACAACAGTATACTTACCCAAACTTCCAGAATTAAAGACTTTGTCAAATGCTACACGAAACTGATAGATGATTTAAAAAAACAAGAACAAAGAGCTATTTCACGAATAAGTCGTTTAGAAATAATAGACGAAATAGATTAATAACATTTTGCACGCTAGTTCTATATATTATTTACTCATTTATAAAAGAATATAGGAACTAGAAAAGGTTCTATTTTAAACTGCAGTAAATGGTAACAAGTTGACTATAATATTATAGTTGTTTATTTTTAACCGACTTCCAAAAAGGAGGAGGTTCTCAATTCGGCGGTGTTTTTTTTTTTTTTTTGTATGTTTGTTATTGTTTGTTACGGGTTTTACAGGAAGAAAAAAAAAATACAGAGCAAAATTACAATGGTGGTGGATTCCTGGAAATCCTTTCCAATAGTTCACGTTATGCTTTTGTTTGTAATGACGTCAAGCTGGCTTGACTGCCTTCAATTAATTATGTATTATGCATCCTGTATTAAGGATCGTACAGATTGGAGCGACATCGCGGGCGCGACAAGGGCCGCGCTGCCTGTCGATGTCGCGCCCGCAATATCGCACCAGTCTGTACGAGCCTTTAGCAACCCAAGATGAAGAATTCAATCAAGCATAGAACCCGTAGAAGTACTTAAGTAGGTACAACAAAAAACGAGCGAGCGTTAATAGTCGCATATGATAAATTGGCGAGTGGTTACTGGTTACTGATAAGTATAACTAATGGTACTTAGCTAGTAAGCAATGGTTCACTGCCTGTGTGGCCTGCCTTTAACTACTAAGTGTAAAGTGTAAGTGTGTGTGTCGTTATAAAAAGTTGAACAAGGTTGTGTGCCAACATTGGTGGAGTAATAAAATGTAGAGGACGACCTCGTGGCCCTTACACAGATATTAAGCGATTATCGGGTATTATTAATATATTTAATTAAACACAATTTTCGGAGCGTTTGGTATGATCAATCAGACAGTCGAATGTCGCCTTGAAAAAATACAATGAATGCATTTGAATCATAAGCAGTAACGGCTGGTAAGTCTGGTAACTCTGAACGAACGGATAAGAATGAATCACCCTAAAACATAGTATTTTAAAATATGCTGCACCATCTCATTAAGGGTCGGGTAATCGCCGTTGACCTTGGCCATACAAATGCGCGTCGTGCTACCGCCATGCCGCCGCCGCCCGCCGCCGCCGCAGCGCCGCCGCGCCGCCGCGCCGCCGCCGTTCGATTTCATAGGGAATATTTATTTTTAGTAACGAAAATATGAATAAGTATTTGCAAAAAATTGGAATTATAGACAATAACATTTTCTGCTCGTAGTTTGATAGTAACGTTTTTTATGCTTTGGGTATAAATGGGTAGACATTACTTCCTGAATTTATTTCGTAAAGTATTTTACTACAATACTAAAATATTCACATATAGAATTGATGTGTATGCGTTCTTGTACATTTTTTGCATAACTTACTTGCATTATATGAAGGCGTAATTACAGATTTAAAAGTCACAAAAATCGCCTTAACGACGATAACTGACTTTTAATGATTTTCGACTGAAGATCACGTCTAAACGAGTAGTGTTAATGATTTGAAAAAAATATATGTTAAATTAAAGCATTTTTTCAATAACTTAATATGTGAAAATTTTTGATTTTGTTGTTACATAGTGAAATTAATTTGTAAAGTTATGTCTAACGCGGATAAAAAACTGAGAATGGCGCAAAATCTACCAAGCGTATTTTTGTGAAACCATCACCATTTAAAGATAATTTAATTACTGATCTTTAAGTACGAGTATACGCGTTTTATTAAAATACCTTCTGTTTTGTGTATAATAAATTAATAATGCGTCAAATTGGGGACAGCGCTCTTTGATGGGCGAGTCCTATTACTAGCTGAACGTACGGCGCGTTGCGTGAGCTCAGTACAGAACACGCAAGCTATCTACTCAAGGTCACTGGCATATATCTCCGTCTAAAGCCTCTACTATTACGAGTTACAGGACTTATTATGGTTGACGTCAAAAGTATGTACCTTTACCTATCTATACCTATCTATTTGCGAGCAATGTGAGCCCCTCGCGATCGTCATAAATTATATCGATTTTAAATCATTCTGTTCAGCTCATCAAACTATGACGTTGGGAACCCCTGCTATTCCTTGGGAAATCCCCGTGGATCGCCGTTGTTGTTTGGGGAATACAAGAGGGTTGTGTCTGACTCCTAATGATGACTCAGGACTGTCTGGAGTGAGGGATTCCTTGCACATGCTTTGCGCCCGCAACATACTAACAATAAGAATAAAGGCTGAAAAATGCTAGGCACTGCCGGCGCGAGTCGCGTCCCTGCTTGCTCGATTAATAGGGACCATGGCAAGACTCGGACGGGAGTTGGACGCCGCACGGTGCCGCATGACAGCATGAACTGCTTCAAAATATTGTGAAGTTAACCTAGTAACCCTAGTACCTAGTAGTCCTGTTAGTTATCCTTGCCTTCTGCGGCGTCCGCGACACTGCTTGCGCATCCGAGCATAAATGATCCCATACGCGTTTCTTATTTTTTATTTATTACTTACCAAAAATTAATTAATTTGTGGAAGACTGGTACTTAAACTAAGTGTTTTTCAAAACTTGTACGTCAGATCACTAGCCCCCCCCCCCCCCAAAGTTTTACATTTTTATTGTTGTACTGGAGACGAACTGATTCGCGTATAAAAATAAAAATGTTACCATCATGTTCTTAAAAATTGATTTAGAAAAATAAAAACAGTGAAAGAAAAGTAATTTGTTGAACACTCCTACACTCAAAAACGTTCAATGATTATCAGATACAAACCAAACACAACCCTTTTTATTTGAAAATTCGATGGTTGGCGTAGCGTAAACTCTTTCTGTGCCAAGGCGCTTGATATAAATACATACTAAGTTGTTCCACACGGGTGGCCACTGCGCACATACTCGGCTCGCCTGGATCCGGCCTGGATGACTCATGCGCACCTGTCTTGCTGATAAAAAAAATAAGCACCTACAACAAATTGTTTCGCCGCTCACTGCCGGCGGAGCGTAGCCCTATGAATTATTTAAAGATAAAAAATACGGTTCTAGGAAAGGTTTTTGAACTTGCAAAGTTTAAATTTGATCTAGATGCACACTTAAATTGGTCAATTTGAACTTGAACTACTCGTATACGAGGGGTCAAATACATATATAAGCTTTTATAGGTAGTTCTGGGAAGTACGTTGGCGTCGCTTGCGACGGTGTAATTTAGCACGTAACTAAGTATTGGTAAGAGTCAAGCTTTGAAGGACGATTAAAATAACACAATCAGGTAATTGTCAAGAGCATCCAGATCGCCATTTATGTTCATAAAAGACTTCTTCCATTTGATTCTTCTAAAGCCTCAACAGGTTATGATGTTATTGCAACAAAATGCAAATCACTAAATCTTAAAATTGTGTCGCAGGAAAAATAGGTAGCACGTCTCAGCCGCAATAATATTACTCCTAATTGGCACGATCGTCAAGCACGATAATTTTGTACAAGTTGCTCAATGTTGGATAATCGATTACTCGATTCTATTCGATACAGACCACAGGTAATCGGTAGGTAATGCGGTGCCATCAGTATCGTGATTGCCTTGTTATGCTTTTTAGACGCAACTAGTTCGGAACTTGTTATTGATAGAACGATTTTTTAAAATAATTATGAGCCCAGGAAATTAAGATATTTTTTGCGAAAAAAATCGTAGCGATAATTCTTGCTGAGAATATCTTTATTTAGTCATTAAAGATCGTTTAAAATACTGTGTGAAAAGTCCATTGGTAAAATAGTTATTTATGATACTAGAGCGGTAAGTTGCTTTTTACAAACGAGTAGACGAATGTAAGCCCGAGACCTGCCAGGGTTACGAGTCTGTCCGAAAGAGATATCGTGGCCCTGGCACGCAGGCATTTGAAGGAACACGGTGGGTTTTAGTCAGTAAAAGTCTGACACTCCTTCCCGCTCCGACCAGAGCGGGAGAAGTTATTTGATGATTTCCCACCCAAAAAAAAAAAGCCCGAGACGAAGTAGAGGGCTTACCATAGTTTACGAGTTTGTAAATACCGAAGCGATAATCAAGTATCAGCCCAACTGGGGCCGATACTCCTTGGTGAAATTAGGTCTTATTCTTGTTCGTCGTTTTCAAAACGGTTTCATCTCGATAATATCGTCAGTAGAAACCCTGTTAGATGATAGATCATACATAAATTATGATATATTTTGAAATCGTTTTTACGGTTCGATAGCGCAATTTTTGAGAAATGTTATAAAGGCTATCGGCTACGACCCTTAGGAGCTAAGCAAAAATAAAAAAAAAACATGCGGGGACTGCCGATAGAAGTGAAAACTAAATAACTTGTGAATTGTATCGCAGCTCATGGAAAACGTTCGGTGACGATGATTCCATGATTTTTGTTCACCCAAAAAGTGAAAAGAGGTTTTCACTTCAAAAACCTGAAAGAACGCTAAACCATAACGAAGTAATAGCGCGAGCGGGCGATGCAATGCGACGCAGTGGGTCGGGGAACGAGAGTAATTACTTATGAAGTTATGACCATATCAGATATACCGACTATGGATACGTAAAGCTGGCAGTTGTTTCCAAAAAGACTGAGAACTCTCCTCCGTTAAATTTATACACATTTAATTTCGTTATACCTGAACTTTACCGTACAATACACACCATCATAGATCCACGTGACGCACCATGACTACTTTATTCGTCAAGAAACAGACGCGACATAATAATAAGCATCAGATTAATAATGCGTTATAAATATTTCCCGTGTGAACGTTAAATCGAGCCACAAAGAGACGACACACTTTTTCTACGAATAACTAAGTATGGTGCAGGCGAGGCCATGAGAATAGAGGGTACCGCTACATGCAAAGAGCTTTCTGAGCGGTTTAAGTTTGTACTAGGTATCTCTTTCCGCAATGAAGCCGTCATTGGCAACCAAACAATAATGGCAGTCTCTGTTATTGGTAATTTTCTGGGCACCTGTCCCACCGCCGCGCCGCTGGTGATGAGGGAGGAGCGTGTAGAGCAACTAAAAAACTTTTTGTAAAAAAGAAATAACCGACTTCCAAAAAAACACTACACATATTGAAAAATAACTTTAATTTCGGACGTCAGTTTTTTTGGATCTGTATTTTAGTTTTTTGCCACCGACTTCCGTAATTAAAGTTATTTTTCTCTTTGTAGTGTTTTTTTGGAAGTCGGTTATTTCTTTCTTACAAAAAAGTTTTTTTTTCTGTTTTTAGTGGGTCTGTTTTTAATTTATCTAAGATACAATAGCCTAAAGTCAACTGCTCATTACCTTTTAAAAAATATTGCTTTTCCCGATGCTGGGACGTTAATTGTTGAGGAGTTCTCCTGGTAAGAACCAGGAGAACTGCCACTGACACCATATTCATTGTGACGAGCATAAATTGCTTAGCAACCATATTAAAGTACCTAATCGAATCGCAACCCGTTAAATACTTATTATTTCGAGGGTTTATTTCGATTTCCATGAGATCCCCTTATCAGATTCTGATTTGGTGGCAATGGGACCACTTCGGGAGCATAACCTTTCAAACAAAAAAAATATTTTCAAAATCGGTCCATAATTGACGGAGATATCGGTGAACCAATATAAAAAAAAAAAAAAACATACAGCCGAACATATAACCTCCTCCTTTTTGGATGTCGGTTAAAAACGAGTTGTTTGTTTGACAGAGTTGTCACCGCGCCGCCGGTATCGGTAGTGTGAATAGTCATCGATTTTTTTTTTAATTTACGTCGTCTCGTAGTTGAGTTTGAGGTCGACACTACTTAACCGGACTATCCTGTGGCTGCCTTAAGCTAGCTTTAAGCCTCCAGCCAGTGGCAAATTTCTTATATTATTAAGCGACTGCACGCTAAGGGCACCTCCTGTGCTGCGGGGTACAAAACTCGGCTTAGGATGTTGCTGAGGGGCGGACAGCATGATGGGACAGGCTGGATCAGATCAGGATGATTATTATTAACGGGGGAATTTAAAGGTATGGTGCACTCAGCTGCGGCGCGGGCTGGCAATTCGTCGAGCAAGGGTCGGGGGGGGGGGGGGGGGAGGAGAGAATTAGTCGGGGTCTTCGCGTGGGACCAGAGCAGTGAGGTCGGAATGTCGGTTTGTGTATTGTATGGACGTTGGCCCTACTGCTGTGGTCATATCGCGCGATCAGATTTACCACCGGTATCTATGATAATAAAATTGATCGCTTGCCGCGCGAAAACGCCTACACACGCGTGCTACTGTCCTATTATATTATAAATAGCATCGCATGCGTGGTCATCATTTTTTGACGTGGGCGAGTATCGTGAGCATGTCGAGAGCGATCTCGACCAATATATGGGGTTAAAATTACCAGAAGACCGCGAACACAGGACACGTGGTGCATTGTAACCGTTTTACGAATGATTTTTATCCAGACTCTTCTTAAAAAAATGTCCTTTTATCGAATTGCACCCTAAAGAATATTGAAAAATTGGATCCCGCTGACTTACAATAATAGAAAAGTAAAATCTCCAGCTTGCTGGACACTGAACAATTACATAAATAGTTGTCACGATAACACTTATTAGGTATTTGCTGACTCGAAGAAAGTAAATAAGTCTTACATGAAGTGAATCTGACCCACTTAAAGGTAGGCATGATGCCGCAACACGATACTATCAGCACAGATTTCAGATAACTAGCGTCTGATGTGAGGTGGTCACCAACACTCTGCCTGTGACGTGAATGGCCTGATTTTGTGAAAGGTTTATGCTAGATTACTCGGGATTCGGATGAACACAAAGTTCCTCGGATTCGTCTGATCGTCTCCTAGGTACAAGGTGTTTTTGATTGTGATGTACAGAATCTTCCCTACCAGACTAATGTGGGGCCTGATAGTCTCATAAACATAGCGTTGTTTTTAAAAAGATCAGCTTTGGGAATTAGCCAAAATGACATAATGAGACATTATAGAAATAAGAACAAAATTAAGCCCATCCTTTTTTATCGTCGTTGTCGAGTAAAAGGGCCCTTTAGACACGGAAATTAATGCACTTCCATCTTCTTAATTTTATCAAGAAGAATATTTAATGGAACATAACATGACTACTAAATACACAATTTATCTCAAATTGTGATACAACATGTTAAACTTATCTTATTATTAATAACTTGTGCCTAAAAATAAGATCTCTCTTTAATAATTTGTAATAATATTAACTACCTAAATAATATAATGCTACCTAAACTTATTATTATTAAGCAAATACCTACCGTTTTCCAATATTAGACTTATTTATGTTATTGTTATTTAATTCTATGTGAATGTAATTGATGTTTTCATGTATAGTTTTATTTTGATTATCTTAAATTTTGATTTTTAAATTTGTTTTAATTTTTCTTTTATTTAATTTAATTTTGATTTTTATTAATTTGGTTTACTTTTAATTTTATGTTGACTTCTTTATTTTATTTTGATTTTTTAATTATATTTTGATATTTTGATTTTAGCTATATAAATTTTGCTGTGCCCTGACAGGGTCTACAACGGATCTTAGCTGTAAGCCTTTTGTTAACACCTTTTTTATCTTGTGGAACGCAAATAAATGAATATGAATATGAATTCTTTCTTTTCTATGAGTGCTGGGGGCCAACTCCGTATCGTAAATCCGAAGTATCGGCCGATTGTTCGGCCGTTTTATAACTTCCATATTTTCCTTATTTTAACTTTGAATCCATACCCGACTTAAAGTCAATTTTTTTTGGCTTATCTCTTTGACTGTCGTTTTTTTTTTTTCGCCGTAGTGTGCCATAGCTAGCCGTCGTCCAGCAACGACCGAACATTCGGCCGATACTTCGGATTTTTGTTCGGAGTAGAACCCCTGGTTGTAACACCTACCCGTTTTGTAAACTAGCTTATGTCAGTGTAGGGTGGAGGAGGCGGAACGCGTGAGGGAGAGGCAAGGTTCGCGCCCTCGCGCCCCTAGTCGCCGCAGGAGGCGCCCCGGGCGTCGGGAGTCGCAAGCCGATTTCCGGCCACCGTAGGCGTGGGCCTGCGGACGGTAAGCGATGGGTAGCTCACCATCCGATAACGACCAGGCCCGGGTCGACGGCGCGTCGTATTCCACGCGCGCCTCAAAGAGTTGTCAGCACCAACTGACGGGGTCCGCTAGGGCCAATGCCTGCCAGGGTTGCGAGTTTGTCCGAAAGGGATATCGTGGCCCTGGCACACAGGCAAATGAAGGAATACGGGTGAGTTTTAGTCAGTAAAAGTCTGACACGCCCTCCCGCTCCGCCCAGAGCGGGAGAAGTTAATTGATAATTTCCCACCCAAAAAAAAAAAAAAAAATGTCAGTGTAGGGTCGATCGGGGACAGTTGTAGTTCTACTGCTAATATTGTGGCATTCGTGGTAATATTACTAGTTACTAGAGGATGGGGAAACTTTTTCCTTCACGTGCCAATATTTACTAACGAAATATATGGCGGGCCAAGTGGTCGCATTTTTGGCTATAATATTTACTGAAATAAAAATATTGATATGTATATTCTGAAACATTATTGTGCAATATTACTAAATAACTATTGAATTAAGAATGAAATTGGTAATTGCAAATAAACTAAACTTTTAAGTTAGCTGCGAAGTAGAAAGTTGAGGAGCGCTTCTTCTTCGGTCTTTGTGGGGACATGTGACACGTGGAACTATTTTATGCGAGCCGCGCACTGCCAATGAGAACGAAATTTCTGACAATAGGAAAACTTCACTTGATTTTTGTTTGATGGTCGCGGGCCGAATTTCAACGCTCCGCGGGCCTGAGATGGCCTGCGAGCCATAGTTTCCCCATCCCTGTACTAGAGAATGGGCAGCAGCGTTCTCTACGCATTTTAACACCATACCGATAAAACCATCCCCGAAAAATGTTTATAATTGTGGCACACGGTCATTTCATCCTTAAAAAAAATACTCAAAACTCAAAACTACTCGAATACAACAACAATTTAAGCCAACAATAGTAAGAAACGTTTAAACTGACACTGAAAGTAATCTTTAGATTTTCTGTTAATTAACACAAATATTAATGGATCGACAAAACTTACTCTGACTACTCAGAAGCGCGCGTGTTTGTCGGCACGCGTTCTAGAACCCCCCGCGGGGTCGGGAATGGGTGTGCGGAGCGTAGATAAAGAGTTAAGGCTTCTACATACCAGCGCGACTTGTCGCGCGACGCGACACGGCACAAAGGCCCCGCGTGTCGCGGGACGAGCGGTGCCTTTGTGTCGTGTCGCGTCGCGCGACAAGTCGCCCCGGTATGTAGAAGCCTTTATTCTCGATGATGGTAGGTACTAGCGTACCCTGGTACAATTGTACACGGTCTACCCTACCCACAGATACTATTTAATGTTAACATTGATATTTGATTAAATAAATTATTATAATTTACGATGCTAGTTGAGTATTAAAATGTCCTAAATTCTAAAACTTTATCTCAATCGCATTTCCTCTTATTTCGTGGCCCTACCTTAAAGCCGCGTGATTATTTACGCGGCCGGTCGGGCTGGTGGAAGCGATGTGGTTGAGCTGAACAAATTATTGCCACCTGTCATGTCAGGATAACTCACCATTTTTAGGGTTCCGTAGTAAACAAAGAACTCTTATAGTTTCGCCATGTCCGTCTGTCTGTCTGTCTATCTGTCTGTCTGTCTGTCCGTCCGTCCGTCTGTCCCCGGCTTAGCTCGGAGACGCTTAGTCCTAGAAAGCTGTAATTTGGCATGGGTGTACATATTAATCACGCCAAAAAAATCGTGAAATAAAACTATGAAAAACATTTTTTTTAGGGTACCTCCCTTGCACGTAAAACGGGGATGATATTTTTTTTCCCATCTAATACATGGTGTGGGGTATCGTTGGATAGGCCGTTCAAAAATATTGTGAGTCTATGAAAAACATTTTTCAATTCTGAGATACGTTTGCGAAATATTAAGCTTTAAAGTGATATTATTTGTTAGAGTCAAGTCCCCCCCCCCCTGCCAGCTAAATGGTTGGTTTTGGTTATGTGAAAAAATTCATGGCAGTAGCTTATATAATGAAATTAAAAGGAAAACTATCACAGCTAAGTAGGGTTTACAAATTAACGAGTAATCGTCGACCAACTTAAATTTACAGTTGAAGAATTGACCGTAACATATATAGATGTATGGGAGAGCATGTTTTTCAACTACAATGTTAAGTTTGTTTTTGGGATGAATTCATCCTAACTACGGAACCCTTCATTGTGCGTGGTCCGACACGTACTTGACCGGTTTTTTCAAACTACAATTAATGCTACCGATAAATCTTTAATTGAATAAATAATTTGCATGTTGTATGAAAGAGTGTGCATGCGCATAGATTTACTCGTATTCACTCTTACGGGTTTTTTTTTTTTTCTCCCTATGAAAAGAAAACGCTCGTGTCGTTTACCACGCGCGTATTACGTAATGTGCGTTGGTATTTGTAAACAAATGTTTTGAGTTGTTTCCTATGTTTACATAACATTCTTTGTGGTCTTAGCTCTAGTTTCTTTTCAACATCCAAATTGTTAGAAAAGTTAGTAGATAGGTAATGCGATTTTGTTTTGAGGTGTTTTTTCTGTGGATGGTTGTGATGTAAAATAGCTGTAGGTATACTTAATACTTAGCGTTTGTACGTGTTTTTTATTCTCGTGCTCTTCGTAGATAGAATTCATGATGTATTGATCTGCATTTTATTAAATTATGACATAGTTGCTTTTGCCCGCGGCTTCGCTCGCTTTAATTTAAACAAACAATTCGCTGCGTGTTGTTTGGCGGCAAAAAACTCATAACTCACTATTCAAGTTTCTATAATATTATAATATTCAATCGTGATTCGAAAGACACGTGGCGCCATCTATTATCATAATAACGTTATTGTTGTTTTCCTCGGGAACAGTACTGTTTTTTCGGGATGAAAGGTACCCTATGTTCGTTTCTGTACACCTGACAACATATATGCAAAATTTCAGGATGATCGGTTCAGTGGTTTAGGCGTGAAAGGGTAACAAACAAATTAACACACTTACTTTCGCATTTAAGCATAATATTAGATAGGATTACAGATCTATAGATTAAAAAAATGGCAAACACCATTGCTATCATTTTCGAATTCAAAATGATCACCTTCGGAAACAGCTGATATTAATGTACCTAATTACGTATACATAATAATTATGGATACCTACAAATCGAATTCTCGGCTGCAAGCCCTTGCATTTTTCAATACAATCGTCTCTAAATCAGTTTATGCTATTGTTATCTTATTAAGTAAATAGCTAATTTATATTTGAAACTCCGTACTAAGTTCCGTAGCTTTATGTCGCATGTATTTGAAATACAAACGACGACTACCGGATCTGATATAAGTAGACGAAGCTGACACGAACTCCGAACGTGAGGGGAATAGTGAGGCCGATCGCACACGACACAACATGGCACATGCAATGCAACTAACGTTTTTTAGGGTTCTGTAGTCAACAAGGAACCCTTATACCCCGTTTCGCCATGTCTGTCTGTCCATGGCTTAGCTCAGATACTCCTAGTACTAGAAAGCTGTAATTAGGTATGGCTATTATATCACGCCGACATAGTGGTAAAATAAAATATTGTTTTTTTTGTAGGCTAATTCCCTTACCTACACTTAAACTTAAAGTGGGGATGATATTTTTTTTCTCGTCTACCCCACGGTGTTGAGTATCGTTAGATAGGCCGTTTGAAAATATGGCGGGTCTGTGAAAACCATTTTCGATTCAGGGATCCGTTTGCGAAGTATTTTTAAAGTGCAAATGGCTGTAGAGTCAAACGTCTGCCCTGTCCCCCTTCCTGCAACATGGGTGTTGTTGGATATGTGAACAAATTAATGGCAGTAGTTTACATATAATTATAATGAAGTTAAAAGGAACACTATCACAGCTATAGGTACTTACTCCATTTGAAATAAGATTAGACATTTATGAAAACCGTTTTTACAGTCCTTCCAACCAATTTTGACTTATTAAATATTCCTTAGGCATAAGGATGGCATTAAAAGCAAACGTGGTTACAATACCAACTGTTTATTCCAGCTGCCATTTTTCTTACCTCCAACGCAATAGAAGTCAAAATCCGTTGAACCGACTGTAAAAAAGGTTTATTTAAATTTCTATTCTTATTTCAAATGGAATATGTAGGCTTTACAAGTTAAAGAGTAATAGTCGACCAACTTACATTAGCCGTTGGAGAATTGACCGTGACGGTTATCGATGTACGGGAGAATAATAATTATGTTTTTCAATTAAAATGTTAAGTTTGTTTTTGGGATAAATTCATTCCAACTACGGAATCCTTTATTGTGCGTAGCCCGAGATGCACTTGGCTGGTTATTATTTAACGTGTTTTACGCCAGCATGAACGCATGCATCGTAGCGTTTGTGTTCAAATCAAATCAAATCAAAAATATTTATTTGCTAGAATATGGTACATACACAGTAAATTTGTTTCAGCATATTCTGGCATAACATGGCGTGCAAATGTCTTCACAATCAGCGATGTCAATTAATCCAACTTACAAATTACAGATTCTATTGATTTGTCTTCTAAATAATAGTCCTTAATAGTATAATATCTTTTAAATAGTAATAGTTTAAAAAGCATTTTTTTAAACTTTGTCAGCGGCAAGTCTTGAAAAGTATTTGGTAAATGATTGTAAATAATAATCGACATGCAGTATACATTTTTCATAAATAATTTTAGTTTTATCGGTGGCAGCCGAAGTCGATCTTTATGCCGTGTTCGGCTATTTGGCCTGTCAGTGCTCGTTTCAAATAAATTATAGTTTCTCATAACAAGAAGAGTTATTTCAAAAATATATAAACATGGCAGAGGTAGAATTTTAAGTTTTTGAAATAGTGGCTTACAGCTGTCTAAAAAGTAAGCTCCACAAATTGCTCGAATACATTTTGTTTGAGCTTTAAAAACTCTGTCAAAATCTACAGAGTTCCCCCATATTACAATACCGTATCTAAGTACGGATGATACATAACCATGGTAAGCCAGCATTGCAGTATCTCAGTTTACTGTTTGTCTAATTATTTTCAAGACATACGATACGAAACGATCTATTTTTGCAAGAATTTTATCTATGTGTGTTTTCCAATTGCAATTTTTATCGACCGTTATACCCAAGAATACACAATTATCGACAGTGGTCAAGTGAGAATCTTTATAATGAATGTATATTTTATTTATGTTTGAATTGTATGTCTGAAATTGTATTATGTTCGTTTTAGTCATATTTATTTTTAAGTAATTTTTTTCTAGCTAATCGATTGCATTATCCAGAGCTTGGACGATTTCATTTTCTAATTTTTTGTTATTATCACTCTTAATCATTATTGTAGTGTCATCAGCGAATAGTATGCAATCTTTGCCTATTGCCTCTGGAATGTCGTTGATGTAAACTAGAAAGAGTAGTGGGGATACGATACCTCCCTGTGGCGTGCCATAATTATTTTGTTTATATTCCGACTTATAAGTAATTTTTTAATTTTTACAAGTTTTTGTTATTTCCACGCATTGTACTCTTTCAGAAAGATAACGTTTGATCCAGTCGTTGGCCTTACCCCGGATTTTCAATAGCCAGGTTTCTCGTAAAGACATGAACTAAGTACATAAATATTCTATAATTATCTAACTACATATTTCCAATTTAAAGCGACGATAACCGTCTTTTAATGATTTTATACTGAAGATCACGTCTAAACGAGTAGTGTTAATGATTTGAAAAAAATATATGATAAATTAGAGCATTTTGTCAATAACTTAATATGTGAATATTTTAGATTATATTTATATTACATAGTGAAATTAATTTGTGAAGTTATGTCTAACGCGGATAAAAAACTGAGAATGGCGCAAAACCTACTAAGCGTATTTTTCTGAAATCTTCACCAATTTATAGATAATTTAATTATTGATCTTTTAGTATACCCGTTTTACTAAAGTACCTTTTTTTTGTGTATAATAAATTAATAATGTGTCACATTGGGAACAGCGCTCCTTGATGGGCGAGTCCTATTACTGGCTGAACGTACGACGCGTTGCGTGAGCTCAGTACAGAACATGCAAGCTAACCACTCAAGGTCACTGGCATATATCTGCGTCTTAAGTCGCTTTTCGTGTCTGTTTGTGTGACCGTGTTATTCTTCTAAACTATGCATCGGATTTTGACGCGATTTTCACCATCAATTAGAGGATGAACTCCGAAAATTTGTGTATAACACATTCGCACAGTGCGCTGGATTGGAGGGTGGAAAATCGACAGGACACTAGTCACTGTGAAGGTGGATCGTGGACCATGACCAAGGAATAGATAAATAAGGTTATAAATAAGGTACCTTATTTATCTATTCCGTGACCATGACACTATATACCACTGTCAAAGTTAGCGAGTAAGTCTACTCTGCCTCGTGTCTTGTACCAGATCAGCACCCTAATTGCGTTACACACTATCAGTCATAATCTGAATAATTTTGAAGTTTATTGCTAATCCATTGCTTCATATGTTCGAAAAATGTGTCTGCTCAGTGACGTAAACAACGCGATGAGCAAATTAAACCCGTTGCTTCTGATAGTGTGTTAAGGCTCGTATAGACTAGTGCGATATCGCAGCCGCGATGCGACAATAGTAGCACAATTTCTTTGTCGGTGCCTGTCGCGCCCGCGATATTCCGCGAGTCTGTATGAGCCTTTACACAATTATCCCTCAGATCTGGTACAGGAGAAATGTCCATGTTTTGTTAAGGGTGCTCGCCCACGAGCGAAGCACCGTTCGAAGTACGGACGGGTCGCGTAGGTTTGAATGAGAATATCTGATACCGTCTTAAATCTATAAAACAGTGCGTAATGTAGTAATGGGGCTGCCTGCTCAAGATGCGGAGAAACAGTGCGTAATGTAGTAATGGGGCTGCCTGCTCAAGATGCGGAGAAACAGTGCGTAATGTAGTAATGGGGCTGCCTGCTCAAGATGCGGAGAAACAATGCGTAATGTAGTAATGGGGCTGCCTGCTCAAGATGCGGAGAAACAGTGCGTAATGTAGTAATGGGGCTGCCTGCTCAAGATGCGGAGAAACAGTGCGTAATGTAGTAATGGGGCTGCCTGCTCAAGATGCGGAGAAACTAATTCATCAAGGGTTGAAGACTATTTTAAGATATTTAAATTACTATCACTGATTACGGGAGAAGGGTTTATTAAAATAAATTTAACAAGAACTACGAATTTCCCCGGAATTCCCGGGATGAGAATTCTCGGGAAATCCGGTTCTCGTTCCCGAGAAATTCAGATCGAGAAAAATCGAGAACTCGAGAAATCATTTGTATAATCTTAAGGCATATTTAAACAGAATTGATTTGAAGTTTTAAGTGATAACTAGTCCAAGCACAGTTAAATTAACACAATTGCCAAAAATAGTGCTGTGATTATCCACATAGTTATTTATAATCGAGTTGAGTTCATTTTTATTTCATAAAAAAGATAATTATTTAAATTAGATTTTTTTTCTATTTCATCTGAGTTTACAGAGAGAAGAAAGTAGTTTAAGTTTACAAAAAAAGGAGATTTTGATTATATTGTATAAAAAAGAAGAAAAATACTGTAATTGGTGACAAGAGATTTTGTTGATTGTTGTCCAATTTAAATAAACATTGTGTGTAATATCGAGGTTTACCTTTATTTAAACAACAAAAGTAACACAAATTAAAATGTCCTGGTTTCCCGGGTAGCCCTGAGAAATCGATATCAAAAATTCACGACACCCGAGAAATGAAAAACCTCGAGAAACCATAAATCCTTTATGGGATACAACGGTGCAATGAAAGTATATGGTACAAAAATAATATAAATTTACTCAAATACCCCTGAGCGTCAGAGAGTCAAACAGCGATAAGCTGATCAAAAGTGGTCGAAGTCGCAGGCAACAACGTGTTGTGCTGTATGTTGCCTCGTGTGAACGAACATTTATCTACCTTACGTAAGCCTCGTCGCATACGCACGAAGCAATCGACGAACGGTCTGCATTCGAATTGTATTGTAAAGGTATTAACTATCATATTATAGTAGCAACACAGTCTCTTCGTTTCCATTGCGGATAGGTACCAACAAGCTGCGGAATGTAGAGTAAAAAATAACCGGTCAAGAGCGAGTCGGACTCGCGCACCGAGGGTTCCGTACCAATATATGATGTTGATGATTTCTGGAAAACTGTGCTATTTAGAGACATCGTTTTATTTTTCCTGTAATCTTTATATAAACTTCTATCATATAAAATAATTTCAGATTTTTATCTCTTCAAACTTTGGAGATAAGGGGGGGGGGGGAAACAATGCTGCCTAAAAAAAAAAATGTTTGGGAATGTGCAAACAGCGTTCTTTCATATGATACCCCACATGCCCTAGTGTCCCTATGTTTTCCTTTTTGATGATACATTATCTTTATAAGACCTGGAACCCTCTGAAATGCTCAAAATTGCCTGTTTAGACCGCTGACAACAGAGGGCTATTGTTCAAATTTGCTAACTATTAATAAAAAAAGAAAAACATAGGGACACAGTATAAATCCTTCTTATTCAGTATAAGAAATTGGTCCAATATTGGAGGACGAAATAGGCGAGAGCCGAACCTCGATTTATGACTTTTTACTCTAAAAGTCTCTCCGCCCGCATTTCCTCTTAATCCGAAGTATCGGCCGAATGATCGGCCGTTTTATAACTTCCATAGTTTCCTTAATTGACTTTGAATCCTTACCCGATTTAGTCACATTTTTGACTTTTGCTTATCTCTTTGACGTTCAAGCTGTCACTTCATGTTACAAACTTCCGTCCCGTTTCACGAAATCACTCCCACTTTCTGTGGGAGTGATTTCGTGCGAGGAAAGATGTTAGACATCAAAAAATTAGATTTCCTTAAGTAAAAGACTATCAGACAACGTACACCCTTAGCCACTGACTGATGAAAATATAAATGTCAAAAGGCAAAGAAGTCAGCAGTCGGTCAGTGGTAGTGTAGTCTAACCGCAATATTACAAAACAAGATTTACATTTTGACATGGCTTAAACCATGGAGCCAGTTTTTGTAATATGAACGTAACAGTGATTGAAATACCGTTCTTTATACAAAACTGAAAACTTAGTTCGGTACTAAGGTGTCAGTTTTGTGTTTAGGAACTTTGCCATAGTCGGAATAAAGTTCGAAATTCAATAATGGCTCCATGTTTTAAACCAGGGTCTGAAGATAAACCTTGTTTTGTAATAAGGGGCTAACTGTCTAAGTCAAAATCGATTGAACGGATTGTAAATAAAAGTATTTATAATATTTCTAATCTTATTTCAAATAGAGTATAGACAAATGGTATTCGCTTACAAAGTATTTCGTCAAAGATCTCAAAGATCTACAAATGACAGCCGGGACCACAGAGTACATTTTATCTAAAGGAGGTTTCCTCATTGTTACTAAATGGGGACAAAGGACCAGGAATGTTTTTGAAGTAAAACTTCTTTATGCACGCTTGACTTGGGGAGTAAAATGGTGAATGCATGACGAGAGCGTTACGGAAGTGACGAGAGCGTTACGGAAGTATAATTAGTATTAACATTTTTAAGTTTTACTTCAGTCGTGTGGTCTAAAGCAAACTCGTTTTTTTATTGGAGTAAAGTGTAAACATTCCTGATATGTGAGCTCTTGTTATGTTACGAAGCACTGAAAATATCTAGAAAACAGCTAGTGCTGGTAGAATGTTGTAGATATGTTTATATACGAGTGTATGCAGTCTCTTGGTTCCGTTTCATTAGCTAGTAATTTTGTTTCAATTTTCTATGACTATACTTAAAAATAACGTCTTCCCAAATGGATATGTTCGTACCTAACAGCTTCCTCTTATTTGCAATTATATGTAGGATAAACAAGCTGTTTTGTCATAAAAATACAATTACCAATGTTATTACCGGATTATGTCTGCATAATGGGGTTAGTGAGCTCGCAATAAATAACCATAGCAATTAAAATCGAAACTTAAGAGAGCAATGAGTTAGAGGCCTACAAAAAGAAACTGTGTGGCTTGGAAAGGTACCTACGTAATCATATCGTATCCTATAGTGAGCCCTTAGCCACTCGTAGAATGTCTTAGCACAAAAACGTAAATACCAAAAGGGAAATGAAGGAAAATCGTTTCAGAAATGCGTCGGAAGTTGCACGTTAAGAATCGACAAAGTCTTGATGAAGCTATCGCTGAACAGATCGTCGAAGAGACAAATACTTAGGCCCGTATTACAGAAGCTCACTCAAAACCCAAGCATTACTTAAGACTTGTTTAAAATTCCTTCATGATACACATAATAGATATCTGAGGTCATCGGAAAACTTGAAACTAGATACTATATGCATTCCACCAGCTTGTATGACAAGTCTTTTACAGTGCAAGCAGTACGGTTATGGAATGCCTTGCCCGTGTCGGTAAGGCGTGCTCAATCTTTGTCAACTTTTAAATTCAGGTCAAAAAACACTTCCTCTCGCCCATTACATAATACAGTTCCTTGCTCTTGTTTATTATTGATATATATATTTATATATATAAATGTATGCTTTATGTATGTATGTATTTATTGTATATGTAAATGGTACACCACTGACTAGTTGACTACCTGCAGTATTGTCTCTCCTTCTCCCTTTAATCCATCCAAAGGTTATCTGTAAAAGATCGCTTTTAGCGATAAGACCGCCCGTTGTGTCACCCTATGTCAAATTTCAATATTTATATCTGTAACTTTTATGGTGTACATTATAAAGAGTGTTCTATTCTATTATATTCTAAAGCCATTTGATTGGTTGAAACTAGTTTTAAGCAGGAACCATACAACCCCGGTTAAGGGTTAAGCCTTTCGAAGGGGTAACCCATTCAATGGGTTACCTTTATTATGATGTAACCCATTGAAAGGGTTTTAAACAAGAAACCCAGTCAACCCAACCTTTTCAATGGGTAACCAAAATGGTCCCATGGTTTTAAGGCTTGTAATCACACCAATGTCCTTTAGCATTTGGGCGGAGCTAACGACCCATCTCCGCGCCACTCCGCTACCTGCATCGGACGCATTTTTAATTTATTAAAATAAAAAATAATACATATTTAAAAAAGGAACAAAACCAAATCATTTAGCTTTGTATTGTAAAGCAGTAGATATTTTTTGTGTAATCTTTTGATAAAAAATTAAGGAGTAAAATGGTTTCATCTCCAAGAACGATTTGGAAGTGATTTGGTGGATTTTTTTTCTTATTAGTTATGTGATACCGATAGAAAAAATAATGGCTAAACCAAATTATGTATCATATCATGTAGATTACTAACTATTTTTTTGGAGATGTAATTTCTCTGTAAATGTCGACGAAAAGATACTTCATCTGCATGCTTTCTTCAAGCATTTTTCGAGTAATGCTTGAGTCTTGGGTAATACGGCCCTAAGGCTTGGACATGGCTCGCATTATGGAAGAGTCCTTTCTCATATATTTAACCATTGTTAGCTCAAGGTGCTCGTAGCTAAATAATAGCAGCCGCAGGGGTCGATAAAACCTGCCAGGGTTACGAGTCTGTCCGAAAGGGATATCGTGTCCCTGGCACACAGGCATTTGAAGGAACACGGTGGAATTTAGTCAGTAAAAGTCTGAAACTCCCTCCCGCTCCGCCCAGAGAAGTTATTTGATGATATCCCAACCCAAAAAAAAAAAAGGTGTCGATAAAAGGTTAAACTACGTTTGCCGATGTCGGTCTGTAGATGGGTGACCATCCATTACAATATCGAGAGATTTCCGTGCTCTGGAAAGCACTTTAAGCTGTTGGTTCCGGCTGTCATCTGTGGATGTTTGACTGTCGTTACGGGTCGTCAGAAGACCAAAAGTCTGGCAACCTGTCCTTACCAACGGGGTATCGTTTAACCCGGGTACTTCCTGCTGGTTAATACTCCGTGGTTAACACTATTAACTACTGGGAATGATGCGTTCAGTGTTGACGAATGCGACATTTTTTCCCAATAGTTAATATTTTGGTTACCATTTTAGAAAAATCCTATAGAAAACCCTTTCAATGGAAAGGGTTTTTGATAGGGTTTTTCTAAGCAGTTAATCAAAAACCCATACGGTGTGGGTAATTTTGAATGGCTTAAATTAAGCCGTTCAAAAGGGTTACCCACACCGTATGGGTTTTTATCGAAAACCTTTTCAATGGGTTACCAAAATTTAATTTAAGCCGTTCATGAGGGTTACCCATATCGTATGGGTTTTTGTTTAACCGCTTAGAAAAACCCTATCGAAAACCCTTTCAATGGGTAACCAAAATGGTCCCTGCCTGTTACAGAGGTTTTTCCTAATAGCCTATATCAGGCACTAGTCTCTTACAAAGCTGGATACAGCTGAGACATTTATTTGTACACATTAAAAGTCTGCTTTGTGAAGAGAGAATAAATTTAATGATTGTTGAATTGAATTGAATTAATTTTAGTGCAAAATTATAATTACTAGAAGACAGATTGTTATTATTTAATAAAACCTGTTGGGTTTATAAATCGCAGTAGGTATTGCGTCAGAAGTAGGAGCGACAGGTCGCTTGTGCGTCGCCTACGCAATGCCAACAATACCAACTAGTTTCATTTAGGTGAGCGGTGTTTCGGTAGGTACCTAAGTAGGTATTAGTAGTATAATATACCTACTCTGCAGGATTTCATGATGATATTATATAAGTTCTTTGAAAAGCCAAAACCTACAAAAAAAAAACCGGCCAAGTGCATGTCGGACCACGCCCAATGAAGGGTTCCGTAGTTGGGATGAATTTATCCCAAAAACAAACTTAACATTGTAGTTGAAAAACATGTTCTCCCATACATCGATATACGTTACGGTCAATTCTCCAACTGCAAATTTAAGTTGGTCGACTATTACTCGTTAACTTGTGAAGCCTACTTAGCTGTGATAGTTTTACTTTTAATTTCGTTATATATACCATCGCCATGATTTTTTTCACATATCCAAAACCAACCATTTAGCTGGCAGGGAGGGGGGCGGGGACACACACTTGACTCTAACAAAAATTTAAAGCTTAATATTCGTTTCCGTATTATAAACGGATCCCTTAATTGAAAAATGGTTCTGACAAACCCACAATATTTTTGAACGGCCTATCCAACGATACCCATATCCATACCCATATCATCCCCATTTCACGTATAAGGGAGGTACCCTAAAAAAAAATCGTTTTTCAAGGTTTTATTTGACGAATTTTTCGGCATGATTAATATGTATACCCATGCCAAATTACAGCTTTCTAGTACTAAGTGTCTCTGAGCTAAGCCGGGGACAGACGGACGGATGGACAGACAGACAGACAGACGGACATGGCGAAACTATAAGCGTTCTTTGTTTGTAAAAAACCGTAACCTCTAACGACTGTTAAAGATCCAGAAATTAAAATAATGTGCTTTCCGAGGCAAGGAGGAGTCTCGGTATGTAAAGATGGTCACCCATCCACGGACCAACTCCGGCATGCGTAGCTTAACCTGATGAATCGAGGCGTTCGGCGGTTATTACTTAGCCACGAGCCTTTTCGTGTGTGTCTGTGTTACCGCTTGTTTCTTCTAAATTACACAACAGATTTTTATGCGGTTTACACCGTTATTTAAGTACAGAATTTATTTCACAAATTTCCTATTAGATAACCCTATTAACCATTGATATATTTAATCAATAAATCAGTCCATTTAACACGAAAATCGCCACATCAGTAGATTGCTACTGTACGAATCAGGGGCAGGTCGATAGTATAATATATTCTCTATTATTATTTATAAAAATTGTATGCACAATTATGAAAAAAAAAACCCTGTATAAAGGCGGACTTAATGCCTGAGGTATTTTCTACCAGTCCACCTTAGGTTGCGAATTTGTCCAAAAAGGATATCGTGGCCCTGGCACACAGGCAACGGAAGGAACACGGGTGGGTTTTAGTCAGTAAAAGTTTGACACGCCCTCCCGCTCCGCCCAGAGCGGCAGAAGTTATTTGATAATTAAAAAAAAAAACAAAAACGTGATGCAGACGTGTATTCCCGTTGTCCCCGTACGCCGTGTCCCCGTCCTACGGGGACAGCGGTACTTCAATTAAATATTTAAAAATGCTTCCCGTTGTCCCCGTGGTTTGGTTTTACATTCAAAAATATGTTTCTGGCGTTGTACGGTCACAGTTCTAACCTAACCTAGCTGTTTTGATTTAAAAAAGGTTTACTTCGTACGATAAGGGGACCACGGGAAATAAATTTAATCACGTCCCGCTGTCACGGGGACGGGGATATGGCAAACGGGGACAACGGGAATACACTGATGCAGAGACAAAACATGGCAGGTACAACTTAAGGGATAGATAACTCGACAAAAATAAATAGGTAAGTACTTATACTAATACATACATAGGTACATAATTATAAATAAAATAAAAAGTGTCAGCGTTGGGCCGAGGCGTAAGGTAGGACAGGCCTTTATTAAAAAAGACATAGTGAGTATACCTACTTAGCAGGAAATATTTCTTCAATCTAAATACCTATCTATACTTATTGATAACTAGCCTGTGCCCGCGACTTCATCCGCGTGTTTCTTGTTTTACACTCGGCAATACTGTAGTTTCCCATTAGTGAAAGAATTTTCAAAATCGGTTCAGTAGGTCCAGAGATTACCCCTTTAATTTAGAATAGATTATATTGGCTGTGAGATAAAAGAAAGCAATCATTAATTTGGAAACAGTTCTTAAAACATACAAAATAAAAAAAAGTGAAAATAATGTTCTAACAACAATAGCATGAGCTTCACGGCTGCGCCCATAATGTTCATTTCCCAACCCCAACTTCAGACACATACTGCCTGACGTTGGTTTTCTAATGAAGGGACAAGTGACGGTGAACAAATGGCAAGTGTTCTTCTGTAATTTTCTGCTTCTTCTCCACCTAGGACATATACCTAGACGGAGAAGAACATATTACATACATAAAGTCAACGCCATGAGACGAGATAAATTTCATACTTTGGGATTTAAAACTTTAACTGAAATTGCGTATGGTTCAGTTTCCATTGCAACTAAAATTATTTTATGACGTTTAGCGATAATTTCTTCATTCATAAATCAACTTAGATATCTTGAGTTTAAAGTTGATAGTTGTATAATTTGCAATTTTATGTATTTATAGCTTCTCATGACGGTTACTTTAGTGCTAAAAACGTAGGTATATATTTATGTATAAAGCGTAAAGGCTTTTACATACTGGCGCGACAAGTCGCCCCGGTATGTAGAAGCCTTTACACATGTATTTACACAACTCGTTTTAACTACGTTGTGCACAAAGGTGAGCGTATGAAACAATAACATTTGTTGGAGAAGGCACAAAGATTACCTACGATGCAAAAGAGATAGCTAGCTATTTCATAAAAAAGGGTTCTAAAGTTTTGAAAGTTCGATTATTACTTTCATAGTTTCTAAGTCTCTGTCCTCCGAAATTCTCTTCCGTACTGTACCCAGGGCATGCTACACAAGAGAGTTTAAAGTGTACTATGACACGACGATGTGTTCGTGTGACGACACAGTTGGCGCAGTGATTAAGCGATTGACTGCTGCGCTGTGTGTCGCGGGTTCGATTCCCGCACGGAACAAATATTTGTATGACCTACAAGTAGTTGTTCCGGGTCTGGCTGTTTGTGTATGTGAGTTTAAATGTTTGTAAACGCACCCACGATACAGGAGAAATTCCTAGGGTGGGGCAAAGCTTAAAAAAAAAAAAAAAGAACTATAGAATTAAGTCACATCTAACCGCAAGCAGTTCAGGCCTAAACTTTCATAAACCAAGATAGTGTTTAGCAAAGAATAATCTTCATCTTCATCAAAAAAAAGCTTATAGCCTTCCCACTGCTGTGACACAGGCCTCCTCTCCATGAGAGGAGTAAGTCATAATCAACCAGTGCAGGTTGGTGGATGTCACATGACTTCAAACTTATGAAATACACTGTTCAGCTTAGAAGCTCTTAATATCCTATCGTTAAGCTGTTCCTATTTCTCACCTTGGCGACTCTAGCTATAGCTTCCGACGCAACGGTTCCAAGTATTAACTTGGTTTTTATTTATAAAGCGTCTCTCGCAACTTCTCTTTTGAGCATAACAAAAGAGAAGTTGCGGATTGTAGATCCTGCCAGTAATCAATGCCTCGCCTGCTGGACCACGAAATTGGACGAAACACAAGGTCTGATGTGAAACCTAAATCTACCTAAACAACGCTTATTTTTTCCGGAATCGTTTAAAAACGTAGATATTTCTGGCTTATGTCGGTACTGTTTCCTTTTATTCGTTGTTATAGGGTAGGGCTTATTGCTTCCGAGGGCTCAGGCCGGACGCGGCCGTCACGCGTCGCCGGCTATGCATGACGGGCTTGCCTCACCGCCACCGCGATGCTAACCCGACTCATTGAAATGCTAACCCCACCACGTCACATTCAAGCAACAGACAATTCTGTCGGACAACACTACAGTTTTTGGGCCATGAGTCAGAGTTACGCAACAGCGGTGAAAATGATACCTTATGAACTTGGCGAAGTAAGCAGTTTGATGTTTTGTCACGGACTGTTACTAAACTTCATGGTACGGCTTCATGTCAGGAATTTGAGCAAGAAAGTATTATTTTTACATGCGCATTATGGCTAGTCAAACTTGTCCATGGGGCATCATGGCTGATGTAGGAACCGATTCACTTCGGCATCGCTAGTTAGTTTAATGTATAATAGCTCAAGTATAGTACTGCTGCGCATCGAATTATTTTCAACCAATTAACTTAGAAACATTTAAAAGGTCAAACAGACCGACTGACTATGTCGTTGACCTTATTTTACACTAAATTTATTTTGTACTGATAATGGAATGTAAAACAAAACCAAACGAAAATTTTGGAGCCGACCGTTCCTTTGCCCGTCGACCTAGTTTATCATATTAGAACCCTGGTGGACCCGTACCTACCGTATTGATGATGGAAATTATATTGTAAATTGAGAATAGTAGCCCAGTGGCCTTGATCACGCGTGTTATGTTCCATGCCAGCGATCCGGACATTTGAGTAACCAGAGGAACCCGGCACCAACCCGCCACCTGATACCCGCAAGCCGACCGGAACAAATAACTTAATAGGTTGAATATGACATTCCTATCCAAATCTAGCACAGCCAGTCCAATTACCTTGTATTAGTTTTAAGGAGATGTGCCTTGGGTACTTTGTGATTGAATCAAAACAAAAAAACCTGTATCTTAGGTGAGCGGCATATAGGTACTAATAATTATAACCAGCTTTTACCATGGGACTAACCCAATCAAAAACAGCTGTCCCATACATGTGTCGATTTATTTTATCGCTTTTTCAGTGGTACCATCTTTTATTGATAGTCAAGGTTGTTCATAATAATGAGTACAGTGACATCTTGAAAGGTATGGGGGTAAACAAAACTAAGCTCGTAATTGTGGCATTTTTACGTCCAAGCAAAAAAAAAAGCGTCACACGTAGTACGGTAGTCAGCCTTTTACTTTACTATCTAGGTGATTCAAATTGGACACAAACTTCTGAAATAATTATGTGTTTGCAGTTAATAATAAGTATACCATTAAGTAGGTACTTGAATTTGACTTACTGCATCCGTCCTTCACTGTTACCTAGTAAGTATTAGAATTGAGATTAATTTTCATACTATAGTTAGTCGTTTAGACAAAGTGACCTATATTGAGTCTTCATAGTTCGGCGGCATATATGTACGAGTAGGAACCGAAAATTATTACAGTTTCGAAAATAGGATGAAAGCTGCACCCGTAAATTTCGATGGCATACTTCCAACTGTACTGGAATTCACTGGAGTTATTTACAACGATATGTTTATCAAATAATGAGTCCGTTATGATTTAACGGTCAGTGTTCCACGTGGAATTCATACTGTTACAATTACAATGGGAATATGCTCATGTGCATTAAATTGTTTAGTAGGGTCAGGCAATTTTCTCGTCATCAGCGATTGTTATTGTTTGTCATTGAATTGTTTTCAGAGAATGCGTAAGGTCTGCGTTCATAGGTTTATTTAAATTATTTGTTAATAGTAACTATTGTGATTTGCTGAGACGTTGATATCTACCTTATAGTAACTACAATATTTTGTTCCGTGTGGTGCCGGACGTAAAGAACAGCACCATCCTATTTCTTCCCGTGGGTGTCCTAAAAGGCGACTAAGGGACTTACTAGAGAATCGGCAGCGTTCTATATGCATTTTAACATCACATTGCGCTCGCCAACCCGCCTGCCAAGCGTGGCGATTATGGCAACCCAACGGGGGTTGCCCTTTTGGGGGAGGCCTATGTCCAGCAGTGGACGTGTTTCGGCTGGAATTATGAATGATGATATTTACATTTGGAGAATCATCTGAGATACATTCTGTCAGCTAAGTCAGTAAAGTAAAATGAGGAGGGCATGGCTAAGTAAGAACAGCCGGTTCAATCCATCAGGTTAAGCTACGCTTGCCGGGGTTGGTCCGTGGATGGGGGACCATCTTTACATACCGAGACTCCTCCGTGTCTCGGAAAGCACGATAAGCTGTTGGTTGTGGCTGTTGTTGGCTGTGGGTCTTTGACAGTCGTTACGGGTCGTCAGAAGCACGAAAGTATCACAAACGAGTCTTACCAGGGGGTATTACCTAGTTACTGCCATGGGTTGTGGAGGTCAGATAGATATTCGCTACATGTAACATACTGGTATTCATCAAAATCCGGTAAGACTGGAAGCTGACCCCAACATAGTTGGGAAAAGGTTAGGCAGATTGAATGAAGTCAGTAAAGTAACCACTTTGCTAGACTTTGGACTTTGATAGATAGTGAAAAACAATTACAGAGCGTGGCAAAAAAAATCGAAGATTTAGGAATCGAGTATACGGCACACAATCTTGCAGGTAATTACTTCATATTACGTCCTTATACTCGTATTAAGACTCGTATGTACACAATTTTCTATACCTACCGTCATTTTAGATTAGAATCTTGAAATGAAAATGAAATGAAATCGTTTATTCTGTAAATAGGATATTATAATCACTTTTACACGTCATATAAAAAATAAAAAAAATAATCTAGATGTAGCCGACATTTCCTATCTGACTACCCCTGAGAAGAAATGGCGAAACAAACTCAGGGGTCAGTCTCTTTTAAAGTCCAGACATAATCTTCAAATTCACATTTATTTAGTTGTACACATAAGTAGGTATAATGTTGTTACATGTTGTAGTAAAATAAAATGAAATATTGTATCACTACGTGCTGCCCTGTAAGGCGTACAAAAAATGGTCAGATCATGTGAGGACCATGTAGATCCGTGTCTGAAATGGTCTTTTGAGGAAAGAACCACACAAATTTGAGTGGACTTGTCCAATCAGTGCAAGCATTTGTCAGTAATCGTGCAGCTCAACGCGTGCTCGCTTGTCGCTATGGTAACATAACGGGAGCCAGAAACACAACTCTTTCATTGTTCGCATAGAGGTCAATATGAATCGAGGCAAAGGCGTGGGATGCCTGACACTGCCAATCATTTACACCCACATAAATAAGATCATGTAGTCATGCTCCCAAGTTTTTATTGAATCCAAACAAGCGGTGAGAGGACCGTTGCTGGAATCAATTGTTTACCAACCGATTCAAAAAACACGAAGCAGGAGGTTCTCATTTTAACGAGTTATGGGTACCCGACTGATACACAATATTAGTTTTGGTTTGCCCTAAACCCGAAAAGGGGTCATTGTACTCATCATTTTGAACAATTTTTTCTATGGCACCAACCTTGAAAACGCGAAAAAAAAAATCAGCTGTTCCGTACATTTTGTTGATTTGAGTGAACACAAATGTATTTCAAGATAGGATTTCAAGGTTGGTGCCATAGAAAAAAAAATCAAAATGATGAGTACAATGACCCCTTTTCGGGTTTAGGGTATGCAAAAACTAATGTTGTATACAATATCTTGTAGGCATTTCGTGATTATCGAAAAACCTATGATAGAGCAGTGGTGGCCCAGCCATATGGGCCCCGACTTACTAGTTGTAGGTCGTAAGTTCGAACCCAGCCAGGTACTTTACTTTGTGTATTTAATTCCATCACCACTGCTCTCAAAATGGTGAAGGAAAACATGGTGGGGAAACCGGCATGTCCTCGAACCAAAAATTCGAAGACATGTGATATCCACCAACCCGCACTGTCTCAGAGGGGAGGCCTGAATCCCAGCAGTAGGAAAATTATAGGCTGTGCTTTCACCAAAGTCGTATCGCCAAAATACTGTATAGGGATAAAATTATATATTTATTATGTAAGTGTACTTCGACTTTGACTTGGTTACAGGTAAATGGCTAAGTTGTTGCAACAAAATGTGCATCGTTCATAGCCATTGAAAACGGTTTTGTCAATGTATTTTTACTATCATTCTTTTCTAACTCTTGCGTAATTCGGTTGAAAAGCACAATACCTCTCTCACGGCACAAAAAACACAATCACAAATGGTTGATGAGTCTTAATTGTGGATGCAGTATTGTTTGTTTTTGTACAATGTACCATCAATTACAGGTCTTCGAATTTATTGAATTCATCAAACGGGATAGGCGTATTATGTTTGGGAACTATTATTTTAATCGCTAGAATAAAACTGTAGTCACATAATTGCACGACGGTTATTATGTTTGACCCTAAGATGGTTTAGTGAAATTATTTGTAAGTGTGATTCATCGCCTTCCGCCTTGAATTGGATTCTAATGACAGTCCATACAATGACACAGTTTCTTTTATCGTAAGGATATTGTAAGTATGTAGTTGAATGTAATATTATTTGTTGCAGGCTCCAGAAAGAATTGAGCAATGTCCTCAACTTTCCAAAACCAGAAGTACGGAGCAAAACGGTGAAGCGGTGAAGCCCCCAGATAAGCCGATGAAGAACCATAATATACGAGATACAGAAGTGACCGCCTTGAACATGGCAATCGACACTTTAAGATGGCAATTCACACAGGTATTAAACAAATTAACCTTCTACTCTCATTTAAAGCGAGCGATTTTGTTGGTGCACCAATATACTATTTTATTTGTTAAAATATAATGTACGCGACTACTAATGCGATGCGAAATCAAACCTAAATGTGTAGCGAACTGTTACTGCTTATCTATATTGCTAGCAATTGTTTAATAACATGTATCTCTCTGAGCGATTAACTGACAATAGAGTGAAGTTATATTCACCAAGATAACTTAACTTATTTTCAGACAGAAGCGAACAGACAAATGCACATAGCTTTACTTAAGCAGGTGGTGAGTTTTCTGAGCAGAGTGAAGGAGCATATAGCGTGTCAGAGTACCGACGCAGGACCCAACGTAGAGGCGGTTTCCCACAGGGAGGCATCGCCGAGCGCACACAGCGTCGACTTGCCACGATCCCGCTCCGTCTTGCACGTTAACAAACATGAATACTCTTTAACTACCGGCAAAAGATTAAGCACAAGAAAAATGAGTAAATCCATAAGCAACGTTAACGGTTTCAAAGACTACAACGGTGTCTGGTAAAAAAACTTAATAATGATCTTAATATTTTATTTTCCTCTTAAATAGTTACTATTCTTGCTTGTTTTTTTGGTTTTCAGGAATCAATCCAAATTATCTTTGTCGTCGGACACGGACAGTTCCCAAAAAATCACTGAAGAAATATCTAGACTGATCACTCTTGCCAATACTGTACTCAGTACCAAAATACCAGATCTCTCTTGTAATTGCAACGATAGTAATGACAACTTGAAGAATGATGATATTTCTAACGGTGGCAGTGAACATAACGAATCAGATTCTACTTTAAATCTTATTGACGAAGACACAACTAATGCATTTATCCTCAATACAATTTATGACAGTGAGGACGCTTTTAATGGTCTTACAAATAAGTTTGTAGATGTTAAAGATGTGCCTTTAACGGATTTCATTGTGTCGTCTTCTCCAGTCTCTTGCGGTTTGAAAAATGACTTCGCTGGCATTAATGTGAACGAAAAAGGAGAAAGTATTAAAACGCAAACTGTTACTAAAACGAGAACGATGGACAAGAGGAACGACTACAATCATGTTGCAAATTTCATTGAAGATGAAAGCGGGTTTTCGTCAATGAGTTCGTTTCAAGAGATAGGAATACCTATAATAAGTATTATACCGCCGTCACCTTGCAAAGAAGTAGGTTATATTGAGGAGCTCACCGACATTTTGGATGGAACTGAAAAGTGGAAGAGCGATCCGATGGACCTGGACAAGCAAACTGTGAAAGTATTCTGGGTTTGATTATGTTTGCCAATGTACAAATTCGTGCCTGATTGCGTCATAACGACGGTTAAATTATTGTTTGTCAGTATTTTACTGTACCTAGTGCGCAAATGACTTAACATAGATTTCAAATGTCGATAGTGTATTTCTGTAAAATTCTTGAAGTGTACTACTTAGATATATCGCCGGGATTTTTTTACTTTGTTGTCGTATTTACTTTAATTTTAATAAATCATATCTTGATGACATTTGTTGGTGGTTATTTTCCTATGACCCTTAAGTTACCTGCGTAGAATATCATTCAGTAGAACAGTCTTGGCTCAGGTTCGATTCGTAATCATTATCATGGTCTCTCTCTATGTACAAACTATGCATGGAAAATGAACCGACAACAAGACAATAATAAAAGTAAGGTAGGTACCTACTGATTGCGCGGATAAAAGAATGAGAAGAATGATGTGAAGGTAGTATTTTAAATAATGATTTATTTGATCCATGGCGGTTCCAACGCAAATAGCTTTAAGATTTGAACACTTGTTTGAAGACTGCAAGAAGGGATGGCAAAGTGCTGTGATCTTTGAATACATTGCTCCAATACCCTTGTCACACATGTGCCTTTGCTGATATTTGCGCATTTGAAGCTATGCCTGGCGCAGGCTCTTACACTCAGCCTGTTTGTGATAGTGAGACTATAATATTAAATATTTTATTTAAAGAAAGATATTTTATTTAATGCCAGTTTGCAATTTTTATTACATATTAGGTCATATTTATGAGCAGAATTATAGTATAAATAGTAAATCCGTTGTAGATATAAATTGCACAGAATGGCCATAGTCTAATGGAATTGTGCCCTAGTCTACCTGCACATAATTTCATCACAATAAAATCTTTTTACAAAGGCAAAAAAATCCGTTCCCGTTTAAAAAGTATTTGACCAACGAGACTAAATATTTATTGAAATTGCAACATGACATGGAATGTCATACATCAAATAGCTTTAGATCATTTGACGAAATTACAAAAAACACATGATTAAATTTTAAGTATTTTTTTTTTATAAATATTATTTTTTAATTATAAAATTTAGGCGATATAGAGCATTTTAACTTTTGGATATTTAAATTTCTTGTGATATTGAAATAAAATGGGGGATTCCGCTGAAGATAATAAGAGTGGTAGTGGAGATGGAGAAGAGAAACATCCAGAGAAGGTTTCAGAGCCGGAGCCTCCGATTCCTGATGTGGAACTGATTGTGGACGGCTTTGGGTTCATGCCGAAAGAGACGAGGCATGGAGAAAGACGACGTTCAAGTGTTTACGCAAAAACAAAGCTTGGGTCGAAGGAGCCCAAATATGAGGGCGCAGAGGAGCAGAGTCCATGCGCGTCCAGTACTAACATAGACGTCGTCCGGAGGTACACCTGGAAAACGAAAAACAGGATGTTAGTTCAGGTAAATTAAAGTTAAAGAAACTGATTGAGAAAATAAGTATCAAATAAAACTTTTTCCGCATTATTTTAGCTTGCACCTCACCGTAATAAGTCATTCGGTGCCGTGGGGATCAACTGCAGAGCTCCAGAAGGTAGTAATGACTACCTTATGTAGTACTGGTTTTGGAGTGATAATGATAATAATTATAATATAATTGTATTATATAATTGCATATCACAGGTGTGAGTACTATGTACAATAGAGATTATGTCTTTCATTGACTTAAATGTGCCCGGGTGGCTGAGAGTATGTCATGCTCACTCAGATGTCTCGCTGGTGGTGGCGTGTGTGTTGGATCATTTAGCTCCCTTCAAAATGGTTGAGCTGAATGGTGCTGATCCATGCGTCATGTTCGTGAACGGGCGCTGTCAGTTGGGCCTGGTCATCTTTTAGCAGCCACGGCTTATTTTTATTTTTTTTAGTTTTGAATTGTTATCTTTTTATCACGGACGCTTCTGACGTATTGTATCGTTCTCACATGTTTAACTTCAATATGAATGATGTAACCAATATTTTGTATCAATATTTTAATTTAAAAGAGTGTCCGTGGAGTTTCGTGCCCGTTCTTCTCCATAGGAACCTACTATTTGGAATGGGCAACTAGCTTCATATTTGTAACTGACCGACTTCTTGACAATTCAAAAGTACCTGGCAATGGTTTAATTGAAATAAATGCTTTGAGTTTGAGTTTTGAGTTAATAGTAGGAGTGATAATGAGGATATGATAATACTGATACTGACTACTATCTAGTGAGGTAGTAGTTAGTATCAGTATTATCATATCTATATCAGTATTCACCCTCTGGTTCATTTTGCGTTTCATTATAAGAATATTATTAATACTTCCGTGATCATTTAGAGGCCCATCAGTTACCGCGGTAAATGCATCGCCCGAGACTAATTTTATTTATATCTTGCGCATTTACCATCTGAAAATGCTAACTATATCCAAATTCATCTGCAGGTCATAACATACGGTGCAACTATCACCGCCATTTCGGTTCCCGACAGAAAAGGAGTTCCCGATGATGTCCTGGCTGGTTTTGATACATTGGAAGGTATTTTGGCAAAATTTTTTACAATCTGCTCAGTCGTATAGTCGCAATCTTCCTAAACGCTCTGAGCAAAGACATACGGACGACCATAGATAACCTCAAAGTTTAGAACGCAACTAGTCGGATGGCACGTCGTGCGACTAGTTGGTCGTTGCAGCCAAGTGCTTTGTGCGTATTGTTACGATATTTTACTCGGATGCTGCGCACACTGATCATGGTTGTGGTGCGTGAAGTTTATGTGGGAGCTGAAAGACTGGGCAGTTCATGTCTGTCAAACTGTGGGCTAGACTCCCGTTGGCCGTATATCACAATTCACAACCTATGAATAAAATCTATGATGTAGATATTATAGTAGTTGTCGTAAGCCCATACTGACCCATCTCAAGAACCACATAGTTTTTTTTTAGGGAAAGAAATATAAAAAATACAATTATTCCACTTTTACGAGGAAAAACATAATAATCGTTATGAGTACATTTGACTATAAGTAAACTGTAGGTAATGTAGGCTTACTTATCTATTAAAGAGACAATGTATCATTAAAACTAAAATTCTGAACAGAATACTTTGACCCGCGGAATCCTTACTTCGGTGCCACCATAGGCCGGTACGCAAACGTGATCAGAGACGCTACAATGGTGATCAGACCTTCGGGCAGGATGTACATGCTGTCAACCAATAAGGGCCAACATCACTACAACGGTGGATACGTTGGTTTTGATAAGGTATGAAAGGCTTGTTTTATCGTATCACGTACCTACCTATTTAAAAACAGAAATATCAAATATATTGTTTTTTTTTGGAGTGTCTATTTGTAGGGTTCCGTACCCAAAGGGTCCAAACGGAGCCCTATTACTGTCAATCACGTGTCCGTCGTCTGTCACACAGGTTACAGCTAATCGGGTGGAGCAAGTCTTCATTTTTTCACATTATAAGCATCTTGTTGACCCAAAGCCATACAAATTATCAAAAAAGATTTTTAATATTTTTAAGGGACAACAAAGGGAGGTGCGAAAAAAAATTAGCTACCCCATTGAGTGGGGTATAACTATTTAGAGTTCGTTGAGTAAATAAATACTGTATTTTTTGTTTTTAAAAATATTTGAAAAAAAGTAATGAGAAGCCACCATATTCAGCTTTTTTTACAAAAGTTTGTTCCGAAGAATACTTCCCATTGATCTATAAATTTGGTGATAATGTTTATTATTACGTACATTTTACAAAAAAATTGCATTTTATTAATAAATCAGATTTTTTCTTTGAAATTCCCTCATTTTTCTTATTACAACCAACTTGATTGCAGCATTCGACCAAATGCTCAAATTATGCCTGAAACCGAATATTTGCCGGATTTCGTCTCAACACAAATCTTAACAGCCTGCTTGCAAGCCCATATTTCAACATTCCAATTTACTTCAATATTGAGCCATGATTTGCAGGTGAACTGGCGCTCACACGTTCGCGGTTTGAAGGTGATCATGAGTCACGTTTCGGAACGGTTCCACGAGGGTTACCCAGGGACGTTGATGGCTCAAGTGACCTTCGAGGTCACCTGCGACAACTCACTCACGATTGAAATGAAGTGCACCACCACCGAACCTACCATCGTCAATTTAAGCAATTCACCCTTCTTCAATCTTGGGGGGCATGTAAGTATAAGTTCTTCTGAGCGTGTCGGCAATCTAACTGGAGCCGACCCAGAATTCGGCTATGTGGCGCCTTCATTAGTTCCTGTAAGGGCCGGGTGTTCAGGGTGTTCACCACACCACGTTTTTTAAACGCGCCGTTGACGCGCGTTTGTAGCGATACAGACGCGAAACGCACGCGAGTCAGTCTGTTCTGTAGGATAAAAGCGAGCCATCGACGCCCGTTTCTAAAACGCGTGTCAACGGCGCGTTTAAAAAACGTGGTGTGCACAGGCCCTAACGTGCACGCAATAGGATTCGCAGGACACCAAAAAGGCGCCAAGTAAAATGGCAGCTTGATGATCTTCGTTAATTGTTTGTTTGGCGCCGACTCAAAAAGAGTAATTTAAATTGACCCACTTATTTACCTACCTACCTTAAAATTTACCTACCTTTGGTACCTATTTTTATTATTTGATTCTCTGTTTCTTTTTCGTCAGTTAAAATTGTGTAAAAGTTTTTTTTTAAGTGTTCGTTCGTAATCTTTCTTGGTGTAATAATTATGGTACCTAGGTGGTACTAAGGTACCTAAGTATGTCCATTCAATTATGTTTTATTTGACTCTATACCTGCTTATGCTAAAATATATCATATGAAACGTCAAGCTAAGTGGCTCGCGTTTTATGATCGACAAAAGTAAATAGTTTTTGCTTATTTCGGCATCACGCAGCTATCTGCAAGTTATTTTTTTTTTCATCAAACGAATTCAATGCTAGTATCTTTCTTTCGATTTATGAAAGTTCCATAGCTTTGAAGACATGGCCGACTGTCACTATTATGACATTTATTTGATGAACACGATTACTTTCGATACCCAACACCCGTGACTACATTTTTTCTACGCATAACAAATTGCCTTTTTTCCAGCATGCGGGGTCGGAGTGTATTATGGATCATATTTTCACCATCAATGCTGATAAATATACGGTCACAGATGAAGAGGGACTTGTTACGGGTAAGTTTTACAACTGTCTGGGTAAAATTTTATTTATAGTATCGTGAAGCAGTAGGGTAAATAGTACCTAGTTAACTCATGTTCTGTAGTCGACATGGGAATCCCATTATTTTTGCCCTACAATTAAACTAGTTGAATACTGTGTTTGGCTAGTTATCACCTACAGCGAGGTTACAAATCCAATTTGCCAGCCATAGTACCTACTTAATTCCAGGCCCTGTAGGCATCTAACGATTTGAATAAGTAACAACGAGCTATCATTGACTTGGGCAATTGAGCGTTGCCAATGCAATGCTGTCCGCGATGGTCATCTCACACCTGTAGACGAGTATGATGACTAATGACTACTATAGTGTAGCAGAAAAGCTATGCAATAGTATATACTGCGCTAGTACAGTAAGCCTTTGTGGCTACTGGTGGCTACACACAATACATTATTATGGAACACAAATTGTCGATAATTATCGGTGGGGCAAAAGTAATGTCATAATGTTAATGTGCCATAATTTTTTCAACTGGCGTCATAATGTCATTCTGATTTGCTAATTATGTTGTTGAGTCCTATAGAATTAGTTGATAAGGCAATAAAGCGATATACACAGCTTAGGTAACGATTGTGATTTTGAAACAGTTATATCCGGGTCGTGTCATCTCCCGTTTTGGGCAACGTTGAACTGGCCGATCAGGGACCAGAGGGCTTTTTGAAATCTTGCGTTTACTACAACAACCCACAAACCTTGCAAGTCTTGAAAGCCAACGTTGAAGAAGAAATCACCAATTTGGAGGCAGATGTTTTGCTAGCAACAATTCAAAACGCTGTAAAACGACCATAATATGTGCATCGTCATTTGACCGATACAATTTTTTCGACGTTTAATCGAAATAAATATTTTTACATAAACTTTCCGTGACAAAACATCCCATTTTCTTTCGTTTCGTTTAAAATGCAGCCAATTCACATTGTGGCATTATATTTGCGCCACCTTGTTTAGCATCTTGTTGAGGCTAACTGTTCATGTGTTATTATTTATCTTCCAGGTGAAAGGAAAGTAGTGGGTGGAACAGCATACGATTTCCGCGTGCCTCGACTCCTAAAGGTCATGATGCCTAAGATTCCGATGGGAGGCTACGATATGAACTTTTGCATAACGCGCGGCACCTCACAGGACTTGGCGTTCCAGGCCAGGTGAGCTTGAACTTCAAAAATCTTTATACCTTCACTTTAAAGGTGCTCTTTTGAAGGCGACCGCAATGACAATCCTCAGCAACAAGACTGATTCTCTTCTATTGCAAATCCATGAAAACGGCAACAGGCGGCAATGTTGCCATCTTCGGTAGAGCACGTTTAGCAGTAGCAACGCACCATCTGCAGCCTGCCAAAAACTGGATTTTAGCGCAAGAATAATATTAGGAAGGGACTGTGATGCCTAGGGATGTGCCCTAATATACGTATTGCACTGACTAAGCCAAGCCAAGCCAAGTCTGCTATTCTAAATGATTTTTTCATTATGACAATCTTAACAAGGCAACGCCATTACCATTTCGTTTAAAGTTCGTAAACTGCTAAATTCATAATGGCTTGTCTTATGTACGAGATTACCCAATACGAACAATTTTTCCAGTGGCAAGCCATAGGAAAATATTTTTGACGCCTTTCAATAAGTAAATTACAACTGTCAAATCTACAATACGGTGTCAATAATTATAGGTCATTCCGACACAATTGCGTTAGCAGACTTGGGCCCCAGCTCCAGAACCCCAAAGTATCAGTAGCTGGGCTCTTTAGAGAACCCTTTTCTGATGGTATCCAACGGGGTCGTATTAAGGCTCATGCAGACTGGCGCGATATACTTAGCGATTTTTTCACGTCTATCCCATGGTGTGGGGTATCGTTGGATAGAACGTTCATTTAATATTATTCAGTCATATAAAGTTGCGGGTCTGTGAAAATCATTTTTCAGTTCAGGAATCCGTTTGCGTAATATTAAGCTTTAAAGTGCCAATTTTTGTTAGAGTCAAATTAAAGTCAGTTAGAGTCCCTTGTTTTTGGATAAATGGGAAAAAAAATATGGCATTAGTATATAATTAGAACGAAATTAAAAGGAAAACTATCACGGCTAGGTAGGCTTAAAATTAACGAGTAATAGTCGACCAGATTACATTAAAATTTGCAGTTGGGGCATTGGCCGTGTCGTATAAGTAACAATGTATGAGAGAACATGTTTTTCAACTACAATGTTAAGTTTGTTTTTGGGATAGATTCATCCCAACTACGGAACCATTAATTGGCCGGTTTTTTCTACTAACACAACTGTTTAGATACATGTTTGGAAATCGCGAACGCAGTACGTTCCTTCCAGGGGGAGATATATTTCATGGTGTTCGGTCTGCCACCTTTTGGCCAGCCAGCCTCATCTTCAGTATTTCAAACAATTATATGAATTAATAGGATTGCCTGGTTGGTCTAGTGATCCCAAGCTCTACGGCAGAGTATGAGATCCTGGGTTCGATTCTCAGGTCGGGCAGTGTTATTATGTCCTATAAGAATCAGTCCGAACTATAGGTTAACTTCTGCCTAACTGTTTGGGGAGAAAGGCGTGATGTTGTGTTGTTTTTTCAAACAAATAGAGTAGGCCATCGACCTGATATTATTGTTTTAAACTTTCAGGGTGTTGCATCCGCTGACGGGAAGGGTGCTAGAAGTATACAGCAACCAGCCCGGCATGCAGTTCTACACCGGCAACCTTCTACCAGACCCAGATAAATTGGTGGAGGTAAGCACCATTTTGCACTTTTAGGCGAGGAATAAAAATATAACTTAATAGTATGGAAATAAAGTTGAAATTTGAATGTTAACGGTCGTAAGTACAAAAACTTGAAATTTCAACTTTATTTCCATAGCACTAAGTTATATTTTTATTCGTCGCATACAAATGCCTCGCCATGCCGAGCCGCCAATGGGTGCCGGGCCCTTTTTTCTTTTTTTTTTTTTGGGTGGGAAATTATCAAATAACTTCTCCCGCTCTGGGCTGAGCGGGAGGGCGTGTCAGACTTTTACTGACTAAAACCCACGATATCCCTTTCGGACAAACTCGCAACCCTGGCAGGGCCGGGCCTTAAGTATCAGATATATGCCAGTGACCTTGAGTGGTTAGCTTGCGTGTTCTGTACTGAGCTCACGCAACGCGTCGTACTTTCAGCCAGTAATAGGACTCGCCCATCAAGGAGCGCTGTCCCCATTTTGACGCATTATTAATTTATTATACACAAAAAAAAATATATTTTAATAAAACGCGTATTCTTAAAGATCAATAATTAAATTATCTTTAAATTGGTGAAGGTTTCAAAAAAATACGCTTGGTAGATTTTGCGCCATTCTCAGTTTTTTATCCGCGTTAAACATAACTTTACAAATTAATTTCACTATGTAATATAAACATAATCTAAAATATTCACATATTATGTTATTGGGAAAATGCTCTGAACATATATTTTTTTTCAAATCATTAACACTACTCATTTAGACGTGATCTTTGTATAAAATCATTAAAAGTCGGTTATCGTCGCCTTAAAGAAATTTGCCGCGGCGCCACCCGTCGCATTAAGGCTTCTACATACCCGGGCGACTTGACGCGCGACGCGACACGATACAAAGGCACCGCTCATCCCGCGACACGCGGGGCCTTTGTGCCGTGTCGCGTCGCGCGACAAGTCGCGCTGGTATGTAGAAGCCTTTACAGAACGAGTTCTCTAGCTTTAGGCCGGCCGCACATTGGATACGAATTTGTATCGTAAGTAAACATGATACGATATTGGACGGACGAATTAAGCGCGCACACTGCTTGCATTTTTCTCCGTTGAAATGTCACTGTGACACGTGACAGGTTACATCATCGTAATGAATCATTTATATTTAGTAGATTATTCTTACTTCTTCGCTGTTTTGAAGACTGTGGTCGCGTCACAATAGCCGTCGTACAACCGAATATGTATGAAATATTAAAAAAAGTAATGTGATTTTGATGAATTCCATCTTAATACATGGCGCACATGAACTTTTATCTCTTAAACATTCGTTTCCGTACAACTTTTTCCTATATCCCTATTGTATTTTTAACGTAGGAACGTAAGAAAAATCCGAACTAGTTGGGATTGGTTTCGGTCGTCACTCGGAACTATACGCGCGTACACGCACGACTAGTTTGCACCTAGTGTGCGACGTACTACAGTACTCGGATGATCGGGATGGATCGTGCGTATTCGTGCGTGTTCGTACGAAAACTGGACGGTCTAACACTGTTTGTCCACCACACAACGCAAACTGGACGTCGACGAGAAACGAGATTATTATAACCGAACGTGACGTCCCGGTGGTGGTGAGTGGTGGAGACGCGGCCAGGGTTTAAAAATGCTCCCTGGACAAGAAATGGGCGTGAGAAAAACGACCCGAAATGTCCGTTTCCATACATTGAAAATGGAAATTATTATTTTTTGAGTTGAAACTGCTATAATACCTTACTTATAATATGGAAGGTATAAAAATATCTGATACATAAATATGAACTACTTAAACTGAAGTTGATTTATAAAAAATCATATGTCCGGTTTTAGCCCCATAGTGCGCCGTAATGGGGAAGGCAAAATGGCGCTGTCATAGCTAGTTCCCAACACAAGCTATTAAAGGCGTGAAGTGGTTTTATTTTATTTTTGCGAAAATTACGCTTTGTTGTGTTCCTAAATACTCCGAAATTAGAGTCCACCATTTCCCAAAAAACCCTAAAATTAGAAGATTGCGGCTTAAAGCTATTCGTAGACTTTTTTTTTAATTGAACAGTGTTCGAGAAATATCGGAAAACAATTTGAAGAAAGTGATTACAAGGAAATATTTTGGGTTTGAAATTCTGACACCTTCCACGTCAAATACTTACTTGATTTAAAATAATGAAATCACCGAATATTGTGAAAATAACGAAATAGTGAAATAACACAGAATTGGAATGAATGAACGAAATGTCAAATTTATTAAAGGCCGTAGGGAACTAGCTATGATCACGCCATCTACAATTAGCTTTTCCTGACCTTCCCCATTCCGATCGTTCGAATAGGGTAGCCCGGGAAATACAAATTTTCTTAAGTTTTTCACAATTTGCTGGAAAGCATCAGGTTGTATGTTAATCAAAATGGTTTGCGACCGTAATAAATATGTATTTAATTAAATATAATAATTAAAATCATCAAAACAACTCATTCAAATTACCCTGTTGAATGACTATTTCATGAAATAAGATTACACATTTAAATAAACCTTTTTTACAGTTCGTTCAACAGATTTTGACCTCTATTCCGTAGATATAAGGATGGCATTAAAAGCAAAGACGTGGTTACAATACCAACTGTTTATTACAGCTGCCATTTGTCATGCCACCAACACAATAGAAGTCAAAATCGGTTGAAAGGACTGTTAAAAGAGGAAAAGGTTTATTTAAATTTCTTATCTCATTTCTAATGAAGTAGGTATAGAGTTTAAATAAATTTTGGATTATGTAAATATATTGTTACCGTCGCGAATCATATTTCTGAACATACTCCTGACACAGCAGAACTTCAAATTTAGGCTTTTGTTTTGAACCAATCCAAAATTCAAACCGATAAATTGATAATCGTTTGACGTAGGAGTTGGGTGGAGAGGAAGAAGGGTCTATAGCAGTAGATCTAGACCCTGAGCCTGGGGACGAGATCGCAGCTAAGGAGGAGGGTACTAAGGAGTCCAGTGAGAAGTCGAGTGCAAAGGGTGAAGAAGCGTTAGAAGAAGAACGCGAGGTGATTTTGAACTTTATTTTCTAGTTTTTAAGAGTTATAATGCCGGAATCCGTTAGTCGAAAATTGTTGTTCAAAAAGCCAAAAGTATACCTAAGCATTTACATATTTTAATGATGTCATTTTATAGTTGTATTTGGAAGATAAATGCGGTCTTGTAAGGAGATGAATACGCAAGAGACTCCAAATAGTACCTACTAGTAGGCTACACTACGTTCAAATTAACAAATCAATCATATCGAAGCAAAGTTTTAAAACGATGCTTGAAAATTACCCGACATTTCTTGATTGGGAGAGATTGAAAATACGTAGGTATACAGGGTTATTTTTAAAACGTCAATAACCTCTTAAGGGGTCATTGCACTCATCATTATGAACAACTTTTACTATGGGTCCAAACCTGAAATCGCGAAAAAAAAAATCAGCTGATCCCTACATTTTAACGAATTATTCGAACATAAATGTAGGGAACAGCTGGTTTTGTTTTCGCGATTTCAGTTTTGGTCCCATAGTAAAAGTTGTTCATAATGATGAGTACAATGACCCCTTAAGAGGTTATTGACGCCTTAAAAATAACCCTGCATAACCATACCTCCACAACCCAGTTACTGGGTAACACGATACCCCTTGGTTAAGACTGGTTGTCAGACTTACCCATAACGACAGTCAACGATCTACGAACGAAAGCCGGGACACACACACACACATCTCTTAACATGTTTTCTGAGGCACGGAGAGGTTATATCTATGTTCACCCATCCACGAACCGACAGCGACAAGCGTAGCTTAACCTTCGATTAACCCGTGCGGCTGTTATTATTTAACGACCAGAAACGAATATTATTTTACCTAAAAGTTTGGAAAAATGTCTAAAAATTTAATCTTGTCAATACTTACCATATCATGTCAATACATGCCATAATACCAACATAATGTACTATTTGAATATTGTTTTGTTCCCAGGGTAAAAGGAGTTACGGCTACGTTCCGTTGATGGGTAAGCAGGGCACGATGTACAAAAAGCACGGCCTCTTCTGTCTGATGCCACAGAATTACCCTGACGCCATTAATAACGTGAGTATTGAGCCAAGCGCACATTAGGCCCAGTATCCACTAAAACAGAGAGGAGAGGTGTTTGTAAACGACCAATAGGATACCGATAAGATACCGTTACCGCACCATCTCATCGAAATAACGATATCTTATTGGTCGTTTACAAACATCGGGTCTCTATCGTAAAGACCTTTTTGCTGAAAGAAAATTCACGCTGGATGACATGAAAGCAAGTTACCTAGATAGCCAAAAGACAATTCAGCTACATGACATAAAAGCAGAGTTCCTAGTCAGCAGAGAGTCAACTCAGCTGGACGACATAAATGCAGAATGAGCTAGTAGCAAAACGTTTGGAATTGCGAATAGTCCGTATGATTAGAATACCTTATTAGCTGGAAATCAAATTAGTTGGATGACAAAAGCTCAGAATGAGCTAGTAGCGAAAACGTCTGGAAAAGAATAAAATAGTATGAATCGTACGTATGTTAACTACCCCTCTCTATCAGAATGACCTTTTCGCTGAAAGACTCGCGCTGGATGACATGAAAGCAAGGTACCCAGATAGCCCATCGAATTATCAGAGTTAAATGAACCCACTCTCATGAAGATCGGAGGCACTACATTCGAAGTTGTGGACGAGTATGTTTACCTCGGAACAACTGTCTAGTTAGGTAGGTCCAACTTCGAGAAAGAGGTCAATCGTCGAATCCGACTCGGCTGGGCAGCGTTCGGGAAGCTACGCAATATCTTCTCGTGCCACAAACCGCAGTGACTCAAGACGAAAGTCTTTGACCAGTGCATGTTGCCAGTGATGACATATGGCACTGAAACGTGGTCGCTTACAATGGGCCTTATCAGAAGGCTAAAAGTCATCCAAAGGGCAATGGAGAGAACTATGCTTGGAGTTTCCCTACGTGATCGAATCAGAAATGAAGAGATCCGCAGGCAAACGAAGAATTGCCAAGCTTAAGTGGCAGTGGGCACGGCAAATTGCTCGCAGAACTTATGGCCGATGGGGCCGAAAGGTTCTTGAGTTGCGACCGCGTACCGGAAGACGTAGCGTTGGAAGGCCTCCTACAAGGTGGACCGATGACCTTGTGAAGGCCGCAGGTATCCGCTGGATGCGGGAAGCACAGAACCGGTCGCAGTGGCGGTGCTTGGGGGAGGCCTATGTCCAGCAGTGGACGTCTTTCGACTGAAATGATGATGATAATGATGATTAATTAGGTGACATTTTATCAACGCTAAAGTTATCAAAGTACGACAGTGCGTTTTGCACGTTTTTAGTGATTTTAAATATTTTTTTAACAATCATCTACAAGGTTTATCCTCAATCCGATTTTTTCAGTAACTGGTGAAACTCTTGAGCTACCGAGAGGTTTTTTTCCTGGCTACTACTTAAAGTTTTCTATATAAACTTACCATAATCCCACAACATTTTTGCCGTAACCGACACTTAAGGGCATTTAGCGTTCATGTCTATTTAGTACAACTATGGTATAATTTTAATATCGAGATGTTTTGCTACTAAGGCATTTAGCGTTCATGTCTATTTAGTAACTATGGCGATTTAATATCAAGACGATTTGCTACTAGAGTATTTTGAATTACGACATTTTAATATCCAGACGTTTTGCTATTATGGCGTTTAGCGTTAATGTCTATTTAGTAACCATGGCGTTTTAATATTAAGACGTTAAGGCGATGTGGTCATTTTGCAACATGGATATTCTGATAGTGACCCAAGTGATCTTCAAAAAAGATGGAAACAAGATTTTACTGTATACAATCCCCAGTCGGAGGCAATAGGTCTTTATTGTTTAATTTAAGAAGATGCCTCCGACTGCATGAGATTGATGGAACAGTCGGGTTTTAGTTTTAGATTTTTTGTAATTTACTTTTTTATTTTACACTTGTTAGTTAGAATTATAGAGACGGTAAATTAGGTTATTTACTCACTTATAATCGGGTTAAAACGGTCGGTTAGTTACTCACTCCAAAAGTACGGGATTATACTCCATCGATACTCTATCACGGTTCATGAGATAAAGCCTGGTGACAGACGGACAGACAGACAGACAGACGGCGGAGCGTTAGTAATAGGGTTCCCGTTTTACCCTTTGGGTATAAAACACCCTAAAAAACACAATCTCTTTGCTTAGTCTTGGGAATAATGCGCAAATTTTCTTTTGTATTTTCAGAAAAACTTCCCTGGTTCAGTACTAAACCCAGGTGAAGAGTACGTCCACAGGATTCAGTATAAGTTCGGTATATTAATCGGAAGATACGTCTAAAAACTACAAATATGCATTGTTTCGTATCGGTAATAAAATTGTTTCAAGTGCTGTCCCGTCATAATAGTAAATTAAATAAACATTGTAAAGTTTTATAATTTACTTTTTATTTGTAAAATAATTATCGACTATTTACAGGAGACTACGAACACAAAATGCTACGCTGTTTGTATAATATTTATTTATTAAAACTTCATGCACAAGTAAAAAAATACTGTACAAAGGCGGACTTAATGCCTGAGGCATTTTCTACCAGTCAACCTTAGTATTTGTTACGCGCGTATCGTTTAAAAGATGTATAATCAGTTCCAAAAGTCATCGTCATTCTCCTGCCCTCATCCCAAGAATTCTCCCGAGATGACGACTATCGTCAGTACAGGGGGGCTGACTACCGAGATGACGACTCATAGTCGTCATCTCGGTAGTCAGCCCCCCCTTTCAAGCCATAGCATCTTTGACACAGTCCATCCGTCGTTTGGAAATCCTACACAATGCGCACTCCTACAAACAGCTTATACTGGAAATGTATAGCTTGGATGTGTAGCCGTGTGTACGTTATTTGGTATGTTTTATGATCCATGTGTTTACATTTTTAACTGACTTCAAAAAAGGAGGGGGTTCGCAATTCGGATGTTTATAATTATACTTACATTTTTTATGTAGCTATATTCGGGCATAACTCCGTCATAAATATAGACAGATTTGCAAAATTCTATTGTCACTAAGTCAGAAACTGATGAGGGTATCCCATGGAAATCGAAGGTAATCCTCAAATTTTATAGGAACACCTATAGCGATTTGGGTATGTTTTATAGTAACTTATGCATTTGCACTCGGAAAATACCATTTGGAAAATACCATACCATAAACAGATGGCCACCGGAACTACTTAACTTAATAATAAGTATTTCACGGGTTGCGATTCGATTAGGTAGTACTTTAATATGGTTGCTAAGCAATATATGCTCGTCACAATGCATATGGTGAAGTCCCCATATCTCCAGTTCTCCTGGTTCTTACCAGGAGAAGTCCTCAACAATGAACGGCCCTGCATCGGGAAAAGCAATATATTGTCAAATGTGATGAGCAGTTGACATTAGGCTATTGTACCTTAGATCAATTACAAAGTGACCCACTAAAAAGTGGAAAATATAAAGTTTTTAAAACTGAGTTAAAAAAAAAACACTACAAAGTGCAAAATAACTTTAATTTCGGAAGTTGGTGGCAAAAAACTAAATTTACAGATCCCAAGACAACGACTTCCGAAACTAATTTTTTCACTTTGTGGTGTTTTTTTTGGAAAATGGTTGTTTTTTTTGTAAAAATCTTTTTACCAGATACTGTTGGAACGAACCATACGTGCCAATGCACGTAGGTAGGTATGGTTCGTTCCAAAAGTATTTGGTCTTTTGTCTGCAATGATGAAGACGATGGCTTATTTCAGTATACTTAGTACCTACCTATTAAAAATGAAGTACAGTATACCTCTTTGGAGCACGCTCTGTTGAGACGCAGCCAGACTGCCGAATCCTCGGCGATCAACGACAGCTAGGGTGGTGATGATGTCACTGCCCTAACGATTACGACTCCTCGCTGCTTGCCTGTCAGCACCTGGAATTGAGAAACCATCCGTTTTTCATTATATTCAAAGAAAAACGATCAGCAGGTTTTCTAAGTATTATATTTATTAGTATTTAGAATAGAATAGAATAGAATACTCTTTATTACGTACACCATAAAAGTTACAGATGTAAATGTCATGTGTATTTATCATTTGATGGACCATTTATTGTTAGAACATTGCTTATATCTTGAGCTGTACCTAACAGAGATCCAGCTCCATAATCATGCTAGCTACACTAGTACAATGCACTGATGACCTGGTGAAAGTCGCGAGAATCCGCTGCGTGTGGAAAGTACTGGACTGATCGTAATGACGATTCTTTGGGGACGCCCATGTCCAACATTCGAGGACGTCTTTTGGTGATGAGACACTTGTCCGTGTGGTGCCGGACTTAATGAATAGCACCATCCTATTTCTTCCCGTCGGTGTCGTAAAAGGCGACTAAGGGTCTTACTAAAGAATGGGCAGCAGCGTTCCCTATGCATTTTAACACCATACTGCGATCGCCAACCCGCCTGCCAAGCTTGGTGATTATGGCAAACCCCCCCTTTTGGGCAGGCCTATGTTCAGCAGTGGACGTCTTTCGGCTGAAATGATGATGAATGACTAGGTACTGTTGCGTGACTGCTGAACGTGACGTCCTGGGTTCGATTTCCATATCAGGCAGTGTTATTGGGTAGTTCCGTCAGGAATGTGTCGGCAGTAGCAGCCCGGAGTTTTGAATTGTGCCCGGTTGATGGCAATAGGCTTGCCCCCTATTACATGGGACTTAAACATAACTGGCAAGATGTGGGTGTACTATAGGTAGGAAGGTACACCTTTGCCTAACCCTTCCGGGAATACAGACGTGATTTTGTTTGACTATACAGGGTTATTTTTAAAATGTCAATAACCTCTTACGGCGTCATTGTACTCATCATTATGAACAACTTTTACTATACGATCAAAACTGAAATCGCGAAAAAAAAACCAGCTGTTCCCTACATTTATGTTCGAATAATTCGTTAAAATGTAGGGAGCAGTTGATTTATTTTTCGCGATTTCAGGTTTGGTCCCATAGTAAAAGTTGTTCATAATGATGAGTACAATGACCCACTAAGAGGTTATTGACGTTTTAAACATAACCCTGTATAGGTACGCCTCACGGTTTCATCCGCATAACCATAAGACTTGATCCCGTGGGAATATCGGAATAAAACGTACCTACCTATCCAACCCAGGTCATGGATGGTCTACCCATGGGCCAAAATGCAAATTCGTTCAGCCGTTTTAGTATGTAACAAACAAACGAAACTCACTTCCGCATTTACCATGGCCATTTATTTGGCCGTTCCGCCAACACGCACAGTTTCGCATTCTAACTCACCCTTGGTTCGTGCGCTCGCAATGCTGAATGCTCTACTGGCATCGACACAGGAGTGTGATTTGTTTGCCGCGAGATAGACAGACGTATGTCATGCATGTTCGAGATTCTGTGAGATGATGGACGAAAGATGAGGTGCCAATATTATTTGATTATTATTTGTTAGTTTTACCTGTTTTGTTAGTTATTATTGTATTATTTCTTATTGTTATTCCTTCCATATTGTAAATTTATCTGTTTTTTTTTTAAATTGAAATTTAACTGTGTAATAACTTAGATCTGGGCTGTAATGTTGTGCATGTGTTTTTTACGAAAATAAATAAATAAATTTATACCTAATAGTTAGGATGATATGTTATTACGGGTTTGCGGTAGGATCTGAAGAAAATTTACCTTATGATATCTCAAATTACGACGTTCCACTGACACATCGCTTGCCAGATACTGCCAATAATATCCACAACCAATGATAGTGGCATCGCGAACGCTGCTGCAGACAGCGAGCAGTGCCAATTTCAAATGCAGCTCCAAACGGTCAGATCTGTTCATCTGAAATTGAAATCACATCATCATAGGATGTCTGGGTGTTACCGGTTGTTGAGAAAGAAGTCCCATACACACTAGGCAGTGTGTATGGGATCATGTATTATCACTCTCTCATCCCTGACATAATTAGTAATTGGAAAGCTCTTCTCATGACTGTTATTTGTTATTATAGCAGGCAGTCTCAAATCGCTTAGTTAGCCAAATAAAAAAACTGGCCAAGTGCGAGTCAGGCTCACGCACGAATGTTTCCGTACTATAAAAATGGCAAAAAAAAACACGTTTGTTGTATTGGATGCCCCCCTTAAATATTTGTTTAATTTTAACTTAACTATTTATTTTTAAAGTGAATAGGTATACAACTAAATATTCTATGAATATTTCAAGCGTCTACATGTTACCATTATCAATTTAGAGCAAAAACGAGCAAAAAAATCACGTTTGTAGTATGGGAGCCCCTTAAATATTTATTTTATTCTGTATTTTAGTATTAGTTGTTATAGCGGGAACAGAAATACATCATCTGTGAAAATTTCAACTGTCTAACTATCACGGTTCATGAGATACAGCCTGGTGACTGACGGACAGACGGACAGACAGACGGCGGAGCCTTAGTAATAGGGTTCCCGTTTTACCCTTTGGGTACGAAACCCTAATAAAAACTATCGGGCCTTACAGTAGTTGCTTAAGATGTGTAATATCTGACATCTCATCTTGGTAACACTAATCCCATGCTATTATTACTTACGTATTCCATGCTCAAGCTGTCACTTCCTGTTACACACTTCCGTCCCTTTACGCGAAATCACTCCCACAAAAGCGAGAGGAAAGATGTAACACATCAAAAAGAAAAACAATATGCCTAATCACATCTAAGTTTTTTATTAAAGAAATCAAAAAATTACTTTTATACAGTAAATTCTTAGGCCAAAAGTGCTCTATTGATGGTCAGTACCAACAGTCGGTCCTGATGGTAATTGCACCTACAGGATTTTAAACTATGAGTACTCCCTACCTACGCAGTGCAGTACTAAAAGGATTTAAATATTTATATTTGTTTGTCTAGTTGTTGCTACGAACGACCAAAGTCAGTACAGTTGGTACGGATTTCGTCATTGGAGCACTAAATACAGCTTTACAAATATTCTGATAACTAAATCAACTGGGTTTGGCTCATCCTAAGGGTGGATTTTTCATTTTACAACTTTTCTCTGAAGAGTACTTAAATAAGGCAGTGACATATATTTTTTTAATGTAACATAAAATAAAAAACTGTAAATTTTTTCCTCAGTTGAAAGAAATCAGACTATTGAAAAATTGAACTTTTGGATGAGCCATTTAGCATTTAGAATAGTAAGTTAATAATAATAGTAAGTTAATAATGCACATTTTTGAGGCTTTTCTACAGATGTCAACACATGTCAACACTTTCGCTGTCCATGCATTATTGCATTACATGTAATGCACTGAAGACGAAGCCATATACTAATTCTGTGCATGACAAAATTATAATGCATTTTTGAAAATGTTGTTTTAGTTACCTGAGGGATATAGACGAATTTTCACAATCATAGAATTATTAAATGACCAAAATCATGACAATGCAATATTATTATTGGACCCATGGTGATAGGATTACCCTATTACCTTGGGACAGTGAAAGTGTTAATGTTAATTATTTACTTACTTCAGTAAATCATACTCACACATTACAGATACATAAAACATTAAACATTTCGTTTTTAATTCCACACTAGTGCATGCACCACCAGTCAACAATACATTTAGCACAAAGCACTTAATGTATTAGTAATTTCTGGTTCGAGCAGGCCTAGGTAGGTTAACTTCTCTTGATTACATAAACAATGGAAAATAAACCTTATGAATATCATAATTTCAATTTTAACATATCTTGTGCTAAAGTTATAAATCAATTAGCAATCGATTATAAACACTTATAAAAAAGTTCGAAAATAATCTTTTCCTTTTTAAACCTTGAATACACAAACACTTTCTTTATAAATTATTGTAATTATAGTTCTTCATTAAATCATATTCACTTGGCACATTTCTTTTAAAATTATACTTAATTATACAGGCGTCCCACGGATATGCCACATGGAGGGAAAGTACCTTGAATGTTGTAGATGGAACATTTTACTGAAAGAACACATTATTTGAATAAAAAAAAATTTTAAACAGTTTTCATAGAGAACCTGTTACACGAGAAAAATAATCAACCTGTAGCTTTATCATACCGATCGAAAGGCTTCATTCATCATAATTATGGATTATTTTTTGCTAAATAACATAGTGTCACAAATAAAAGGAAGACCATGAATTTTAGTAAGTAAGTACGTTAAATTATATACACACATTTAGCGGAACATAAAAAAGGCCAAATTTAAAAAAAAATACTGTCTATCTTCTTTTCTTATTTAAAATTTAAATGAGATCACATTCATTTTTGAGAAAAATATTTTTTTGTGAATAAAGTACTTTATTGAATTTATTATGGTAACCAAGAAAAGTTGAACAAGTTAATTATAAAACAAATTTATAAATAAAAATAATATACATTATTATCGCGTGTTTCTTCCACGCGTTCTTATTAAAGTTTTCACCTGCCTAGACATTCTGAGAATGATTGTTATCTATTGTTTCTTGTGGCAGTCTCTGCCATTCCTCAACTACGGCGATTCGCAGTTCACCCACGTTGTTAGGAGCTGGGATTCTGGATTTTACCCTTCGTTTCGGCAGGTCCCAGAAGTGTTCTATCGGATACATATCGCCGGCCACCCTTTAACTGTGATATTATTCACATTATTAAGATATGTTTGACTTGAACGAGCACTATGCGGCCGAGAATTATCCTGCATCAAAACAAAGTCGTCACCGTTATAGGGTTCAAACGGTACCACATTTTCTTCTAAAGAGTCTCTTATATGACGAGCTGCAGACAGACTTCCTCCATCGATCTCCAGCAGGTCCGTACGAGCTCCCAAACATATCGAGGATCAATAATGGTTTGGGGGGGGCCCAAACCATTATTGATCCTCCACCCTATGCCACTGTAGTTTTAAAATTTGTCTGATTATACCGTTCTCCTTTGCGTCTATATATTCTTTGCCTTCCGTCAACTTGATTTAAAAGAATTCTGCACTCATTTTACCCTATTGGTCCGTGGTCCAAAGTCTATGTTCCCGAGCAAAACTTAGTCTGTTTCTATGATGATGTATCTCAAGTTTCGGAGCCTTGGCGGGCACGTACGAACCATAACCAGCTTCCTTGAATCTTCTTCTTAACGTACGCTCACTTACTGTGACACTTCGAACTTCCTCAAACTCATTTCTGGCTTGGATGGCCATTAGACGTGGGTACGTACGCGAAGCTGAATAAAACGATCATCCATGCTCAAAGTACGTCTTTTTCTGCCTTGTCCTGGTCTTCTCACAAAAGCATATGTCTCCCTGACTCGTTGGATAGGTACTGCGATAAATTAATGAAAAAGGTCGGTGAAGTGTTCTTGAGATCACTCTGTAGGTTTGATCATTTCTCATCATCTCAAGTGACCTGGCAATCTCAGTTGCGCCTAAGTTCTTGACTTTTAAAAATATTGAAAAGTTAAAAGAAACAAATGATACTGATTTTTAATGAAGACTACGAAATTTTAAACCAAAACCATAAAATGATGACTAAGGATAATTCGTTCGAAATGATGTAAGTACGAATAAAATTAAAACAATCGCCTAGATAAAAGGTGACGCTCAATTGTTTTCTCAATTTGAAATAGTCGTTTCTAAAATAAAACGAATTAAGGCTTCTACATACCAGCGCGACACGGCACAAAGGCCCCGCGTGTCGCGGGACGAGCGGTGCCTTTGTGTCGCGTCGCGTCGCGCGACAAGTTGCCCCGGTATGTAGAAGCCTTTAACCACCAGCCAGCAATGTTACAAAAACTTGATTTTCGTAACATCATCAATATCATCGTAAAGTTCACTTTATATTCGAATTCCCATGCTTGTATCCCACTACATATAAAAGGCAATCTGATAAACAAACAGGATACAAAGAACAAAATTATACAGATTTTGTATCCTGAATCTAGCTGCTGGCAGCCCTGTTAGTAAAGTTGTCAGTGGTCTGTGGTTTAGAGACTAGTTTTCATGAAGTGTCAAACAAAAATCTGAAAAACTCATGACTCAATCAAATGAATTTATCAAGTAAGTTTGTTCTCCATTGAAAATAAATAAAATTATGTTAATTTTTTATCAATCCCAGATAAAAATTAATGTCGTAGATAAATTCAACAATAGACACACAGATTTACGTCCAGTAAATGACATCTAGTGGCAATAAATTGAACCATTTTTTTGTAGTTTCTCAATTGAAAAGTAGATGGCGCTACGTTGATAGTATTTCCGCAAAATTCATAATATGTCTACTATGTCAGTTTTGCAACTAAATCCCAGATAAAAATGAATGGCGTAGATAAGTTCAACCATAGACATTCAGATTTACATTTAGTGACATCTAGTGGCAATAAGGTGAACCATATTTTTGTAGTTTCTCAATTGAAAAGCAGACGGCGCTACGTTGATAGTATTTCCGTAAAAACCCCAATTAAGTCAGTTTTGCAACTAAATAAAAAAGCAACGAAGAGACCATCAAGGGGTGTCCTTGATGTTTAGACTAAGTTTTCCTTCTTTAATGTTTAAAGTTCGTTTTTACTAGTACCGAAAATAATGCCGATAGTACCTATTACGTACCTACCAACTTTTGCAGTCTGCAAATCTATCAGGGGGCCTAAAATGTAAGCTTCGGCAGAATCATAGTAATATTATCTGCGTACAATACATAAATCCCGCAATTCGTCTGTTTGACAGCTGCTATTTGACATTAGACTTCATTACAGCAATTCGTATTTTGTGGACCATTTTACGAAACTCCATAGAAAACTGTCAAACAGATGAATTGCGGGATACGATTTGTACGCAGATCATTATTATGATTCTGCTAAAGCGTCCGTTTTAGGCCCCCCCACTAAGTTGATACTATTTATTAGAATAGTAGATTCCTCGGGTTCCTAACCGGAATCCGAGCATTGTAGGTATCAAGGTTTGGTTTCTGTTTCTTTCTTCTCGTAGTTAGCCTACCTGTGGACATTCTAAAGCTCGTTCCGCGGCGCGACAGGCAGCAGGCTTAGCACGACGCACAGAGTACAATATAATATACAGGGGGTTTATTCCGAACATAAATCCCAAGTATCGGCCGAATGTTCGGCCGTTGCATGACTACGGCTAACTATGGCTGACTACGGGGAAAGAAAAAAAAGAACGTCAGTCAAAGAGATAAGTCAAAGTCAAAAATGTGATTTTAAGTCGGGTAAGGACTCAGTCTGAAGTCAAAAAAAGAAACTATGGAAGTTATAAAACGGCCGAATACTCGACATGACTCTTTCTGTTTCTACTCTACCTCTCTTCTTCCCGACCACGAGGTCACACCTAGACTCGGGTTTCTTCGTAGACAGTGGCTTGCTCCTCCATAGCAACAGGGTAGTCGCTAATGGTGTGTATTACTACCCAATTTTACCGTATTTGTCAATACGTGTCGTCGTCAAACAAATATATGAAGCAGTGTTTTTAACGAATATTAATTCTTCAATAACAAAACGTAAATGGTCTATTTGATGTTATAAATTTTGATAAAAGGCGGTGACCCATACAAGTTAAGGGGCCGGCGTAGCATGCGTAGTTCATACAAACGAGGTAATACCAAAATACTTAATTTGTAAATCAAACATATTCTTAAGGTAGTGTGTATTTCGGTTGGATTACAGAATATCTATGTATATATTTTGAAAGGACAATGATATTAAGACTAGACTACTATACGAATATAACATTTCTATAGAAAACTTATTTTTCTCGTAACTCTTGTTTAAATCAGTGTCCATTCAAAATATATATTTTGGGAACCTAGATATTCTGTATTCCAATCGGAATAAAGACACCTTAAGAATAATTATGTTTTATTTACAAATTATTTTGGTATTACGTTTGTATAAACTACGCATCCATCGGCCTCTTAAAGCCACTAACTAAGTTTTATCTTATTTGTGTGTATTGCGTATAACTTACAGCCATTATTTTAATAGGGGCGTGTATGATGGCGTCACGCAAAAAGTAAGTAGGTACCTATCCTTTAAGGCTACCGCAGACTGGCGGATCGCGCGTCGCGTCTGTCTGCGGGAGCTTTTAAATGTTTTTACTAGGTGCCTAGTACATTGTTATTTATTGTTTAGGTATAAGCTCTATTTAAAACTGAGTGTGTGAGATGTAGTCAGTGTTGAATGTGAAGGTTTTGGCTCATAATCAGATGTTTTATATTCCCTGTAAATGTATTTAATATATCAAAGTTAAGGGACAACATAGTGTAGGATCTTTTGTTGTCCTTATTTTGTGGTTAATACCAAAAATCTATTGTTTACAGAAGTTTTGGGTGACAGGTCTTGGCCGAGTGCCTCGCATAAACATTGCACCATCTCCTTGCTTATTATTATTATCCTTTATAATTCTACAGGAACTCACTTCCCGGGCGATCAATGGCTCCCGCGAGCTCTTTAATAGTATTACTTTCCTATCTTCGCTCAAGTTTTTCTATAAAAAAACTTAAATAATATCGGTGATTTGCTTTTAGATGATAAAAGTAACGAAGCACCGCTACCGCCTAAAATTACTCGCCTTAACGAAACAACAACTAACGAATCTTTCTCTAGGTCCTTTTAAACAGTAGACTATTTCGGAAAAAAGGTTTCTATCCCAAACTGTCAACTTCGGAGAAAAATTGTACGTCATGCTTGAACTTGTGGACTATCTAGGGTAGAGAAGACAAGTCTCTCTTCCAGATGATTGATTCCTTTTTCGGCACATTCCTTTTTGGACATATTCCGTTTTCGGCATATTCTTGTATCGGCACATTTTAGTAAATAAATTATACTATGAAATACTTGTAACTTTGCTTGCGTAATAAAATAAAATAATATATATTAGTAAAATATTATATTTTAATCAATAAATATTAAACACAAAAATTAAACAGTACCTACCTTAAAATAGTTGGGCAACTAACTAATGATGATAACCAACTAGGTATCTAAATTCATATGCTTATGCTTATGGACCCGTCTTTTATTAAATTTGGCAAAGCCTAATATGCTCTTCAATTGATAATATCCTCATTTCAAAAATTACCTTACTATTTCACTGCCGTCTACCTTGTATTAGGTATCTGTTGTGGCTAAGTATATTAGAAAATAGCCCTAGGCATTTTAAAATTTCAGAATTATGATGCTTTGTTGTATATAATGAATTATGCCGAAAACGGAATGTGCCGAAAACGGAATATGTCCAAAAAGGAATGTGCCGAAAAAGGAATCAATCTTCCAGATTTGTTCAGTCATTTTGACGTGAAAGCGTAACAACCAAACAAACAAATAAATTAACAAGCAAACAAACAAATAAATTAACAAGCAAACAAACAAACTTTCGTATTTATAATATTGACAGGATATTAATTAGGATAGGAGAAGTAAAACTATGCTAATTATATCTCACACACTACACACCCTCACTCTTCACACTCTCACCCATACTCACACATGTCACACGTATTCACGCGTTTTGGCCCTGTTCTAAGCATAACTCCTTCATTTACAGTGCTGTTTGTACAATTTTAAGTTACCTTTTATTTTATTTTAATTTTAAGTTTAAAGCGCGGAGTCTCCTAACACAAGCAATTCATTGAATAAAAGGTGATCTCCAATAAAATGTATCTATATGTCCTTTGTAATTGTTTATTTTTTTGATTTTGTAATGGCCGTGCTAAAGGCAGTACTTAGTAGAAAACTTTTTACTGTCTACACGGAAAAGTCATTTTTGTCTACTCTTTCGTCGACAAAACGCTTCTTTTCGGTTCTCGTGCTTAGTCTGCAGTGCGACGCGCAGCGGACACTGTCCATGCAGTTTTCATAGAATTGCTACTAGTGTCGCGTCGCGCCTGTCTGAGGGAGCTTTTAACCTGCATGGTTTTAACATGCAACCTTTCCGAATAATAGCCGAATGACAGCCGGGACCAACTGCGGCACGAAAAGATCTCGGTATGTAATGACAGCCGGGACCACTGCGGCACGAAAAGGTCTCGGTATGTAATGACGGCCGGGACCAACTGCGGCACGAAAAGGTCTCGGTATGTAATGACAGCCGGGACCAACTGCGGTACGAAAACGTCTCGGTATATAATGACGGCCGGGACCAACTGCGGCACGAAAAGGTCTCGGTATGTAATGACAGCCGGGACCAACTGCGGCACGAAAACGTTTTTTTTAAGGATTTTAAACATATTTTTTTATCATTTTAAAATATATACTTTTGAACTTATTTCAGAAAATAGATGAATAATTACCATTCTCCCCCCCTTATCTCGACGGCACGGTTAGCGCGATTGACTGCTGCGCTGCGTGTCGCGGGTTCGATTCCCGCACGGAACAAATATTTGTATGACCTACAAGTAGTTGTTCCGGGTCTGGCTGTTTGTGTATGTGAATTTAAATGTTTGTAAAGGCTCCCACAATACAGGAGAAATTCCTAGTGTGGGGCAACGTTTGATAAAATACAGAAAATAGTTCTTTACTCATAGATTACAGGAAAACCTATAAGAAGTCTGTGGTCTTAAAATAACATGGTAAATCACTCAATATTGTGCGTACAAACTTACATTTGCAGTTGGAATGTGTGGGGATCATGTTTTCAACTACAAGGTTAAGTTTGTTCTTTTTTTTTATTAATGTGAGGACGTTGTAAAGAAGACAAAGACAAATATCCTTTATTTGTCAAAGATGCGTATACATAAACTGACTTAATCAGACATGCAAGGTATTGAATTCATAGATGTTGTGTACGTCCATGTTTTGCCAATAACGGCGTACAAATTTTGTAGGTATAAAAAAAATACATTTAATTGCATTTTACATATAGTCATTCTAAATTTCATTACACAATAAAAAACAAATAAATAATAATTGATGTAAATGTTTAATTAAAGTATAAGTAAAAATAAATTAAATTATGTCCAAAATATTCATTATTATGCAGTCAAATGGAATCGTACAAAAGCCAATTGATTTAAGATCACATTAAATTGTTATTCTTAACTATGTATATTAGAAGTCGGAAGAGAAACGTCCTTCTCATTTAAAAAATCTATAACATTGTAATACACTTTACTACAAATACAAATAGTTTATTTTCTTTAACAAGCTTGTACTACATACTAGTGATAGAAGTGTCCCTTTAAGCAAGTAAATGCCTGTATTAGGACACTCCCCTCTTCCGTAATTTAAATTTACATAATGGACACAAGAAATGCCACTGTTTACTATTTATAATTAATTACAATTTAAAAAATTTGATTAGATTAGATTAAATATAACTTAGTGTGCGGTTTGTATATGTAATTTGAGTTGAGGTGGGCATAATTATGTGATCTGTGTTATGGGATGTATGTTTGTGTAGGATGTGTGTGTGTGTGTGTGACCTGTATGTGTGTAATTGTAAAAGTTGTGCATGAAAGTAAGTGTGATCATGAATGAGTGAGTTATGATGTGTGCTGCAGGAGGGCCTCAGTGTCCTCATATGATAGTGGTTTTATCCATTGGATTACAAGTTTTTTACATTCTAGAAATTGTTTGGTGTAGACATATATTTCTTTATTTATTTTATTATAGAGTTCAGATGACCGTTTCTCGTATTGCCTGCTACAAAACCTGGTTTTTGTTTGAGGAATCGGTGCTATAATATCTTTCCTCCTTTTTGATAAGATAGCGGTATCATAAGGCAGCTCTTTGTGTTTTTTCAAAGTAGTCTGAACAATGTAAAGTTTTCTCACCGAAAGCGAATCACTTATCTGATAAAGACTCTCGGTGGGAAATTTAATCCTTTTAAAAAACATGATTTGTATTAGGGCTCGTTGAACTGGTTCCACAGTAATAAATTTGGATTTAGCTGCCCCTCCCTAAATTGGGATGCAGTACACCAAAACAGACTGCACTAAAGCAATATAAATATCCTTTAATAGATTTCCAAATGGGTCTCCGGTATCAGTAGCATTTTTTGGAACAACATATCTCAGTGTTTTAAAAATCCAGCTTAGTTTACGAATCCTATTTGAGACCTGCTCAAGTGAGGGTACCAAGATAATCTCTGGTCAATCATGACACCCAAATATTTAGTTTGGGTGACCTTATTGATGGTAGGGCAGTCACAGGTTTCGTTTTGAGTGTCACCACATTTGTGAACTTTAATTGTGAGGTCTCTATCTGGTTGTGTGCGATTACATATACTAAAGCATAATTATATAATTAGTTTTTAAGGTGTTCAACGTCAGTAGATTATTATTTAGCCATATAGAAATTTGGGCCATACCACATGACGCACTTTGCTGTACGTCATCCCAGGAAGTCCCCGAGAAAACGACAGCCGTGTCATCTGCATAAGAAAAGACTTTGGCGTTATTAATTTTCATATTACAGAGGTCGTTAATATATATTAAAAAGAGTGTGGGTCCCAAAACACTACCCTGAGGCACGCCGTACAACACTTCTGCATCATCACTGACGTATTGCCCCAGCTTAACCCTTTGCATCGTGTTAGAGAGATAATCTTTAAGCAGGTTGAGTGAAGTTCCTCATATACCAATGTTTTCTAGTTTGTTCACAAAGATTGGCACAGAGACGGTGTCAAATGCCTTTTTAAGACCCAGAAAGATGGTTAAACATTTATTATTACTATCGAGTTGATTGGCAACTAGCGAGCTTAAGGCGGTTACTGCGTCTTCGGTGGATATATTCTGCCTAAAACCAAATTGTGTTTTGGATAGTGTTTTATATTTATCTAAGAATTTAAGAAGTCTACTATTTATTAATTTATCTAAGATTTTCGATATAGCTGGAAGGACAGATATCGGCCTATAGTTGTTGAGATCGTCTCTGTCCCCACCTTTGTGAACCGGGGTAATAATAGATTTTTTAAGGGAAGCTAGACACCATCTCTAAAACAGAGATTTGCAAGATGTGTTATAATTGGGACAACCTCCTCACTTATATGCTTTAAAAATCTTGTGGGGATATTGTCCCAGCCAACGGCACTATCCGACTTTAGGTTCATCAGAATTCTGTCTACTTCATTGAGTTCTGTGTACAAAGGAATTAGTTTGTGTTGACAGTCGAACAGGGAAATCTAATAATTAGGGTCATTATTTGCGCGAGGTTGAATTTGTTGGGCCAGCTGTTTGCCAATATTTACGAAATAATCATTAATACAATTAGCTGATTCAATAGGGGTTGATTTAATATTAGTTAGTTGAATGTTTTGGCTTTTAGATTTATTTATGTAGGTTATTGTTTTAATATTTTTCCAAAGCAATTTATTGTTTAATTTTGACTTGCCAAGTAATTCTCGATCATGTTTTCTTTTCATTTTTTTATGAGTCCGTTGCAGTGATTTCAATATCGATGGTATGTTATTTTATTTATTTTGTTGTGTGGGTCACTCCTAAATGTCTTTTGCAATTTATTCCGATTCTTAATACAACGAAGTATGCCTGGGGTTATCCATGGTTTAATTATACGTTTACTGTTTGGAATTTTAGCTGTGGTAGTGTTAAGATTAATTGTTTCAGTTAGTTTAGTAATGAGTATCTCCGTCAATAAATTGGGGTCGTCACAGAACAATAATTGCGCAAATTTTTTTTCACGTATTTGTTTTAAAGCTTGCTCGAAATTTATACTAGAAGTGGTTTTATTTGCAACTTGTGTGTATTTTTGCTTACGCAGTGACATAAAAGTAGTGTAGTGGTCAGTGACAGTGGTATGAAGGATAGCGATAAATGCGGACGGCTTTTTTTTTGTTAATTTTTATCATAAAATGATCCAAGCAATTCCTTTCCCTAGTGGGTAATGTATGTCCAGGGAGTATACCATGTAATGACAACATATTTAAATAGTTCACTCTATTTTTACTGTCCTGTGACGTCTCTGTCTTTAGTTCTAATATTAATGTTTATATCTCCCGCTATAACTATGTTTTTTGCGATGTTATAGTATCAAGGTGAGTGCAAAGAGAGTCAATGAAATTGTCAGTGTTTGTGTTTGATGGAGAGAGATAAATACACAAAATATGGTTATTCAGAACATCTACCTGGAGACAGGACGCTTGGGCCAACTTTATTTCCTTTACTTTTGGTTTTAATGTGTCCTTAACATAGGCTACTACTCCGTCATTTTGGTTTAAATGTCGAGTAGAAGTAAAACAGTGGTAATTATTAAGTTTAGGAATTTGTTTGTTATCGTTTAGTTGACACTCGGTTAAAATTATAATGTCAGTTTGAAATTTAAAAGTAGATAACAAAAGGGAGAAATCATCGAAGTTACTGTAAACGCTTCTAATATTCTGAGAGACAATCGTCAAGTCATTTTTATTTACTGGAATGTATTTAGAGATCTCAGAGCAATCACATTCAATTGTACGCGCTATTTCAATATTGTCAATTTAATTTATGGTTTGTAGGTTGTTACCCATTTAACATGGTTCCAATAGAATAGTCGTCACGAGCAAGATTTACAGAAAAATTATAGGCTGATTGTAGTCAGGCGGGGTTAAAGACAATAGAAGTGGTTTTGTATAAATAGCGCAGCTGTATAACAATAACGTTCCTAACCGATCACCATGTTCGGCAAGCCTATCCCTTGGGAGAAGCGAGCCAAATATCTCGGTGTGGTCTTAGACCATCACATGACGTTCGGCGAGCACATAAAACAGGTGCGCTCGCGCGCCAGTTTTGCTCTCGGCAGACTACACTCCGTACTCAACCCGCGCAGCAAGTTGTCACTTGTGTATTTACACCGCGTGCATTCGACCGATCATGACTTACGCCTGCGTAGTCTTCGCTCACGCAAAGTCGTATCACATTCATAAGATGCAGACGCTTCAAAACCGATTTCTCCGTAGAATTACGAAGGCTCCTTGGTTCGTTCGGAACGAACAACTTCACGTAGACCTTAAGATGCCTACCATCAAGCAGTTTATGAAGCGCCTTGCAAAGCGCTTTTTCGAATCCGCGGAACGTCATCGCAACCCCTTGGTTGTGCAGGCCGCTAGTTACAGGCCTTCTGCCATTAGTCAGACTCGCCGACCGAGGCATACTCTCTTAGATCCGGATGACCCCGTCACTCTCCTTCAGGAAAGCAATAGGGCCACAAGTACAGTGCACAAAATACACAAACCGACCTTCCGTCATCGCCGCCGAGGTACCACGCGAACTTCCCGAGTAAATTGTAATAAAAGTCCTCCCCCCCGTCCCTTGAATGTCGATGCGCCAGCCGCCCGGTTAGAGGCTGAGAGCGCCGTAGCAATAAATATAATATCCCCTGATAATAATCATGATCAAAATGTTGATCCAGCCCGTCCCCAAATTGTTACTAATTTTGTGATCCCCCAACGACGCCCTAAGCCGAGGTCCGTACCCCACAGGGGGTGCCCTTAGTGCGCTGTCGTTTAGTTTTAATATATATAATTTGCGCCCTGGCTGGAGGCTTTAAGATTAAAAACCTTAGGGCAGCCACAGGAATATCCGGTTAAGTAGCAACGACCTCTCTAGGTCTGCTACGAGATGCCATACATAAAACAAAAAAAAAAAAAAAAACAATAACGTTTGTATGAATGATGATGTGAGGTCGATGTATCATATGAGTTTGGGTAAATAAGTGGTGTATTTGTAGTTTGTGTGTGTAAGGTTCATAAAAAGTGTTATATAGTGTATGTGTAACAAAATAACTTGTTATGGTATCTATGCAAACGTGGTTAATTAACAAAATAGAAAGAAAGAAAAGAAAGAAGAAAGAAAATACATTTATTCAGCACAGACTAAGGCACACAATATAACATAAGTACAGCATGTAAAAATAAAAAATAAAAAACAAATAAATAGTGTAAAGTGCGATGTAAGAAATTAGCGGGTAAGTGTGCCTCACGGCTGCGCCAAAAAGGCCCAGTTCAGCATAAATGCCAGACAACTAGTGCCTGACGCTGGTTTTCAACTGGACCTGAAGTATGAGGTGACGGATGTGAATCAGTTTTATACTGCATACATAAATAAATAAATTAAATAAATTTGTGTCAGATATAAAATAATATAGTGTGATTATAGTGAAAACTGTAAAAAAACAAAACAAAAAAGACACTAATAAATAAATGAGAAGGACACATCAGGACCTTGTTAATATCTAAGTAAAAATAAATCCTTCGAAACAAGTCGAACAAAAAACCTGTTTTAAAAAAAAAAAATAACGATGCCAAACTTCCATGTTCCAACACATTGACTCATTATTAATCCGTGCACTTCATCGCATAATCGCACAATACGCTGCAAGCAGCCGAGCGCGACGGACTATTTACGAACAAATTGCAACTTTATGTGTTTTTTATACTTGTCTTAGCCATGCTAGGTATTGAGATTGACTAACTACTGTGGTAGTTAGTCAAATACAAGATGATATACAACAATAACAAAGAGTAGGTAACAAAAGAATAATATAAGGCAATAACATAATTAGTTTTAGAGTTAGGTATTAGATGAACATAGAGGTATGGTCTAATAGTCACTTTTTTAATATTAGCTGATGTACCTGTTCTTCACTTTTAATAGCTAAAGTTGGCGATAGCTCGTCCTAACTAACTAAAAAAATTCTAAGCTTATTTTTGAAACGTGACAAGGGCAGTTCTCTCCTACTTTTAGGTAATTGCCGCTTAATAGACTGTAGATCTGTAGACCATTTTCTATTGTGTTAAGTACCTGGTACTTTTGACGGGCCTACGGTGTCCTCTCATACTTATTAACATTGTAATTTAAAAACATGCCAATTTTTTTTTAAAGGATTAACCGTGGAGTTCTTGCCGGCTCTTCTCCATAGGAAACGACCAATTGGAACCGTGGACCTAGCTTATGACGTTTCATAAGTGCCCATGTAGGCTTATGTGAAATAAAAATATTTTTGATTTTGATTGTTTTTGACACCTTCCAGGAAGTTTTCATTCAAATTGTGCTACTAGGTGGCGTCGCGCCGTCGAGTTGCGCCTGTCTGCGGGAGCCTTTAGTCGGTTTGTCTCCTTCGTCTATTCTAGAGGGCCTATGCACGGATTAGTGTAAGCAGAGAGACAGAAACCCAAGAGAAAATAGATAATCAACTTACTACGTATTTGGCAATACCTAAAGAGGAAGAGCACCCTAATTGCCTAACATCAACAATCACAATCTGAATGATTTTGAAGTATATTGCGAATCCATTGCTTCATCTGTTTGAAAAATTTGTCTGCTCAACAACGTAACCCTAGAACGCCATCCTATCTGCGGGAACGCTTTTCCTACGCCCGTCCTTCTGATGCGCCTTGCAGGTCGCATCTTAGAAATCCCCTTAAATCACCTTCCCATTCTACCGACTTTTACTCCTACTCCTTCTCTGTGCGTGTGCACGCGGTTCGGTTGTGGAATTCACTTCCGCCTGAAATTAGGGACTGCCAAACCGTTGCAGTTTTTAAAAGAAGAGTGAAAGAACACTATCTTTCCACTTCGTCATAGTTGCATATTATGTATTTATTATTTTATACTTATATATATTTTAGTGATATTTATTTTAGAAGTATGTTTGTAAGTCACGGAAGCCATATTGTTTAACAGCTGCGAGAGGCGGCGACTAGATGGCGCTAGTGGAACGTGCACCATAGACAAATCATTCATTCTATCGTTCATTTCACTTAAAAGATTTGAAGTCAATTGAGTGAAATATTGTCACGTTACCCCCCACTAGCGGATCGCCTTTATAAGGAGCTGCGCTGTTGAGTCGGTACGCATTTTGAACGGATGTGTCTTGGTGCACGGACCACTGTCTCTCGACAGTTAGTACTGCCCGGTTATTGGATGTGGAACGGTGTCTCCGACAAATTAGTACTATCCTTATTGCGGTGGGTACATGGACCACTGTCCCTGACAGTCAGTACTGCCCTATGTGACCGCCAATACAATTATTAGTTATTTCATTAATTTCATTTCTCTATTCTCTCGATTTAAAATAACTGATTGTTCGATTGAAATAGATTACTGTATTGTCATATCTGAGTATTACTTCTGATGTCTGGACCTATCCCGACATAAGTATATTCACTTATTGTGTGTTTATTTTTAAATTAGTGATTAGTATAGTAATAATATTAGTAAGTTTTTATTTTGATTATATGTATTATGCTTTCTCTTCTACTCTTCCACACGTTGTCTACATCTCTTCGTCTACTATCCTTGTCGCAGGTATGCTGGAAGAGATTTCTTTAGAAATAAGTATCACCTTTGTACGTATTTTTCTGTTCCTTTTTTCTTGTCTGTATATAATGTGTGTACATAAACTGTTAAATAAATAAATAACGCAATGAATGTTATTGAACTCTCAAAATTAAACCCATTGCTACTGAGCGTTACGCAATTAACCCGCAGGTGTAGGTAGGCACAGTCAACCGCACATCGGCGGTGTCTTGGCCTATAACGCACTAGCGGCTGGCCGTGATGCGGCGTGCCGTCGCGGCAGGCCGCACTTCAATTTTTGTATGAAACCGCATGATATCAACGCACTGACTTGCGGCCAGTCGTCAACCGCTCCGGTTGTCTTGGAGCTGCGGTGGCCCACAGCGGTTGAACATAGCGGCGCGCCACATCCCCTCCACGCACTCGACGCGGTTAGCCGCAAGCGCTTCCCTTCCCCCCCAGTCAGTCACTAATCACTGTATGCAGGGCGCGCGTGTAATGGATTTTGATACAGAATAGTTAATTTTCGAGATCAAAGAACGCCCCATAAAATATGGGATACCAAATGCGCTGATTATGCAGGCAGAAATAAAAAGCTAAAATGTTGGGAGGAAATAATTAATATATACGCAAAGGAAAATGATACGTCGGAAGTTACGTCGTTTTCCACGATAATATAAATAATTAACTGCAGCAACTTCTTCGACGTATACGTAACCTATTGAAAGGGTTTTATACTAGAAACCCATTGAAAGGGTTACATGATAACCGATTGAATGGGTTTTATACTTGAAACCCAGTGAAAGGGTTACATACCTACTTGAAACCCAGTAACATGAAAAACCAATTCTATCTCTATTCTACCCAAGGACCATTTTAGAAAAACCCTACCGAAAACCCTTTCAATGGAAAGGGTTTAAGCAGTTAATCAAAAACCCATACGGTGTGGGTAATTTTGAATGGCTTAAATTAAGCCGTTCAAAAGGGTTACCCACGTATGGGTTTTTGTCGAAAACCCTTTCAATGGGTTACAAAAATTTAATTTAGGCCGTTCATAAGGGTTACCCTTATCGTAAGGGTTTTTGTTTAACCGCTTAGAAAAACCCTATCGAAAACCCTTTCAATTGTTAAGCAAAATGGTCCCTGCCTTTATGCCGTAGCAGTATGGAAATTGCACAGAGTTTTGGTAGAAGGGCACCACTGATTTGCGGTTGACTGTACCTACAAGATACTCGTAAGTAGATAGATAGGTAGGTCGGAATGTGGGTATAGTCGTTTCTAGATGCGCTTTACGATTACTGACGTAGGTAGCACAGACATTCAGAAGCCGAAACTGTGTTAAGTAGTAACCTCCATTCCCATACAATTCGAGGCCAAAGTCAGTCTAGAATTCAAGATGGTGCCACTAAAGAGATTTAAAAGAAAATCTATAACATTGTTGAAGTCTACAAAACAATCTAGTTTCCGCAAACGTTTGTAAATATTATTGCCTAATTACCTGATACTGCCTTCTGTAAATAAAGAAGCCGACGCTAAAAAAATAAAATCTGAAGCGATTTAGACTAAGTATGCTGGTGGGTAGGTAGGTACACACGACTACACATCAACCTATACATATCCAGTTTAGGCTGATCTCGCATTGTATAGGATATTCGTACAATGCGAGGCCAGCTTATAGTGGAAATGTATAGCTTGATGTGTAGCCGTCTGTACCTGCAAGAATGTTAACGTAATGTTTGTTTTACAATGGATCGCGTTGAAAGATTTTGTTACTATCTAAGTGCTCAGTTTGAAGTGAAAATCCACAAAAAACTTTGGGTTGTAGATATGAATAGTCTTACCTTTACTTTTTCTATAAAATCCCATATTTTTTCTTGTTTGGCAACTGAGCGCATGTCGACTACTTCACTTATTTAGGACAACCTAAGTAGCTTTGATTATTTATATGTCTACATAGTGGCGCCGCAAAATTACTTTTTTTTATTATTTAATTATCATCTATACAAAGAACACAGGATTACATATTAGATAGCAACCAAAAATCACTAAGGTTTAAACTTGTGCTATCATGAGTCTTTACTTAAAACAAACAGGGTAACTTTGTTATGTTGGTGTGTGTGACAGCTACGACTTAAGGTTCGTATAGACTGGTGCGAAATCACGGGCGCGACAGGCAGCGCGACTTTCCATGACGTTTTCATAGAAATTGTGGTACTAGTATCGCATTGCGCCTGTCTGCGGAAGCCTTTACACTTGCGCCACGTCATTGTGTTAGTCTAGTGTGCGTGCATTTTGCGGCCAACAGTTGGACGCAGTTTTTTTCGACGAGTACATAAATTTATTAATTGTCTAATTATGTGAATTTGACGACCGGATTTACCTACAAAGATAAATCCTCATCATTCACACAGTCTTTATCCAATTCATCAACATTATTTTATTTATTTAGAACATAGAGGACTTACAGCTAATAAAAACAGACAAAATTAAGGAAACCTTAGTCACTAGAAAGCCAATTACACATCATAATTTAGGGTGTGAGCAATAAAAACAAAAAAAACATATCGCCTTAATTAAATTAAGAAGCAATATAACACATACATAATATAAATATTATATATGCTTGGTTTGAAATTATATTAAATAATAGAGAAAATATTATGAAAAAAAAAACAAATAATAAACCTACCGTTACTTGAAAAATTTGAGGCATAAGCACCTTCTGGCAGAATTCACATTTTAGCCGAAAGACGTTTACTGTTGAACATAAGTTTCCTCTAAGCTTAGCCACATCCACCGGTCGCCATCCCGGGACCTTCACCAGGTCAACGGTCTACCTTCGTAGTTGGCCTACTAACCCCATTGGCCACTAGAGAAAGGTCTCTATTAGGCTTCTTATTAGGCAATTTTTCAGATTAGGAAATCCCGTATGCACTTACGTTTAAAATATTTAAGATAAATCCGTAGCTGTAGCCGCGAAATAAAAATTTTCTTACATTTTTTGCTATTTGCAGGTTAGTGCCAGGTTGTGTCTTGATCAAAATATGATTCGTGACTACAGATAGTATTTACAGAATTATAATTATTAGAATCATTATTCTAATCTATTCTATTTTTTATTATGGCAACCAAAGCCGATGTCGACTATTCTGATAATTTCTATAGTGAATTGAACAAGCAAGTGTGCATTGTAAAAATAAATAAATACAATGATCAAAATACACAACAATGATCAAAATACACAACAATGATCAAAATACACAACAATGATCAATTATATCAATCATTGCCAAATTATCCTTAATTCATTATTTTTATTATTTTCAATTTTAATGTGTTGGCCATCATATTGTTTAATTTAGGTACTATTGATGAAATGTAAATCTATTGTGTAGTATAGTGTAGGTAATCCTGTAATTGTGTGATTTTTTGTGTAAATTCAGATACAAGTTACTTTGTATAAAAATAAATGACTAATGAGTAATGACTAAAATCTATTAGAATTATTAATACATCTCTCTAAAATTTAAGTTAGATTTGCTCCATTGAATGATTTTTTCATGAAATTATGACATTGGCCTGATGTGTAACATCTGACATCTTACCTTGGTAATAAGCAACTCAGCAGCGAGATTGATTCCTTTTTCGCCACATTCTTTTTTGGACATATTCCGTTTTCGGCATATTCTTGTTTCGGCACATTTTAGTAAATAAATTATACTATGAAAATACTTGTGACTTTGCTTGCGTAATAAATTAAAAAAATATTTATTAGTAAAATATTATATTTTAATCAATAAAAATAAAAGACAAAAAATAAACAGAGGTTCTGTTTAATTATACACTGATTACTTAAAATAGTTGGGCAACTAACTAATGATGATAACCAACTAGGTATCTAAATTCATATGCTTATGCTTATGGACCCGTCTTTTATAAAGTTGGCAAAGCCTATATGATCTTGAATTGATAAGATCCTCATTATAAAAAATACCTTACTAATTCACTGCCGTCTACCTTGTATTAGGTTTGTGGGTAGGTAAGTATATTTCAAAATAGCCATTTAGCCAATAGGCATTTTAAAATGTCAGAATAATGATGCTTTGTTACGAGTAAATATAATGATTTATGCCGAAAACGGAATATGTCCAAAAAGGAATGTGCCGAAAAAGGAATCAATCAGCAGCGACAGACTTAACCTCAAAATTTAAAAAAGCTAAATACTGAAATATATTCGAATAATTATTCATTACCTACTAGTGGTCGCTCACCGGTCTAAATTAGACCCCCTCTACTTACATCTACATTATTATAGTACTTACTAATAAATCCATGAGTACACTAATTCCATGCTATTAAAAAGTACTTACTTATTCCATGTTCGAGCCGTCACTTCTTGTTTCACATTTCCATCCCTATTCACGAAATCACTCCTACAGAAGGAGGAAACACACATCAAAACTCTTTGCCTCTTTCTAGCTAGCTCCATAATTTATCTAGAAAGAGGTAACCCCATCAATTTCCGACCCAGTTCAGTAAAGGTTTCAGGGAAACCTGTTGAATTTACAAAAGTTAACGTCGAAAGTTCGCAATAGTTGGCGGAACAAAAGTTTTTCAAGCGTCAAACTCACTGTCAGTAATACAGTAGTAATAATAGTGTAGGTAGTTGCTACTTACCCGCCTACGTTATATAGGTAAGGAAAAAGTGTATAATTTCTTAAGAAAAATGCCTCAATAAAAAAAATATATAAAGGAAAAGGAAAAAAAAAAGATTCCGAACGGGTCCGGTCTTCGAGTAATCGAGGAACGTAACTACTTTCCCCGATTACTCGAAGACGGCTGGAAATTTATTTTGTGGTATGAAAGGGTATACTTCCTAGGCCCTATTGTCACCAGGACAGGATCTGATGATGGGACCCTGGAGAAATTGAGGAAACTCTTCAAATATTATAGGCACATCTATAACGATTTGGATATTTTTTTAGGGTATCTCGTGGATTTTCTTTGGGTCTGTTGATAAAGACCACAGATCGCCACTGGACCTACTCAATAATCTATACTTATAATATTATAAAGAGGTAAAATTTGTTTGTAAGTTTGTTTGTTTGTTTGTATGTAGTGGGTAATCTCCGGAACGATCGAATTTTTTTTTCACTGGTTGGTATAAAGCTACATTTTTTCTGAGTGCTATGTATATAGGCATGGGTGGATAGGGATGGATGGATGGGATGGTGATATGGATTTATATCAATCATATTAGCCGATCTATCACAATTTTTGTCTTGCAAGTTGGTAAGATATATCTAGCTCATAGTACAGATACAGAATCCACGCAAATTCTACTGGATAGAGTATGTTCTAATTTTGCATATGTATTACCTATAAGTCTGGTCAGCCGGTAGGCTATATTTATTATCACGCTATTTACTATGGGGGATGAGCAATATTGCATTATGTTTGTATTCCTCTATGGTTTACAGCAAATTGTAAATAGACAAGCCAAACGGTTAGAACATTGCAGATAGTAACAGATTTAACCTTTTAAATGATTATCATCACGACTAATATTATAAAGAGGTAAAATTTGTTTGTAAGTTTGTTTGTTTGTTTGTATGTAGTGGGTAATCTCCGGAACGAATGACACAATTCTAAAAAAAAATCACTGGTTTAAAGCTACATTATTCCTGAGTGCTAGGCTATAAATTATATTTATATCAATCATATTAGCCGAGCTATCACATTTTTTGTCTTGCAAGTCGGAAAGATATACCTCATAATACAGATACAGAATCTACGCAAATTCTACTGGATAGAGTCTGCTAAAACCTCAGTTGTTCCCATAGAGTATTTTGATATAAGAAACAGGAACAATTATTATCTTAGCATCCAAAAAGTTTTAGTTAAAATTTTCATGCTGGCTGAACTTTTTTCAAAATCTGTGAATGCAGATCAAAATGTATCAAAAACATAAGGACAGTATTCTAAGACCGTTTTCTTGTAGCAACAACGGTTAAGGTAAGTAAGTACCAACCCTTACTGCCCCATCTCAAAAATGCACCCTGTATAATTATATTGTTGCCATGCAAGTATTAGGTACGAGAGGAATTAGGTACTACTTAATTATTATTTGATAATTTGTACAGACAGAAGGACACTGCTTCAAATTTATATCCACCTACGAGTATATGTCATATATCTCATTTCTACTTGGTTTCTAGTTCCTGTAACGAGAGGGCTCACCATTCTCAATAGGTATCCATGAAAAAGTCTTTGCGGTTAATTACCTCTTCAAATATATAGGCATTCATTAAAACTTATAATAGAAATAAAATGAGTTATGTTGAAATAGATAACAACAGCTGCTGGTAATCTTTACTTTATTTAGGTATATATAATTTTTTTTCTCCTCTGTCTCCTCGTTGGTCTAGTGGTCGCTGCTACTGCCGAGAATGCGGTCTTGGATTCGATTCCCGAGTCGGGCAAAGTATCATTGGGTTTTTCCAACTGAAAATTCTCAGTTACAGCCCGGAGTCTGAATTTGTGCCCGGGTGATGGCAATAGGCTCGTCCCCTATTACATAGGACTTATTCGGAACTGGCGAAATGTATAATAAGTACACCTCTGCAAAAACTGTACGTATATAGTCCATCGCACAGGTTAGTTAAGTCGCAGGCAATTTTTATGATTCCGTTTTTTACAAACGGCGTCGTCCGTTTACAAACGCTCGCAGTTTTGAAATATGGGCCAAATGTAAATCTATTTCTAAAGGTGCTCGTCAGCCGGTGCCACGGCACCGCTTGCTCGGCTCACGCGCGGTTTGTCACAGTTCTAACCTAACTTAACACAATTGGTCGGGGTGCCTGAATGTCGAAATTATAATAATTGCACGAGTTGCCAATTTACCTTCGGCATATTTCAAAACTGCGAGCGTTTGTAAACGGACGACGCCGTATGTATAATAACGAATAATACAATCTGCATGCGATAGACTGACTAGAACTACAAAAATCGCCCTTACTGCTACAAAACAAAGACATCGTTCATGTAACCGGCCATGTTTATTTTAGGAGCCGTAAACCGTACCTCAAAAGGAAAAACGGCCAACTGCGTGATCGGACACGCACTTGGCCGGTTTTTTTATCTAATACCACAGAGGCGGAGACACCCCTCAAAATCAAAAATCTTGAAATCAAAACTAAGTAGGTAGGTACTGCCGTTTCTAGACGCTGCCGACACGAATATTCCGTGCTCAGTGTGTAGGTAATACAATAAACTTCAAGAATGTTATTAACTGCAACTCCTGAAAGCCAGAACCAACAGTGGCGACCGCCAGAAAAGTGCCGAGGCAGACTATAAAGCTCGAAGAGCCCCAAGGAAAAGATTTAACGTTGAATTTCAACAGTCTTGGAACCCGCAACGAATATAAGAAGAATATGCAGTGAAAAGCCTATGCAAAACCAACCAAAAAAAATGTATGAAATTATATATATATATATAATTTAAATAATAAAGTTTTAAATAACTTCTAAATTAGTGAATTAATATGATATGTTCTGATATTTTTGAGCGGGTAACCAAGGTTTTTATGATAGCATCATTGTTTTTTGTTTTAATTTGCTGATAAGATAATTCATGCTTCTTTGCAATATATTTAAAATAAAGTTCAGACTAATTATTTTTAATTAAATGTTTGTAAGTTACAAAGATAATTTTATTCTCAATCTTTATATTTAAAAAATATATTCTAAGCAGTCATGGGGACTGCCGACAGAAGTGAAATTTTCGAATAACTTATCATAACATTACATCATCCCTTATCATCCCTTTGGAGGAGGCCTATGTCCAGCAGTGGACGTCTTTCGGCTGAAATTATGATGATGAACATAATAACATCACGCCTGTAATCCCAAGACTTAGGGCAGAGGTGTAGTACCTATTAGTACACCGCCTTATATTTAAGTTGTATGTTTAACTTCGGAATAACCTAATATATATGTGTATATATGTAGACATGCCGCTGCGCTTTACCGTGTTGTGCAACACGTCACGTGACGCGGTTAGCATGTCGATGACGTGGTCATCGTGGCCAGAAGTTTTGCCCCTACCAAAAATCGCTGAACGCGGCTAAAGAAATTTTCCCTTCAAAAATCGGTTCAGCTAAACACAGAAACCAGATAAAAATAAATAATAAAACAGAATTAGTAAATTGTCAAACAAGGGTCGAAAGGAATTGGTGACTTTCACCCGTGTTAAACACTCTACTTTTCATTTCTTTCATCCCCCTCTATGAGAAAAAAATTGAGCCATCACGGGAGGACTGGCAGGTGTGAAATATCGAACTACACACACATTTACACACTACTACGAGTACATATAGACTATATAAGTGTAGAGTGGCCGATCGCCACGCGGCATGCGTCGCCCCGCCAGCAATCGGTTTTACGTGCGCCTATGGATGTTTCACATCAAAATAAATAAGAGATGCTTTTAGTCATCATCATCAAGCCATAGCAGTCTCTCATCCAGCTGCCACCAGCCACCTTGCGAAGATCGTCGCACCACCTAGCCTGAGGGCGTCCTACCTTACGTTTGCCGATTCGCGGTCTCCACTCAAGAACACGTCTACCCCAAAGGTCATCGGTTCTACGGCTAATATGGCCGGCCCATTGCCACTTCAGCTTGCTTATTCTGTGGGCTATGTCAACAACTTTGGTTCTCTGCCGGATCACCTCGTTCCGGATTCGATCCCTCAGAGAGACTCCAAGCATAGCCCGTTCCATAGCTTGCTGAGCTACCTTGAATTTATGGACCAGCCGTACCATGAGTGTCCACGTGTCGGCTCCGTAAGTCATAACAGGTAGGAGGCACTGATTAAAGACCTTCGTGACGAATATTTATATTTTCATAACTAAATTACAAAATATTAATAGTAGATACCTTTTTTGCAATTTTAGAAGTTTATTGTAAGTAACAGTTAACTTGTTGTTGGGAACAGAAAATGTCGTTGACTTATTTATCATTTGGGAATTCGTAATAACTTCAGATTCAATAAGAAGTTCCTGCGTACTTTTTTAGGGTTCCGTACCAAAATGGTAAAAAGGAACCCTTATGGTGAGACTAAGTATGTCTGTCTGTCTGTCTGTCACACCTGGATATCTCAAGAACTACTAATGCTATCAACTTGAAATTTAGAATAGTTTTAGATGACGTTTGCCCAACTATTTTGCAAGCAAGAAAGAAATGCCAGGACTTTATCGAAGCGAATTGCGTCCAAACCTTTTGATTAAATAGTGTTACAAATTCAAAAGTAATTTTGTCACTGTTATTAAGTGCGCCGCAATGCCCCATTTTGCTCGCACTTATCGAGGAACCCTTCGGCTCTTTTTGAATAGATGGGATGAAAAAGCTTTATTGTCACTTCTTTTTAGGGTTCCGTAGTAAACAAGGAACCCTTATAGTTTTGTCATGTCCGTCTGTCTGTCTGTCTGTCTGTCTGTCCGTCCGTCCATCTGTCCCCGGCTTAGCTCAGAGACGCTAAGTCGTAGAAAGCTGTAATTTGGCATGGGTGTACATATTAATCAAGCCGAGAAAGTCGTAAAATAAAACCATGAAAAACATTTGATACACCTCCCTTGCACGTAAAACGATGATATTTTTTTTCTCGTCTGATACATGGTGTGGGGTATCGTTGGATAGGCCGTTCAAAAATATTGTGGGTCTGTGAAAAGATTTTTCAATTCTGAGATCCGTTTGCGTAATATTAAGCTTTAAAGTGCTATTTTTTGTTAGAGTCAAGTGTCCCCCCCCTGCCAGCTAAATGGTTGGTTTTGGATATGTGAAAAAATTCATGGCAGTAGTATATATAACGAAATTATAAGAAAAACTATCACAGCTAAGTAGGGTTTACAAGTTAACGAGTATTCGTCGACCAACTTAAATTTGCAGTTGGAGAATTGACCGTAACGTATAGATCTATGGGAGAGCATGTTTTTCAACTACAATGTTAAGTTCGTTTTTGGGACGAATTCATCCTAACTACGGAACCCTTGATTGTGCATGGTCCGACACGTACTTGGCCGGTTTTTTATTATTGCAACTTCCAATAAATCTAAACTCTTTTATTATATTTCATGAAAATATTAAAAGAAAGATTTTATTCATAAAATGTGTCGGAGGTCGAATACACTGCCTAACTGATTTCATCAGGACCAAACCCCAATTTTGCTCTAGAAAACATGTTGGCGGGTGTTTGACTTAATCTTTAAAGGTGAATCCACAACTGCTGCCCGCGTAATTCAAATATTCTTATTTTTTTTGCAATTTGCAGGTCCATGTCAGGTTGCACCTTGATCAATATATAATTCGTGACTATAACAGTTATCCATTAAAACCAAACCATTCATCAAAATCAAACCATTCATTTCAAATAAACCCATTACAGGCACTTTTGAATTGTCAAGGGGTCGGTCAGTCATAAAGATGAAGCTAGTTGCCCATTCCAAAGCTTAGTAGGTACCTATGGAGAAGAACGGGCAAGAAACTCCACGGACACTCTTTTAAATCAACATATGGTTACAAAGTATTGGTTACATCATTCGTGTTGAAATTCGGTATGTAAAGTAAAAATTAACCATTCATTTCGAGATTTTAAGCTTCTAAGACTTATTTTTCTTTAATAGGTCTTAAAATTATATGATCGTATTTATTTTCACAAAAATACTTAAAATCACTTGACTTTTATTTGATCTCTAAATGACGTCACAAAGCAGCCTGCATTGGAAACTTTGTTCTTTATGTGTCAAGTGTCATGCCAACGTCAAATTTACATGAAGCACTTATTATTATTCTATTCAGATATGTAATTATGTAAATAGTGTAGTTTTTCACCAGCGGCGGACAGTACAAGTCGAATCACATCGATGTATCGCCTTACGGCCGAACCCAATAACCTATATATCACCGGTTTCGACCTACTGGAGATATAAAAATATATCTATCGATGGTTTTAACGTCCCAATAATCTAGAAATCATTCCGGCCCACGCTATCTACTGATGAGAGGGTGTATCGCCTACAACTGATATCTCTTTGTATGAAAATGCCAAAGTATGCGTCCCAATATACGATTTGTTTGACAGGACAGTACTACAGATGGCAGATTTGGCTATTCCCCGAATTGCAGGGATAAACGTAGCCAAGCTAAAATTAACTCTTTAGTACTTGCAATAATGATCATAGATGTTTTTTTTTATTTAAAGTAATAAAAAAAAAAATTAATTGAAATATCTCAAAAACGGTGCGCCCTAGGCAAAAAATTACAGAAATTTAACCCCCCCCTTACTAACACCCCCCGTGCAAGCACCATTCCAACATGAATTTAAGTTAAAAAAAAAAACAACATTAATGTTAGCGCATTAATGTTGTTTTTTTTTAGCGGTAGCCCGCGAAATTCAAATTTTATTACGTTTTTTGCAATTTGCAGGTCAGTAACGGCAACAGTAGCAGGTTGTATTTTGATTCGCGGCCATAACAAATATGGCTCTACAGAATTATATCTTAATCCAGTAACTTATTTAGAAGTAAAAAAACAAAGAAGTTTTAATATAACCCTAATTACACGTTGTTTTTTAAAGTGATGTTGGTTGTAATGGAACGCACGGGAGGGCGAAGTAGAGAACTCGGATGGCGGTTCACAAGGATTGTGAGACGCCATCCGAGCATAGATATAATTATACTGTCTATCATCAATAGCGATCTCTCTTTAACTGAAAATAAGTTATTGGGTTCGGCCGTTAGGAAAACTTAACTTACGTTAAAACGACCTTCACAATAAAACAGTCGCCGCCCCGACTTGTACTAAACATTTACTTCCTCGCACCATTTCCTTTTTAAGGTTTCTTTTACAAACAATCAATTTGTGTCGGCTATTTGTTGTGGTGTTTATACTTGACGGTATGAAGAACTTAACAGTAGTCTTTGAATCCATTCATTTTATTAATATGCCATAACTTTAAACTAAAGTACGGAAATTGCTAAAGTATGAAATGTAAACAAATTAATTGTCAAATTTGACAGTTTGACTTTACTGAATTTTGGTTTTAAATAAGTGTTAAACGTGGCAAAGATCCTAAGCTATTCAGCTACTAGTGACGTCAGTACAAACAATAGTTTAAAAAAATATATAAAAATAACTACAGCTTGTAAAAACAAAAAGATGAAATTATGTGTTTCAAACACTCTTAACATTAAAATAAAAATATAAAAAACATACCGGAAAAATACTTTACATACCAATTTTACATGTGAGAGAACGATGCAAAACGACAAAAGCGTCCGTAATAAAAATATTTAAAAAAAACAATTCAAAAATGGCCGCTAAGATAATATGATCAGGGGGCTACTCCGAACATAAATCCGAAGTATCGGCCGAATGTTCGGCCATTGCTTGACGACGGCTAACTATGGCTGACGAGGACGAAAAAAAAACGACAATCAAAGAGATAAGCCAAAAAAATGTGACTTTAAGTCGGGTAAGGATTCAAAGTCAAAAAAGAAAACTATGGAAGTTATAAAACGGCCGAACATTCGGCCTGTCCCTACTGATGGCGCCCGTTCACGAACATGACGCATATATTAGCACCATTTAGCTCAATATGTAGGTAATGCCATGATTTCATGAAAAATAAACTCAATGGAACACATCAAAACTTAGATAGATCTTTATATGATTCTAATGATTATAGTTCTGTAAATCATTAGAATTACTTACATAATTATCTGTTATAGTCGCGAATCATATTTTGATCAAGATACAACCTGACACTGATGTTTTTAGAGTTCCGTACCTCAAAAGGAAAAAAACGAAACCCTTATAGGATGACTTCGTTGTCCGTCTGTCTGTCAGTCTGTCAACACCCTTTTTACAGGTACGCGTGGCGGTGTCAGGTTGACATTAATACTAAATACGCAGGTTTAAGGTCTCTTGGAGCTGTAAAAAAATCAAACTTCTAAGTCAACGCAATAAAAAGATGTAGCAATTTATGCGACATATTTTGATACTCGCAAGTAATCTAAACCTAGAATCATGAAATTTGGCAAGAATTTTGGCAAGGTCTCACAGCACAAGTAAAGGAAAAAGTCCGAAAATCGCTAATGTGTAGTTTAGTCACATAAAAAAATTGCTAATATTATTCAGTTCATATAACATTGCGGGTCTGTGAAAATCATTTTTCGATTCAGGGATCCATTTGCGTAATATTAAGCTTTAAAGTGCTCATTTTTGTTTAGATTCCGACCCTGCCAACTAAATAGTGGTTTTTTGATATTATTATGTGATAACATTTATGGCGTTAGTACCTATATATGTAACGAAATTAAAAGGAAAACTATCACGGCTAAGTAGGCTTTACAAGTTAACGAGTAATAGTTGAGCAACTTACATTTGCAGTTGGAAAATTGATCGTGACGTATATCGATGTATTCCCATCATGTTTTTCAACTACATTGTTATGTTTGTTTTTGGAAAAAATCCTCCCAACTACGGAACCCTTCATTGTGCGTGGTCCGAAATGCACTCGGCCGGTTTTTTAATATTGTTCAGAATACCTATTAAACAGTAATATAACACATAACACACAGTACCTAATAAACAGTTACTTTTCTACTCATATGATACTATAGGTAAGTACTCTACATAATGGTTAAATAATACTCGTAAACACACTATCACTGCACATTTTCGTGTAATAGCATATTAACATTTGTCTGCCAGACCATCCATATCTTCTAGACCTTGGGAAATTCCCAAAGTGGGTCTGAGAAAACCTAGACCAGGGATCTACCTCATCAAGGAATTTACTGCTATGCTATGCTAAAAGTATCTAACAAATAGCTGCTAGAGATGAAACCACATCGTAGGTTTGGAGTACCTACCTAGTAGTCCACGCGCGCCTCAAAGAGATGTCAGTACCAACTGACGGGGTCTGATAGGGCCAATGCCTGCCGGGGTTGCGAGTTTGTCCGAAAAGGATATCGTGGGTCTGGCACATAGGCATCTGAAGGAACACGGGTGGGTTTTAGTCAGTAAAAGTCTGACACGCCCTCCCGCTCCGCCCAGAGTGAGAGTAGTTATTTAATAAAATCCCACCCAAAAAAAAAGGCACAGTTATTAGCAACACAGAACACATAGAGCAATTATTTTGTTAAAGGCACCTACATAATGCCGAAATATAGAAAGCAATTTTTGGAATTATCCACTAATTGCTCTACTTCCTCCGGCAACTGTTGCCGGGCAATAAAGGCTAGAGCGGACCCAATATTGTCGGGAAAATGCGGGGTAGATGACACTATCAATTTCAACTACGCACTCAAGATTACTTATTACTTATATATTACCATTAAAAGCTATTAAAGCCAAGCTAAAGATCCAAGAATCAATGTTACAGAACCAATGTCACTCATTACACAAATGATAAATGATTTATTTTCTGTAAGTAGGTTTGTACAAACACTTTTACACGTCAAACATATTTAAAAAAACAAAAAAAAACTAGATGAGGTCGGCGTTTTGTAACTGACTACTCTGAGAAGAAAGGCCTAAACAAACTCAGAGGTCACAGTCTCTTTTAAAGTCCAGACATAATCTTGGTCAAATCATGTGAAGACCATGTAAGACCATGTAGATTGGTGTCTGAAATGATCTTTTGATGAAAGAATCACACAGATTGAGGGGACCTGTCCAGTCAGTACACGCGTTTGTCAGTAGTCGTACAGCTCAACTCAGAACTTGAGGAGCTGAACGATTCAACGAACAATAACAAAGAAAGGACATTCGGGTAGGCCGCATAAATTACTCAAACTGCCAGACAATGATGAAAACTAACTGAGTAAAAACAAAAATAAACAATAACCCACATAGTCTTTACATTTACAATACTTAATTAAAACAATATAATACTTAACAAAGTAAATATTCATGTCATAGTATATATAAAATTCATCAATGTCAATGTGTATTAAAATACGGATATAATCTTGGTCAGATCATTTGAGGACCATGTATATTGGTGTCTGAAATGGTCTTTTGAGGATAGAACCACACAGATTTGAGTGGATCTGTCCAGTCAGTGCCAGCATTTGTCAGTTATCGTGCAGCTCAACTCAAAACTTAAGGAGCTCAACGATTCGACGAACAATACCAAAGAAAGGACATTTGGGTAGGCCGCATAAAGTACTCAAACTACCAGACCATCATTAAAACTAAGAGAAACATAAAACAAAAACAATGACCCACATAGTCCTCACATTCATAATAATGAAAATAATATAATACTTTACGAAGTAAATATTCATGTCATTTTTAATGTAAAATGATTCATAAAAAACAAAAACAAAAATATAAGTATATAGTGGCAAAATTTTTTTTTATATAAATCAAATCAAGATTCACTGTAAATTTATTGGAGCAGCTCAATCCCAAGCCTTTTTGTCCTCAATATAGTCTTTAACAGTATAAAAGGCTTTCTGGCACAGTTTCCGCTTTATAAAACATTTGAATTTATTAAGGCTAAATGCTTGAATATGGCTAGGAAGTTCATTATAGAACGATTAGAACGACAAGCATTACTTAAAACTCAAGATTAAAGCCAAGCTAAAGATTCAAGCCGTTCTGTAATACGGGACTTCATCTATAATCTGTTTCAAAAGTATTTGATGACTTCATCAGAGTCAGTTCAGGGTAAAATTCTTACGCAATCACTCACTAAAGGGAAGGAGTGAAATTCATCTGTATTTAGAAGGTTTCGACTTTATGTCTCTCCTACTTGATCTATGCTGTGCCCGACAGGGTCCATAATTGTGACTAAAATAATTATTTCCTTAGCAACTATATACATTATGGTACGCAATAAAGAATTGCGAATTGAGAACATTGTAATTTTAAAATCATCGACGAAGAGTAAGGTTATAAAATTAACCTCAATTGTAAAAAAAAACATTTTTAAAGTGATAAAAATTTGAATTTTGTTTTTAAGTATTCATATAATCAAATCAAAGCACTCAATTTGCACGTGACACTACAAATCGGCTGCCACAAGTGCGTTTTCTGATCCAATTATTTACATTTTCATGGAAAAGACGAAAATACTTGAATACAGGCAGAGAGTGTTTAGTAGGGACCTGCGTTGCCAGATATTTTTACGGGCACAGCGGTATTTTGAAACCTTTTGAGTAAAAAAAGCGGGATTCTTTCGTCGAAAGCAGAACATAATAAAAATACGTATCAGTAGTTTTTGATTTTTTAATACTTATCCTTATCAGTTCCAAATTAAGTTTACAGTTATGTTAGATAAGTAGGTAGCCATAGAAAATGTATTTTAATGAAAATACGTTACATTGCCTATACTCTGTGTGGTGCCGGACGTAAAGAATAGCATCATCCCCTTTCTTCCCGTGGGTGTCGTAAAAGGCGACTAAGGGACTTACTAGAGAATGGGCAGCAGCGTTCTCTGTGTATTTTAACACCATACTGCAATCGCCAACCCGCGCCTACCAAGCGTGGCGATTATGGCAACACCCCGCCCTTCGGGGAGGCCTATGTCCAGCAGTGGACGTCTTTCGGTTGAAATGCTGATGATGATGACCTATACTAATAACATTAACGGTGTGGTTTACCCTATGTGGCATTAAAGTCTTCAGAGGAATATAATATAAACATGTGTGTGTGTGTGTACTGATTCTGTAAAGATGACGCTTTTTAAGGCATTCTGCCAGTCGTTTTACACGTGCACCCTGTGGACCAAGTATACCCAGCGGGCATACAGCGACCTGCGCGTACAGTACAATAACGCATTCAGGGTGCTTTTGGGGTTGCCGTGGCGGTGTAGCGCGTCAGGGATGTTCGCGGAAGCGTGCGTCAACGGGTTCGCCGCGATTATGCGGAAGCGATGCGCTTCCATGGTGGCGCGCTTGCGCTCCTCCTCCAATGGCATCCTGAATGTGTTTTCAGACCGGTGGGACTCTCCCCTCTTACGAAGGTGGGTAAGTGTTCAGACACACTTATCCAAATAATTGGCTGTTTATTTAATTTAATTTAATACTAACATTAGGCTAAGACTACTACTAACATTATATGGATTTTATCTGAAATAAAATATTTGAATTTTATTTCAGATAAAATTGCTGACGATTTATTTTTTTGAATGATGATATTTTTTCTATCCCCGAAAAGGTGGACTGAGTGACACATTTAATTTTGAGCTAAAAATCGGGACGTCCCTCCAAAATCGGGACGTCTGACTGACGCTGGTCGGGACCCGCATTTCACCAGTTACATTATCTGCCCCATGTGATAGGGGCGAGCGTATTGCCGTTTACCAGGTAAAAATCCTTATGCCAGGCTAGACTACTGACAATTTTAAAAGTGAAAATTCAACAATTCTAACGTTGGTAATTCTTAAGAACTAGTTGTTGCCCGCGGTTTCGCCTTCGTCGTATGTCTGAAAACATCCCACAGGAAAGTACCTACTACCGCGATTAAAAAAAAACAGGCCAAGTGCGAGTCGGACTCGCGGACGAAGGGTTCCGTACCATTATCTATAAAATTGGCAAAAAAAAAAACACCTTTTTTGTAAATATTTAAGGGCTCCCTTAAACATTTGTTTAATTTTAATTTAATTATTTATTTTTAAAGTGAATATATGTCATTCTGTTTTTTAGTATTTGTTGTTATAGCGGCAACAGAAAAACATCATCTGTGAAAATTTCAACTGTCTAACTATCACGGTTGATGAGATACAGTCTGGTGACAGACGGACAGACAGACAGACAGACAGACAGACAGACGGATAGACAGACAGACAGACAGATAGACAGACTGACAGACGGCGGAGCCTTAGTAATAGGGATCCCGATTACCCTTTGGGTACGGAAACGTAAAAAGTACCCTATGTGTTAAACCAGGTTATAAATTATCTGTGTGTCAAATTTCATCCAAATCCGTTCCGCCTTTTTTGCACCAATCCAGAAATTTCATCCAGACAAACAGACAAACGGACAAACATTTTAAAAACTATATTTTCGCCTTCAGACTTGTTCACACACCTCGTAGCAATTACTGTTTTTCAAAAATATTCGGTATACAGTTTTGAATACTTTTTTTACTAGTTTGTTGTAATGTATATTTAAAGATTTACTTTGTTATATGATATAGCATGTGATTGCCCCGTGGGCAAAGGAAAGGAATACCTATCAAGGCTGCAGAAAAAAAATTGTTTGGATATTCACACAATAAACGAGGTACCTACAATGTTAAATTATTAAAGAGTGACCTCTAATTATTCATACTAAATCTCACATACAAGTACCTATCGACCACAGACCTAGACCTGGAACAGATCATTTTAAGTACATAATATTTATTGTTTCGAGCGAGAATCAAACCCGCAACCTGAAAAGCATCTACTGGCGAAGTGCCCAGCAACTGCACAACGACAATTCGTCAAACTTTAAGTACTTAGATACATCCAAAAACTAAAGTTAATCGTGACACAAAGATGGCTTCAGATAGCCTAACCTAACCTTTTATAACCTAACCCAATTCTGAAGAACTCTTATCAATCACTAGCTAGATTGCTGTTGAAAGTGCCAAGATACGATAATCACATTTTTTATGAAAATTATCTTACTTTGCTTCCGTTCCTTTGTTACTATTAAAATAACCTTCGTATCTTTCTTATAAGTAGGTACAAATAGCACAATGTATCCATTAGATTTTTATTGCTATTTGAAAATATAATAAACTATAATTAAATGCGAGTAGGTACAACTTACTGAGCCAAGGAATTGGGCGCGACGAGCAAGTAAATAATGATATCATTTTGAATCACTACGATCCACCTTATAATACAATTCAAACCTTACGCTAAAGATATAACGAATATTTTTCTTTCCACAACGCGTTAAAACATAAGGCACTTTTGATTTATGATTGCGCCATTGTGATAAGCGCAGGAGAGGGGTCATAGAACTTTGCAGGGCTCACACGCGGGAACGAGTCGGACGAACTTTTTTTCATACTGATCCAGATTGCAAGTTACTTAACTTTTGCATACCAAGGATTAAGAAAACTAATCGGCGACTTTATGGTCCTTATTACAATAAAAGGAGTCATTAATGACATAAAATATGATAAAAGAATGCACTTTATAGAACTGGTATCAGAGTGGGATGGTGTTAGTGCATCGCGAGGCTGCGTAGGAAGCGTTGCAGGCCGCTGTGTTGAGCGGTGTCGTGCGTGCGCTTCTGGACTTGGGGCGAAAAGCTAGCAGAGGAGAGGAGCGGAGCAGCCGAGCGGAGCGGGTCGCGGGCACCATTCGCGGTCCGACAGTGGTGCGGCGCGGACGACCACGCGCGTAACCGGTCATCGGACTAACTTTCCAACATTCGTCTTCAAACACCTTTGGAGCATCATGAGGAACGGAAGGGTCCTGCTTGCGGCCCTTCTACTAGTCCTCGCATCTCCAGTACTACAGGTAAGTCTCGTCAAACTTTGCCAAAAAGCCGGCACGCAACCAGTCCGCGGACATTCAGAAAAATAACTTTGCAAAACTTTTTTGACTTCACACAGTCTAGACCCGGCGATTTTGTATTTATTGTACGCCTGACTAATTTTAAACTGGACAAAAGATTTGTGTGTTGTTTGAATATTGACTAAGTTCGTAATATAGGTATCGGTGACAGAGCCGGTTTCTGTAACTACTGAACATATTTTACCTTTACGAAGTTCAGTTAGTGCGTTTGTTTGTTAGTTTGAATAAAATTTAAATGAATATGGCTGCGCAGTTTGGAAGAGCCCATTATAACTTAGTTACGAATTTATCTGTGAATTTACTCAATGAGTTTAGCAGCTACTACATGATTTGTAAGGTACGAAAAGTTGTGTCTTGTAGGTATCTACCAGTTGATAATAAATCAGATAATTTGATGTCAATAAAGTTTAGGGCATCCCAGTTATAAAATATTTTTAATATATTCTTTGATTAAAAATAAAGTAGCAGGCAATTTATGAATAAATTAAGTAACGTCAACTTCACATAGGAAATAGGCGACGTGCTGATTGCATAATAATGTAATTTTCAGAATTGTATCAATAAAACGATTATTGTCTCGTTGCCATTTTTACAAGTGCTAATCATTACCTACCGGTGTATTGTTACAGCTGTTTCATTGCCTAAGCTAATTTAATTCAAGTCGAGTCTGCGTTTCTGTCTACCACTGTACTATAATTATTTAATTATATGTGCAAACTTAAATTAGGTCAAAACACCAAGCAAAATAAGTCAGAACTCATATTACCGAATTCCGAATTGTTGTAGTCAGTCGCACGCGTGTTTTTAAAAAAAGTATCATAAAACTGGTTTTATTCTATAGAAGCGATCACCGCGAAGAATAATCGATTTATTTTATAAGTCTGTTAATTGATTGTTCGAAGTTGTTTGTTCGAAGGCTTAGCACAGCCTTCACATCACTTTATGAAGTGCATAAAGCCATCCCACATAGACTAGGCGCTATATACTCAGTTGCAGTAAATGTCAATCTTCCTCAGTTTCTTTAGAACCAATTTCCTCGTACGAGATGACAAACTTCACTCTACTGATATCGGTTTTAAGTGATCTATTTATAAAAGGGTATAAAAAAACGAAGAAAGCAAAACGGAAATTTAAAAACTGAATATAAACTTGTAAATAATCCGGGTAGTAAGTTGAGTAATAAGTTTACCTAATTTCTAACAAAAGATAGTTTGAGAAATCCGGTGACTTTGATTCTAATATTTGTCTGCCGCTGGCAAAATCGTAATATTTGCTACTTGTCCTCACTCGGAATAACATAAATAATTTAAATGTATAATAATTATGTTTCCCTCGTCAAACTTGCTTTGCGACGTCATAATTCATCATACGACTGGTTTTAATCGTTTTATGCGAGTTTTTCTACACATTTTTTTATCAACATTAATTGAGATTTATCATTGTTTAAGAAGACATAAAAAAACGAAAAATTTAAAAAATACCAACATGTACGCGTAAAATGTTTAGGGCTCTTAATTTCCGCGTCTTCCTTTGAAAAAGTAATAAGAACCTAAATAAAAAAAAAAAACAAGTTATTCATCAAGTTATTTTGCTATCGAATCTCTTAGTGCATAACAATCTAAATAAAATGCAAATTTCAACGCGATACCTGTTACCATTGAAGAGTTCCCTCGGGAGAAGAGATGACCCTGGACGCATCCTTCTGTCCTCTCAGCCATCTAAATGTATTGTTATTGGGACCCGCAGTTGGAACCGAGCGCTTCTAATTACCGAGTTTTTTGATATGCCAAGAGGAAGTTGTCCAAACTTAGCTTGGACGAGAAACTACATAAAAAATTCTACAAGACTTTAAAGAATAAGAATTAGAATTTAAAGGAATATGGGTAAAAGAAAAGTTGATAACTGGAATTATATTAAGCTAAATCAACGGGACAATCTTAAAGGAAAATGGCCAAAAGAAAAGTTGATAACTGGACTTATAATAAGCTAAATCAACGGGACAATCTTAAAGGAATATGGGTAAAAGAAAAGTTGATAACTGGACTTATAATAAGCTAAATCAACGGGACAATCTTAAAGAAATATGGGTAAAAGAAAAGTTGATAACTGGACTTATATTAAGCTAAATCAACGGGACAATCTTAAAGGAATATGGGTAAAAGAAAAGTTGATAACTGGACTTATATTAAGCTAAATCAACGGGACAATCTTAAAGGAATATGGGTAAAAGAAAAGTTGATAACTGGACATATATTAAGCTAAATCAACGGGACAATCTTAAAGAAATATGGGTAAAAGAAAAGTTGATAACTGGACTTATATTAAGCTAAATCAACGGGACAATCTTAAAGGAATATGGGTAAAAGAAAAGTTGATAACTGGACTTATATTAAGCTAAAATCAACGGGACAATCTTAAAAATGGACAAGTGTCAGAAATATCTATTCTTGTTCAGCATTTCATTAGTTAGTATTTCAGAATCTAGAATAAACACGGGCCTCGAGTTTTCAGTAATATAAGAATTTCACGTTTTTAAGAGTAGATGTCCTCAGTTATCATTAAAGAACTTTTGTAATAAGGTGTTCAGTAATCACTCTTAGAAAAGCCAAGCATATTTTTTGTAAATTTTTAACTGCTGTGATTTGCTGCGGGATGCTACACACATGTTCGGCTCGGCATGATTCGACACAGTCGGGTAGCAAATTTGAATATTAGTAGATATAATTATGTTGGGAAAAAATCCACTCGTCTTAGTTTGAATCATCCCGAGCCGACTCAAACATGATTCATGGTGAATGCTGAAGCAGCTGCACCCCCGAAATTAGATTTTTTTTTACGTTTTTTGCAATTTATAGGTCAGTGTCAGGTTGTATCTCGATCAAAATATGATTCGCGACTATAACAGATTATAGTATATTTACAGAATTATAACCATTAGAATCATTAATATATCTTTATAAGTTAGATTTTTTCCATTGAAAGAAAGAATGAAAGAAAGAAAATACGTTTATTTGCGGTAAACATGACGCAAAGAAAGAACATAGATACAAAAAGAACAAGTAGGGGGAAAATATGCGTCACATCCACGCAAAACGGCCACCGCTCAGCATAATGCTGCGACCCTATTCGAGACAGAGCCTCAGCGCTGGTTTTTCATTGAATGACGTTTTCATGAAATCATGACATTGGGGAACAAATCTAACTTAAAGAGATGTACCAATGAATGATTCTAATGATTATAATTCTGTAAATAGATTCATAAATAAATTAAATTAAATTTAAAAAAATATAATACTTTATATAGGTACCTAATGATTAATTAATAATAATAATAAATATATATATTTTTTTAATTATTATTATTAATTTTATTAATTTGTTAATAGTTTCATTCTGTAATTCTTTTATAGTCGCGAATCTTATTTTGATCAAGATAATTATAACCTGACACTGCAAATTGCTAAAAAACGTAAGAAAGTTTGAATTTCGCGGGCAGCAGCTGCCCACTCGCGAAGTTTACCGATAGGGACGAGCCAAGGAAATCCGAATATGTGTAATTGTGTAGTAATTGATTTTTGCCGGTTTCTTGTTCAACAAATACTGCTGAATCGTACTTCAGGGGTGCATAGTTCGGGTCGGCACCCGAACTATGCACCCCTGAAGTACAAAAGCTAATCAAATCGAGGGTGTCTATTTGACAGGTAATTTTAGAGTTTACTATCCTTTCAAAATCTGGGTGTTTGACTATTGCGCCCACAGTGTGCGAAGCGGCTCTTAAAATGTTCGCCAATCGAGAGTACCGCCTTGTCACCTACAACTCAATTTGCCATAGGAGTATACATCTTAACTTAAAAGCTTTTCCTATTTTGCCACTAAACATCTAACTTAAAATTTTTCACGTGCTACTAATATCTGAAAATTATTAAAATTATACACATAACATATTATGGGTACATAGTACATTCGCCACAAAGTAAATTAATCACATTTTTGTAAGTGTATTTGCCACTTGCATTATAAATATGTGTAAATTCGTCACCACCACAAGTCTTTATTTTAGGTACGTATATCATTTTTGCATAAACTATGCATTGTATAAAAAGGCTATGAAACTATGCATTACATATAACTTTGCTTGCTACCAGTATGGTAGCAAGCAAAGTTATTGGTTTTGAAATAAATAAATAACGTTTTTATTCTACTGAGTTTCTGATTGTTCTGCTGTCTGTGCGGAAATAAAAAAAAATAGGGATTTACAATAATCAAAATTAATATACCTACTGTGACGAATTTACGTCATGAAAATAGAACTGTAGCAAATTAACACATACATTTTTCCGTGGCGAATTTACTTTGTGGCGAATGTACAAAATAACCGCATATTATCACGGCTGCAATACCCGAGGGGTTAGGCAGAGGTGTACCTATTGTAGACCCACATTTCGCCAGTTTTGTTTAAGTCTCATGTAACGGTAGGTAAGCCTATTGTCATCAACTGGGCACAAATCCAAACTCCTGGCTGCTACTGAGAGATTCCAGATGAAAAAACCCAACAACACCCAACCCCGGACCGGAACCCAGGACTTCATGCTCAGCTGTAGCGCTTGCGACCACTAGCCCAACGATGCAGTCAGTCAATTAAAATTATTGATTTTATTTATTTATTTTTAATTTTAATTAACACGGTTAAACATTACACATAGAAAAAAAAAATTAAATTTTAAAATTCCGGTAAAAACATTAAAATAATAAAAAAAATTACAATACTTTCATGAATCCCTCTCACAGTATTACAGGCATGCCAGTAAAATCTTGGTCCATTCATCCGCAAACAGATCGTTTGTTGGATTAGAATCCAAGAGACCATTAAGTGCGACCAGAGTGCCAGGTATTGGGGACTCAGCAAGTGAAACGGTGCGACATGGAGGCTTGATGATTTATGTAATACCAACCAACCCGCACTGGGCCCGCGTGGTTGATTCCGGCCCACTCCCTCTCTCAGAGAGGAGGCCTGTGTCCCAGCAGTGGGAACATTATAGGCTGATATGCTATGTATAGCAATAAGTTGAATATTATAAAGGCGAAAGTTTGTGTGTTTGTTACTTTTTCACGCTCAAACGGCTGGACCAATTTTGATAAAATTTTGTATGGAAATAGCTGACACCCTGGATTAACATATAGGATACTTTTTATCCCAATATTCCCACGGGATCGAGACTTACGCGGGTGAAACCGCGGGGCGCAGCTAGTTACATATAATGTTAATGATAAGGCCGCCCATTGTATATTTTTTTATTTTGTAATATATACTCTAGTGTACAATAAAGTATATATAAATAAGTAAATGTAGGTGTGAAAATGATTATAATCATGATTGAAATCACCTTTGGGTTGTGTGTTTGTTGTCTACGAGGGACAAAAGCGAGTTATGTTATTTTTAAGTAAATTAAAATAAGAGTTCAGTGTTTCCTATCCGACTACTCTGAGAAGAAATACCGAAACAAACTAAGTCCCGTACTACAGAACGTCACTCAATAATCCAGCATTACTTAAAACTAGTTTAAACCAATCAAGTGGCTTGAATCTACTTTTAAGTAATGCTTGAGTGTTGAGTGACGTTCTGTAATACGGACCTAAGAGGTCTCTTTTAAAGTCCAAACTTAATCTTGGTCCTGATCAAAATGATGTCTGACATGGTTGGTATGGCTTGCCATGTGAGGACTATGCAGATTAGTGTCAGAGATGGTGTTTTCAGGAATGAACCACACAGATTTGAGGGGATCTGTTCAGTTAGTGCACGCGTTTGACGGCACGGTTGGCGCAGTGGTTAAGCGATTGACTGATGCGCTGCGTGTCGCGGGTTCGATTCCCGCACGGAACAAATATTTGTATGACCTACAAGTAGTTGTTCCGGTTCTGGCTGTTTGTGTATGTGAGTTTAAATGTTTGTAAACGCACCCACAATACAGGAAAAATTCCTAGTGTGGGGCAACGTTTACAAAAAAAAAAATTCAGTAGTCGTTTAGCTCAACTATGAACTTAAGGAGCTCAACGACTCGACGAACAATACCAAAGAAAATATATTTGGGTAGGCCCAATAAAGTACTCAAACTGACAGAGAGAAAAAAAAATTAAAATGTCCCACACAGTCCTCACATACACAATAATTAAAATAATATAATACTATTAATATAATAATATTCGCTTTGGCGACAAAAATCCACGATAATAATTGTAAATCATAATTTCCGACTTTCCAAAAAAAAATTCAACACATTTAAAACTATTCGAATACCGTTTTTTACTACGGATAAAATGGCAGCCGTCCATTGTTTCTTCCTAGATAACTTTTACATGGTTAGGACAGCCCACAAAAATAAAATGTAGAACAAAATGGGTTTAATAATAATTGAAACACTCATTTTCATTCTTATATATTTTATTATAACAGTACTTAATTAATATTGACGCAATTGATGAACATTTTGAACTCTAAAGTTGATAGCTACATGTGGTTATCAATAAAGGCTATCAACAGTTTGCAAACCAAATAAATGTTGACCGTTGTCTCGCGTTAGACGATAGTGTGCGGCATTGCCGTGTGATTTACACTTGAAAACATTATCCGCCTTCTTACAAAAAATTATTTATATTTTGACATGGATTAAACCATGGAGCTAGTTTTTGTAATAAGAACGTAACAGTGATTGAAATACCGTTCTTTATACAAAACTGAAAACTTATTTCGGTACTAAGTTGGCAGTTTTGTGTTTAGGAACTTTACCATAGTCGGAATAAAGTTCGTAATTCAATAATGGCTCCATGTTTTAAACCTGGGTCTGAAAATAAACCGTGTTATGCAATAAGGGGGTATGTGATTGAAATCCTGAATTTCGGCTTTATACGGTGCATTTGCAAAAGGGTTTAATGAATGATTTTACCTTTGGTCCTGTTCATGCACAGCACGCACGGTCACACATGCCAATGTATGTTCGGTGCATCACAGCACAGGCACAGTGACAAAGTCTGTGCTGACGTGTGCTCCTGTACATCTACATGTTTTTTTAACACTTGAATTGAGGTAATATTGAAATGAAATCAATATTATGATGCGAGTTTGGATTACAGTATACCGAATCTCATTGCTGTTTGAATTACACAATATTTGGTATCATTAGGTCGTACCTATCTGCGTGTTACGCATTAGTTGCACAACAATTTGATTTGCAAAAGGTATGGACGCCCGAATCCGATGGTATGTTGTATAGGCGTCTGTCAATATATAAACCATCCCAAGTTTCCTGTGTTATGGCTGACGGACGAAAACTGCTACTCACGGGTTGACGGATAAAGTTCAGTTACTAGCTTCTTCATTCAGCTACCTTTTAGGGTTTTGCCTTTTCCATGTGAGGAGATTTTTCAAACTTGTTTCGACACAACGTAGGCCATTTGCCTCCAACATGTTGAGGACAGGATCGAAATTATAATTAGGGTTCCGTTTTTGCCGTTTGGATACGGTAACCCAATTTTTTTTTTTAAATTTATTTATCTAAAATACAGATTTATCCATGAGTTTTAAGAGTCCTTGTGCGCCGACAACGAAACTCCTGAAGGCGAAGCGCTTACGCATGCCCTGACGATATTCCGATAATAAGTAAACTGGTTTCGAAGTTCACCCGCTCTTTGGTGGATTACTCAAAGGCTTTCGACATCTTTAAACATTAAGCCATATATTCTGCACTTAATAAAGAAATAGACACTTCAGCAACAACAGTCTCTCTTCACAGATTTCAAGTGCTGACCCCATATTTGTGCCTTCGAATTACAATATTGTGCATAGTCATAAACTCAACGGTTTCTGAAGATCGAAATATCACTGGAGACAAGAGCTTGAATGAGCAGTTAATCTCAAACTATTGCCTGGCAGGATTGCGAGTTTGTCCGAAAGGGACATCGTGGCCCTGGCACACAGGCAACGGAAGGGACAGGGTTTAGTCAGTAAAAGTCAGACACGCCCTCCCGCTCAGCCCAGAGCGGGAGAAGTTATTTGATAATTTCCCACCAAAAAAAAAAAAAGAGTGTGTAAGTAAGTAGTATTCACTCGCGACCTACCTACAGTCGATAACCGACGAAAAAATGTTCGTTGTTATGGAGCTATTGAAGTAATGTTAATCAAATATACCAAGTTACATCACATTTCAGGATATACTTTAAGTGGCAGATGATAAAGATGTTTGCCATCCGCAGATTCAATCCCAATCTAGACTCTATTTTTTGACCTGCAAGGTACTTTTTTACATGGTGCGAATTAGGAATTCCTCCGCTGATTCAACAGATGACGGGCCTGTTAGTTATCAATAGAAGTTAAGGACTAGGAATAGTGTGAACTTATCTGAAAGACTATAATGAATAGTTGTTTGTTCTGAACGATGTTATTTAAAGAATCTCTGATGGCTGACAGGTAGACCCCTAAATGGACACATAAGACATGTCTGAATAACAGATTTAATTATCGTAACTTTAATTTGTTTTTTTGTATCGCTTGTTTTGCCTGCAATTCCTTTGTGAAAATGAAATAAGTATGGGCCACTGTTATTTCATAACTTAGTAGGGGTGCTGGTCGCAACACCTACTTGTTTTGTTAACTAGCATAAGTCAAGTGTACAGATGATACAATTTAAAATGTTATTGATTGAATACATTATTCATCATCATCATTTCAGCCGAAAAGACGTCCACTGCTGGACATAGGCCTCCCCTAAAGGGGGGGTTTGCCATAATCGCCACGTGTGGCAGGCGGTTTGGCGATCGCAGTATGGTGTTAAAATGCATAGAGAATGCTGCTGCCCACTCTCTAGTAAGTCCCTTAGTCGCTTTTTACGACACCCACGGGAACAAATGGGATGGTGCTGTTCTTTACGTCCAGCACTAAACGGACAAGTAATCTAGTATTAGTCTAAAATAGAATAGAATAGAATAGAATACTCTTTATTTAGACACCATACAAGTTACAGATATAAATGTTTAAATTTTACATAGGGTGACACAATGGGCGGTCTTATCGCTAAAAGCGATCTTTTACAGACAACCTTTGGAAAATAAATTATTATTAAATTTTTAAAGATGGACTATTTTGTGAAAATAGTCCGCGTCGAAATATAATTATTCATTGTACAACAAGCTGTTGCAACTGAAGAGCAGATAATTAGATATAAGTAACTAAATTATCATATTTCTTTAAAAAAACGTTATAGTACTTTTGACCCCGACAAAATCCGCGTCCATTTTTATCAAGGTTATCGTTAACATGATACGGCTGTGCCTAAATTTAGTGTTAAAGTTTGACTTATTTAGCGGCACCTATCTACATGTTTGCATTTCGTACGTGTATATTCCAAGAACTCTCGTTATCCGCTCCCAATTGGTAAATAAGATAACAATGATCTTTGCACGCGGTCTAACCTGAAATATTCTCTCTATCCGGGAGTTAAATAACCTGTGTCTACGTGAATAGATCAAGTACCATAAATCGGGGTAAGTAGAAATGCAGGGGTGAATCGAGACGCAACTTTATAATAGATTTTAACGTTGAAATAATATCTTTTGTTGCCAAAAAGGATCTTTGCACGCGGTCTAACCTGAAATATTCTCTCTATCCGGGAGTTAAATAACCTGTGTCTACGTGAATAGATCAAGTACCGTAAAACGGGGTAAGTAGAAATGCAGGGGTGAATCGAGACGCAACTTTATAATGGATTTTAACGTTGAAATAATATCTTTTGTTGCCAAAAAGGACTATAATGTACATTGTACATTAAAATAATTAACGATTAAGTGCCTTGGCAACAAACTATATTATATCAAGGTTAAATTCATTTTAAAGTTGCGTCTCGATTCACCCCTGCATTTCTATTTACCCCGTTTTACTCGGTAATCGCCGTTTGTTGACCCTCTCGCTTTCAATGACAGGTCCTATTTTTAAACTCATGATATTAGTAGAAGATGTGTTACGAGGTTCCAGTAATTTATAAAAAACAAAAAAAATCAAATCAAATCAGATTATTGCAAACAGGTTGTAAAGAGATTGGAATAACATGAAAAGTTTCAAACATGAAGCCCTACATTGCAAAAGAAAACAAAATAAATAGATTATAACAATATATAACATAAATGGTGCTAGTGGTGGTCCGTGGTTCAGAAAACTCTAACTTACTGTACCCTTTAAGACGCAGATATATGCCAGTGACCTTGAGTAGTTAGCTTGCGTGTTTTGTACTGAGCTCACACAACGCGTCGTACGTTCAGCCAGTAACAGGACTCGCCCATCAAGGAGCGCTGTCCCCAATTTGACGCATTATTAATTTATTATACACAAAACAAAAGGTATTTTAATAAAACGCGTATACTAAAAGATCAATAATTAAATTATCTTTAAATTGGTGAAGGTTTCAGAAAAATACGCTTGGTAGGTTTTGCGCCATTCTCAGTTAGTCAGTCGCGTTAGACATAACTTTACAAATTAATTTCACTATGTAATATAAAAATAATCTAAAATATTCACATATTAAGTTATTAAAAAAATGCTCTAATTTAACATATATTTTTTTTCAAATCATTATCACTACCCGGTTATACGTGATCTTCAGAATAAAATCATTAAAAGTCGGTTATCGTCCCCTTAAGGAGCATCATCTTTAAATGCCTTGAGATGAGTATTGCAGTGTTCAAAAAACCGAGGAAAGAGAAAGACAACATTCGTTAGTCTAGCAAACCATCGGTTAAGTTTTTTGGAACGAAGTTCTTTAACGCGGCTTGCGTTAGGAGTTGACTGTTACTCGTCACGTAAGGAAAATGCGTTATGCCCCCTCCATACGACATTCCCTCTCTCTCGGAAGAGAGAAAGTGTGAATTTAATACGCGTTTTTATCTAATATAAGTTTTCCGAAGTTCTCATAAAGTTACCACAAACTTGTGTACCTTTAGATACTACTGCAAATATGTTCTGCAAGCCTCTTACTTCATTCAGCTATTTAGTCAACTTGGCAACTGAACTCAATCAGCTTATCTGGTGAGGTGAAAAGTTTATCAAGCTGACTTCTGATTAGCTAATACTAATTATGCATATAGTGTAGTTAGTCTATTGGATTTACTACGTAGTTCCTATGAATGGAGCTCTGAAGGAGTGAATGTTTTGAATTATCTCATAGCTTAATGATGCTAGTACAGTCAGAGAAATTAATTGTTAAGCAAATAGACACCCTTCGTCAATTTGCCGTGTTATAGCAATTTCATACAACTGTCAAAGAATGACAGTTGTGATTTGAATTATACGGACCATTTGATTTGGTAGTCAATTTGCGTAGCAACAAATTTCACTGACTTCACTAGATCTCTTTGTGAAATATCTAATACAGTACCAAGCAGTGGTGCAGTTTCACTCAGATTGGTTTCCAGTAAAACTAACTTCCGTGAAAGTTTGAGTAAGAAGGAAGAGGTAAGGTTAAGAGAAGTAGGTGGTGGAATATGCAATTCATCAAATGCCCATACACAAACAAGTGACGACGTCTATTCACAAAATATGAGCTTCTGGAGATTTGAAACAAAGGTATGGAGTTTTTTGATTTGAAATGAAAATGTTGTCATTGTACTTCCGAATATAGCACGCTTACTTTGAACGAAGAAAGTCACTAATTCATCAGTTTTGCACGACATAATTATTAATGGGACGATACTCACGATACTGATGAATGTTTGTGTAACATACTTAACTACAAATTAAAAGTAATTATTTATATAAAAATTAATCAATACTGAATAGTTTATCAGTAGAAATATTGATATAATTGGGTCACTTCCCGCTGAGAATTGTAGCGTGTGAAAGGTCAAGAATGCATCTACTATTTGTTTATCAAATGTTTTTGTACTGTTTATCGGGAACCGATAAGGACACAGTCGGATTGCGCAAATTGCGCAACGATTGTATCTGCTAAAATTCTTTTAAATTAATTATATGAGTAAAATGATAGTTAGAAAAAAAACTTATAACGGTTTGATCTATTTTGCTCCAGACGGAACTTTATAAAATTGCTCTTGTTTCCATTTTCTTAAAGACAATTTCATTTTATCTGAATATAGGAAACATTCCTTTTCCATGTTTTATAATAATAAAACGGTAAACCACGAGCTTTTGTCAGCAGTTTTAGTCACTAAGTAGACTTCCAGACTTGATCAGGCCTCAGGAAGTCAGTAAATAGTCACATAATTATATATACTTTCGATAAAAATAATCTATGCTACTTCTGTAGACAAGTAACCTTTAGCTGTGAATTTGTACTAAACTCTACCTATCTGTCAGTCGATTGGCGAAGATATATTATGTGGCTGCCTTTCATCAACATAGCAATCATCTCTTGTACCGAATTTGAATTGAAATGGCCAATTATCTTCATTTTTCAAAAATTTGTCTGCTCAACAACGTATATCGGGTGTAAAAAGACCCTTTCCGAAGCCGAAAGCTACATATTCTACCCATTATTTGGATCGTTTTTTTCCGCTAGACCATACCTGGGAATCCACTGGTTCTAGAGATATTGAAGGCCAAACTCGTATATTTTTTTTTTTTCGAAATGAGTTCCAAGTGTTATTATAAAACTTTTTTCCAAGCATTCCATCTTTTTTCTACCTGAATTTTCGATTTTTCTTACATTAATTTCGTTCATAGCCGCGAGTATTCGGCAAGAACCTACGCATACCGCGTAGAACGAAGGGGCGAGGCTTAACTCACACAACAGCATTGAGTCCGTTTGCCTGGGTTCGCACTACATTGCGCGCAATAAAAATTGCAATTTTTTAATACCTAAAAATAAATTCGATTCCCAGCAATAATTTTTGCTCAAAGCTACTTAGTTAGATGTACAGTATGCGTAGTTGACGGCTTTGTGATGTGTCTTTTTACACCCTGTATAACGCAATGAATGTTGTACAACTGTCAAAATGAAAGCCATTGCCACTGTAAGGCTGCCTGTCCACCAGAGCGGAGCGAGGCTGAGGAGCGGAGAGAAATATTAACCAATTAAGGATTCCAAGTGGACAGGGATTTGCAAAGCTACTCGTATTCCCAGCCTTAGTGTGTTACGCAATTAGCCCGCTGGTTAGACCGGAGCGAGGCTGCAGAGCGGAGAAACGGAGAAATATTAACCAATAGGATTGCAAATCCCTGTCCACTTGCAATCCTTAATTGGTTAATATTTATCAGTTTCTCCGCTCCGCAGCCTCGCTCCGCTCCAGTGGACAAGCAGCCTTAGTGTGTTACGCAATTAGCCCGCTGGTTATCTACCTACCGTTGTTTATAATACACACAGCGAATGGTGTGCATGAGTAGGACAGCAGGCCCAGTAGCCTGAAGATTGGCGTTCATCGAGGTTATCCAATATGTTATCAAGAACCTCTTCACACATATTCATCATCTCGCTATTTCTGTAACGCAAGATAAATTAAAGAAAAATATATTAATATTTTGTGATTTTTTTTCTTGTGGTTATCGTCTCAAGCCAGTTTATCAAACATACTGACCCCGTGACGCCTTGCACAATAAATATACTTAAACGTTGATAACAGTGTCAATTTCCATAAAATAATGTTCTGTATTTTGTATAGTTACCAAATTGAGACTTTTAGAACGCGTTGTCTAACAGATTTTTTTTAAGATGGCGGGCGTTTTCTAAACTATTTTTGTCCCATTTTCCGTACTTTTCATAATTTTGCCAATTAATAAGCGCTATTTAGTATGGTCGAAAATTATCTTGTTCAAACAATTTTACCTAATGCTTATCTTTGTAAAAATAAATATAAAGTGAGTAATATTTGGGGTTCACAGAGTTTATTGTGAAAAACTTGATATCGTAGTTCGAACCTCGTTATTTCAATATGAAGTTTTTGGTTTTAATATTTATTTGATTAATAATTTCGATAAAACCGTCAGTGACAATGGATAATGACGTTATTTTGCACCAGATGGAGGTACTTACAGTATTCTCATTATAATCGGAAACACATATTTTAACACACAATTATTGATGGTCGTGGTTGTTCTCTTGGAAATACGTAAAATATTAAGTTTTCGGTGTTTCATAATATTTTTTACTTGATTCTAAAATACAATTTGTGTGACGCAGTATTTGTCAGGCTCACCAGGAATTGGCAATTTCATACAATATCTAAGACCAGGTTACCTCACCATGTTTAACTGTTCCTACAGTAATTCAGTAATGTCTTAGAACTAACCTACTTTCACTGTAACCATGTGCTTTGACTTTACCAACTTTGAACATGACAAAAAAGTTACATTTTTGTAATTCGTACATGACGAATTTTAGTGTCAAGTCCAAGTTTCTGACTTTAAAACCTCAGCTTAAACATACGTTACAGTGTTGATGTTTTGATTACAAAGAAAATGTTTCAATATGTGGGAACTATGAGGAATTATGATAACAATAAGCTGATAACGCATTCGACCTACATCTCGCATTCTGTGTTGCTTAAGCTGGATGCAACGGATGTGCATGCCTGCATTGCAACGTGCACCTTGTTTGCATACGAATAGATTTTAAAATAAGCTGTCGGTGTCGAAAGCTACGTTTTTCTTACATATGTGGAGACGAGTCTGAAACCTGATTGTGTTTCGTTTGCTGGAAAACGTGCATTCATATTCTGTAACTTGACTCCGAAAACATTTAGGTAAAAATAAATAATAGGTAACTCAGATGCACAATTTGCATGAAGGTACATTCACTAAATTAAAAGTGATATGTAATTCTTCATCAACGAAACGTCAGCGGCCATGACAGTTCAGCTTAATAGTTTGATTGATGATGTCTGAGCAATTCCTAAGTTATAACGTGTCTGAAACGCTGTTGCCTTGTCAACAAGGAGCGGAGGTGTCACTGACTGGATGTAGTCGACATATCACTTGATCCCACACCCGCAAACGTGCATTCAGTTCAGCTTACTAAGAAATAATTAACATTTAATAGTGGACCAGAGAAGTGGCTGTAACATCTTTGACCGCTGCACTCTACAGATATCTGGCTATAGGAATGAAGGAAAACATTGTAAGGAAACTCTGAACTAACAGTGGTCATCCTCGTTCCTTCTCGTCTTCTCAAACAAGAAGACGTTAATGCAAAAGCATAATGGTTTGAAAAAGGACGTAACGCACTCGCCGACATATTGGGTTTAGCAATGGTAATTTTAAACATTTAGACAGTTTTGGTATTAAAACACCTAAATAAACTAACATTTGTCTGTGAGGTGCAAAGTAAGACGTAAAGAATAGCACCATCCTATTTCTTCCCATGGGTTTCGTAAAAGGCGACTAAGGGACATACTACAGAATGGACAGCAGCGTTCTTTATGCATTTTAACACCATACTGCGATCGGCAACCCACCTGCCAAGCGTGGCGATTATGGCAAACCTGTTTACCCCCCACCCCCCTTTGGGGGAGGCCTATATCCAGCAGTGGACGTCTTTCGGTTTAAATGATGATAATGGTGATAAAACTAACATTGACGAGCGCACAAACAAAAGCGCGGCGCGGGCGCATCTAGTAACTATTAATCTTAAAATTTTCTTATTTGGTATACCAAAAGCAAGACACAATATCAAACACCACTGCATTGTAACAGAACCATTAAAATACATATAATTAATTAATTACAAAGCAAGCACGCTTAAGAACCTCTAATCTAATCTTATGATGAGCTCATTACACCATATAACCTAGGTTTCAGTTTCACTTTGGTGTTCATCCGGTACCTAACTTAATACATAATCATTTATTATATTTCATTGTGTTGATTCACACGTTTGAATGGATTGTATTTAAATTTTTATGACTGATTTAACGCTGCACGCTGCACTGCTATACGGAGACGTGATGTGAATAAATTAGGTTATGTTTAATGCCATTTAGTTTATTTTAATAGTATAAGTTACACAACACTATTTTTAGTTTATGTGAAACCTGAATATAGTTTGTTCAGAATAAGGAACTGACTCGATTTCAATAATTTTTACACCATGTTCTATTTTGTCCCAAAAATATTTAAGTGTGATGGAAAATGTTATCACCATTTAATTACTTACAATACAATCGCCGTACGGTTAGGTACCTACTGCCAAATTATTATCAATGAGCGCAAGACGACCCTGGAGGCGCGGGGGCGCCGTTAGCTTTTTTTTGTACGGACAACCCGGTAACATAACAACCTTATAACTTTGTGATTTTTCATGATACAGTTTTGAAATTTTGTACATAGATACTTTACATAAAAATACTAGACACAAGTGTTTCGAGTTTCGCATATAATAAAAATAATATTGTATACCGTGTTAAATGTGGAGATTCGCATTCTTGAAAGTTGGATGTCTTACACTATAATGCATCATAAGTCATAACCAAGTATTATTTCACAATGTGTATTGAATTACGAATATTCCCAGAGAATAAGCTGATTTTCTGTATAATTTTATTATTTATATCTAATGTACATATTTTGTATAGAATAGCTGTCTGGGCCGAGGGGCTTATGGCTAAGTAATGTATAGAATAGCTGTCTGGGCCGAGGGGCTTATGGCTAAGTAATGTATAGAATAGCTGTCTGGGCCGAGGGGCTTATGGCTAAGTAATGTATAGAATAGCTGTCTGGGCCGAGGGGCTTATGGCAAAGTAATGTATAGAATAGCTGTCTGGGCCGAGGGGCTTATGGCTAAGTAATGTATAGAATAGCTGTCTGGGCCGAGGGGCTTATGGCTAAGTAATGTATAGAATAGCTGTCTGGGCCGAGGGGCTTATGGCTAAGTAAAAACAGCCTCTCAGGTCGATGTACCAGGTTAAGCTACACTTGCCACGTTTGGTCCGTGGATGGGTGACCATCTTTACATTGGTGTGTAAAGATGGTAAGATGGTGGTGCAGTTTACCTAATGTGCAGGTCAGACAGGCAGTCGCTCCATGTAAAATTCTGATAATCGTTGCTTCCGGTGAGACTGGAAGCCGACCCCAAGTTAGTTGGGAGTTCAATGCTGGATAAAGGATACTTTCAAGTTCCGGGGAACTTGAAAGCTTCTCAACCCCGTCTGTCCCAGCTACGTTTTTAAAGTGGTCCGTCCTTGCTTGGGATGTTCATTATTTATGGGTTTAAAATTTTTTAACAGTATCAAGTATATAGGTTAGTACAGAATGCAAAGAAACAATCAATTTTCTAGTTGACGAGCAGATAATTAATGTATGATAATTTAATTTAGGTCCTGCGCATGAGTTGATTTTGTTTATATTTCGTTGGCCCTAATTAGCTGATTGTATGAGTAGTGAAGTAAAAATTTTCATTCATATATTAATTGGTGTTATTAGGAATTAGCACAGATATAATATACCCCCTTTACTTACAATCTATATAGTATTTGCTAATTCCATGATTAGTACTTACTTATTCCATGGTCAAGCTGTCCCTTCTGTCGCCTGTCTATCTTCAAGTCTCGAGGTGTCAAATAAATGCAAGCTTGTGTGTGTAATGTTTTTTTTAAATTAATTAATTTTTAAATGCATAGTAAATAAAAATATTAGCTTTCTGCACCCCTTCTTCATAATTATAAACTTTAACTGTGTCAAATTTCATAGTCATAGACTAATGGTTATTATTGTTTTTTCTTTATTTACTATTGTTTACTACTAACGTTCGCGTAATTTTCGTAAAAAGAGGTACGAAGTGAAAAGTTGAAGTAAGTACCTAAGTGCAAAGGGTTTGAGGCGAAGAACAGATTGAAAAAGTTAGAATAAATTGATTTATTGATTTGTAATTTATATCGTATATATTTAGTGAATTATTGTTTTATTTTACGAAGATTATTTCTAACTACTTAAGAGATTTTTCTGATTAATATCCGGTTACTTGTGATGAATAATTTTTATTGACGTCCAAAACTACATAGTCTAAAGCCGTTTGTCCACCGGCAACGTCAAAAGGACGTCAACAAGAACGTAACGTAACATGCATTTAATCTACCGGCCGCGTGTCCACCTCACACCACCGCAGCGCCGAGACGTCACGTTCGGTTCCAATCTCGTTTCTCGTTGATGTCGTCGTGGCGGTGGAAAAACGGCGTCAGGGTGAGTATCACCTTCATCTTCCTGAATGACCGACTTCCCTTGATAGTTGAAAAGTACCTGTAAAGTACTATTACTGTTCGAAGTGTAAATTGAGTTTGCTCAGAAATCTCGATGTTTTGATATTTCACCATTACACCCGTGTGAAGTAGGCAGGGGCGGGTTGCTAGTAAAAATAAATTAAATTGAAATCTTTTTCCGTCATGATGACAACTCATCCAAGAAAACTTAAATGCCGGTCGCGTAAACAGCTGCTATAAGAGATACGTCGTACACAATATGACATGCTCTCGACCGTTCCCAATAAAAGTATGACAGCACCGCGGTAGGTACCAAAACTATTGTAAATTGTGGCGGTAAAAATGGACATCCGTACGACGTTTTCATGGAACTTTGACACTTACGTAATTATTTTTTATGACATGCGATTAAAACTATGTAAGAAATACGAGACCTTGCGCGTGCGCATATAGTGTGTTCGTCGAATAATTTGAGCAAATTGAGATTTTATTGGTTCTCTCTGTCTTGACGTTTTGATGATGAGGTATTTGTATGCTGGTAGAGGAATCAGTTGTTATGTCTGTTTTGTTTTGAAGGACTGTCATTGTTCATTTGTTTTTTGTTTGTAAGAGTAATTTTTAGGCTTGTGACATGCTTTTATTGAATCTAGTTGCTGGTAATTTGGTGTTGCTATGGTTCCACTGTTTTCTGCCACTTCACCAAGAATAACTTCATCCACCACTGGTTGATGAAGTTATTTTATGGATATGGTTTTCTGTGGGAACTGATATCTAAATCTACTTCTTCATATTATTACTTCCTTTCCACAATTTGCATACATGAGCAGGTAATTACTCCATATAAAGAATGAATTTTTTATATATCCCATATAAAAAATTTGAATTCCAGTGAATCGTACCCATGTGATTCAATTTCGTCATTTATAATATAAACTACGCTCTTTTCAAAGTCCTTTACGATGCGCAAGCGCCGCATATCCGAACACTGTACAGGCTGTAATAATAAACAATATGTCATTTGGTTATTTGGTGATTCTTGTAATCCTTGGGAGGATGACGTCACTAAGTTCTTATTGGCTCACGGGTCATTCGGTTAGGAGTATAAACTTTAAAGTAAACGTAGAGTGCTCAAGTTTAGCGATATAATTATGAACGTCAGATGCTATAAACGTTTATGGTGATGGAAAAGGACAATAAAAAAATAATTTAATTTAATAAATATTTTCTAAGTAGTAGTTAGCTACCTGAAAACGGACCACAATTTAACCACTCTTGAGTGGTTAAATTGTGAGAAATATGAGATTTTCTATAGAAAATGACGAAATAGTTACTGTATCAACTACATAGTCAACAATCTGCACATGGTCCTCATAAGGCCTGACGAAAATTATGTCTGGACTTTAGGGAAGGGACTGTGAGTGACCTTTGAGTGTTTTTCGGTGTTTCTTCTCAGAGTAGTCGGATAGGAAACACATCAAGTTTTAAAATAATTTATATTTTTGTCACTTCAACATCTTTCCTAGCACTTTTTGTAGGAGTGACTTCGTGAAAAATGCTCATGTTGTCCCGCTTGAGCATGGAATAAGTAAGTACTTTATAATAGCATGGAATTAGAGAACTCATGGAAATTCGACCCCATTTACTTATAATCTATACCTGCAGATAGATTGTAAGTACAGGGGGTCAAATTTCAACCAGTGGGCGACCACTATTAATGAATAATTATTCGAATAAATATTTAAGTATTTAGCTTTTTTAAATATTGAGGTTAACTTCTGTCGCTGGTCAGTTGCTTTTTACCAAGTTGAGATGTCAGATATTGCACATCATTAATGCGACTACTGTTACGCTCACTCGTTTTTTTTAAAATATATTTTACAGAAAAAAATAATTTTAAAATTTATTGATATTTATGATTTATGTATTATATTGTAGATAGGTTGGGTCCATAACATTAATTTCTTATGGTAATTTTAACAACTACTTGATAATTGATTTTAATGTTTTTGTTAATTTTGACGCTGTTTAGCGACATACAATGATGTTAGGTTATTGGTGTCAAATCTGTGCAACCTTGGTGCGGTACCTACGTAAGTTATACCTAACACAGTAGGATACTTATGTGCTACTGTGTTTAAAGGTGCGAAGTGTATTGTGACGAAATGTCATAGGTCAAGTTGTAGAGATGAAGAAATTGAGTGCTTCGTCACTCAATTTCAGAAATTGAAGTTTATCCAAAGTTAGTAGGTGGTTATATGGGAATATGTGTAGTAATTGTGGATTATTTTAGCAGTTAGCTAATAGCCTTATTTTTCAAATATTTCTGTAATTATGATAATTATTAATTTATTTCTATCTACTAAACGATTGAAGATGCAACTCTTTTAATGCAGTCCAAAATTAACCAAATTATCTGAAAGCCAATATTTCGTTACTGAATGGATAGTAGGATCCTACTGTAATACGAGTAAAATATATCCAATTAACTATTAATAAGAATAAACTATCGGCAGAAAAGAAATAAGACAAGTTGCACAAGTGGCCGCATTAGATGACATCCATATCTACTAATAATATAAACGCGAAAGTAAATCTGTCTGTCTGTTGCCTTTTCAAGCCAAACCACGGAACAGTCAGTCTATTCTGTAGAAACCTCCCTGTGAATACGTAGGTGAACTGAGCTGCCATTCCACCTGACAAGGGATTAACACTACCTCTCTGCTTCTTGTACTTGCTCTTTTTTAAAAAACGTTGCCCACACTAGGATTTTCTCCTTTAATGTGGCTGCATTTACAAACATATAAACTCACATACACAAACAGCCAGACCGGAACAACTACTTGTAGGTCATACAAATATTAAACACATCACAATCATCAACATTATCATTTTATTTTACTATTGACTTCACCTTAGTTTTTACGGTGAGATTTTTAGAGATACATAGATTTAGTTCCTGGAGGACCTGGAAACGGACCTAGGCTACTGGAAACGGACCTAGGCTACTTTTCAATAAAACAATATTTTTTTATTAAAAATATACAGTAAAAAAACGAGCGATAATATAATTATGATGACATCTGACATCTCTCCTTGGTAAGGGTTTGTTCAAATTCATGGCCCACGTGTTGTGAAGTACCTACTATTGTTTAGGATACGATGGGTTTGACATACGCTATGCGTAAAAGCCCCTTTAAATAAATAAAGAAAAAAAAAAAACAACTGAGCAGCGACGGAAATAAACCTCGAAATTTAAAAAAGCTATATATGAAATATTTATTCGAATAATTATTCATTACTAATGGCCGCCCATTGGTCGAAATTCGACCCCGCCTACTAAAAATCTATAAAGTACTTATTAATTCCATGAGTACACTAATTCCGTGCTATTATAAAGTGCTTACTAATTCCATACACTCTTCCGTCCGTTTTCACGAAATCACTCCCATAAAAAGCAAATACACTCGGACAAAGTCACGGGCAGCAGCTAGTACTTATACATTAAGGGCCATCTGAAGGGCCACAATGTTTAAATTACTACGTGTTTACATTGTTGTGTCACAGTTTAGTTAGTGTGGCCCCATTACGGCTTCCGTTCAATTATCTTGATGTATTTCATCTTTCTTGCATTGCTTACGAATAGGATTCAAAGCATCAAGCATTTCAAGCATTTTGTGTGTAAATTCAAGATACAAGTTACTTTGTTTATGACATGACTATGAAATCCACACATCCATGAAGTGTTACAACCACTTACTAGATCATGTTCAACAATGATCTAGTAAGTGGTGGTAACTCTATTCGTGGAAAGCTTGTCTCGTGAAATACCTACCCTTACTTATTGCTGCTGCCTGCTGCCACAGAACACGGGGATGCCTCGGCTGCTGCTGCTAGTTGTGGTTCATCAGCATCATTTCGCCGAAAGACGTCCATTGCTGGACGTAGGCCTCCCCCAAAGGGGGAGGGGGGCTTTTGCTATAATCGCCATGCTTGGCAGGTGGGTTAGCGATCGCAGTATGGTGTTAAAATGCACGCTAGTTGTGGTTATTAACACTTGCGGGGCGAGCACGGCCTACTGTGACATGACTTGAGTCACACATTTTATCACAGTTTGAGCGATAAAACTGTTTTGTCACAACATTTTAGTACAAATTGTAGACATAATTTATCATGTCTTGTCACAAACGTCTTGGCACGCCCGTGCTAGGCCCACTGAATATAATATTATATAAATGTTATTTCGCTCTCAAAGTACAACAAAACCTTAATCTATGAAGAACAATTTATTAAGTTGTTTAATTGTTGCACAGCAGCACATAACAGACGATCTACCAACTACCAAACAGAGTCAAGCTTTTATTTTGGGAGTTAGTGATTCTCTACACTTTGCATATAAACCAAGCGTGTCACTATTTCGCACGCACCACGACTCATGTCGTGTAGAAACTGATGGCTTTGAAAGCGGTCCTTGACAGAAGTTGTGCGCTCAACGCAGTTTCGTTACCACGAATTTTATTGGTCGTGTCTTGATGTTGCTAGCGCGGGGCGATACCGTGCACTGTGGCTGCCGTTAAGCGGCTGCTGTGGGCCTGGTTCAAGGGTATGGGTGCTGGTGTCACAGGCAGATGAGACAGTGCCGGTGTAACAGGCAGATGAGAATCGTTATATTACATATATACATAAACTCACACCTTCTTCCCATGGGGGTAGGAAGAAACTATAGAACGCCACCTGCTGCGCTCCTTACATACTCCTTTTGCTTCGCCTACGTTCATATCATACACACACGCCGGTTGCGAGTACTACGCACCTGACCTTTCTGAAGAACATCACCAATATATTTGTGAAAGATTTTCATTATATTATTTATTTATTTAATACTTTAAGCACACAAATGTACAGAGGAGGACTTAATGCCATAGGCATTATGATTTAATAATAGTATTGTATAGACTAAATTATTTTTATCAATCTGCAAATTATTGGCAGGCAGGACAGAGTGAGGCTTTAGTAGGAGACCAACATAACCCTTCGTTTTCCCCAAATGGAAGGCTCTCATGAGGATTTTCCATAAAAAAAGGCCATTAAACGAGCAAAATTGCAACAGAAAATAAATCTAAAAGGAAAAACTGTTGTCACACTTTATAATTTTTCAATAATTTCCCCTTTAATTATTTTATAGTCGAAATCGTTCAGGTCATGTCAGAATCTGTAAAAGAAAATGTGCTGTTACAGTTAACAACAACGTCGGAGCATGTGCAGGTTAAATTTTGCAACAGAATTTAGTCCCCGTTTCTAATTAAATTTTCCGATGCATTAATTTTGTTACGAGTATATATAAATACAAAATATATGGCTGCATATTCCCGGGATACATTCTGGATTATGGAGTAAACTTACTGCTAACTTCAGATTCTAGTCAATGATATCTTATTTGGATAATCGTGTACTTCAATGTAGCGTATTTCCAGCTGGATGGAAGCTATACCCCATAATTTGTAAAATCTTGACATTCAAGTCTTGAGAACTTGGCAACTTCATGTTAATTACTTAAAACGGTAATCTTCTAGAAATATTTAAATCGTCGATATTTAGGAACAAGATATTTAAGAATTTATAGGTCCATACATACTCACGCCTTCTTCCCCCGGGGGTAGGCAGAAACCATAAAACGCCACCTGCTACGCTCCTTACATATTCCTTTTGCTTCGTTTTTATGAATTTATTTGATTAAAAAAGATTTTACTGCTTCAGCATCGTTCGTTTTGTATTGCAATGCGAATCAAGTTTTAAAGAAACCATTTCACTTAACACATTAACGGTATATAAGGCGTACAAAGTGACCAAAACCTACAAATAAGTCTTTGCTACGCACAAACCAGTTTCGCTGGCATATGCTGTTTAAAGGAACATTTTGCAACGGTTACCATCCAATGCTGACTTTGTTCGAGCTGCAAAGAGTTCGAGGGAATCCGTCACTCGATGGATATCGAATTAGCGGTCAGCTCATTTTCGGTCGCGAGGATAGACCTCTGAGTCACAACGCGTTTGCAACGAGTCAAAATTCTGGATCTCGGATCATCCTATAGGGCGCGTTTACACAAATTGAGGAAGGAATGTAATTGTTAGATTCGACCCTGTATGTATGTTTTGTGTAAATTAAGAGAAATGATGTGTACATTTAAGAGTTTTTCAGCAGAGTGTTTGACTAAGCTGTCCATTAAAAAGTTACATACACGTTTCGTCATGAAACTGATGATCGTCGTATCTGTCATGCAGATCTGATTTTGAATGGGTATGAATTTAACTCGCTCTTTCTCACAGAATCACATCAAGAGTTCCACAGAGTCACATCTCAGCCCTTTCTTGTTAATAAATTATATTCCTTATGTAATTTATCATGTAGGTACAATTTTTAAAAGTTCATTATTGTCTGATGATCTATAGATAAATAAAGGGATCATTCATTACAATGATTCAGGACCTAGACAGAATTTACTGCTATTGCACATTAAGGCTGCGATGACATATTAAGTAACTGTCACCTTTGACCTTCGAGGAGAGTACCTGGTGCAACACTGCGATTGAAGTAAGAAAAGGATTGCCTTTGCGTCATATATAAAGTTTTACTATAGGGTTACTATAGGATGGTCACAGATTAATAAAACATATAGAAGAAGATTTGGATTAATCCGTTGTGTGTGACGAACCATGACGACAAACAGACACTTCCCAACGGAAAACACTAGACACGTAAATTTTTTAATTACTTTTATGTGGTAAAGTAACTGCGTGCCATAGCTTAGGGATAGGTTCAGTATCGAAAAAGGAACCCAGGAAAAAAAAAAAATTGCAAGATTACCTAATTTAGTACCTACTAACTTAAAATAGCAATCGTTTAGAATTAAAATTATTTTATTTGACGGTCCTAAGCCCGTTACAAGTACGAAGAGACTTATTTTTATTTATTTTAAATTTTTATTCAATTTCTTGTTTATGTTTTTTTATTTTTTTGAATTTATTTTTTATTTTTCCTGGGTTCCTTTATCGATACTGAACCTATCCCTAAGCTATGGCACGTAGTTACTTTAAAACCCTATATAATCAAGGTATATCTAAAAATATATTAACCTTATAATGTCGAGTGTCAGTTTTTAAAACAAAAAAAAAATGTGAATTCCATGTTTATAGTATAGAAACGAATTTATGTTGGAAAATTTTGACAAGGCGACATATCGAGAGTAAAGCACTTTCACACGCTCTGAATCGTTGTGAGGCGTGCAATTCGAGACCATGCAAATCAACCCTCGTCTTAAATATTAAAAATATTTATTTATTTCATGAAGGGCTAATTTTTCTTGTTGACTGTATGTTTCAAAGATTTTTTAACATTAAGAAGTTGTCACGAATTTCAAATATTTTGAACATTAAGAAGTTGTCTCGAATTTCCCCTGAATTACCACCCACCTGTGAGTTTAAAGTACCTACCTGTGACCAATTTACATAAGATTTACGATTACCAAATTACAATCAAAATATCATTTTCTTTGAAATGTTCTGGCACATCAATTTAGGAGGGTGTACAACGGTCCACTAGCGCCACTCCTTTAAAAAAATATTATCTCGTGGCTGAGAAGGAATTATGAATAACGGCTAGTCTCTACTAGCCGTTAAAGTCACGAGATAATATTTTTTTAAAGGAGGGGCGCTAGTTGACCGTTGTACGCCCTCTTAAAGTTAGTCTTCATACAAGATCAGTTATTTTACATAAAAATGGAAGTAATTTGTATGACAAGCAAAGCTTTGTCAAGTCAACTAAGATAATAATAACTGAATGGAATGCGGCCATGCCTGCTCGGACCTTAGGTGTCACGTTCCTTGAAAATCTGTTGAATAACTTTTTGCAAATGACGTCACGTCTGACAGTTGTCTTTTTAAAACGTCTGCTGGTATGAAGAGCAGATTGAGATTCATCTTAAAATGGGTGATAATTACGACGATAAGGTATGATATAATGTTACGAAAATGTTACACGTTCACATGTTTTGCGTATCTAAAGAATCAGACAAACAGACCGCTCTATATTTACGCGGGATTAGATTAGATAACGCGTGTTGCATCATTACCCTTTACGCATGTTTGAGACGAAATTGTTACGCGAGGATATTTTTCTACACACATTGTAAAAGAGGAATTTTTAGTTAAAACAAGTTAGTAGAAAATTATCGGATGCGACTTGGCAACTGACAGCCACATCCTATTAGAGTAGCTGGATAAGATGGTACCAATTTGGCAATATTTCTAAATGAATTTGATTCGCACAGTCTTATCCCAGCGCCGTATTTACCCCAACATATCCTACTGGCTGCACTGTCGTGGTCAGTTGCCATCCTCTCTCGGACACGCAGTAGAGTCCCCGCGACCGATGTGTCCGCGACTGACAGATACTGACGAGCTAGTTTTATCATCCGACATCTATGCGCTCAAGGTCACCGTCATTAATCATTGCTGATGGTTTCCTCAAGCACGTGCAAATTTACTGACCAGACAGCTTCAGTCACTGTCGTCAGTCGTCACATTGAGGATCAAGGAAGTACGTACGGGTGCTGATGACTCCACGACAAATTACTGAAAGATACCAAACCAAGAAATCGTAAAATGAACAATTCCAGAAACCAATAATTTGCATGGTGTAATTTTACTATCCATGCTTTTGACATTTAAAGTAACGGGAAGTGGTAAACCTATATAAGATTAATTGTTGTTCTGAAATAAATCTTCTATAGCATCAAGCACCAACTTAAACCGATCTTAACCACGATACCTTTCGAATGTCTGATAAGTATCGATATCAGTTAAATCATATTATAATGCTATTTAAGCTGATTCGAGTGGTTACATATTATTATAGATTGGTCCTTGACTTTAGTCTAGGAATCACCACATCATTACAGTCGAAGATTTTAAATGGTGACTAAGATGGATATTTTGTTTCCTTTTAGAAAAAATATAAATAAAAGCGGTGACGTTAAAAAAAATACAGATAAAGATAATTTAATATACAATATTTCAGTTCCCATGGAATGGGAATTATTATTTACGTAACCTATACAGGAAACATATTAAATCAATAAATAACAGAATAAATGGATCCCAAATTTTAGGTGCAATAACACACAAGTAGACAGAGAGATAAAATAAATAGATAAAACGCAACACTCCATATGTTAGGATAGCAGAATGAGAAAAATATATAAATATGTATAAACTCACGCCTTCGTCCCAACGCTACGATCCATACTCCATCCTCCTTTCGACTCAAGCTATATCACTCAGGAAGCAGATGAACCACGACCTTCAGTTCATGAGTCTTCTGCCCCACTCCCTGTTCCCGCTGAGTCACTGAACCACCAGAGAGGAGGACAAGGTCCGGACGTCGGGTGCATTTCCCTGATTGTTACTGCCCGCAGTAGCCGTATGAGCGGGGGAGCATTGTGGAAAACACATAATTTATACTTCCAATAAATCTCAAATAGAAGAAATATTCCATCTCCAAAATATTTATAATTGGAGTTGCTGACGTTGCAGTCGCTAAGGCTGCGTTTCCACCAGAGATGTACGATGGAAATGTGTCGTGCGAGGAAGTCTAGCTGTGCTGTGAAAATGTGTGGGGGTTTCCACCAAAGCTGTGCGATGAAAATGTGGCTACGAGGATGTGTAGCGGAGCTGTGAAAATGCGCATTAGTGTGTGGTGCGAGGATGCGTTGGATGTGCAACACATCCTTCTCAACACACATTCCTCGCAACACATCCCTCGCACACATCCCTCGTACACATCCCTCGCACACATTCCTCGCTTGTTTTGCATGCGCAAAAATCTAGCGCCGCTGAGCCGTTTCCACCAGAGCTGTGCTGACCGAGGCGAGGTAAATGAAGCGATTCTATTGGTTCTTTACAAACACATCCCTCGCTACGCATCCTCGCACATCTCTGGTGGAAACGCAGCCTAATGATGTGATTTAAAGCCTCTTACAGTGCCATTGAAGTTTTCCAATTCTATGCATTCCTGTTGTTGAATTGGTTTGCCTTTTGCTGGCCTCCTAAGTTTTGCAGATTGCATAACTTGCTATTCGGATGGGATGAAGACTAGGGATCTAATCTAGGGATCAGTTTAAATACGGGTTTCGGATTTCAGTCTGACTAGAATCGCATTTGAATTAGGAATTTAAAATTAGGATTGTATTTAATAGAATTAAGATATTAATATAAAAATAGGTCAACTGATGCTTGAGGTTTTATCTTTAAGTGCAAGACGGACGCTTACGCCTCAAGCTTCTAAAAAATATTAAGATTCTTGTTTTCGTAAGTTTTATTTAGTAGTTTTTAGTTAATGAAAAGGTGTTTCTAAAAAGTTTTTTTTTTACCTGTATTTTATTTTGTACTTTTTAGCATTAGAATTTGTTTAAAACCCTTTCATTTGATACCCATATCATGGGAGTGTACAAATAATTATTAGTTCGCCATCTTGGGCTGTCTGCCATATTGAATTTGGAATGACGTCACTTATTTAACCATGCATTGTCATCCAAACTTAACGTGTATGCAAAATTTCTTCTTAATCGGTTGAGGATAACTGCTTTAAAATTCAGTTGCAAGATTTGACCCAAACATACGTACATGTAAACAATGCAAGTTAAATAAAAACTTGTAAAATAGGTCGTCGTTGTGGACACAGGCTTACATCATCAGACATGCAAATCGTTCTTAAGTTCGAGGGCCGGGTTTTGTCGTCGGGTGCGCCGGCGGCGGCGCCGCCAAGCGAGTCGCGTCTGCGCGAGACGCGATACTGTTCTGTAGAAGTAATCATATAACGGGTGTAAGAAAACGCTTAACCATACCATACCGGGGAACTTGATTTTACTAAGATATTGAAGGTAGTTCCAAGTTTTGTTATAACATATAAAACTTGTATGTTATAACTCAACTTTAATCTTAACAGTACGGGGATTATGTCCCTGAAGTGTGTGGTGTGTGTCCAATGTGTCCATCCTGCATTTCTGATAGACGCATTCGCTAAAATAAATGTATCTCTTATCACTGGTGAAAATTGTATCATAATAGGTACACTTAGAACTTTATTTACCAAAAGCCCTTTTTGGAATTTTTCTACGTGACATCTTAATGACAGTTAATGAATAACTAATTATTACAAATTTGGATGTCCGAATCCGAATTAAGGGAACTGTGTAAGATTGATTAGAGAGTCTGAATTTTCTGAAATAATAGTACATAGATACCTATTCATTAAAGTTTCACACCTAGACTATCTGGATAGTTGTATATTGTTTTCACTGTTTAGTTGATTTTCGCCGTTTTTCGCCTCCATAGCAGTTTATTTCTATTCATTGCTTTAGTACCATATTTGTGTTAATTCATTTCAGCAGTTTCATTTAAGAAATCGAAAGGAATACGTAGTTTTTAAGGTACAACATAGGAATCGAAATATGAGTAAACTAGTTTTGTTAAAAAATACCAAAATAGAACTGCAGTGAAATCATCAAAATGGTATTTCTTGAATGACAGCAACATAATTATCACAGTTGTCCAATTTTATTTTACGAATAATTACTGACGCTATTTATTTTTGTTGCAGGTAAATTCAACGACCTATTTCAGCTAAGTATTTCAGCATTAAATGACAGGCGGTGGGACAGACCCAGTGAGAGCAGCAGCTATCAGGAAATATCAAATTATATTTTTATATCTTAACCAATTTAATATGCTTTCATATGCATTTTTAATTTAGTTCTGGATGTCACGCGTCGTTAATCTAAAAATCATATTTCGTCGGGTCAGTCACTAGGAATCCATTTGATGAGATTCGCTTTAAAAGTCGGCAAACATGTCAGTGTCGGTCAGATGGCTGGCTAACTCAAAGGATGAGTTAAGGAGAAGCCTTTATACGACGGCGCAATTTATAGGCGAGGGCGTGTACAAGCATTTTTTTATTTGTTATCAAATAGGTCGAAGATTGCGTTCTTTTATTAAATGCTTTATTATTAAACTAAAAGCTTCTATATCTATGTAAACAAAGTCGCTCTTATTTATTATTTATTTAACAGTTTATGTACACACACACACAAAATACGTACAAAGGTGATGCTTATTTCTAAAGAAATCTCTTCCAGCATACTTGCGACAAGGAAAGTAGACGAAGAGATGACGTAGACAACGTGTGTAAGAGTAGAAGGGAAAACATAATACATAAAATCAAAATAAAAACTTACTAATATTATTACTACACTAATCACTAATTTAAATATAAACACACAATAAGAGAATATACTTACATACATACTTCGCGCCTTGCTCTTCGTGTCTGTCTGTCTGTATGTGTGATCTGATCACTAAGTTCTTTTTAACTACCTACTCAATGGATTTTCATGCAGTTTTCACCATCGTTTAGAGTTTTTTTCCGGATGGTTTATGTGTATTTTGTAATAATGTTTAACATAGAAATAGCACAGAAATCTCGATGTTTTGAACTATACCCGTGCGTAGCTTAAAACCAGAAGGTTTATAGGACGTCTTCAAAAAACAGCGCAATTTAATATTATTATATAATTTTATTCTTCAATCGACACTTGGCATTAAATGCCCGATATAACCAGATTTTATTAGAAAAGTTTTGTGAAAATTTTCCGAATCTGATCTTCTCTCTTCTTATTAACTTTTTGTCCCTTGAAACCAGGGACCGTACAACCCTGGTTAAGGGTTAAAGCTTTCGAAGGGGTAACCCATTCAATGGGTTACCTTTATCATGGTGTAACCCATTGAAAAGGTCGTATACTAGAAACCCATTGAAACGGTTACATGATAACCCATTGATTGGGTTTAATACTTGAAACCCAGTGAAAGGGTTACCTGATAACCCATTTCAATGGGTTCTTTATCTACTTGAAACCCAGTAACATAAAAAAATCATAATATTATGCTATTTCGAAATCCGCCCAGCACGCGTAGCAGGACCAATTCTATCTCTACTCTGCCCAGGGACCATTTTGGTTACCATTTTAGAAAAACCCTATCGAAAACCCTTTCAATGGGTAACCAAAATGGTCCCTGGTTGAGACCAACGCCCGTCAATTGGCGACATATTTATTCTCAGCTCGCTTAGTGAACTAATTTAAAAACGGTCACAAATCATTCATCAATTGAAAAGGCCCCTAATTTATTTAAACGCTTTTATGGTGATGTGCAGTCGAGTCATCGTCGCTTATGACATGAAAATGGTCTAACATTACACAGTTATTGAGTTTTTATTGCATCTGCTACTGTAGTGTGCATCTAGTTTTATGCAAGATAAACTATTGTTGGTTTAGATACTATTTTTGCGTAACTTTTTTGCTTGCTAAAATATTACCAAATCTGCACTTATAAAATCTGTACTAGACCATCGATAAGTCAAACTATAATTTTTATATTTTAGGTAAAAGTTATAATTATCCTTATTGAAAAATCAGACTTAAAACAAACACTCTTGTGTAGTTGTGTCGTTTACCAATATGGAAGCGAGTTGTTCGTTGTTACGCGCATAACTTCAGAACGGCTAGACCGATATGGCCAATTTTTGTTTTAAAATGTTCATAATAGTTTCTTACGGAAAGATAAAGTTGCCGGGAAAATTTAAAAAATCGGGTAAAACTGGACGTCCTTTTATGTATGTGTTATTAAAAATTTGGACTGCAGGATAATGTCAGTCGGGTTCGTCAGCTAGTACGAGTATACTATATAATAATTATGTAGTATAATGCTACTTACTAATCACAAGAATTTAGTGAAATCGTGAAATAAGATAGGCCGTTGTCAGTTATGGCGTCCTCAGACATTACACACGTAACTGAGGTAACTAAGCGTTGTAATGTGATTTGTGTGTCCGGCGATTCTCATTCAGAGCGCAAACATACCCAATAGTGAAACTTATTATAACGCCTGTATGCAAAATGGTCCAACGTCATGCTTGAGCATAAATATTTTTCTATTTCAAATTATTTATTTAGCTTATGCAAAGTTTTTAAATATACAAATAGCATGGTATAAAATTTTAATAAAAAGAAGACAGGGCCTGGCCATAGTCTCTGGTGGTGCGTGGCGCGGTGCGACAAGAGGCGCGGCGGGCGGCGCGATTTGCGGCGGTATGCCACCACAGCTCTACTGGTTGCGACCGCGGCGCCCCGTGGCGCCCCGCGGCAGCGTCAGCGGTGGACGTATTTAGAGAACGGTTATTGAAATGGCCCTATCAATCTATACAATTAAACTGCCGTATCTAAATTACTTGTTAAAAATTGGTAATAAGTACTTACCACTATCACTAGGTAATTGTTGTCTTATTTCGACCCACAATTTTGTTATACGAGGGCGGCACTGAAAATTTCGGGAATCAAGGAAGTGACACAACATTACTATTTAAAAATGTATTTATTGCTTTTCGAAGTATTCTCCGCGAAATTTAACACATTTTTCCATACGATGGAACCAATCATTGAAGCAACCATTCCATTCGGAAGTTGGGGTCTCCAAAATGGCCGTTTTGTAGGCGTCAACAGCTTCTTCAGGTGATGAAAATCTCTGTCCACGCAATTTATTCTTTATTTTAGGGAAAGTATAGAAATCATTAGGGCTTAGGTCGGGGCTGTACGGCGGATGGTCTAATAATTCTATGTTTTCTTGCTCTAAAAACTCTTTTGTTCTGTGCGCGGTGTGAGAACTCGCATTGTCGTGATGGAGGATGATACGGCGGTTGCAGTTCTCTTTACGGAGTTCAGAAACGACCTGTGGCAAACAAATGCTAGCATACCATTCTGCATTAACCGTTCTTTGTCCCTCAAGAGGAATAGTCGTAACATGGCCGGTTTTGGAGACAAACGTGGCCACCATTTTTTTTGCAACACTCCGTGAACGAACAATTTTTGTTGGCTTTAACTCATTTTCGAACACCCAAACTCGTGACTGGTTTTTTGTTTCGGGTTCGTACGCGTATATCCAGGATTCGTCACCTGATACAATGTTGTATACAGCATTTGAGGATCCTGCGTGGAATCTTTCGAGAGTTCTGACGCACCAAGTAACGCGAGCCGCTTTTTGCTCTTCACAGAGCGAATGCGGTATCCATCGGGAAAACAACTTTTTTACACCTAATTGTTCATGCAAGATTATTTGTATTTGACTCATGCCAATGTCTAAAGTTGCCTGAATTTCGCGGTATGTCACATGTCGATCTTCCTCAATCAGCTTACGCACAGCATCAACGTTTTCTTGGGTGACTGCAGTTTTTGGACGACCTTGACGGGGATCATCACTGAGCTTGACACGTCCACGTTGAAATTCAGCAAATCAGCGTTAAATTGTGGTTTTGGATGGGGCTTCATCACCAAATGCAGAAATCATCCGGTCAACACACTATTTTTGTGTTAAACCACTTCGAAAGTCATAATAAATCATCGCTCTTGAATTTTCTCGAGTCAATTCCATTTTCTCAACGACTAAACAAGTTTGACAAAACCTTGTGACAAGACCGAGAATCTTTTTTTAAATAAATAAATGGTATTCGATTTTTAAAACCAAGGAGTTTTCAATTAAAAAGATTTTAATATGACAGGAACAGTGGAAATATTCCATTCCCGATACTTTTAGTGCAGCCCTCGTAACATGCCTATATTTTATTATGTGGATGTTTTGACATCCATATTGCTGGTCTACTCCGTATTTCACTAATAAATTGTTCAGTATCCATTATTTTTATAAGCTCAACGTGCGATAAAAACCAAATAATTAGTTTTGGTCGTGCGGTGCCTGCATGCGTCCACCGCTGCCGCCGCGCGCGCCGCTCTGAGCTGCGGCCGCCTCAATACTCGCTAGTACATTTGTGTCACGCGCACACCGCGCAGCCCGTCGCCGCCGCGTGCCGCGCGACGCTCACCGCGCCGCACGTAGGTCCTTTTTGGTAATCTATGCGTGCAATAGGTATAAAGGCTTCTACATACCGGGGCGACATGTCGCGCGACGCGACGCGACATAAAGGCACCGCTCGTTCCGCGACGCGCGGGGCCTTTGTGCCGTGTCGCGTCGCGCGACAAGTCGCGCTGGTATGTAGAAGCCTTAAAATTAGGGCATTCCAAATGGATTATAACCAATTTCAATAAATACTTAGATAACCACGCAAATCAAAACACTAATTGTCTAAACAGATCGTGCTATTAGGAACGAACAAATAATTGTACAAGTTAAAACACGCATCCGAGCGCACTTCTTATGTCTGGCAGTCAGCAACGAAGTTTCAAGGCAGCTATTACGTTTGTCTGTGAGATATATTTTTTTTTTACTTTGGAACTTGAGCGGACAGGTATGGCTTTATTATTCTGTAACATGTATTTCAATAACATTTTGTATTATCGATATACACAAAATATTTTTTTTTATTTAGTTAGAATTAAAATATTATGTACATAAATAACAACTTATAACTAATTAATTTATAAAAATAACAAAATTATATACTAACTAAACTAAAACTATAAAACATTAAAATATAGCGTCGAAAAATTCCTCCGCATCGCTGTCGACTGGTAATGTACCCAAGAGACTGGCGGCATTGCCACGTTGTATGGCAATGCTTAACCTCTGGCCAGGTAAAAGCCAGCCCTTGGGTCACGGGAAGTGTCAACCAGCCGTTTGGAGATATCTTTGAACAAATCATGAGCACTCGGACCCCACGGCCCGAGGGTTTCAACCCCAAACGGCTCGAAAATATAGTTACCGATAAGGTTATTATACTTTCGCCGCTTGAGATTTTCCGCAGACGCAGCAGCAGCGCCAGCACAGCACGCGGAGTCAGGAAGATGGGATGGCGCAAGAGTATCGACACACGTTGCGTCCCGTCAATATACTCATAAATTTAAAATATAAGTAAATAGTACTAAAATAGAGAATTAAATTAAATTACACCAGAGTAGAACTACTGTAATTGGATCGGATTAGTCTTGAAATATTTTTTTCCCATTACTTTAGTTTATTAAGCTTTCAAATTTGAAATTTTTGTGTGCCGTTATCCGCCGTAAGTATTTATTTTGATTTTTTAGTTATGGCGAACGGTGTAAAACGCATTCAAGTTTTTAACCTTTGCTTTGATAAAAAAATCGCTGGCTGAAAAATCGATAAAATACTGAAATATTTTAATGACACAACGAATTATGATAAATTACAATTTTGCAAGATAGTAAAAGCTTGTGTGGGCAGTTTGCTTTTAAATAGAGAAAAACTAACCGTACATTGAATACTTTTTGCTACGTAACAAAGACTGGTTGGATAGTTATTTGACATTTAAATGAGTGCCCGGTCAATTAAAAGACCAGGTTAATGCAAAAACGGGACGTCCAAGCAGGTGCTTTAAAGATTGCAGTAACTTAGCAAAAACATGAAGGGTAGAAGGGCTCGTCCACGAAAATACTTCCGACTACTGGCCCTCTCATATCATCCCCATGGAGGGCCTAATTTTGTAATAGGTATAAAGCCATTTTTTAAAAAAAAATTACAATTTATCATTTTATTTACTTAGTTGTTTTTAAGTTTTTATAATATCGGTACCTATGTAAATTTTGTCTTTGGTTCATTAAATAACCACCATATTTTAAAATACATAGACAATATTATACATATTTTACTACGCACACATCACCCCCACACACATATTTCCGTATTATATGAGTTAATAATTATTATATATTCATTATTATTTTCATTTATTACTTATACCTACATACATATTGATTATATTTTAAATATTTTTTTATAAAAAACATTAAAAAAAAACATTTAAAAATACAAAAAACAGTAGTCCATCGGCATCAGGAACAAGGTCCAAGCTGCCGGTGGTTAGGGATCTAGAGAGAGGCACCTCCTCACTATGCGTGCCGTGTCGAGGAGTACTGCTTTCTGAATCAAGCCCTTGACCCAGCCGCGTAATGAGAGCCTCCTGAGGTGTTGGTCGAGGCTCTTCGCTATTAGGCCATTGACCGTAATGATTATCGGTACAATGATTGCAGAGTCCACATCCCACATGTCGACAACCTCGTGTGCTAAGTCAAGATACTTTATCTTTTTATCATTCTAATTATTATTATTATTATATTATGCAAGATTAGTATTTTATTTTCACATTATTGTAATCGAAAATTATTTTTATAGAAAACACAAATTACGAATGTTGTTCAAGTACCGTTATACCTCGTACTAATACGAGTTATGATTAAAAATATTGTAACATGTCATGTTTGTCATGCCTAATGCTTTAAACCACTTTAACCATTCAATTTGAAAATTACATACTTTTGCACGCATAGATTACCAAAAAGGACCAACGTGCGCCGCAGGTCGCGCCGCCGCCGTCCGCGTCGCCGCGCCGTTAGCTGTGGCATACTTCATAGGTTGTCTACCACTTGTTTTCGCCGCTCACCGCTTGCCGCGCCTCACGCCGCGCCGCAATCCGCACCGCTCTTGGCTGTGGCCAGGGGGTAAGATACACTGCGGATCCCAAACTAGGCACAGCCTGTATCTTGGTGGCCCAAACAATACACAAAGTTAATAAACTAATGTGTTCTGCTAGCGCAAGATTGTTATTCAGAAGTTCATTAAAAAATGTACAATAATGTGTTTACAAAGAAAATAAATACTTAACATAGAAAATACAATTATATCTGCAAGATTTAAAAAACACAGTGTTTATGATGGTAATAGACATCAAATCAGGACTTGTAATGTAGATTCTTTGAATTTTCAAGTTAATTGTGGTATCAAAAATTAAAATGTCATAATTTTTAAACATAAATTATTATTTATAAATTATTAATTATATAAGATTAGCATGTCGGTGACGCGAATCCATAACATTTTCCCAAAAATCGCTTAAGTTTTTTTAAACGCGCCTAAAGTTTTTTTAAGTAAGTACAGAAAAAATACGGTATTTTTAAATTGCCTTTTCATTAGTTCTTGAAAACATACTTCAATCCCATTAAAATTCCTCCGGAACTATAAATACTACTGAATGCTGTAATATCTCCAAATAACGTACCTACTATCTTTCTACTTACTTTATAAATGCTAACAAGGACCTTTTTACGCCCAATATAACGGACTTCAGCACATTTTTTTGAAGCATGCAGCATGCCAGGATATAAACAAGCAGAGTGGTAAAACAAGGGATATATTGAATGCGGATATGTACATACTATTTGATGCTCGTTCTATGGGTATGTTAAAAACTATAATCTTAATTTGAACTCATTAAACCAAGCATAGTTTGAAGCTTTAAACTATGCTTGGTTTAATGAGTTCAAATTAAGATTATAGTTTTTCAAAAATCTTAAATACATTATTAAGGCAAACTAGCTAGTTTGCCTTATTAATTTATTTAAGATTTTTTATTATGATATACCTACAAACGTTTTCACATAGAAAATTAAACACGTCGAAAAAACAGACAAGTAAAAAGGTACTGTCAAAGGCAAAAATCAATAGTTCTTACGTTATTTTCAATTTGCAAGTCAGTGCCAGGTTATGATTATGTTGATCGAGATATGATTGGCGGCAGTATCAATGATTTATTTATAGAATTATAATCGTAAAAGTCATCAATATCTTCATCATCTCTTAGTTCATATTACCCTATCGAATGACTACGAAATCATGACATTTGAAGCCAATTCTAACTTAAGGAGTTGTATTGCTGATTCTAATGATTATAATTCTGTAAAGCCATATTTGTTACGGTCGCGAATCATATTTAATCAACATACAACCTGACACTGATCTGCAAATATACTGGGCTACCTTAGCGCATCCATCCTATGCAATTTTGCGGGCTACCTTAGCGCATCCACCCTATGCAATTTTGTGGGCTACCTTAGCGCATCCACCTTATGCAATTTTGCGGGCTACCTTAGCGCATCCACCTTATGCAATTTTGCGGGCTACCTTAGCACATCCACCTTAAGCAATTTTGCGGGCCACCTTAGCGCATCCACTTTATGCAAACTTGCGGGCTACATTAGCGCATCCACCATATGCAATTTTGCGGGCTACCTTAGCGCATCCACCTTATGCAATTTTCTATCAAATTCCTTTCCCAGACATAGCGGGTATGTCACTCTTCCGAACTGTCACAATTATTCAAAATGTTGGCCATAGGAAAAATAATATGGAGCTTGTAAACCACTTGTAAAACATTTGTTAAAAAAAAAAAAATATCATTAATAAGCTCTTTTTCTTAATTTTCTTCGGCTTTTCTCATTTATCTTTATATAATGAGCACAATATTATTATCAAGTCCTTCATTTAACCGGTTACACTTGGTACTCGACGCTTGAGATTGTACAATAGTCGATACAACTTGAATAGAGTTCTGATTGCCCCAGTATGCTGGATCGTAAGTTATACTTAGATATGTGAGCTCGAACATACCAGGGAAACATGGACAAATCGGAGGAAGCATGTGCTCAGCAGAGGAAATTAAATGAAATGAAATTGTTTATTCTGTAAATAGGATATCAGAATCACTTTAAACACGGCATATTAAAAAAACCGGCCAAGTGCTTGTCGGACCACGCACAATAAAGGGTTCCGGAGTGGGGATTAATTTATTATATGAACAAACTTAACATTGTTGGTTTGGAAACGCACCCACAATACAGGAGAAATTCCTAGTGTGGGGCATCGTTTTAAAAAAAAAAAACAAAAACAAACAAATTGTAGTTGAAAAGCATGTTATACTTTCCAACTGCAAATGTAAGTTTGTACGCACAATATTGAGAGATTTACTATGTTATTTTAAGATCATAGAATTCTTATAGGTTTTCCTGTAATCTATAAGTAAAGAACTATATTACTTAACAGTAATATCGGATATAGGGGGAAGGTAAATTTTCGTCAATTTTTTAAAATCATTTTGAAAATGTTTAATTAAAACTTATATTTTATAATTTGCCCTACAAAAAATTATAATTAATACAAGATAAATAAATAAATTTTGAATATGATAATTTTGACTAGGTATTGAAAACTCATTTATTTACGTTACACCTACGTGTTTGGGTCACAGAAGTTCATAAATGTGTACCAAATTTCAACTTAATCGGTCCAGTAGATTTGAAGCAAAGAGGCTGTGACAGACGGACAGACAGACAGGCACACGAGTGATCCTATATGGGTTCCGTTTTTAGGGTTCCGTACCAAAATGGTAAAAAGGAACCCTTATGGTAAGACTAAGTCTCTCTGTCTGTCTGTCTGTCACACCTGGATATCTCAAGAACTACTAATGCTATCAACTTGAAATTTAGAGTAGTTTTAGATGACGTTTGCCCAACTATTTTGCAAACAAGAAAAAATTAATAAAAATATATCTTTTTTGCAAACGGGACTGAAAGGGAGTCTTTAAAAATTTGAAGTGGGGCTACTAGGGCATGTGGGGTATCATTAAGAACGCTGTTTGCACATTCTCAAAAAAAAAATCTTTTTTTATTGGCACCATAGTTTCCGACTTTTGACGAAAAATGTAAAAAAAAATACCGTTCCTCCCCCTTATCTCCGAAGTTTGCATAGATAAAAATCTGAAATTATTCTATGTGATAGAAGTATATGTAAAGATTACAGGAAAATTAAACGATGTCTCTAAATATCACATTTTTTCGGAAATCATCAACATCATATATACGTATGGAACTCTCGGTGTCCGAGTCCGACTCGCTCTTGACCGGTTTTTTTCTTTTGAGATATGAACCCTAAAAATATAAAAAGACAGACAGATAGACAGACTGACAACGAAGTGATCCTAGAAGGGTTCCGTTTTTTCCTTTTGATGTACGGAACCCTAAAAATAAGCTAGATGGAGTCGACATTTCCTATCGGACTACCCCTGAGAAGAAAAGGCGAAACAAACTCAGGGGTCAGTCTCTTTTAAATTCCAGACATAATCTTGGTCAGATCATGTGAGGACCATGTAGGGTGGAACGAAGCTACAAATAATGATGATGGTGACTGACTACTGATATATTTGTTTGACAGAAAGAAAGAAAGAAGGAAAGAAAAATATTTTTATTCCAGCACAGCATTAAAGACGTTCCGTTTTGTGCCAGACGTAAAGAATAGCACTATCCCATTTCTTCCTGTGGGTGTCATAAAAGGCGACTAAGGGACTTACTAGAGAATAGACAACAAACCCACCTGCCAAGCGTGGCGATTATGGCGTGGCGATTATGGCAACGGCCCGCCCTTTTTTTTGGGGGGAGGCCTATGTCCAGCAGTGGACGTCTCGGCTGAAATGATGAATGATGATTAAAGACTGTTCTGTGGTGCACAAGCATAAAATCATCACCATTCTCCTGTCGTTATCCTAATTTATTGGTTGGCCTGGCATGCCTTCTTCCAAACTTCTCTATTACCCATCATACTCGTATCCTTGCCAAAAATGTCATCGTTCACGTCCTTCGTTCCTAAATCGTGTCTACTAGCGCAACAGTTAACACCATTTAAGAATAAAGTAACTGAATCGCAAGGTGAAATCTCGCCTAAAGAATCGATAGGAATCCCGTATTGGGGCTCGACGTTTGAGGGACGAAAATCGAATTATTTTCCAAATAGGTGTAAATAATAAAAATGTCCTAAATTTTTTCTACTATCGCAAGTATAGAAAAATCATTTTGTTCGTGATTGTACCAACTAAAAGATAATTTTATCAATTAGTTCTGTGGAACAGAGAAGTTTGACTAAAGAAAGCCGGATCATAACTTCATAGAAGCTAGTAGTTGCTATGTTTAGAATTTTGATAAGTAATTTAAGATCTAATTATGTATATATATGCATTGCTTTACCGCTATTTAAGTAAGTCTTGTGCTTACTTAAATGGCGGTAAGGCGATGCCTACAGTGAAATACGTAATCTTAACATCTTCAATCATTTAAGATCTAATTAGGTATATATAGGCATCGCCTTACCGCTAATAGGTCATTATTGTAGTTACTTAAATAGTGGTAAGGGGGATACCTATTTCAGATCCCTACAGTGAAATACGCAATCTTAACAAAACTTTAAAGCAAATAGGACAATGACAAATCAGGCCGACCTAACCCGAAACGGCCATCCGAAACTGACATCACTTAAATCATCACCACAGATAATATAATATAAATCAACGTCAAAACAAGGCTGAATGTTTTGTCGCCGGCAGTAATTTAGAATGGCAGTATTTCGATTAGGCCGATGAGTCAGGCTGTTACGCTAAGTGATGTAGATTCGACACCCGTTTACGACACATGTTTTATTATAACACTAATGACTAATTTAGCGGGTGCTCTATTAAGAGGCGAGTGCTATGCCGGTTGTTAACGCCCTACTTGAAAGCTATGGTAATTTTAAACGTCCTTAAAACGAATATATGTGAATAGGTTTTTTATTATTTTTTTCAGGATTGTTGTAAGTGTTTTATGGTGTTACGCGGAAGCATTTCCATTATTTTTTCCTTGATTAGGTTTAATTTGATTCAAACATTCTTTTTTATCGTGTCATTTTTGTTGTTGTTTCCCAGTAGACACAAATAACGGAAACACTTTCCCCCTTATTACAAAACAAGGTTTATCTTCAGACCCAGGTTTAAAACATGGAGCCATTATTGAATTTCGAACTTTATTCCGACTATGGTAAAGTTCATAAACACAACACTGACAACTTAGTACCGAACTAAGTTTTCAGTTTTGTATAAAGAACGGTATTTCAATCACTGTTACGTTCTTATTACAAAAACTGGCTCCATGGTTTAAGCCATGTCAAAATATAAATCTTGTTTTGTAATACTCGTAAGGCGGTTTCAATTCAAATTTAATTAAACAAAAACACAAGATTCTCATCTGAAAACCTCAAACCATTCAAAAACAGTGCCATAAACCACCGTCCGTGAAAGCCACAAAAAAAAGCTATGCGCCGAACTCGATCACTTAACGAAACTTGTGTCGTACTTTAATCGGGCAGGGCTTATATGAAAAATTATGACGTCAGTTTAGTATGCGGGGAGGTGCTCGTCTTGGTCCGCTGCGGGGCTGCGGGACAAACCCCGCTGGATCGGGGGCTAATTGGCGAAGAATGGTCCGCCGTTCTGTCCTCTTAGTATTCTGTTCGGGCTGGCTCTCGGCTCGGTACTAACATCAATCTCAATATGAAGAGATGACGGGCGGCGGAAAAGCTCGGCGCGGACAAGAAATCCCTCTTAGCGCGTGTAGTCGGTGATGACCGACACATTGATTGATCCCGCCGTTTGATTGCTCGCGAGAACTGATATGATAGCCAATGGGAGGAATTTAATTTAATTCGTTGTCGAAATATTAAGTCTGGTCCTTCTTTGAAAAAGCGTTAATACTTACTGAAGTAACAAACTCGTGACTTCTTCTCAATACTCAAGAATTTATATTGATAGAGTTTAAAATTAATGATGGTTCATTTTTTAACGATGAAAATGATGATAAATAACTTTATCAATTCTATTTTCTTGTAAATGTTGACGTTCAAAAGTGCCTTACGGTCTCTGGCCGATGTGAGAATACGTTCCTGATATCTGTCAGCTGAGTACAAAAGAAAACGTGTTTAACGAATTTGAACTCTATTCGTTCCTAATCTTGTCGAACTAACAGGGGTCAGAAGCACATTCTCTCGGTGGCCGAAATATTATAATAGCCTGATATTGAGATTTGAGTTTGACAGACAGACTCGTAATAAACGGTTATTTTCGGAAAAAGTCCATAATACTGAAAGGTGAGTTTGAAAATTTTCACAGCTCTGAAAATTATACAGATTTGCTGCATTGTTGATTTTATTATAAAAATAAGGTTCTCAAAAATAATCTTTATTGAAACGAAATGAATAATAGTTTATTGCAATATTATGAAATAATTAATAACTTGCAACTAGTTGTTCAGACTCGACATTAGGTACGAGTATAATAAATAGTAATATTATACCTAATGTCGAGTCTGAAGAAACTTCAAAATTCAAGCAGGCAATCATTTGTATAATCAATGGAGGTTTTACATCTATGACAAAGGAATTGGCTTGGGTTTCAAAATCGAATTAGTACATAATCAGTATCTGTTGTCTGTGAATTAAATGGAACAATACGTAGTGCAGTAATTTTAGTAAAGTCTTCTACAGACCGGTTCGACACGCGACGCGACACAAAACCCCGCGTGTCGCGCGACGAGCGGTGCCTTTGTGTCGCGTCGCGAGTCGCGCCAGTCTGTACTAGCCTTAACGGATAAAGTACGTAGAGAGTATATACGTAGAGGGTATATGTAACAATCTATGTCTAGAGTATAGACTCTAGACATAGATTGTTACATATACCTATGTACCTAGTTACTGTGATTATTAGTAGTATAGTACTGTAAGTAGAGTTATGGCAGAGGATATTTTACGATAATTATGATCATCATCTAGACAGAAAGAAAGAAAAGAAAGACAGAAAACAAAGAAATAAAAGAAAGAAAGAAAGAAAGAAAAGAAAGAAAGAAAAGAAAGAAAGAAAAATAATTTATTTTTTAACGGAAATAACGTGCGTACGAAAACATAATATGTAATAGACTCGAAGGTTACACAAAACAGATCTAAGTACTATAACAAACAAACAAATAGTCGGAAGCTGATGAGTGTGACAAGAAGGATCTCTCTCTCTTTCTCTTGTCGGTATGAAAAATGAAATCAATTTCTAAATTCTTTAACGTTGTAACTGAAAGTTCCTCTTATACGATAAATGTGTTACATTCACAAAAGTTTTTTTAGTAATCAGTGTATGAAAATTCAAAGACAGTTTAGTGCTGCTTTTATTGCCATTCTTGTTGATAAGCCATAATTTATAAGAAGCAATTGGTAATAGACTAATTTCTTATTATAAATATATCTATTACGCCTAATCTAAAAAACTTGAAGAAACTTTGATTCACAAAAATCTTGAACTGAAAAAGCCTTTAAAGTGTGCAGTGGTAAACTGTGCATTAAAAATAAAAAAGTTCAGTTCTCCGGTCGTTTGAAAAATGCTTTATACTCGTACCGAGCATGCCGACGGACCGTTAACGCGGATCAAGTTTTTTCGGAACAAGTTTTTTAACCAATATTACTTGTGTACTTATTATGGTCTGTTGCAATCAGAAAATCAATTAATTTTATTCTAATCAGACTGAAACTGAGTATTTTTTGGGGTTCCGTAGATGAGAAGGGAGTATCGGTTGCTTGCTCATATTCCCTGAAGAAGAGCCATAATCTGAAAATTTTTGTACTTTTTTTTTAATGTTTTTATTTTTATTGGCTTTTCATTTCGTCGTTACGACGTTACGCTTGTTATTCGAGTAGATATCGCTATAATATAAACTATCTATCTAAACTTATATAATAAAGCTGAAGAGTTTGTTTGTTTGAACGCGCTAATCTCTGCAACTACCTAACTAAAAATATTTTTTGCCTGAGATAGTTCAATTCTTAAGGAAGGATATAGCCTATTTAACATCACGCTACGACCCTTACGAGCCGAGCAAAAAGAGAAAAAGTCAGGAGCTACCTCTAAGCAAAAACAAAAAACACACGCGGAGGAAGTCGCGGACAGAAACTAGGCCTAAATATCAAACACATCCCATTAAAACAAAATATTAGTCAAAAAGTTATTGAAAACATCCTCGTTTTTCACTACAAACGGTAGATATTTTTCTCTAAAGCGACTGGTGTTTTTTTTGTTTGGTGGTCGCACTTTTACACGCCTGTTTGCTAAATGTTACATTTTATTACAGCCTATTATTCCAAATAAAACATCGTGATATCCCTCTTATCATACTTGCAAAGATCGGCGAAATGTATACGTGATATTATTGTAATGTTAAAATTCGTTGACCAGAGATCCTTGGGAGCCGCCGATGAATAACAATGGGAACACAATCCGCGGATAAGGCTTGATTCAGAAGACACGGAGCGGCCATTACTGTATGAATTTATGTATGTGGACGCACCCCGTTTTTAGTGCTGTGACCAAGTTTTGCTTATTTTAATAAATGTAATTGACTTTTAAATTCATAGCATAATATAATATATACTTTTTTGAACGTTTATTGCCCGTGGTTCGACCGCGTAGTTCTACTAGGACCAAGGGTATTTTTTTTCGGTGGTTCTATCAATTTCTTTTTCTGGGTAAGCTCACTCCATCGTCAACTTTGTCTCTGTCATCTCTGCCCTAGACTAAGGTCAAGAGTAAACACATCATAAACAATAAAAATAAAATCGGACCAAATCAAGTTCTATCAATAGTACTAAGGGCAACTTTGTTTACTCGTGGTCAAAAAAAATTTAAATCAAAAGTCATTTATTCAAACTGGGCTGAGAATCAGCACTTTTCAAACGTCAAAATTACATGAGACAGTCCCCCAAAAACGCCCACCCTTCACCACTTCCTAGTGCTTTAGCTGGGAAGAAGAAGTGGCGCAACAAACTCCCCAGCAGCACAGCTGTCTGTTCATTTAAAAACTTGAATCTATACATTAAAATGTAAAATGCGACACAAAACATTAAACTAAATTATTTGCCTTATGTTAGCTAGCACACACCACTATAAAAAAAAATAAAAAGTATCTAAATAAAATCCTGGTTCTCACATAAAAAGGGCCCTGTATGAAAAAAGCAGCTAAGTGCGAGTCAGCCTCCCACACGAAGGGAAACCCGTAGCGTATTAAAATCGAGCAAAAAACGCCAGAAAAGCGCGTTCCTTGTATGTGTCCCTTAATTATTAACTTTATTTTAATTTTATTCTTTGCTGTTAGACTGCTTCCTTGATCTAGTGGTTGCAAGCGCTACTGTTAAGCATGAGGTCCTGGCTTCGATTGCAGAGAAGTAATGAAAAAAATAGATGATCTTATTTATTTAATGAAACTTCAAGGACTGTGGTATTAAGCGGATCTAAGGTCACAAGGCATTATCTACCAGTCTTATCGCTCAAGCAAGACTATTGTTTGCTAAACAACTTTAAAGTCAACAATCTACGGCAAAAAATGTAGGCTTTGATAAATAATGTAAAGCAATATTTTTGAACAGTGAAAATGAATGATTGCTCTCCGGTAATTACTCGTCGTAGATATCAGAACCACGCATCTCATTGAAATTGTCGTCAAACATTTTGACCGATCCAATATGAAGTCAACATATTAACAAAAAAAACCAGCGAGCCTTAAGGCTCCCGCAGACAGGCGCGACGCGATAGTACGATGGGACACTAGTCCCACACTACGCTTGCCGGTTTACGTCCTGCCCGTTATGAGATATGGTGCCGAAACGTGGACACTGACAGTTGGGCTGGTCCACAAATTCAAGGTGGTTTTAAGCAAGTGATAATTTTACAAACGCATATGAATCCGAAAAGTCAGAGGTTCGTGGCTGGGGTTCGAACTCGAGACCTATGACTTTATGCAGACCGACACGGGTCATACCATTAGTCTATCACTGCTACGCGATCTAAAAACGCGATCGCATAGGCAGACTCTAAAAGCATCTTTAATTTATAACAAGTATTGATTTTAAGGAGTCACGAATGAATTTAGAAATAGCTTATTGGTCGGCTTTGCTATTCAGTAAAATCAACATTTAAAAGAAAATTTGGGAAACGTGTGAGTGAGTACTGCTGTCATTTAGTCCATAATAGCTCGGGTTTGGTTTACAGAAACTAGCAGAGTGTCTTTGGTCTAATGGTAATGAACCTTTGACCAAATCTGCTAGTGTCTAAACAATGACCCTATCAGAATATCAGCGCTGCGGTATTTATTGTATAAATATCGCAGGATTATTCTGAAATAGGAGCCTTTTTGGTATCGCACAAGTCATGATTGTTTTTTTAGGGTTCCGTACCAAAATGGTAAAAAGGAACCCTTATGGTAAGACTAAGTCTGTCTGTCTGTCTGTCACACCTGGATATCTAAAGAACTACTAATGCTATTAACTTGAAATTTAGAATAGTTTTAGATTACGTTTGCCCAACTATTTTGCAAACAAGAAATACATTTTAAGACCCCCTGGTCTTAAAAAATTGAAGTGGGTCTACTAGGGCATGTGGGGTATCATATGAAAGAACGCTGCTTGCACATTCTCAAACATTTTTTTAATTTTTTTAGGCATCTTAGTTTCCGACTTATGATGAAAATGTAAAAACAAATACCGTTCCACCCCCCTTATCTCCGAAGGTTGCATAGATAAAAATCTGAAATTACTCTATTTGATAGGAGTTTATGTAAAGATTACAGGAAAAATAAAACGATGTCTCTAAAATATAGCACAGTTTTTCAGAAATCATGAACATAATTTTATACGTACGGAACCCTCGGTGCGCGAGTCCAACTCGCTCTTGACCGTTTTTTTTATATTGTTAGTTTTAAATGCTATTTTTGTATTTCTTGTGCGTGTCCCAAATATATATATTTTTTTCATTCTTTCTTTCAAATGACGTTGGACTACTGTATACTAATGAGGTAGTAGCTCGTACTAATAATTCTGGGAACCATGCGCTGATTGATTATTAATTGGCGCCTATTGATGCGGAGGCTTCAAGTTAATTATATCTGACTTAATCTCAATAGTGGGAATCCAACATAGATTAACTTATATATAAACTGGTCTGTCGGCTGTATTGTTATCATTGTGATGTGATACATGAGTTACAGGTAACTATAGTGACCAATCCCTGCTACGCACAGTTTGTACGATTTGAGATTTGTTTATTACATGTAATTTGAATACTAATATAATGTATTATGAATATAAAACTTCCGGAATAAATTCTCGAATGATGGTGAATATCACAATTAGTTAAGTAATTTTGAAGAACAATGCGATCTTACGTGATCATACACGAAAAGCGACTTTATTTAAAAAAAACCGGCCAAGTGCATGTCGGATCACGCACAATGAAGGGTTCCGTAGTTGGGATGAATTTATCCCAAAAACAAACTTAACATTGTAGTTGAAAAACATGCTCTCCCATACATCGATACACGTTACGGTCAATTCTCCAACTGCAAATTTAAGTTGGTCGACTATTACTCGTTAACTTGTGAAGCATACATAGCTGTGATAGTTTTTCTTTAAATTACGGTATATATACTATTGCCATGAATTTTTTCACTTATCCAAAACCAAACATTCAGCTGGCACGGGGGGGGACTTGACTCTAACAAAAAATAGCACTTTAAAGCTTAATATTACGCAAATGAATCCCTTAATTGAAAAATGGTTCTGACAAACCCACAATATTTTTGAACGGCCTATCCAACGATACCCCACACCATGGAATAGACGAGAAAAAAAAATATCATCCCCATTTCACGTGTATGGGAGGAACCCTAAAAAAATTTGTTTTTCATGGTTTTAGTTGTTTTTCGGCATGATTAATATGTATACCCATGCCAAATTACAGCTTTCTAGTACTGTCTGCTAAGCCAGAAACAGACGGACGGACGGACAGACAGACAGACAGACAGACAGACGGACATGGCGAAACTATAAGGGTTCCTTGTTGACCCTAAAAAATAGAAGATGGCGGGGGAATAGTTACAGGTAATAACTATAACCAATGGGTGCGACATTAACTAACAATAGAAATGATAGAAAGATGAAGAGACATACATCATGTATTTAATTTTAAATTAACTATACTTATTTAGAAACTGCTCCAAATAGGTTTCAGGTTGTCCTGGTTCTTGTTTCTCTACTCACGTCAATAATAGACGTGAATGATAGCCGTTCATCACTAAAATACTAATATAATAATAGTTTCAGGTTGTCCTGGTTCTTGTTTCTCTACTCACGTCAATAATAGACGTAAATGATAGCCGTTCATCACTAAAATACTAATATAATAATAGTTTCAGGTTGTCCTGGTTCTTGTTTCTCTACTCACGTCAATAATAGACGTGAATGATAGCCGTTCATCACTAAAATACTAATATAATAATAGTTTCAGGTTGTCCTGGTTCTTGTTTCTCTACTCACGTCAATAATAGACGTGAATGATAGCCGTTCATCACTAAAATACTAATATAATAATAGTTTCAGGTTGTCCTGGTTCTTGTTTCTCTACTCACGTCAATAATAGACGTGAATGATAGCCGTTCATCACTAAAATACTAATATAATAATAGTTTCAGGTTGTCCTGGTTCTTGTTTCTCTACTCACGTCAATAATAGACGTGAATGATAGCCGTTCATCACTAAAATACTAATATAATAATAGTTTCAGGTTGTCCTGGTTCTTGTTTCTCTACTCACGTCAATAATAGACGTGAATGATAGCCGTTCATCACTAAAATACTAATATAATAATAGCCGTACCTATATATTATATTTTGATATTAGTCATTACTTCGTCCAAAATTGTGCCTACCTGAAAAACCTTTGTTTTATTATTTAAGGCACTGACAAGAGGCAAATGATAAAAGTAAGCTTGTCTTAAACAAAAAAATTGCCAAATCTATATAGTTTGTGGTAGTGGAAAAAATATATGTTATTCTTGAACATATTTTTCAGAACTTGGTTGTTACCAAAACACGTTTAGAAAGAAAATCTCGATACATATTAACGGTAAACAGACTAACCCTTTACTTTGAGTTTCAAACCAAAATATATGTATTAAATATCAACGTACGGTTGGTATTTAATTAATAGCAAGAACGTCATATTTGTATGCAGAACTTGGTTGTTTTTTATTGTCGATTATTCAACTAATTTTTGAGTAAATATTATAAATAACTGCTTCATATTTTGCAATAAATTACAAGCGTTGTGTCATCGCGCTTCTCTTTCTTTTGTATGCAGTCTGACAGTGCAAGCGGTTTACCTGTTGTCAGCGACACATTATATTACTTCAACAAAAATGTTAACCAACAAACTTAAAAGGGGACTTGAGTATTTCGGCTAGAACTCTGTCATACATAATACATATTTATTAGTATACAGGGTCAAATTAAATTAGCTAGCGAAACTCCGCAGACGTGATAGATATCGATATCAAAATACAAAAAAAAAAAAATGATCTGATGTTTTTCTTGGAGTCAACGACCGCTTGTATTTTTACTGGAAGTATGAGTTGAGAAAATCTGTTTATTTTTATTTTATCGTGTTTACTAATCCATACCCAGCAAGTCTGTGAAGGTTACACAAAAAAAACTGATCTTTTAAAGTTTTAAACTGATATTTCAAGTGACTACACTACCAACGGTTAATGACCCAAATATATTTTTTTTTGTTTTATCATGTTTAGATATTTAAAAGCTAATTTAATTTGACCCTGTATAACCTAACTAAAATTGAGTCATAACGATTAAAAGCGATACACCTAAAAGACCTATGTAGGTGAGCATTGAATCGTTATGGCTCAATTTCATTAGTCGAAAACTCGGTCGATATACCTACTAATGATTACTGACAGTCAAAAGTCGATAATGCAGTCGGTACAACATCTTTGGGGAATCCCCGTAGCGGTTGTAGCGACCAATAATATTCATCGGTCGGTAAAAAGCATGCGGAGAGTCCGAATGGAAATGACCAGCCTTTAAAGCAACTGCCTAACGTGCGGTGCAGGTTCTCCGTATACCGCAATCGGAAATGAAAACGGCTCCCCGAATACGGGCCCTATGGCACGCTTTACAGAAATCGCCGGACCCACATGCGGGCCCTTGAACTAATGAAAACGGTTCCCTGCATGCAGGCCCTATAGGCGTTGCGGCCCTATACGTTACAGAATTCACACAATCACAAGCCCTATCGAATAATGACAATGAGCCTTTGTTGTAGGACATAGGTAACTAACTTGTCTATTTTCCAATTAAAGCAAAACTATCAATTAAGTAGATACTATTTTTTATCCCGTATTCCCGTATTTTTTTCTCTTAATTAAGGTCCGAAGTCAACTTTACTGTTTAATGTACTTCTTTTTAATATTTTTCATGTCGACATCCTTTTACTGCATCAAAGGTTACGTAGCGACTTCTTATTTCTTTTTAATTTTCTTAGTGTTTCCGGCGCTTCGCAGCCATGCCATTCGTTTACCACCTCCGCTAATTTTTAAAATAAAAACAAACTCCGTGGATAACCAATACTTAACTAAATGATTTATCCGGTTATAGGTGTTAGTAATTTCTCAATCTTCAGATAAATTTTATCTGAAGAATAATTATGGCGTGTTGACAAGTTTTGTGTACTTAGAAAATAAATTTCAAACACTATATTTTATCCTTCATAAAACTTCTGGACAAAAGTATGTGGCGATTGAAAAATTCGAGCTGATATTAATTTGGGAAAAGATGTCCATGAACAAGAAATGTTATTTTGAATTTAATTTGTTGGGTATTAAGACTTTAAAAGGTAAGTATTGTTTGGGTCTCTAAATTATTACATTTAATACCAGTATTGACAAGCAATCGATAGTTCCCTTAAAAACGATCAAAGTAATAATTATTATTAACAAAATGAAAACTAAACAAAAACGTTACTAACTGCAGTCAGTTAAGTAACTTTTTTGTTGAAATAGATCTCGTTAGTTCCTTTTTGATTCACCGCTCTGTTCCTTACTGTAGATTATCGCTCTCAAATCACATCGCAAAAAATACGAATAAAAAAATCCTGCACCTATAATAATAAGTTATTCCAAAACCATCATAAATATAAGTATAAAATAAAATATTCGTACACCGAGAAGTATAGAGTTAATTTTTACTATAAGAGTTCTTAAGTCGGAAATAATTCAACTGAAAATACGGTTCATAATAAAAATATGAGGCGATGTGTTTTGAACGAAGCTGTATAACTTCATAAAGCGGAGCAGGGATTATATTCTGGCTAACGAGACGCGATGCGATGATAATAGCACTACCAATGGATTAAGTTATAGTCAACATATTAATCTAGGGGATCTTTCAGTCCGAAACGCATTATGTTTCAAGCAGATTATTTTGTGACCTAGATATAATTATGAATAGAGAAAAGACTGTCTGTGAAATATACCTAAAAATCCAAAACAATTTGCTGAGCGAACATGCACTATCATCTTAATTAGCATTGCCTAATTTTTTTTATTTTTTTTTATTAGGTACTCACTTTACTTTACTTTTACTTTTTTTAGTTACTCAAACTGCCTCGTTGGTCTAGTGGTCGCAAGCGCTACTGTTAAGCATGATGTCCTGGGTTGGACTCCCAGGTCGGGCAAAGTGTTATTGGGTTTTCTATTAAGAATTTCTCAGCAGCAGCCCGGAGTCTGGATTTGTGCCCGGTTGATGGCAATAGGCTCGCCCCTATTACATGGGACTTAAACATAACTGGCGAAATGTGGGATTACTATAGGTAGGTACACATCTGCCTAACCCTTCGCGGATTACAGGTGTGATGTTATATTAGGTTTTAAATCAAAGTTTAAAAAAACGTTGGCAGTCATGGTCATCAAAACAAAACTACTTAACAAAAAAAGTGTATTTAAAAATTAAAAAAGTTGTGGTATAAAACATAGAAATAATAATTTATAAATTTAAATTGTTATTAACCATAGTCTGGTTTTCATATATATCGGCACTTTGAGCACATACAGCGTGACGCTACAGTGACGACATTAATTTAACACACGTATACAGTTTCGCCTTTACGTTTAATGAAAATATTTTAATTTTATTAAACATTATTATTTATTGATTTATTTACAATTTTCTAAAATAGCATATTGGAGCAAAAACCTGTACTTCAAGAACTGTAGCATAGAGATAATTAGCCGGAGTCATGGATCATAACATCGAATCAATGAAATTAAAACAAATAACGTGCAAGGAATATGCGAATTGAAGGAAAGAAAGAGCTTTATTATTTAGTTTGTTTGAATGTTTATATTTTTCAATTTGTAATTATTTATTTATACAAGTATATATATTTTTACATAAAATATTTAAAAAAAAAATCTGGCCTCTAGCCCTAACAGTGTTTCAAATTAATGTCGCCACTGTAGCGGCACGCTGTATAAGCTGTTAACATTAGCATGTCCGTGAAGAGAACCCTTAAGATGTTCCCTAGAAAGTATTATTAGGTACACGAATGGTTCGAAATATTACCAAGGCTTAGTTCCTTAAGATAGAAACCAGAAACCAAAAGAGGTTTTATTCAAAGACCGATTAAAAGATAATGGCCGTTCAAAGAGTCATTATACCTCTCGTCGGAAAACGAAAAATATGACATTATCTGTAACACTCAAAGGAATAGGAGGGCCTTACACAATAACCCTCTGAGCAATAGGTAGGTACTTTTTGCCAGGCCCACTCGACTGACGACATCCCCATCTTGCTTACATACATTTCATGAGCTATTAAATACAACCCCTCTACAGATGTCACCGATAATTCTTAGAGTTGTTGAAACCACTTTTAATCATTCGAATTTTATCGAAGGTTTTTAGGAAAAAAAGGTACACGATCAAAATCTATGGCATAGTTGTTTTTTAGGGTTCTGTACCTCAAAAGGAAAAACGTAACCCTTATCTGTTCACTTCGTGGCCCGTCTGTCAGACGGTCTGTCAACACCCTTTTTCTCAAGAACCAGTGGAGGTGTCATGTCGGAATTTATATCAAATAAGTACGTCTACGGTTCCTTGGTACTCTAAAAAAATCAAGCTTCTAAGTTGACGCAATAAAAAAAATACGGCCATTTATGGTACATATTTTGATACCCATAAATCTAACCTATAGGGTACTTCCCGTTGACTTAGAACCATGAAATTTGGCAAGAAGCAAGGTCTCACAACACAAGTAAAGGAAAAAGTCGTAAAATTCACCGTGGCGCATACTGATGTATAGAACATGTTTATCAACTACAATGTTAAGTGTAGTCCATGGAGTTTCTTGTCCGTTCTTCTCCATATTTAGCTACTACGCTTTTTAATGAGCAACTAGCTTCATATTATCTGTTTTGTGACTGTTTCCTTGACGATTCAAAAGTGAACGTAAATGGTTTGAAATAAATGAGTATGAAGTTTTTTTTGGGATAAATTCATCCCAACTACGGAACCGTTCATTGTTCGTGGTCCGACATACACTTGGCCGTTTTTTTTTAGCGACGAAATGTTTCCACGCTGTTTGCGCGTCGATATCTCTATTACCCTGTAAAATTGGTGGGACACTCCTGTAACCGAAGGAGCAGTTTAAATAAATGCGTTCGATACATTTAAGTTCTCTATTAAAAATAAAGATAGTAAGTACAAATAAAGCGATAGCTTAAAAGTAAAAAAACATCGAAACGTCCAATATCGATTTTATTTGCTTTCGTGAATGTTTCCATATCAGTATTAGCGATTTGATAAGGAAACTTATAGGGAAGGACTGTCGCAGCGATATAGCAGGCGCCAATTTGTACTAGTTTTACATATTGGTCTTGTTTTGCAAAGCTTCTACTTATTTCAAATGGAGTATAGTGCTGTGCAATTAAAGTCTTGCACTAAATAAGAATTATTCGCGAACTGAAACTGACTTCTCATTGTAATCCGAGGAAACACACAACATCAGTGTATTATAAGTTTATAACCCTTATGTACTGGGATGTAATGGGGGGGGGGGGCGATGCGATCGCAGTATGGAGTTAAAATGCATAGAGAACGCTGCTGCCCATTATCTAGTAAGCATAATATATATTATAAATTAATATTGAAGTCAAGTAAACAATTTTTATTAACATTAGTTTGTTGTTCGGTACATAGACACTCAATACTATAAAAGTTTATTACGTAAGATTTTAAAACCTGACGCTACGTTTTAATAAGGCGAAGTCTCTTATTACTTGGTATGAGTCCATTCGTTCTAATGATGACTGTTATACAATCTGGCTCTGGATGTACGACATTAAATTAAAACGAGTACAGTCCTAGTCCATCGAAACATTTTAAAACACGAAGATTAGTAGTTAATGAAAAATATAAAAATTGCAATTTTCAAACAAAATAAATAGCAGAATCAACTGCATAAAAAGTAAACACTCTATATCTACGAAAAGTTACTGACCTTGCGCGGCGCGTTGGGCGCGCCTTACAATGTTTACCTATTATTACGGACTCAGATCTACATCATGTTGAAAAATAACAAAATGGAAAATAATTTCCTGTGGCTAAAATATTCATTGGATTTGATTTATTTTTTGTATACGGGTAAAAAACAAGATACTCTTTACGTGGTTTATAGGAATGTCAATCGTCCTGTAACACCTTGTATAGTTCATGTATTATATCAACTTCAATATACTACTGAGTCCGTTGATTCTAAACTTTAGGTTTACATAACTGTATTTTGATTGCACTGATATTCCGGAGGATTCCGGGAACGAAACAGATGATCATCACATTTAAATGATATCTGTCACACCGCCTCATTCCTAAACACAAGCCCTCAGCGTTGGGACTTAACTTTAAACTTGTGAAATTAGTTGAGCTGTTAGCAATTACACGTTTATTATAAATTTTGTATTTTTTTATTTCTTTGTCGATTTCGATTTATAAAGTGAGAGGAGCCTATAATATTTTATTCTAGCTGGAACAGATATCAATGGGTTTGATTGAGGCATTTTTGTCGAACTTTTCACTGAAAATCTATTCTTTACCTTGTTTTGAATGTCAATGCAATATTTCTGCGAATATTTGACTGAAGATCATTATTACTATTTAGTACTCAGGTTGAGTGGCATCTGTTTTAATTATCTCTACACTTTATGATTTTCTCTATAATCTTTATAAGCGTGCGGAGAGTGCATTGTTGGCTAGTAGACAGACGTGTTATGTCTACCTGTTCTTAGTTACAGGATGAAGGGGATGGAAACACAGAGCATTCCTGAGTAAAATAGTATTTTTTGAGAGTCTTATAAGGCGACGATAACTGACTTTTAATGATTTTATACTAAAGATCACGTCTAAACGAGTAGTGTTAATGACTTGAAAAAAAAAAAAAAAATTAGTGCAGTTTTTCAATAACTTAACATGTGAATATTTTTGATTATGTTTATATTACACACTGAAATGAATTTGTAAAGTTATGTCTAACGCGGATAAAAAAACTGAGAATGGCGCAAAATCTACCAAGTGTATTTCTCTGAAACCTTCACCAATTTAAACATTATTTAATTATTGATCTTTTAATATACGCGCTTTATTAAAATACCCTTTGTTTTGTGTATAATTAATTAATAATGCGTCAAATTGGGGACAGCGCTCGTTGATGGGCGAGTCCTATTACTGGCTGAACGTACGACGCGTTGCGTGAGCTCAGTACAGAACACGCAAGCTCACTGGCATATATCTGCGTCTTAAGTTCTGTTGATACTAATATCGCGATTGGTAATTAATTTTAAAGTTGGAAACATTAATTCCTTGTTACATATTTAAAACATAGATCCGAATAAACACAATGATTATTTTTTCAACATGGCATCATCTAATGCAGTTAAGTGTTTTCCATATACCTACTTTGTTGTTATAATAGGTCGGTAGACATGCAGCATGTTGTGATTTTCGCCTTGTCAAATCGTCAACCCTAGGCAGTATTAAGATTTCACTCACAGGGGATTTAGATTCACAGCACCTGTACTTATACGTAATTACTGGCAAGCCCCCTACGTCACCGCTTGTGTTCTGACATCGTCAAACAGATGTTATGATCTGACAAATATTTTAGTTTAGCATCTTGTTGTAGAGGTCTTTTATTAATTATTAATCCCATTAGAAATGCTTACTAAACGTAACGTAAATTTTTACATAAAATAGTACTCTAGTGTCTCATTGAATTATGACGTAGAAAAGCGCAATCTCAATTGCTTTTTTTATGATGAAATTATTTCCTTTCCTTATCTGGTTATTCTTGTTTTTATAAAATCACTTCGTTGTCCGTCTGTCTGTCAGTCTGTCTGTCAAGACCATTTTTCTCAGGAATGCGTGGAGGTATCAAGTTGAAATTAATATCAAATACGTAGGTCTATGGTCCATTAGAGCTCTAGAATCAAGCTTCTAAGTCAAAGCAATAAAAAAAAGAATCAAAATCCGGCTACTTCCCGTTGACCTACAAATATGAAATTTGGCAAGAAGCAAAATCTCACAGCCCACGTAAAGGAAAAAGTCCGAAAATCATTAATTTGTAGTTTTATCGCGATTACAAACTTACATTTTCAGATGGAAAATTGACCGTGGCGTATATCGATGTATGGGAGAACATGTTTTTCAACTACAACGTTAAGTTTGTTTTTGGGATAAATTCATCCCAACTACGGAACCCTTCATTGTGCGTGGTACGACACGCACTTGGCCGGTTTTTTTTTAACCTTCCTTTGTTTTGTGGCTGTTTATTATGTCCTGCAATGGATAGACGGTACGGTTTTTCTAGTACGGTACCCAAACAAAGTAAAAAGCTCCTACTTTTAGAATCGATAAAATAATATAGTCAGACGTTAAAATGTGTACCCCATCCTGCAATGATTCAGAGATCATTAATCACAGTTTATTATTCGTCCCATTAACGGTAATGTAATCTTATCGCGGGGAATATTTCACAGTATTGATGTTTGTGTCATCATTGATTGCTTGATCACGATCAGGTGTCCTGAGATTATCACCCGTTATGTTTAACTGAACTAAGTTTTTTATTTGTGATGTGGACTGGCTTCGAGGTTTAGACTTTATGCTAATTTAGACTAAGTACAGTCGCCAGCACATCAAGTTACCCCACTTTGACCTTGAACGCGTTATGAGCAACAACAGCGAGAATCGTACGAAAGAGATACATAGCTTTTTGTCTGTTCTTACTTGTAATGTTTCGTGCTGCAGTGCGTACGTGAGGGTGTGTGCGTATGCGCGTCGTGGTGTAGAATAAGATACTGTGCGATAAGAAATAGCGTGGTTGAATACTGAATACTTGAATCGAATAGAAATAATGGCATGGTAATAAAAACAGGCGGCCCGCGCAATGCCTAAAATATCTATAAAAGCTTATACCTTTAATCAATATTTTTTATTTAAATTATCTTTTACTAATCCTTCATTCTTACATACTTATGTGATGGAAAATTACATAAAAGTATTAAGTTGGTATTATCTACTCATATTACATTTAAACAGATCATTTAAGAGACTTTTTATTTTATTTATTTCAAACAGGTTTTAATTACCTTTTCCGAGTTTTGTTACCTACTTACTGACGGGTTGGCGGTCACCTAGTGTTTTCGTGCGTTCCTTGCTTTTCAATTCTAAGTATTTTTACGAAATTTTATGCCGAAAACCCAATACACAACGTGCTTGCAATTTTGAAAAAATATGGATACTTACCCCATGACGAACGTGTGTGAAGTTAAGTTACTTAATGATGCCTACAAAAATCCTCTTGTAAGTCCGCCTCTCCGCGACACTGTCTAAAATAATAAGGTTGAACTTAGAAACACAATTACCTATACTTACCGGAGTTTGCTTATACATGCGAGTTCAACCTTATTGCGTCAGTAATAAGGTACGATTTCAAAGGTAATAAATTTTAAAATAAAATTCTAATCTATTAATTATTATCGTTACTTCCTAAATATGTTACTTATACTAATATTATAAAGCTGAAGAGTTTGTTTGTTTGGTTAAACGCGGTAATCTCAGGAAGTAGTACGAGTACTGGTTCGAATTGAAAAAATCTTTTTGTGTTGGATAGTGCATTTATTTAGGAAGGCTATATAATTACGCTACAGCCAATAGGAGCGGAGCATCAATGAAAAATGTTGCTAAATCGGAAAAAACTATTCCTTTTAAGAGGCGAGATGGATGCATAGTTCATACAAACGTAATACCAAAATAATTTGGAAATCAAACATATTCTTAAGGTAGTCTGTCTATATTCCGATTGGAATACAGAATATCTAGGTTCCTAAATATATATTTTGAATGGACATGGATAGGTTCCTACGGGAACGCGTGTGAAACCGCGGGAAAAATATCAAAATAAAATGCGGAATAACAATCTTTTTATTTTTAAACATTATTATAATTAAAAACTTAAAAATTGACCTACTCTCAATTTTAAAATATAGTTACAACAAAATATAAAAAACTAAATCAACGATCAAAATATTTTATTTCACATAAGCCTTCATGGGCACTTATAAAACGTCGGAAGCTAGGTGCACGGTTCCAATAGGTCGTTTCCAATGGAGAAGAGCCGGCCAGAAACTCCACAAAACCAAACTAAGTATACAATAGATTAAAGGAAAAATTCTCAAGAATATAACAATGGTGCGAAAAGTAAAATTTCAATTTACGGTATTAATTATTAAATTATCTTTGTCACGTTATTAGAAGAATTATCCATATTAATATTATAAATGCGAAAGTAACTTTGACTGTCTCTTAGGTACGCCTTCGCGGCCTAACCGCTGGGCAATTGTGATGAAAAACATGGAGATAGTTTAAAGCCTGGGGAAGGACATGGATGAAGGTTTCTTGGCAGGGCGGTGACATATCTCTCCGGCGTCCTTCAGGTGCCTCCTGACTGTGTCCATTGAAATCTAAAACAAAAAGAAATTTTGTCAATTTCAATATTTACTGATTCTTTTTAAACTCACATACACAAACAGCCAGACCCGGAACAACTACTTGTAGGTCATACAAATATTTGTTCCGTGCGGAAATCGAACCCGCCACACGCAGCGCAGCAGTCAATCACTTAACCACTGCGCGAACCGTATCGTCAAATAGTAAAGGCTTCTACATACCAGCGCGACTTGTCGCGCAACGCGACACGGCACAAAGGCCCCGCGTGTCGCGGGACAAGCGGTGCCTTTGTGGCGCGTCGCGTCGCGCGACAAGTCGTATGTAGAAGCCTTTATACAAAAAGTAATAACATTCACTAAGTCTGGCCACGCGGCGCGCGTAAAACCGGTTTGAGTGAGCGCCGCGCTCCGGGCGCCCTTCCAACTACATTTGTCTAGTAGGTAGTAGTTTGTTTTGTGTAGTAGGCATTTTTTTTAATCAATTTTGTTATTACATTTTTAAGAAAACCATGTTTTATGTAAGTGATGAATAAGTTAAGGTGATAAAGGATCGTCCTCGTACAGACTCGCGCCCGCGATATCGCGTGAGTCTGTACGACCCTTAAGTGTGATTACAAGCTACACTGGACTCACAGTGTACGAAGTTGTCATTACTCATGTGCTTAAAAAAGGATCGGCAGAGTGTGCAGTGACCATTACCGCATCGCCTGCCGCTGTAGTGACTCTCGCGTAGAGTTGGCGGTGGTGAGCTTCCAAAGTTCTGCTTTCTTGTCACCGCCGAAGCCAGAAGCAAACCGATTTTTTCTGGAACGATACAAATAGCTATAGTTTATTTGCCCATTAAAAAGGTTTTTTTAAACGTCTTATCTTATTTCAAATTGAGTATAAGTATAACTCAAATTTAAGCTTGCACGGTCACTCTACATTGAAAGGCTTCTACAGACCGGCGCGACACAAAGGCCCCGCGTGTCGCGCAACGAGCGGTGCTTTTGTGTCGCGTCGCGACTCGCGCCGGTCTGTAGAAGCCTTAAAAACTAACAATATCGGGAACTCACCAAGAAAGAACACAAAGAAGATACCTACTTTACTATTCCTTCTATTAACTTAATTCGATAGTTCTATAGATAAACACCATTGAAACATTTTTTCTCTTTGTTTATTTTAATTTAAGAATTATCATTACAAAAAAATATTACTCACCGTTAAGCCATTTAGCCGACAAAATATCTATTACTCGGCATCGACTCCATCGCAGCGCTATGATGAGCTCCCTTTCAATTTGCGTCAATTGATAAGTTCGGTTATTAGTTAACCGCACTTATTTATTTTATTACAAGTCAACTGTCATTAATAATGAGACACAATTACTTTTTTTATTGTTACCGATCTCTATGAGATTTCTCGGCACTCACACCACGGTACGACTCCAAAGTCCAACTGTCAACTGACTGACCGACTGAAGTAAAAATTAAATGGATACTGGACTGGATACACGTCTGACGTCAAACGAACGATCGATGTGATGACTGATGAATGAATTTCGTGAAGGTTCGGGAAAACTCGAGTGCGGCGGCGGACGCGCCGGACCCGGTGGGTGTGGCTTATTCCTAGTGAGACATGATAATTGGCTCCCAATTATTAGTATGTGCAACCATTGGGCAATTTTAGAAACTTAGAAAACTCCACCAATCATGCCAAAGATACTTTCTTTCTAACACTCGATGGCGCGTCGTAGTTATAGATATGTATAGGGTTTACGTTGATGTGCTGCCGTCTGTACCATGGTTAATAAGTGAATACTCAGATGAACTAAAGATACCTTATAACGCGGAAAAAATAATAGTAATTAAATTATTGCGGAGTGGTTGCCGAAAAACTGGCATCATGTGCCACTCAAAAGAATTAAATCTAGTACATTTATTTTAAACTACTTTTAAATTCTAAACCCGTTATATCTAAAACTAGCTTATCATGTCCACCTAACATCATCATCTGTATTGAAAACACTTCAATCAAAGTCAAAGTCAAATGATTTATTTCAAATAGGCACATAAATGGCACTTTTGAACGTCAAAATTTACAAATAAAATAGAATTTATTCTAGTCGCCCCTTCCAAAAGGTAGCTTCGTATGGAGAAGAATGGGCAAAAAACTCCACCGTTACTCTCAATCACTATATTACATCATCGTCCCTCAATTAAAACAGTAGAAAAAAAATACTCAAAGCTTAGTGGTAAACGTTAGTTATTCATGTTGCGATGTATGCAGTCTGTTGAATGTTTAGCAATTGTTTGGAGGGAGGCGGCAGGGAGGGTGACAAAGGACCCTCAGGGTGAAGACGCGCCGGCTCCCACACGCCGCGCCGTACGTATATTAACACTCACAACTATAGGTCTGCGAAAAAATGAGGTGTAGCAATATGCATGTTGAAGATTTGATATTAATGCTGTTACATAGTAATAAATCACACTTTTAAAACAACACTGCGTATGTTTAATTTTTTTGACAGTTGAGTTGAGATGGTGATTTTGAAAATACGAGTAGAACAAGAAAATCTGATTACACACCAGTGACTTTTTTTCAATGAGGGCTTTTTATTATTGGCCAGTATTTCATTCAGGTGAGGTGTATAGCCGATAATACTATGAAATAAAGCCACATTTACACGGTGTACGTTTTTGGAACGTTCAAGAGCAATAATCGCATACCGTAAAGCAAGTTCTATTGTTGCCATTCAAGAATTGCATGCAAGTGTTTACACGTGTGCGATTTAATTATAATGGCATACGATTATTGAATGCAAAGTAAAAGTAAAGTAAAGTGCAAGTGCAAGTTTTGTCATTCAATAATTGCATGCGACTTCTGTTTACACCAAGGCGATTATTGCATGCAAGTTTTGCCTCGTCGAAACACAGAGATTGTTACTTCAATTTTATGGTATGGTATCGTATAGGCAATAAAGTTGCACTGTGTAAGTGGAGCTTTATACCCGACGATTTTTAGACGCTCAATTCAGTGATATTCGTGTACTCGTGTCTCGACTCAAGTTAATGTTGTTTTGTTGTGCTCACCTATTGCATACACAAGCACTTTGAATTCGGGAGTTTGCGGACTGGAATGATTGACTACATATACAGGGTGTCCAAGAACCTGGCGTCCAACTGGATTCCCACGATGCCCCAAGTTCTAACAGTACTCAGAAAAATATTTTAAAAAATCCACCCCATGTACTTACAGAATTATACTGATTTCAAAAAAAAAGGGGAAATGAGCACCCTGTGACATACTTTTGAATGCTGTGACTGCTAATGCTGATAATTTCGATATTTCTTGGAGGTTTTGTAATCTAGGGTATTGCTGTGTCTAAATAGAATGTAAAAATAATGTACTTATTGTACCATTTTAAAATAAAATATTATTTTAACTAAAGGTGATATGGAAAACTATTGAATTTCGCAACTTTGACCGACTGTAGTGTAAAAAAATGTACCAAAATAGTATGGCAAGTGACGTCAAATTTTGACGCGTTTATTCCTCTTTTTAAAAAGGTATAATACTTACACATTAATTTGAAAAAAAAAATTTTTGATAATATTTTTACTCAACAACCCAATTTTTACGAAGTGCCTACCTACTAACGGTAACTGTCGGACTCTTTCTTATCTTAGAAACTGTTATGTTACTACTATTATTTACTTCGGTTCCAAGAGTGAGCAAGAAGGAAATACACACAGGTAGATGAGTTCCCAGTAGAATAAAAGCAAAGAATGTTAGTTTAAAGATATTTTATTACAATAAATGTTCAAAATGTTGACCACCCGCGGCAATACAAGCTCTCACTCTCCTTAAAAAGGACCGCTTTATGTTTCGCGAGTAACTTTTTTGACGTATCACCTGCACTGCTTGTGTTATCTTCTCACGAAGGTCAGCGATGTCATTAATGGGCTTCGCATAAACGAGCTCCTTCATAGTTCCCCAGAAAAAAAAATCCAGCGGATTTAAGTCAGGTGAGCGGGCTGGCCACGGGATTGTTCCTGATCGCCCAATCCACCTGTTCGGGTATTGCTCGTCCAAAAACTCTCTAACGGATACGCGAAAATGTGCTGGACAGCCGTCGTGTTGGAACCACATATCTGGTGGGGTCTCTTCTAGTAAGTTTGGCAAATCATTTTGAAGAAAATTTAAATATGATTCGCCAGTCAAATTCTCGGGCATCTCAAATGGACCAATAATATTCCCACAGAGAATACCGGTCCACATGTTCACTTTGAACCGGTACTGGGATCTATCTTCTCGCATCAAGTGCGGATTTTCCACATGCCACTCGTGCAAGTTGTGTAGGTTCATGTAGCCATCCTTCTTAAATGTTGATTCATCTGACCACAAAATTTTGTCGATAAAGTTTTCGTCTTCTCGATGTTTTTGCAGGATTGTTTCACAAAACGCGACTCGGCTCGGATAGTCTCGAGGTAAAAGACTTTGCACTCGCTGTACGTGGTACGGATGATATTCTTCTTTTTGGAGAATACTGTGTGCTGTGCTCTTCGGTATCCCCGTATCAGCTTCTATTCCTCGCACAGAGATGCTTGGATTTGCCGACACCGCCTCTAAAACTTCATCGCGTATGAAGTCATTTACGGGTCGTCCTTCACCAGCTACTTGATTGGGGAACCGCCCGTCACATAGTGATCTGTGCACATTAATGAAAACTCGATGGTCGGGATATCGCGTAGCCCTCGGATACCTTTCTCTGTAAAGTCTCGCTGCAGCTCGTCCATTACCTCTACATTCTCCATAAATGTAGTGCATATTTGCGTATTCTTGCGGAGTGTAGGTCGCCATGGTAGCACACACAAAACACAAACTGTCCAAACACAGGCAAAGGTCGTCGTAAAGAGTTCGTTTCAAAGTCCAGAGCACAAAGAGTAATCGAGTCCAATAAACAAAGCTTTAAATCGTAGTACGTGATCAATGGTAACAATAAGAGAGAGGTGCGTAGTAACGGCAGGAGGCAGTGACGCGTACTGACCGTACTGTTATCCTAAATAGCACGATCCCAGATAGCGTCACTATCTATCTCACTCGCACCTCTAACCTTTTTCTCCCTCACTCTTACCTGAATAATGGGGTACCATAAAGAAGAACCAGCAAATCGCAAAGATAGTTTCTGTCTTGCTCCCTCCTGTTGTAATAACGAATCACTATGGTGAGATGCATGCACATACCGTCCCTTACGGTCTAACCTGTTTTTTGAGAGGCCTGTTGTTATTTTTATGAGCATACAATAGTAATTCTTTAGAGGTTAGATTCAATTCGTCGTAAATTTTTCTTTCTAAGAATTCTGTAAGACATCGTAAAAATTGGGTTGTTGAGTAAAAATATTATCAAAAATTTTTTTTTTCAAATTAATGTGTAAGTATTATACCTTTTTAAAAAGAGGAATAAACGCGTCAAAATTTGACGTCACTTGCCATACTATTTTGGTACATTTTTTTTACACTACAGTCGGTCAAAGTTGCGAAATTCAATAGTTTTCCATATCACCTTTAGTTAAAATAATATTTTATTTTAAAATGGTACAATAAGTACATTATTTTTACATTCTATTTAGACACAGCAATACCCTAGATTACAAAACCTCCAAGAAATATCGAAATTATCAGCATTAGCAGTCACAGCATTCAAAAGTATGTCACAGGGTGCTCATTTCCCCTTTTTTTTTGAAATCAGTATAATTCTGTAAGTACATGGGGTGGATTTTTTAAAATATTTTTCTGAGTACTGTTAGAACTTGGGGCATCGTGGGAATCCAGTTGGACGCCAGGTTCTTGGACACCCTGTATACAAATTGGAAGAGTTCCGCTATCGGTTAGGGAAGCAAATATCAAAACTGTTGGTAGTGTCTAACGAACAATTTAGTTTCGGATGTATTCCCATACCAACGTGAATAAGTACACTGTGCCATGTGTGGACGTGAAAATGTGATGTAAGGTCAACCTATTTATTTATTAGAATAGCCTATCAAAACGGTTGCTTAAAAATGTGCCAGAAATAGTGTTTATCTTTAAAAGTTCCAGTTTTCAGTGTTAAGTTGACGAACTTTACGAAAACTTAGGAAAGTACCTAATCATACCATAAGGTCCTTCTCGCTCGTGATAACTTTACGGTTTAAAGGCTTCTACATACCGGGGCGACATGTCGCGCGACGCGACACGACACAAAGGCACCGCTCGTCCCGCGACACGCGGGGTCTATGTGCCGTGTCGCATCGCGCGACAATTCGCGCTGGTATGTAGAAGCCTTTAGACATTCATTTCTCAAAGACAGAATACTTACAATTTATTAACTTAGAATGATAAACACCAATTAAATGCCAATAAACGTTACTTGGAACAAGTATACGAACGGTATGTTTGAAGTTAAAAGTAGGTACACTATTGCGAGTTATTGACTTATCATTATGTTACTAAAATAAACCATTCTAAAAGACATCCCGCCTTATTACAAAACACGATTTATATTTTGACATGGCTTAAACCATGGAGCCAGGTTTTTAATAAGAACGTAACAGTGATTGAAATACCGTTCTTTATACAAAACTGAAAACTTAGTTCGGTACTAAGTTGTCAGTTTTGTGTTTAGGAACTTTACCCTAGTCGGAATAAAGTTCGAAATTCAATAATAGCTCCATGTTCTAAACCTGGGTCTGAAGATAAACCTTGTTTTGTAATAAGGGGGATAGAGTTTAAAAGATATTTTTTTTATAGTTTGTAGCCATTTTAAATAGGCAATCAAATGCCATGCCTATTACGTCCATATTATGAAAAGTGTATTAATATTTCTTGGAATAACACGTAGTGGCTTCATAATGCCAATTAATATTAAGTATAATATTCGCAGAACATGTCATAATAGTCTCAAAATTGCTATTTTAAAGCAGATTATTTACGTACACCATTTAAATAGTATGATGTCCAAATCAAACATTTTACACAAGATCAGTTCTCGGAAAAGAGCTGAAATATCAAACTGATTCTAGGATACGCTTTATTAATTCATAATAAAATTAAACTGCCACAATGCCCGACAAACATGTTAAATATTTTAATTAATTAGGAAACCAATTCCAAACGGATTCAAAATTCCATATTGCTGTTCAACTGTCCAGCAAAGCATTCCATTATAAATATAGTCAGGGAAATTAATTGTTTATCGAATCGACACACTACGTCAATATAATTTAAGTTGGTAGTCCATTTGTTAAGACACTGACAACAGGAAAACCGCTGTCACTGTCAAACTGCATACAAAAGAAAGAGAAGCGCGTTGACACAACGCTTGTAATTTATTGCAAAATATGAAGCAATTATTTATTTACTCAAAAAATGAGTTGAGTAATCGAAAATAAAAAAACAACAATGTTCTGCATACAACTATGACGTTCTTGTTATTAATTAAATACCAACCGTACGTTGATATTTAATACAGATATTATGGAATAAAACTCAAAGTAAAGCGTTAGTTTACCGTTAATTTGTATCGACATATTTTTTCTAAAAGTGCATGTTCTGAGAAATATGTTCAAGAATAACATATATTTTTTCCGTTACCACAAACTATATAGATTTGGCAATTTTTTTGATTAATACAAGCCTACTTTTATCATTTGCCTCTTGTCAGCGCCTTAAGCAATTAATTACCTTGACTTTACATAAGTGTCTTAACATCACGCCTGTAGTCCCCGAAGGGTTAGGCAGACGTGTAGCAGTTATGTTTAAGTCCCATGTAATAGGGGGCGAGCCTATTGCCATCAACCGAACACAAATCCATACTCCGGGTTGCTATTGAACAATTCTAGATGGAAAATCCAGTAACACTTTGCCTGACCTGGGAATCGAATACAGAACCTCACGCTCAGCAGTAGTGTTTGCGACCACTAGACCTTCGAGGCAGTCAAAAATATTACACAACAAATATGATCAGTCAGGCAGTTACTTTAGTAAAAGATATAATGAAGTCAGACGAACCTAAAATGGTGGTGTTTATAAATAGTTTGGACAGTGAACTGTCCAAAGACTGCACTGTCCACAGATGCAGGCTGCTTTTACCTAGGAAGGTCCGGCAAAACGAGTACGTTCGGTACTGTCTTAACTTCGTGTAGTGGTTCCAAACAACTGTCCCGACTAAGCTAAATACAGATTTAGTCTAGCTCACTAAAACATAGAGAAATAAACCTATTTGCAATTCTCTATGGACTAAATATATGGAAATTCGGATATTCGTGCTTAGCCTCTTGTGTGTTTTCGCATAAATATCCCACAATATATTATGATCGTCTTGATTCACTTCGATTTAAAAAGCAGTAGATACGTCGCGTTATTTATTAGCAGCTTCGGAATTTTTCTCATTATGCTTTAATTATTGTCAAACATTTATTTGGCTATCATAATTGATAAACAATATGTTTCGACAATATGTATCTTTGGTTTTGACACAGAGAAGCTAAAAACAAAAACTTGTAAAACTCGAATAAGTTGTTGCCATACCCCAAAGTGTAAGTTTGCAAGTGAGTTAACGTAACTAGCGCGTTTGCGTTAAGATTTTAATTCTAACTCTTATACTCTTAGCAATATGATCTATCGGTCAACTTTTTACGTTTACTCTCTTGCAAACTTACACTTGGGGTACTGAACTTGTTAGTTTGTTACCTAGCAGCATTTGCCTGTTACTAAGCAATTTTAATAACAACCACAGTCCACAAGAGCCGGCATTATTATTTTGAGGTTAAATTATTTATAATTATGATGAATAACAGGTAACTCGTGTTCTTAAAATTATATTTATTATGAATATAATAATAATAAATAACTATTTATCAACAAGAAGTTTACCTACCTACCTAAGTATTTGTGGTTTAGTTTTTCACGAAATCCTTTTCAATCATGTTCCCACTGCTGGGACACAGCTGTCCTCTCAGTGTAGTCCACTGAGAGAACCCACCACGCGGGCCCAGTGGGGGTAGGTGGATATTGTGAGTATTTCTTATTAAAATTATTATTAATTATGCACTGGCGAAGGTTCGCTTACTCACACCATAGTGTGGTGGATATCATGTCCACATATAACAAGCTGAAAAGTATTTCTACAAACTAGTCAAAGTATTATACTCGTACTAATTAGTTTCGAAACATGGTAGACATCCATTATCATGCTTGTTAGACTTAGGAAAAACAGTCTGTGCATTAAAAAAAAACAGAACTTCATCTGACGACCCGGTTGGCGCAGTGGTTAAGCGATTGACTGCTGCGCTGCGTGTCGCGGGTTCGATTCCCGCACGGAACAAATATTTGTATGACCTACAAGTAGTTGTTCCGGGTCTGGCTGTTTGTGTATGTGAGATTAAATGTTTGTAAACGCACTCACAATACAGGAGAAAATCCCAACGTTTAAAAAAAAGACATACAAAAAAACAAAACATCTACTTGGCAACTTTTGAAGTTAGTTAAAGTTATTGTTTATGAGAACAATATTTCAATTTTATACTGAATCAATTTTTTTTTTTTTGGAATAGTTTAATATAATTTCCAACTTTCAATTTGCGACTACCACGTTGGTCTAGTGGTCGCAAGCGCTATTACTGAGCATGAGGTCTTAGGTTCGATTCCCAGGTCGGGCAAAGTGTTATTGGGATTTTTCAACAGGAATTACTCAGTAGCAGCCCGGAGCTCGCATTTGTGCCCAGTTGATGTCAATAGGCTCACCCCCTATTACATATGGGACTTAAAAACATAACTGGCGAAACGAGGGTATGCTAAAGCTATACCTGTGCCTAACTATTCGGGGATTACAGGCGTGATGTTATTTGTCATTTCCAACTTGTAATAGTTGTAATGCATCGCATTATATTAGTCCAGTATTTAATGTAAATGTACATCTGACAGTCGGCCATTCTCCTCAATGTGACACAAATACACACATCAATAGTGTCTAGGGATCAAGTACATTTTTAACAATAAAAAATATCCAATTAATATTTACCAAATCTAGTCTTCCAGACTGGCTTCTTACTTTAATTCCTATGTTAACAATTTATCCCTAAATTTTTTGTAAAAATTTAGAAAAATTTAAATGTTTGCAAATTGCGGGAAATTAACCTATGTTAATGTTGTCAATTAAATTGCAAAAAGGCAAAAACGAGAACTTTTTAAATTCTCAATTCGAAAAACAAAAATCTTATTTTCCACGAATCACACAAACACAGAGATTTGGCAAGCTTAAAATCAGTTCATCAAAATCACTTTGAGGAATGGCTGCCCACGTTATTTCTGACAATTCTAAAAGTTGTTGTGGGGTATGCACGGAATCCATTGCTCGGCAGAGCTTTTTTTTGAGCATATCCCATGCGAGCTTAATTGGGTTGAGGTCTGACGATTGAGCAGGCCACGGTAGAACGTTGATGCGAGCATCGGCAAGAATGCGTGTTTTGACTCTAGCTGTGTGAAGACGTGCATTGTCGTGCATTAGTCGAAACGAATCACCCAACCGGCTTCGCAAAGGGATGATCACGCCTCAAACAATCCTCTCCGCATAAATCTGAGCATTGCGGTTGCCCTGATCCAAATGAGATCGGTTCTTCCACCGATCCAAATACCGGCCCAAACCATTATTGTTCCCCCTCCATATCAATACACTTCCTGACAAAATTTCAAACGTTATTATCGTCCAGATGTCCTCCAAACTTGAGTACTTCTTGTACCGAAACGAGATTCAAAACGCAATTTCGAAAAGCAAACACAACGTCTTCTTCCTCCCAATTTCTGGGTTCGCGAGCCCATTGTAAACGGGCCCTACGATTGTGATACTCTTCGGGAATGCAGACCCACTTCATGTCAACTATTTCGGATGGTTTGGTCGCTTATCTGTAAGCCTGAAGAGCGCAGAACCTCGTAGCCAACATCATGGCGGTCATGGTACGATTCCGTCGAGCAGTATATTGGATGTACCGGTCCTGTCTGCGAGTGGTGATGCGAGATCGTCCTCCATGCCGCTCGGCACGCTGCCCGTGATACGATAGCATGTCCAGAGCCAGCTTATGTAGTGCGGCTCGGTGTAGTGCCAATAGCGACAGCCACAGTACGTTCATACTTGCCTGGAACCAGCTTGCAACATTCCGACGGCTCTCATCATCTCTTCTCGTGGCAAATTATGTCGTCGCTCCCTAACGATTTTTTTTTTAGTTCCGATGCAGAAGTTGTAATGGATTTGTAATAACGCTATTACACACATTTATAGGAATCCTGATTAACAGTGGATTTTCTATTTTTAGTCAAAATTTAAAGAAAATTATTTATTCAAATAGCGAAATTAACTAAAAAGAATAAATAACGATCCAAAAAAGTTAATAAATAAATTAATAAAAAAATAATAATCCTCAATTGCGGCGGTACTCTAAAACGTTCTTGATCCCTAGACACATTTAATGTGTGTACATCGCTATTACATTACAGCTTCCAAGAATTACTTGCGACCACAGATTACTTATGACATCATGATTCAAGTACAGTACAATAACATACAGAATATTTATATCAGCGTCAGCGTGTACAGAAATCCACTTATGGTTAACAAAAATTATCATTTGCCAAAAAATAACGAAGCCGATAAGAAATAATAAAATTATCCTATTTAATAGGCAAACATTTTTTTTTGGCTTTCCTTAATAGTACATTTTGATACAAGTGGAGAATGTTTGTTATTGCATTCGAGGCGGAATTAATACCCGTAGGCGAGGTTGTTTTTTGGCCGAGAACTGCAATAACAAATGTCCACGTACACGTACCATGATGGTAGATATTCTATTTTAAATAAACATTATTATATTCCAAAAATATTAACGCCGCACAGACGCATCTTTGCCAAGATAAAAAAAAATCACCTCCGAATAGAGAGGATCGTCTCTGGCGCGAGACGGTGTGAATAGAGGCATTGAACCAATTTGGACTAAGTTTATGTATAAGTTATCTGTGGAAATTTTTATTCCCGCACACGTGATGGAAAATAAAAAAACGCACGCGTGTGAAATACATTGCATTGTGAACCTAATTGTAGTGCGATATGAACCAGTTTTCGAGGAAGTGTATTGAAAAATGTTTTTCTGCATTATTTTAAAATCAATATTTAAAGCACTATTTAGTGCTGATTATTCAATCGTCAGATTTTCATTGAAATCACACGCTGTAACTATTGCTTATCACAATAAAAAAACATCTGTTTAGCTTAAAACAAATTACTGTAGGCCTAATGTTTGCAGGAAAAAGCTTCAAATTATTTATGTTAACTGAGTCAGCCCTGACAACGTGCTAAATCTGTCGGCAGAATTGTTTATTCCTATCTAGACATAGTATTTAAGATATTGGGAGTCTAAAGTAAACATAGATACACAGTCTAAAGGAATGTATTTTTTTTTGCAACATACGTAGGTACATATCGTAAAAACTTCAACAGTTCTTGAAATGCAGAGTATAATGTTCATACCTGACCCACTGCTCGATGTTGGATATGCATAAATATATAGAATTCTTAGAAAAACAACGTTTATTCATAACAGCCGCACCGGTCGATCGACAAAGTTAAGGCTTGTAATCACACCAATGCCATTGAGCATTTGGGCGGAGCTAACGACCCATCTCCGCGTCACTCCGCTACCTGCATCGGACGCATTATTAATTTATTATAATAAAAATAATACTTACATATTTAAAAAAAGTAACAAAACCCAATAATTTTCTTTGTATTGTAAAGCAGTAGATATTTTTTTTATAATCTTTTGATAAAAAATTGAAGGAGTAAAATGGTTTCATCTCTTTTTATAATCTTTTGATAAAAAAATTGAAGGAGTAAAATGGTTTCATCTCAACTATTTGGAAGTGATTTGGTGGTTTTTTTTTTTTCTTATTATGTAATACCGATAAAAAAATGATGTCTAAACCAAATTATTTAAATATCATATCATGTAGATTACTATTTTTTTCAAATGTAATTTCTCTGTAAATATCGTCGAAAAGTTGCTTCATCTGCATGATTTTTTCGTGTGAACAGCTTCTTGCCGCCGTTGATCCGTGGATGAGTGACCATCTTTACATACCAAGAGTCCGTGGCTCAGAAAGCACGTTAAGCCGTTGGTCCTGGCTGTCATTCGTGGATCTTTGACAGTAATTACGGGTCGTCAGAAGCCCGAAAGTATGAAATAAGTCTTAAACGTCAGAAACCAGTCTTACCAAGGGGTATCTTATTACCCAGTCACTGGGTTGTGAAGGTCAGATAGGAAGTCGCTCCATGTAAAATACTGGTACTGAGCTGTATCCGGTTAGTCTGGAAGCCAACCCTAACATACTTGGGTAAAGGCAGGCAGATGAGGAGTCACTAACAGAAAGAGTCGATATTACAATATTCGCACGTAATTGTTGGTCATAAAACAAGCATAAGCTGGCCTGCTGGTTCTATTGAATCTCCTTATTACGCTAGGTCCGCTCAATTACAAAGTGTCATCTATCACCGATGTGCGGTCAGCTGTACTGTAGGATATACGGTCTCTTTTATGTGAGAGATTGAGAATTTTGAGATATCTCCGACTTCGGCTATTTTTAGTAGGTTATTATTTGTTAAGCTAGAGTAATTCCCGTATGTCCCCCTGTTCTAACCGAAAGCGTATGTCACGCGAACTGCGATCGTCCCGAACAAAATTAACGCGACAGTCGCGTTTTCACGCGACTATCATCTTGATTAGGACACGGCCTTAGCGCTTCGTTTCGGCTCCATACTCGGGTCAAAGGTGTCAGTCATCAGGATGCCACCGGGCACCATTATTCCAAAGAGATTGCAAAGAACATATAAATAAAGTAGAAATGGAGCAACATTGATAACAGTGTATCAAATATGCTTATCTATTTACGGAAGTCTTTGAGCTGATTACAGTTATAGGTCAGTGTGGCAAGTGAGTAAAGTAACAAGTACCTAATAATCATACTTTAATTTATAATTTTTCTGGTATCCGATTCCAAGATTCATCCCATCCTAAGAGATCTTGTGGGTTTCAGTTGTGGTATCGAACTTACGAGTTGTCGGTCGTAGATTCAAACAGAAGCAAAAAAATCGAAGAGATGTGACATCCACCAACGTACCCCAGACCCACTGGGCGCGCGTGGTGGATACGGCCCACTCCTTACAGAGTCCTCTTTGTAAGAAGGAGTGGCAGTAATCCACCACGCCTGTCCCAGCAGTGAGAACATTGTAGGCTGATATTATGCGATGCAGTTAATGCCAAGAGTAGGTAGTGGTATTGCCAATAATAACTAACGTCGCAGTTTCTTAAAAAGGCAAAGTTATTCAAATATTCATGGTTAAATCTTTCTGCTACAATCATAACCAAAACCATCATGGAAATCAACCAATACAAAAAAAATACAAAAAAATGGTAGTCATGAACTCACATGGACTGCCGACAGAACTGAACACTTAAAACTAAAACATCCTTTCACTGGTGGCCAAGCGCAACACGTCATACTCATGCTGCAGCAGCTACAGATATACTGACATTAGCATGTCGGTTACACGGACTCAAAAGTTACCAAAATTGATGATGTTTTATTACAAATTGTTAATATATATATAATTTTTTTTTTATTTATTTTTTTTTTTTTTTTATTTGGTGGGAAATCATCAAATAACTTCTCCCGCTCTGGGCGGAGCGAGAGGGAGTGTCAGACTTTTACTGACTAAAACCCACCGTGTTCCTTCAGATGCCTGTGTGCCAGAGCCACGATATCCCTTTCGGACAGGCTCGTAACCCTGGCAGGAGACGAGTGGAACCAAATCGTCGACATTCTTAGTATAAATATTTATCTATAGGTACACGAAGTGCAATGTTATGAGGAAAGTTAATATGTACCGGATGTGAGAAACTATTCTTTTCATTTTACATTCCGATTCTAGGAAATATGACACGCTTTACAGGTGTTTTCAGAAACAATTTATAATATGTCTATTCCGGAATTTTTATTAAGGGTCCTAGGAAAACTTTGTTTTTGTTCTATCGTAACAAAGCGACAGAAAAACTTTCGTACGTGTCGGAAATAATTTAATAGAATCTGCAATATGAGAGCTTCATGTCTAATTGTCATTGTTTTGTTCATGTGTAGGAAATATCCTGAACTTTCTCCAATGTAAAATATCCTGAACTTTCTCCAATGTAAAATATCCTGAACTTTCTCCAATGTAAAATTAGTATTATCCTGTGTTTTGTGCTTTTGCTGAATGTATGTGTTCGGAATTAAATTTTTTAACTGCATACCGTTTTCGACGTCACAAACGAATTCTCCATCCAACTAAGGCCTTTGAATTCGACATAGAGGCTGAATTGCAGTTCAGTTAGGTACACATATGAGTGAAAACTCGAATCTTATGTATGATTAACAAAGAAATATGAAAGAATGCCTCTCAGAGAACTCGAAGTTTACATGAAAGAATGCCTCTCAGAGAACTCGAAGTTTACATGAAAGAATGCCTCTCAGAGAACTCGAAGTTTACATGCAAGCTTTACATGCTATGACTGAATTTGAAATAGACCTACTCAAATCAAAATGTGGTGGAAGCATGAATCGGTAAAGTTTGTACGTTTTTATAGTCGAATGAAAAGATTTTTTGATTTGCTAGTTATATAGAGTATTTTTTAGCAAGTAATTTACCTTTTTTAATTTGACAACATTTCAACATCTGAATATCTTAGCTTTTGAATTCGCATAATTATACCCAAGACAGCGTTAGATTCCTAGTTTACAAGTAGATTACAGATTCAGATACAGATTACTGCTAAAGCACTAAGAAGTGGTGAAGGGCGGGCGTTTTTGGGGGACTGTCTCATGTAATTTTTGACGTTCATAAAGTGCTGATTCTCAGCCTAGTTTGAATAAATGACTTTCTTTTTTCTTTCTTTTTTAAGTTACAGATTATGCAACAAATCACAACGGTAAAATAACACTAAATAAGAATTTCTTGGACTATCTTGGTTTGATAGTAAAAGCAACTTTTTTCTAACACACGTAAACAATATATAGTAAAATTAAAGTAAAGTAAAAAAGTTTATTGATAATTTATAAGAACAAACCTTACACACAAATCCCAACAATCCTGTGATGATATCAAATTACCATGTAGATTGTAAAATCAGGATGTAAAAAAAAACGATTAAAGTATTCACGCTTCACTTTGGACTTCTATTTAAGACGCAGATATATGCCAGTGACCTTGAGTAGTTAACTTGCGTGTTATGTACTGAGCTCACGCAACGCGTCGTACGTTCAGCCAGTAATAGGACTCGCCCATCAAGGAGCGCTGTCCCCAATAAGACGCATTATTAATTTATTATACACAAAACAAAAAGTATTTTAATGAAACGCGTATACTAAAACATCAATAGTTAAATTATCTTTAAATTGGTGAAGGTTTCAGAAAAATACGCTTAGTAGATTTTGCGCCATTCTCAGTTTTTTATTCGCGTTAGACATAACTTTACAAATTAATTTCACTATGTAATATAAACATAATCTAAAATATTCACATATGAAGTTATTGAGAAAATGCTCTAATTTATTATATATTTTTTTCAAATCATTAACACTACTGATTTAGACGTGATCTTCAGTATAAAATCATTAAAAGTCGGTTATCGTCCCCTTATGACAGGATTTATAAATCGAACAAAAATCCGCCTTTTTTTTATATACATATACTTGTCTATTATTGTATAATTGCTGGATAAACATGAATCTCGTGCTATTCTAAACAAGAAAAAAAAATAGATGCTCTTTGGAGCAAATTAGTTGGATGGACGAAATCCAGTGTGGATTATAATATCGTAACACGAAAAATATGCAGCGAAATATAAACTTGAAATAGGTAAACACTTACGTGGGTAAAACTGTAAACATCGTTATAAACGAAATACAACCCAAAAATGTGGGAGAATTTGGTAATTTTAAAATTTAACGACGCGACGGCAACGATGAGCTAATAAGTATTTATAAACTAAATAATCCTACACAGAAAAAATGTAGAGAGAATACATGATTGTTCTACGATCGATAAGTGCTCTTTGGAGTTTTTATTTCCATTTGCTCATCTATTAGTTAAGCAGCATATTTGTACAAGAAATACGCGAGAAACGGGCTTCCTTTGCCTCATATGAATATTGCCCTGAAATTAGCACAGAAAGCCTATGAATGCATTTTCCAGGTTAATTAAATCCTCAGCATCATATAAAAAGAAAAAAAAGAAAGAAAAATTGTTTATTCTGCACAAACAAAACAAACATTACAAAAATAAAATACAAATTGACGAAAAAAACACACACACTGTGTGTGTGTGTGTGTTTAATACACTGCTACTAGAAATGTAGGTAATGTTGTTTGAGGTATATATTCTTGTTTTGACGCTAATAAATCTTCTTTTTTTGGTGTAATGGCGTACGAACGAAAGATACATAACAATCTGTGAATTGAGATAAAAGTATACATACTGCAGCTGTTATATTATGTTCAAAATAAACTGAGCACATTCCATTCAAACAATCATTAGCAATGTAATAGGTATGTAGGGGAGGGCAACAGTATATTACAGAAGGACGGTTTTTTCGTTCATAAACAGACGTTGTCTCTGGAAATAAACCATTTCGGTACCTTTATTCTACTTATCACAGCTTTACAAGATAACTGCAATAACAATTGATTTGTATGTGTGTTTTATTCTTTATTTAACAGAATTATAATGATGATCTTAAGATTCAATAACTAATATTATTGGGAACTGCTGCGTCATAAACTAACACGTTTACATGGTACTTGCAGGTCTGATACCTCTTTACCCGGTATTTCACAGCACAGGCCCAGCAGCCAGGTTTTTTCAGCCTTCTGCACATTATGAAAATTGTTCCTTATAATATCAGCTTTTATTTGATGTGGCTTTTAACGGATATCCATTTATTTTGTTGGCCAAAGTGACCCATAATTTTTTAAAACACTCCGGTTTTTGGAAGTCCACCTATTTGTAATACTTTGAATTATGTTATGTTCCTGATCGGAAAACCCGTAAACTTATTAATAAATCGGTAAATCCTGTGTCAAGAGATTCAACAAGATTCTTAAAAGAAGATTATACTCAAAAAGAAGCATTTATACTTGGTGATTGAGTAATATTAGATTGTCTACTCCACTCGATGTCCCGAGCGTATCATATTCTAGGACATTTCATTACTGTGTAAGACATCCCTCGATAAGGATATGAGGATATGCACTGCATTGATTTAGATATCATTCTGCCGAGAAATTGAAAAACAAATATCTTTTATCATCTCTGATACATTCACCACTATAACGAACCAGAGAATATTGCTTTAGCGAAATAATGCAGAAAGTTGGATTTTATTATTATTATGAGCCTGTTGTGTACAGGGCTAAGGCGTTCCTGGTATCTTTCAATTTTGAACCGACTTCCAAAAAGGTATGTTCGTCTGTAGGTATGTTTTTTTTTAATGTTTATTTTTAATCGCCGATTTCTCCGTCAATAATGAGGACCGATTTTGAAAGTTATTTTTTTTTTGTTTAAAAGGGTATGCTCTCGAGATGGTCCTATTGTTACCAAGTCAGAATCTGATAAGGAGATCCCAAGGAAATCGAGGGAAATCCTCAAATTTTAATGGCTTGCCTATTGCGATTTAGGTATTTTATATAGTAACTCGTGCATTTGCTCTCGGAAAGCATCATTTGGCGAAGTGCAATTGATGATGAAGATCACAGATGGCCACGGTAACTACTTAGTACCAAGTTCGTTTCACGGGTTGCGATTCAATTAGGTACTTTAATATAGTTGCTAAGCAATTTATGCTCGCCCCCAATGCATATGGTGAAGTGAAGCTGATAGTGACTTCACCATCAGCTTCAGTTCTTGGTTCTTACCAGGAGAACTCCCCAACAATTAACGTCCCGGAATCGAAAAAGCAATATTTTGTAAAAATGTGATGAGCAGTTGACTTTAGGCAATTGCAACTTATTTAAGTTACAAACTGACCCACTAAAAAGTAAAAATAAATAACTTTTTACAAATAAAACAACCGACTTCCAAAAAAAAAAACACTACATAGTGAAAAATAACTTTAATTTCGGAAGTCGGTGGCAAAAAACTAAAATACAGATCCAAAGACACGGAGTACCGAAATTTAAGTTATTTTTCACTTTCTTTTTGGAATTCAGTTGGTTTTTTTTTGGTTCTCTCTCTTTTGCAATTACAGCCCAATCCTTTAGGTAGGAGTTTGACTCGTCATGTCATTTAAAAAGTCAGATTTTAGGGAAAAATTATAAATTAATATGGTTGCGAAAATTCTTGAAAGTTTGTGAAGCTTTGTCAGGTTATGTTGCGTAAATTTTGGAGAACTGAGAATCTGAGAAATGTGGGATCCGTACGTTTCGAAATTACGCAATATAATGAAAATAGGGTTTGGTTTGGTACGGTATTCCGAATTTTTTTTTAGAGCTTTAAGCAATTATGATTAAATTTCCATAAATATACTAACCCACATTAGTTAGATATTCCCTTGATCTGGCACAATATTTAAAGACGAGGTAACGTGGATAGGCCAGAGTGCGCCGGAAGTAGGTAGGTACATAATTATGGTCACGAATGGAGGCTGTTTTGAGGTTTTGGTAAGATAACTAGAAAGTTATTTATTATATTACTTATTATATTATGGTATTTTTAAACTATAAAGTTACAAGATGTTTAAGCAATAACTACGATTCGTTTGACGTCACCTAATGCTGTGATTTGACACTTTTACACATTTGACACTTAAGTGGCTAATGTCAACAGCCACAACCTATCTCTTGTATACACAATCTATCTATATATATAAAAGAGAAGTCCACTCACTGACCACTCATCACGAAATCTCGGAAACTACTGGGCCGTGAGGTCTAAAATTTGGCACAAGCACTCTCTATGAGGTGCAGGCGCGCACTAAGAAAGGATTTTTATAAATTCGCACCTTAAGCGGTTGAAAAGTGGTGTCAAAGTTTGTATGAAAGTCCTATGTTTTTAAAGTTAGAGACATGAATGTTGGCCTGATTGTTCCTTTCGACTTCTAGGTGCTCACTAAGAAAGGATTTTACGAAATTTGGCGCTTAAGGGTGAAAATAAGGGTTTTTAATGTTTGTATGAAAAATTTACCAAATCCAGTTAAGATCCAAATTGAATATTACAGCAACGAGTTATTGCATACTTTACATTGAAATTAGAATTCGGAGGCCGATATAGATCTAAATTGAATTTTACGACAACGCGTTAATGCATATTTTACATTGAAATAAGAATTTTTGGAAGTTTCATGAGGTAGGATATTTAGTTTTTATTCTAGGTGGCCAGTATGTTTCAGTGCAGGCGTGATAACGTTCTAAAGTTTTTATGCCAGTTCTAGGTGGCCAGTATTTTTCAGTATGCAGGCATCTGCTAAAAGATAATGAAATGAGGTTCTAATTGGTATTCAGGTAATTTGAACGTTGCAATTATAGCATTAAAGTCGAGAATGCTAAGGGGAAAACTTCACAATGTTTAACCTTAATCGCGGCTTGCAAGCCGATCGTATCAAAAAACGAAGTCTTGTATCAATCACAGAATACAAACCTAAGCGATACACGTTCAAGCTATAGTTACCGAAATTTCTGTTCTGCGATATTTTGTTATTACTTACTACTAATTTGCTTTGAAATATTTTTCATTTGTTTGGTTTTCGTTTTGGTTTGTTTCGCTTCCTAATTTTAAATTGGAGGATAATAAATGTGTTTTTACCTATTGCCGGGTTGGAATTTTGTTATTTCTATTTCTCGCGAATTACTTATTGTGTAGGTATTTCACACTGTGGTATTACTATAATAGTTTTTAGTATTAGTCGTTCTTATTAGAAAAAGTGTCCTTGAATACCTACGTTCGTATTTTAATTTTATTACTTAGTATTTTTGGTTTAGGCTGGTGTTGTAAGGGTTGGAAAAAGGCGGAAGAACTATTCTCATTTTAAATGGATGTCAGCACCAACTGACGGGGTCCGAAAGGGCCAATGCCTGCCAGGGTTATGAGCCTGTCTGAAAGGGATGTCGTGGCCCTGGCACACACAGGCATTTGAAGGAACACGGGTGGGTTTTAGTCAGTAAAAGTCTGACACGCATCAAAATGACCTTCATTGAAATTTCCTGAGAATCAGATTATTTTTACTCCCTGTTGTGCGTCCCCAAAACCAGCCATAAAAATACCATCTTGAAACACTTGGAACTCAAATGGGAATAGTTCTCCCGCTGCCATGAGTTCACAGGTGGTTCCGTAGGTGCCATTACAAGACATTTCAGCGACGTATTCACGCTTTGAACCATAAACAGCTCCTCCTGACTGATCCTGGGTGAAAGGTTGGAATATTGCCTACTTTTTAGACACGTGGCAATGACATGAACACGTTACTGTTCACCAAATAGGAGAGAGATGAAAATAAGCATGCGCCATCGCCAGGGATATTTACTATTTGGCAAAGAATTTGCATGCCAAAATTGTGGCGATAAGTCCCCTCTATGAGGAGTGGCTAGAGAGGCGCCACGGCTTTCTCACCTTCCGCCTGACGCACGTCCTCACCGGACACGGTTGTTTCCTATTCAGAATAAAGCGGGAGGAAACGCCCGGGTGTCACCACTGTGTGGATCGCCCGGAGGACACGGTGGAGCATACGGTTGAGGTCAGCCCTGCTTGGGCGGAGCACCGGCATGTCCTCACGGAGGCGATCGGCGGCGGCGATCTCTCGCATCTGGCCCTGGTTCAGGCCATGTTCGGAGTGAGAGTGCATGGGAGGCCGTCACCTCCTTCTGCAAAGCAGTAATGCATACGAAGGAGAAGGCGGTACGCGTGAGGGTGAGGCAGGGTTCGCGCCCTCACGCCCTTAGTCACCGCAGGAGACGCCCCGGGCGTCGGGAATTGCAGGCCGATTCCCGGCCACCGTGGGCGCGGGCTTGCGGACGGTGAGCGATGGGTAGCTCGCCGTCCGATAAGGACCAGGCCCGGGTCGACGGCGCGTTGTGTTCCACGCGCGCCTCAAAGAGATGTCAGCACCAATTGACGTTGTATGGGAGCCCCCCTTAAATATTTGGTTTATTTTAATTTAATTACTTATTTTTAAAGTGAATATATAACTTAATATTCTGTGAATATTTCAAGCGTCTACCTGTTGCCGTCATCAATATCTAGCAAAAACGAGCAAAAAAATCACGTTTGTAGTATGGGAGCCCCCTTAAATATTTTTTTTATTCTGTTTTTTATATTAGTTGTTATACCGGCAACAGAAATACATCATCTGTGAAAATTTCAACTGTCTAACTATCACGGTTCATGAGATACAGCCTGGTGACAGACGGACAAACGGTGGAGCCTTAGTAATAGGGTTCCCGTTTTACCCTTTGGGTACGGAACTCTAAAAATATCTTTTGACCGCTCACGCCGGCAAAATTGAAGAATCACCGACCGTCACCGACTCAGCGGTAAATGTGCAGTTGAATTCACAACCCCAGTCCCAATTCACTGCTATTGATTTTGTCGAGAAGTCGCTTGCCTATAGTGAGCAAACGGAATGCGAGTCATTTTTTTTAAGGATATTGCTAAACCGTTGCTTCATCTACTTATATTAATATTTTATAGTTTGTGAGGTTGTAGGGGTAATCTCTGAATCTACTGAACCGATTTTGAAAAATCTTTTACCCATTGAAAGCCACGTTATTATTTTGTGAGTGTCATAACATAAGGCCATAATTTAATCCGAAAAATGAAAAGACGGTAAAATGTTTACCGCCCAACGAAGTGGGCACGGGTCAGCTAGTATGTACATATAAATACATCGCACCTTCTCTACCACTTAGTCAAATAAAATATTCCTTTTATTCTGTCTGCTTCATCACCGCGTAGAAGCTGCGTAGACCTCGCGTAGAGGCCTCGTAGAGGCTTCGTAGTGGCTACATGCAAACCGCGTACATTGTACGTTAGATGTAAAATTGTAGACAGCATTCTGTAATTGAGGGCTGTGAGTTCAAGAATACTGAATTAATTAATTACACTCGATTGAAGGGTTGGTTGCTTATACACCGTGGCATTTTAATCGTCTTACAGCAGCAGCCCACTTCATGTATTTAATGACTATTAAACATTCATAAAGGTATTTTTTTTTTTATAAACTTTCGTTCTTTTAAATATAATTATTCATGCATGATGCAGTTTGTAACACCCTGTTATGAGCGCGGTGCAAGCCTTCCGCTCCATCCCGCGCCGCCCTTGGAACGCAAGGTTTGCAACGCACTCGTAACAGGGTGTTTTGAACTACGTCATGCGTCATAATGAATAATGTTTTTTTTTATTATTCAAATGTTAATAAATATTTTTTTTTACTTTTATGAATATTCATTGGATACATGAAGTGGGCTGCCGTTGTAAGACGACTAAAATGCCACGGTGTATATATTATTACTAGCTTCTGCCTACGACTTCGTTCGCGTGGAAATCGTAAGACACCACAATATACTAAAATAACAGCCACATTTCCCGCTCGCGTTATTACTTCGTTTTCTCTTAGAGTTCTTTCTGACTTTTCGCATTTTGCTCGGCTCCTAAGGGTCCTACCGTGATGTTAAAAAGACATAGCCTTCCTCAAGATTGGGCTATCAAATCAAAAAACATTTTTCAAATCCGACTGGTAGTTCCGGAGATTAGACCGTTCAAACAAACAAAAACACGCAAACTTTTCTTCAGCTTTACTATATTATATTGGTATAGATTATTGAGAGGTTTTCTTGAAAACTGCAAATGAATGAAATACACATTGGTTATAAAATGCACATGTTTGTATTTTAAACTAATTGCATGAAGATTCGTCGAAACGTACTCATGTATTTTATTCGTTTAAAAAATAAATATTCACCAATTGTATGCATTGTATGATAAATGAAATGAAATTGTTTATTCCGTAAATAGAATATCGGAATCACGTTTACACGTCACATAAAAAAAAAGCTAGACAAAGTCGACTTTTCCTACCCATGAGAAGAAATGGTGAAACAAACCCATGGGACAAAGTCATTTTTAAAGTCCAGTCATAATCTTGGTCAGATCATGTGAGAACCATGTAAATTAGTGTCTGAAGTGGTTTTTTGAGGAATGAACCACACAGATTTGAATGAACTTGTCAGTGCCAGCATTTGTCAGTAATCGTGCTGTAGCTCAACTCAGAACTTAAGGACCTTATCGATTTGACGAACAATACCAAAAAAAACTGGCCAAGTGCGTGTCGGACCACGCACACTGAAGGGTTCCGTAGTTAGGATGAAGTTATCCGAAAAATAAACTTAACATTGTAGTTGAAAAACATGCTCTCCCATACATCGATATACGTACGGTCAATTTGCCAACTGCAAATTTAAGTTGGTCGACTATTACTCGTTAGCTTGTGTTAGTAGTAGCTGTGATAGTTTTCATTTTAATTGTTATATATCCTACTACCATGATTTTTTTCACATATCCAAAACCAACCATTTAGCTGGCAGGGGGAGATGACACTTTACTCTTACAAAAAATTGCTCTTTAAAGCTTTATATGACGCAAACGGATCCTTGAATTGAAAAATGGTTTTCACAGACCCACAATATTTTTGACGAGCTTTCCAACGATACCCCATACCATGGGATAGACGAGAAAAAAATATCATCCCCACTTTAGGTACGTACAAGGGAGATACTCTAAAAAAAGGTTTTATTTTACGACTTTGTCGGCGTGATTAATATCTATACCCACGCCAATTTACAGCTTTCTAGTACTAAGAGTCTCTGAGGTAAGCTGGGGACAGACGGACAAACAGACGGACATGGCGAAACTATAAGGGTTCTTTGTTGACTACGGAACCCTAAAAAGGGCATTTGGGTAGGCCGCATAAAGAACTCAAACTGCCAGAGTATCATTAAAACTAACTGAGAACCAAAAAAAAACGGTCAAGAGCGAGTCGGACTCGCGCACCGACGGTTCCGGTTATATTTATATGATGTTGATGATTTCTGAAAAACTGTGCTATTTAGAGACATCGTTTTATTTTTCCTGTAATCTTTACATACACTTCTATCACATAGAATAATTTCAGGTTTTCATCTATGCAAACTTCAGAGATAAGAGAGGGGAACGGTATTCTTTTACATTTTTCATCAAAAGTCGGAAACTATGCTGCCTAAAATAAAAAAATAAAAATGTTTGGGAATGTGCAAACAGCGTTCTTTCATATGATTCCCCACATGCCCTAGTAGCCCCACTTCAAATTTTTAAGACCCCCTTTCAGTCCCTTTTGCAAAAACGATATTTTTTGTCATTACTTTCTTGTTTTCAAAATAGTTGGGCAAACGTAATGTAAAACTATTCTAAATTTCAAGTAGATAGCATTATTAGTTCTTGAGATATCGAGGTGTGACAGACAGACAGATAGACTTAGTCTCACGATAAGGGTTCCTTTTTACCATTTTGGTACGGAACCCTAAAAATGAAGACACACATCCTCACTTTCATATTATTTTTAATAGGTAGGAGTAATGTCCTGCCCAGTAAAACTAACTCTACGTAACATTTTGTGTGTCCTTCAACGATAAAGCAAGATCAATTTTTGTCTTATCAACAAATGTTTGTATCGGAGACGAACTAATCGAACCATTCATGATCCAGTCGCCGTTTATTTATTTATTTTATACTAGCAACACCCCTCAGTTTCACCCGCATAGGTCTCGATTCCGTAGGAATCCCCCATCAATTGGGGAAGGGGGGGGGGGGGTTGCCATAATCGCCACGCTTGGCGCGCGGGTTGCCTATCGCAGTATGGTGTTAAAAATGCGTAGAGAACGCTGCTGCTCATTCTCTAGTAAGTCCCTTATTCGACTTTTACGACACCCACAGGAAGAAATAGGATGGTGCTATTATTTACGTCCGACACCACACGAAATATTTGCATCATCTACATTTTCTTAATGCAATTCTTACCATAACTAAGCATAGTTAATAAGCGTGTCCCGGAAAGCACGTTAAGCTGTTGGTCCCGGCTGTCATTCTTGGATCTTTGACAGTCGTTATGAACAGGGCTTGAATCAGGCCGTCAGAAGCCCGAAGGTTTCACAACCAGTCTTACCAAGGGGTATCGTATTCCCCAGTAACGAGGTTGTGGAGGTCAGATGGGCTGGGTAAAATACTGGTATTGATAAATGATTTTTATTTCTGTAAGTAGGTTTGTACAAACACTTTTACACGTCAATCATATTTAAAAAAAAACCGGTCAAGAGCGAGTCGGACTCGCGCACCGAGGGTTCCGTACGAATATATGATGTTGATGATTTCAGAAAAACTGTGCTATTTAGAGACATCGTTTTATTTTTCCTGTAATCTTTACATAAGCCTAAAAATCTTACTTGCAAAATAGTTGGGCAAACGTCATCTAAAACTATTCTAAATTTCAAGTTGATAGCATTAGTTGTTCCTGAGATATCCAGGTGTGACAGACAGACAGACAGACTTAGTCTCACCACAAGGGTTCCTTTTTACCATTTTGGTACGGAACCCTAAAAACTAGATGAGGTTGGCGTATCCTATCTGACTACTCTGAGAAGAAAGGCCGAAACAAACTCAGAGGTCAGAGTCTCTTTTAAAGTCCAGACATAATCTTGGTCAGATGCATCCGGTTAGACGAAGCTGATCCCAACATGGTTGGGAAAAGGCAATAAGAGTAATTTTAATATAAAATGACTAAAGTGTGCATGAAATGCGACAGTTGTACCTGTGACAGTCTCTTCTAAAGCATAGCTTCGGCTCTGCCTTATGTCCGCTTCGCAATATAAAATTTCTATTACTGTTCGTATCTTTTCATTAAAACGTTTCCAAAGCACTTCAATATGCTGTAATTTACAATCTGATACAGACAAGACACAGAGAGAAATTCCTTTTGATATAACTATTTAACATTTTACCGGACTTTTAATTACTTTTTTCCTGAACTTTGTCAGGGACGCGTCTCGTAAGTAATTGGCGGTCTAGCTTGTATGAGGTTCGCAATATCGGAGAAAATATATGGCTGCTCGTGAAAGTATTGAGGAGCATGAGGTTGCTGCCACACTATTTCAATACCTGCCCGATTCCAAGTATCTCACTGAAACTTTTTACACGAAGGAATCATTTCAGTGGCTCCGACCTTGAAAGGATACCTTCTGTCCTTCATAACTTTGAAAGTTTCTGTTAATATCGACAAAATTTTTAAAAAAGAAAAATTAAAAGCTGTGTTCTACTTAAATATTATAAAAAAAAACTTTTTCTATTTTATTTAATCTGGCCTGATTTGTTAAATCATAAATATTTTGTTACCTGGCTTTTAGGAGGCAAAACAGATAGACAGACACTACTTTATTATGTAGGTAATAGACTGGATGGGCCAAATATCGCACCAAAAAAAATCTACAATGATATCCGGAGCTACTTACGCAAAACGGAATCAACCTACACAATGACAGTTTTGAGAAAAAGCCGTTTTGTCAAAATTTTATATATAATAAAATTATTTGTTATTTTGAATAAAGTTTATTTAAAATATTGAACAAAATAATTTGTTTCATGTATGTAAATAATATATAATATAAAGGAGCATTTTTTAAAGCTTTTTGTAACTTATCTCGATTTTGGCATGTGTGGGAATTGGTTTCTGTTTGCATAAGTAGGTCCTTCGTAGTCAAATGAGCGATTTTTTTGTGTTTAAGTTTTGTCGTAATGACTGGTGTCAATTAGCGAATGCTCTAATAGTATTAGTTTATATGAATGGTCGCCGTCTACGATGAGCACTTTTGTGTCGGCTAATCTGTTTGTAGAGCAAATAAACGGTTACGCTACTACTGGAGTCGCTACCTGGCGTCATTCGCGTGAGATTTTACTCGAACTTTTAGTTTTTTGTCAAAACCACCATTGGTGTTTTTGTTCAAAGTTAGAGGTTTACTAATACATGCTTATATTATAAATGCATATTATTATGTTGCTCTGTCTGTCTGTCAATTTCCGAACTCCAACCGGCCAAAGCCGCGGGCAAAAGCTAGTTACATGATTAACTGCGGTAACGATTTGATTTGACAATTATTTCTTGGAGGATAGTAGGTACCTAGCTAGGTTGTTATTCGTTTTTGGTTTAATAATTTTCATACCAGACATATTTAAAAACTGCCGCATTGGTCTAGTGAACACGAGGGCTACGGCTGGGCATGAGGTCCTGGGTCCAAAATACACAGGTTGGCAAAGTGTTATTGGTCTTCTCCATTAGGAATTTCTCATAGCATCCCAGAGCTGGATTTGTAGCTACCCGGTTGATGCCAATAGAGTCACACCCTATTACATGGGACAAAAACATAACTGCCGAAATCTGGGTGTTTAACTCTGCCTAGTTTGTAGACGTTGATAAGTTACCTATTTATAAAAATCAACATTTGAACATTTCCGCTAGTAGTTTTCACCTCCCTGGAGAACCACTAAAATATAATCTGTAGGTAGCTGTGGCTGAAATTGAAGCATACTTACATACATACTGTGTAGATACTTATACAACATTATTTTTAGTATATGCGAAACCCGAAACACGTGTCTTTTATGTAAAGAATCTATGTACAAAATTTCAAAACTGTATCAAGAAAAATCACAAAGTTATAAGGTCGTTATGTTACCGGGTTGTCCGTACAAAAACATGCTAACGGCGCCCCCGTGCCTCCAGGGTCGTCTTGCGCTCATTGATAATAATTTGGCAGTAGGTACCTAACCGTACGGCGATTGAATTGTAAGTAATTAAATGGTGGTAACATTTTCAATCACACTAAATATTTTTGGGACAAAATATAACATGATGTAAAAATTATTGAAATCGATTCAGTTCCTTACTCTGAACAAACTATATTCAGGTTTCGCATATACTAAAAATAATGTTGTATAATTATTATACACAAAAGCATTTTTTTTCTAAATGTTCCATATTTCATTATCAGCGTCAGTGAGTTAGGTCGGTGGTAGGAGCATCCCCGCTTGGCGGTTGCCGTCGCTCGCTAAGTGGGCTTAACTTCGCCGTGCCACCTCGCCGAGCCGCGGGAATCAACTCCACTCACTTCTCAATACTTTTCGAAACTTTCGCATTCTTTTATTCTTTACTTTTGATATACTACGTTTAATATAATACGTTTAATATTTAACAGGTTTGAAATCTTCTCAGGTGGTTTTAGATAATCTAGTTACAGTCAATCGGGTTAGAAAGATTAAATAGTATTATCACTCATTTTGAAAATAACCAAATAAAAAAAAAGGCTTCCAATACTTTCGTATGCATGCGAAAGTTTATAAAGAGCTAAACTTTTTCTAGAGTTAAAACTCCTGCATGAATTACCGACACTAGAATGTGTTATTGTTAGGTTTTTTTTTTTTTAATTTTCCTTAATTAATATACACATAATAATACTTTTTTTATTTAATAACTTCGCACTTATTATTTTTTTTTTAATATTTTTGATGTCTGACAGTTGTAAAGGAAAAGTTAAATTGCAGGATAAGATTTATATAAACGTTCGGTCGAACCAAAGCCGTGATATGAAGTAGTCTATGGTAACACTAACTTGCATTTACAAGATGACTTGATTGACTGTCAGCTTCTATCGACCGGTTAGCTGCCCGTTTTATCCCTGACTGTCGAATACACTACACATGCCTACATTCATAATATATTACTAATGTTACACTGATGTGTGCTTATGAAAGGTTCAGGCTTCTCCCGCGAAAACGTATTCAGGTAAATTAGTTTGTTGCTGTCTAGATTATATTATATATTTTATTATTATACATATATTTATTATACAGTGTGAGTGTTGAAATACTAATCACATATCGAAATGAGGGTAACTAAGCTTAATTTGATCGACGGAAAAATATAAAAAAAAAACAAACAAGGCCAGCCTTGCCAGGCCTTTCTTTAACAGTTGATAGGAAACGTTGTGATTGAGTTATAAACATGATGTTTTTACTTTTAGAAAGGTGATACGATGGAGAATAATTTAAATGAATAAAAAAGGGTCCGTAATCGGGACTTTCATTGAGATATTATACAATTATCTTTCTACTTCGTCATAGTTGCATATTGTGTATTTATTATTATAAACTTACTTATTATAATTATTAAAGTATGTAGGTGTATGTTTTTATTTTGATTTTATGTATTATGTTTTCTCGAGCACTCTTACACACGCTTAGTTGCTTTATCTTCCATTCGTGCATAACAGCGGATTATTAATTTGCAACTGTTGGCAGTATAGAAACCAGATCAATTGTTATAGATACTTGGTGCATAGTATCTGATAGGATTAGGCATAATTAGAGGCCTATAATGGCGTTCGTACCTTCATTATCCTTTTGTGAGTTTGTGATGCGAACATTATTATGTGTCTACTCAATGAGACGACGTACCTACATAGTATAGATTCGGTATGATAACTATGTTTAATTAAGTATGTGCTGCATAAATCTGTAATCTTTACTATACTAATATGATAAACCTGAACAGTTAAGGATCTTACAGACTCACGCGATTCCGCGGGTGCAACCAGGCACCGACAAAGAAATTGTGCTGCTAGTGTCGCGTCGCGCCCGCAATATCGCACCAGTATGTACGAGCCTTTACTTTAAATTTTGATAGCCAAATTTTGAGAAAGGTTCTAGGTTATTTAAAATCACGCTATGATATTAAGGGGAACGCTAAGCGACAGCAAAAACGCGCGATGCGATGCGATGCGACGCGTCGACCCGAGAACCGAGGAAAATTAGTAATAGCACGAGCGCGCGATGCGACGCGACGCGGTCCCCGCCGCCGACCCGCTGCGCGCCCGACCCGCGCACGCGTTTCGCGTGGTGTCATTCATATAAATACAGAGAATTCAGCCCACCGTACTGACGTCCCGACCCGCGCCCGACCCGCACCCGCTGCCTGTGAGCGTAGACCTTTAAAATTAAGTAATACCAGATAATATTCATAACTTTCCACTACGTTTTCCATCAACAAAATTCGGGATTATAATAATGCTGATTAACGAAATTAATTACGAACCATACCGTGGGTACTACCTACACTGAAACCAAATCATTTCTGGTTGGGTCGGCAACTCTATTGAAATTACGGGTAACTAACTCCCCGGTTGGCGGTTAGTTGCGTGTACATTATAGTAGTGTCTAAGATATAACAGCCGCACGGGTCGATCGATCAGGTTAAGCCACGCTTGCTGTGGTTGGTCCGTGGATGGGTGACCATCTTTACATACCAAGACCCCTCTGTTCCTCGGAAAGCACGTTAAGCGGCAGGTCCCGGCTGTCATTCATGGATCTTTAACGGTTGTTACGGGTCTGACAACCAGTGTTACCGGTATCGAAGAACCTAGTAACTGGGTTGTGGAGGTCAGATAGGTAGTCAGTCAATTAAACAAAAAAAAAATGCCAAATCTTTATAGTTTGTGGTAGCGGAAAAAATATATGTTATTCTTGAACATATTTCTCAGAACTTGGTTGTTACCAAAAGACGTTTAGAAAATAAAATGTCGTTACAAATTAAAAGTAAACTAACCTTTTGCTTTGAGTTCCAATCCAAAATATCTGTATTTAATATCAACGTAAGGTTGGTAGTTAGTTAGTAGATAGTTAACAAAAACGTCATATTTAAATGCAGGTTGTTTTTATTTTCGATTACCATTACAACTCATTTTTGAGTAAATAGATAATTGATTCATAGTTTGCAATATATTACAAGCGTTGTGTCATCGCGCTTCTCATTCTTTTGTATGCAGTCTGACAGTGACCGCGGTTTAGCTGTTGTCAGCGTCTTAAGTATGTACGAGTACGATTAGTGACCACATGAAGCTTTATGATACATTATGTCACGTCGCGTTTAAATAAAATAACATCTCTTTTGTCTGTGACTTATAGAACGTTCTGGTTCATGGTTTTAGACAAAGAAGAACGGTACCTAAAGGTATTGCAGAAAACGGAAACTAATAATAGAATGGAGTCACCTCAGTCATCTCCAAAAGTTATTAAATTTTTTTGTTCGACTAGTTCCTAACATGTATCGGTTTGGGGTATTTATATTTAGATCGACGGTACAGGTCAATAGGTTAAACACCTCATTTATGATATTTGTCCTGATTGAGCAATATTTGTGAGTGCTTTCATACATAATGACATGAGTACTCATGATATCTACTTGATGAGTTTCGTAAATCCTTTAGTAGTTCATTCGTCACAGGTTTTATTAGATTGGTATCTCACGAGACTAAAAAACAACGCTATTTTGAACATACTCCGTCCCAGACAGCTGGTTTTAGGAGGTCTAACGTAACAAAATCATCTTTGAAGAGGAGGTAACCAATAATAATAATTATTCTTTTTCAAACACTGGCATTTAAAAAAGAATACCTAATACAAGAAAAAAACAAAAGAAAACAATTTTAAGATCAGTGTAATATCTATGGATGTAAAAATCAAATATCGAATGTCATAAAGTTCTAAGTGTCAAAAGTACTTTACACCATAGTCACTGTCTAATTACGTTTAGAAGGGTACAGTCATCCACAATATTGCTAACAAGCATAACAGGCATCTTCATACTTTGTACTTAGGCACTCTGTTCGTACTTAATTGCTGAACGTCATTGGGCGTCTGAAAGCTCATATAGACGTTAATTATAGTACATTGACGTCCTTTCAATATTATTACGATATTTGAAGCGAGAATGGGTATCTGTTTGGTTCAGTTCCCGAAAGGTGTCAACGGGACCCTTCGCTGTTGTCGGTCTGTATGTCACAGGACTGTATCTATAAAACCGTAATAGCTAGTCATTTGATTTTTTTCACAAATGACTTTTAATTATAAACTCGAAAACCAAAGGAGGTTCAGAACCTTAAATGGACGAGTTCGAGACTCGCGCTTGACTGGCTTGTCTTGGCCAGTCTTTACATTGTAGATAGTTATATAGTTTTAATTAAGATGTACTTTGAATTGGATATTGATTCAGAAAGCCTTCTTGTGATCAATCATAAATAACAAGTATTGAATCTTTCGGCAATTTTCCTAGAACTATAGTTTTAATTGGGATGTAGAAATTGAGCGTAATGCCTTCTTATGATCAATCATAAATAACAAGTAGTTGAATCTCTGGGCAAGTTTCCTAGAAGTTTTCCTCTGAGTATAAGAACTAAGTAATCGATAGAAGATAAACTTTTGCACCCTGCTTTCTAAGAGGTAAAGAGGTGGTCGTCCTTTGGCGGAAATGATGATGACAGGTACAGTCCAGGCCCCTAACTAAAATTTATATTACTTCCTTAAATAATATCTGAATAATTCAAAAGCAAGTTTCGTAGAGTATCGGTTTAATTGTTGAGGTTTCATAGTTTACGAAGATTCTAATTATCTGCATATCCTATCAAAATTACACTATAAATACTTTAGAAGAAAATCGTTTTTGAATTTCAAAGTGCAGGTATTCTTAGACTTACCGCGTAAATTGAATAACGTATAAATATTTTTTATCATCTATTATGATTTTTTTAAGCAGACTGTACAACCGAAAGCTTCCGTCCACAACTAAGTACTAACAATAATAGGACGGGCCGTATGTGCCAGTTTAAATGGAGTAGGTAGCCACGTGCCTCGTGCATTCCCATGCAAAATTAGAGCCATCGGCACGTGTTGCTTACGAATGCGGAATGTATTGCTAACACTCAGTTGCAGAAAGCTCACCATTAACACTTCATTACATAAAGCAACATTATCGCTAATGAATTCATTACTTTAATGAAGTTGCACAAACAAATTTTAGATAGCATTAGACATTTTTAATGCCACTTTAGTTAAAGAAGACTTTAAACAATATTGCCAGGAACAAATTACCATATTGAACGAAAAGAGTGAACATTTGCGTTCTGTTATTATCCGTACGTACAAGTACACCACAATTTTAGAATAAAATAAAGTAAATGTAGTTGATTTATGTGTATTCAGTGTACTCTGTGGTTTAATGTAGTTTAAATAATCTGGTTTAAGGGGGATGCGCTAAGGTAGCCCGCGAAATTCAAATTTACCAACGTTTTTTGCAATTTTTATACTTCTGATTCATATTCTAATGATTATAATTCTGTAAAGCCATATTGGTTATGGCCGCGAATCATAATTAGATCAACATACGTGTTACTGACCTGCAAATTGCAAAAAACGTAATAAAATTTGAATTTTGCGGGCTACTTTAGCGCATCCCCCTTAATCTAATAATTTTAACATGTGTGCAGTCTAGAGCTCCGGCCACACGTGGAAATCCATCAATTTCATAAAAACCTTCTGCAACTCTACGTAGTTCCGTCCGGTCTGGCATTTTAATATAGAGGTGGCTTAATTTTGCTAGCTCACGGGATACTTTTTGAATAAACAAACTGACAAACAACCCGACCCAACCTGTTTCCGACAAACTGTTGATTAATTTATGTTTATTAAATCACCCAATACCTACTTGCTGGAAAGATCCAGTGGCGAAAAATCTCAAACATATTAAAAGCTGTGTCAGGCCATTAATGGATTTATTTCTTTGCGTCACTGGTTCTAAATCTTAATCAAATAGGTTACAAATTTGAAGAACTGCCTCCTTGGAAATTCTATACTTTACACGAAACTCTTTTCCATCATGTTTTAAAAATGAATTCACTCGGTCTGGGATTCGACGGCGAGGTAAATCTACTAAATAAGAATCAGATAATGACGAAAGACTGGTTAAAGACATCTTTCAATTACAGAAATGCATTCAAGTACCGTAGAAAACACTAATGTTGCTCTTAATGGATGCTTTTCGGCCCATTAAAATTAAAAAATCTGAAATGTCAAACTTAAAGTTCACCACCTGCTAATGGGCGCTAATGAAGTTACGTGCAACGTAAAAGTGTTTAAAATGGCCGGTTTCATTAGGTTTGACATTTCATTAGTTAAATTTAATGGAGCATTAAAATAAAATAAAAAATGGTTTTGTGCAATGATTTAATGCTACATTAGTGTTTAATGTAGTCTTTAAAATTTAAAGATCGTTTCTGCAACTGAGTGTAAGTCTACTAATAGTTTAATGCATTATTGTTTAAGACATCAATAGGAAGTTCGTCTTCTCACTTAACAAGACGAACTGTTATTATGAGAAGATGCGGTAAAATGGTTGCCAGTCAGTATGGCATCTTCCTGTTCTTCCCAATTTCTTTGAAGCCGGCATGGATTTGTTTTTTTAATTGGCTTCTCGCAGGTCTATCTCGGAGGTTGTCGTCTGCTTAGTCGGACTTTCACAGGAAAGTCCGGTTAAGCAGACGGCAATTAATGAAGGCCTCCAGTCAGGGCATACACTTATAAACTAAGCGGCTACACGATAAGGGCACCCCCTGTGGGGTACGAGCTTCGGCTTAGGGCGTCACTGGGGGAGGACAGCAAGGGACAGCCTGTATCGGGTGAATATTATTAGGGGACGAGTTTAAGGCTTAGCGGCGCGGGCTGGTTCGAGCAAGGGTCGGGGCGGGGATGGACGAGGACGTCGAAGAGGGCGTCAGTGGCGAGGACGGAAGAACGGGGCGGTTGAATTCTGTGTTTGTGTGCTACAGTGCTGGTGGCCCTACTACTCGCCTGGAGGAGGGTCGTGGCATTGTCTTATTCTTTCATATATAATAAGTGGCAAACTAATTTCGATTAACAAGGGAGAAAAGAAACCGGGCTACTACTGAAAATTTCCAGATTTAAACCCCTAATATTTAGGTATTAGGGGTTTGATCAGGCAAAGGGACCTTTGCCTGATTTGAATACTATGACTTTTTTATTTTATTTTATATCTTTCAATGTGAAAGCAATAAGAAGGCGACAATAGACTTCTTAGATTTCAATTTTAAAAAGCCTCAATCAATCAAATCAGCCTATAGCAGTCCACTGCTGGACATAGGCCTCTCCCAGGCTGCGCCACAACACCCTGTCCTCCGCCTTCCGCATCCAGTCTGTCCCAGCCACCTTATTAAGGTCGTCGGTCCATCTAGCTGGGGGGCGTCCCACACTACGCTTGCCGATACGCGGTCTCCACTCCAGGACTCATCTGCTCCACCGGCCATCGGTCCTTCGACAAACATGGCCAGCTCACTGCCACTTCAGCTTGCTTACTCTGCAGGCTATGTCGGTAACTCCGGTTCTCTTCCGGATAACTTCATTTCTGATCTTATCCTACAGAGAGACTCCGAGCATAGCCCGCTCCATAGCACGCTGAGTGACCTTGAATTTGTGGACCAGCCCGACTGTCAGTGTCCATGTTTCGGCACTGTGGGATTGGCGACGAGAAGACTTGACGAAGTTTTCCAAAACTTAAAAAGCCCTTAAAAAGCCTGATACTGAGAAATTCTAATATTAGAATTAAGTTCCTAATAGAAATGACTGTCGCTCTGCGATTTATGATATTTCTTTTTTTTTCTATCTTCCAATGCGACAGAAATAAGAAGGCGACCATCGAGTTCCTAGATTTCAATTTATAAAGCCTGGTACTGAGAAATTCTAATATTAGAGATAGATAACTTACCTAATAGAAATTATAGTCGTTCTGCATTTTCATTTAAGAGATTTCTTTCTGCACACTCTTCCTCGACTTTTAATTTATTTTAAAATCTTACGGGGAAAATTCATATTAAACGTGAAATAGGGTGATTTATTCCAAGTATTTATGTCATAAAACGTTTGCGTAGTTTTGCGAGGAAATCGAAAATAAAATCGAGCAATGCAGAGCTACGAGTACTTACCCACCGTTCGAATTGTCATGACCACTTAATTACTAACTCCTAACCAAACGTAACTTTTCTTTTAACTTTGACGTTAGCTTTTACTTTTATTAAATAAATAAAGGTTCGGGTTATGGAGAAAAATATTATTCGATGCTTGGTTATTTGCAAGATTTTTTTACAATATTAGCCTTGTTCTTTATTTGAAAGTACTGAAAAATAAGAGTTAATAACTCAAAAATCTTCAGCTGCAATAAAACAGTAAGTATGTCGAATATAATGCAGTCATACTCACTCGATTTACATAAATTAAAAAATATATAAATATGTAAAATGCACTAAATCGAATAGGAAGTACATAGGTAGCAAAATATTTAAAAACCAGCCAGCAAACAACTTTGTAGTTTGTAGTACCATAATAACTTGACAAATTGTGGTATTTAACCAGCAGAGATAATTATGCTAATTTGACCCGCGTCACGTAGCAAACCAAGTTCAATGTCACGGTTTCGCGTGCACAAGCGAACAGCGTTTTTATTTTAACAACATCAAAATGGTAAACCCCCAGGCTCATATTAATGTTGAGCTACTGAGCACATTGAAATGATTTGGTGTGTTTAAAAATGTCATAATATCAACTTATTGGTTGATGTTGTTTTTAATGACCAATCTCATGCTATAAGTAGCTTAGGACGAATTTCACATTTAAATTATTTGGTGTGTTAAAAATCTCATAATATCAACTTATTGGTTGATGTTGTTTTTAATGACCAATCTCATGCTATAAGTCGCTTAGGACGAATTTCACATTTAAATTATTTGGTGTGTTAAAAATCTCATAATATCAACTTATTGGTTGATGTTGTTTTGAATGACCAATCTCATGCTATAAGTCGCTTAGGACGAATTTCACATTTAAATTATTTGGTGTGTTAAAAATCTCATAATATCAACTTATTGGTTGATGTTGTTTTTAATGACCAATCTCATGCTATAAGTCGCTTAGGACGAATTTCACATTTAAATTATTTGGTGTGTTAAAAATCTTATAATATCAACTTATTGGTGGATGTTGTTTTGAATGACCAATCTCATAATATATGTCGCTTAGGGCGAATTTCACATTTAAATTATTTGGTGTGTTAAAAATCTCATAATATCAACTTATTGGTTGATGTTGTTTTGAATGACCAATCTCATGCTATAAGTCGCTTAGGACGAATTTCACATTTAGATTATTTGGTGTGTTAAAAATCTCATAATATCAACTTATTGGTTGATGTTGTTTTTAATGACCAATCTCATGCTATAAGTCGCTTAGGACGAATTTCACATTTAAATTATTTGGTGTATTAAAAATCTTATAATATCAACTTATTGGTTGATGTTGTTTTTAATTATCAATTATTTTGGTTACTTAATTGTAGAACTAGCCAACCTACACTAAAGTCAAAACATCATTGGACCAATCAGAATTCTAGAAAGAGACAACTACTAGCCGCACACTAGCTTTGTCTCTCTCGTACTTTTCGGGCTGTATTCACTGCACAACTGAATACAGTACCCCAAGTGTAAGTTTGCAAATGAGTAAACGTAACTAGCGCGTTTGCGTTAAAATTTGACCGATAAATCATAATGCTAAGATTAAAAAAAAAAAAAATGTGCCTGATCGCGTTTAGTTCCATGAGTGAAATTTTCCCTTAAAAGAAAAGAGATATACAAAACAAAATATCTCATTTGTAGAATTGAAATTGCCATGGAAAAGTACGTAGGGCCTTACTCAATTAAAATAAATAAGTAAAATAACATTACGCCTTGTTTCCACAAAGAGTTGGGCAGAGGTGTACCGTTCACCCTCATTTATCTGCTTTTTTCTAATATTTAAGTGTTTCAGTTATCTAATCTGACTAAGTAGAACAAGCTTAATAATCTTCTATTACAGCTGTTATGCCATTGGTTTGACCAACAACTACTTAAGAAACGGAATAATATAAAGTAATCGCTTATAACTTAAACCGCATCGAATAGTAAACTCTCGTTTGTTAGCTCTCCGTTACCTAACGTGGTTTGGTGACTAACACAACCTTGGTTTACTTGATAACTGATAGGTAATGAACCTTGGGAGAAGCAGCGTCCAAACGTTCTAGTTTAGTTTTTTTTATAACTTTTGTCTTTATCTTCGGAAATTATTAAATTAACCCTCGATAAAAAGTATCCTTACCTGTGTGCCAAACATCGAAATCCGTTGATCTGATAAGGTGTGAAAAGCTAACAGATAGACAGACAAATAGTTAATTCGCATTTATAATATCAAGAATGGAAGTATTGATTAGCGTCGTATCTTGTTTATTTTAAATGTATGTAAAGGGACTGAATAATCGCGACAAGTAACGTTATTATTGCGTCGGCCCTCAGGCACAAACATATTTGTGCAATTACAGGATCCTGTTTCTGAGTGAAGTTATAGAATAGAATACTCTTTAATATGTACACCATAAACATTATAGATATAAATATAAACAACAATAATATAGTTATGTAAACTATGGGAGATTATAACCGATGTTAACAGACGTACTAGTTTTTATGTCATGATACTCGTATAATATTTTTTTTCGACTATGCATGATGTGATGTTTTTGTTTTTAGACGTGTTGAGCGATTTGGGAGGGGGAAATCTCATGGGTTCGCTAACGTTAACAGTATATATGTAGCTATAATATTTATGTGTGATTACTGTTATTTCATAGTTTTAAGTTATCACTTCTGCCAACAGTCCATGACTGCCTATTTTTAAGGTTCCGTACCAAACTGGTAGAAAGAAACACTTATGGTGAGACTCTCTGTCTGTCTGTCGGTCACACCTGGATATCTCAAGAACTACTAAGGCTTCAACTTGAAATTTAGAATAGTTTTAGATAACGTTTGCCCAACTATTTTGCAAACAAGAAAGAAATTTAAAAAAATATATCTCTTTTGCAAAAGGGATTGAACGGGGGTCTTAAAAATTTGAAGTGGGGCTACTAGGGCATGTGGGGTATCATATTAAAGAGCGTTGTTGGCACATTCTCAAAAACATTTTTTTTTAACCCGCGTACTTTTCGACTTTTGATGAAAATGTAAAAAAAAAAATCCGTTCCCCCCCCTTTTCTCCGCAGTTTGCATAGTTAAAAATCTGAAATTATTCTATGTGATAGAAGTTTATGTAACGATTACAGGAAAAAAAAGCGATGTCTCTAAATAGCACAGTATTTCAGAAATCATCAACATCATATACACGTACGGAACCCTCGGTGCGCGAGTCTGACTCGCTTTTGACCGTTTTTTTTTTAAAATAAAAACTGCAATGTTTTTCTAATGGGCCATGACTAATTGCGTTATAAAGAACTACAAATACAATATTTATTGTTTGCTTACTTATACAAAATCATTATTAAAGAACGATTTTCATACAACCTTTGTATACCTCCTCGACCATTCAAATATTCAACTCGGGAGGCGGTCCGTTTTCCTAATTGTGAAGACAATTAGACGACCCGCCTTCGTTACTATAGGTAGGTACCTATTAATGAGGAAACTCCATACCCCTTGCCCATTTCATCGTTATTCTATTAATTTTTGACGGATTTTAACGACCTAAATAAGGGATTATCTTGGAGTATTTTAGTTCTAACTTCATGTAAAAACATTAATAGAGCTGCAGTGTATGCTATGTATGCATAGCAGTTTTCTCAAGATCTGCGCACGGCCTTACATCTGGTTTCGGAATTATGAAATTGAAATTGAGAAATGTCAAACTCTACTGTAGCATTACTACGGCTTTGTTTCCTTCAATGTATTCACGCGAAATTCAATTTTAATTTTCGCGAAATAATGTTGTGAGTTAAATTGATGTTTTAAATGATTATAATTGAAATTAAAATACAAACGTAACTAGTAACGACATTTTAAAACTGCTCTGCACGTTAATAAAGACTCCGCCTTATTCTTCGAAACATATTTGGTTGAACTAGGTATTGGGTTACTCAATCCTCAATATATTAATTGCTTCCTTATGTGAACTTAGGTGGTAGGTTTTACAAATTATGATCATTGTGGACCCTGTCGGGCACAGCAAAACTAGGAGAGAGGAAGAGGGTTTTTATTTGACTCATAATCAGCCTATAATGTTCCCACTGCTGGGACACAGGCCTCCTGTCTTCGAGAGGGAGTGGGCCGTAATCCACCACGCGGGCCCAGTGCTCGTTGGTGGATGTCACATGTCTTCGATTTTTTGGTTCTAGGACATGCCGGTTTCCTCACGATGTTTTCCTTCACCGTTTTTATTTGACTACTTAGTTGTTATAATAAATATTGTAATTATTTTTTTAAGAATTTATGTAATTTTAAATTTGTCATTTAAATATTCATTTATATTTTATTAGCATTTATTTATTAGAAAATGTTTTAATTTATTTGTGAATATAATCAATTTTTGTTCTGGTTGAAGGGGGCGACAGGCAAGAAAGAGGTCGTGATTTCATGAATAAGTTACATAGAGAAATGTGAATGATTCTAATGAATATAATAATTCTGTAAATATACAACATTCGTTTTTGTTTATACTAAACCCAAAAAGGGGTCATTGTGCTCATCATTTTGATTTTTTTTTTCTATGGGACCAACCTATATGGGGGAGGCCTAATGTCCAGCAGTGGACGTATTTCGGCTGAAATGATGATGATGAATGATGGGCTAGAGCTGCGGATCCACCTTAACAGATTTAACTCTAATTAAGCCACATTAGTTACTAGCAGTTTAAACGACTTTCTAAGATTATCTTGGACATTACTGACATTGGTGAAGGAAAAGCATCGTGAGGAAGCGTGGACAGTGCTCGTGCGTTCTATGTATGAGAAGAGACTTTTGCACAACATTGGGACAGCAGGTATTATTTATGACTTAATGAATGAATAGATATACAGGGTCAAATTAAATTAGCCAGCGAAACTCCGCAGACGTGCTAGGTATCGATATCTAAATACGATAAAACGAAAAAAAAAAATTAAAAAAAATTGGGGCAACGACTAGTTACTTGAAATATGAGTTTCAAAATCAGTTTTTTTTTCTGTGTAAACTTCACAGATGTGATGGGTATCGATAACTAAACACGATAAAACAAAAACTTTACTACTTCAAGTAACTTCACTGCCAGTGGTCATTGACACCAGAACAAAAAACATCAAGGCTTTATTTTTTTCGTTTAATCGTATTTAGATATCGATACCCAACACGTCCACGGAGTTTTGCTAGCTAATTAAATTTGACCCTGTATAAGTTAAGAGGCAGATAATCGCCGTTGACCTTGGCCATACAAACGCGAGTCGCGCTCACGCCGCACTACCATTAACTTTCATAGGGAACATTTATTTTTAGTAACGAAAATATGAATATTTGAAAAAAATCATAGATAGATATATAGATAATAAAACAGCCTATTCATAGAAAAATATCGTGGAAATATCTTAAGGAGTTTGGAAGTAATATCGTTTTTTATGCTTTGGGTAGAAATTACTTCCGGAATTTATTTCATAAAGTATTTTACTACAATACTTAAATATTCACTTAAAGAATTGATGTGTATGGGTTCTAGTTTAACATACATTTTATGCATAACTTACTTGCATTATATGAAGGCATAATAACAGATTTAAAAGTCACTAAAATCATACATAAGCGCCTTAATGATCAACACAAATTCGTAGATATCTTTCAGTTACCTGCCACTTTCCCTAGATTTGTTATGATAGGTACTTACGAATAAATTACCAAGTGACGCAGCATTTTATCACAATTTTATCCATCGGATTTATAATTTTCGTCCGTGAACATAACTAACCCTTCTGTGGGAGTGTCTCCCTGCGATCTTTTGTGTTTCCCTCAAGGCAGACGAGCGCGCTTTTCCGTGTTTCAAATCGAGGCTGGTTATAAAAACCGGCAAAGTGCATGTCGGACCACGCACAATGAAGGGTTCCCTGGTTAGAATAAATTTATCCCAAAATGAATTTATCCCAAAAACAAACTTAACATTGTAGTTGAAAAACATGCTCTCCGATAGATCGATATACGTTACGGTCAATTCTTCAACTGCAAATTTAAGTTGGTCGACTATTACTCATTAACTTGAAAACCCTAATTAACTCTAACAAAAAATAGCAATTTAAAGCTTAATATTACGCAAACGGATTTCAGAATTGAAAAAATGGCTTTCACAAACCCACAATATTTTTAAACGACCTATCCAACAATACCCTACACCATGTATTAGACGAGAAAAAAAAATATCATCCCCATTTTACGTGCAAGGGAGGAACCCTAAAAAAAAATGTTTTTCATGGTTTATTTTACACATATTTTGGCGTGATAAACATGTACACCCATGCCAAATTACAGCTTTCTAGGACTAAGCGTCTCTGAGCTAAGCCGGGGACAGACGGACGGACGGACAGACAGACAGACAGACGGATATGGCGAAACTATAAGGGTTCCTTGTTTACTACGGAACCCTAAAAAAAGGAATTTTTCTACCTTTCCACTTACTTACCACGTTTAAGAATAATTACGAATTTCCAACTATTAGAAATATTCTAGAAATCCATTCTTAAACACACGGCACGTGCAAAAAAAAATTGAAGTTGCAAGCATTTTCATATAGTTTCGATGATCATTACTTTTATCGTCGTACACTAACTACGAAATTAAAGTAAATTTATCTTTGTAGTGTTTTTTGTGGAAGTCCTTTGTTTTTTGTTGTTGTTGTTAATACGTTTTTAATTTTAACTTTTTAGTTGTGTTACTTACCCCACACAAATTACTACTAAAATTACACTAAAATACTACTACTTGCTATGTAAATATCAGTGACAGGAAGTTATTATATCATCATAAAAAACACGTATTATTTAAGCTAACTTAAAAACTACTTAAGCTAAGTTAATAAAATGTATATTGGGATTGGGACCACCGCGCGAGATTCTTCTACCAAATGAAAAAAGAATCACGTAAATCGGCCCATTAATCACGGAGAAATCGATGAACATACATAAAAATACGTATTGATGAACATAGAACCTCCTCCTTTTTTGAAGTCGGTAAAAATTGGTTTTTATTTTTACAACAATTCCTTAATTCTGTTTTGTTTAAAATAAAATAGATAGAAATAGTCGCATAACTTGTATGGGTGGTGCAAACTAAAAATATAAGATGTAAAATAACAATAAATACAAAAAAATAAAGACATTACCACTTAAAACGTTTAATAAATAATAAAAAAAAAACTAATCCCAATAAATTTCAAATTCACTAAGGTTGAAACTAAACTCATAATCATAATCATAAATCTTTAAATAACTCAACATCACATTACAGGCACTGGTTAACAAAATGTACAATCTTAAATAGAGAACGGTGTCTGAGGTCGGAGGGTCCTGAGTTACAGATCACACATGATAGGACATGTTAAATTTACAAAACAGTTAAGGGGGACGCGCTAAGGTAGCCCGCGAAATTAAAATTTTATTACGTTTTTTGCAATTCGCAGGTCAGTAACACGTTGTATGTTGATCTAATTATGATTCGCGGCCATAACCAATATACTTAAACTAACTTACTCACAATCGTAATTCATTCCCCTCCTGCCATAATCGAGTAAAAGAACAACGCGGTCACACAGACAGACACAAAAAGCGACTTTAATTTACAATATGAACCTATAGGGCTTTACAGAATTATAATCATTCGAATCAGCATTACAACTCCCTAAGTTCAAAAAATCCTACTGAATGATTATTTCAAAAATAATCATTCATTAGGATTTTTTGAAGAGAGTTAGTTGAATTGCCGATTCTAATGATTATAATTCTGTAAAGCCGTATTGGTTATGGCCGCGAATCATAATTAGATCAACATACAACGTGTTACTGACCTGTGCATTGTAAAAAACTTAGCGCATCCCCCTTAAGTATAGTCAAGATTGGTCACATGGACAAATGTACGTTGTCTTTTAATGACGTCAAGTGCTGGTCAACGTTAAGGTGTTAAAGGTCGTTAACAAGGTCTACATTACGTAACCAATAAATAGATATAACCAGTATCAGAAGCTTCTAAAACTCCCACTTTTAAAACATACGCAATAACCGCCTACTGTTTACGTTAGCACGCACTGAGTACGCACAAACAACACGATCTTGACTTCTTGACCCAATTAACCACGTTTCCCCTAATTCTTTTGAACCCGCTGAATATCAATCGGCAGCGTTCCAGGTATGTGGTACTTGTGTACAATGTACATCCATCTTTCAGCTTGTTTACATTCTAAACCTCATCTAATGTTTACGTACGCGAACTGTTAAATAAATGCACTTGATACTTAACGTTTCCGCTTGATAATCGGCAGAGATATGAACTAAGCGATTTGTAGAAATTGTTAAGACGTTGACAGCTAAAGTGCGGTCACTGCCAGACTTGGTCAGACTGCATACAAAAGAAACAGAAGCGCGATGACACAACGCTTGTAATTTATTGCAAAATAAGAAGCGGTTATCTTTTTACTCAAAAATGAGTTGAGAATCGAAAATAAAAAACAACCAAGTTCTGCATTCGAATAAGACGTTCTTGTTATTCATTTTATACCAACCGTAAGTTGATATTTGCATGGGAGGCCGTCACCTCCTTCTGCGAAGCAGTAATGCTTGCGAAGGAGGAGGCTGAACGCGTGTGGGAGAGGCAAGGTTCGCGCCCTCGCGCCCCTAGTCGCCGCAGGAGACGCCCCGGGCGTCGGGAGTCACAAGCCGATTTCCGGCCACAGTAGGCGCGGGCTTGCGGACGGTGAGGGATGGGTACCTCACCGTCCGATAAGGACCAGGCCCGGGTCGACGGCGTGTTGTATTCCACGCGCGCCTCAAAGAGTTGTCAGCAGCAACTGACGGGGTACGTTAGGGCCAATGCCTGCCGGGGTTGCGAGTTTGTCCGAAAGGGATATCGTGGCCCTGGCACACAGGCAAATGAAGGAATACGGGTGGATTTTAGTCAGTAAAAGTCTGAGACGCCCTCCCGCGCCGCCCAGAGCGGGAGAAGTTATTTGATAGTTTCCCACCCAAAAATAAAAAAGTTGATACTTAATACAGATATTTTGGATTGGAAGTCAAAGTAAAATTGTATCGATATTTTTTTTCGAAACGTGTTTTGGTAACAACCAAGTTCAGAGAAATATGTTCAAGAATAACATACCTTTATAGGTTTTCTGCTACCACAAACTATAGATTTGGCAATTTATTTCTTTAAGACTACCTATTTCTTTAAGACTTAGATTATTTGCCTCTCATCAGCGCCTTACGTACTTATAAGAAAATAAACGGTTTAGCGTTTGGAAGCTACGATGCCGCATCATACAGATAGACATGTTAAACTTATAACACACTCTGTTTGCGTCGGGGTTTAAAAATAGGCAAATTTAGTTTTTTGTTACATAGTTAATAAAAGGTTTGCCTTTACGATCCTCTTAATATACATAGTATGTTTACTGATTACTATCAGAGATTGAATTTCAAAAAGAACGCACTCTTCATGTAAACCAGGTACTTAGACGTGTTGTGAATTTTCTTGCCGACATTTCGACGTAGAAGAGACCCACTTGGTTTTAAATGATGATCTAATACTGAAATCATAGACTTTTTGCTATAATTGGTTTATGACAATATAGTCCGAGTTTTCTCCATAGTTATTGATAATCAAGGCGGCTGGTTGACGTCATCACCTGTAGGATGTTTGACAAACAAGCAAGTGATGTGGGCTACAAATTGATCATTCAAATTATGTTAGGAAAGCTGACGTCACCGGGCAGAATGCGCTCTTGAAATCCGATCCCAATCGATTTTAGAAGTCGTAAGATATCTACTAATTATACTAAAATATCAGCCGCATTTTTATAAAACTTCAGCCGTCCCCGATCCACTGCGTTGCATCGCATTGTCCACCCGCGCTTTTACTTCGTTTTGGCTTAGCATTTTTTTTTACTTTTTCATTTTGCTCGGCTTTTAAGGGGGTGATGAAAAATTGTCAAAACTCAAAGAATAAATGTTTTGAGTTTTGAGTTTGAAATACAATTAAACCTATTACAGGCACTTTTGAATTGTCAAAGAGTCGGTCAGTTAGTCAGAAAGTAGAAGCTACGAGTATTTGCCCATTCCAAAACGTAGATCTCTATGGAGAAGAACAGGCAAGAAACTCCACGGACACTCTTAAATCAAGATATTACAAAATCCTGGGTACATTATTCTTGTTGCTTCTATAATTATGTGAAACCAATGTAAAAAATTAAATTACTTATTTAAAAAAAACAATACATATTGTAAGATGGAACAATACAAAATATTAGTATAGATTGCATCGATTCTTACTAAGTCGAATATATCACGGTCCTTTCGTATGAGCAAGAAAATTTTGAGAATAGCCGTGCCATGGTAACCTTAACAAGAATACCTCATACCTACAAGAAGGTAGCGGGTTTATTTAAGAACCCATGTATTGTTAAAACAAAAGAGAGACTCGCGGTAATCAAAATATCGTGAATTGGAGGCTGTGAGCGAGTCTGTTAGATGTTCCTTCTCTAAGTGAGAAGTGCAGAAGCCTCGAGCTTGGCAGTGAAATATTCAAGGGTTATCTAATTTTAGAAAATTCCCGCACCGAATTATGAATTTTCTTGCCGTAAGTAGTAGGTAGGTATACAATGTTACCAAACCTATTAATGTAACCGATTTCCTGAATCACATTACCTCATGACGATCATCAGTTCTAAAATTATCGACAGTTAAACGTCATCACACTTGGTTGGCTACCGCTTGAGAATGTAACAAATATATAGGTACACAAAAGTAATAATGTAAGATGTTAATTCTGTTTACATTAACAATATATTGTAAGTATTCTACAAAACAAACAGACATGTTTTAGTTACGTTGATGCTTTACTAAACATTTTAGAAATAAAATAAAGGATGTTTTCATATACTTCGGCGAGTCCGCCAATTATTCGCGAGAAATTAAATTAATTTATCCAGCATGTAAGAGAGAAGCGGTGTTTTCTTATCATTTGTCTTTTTATCTCGGAATTAGTATATTAGATTAACTTAAATTGTCATTATTCGTTCAGGACGTAGCTGTAGGTCCTTAGTTAATTTACTAGTATCTACGCTTTTAAAACATTATAAAAACCGTGATTTTCTCAAGAGTGTCTGGTTGTAGATGCCTACAGCGCCATCTAGCTTTACGGTCGAGTACTAAAGTTTGCAGCGAATTCAGGATAGAAACACACTCCAGACCATTGAGTTATAAATTGATAATGTACTACGCACAGTACATTATATCTAAATGTTTCAGACCACCATTTTGTCATACTAAATGATGGATTTAATGTTTTATCTTGGATCAAGGATAGCAATGAGGTCTTATTTCAGGAGCCATTTTCCCGCCTGTGAGATTACACAATGTAGCGATTATAATAATGTGTTCATAACGTAATGAAAATTAATTATGTTGCGATTTAGTTTAATACACTCGAATACTTTAATACTTCGATTATCTTTTCTCAATGTAAATATCGAGACTGCAAAATACTACCTTTTATAGCATTTCTTGCAAAGTTAGTACTTGATTCTTTCCGTAGAGGCAGTCGATTTTTCAGCTTCTCTTTCTGTAGATGGCTCTAACTTTGTGCATAGTTATTCGTTGTATAGTAACAACAAAGAGCTCTACCAAGTAATGTAGAATGCACTAAATTGTTCGCTCATCAACCTTTAAGCCGAACACGTTTTCAACTGAGCTTTCCAACCACAGACACTGAAATTGCACTTAGCTAGAAATGCGTCCTTATATAAAAATAGAATATTATGTCCTTTATATTTAAGACCTTAGCTACGAAATATTTTGTATTGGTTTAAACTTTTGCGTTAGAAAGTAATATTACTATATTATGACGCAGATATATGCCAGTGACCTTGAGTGGTTAGCTGGCGTGTTCTGTACTGAGCTCACGCAACGCGTCATACGTTCAGCCAGTAATAGAACTCGCCCATCAAGGAGCGCTGTCCTCAATTTTACGCATTATTCATTTATTATACACATATCAAAAGATATTGTAATAAAACGCGTATACAAAAAGATCAATAATTAAATTATCTTCAAATTGGTGAAGGTTTCAGAAAAATACGCTTGGTAGATTTTGCGCCATTCTCAGTTTTTTATCTGCGTTAGACATAACTTTATAAATTAATTTCACTGTATAATATAAACATAATCTAAAATATTCACATACTAAGTCATTGAGAAAATGCTCTAATCTATCATATTTTTTTTTCAAATCATTAACAGTACTCGTTTAGACGTGATCTGCAGTATAAAATCATTAAAAGTCGGTTATCATCCCCTTAACCTCAGCAACATAATGACAATATAATATTGTAATTTAAAATGACAATATTTTGACAGTCTTTTCCTGAAAAAATAAAGGAGAAAATGTATCAAAATTGGCATCATTATATCCAAGAACAAAATTAACATCAGTGAAGTATCTAGCATAAAAAAAAATTGGCGGCTGAGTTACACTTTCGACGAAGTATCGCACCGAGACGAGAGTCAGTCGGGGCAAGTCGTTCGTCCCGCCCGTCCATTAGCTTGCAAGTCTTGTCGTTCTCACCCGTCGGCGGATCATGTCGGACTAACTAAAATTGCAAGGAAATCCCCCTTGTGCCGACGACCCCACCGTCCCCTAATTGCGGCTCGAGTGTCGATTTATTTGCGAATCATGACTCCCCGCAACGACTTAATGACGATTTTACGATCTCTTGTCCGGTTTTTGTTATTTTAAGATTTTTCGGGTGTACCGTTTCCTATTATGTTAATAAGGGTTGGGGTGGTTCGATTTTTCAATAAGTGTTAATGTTGTCGAGTTTTTTTTTAAAGTAAAAACCTTTATTTAAAGCATATTTTAATATGATAAAAAAAAACATTTTTTTACAGTAAACTTAGATACTAATTTTTATTTTTATTCTTAGTTTTATTTTGTTTTTCTGACAACTGTAATAATGATTAAAAGTGCCTAGAGTATTATATTCTATTCTACCTAGCCTTAAAATGACATTGCTGTTCGGTACATACTACAGGGCGTACGAGAGGACTGAAAGCTGAACTGAATTCGGTTTGCCTAAACCGCTAGTAGTTCATATCACTCACAGATGGCGTTAGTTGCTTCTATTTCAGCTTTCAATTTTCGAGACGTGTTTTTCAGTAAGTTTGTTACTCGACATGTTTGTTGAATAAAATAAGCTCTGATATTATATTTTCCTTGTATGAAAAGTGACTACAGACCAACCTCGCAGAAATGGTAGCTTTTGGTAGTAACATTTTGTACATACTTACAGGGTCCCTAAAATGGACGCTTTGGCAGAACCATAATATGATTTGCGTACAATTCATATCCCGCAATTCATCTGTTTTCATGCAAGCAAACAACACTTTAATGAGTATTTATGTCAAAATAAATATCAGAACTTTATTTAGATAAAGATTTAACGAGTTAGTCAATATATTTAAATTTGGTAATTATCGTTTTGATTCGTATGGCCACACCGTGTCAATCAGTGTAGCCGAACATGCAGTCTATTCCAATCTCAATCTCGATTTCGTTCAAGAGTGCCAATTTTCTGAAGATCGGAAACTGAATCGGATTGGAATACGATCGAGATTGGGATTGATTTCAAGAGTAAGCCTGCTGGTCCTTATCGGACGGCGAGCTACCCATCGCTCACCGTCCGCAAGCCCGCGGTGGCCGGAAATCGGCTTGCGACTCCCGACACTCGGGGCGTCTCTTGCGGCGACTAGGGGCGCGAGGGCGTGAACCTTGCCTCTCCCTCACGCGTTCCAGCCCAGCAGTGAGTGTAGTCAGGCTGTGGATGATAAAATGTAGGTAACGTTAAAAACGTGTATTTAGTAAACCATAACATTTTATTTATCGCACTGTAGACTTTTCATGTACCTACATAATATGTCTATCAAAAGTTAATCTATAATATTCTTTATTCCTTTATTATTATATTATAAATTCGTGGAGGAGCTCGTGGCTAATTAATAACAGGCGCACGGGTCGACCCATAAAGTTAAGCTACGCTTGCCGGGGTTGGTCCGTAGATGGGTGACCATCTTTACATACCGAGACTCCTCCATGCCTCGGAAACCACGTTAAGCCGTTGGTCCCGGCTGTCATTCGTGGATCTTTGGCAGTCGTTGCCGAAAGTCTGACAACCAGTCTTACCAAGGGATATCGTATTACCCAGTTACTGGGTTGTGGAGTTCAGGTAGGAAGTCGCTCCGTGTAAAATACTGGTGTACAGCAGCATTCGGGTAGTTTTAATTTAGTTTAGTTCTGGAAGCTGATTCCAACATTTTTGAAAAAAAGGTGGGCAGATTGAATCTACATTCTATCAAAAGACATAGATAATATCCAATATTATTTGATATTAGGTACCTACCTAATCTCGCCCCTCTGACATGGGATTTGTAACATGTGTTATGCGGTTGTACATTACACCTCTCTGCCTATAACATCGAGCAAAACAGTCGTAATGCCATAAAGTTTTACTTAATATTCAGTATCACGTGGGATCCTCAGTAGCGTGGCTGAATAATCCCTGAAATTCACAACGTTATGATTTACTGTATGGTCCTTTATATAATATAAAGTAAATACTACCAGCTGGCAATGTATTATTGGGCGTAAACGACTTCTAAAAAGAATAGTTTACTTTCTCACGAAAATTACAACGGGTAACACTTGAGTAAATGAATGAAACGCGCTCACGCCCCAAATTCAAGGCTCGCGTATTGATCCAAGCAGTTGTCCTCTGTCCCTAATATTTTAACAAGATTTTTATTTTATTTTCGTTAGTAATTTTTGAGTCATTTCTTAATTACATATTAGTGAATAACTTTCTGCGAAAAAAACACTAGTGTAGCGTTGCACTAAGCTGCAGAGATCGACTGCATGCGTTGCAGTATCGACCTCATTATTCACGCAAATGCGTTTTTTTTAGCCTGAATACAAAATATATTTTTTTGTGTTATATTATAATTTGTGTAAAATAAAGGCGGAGATTACTAGAACGGGATTCAACAGTTAAATCGAGATCGTTATAAAGGCGGGGCCAGCGAGTGGGTCTGACCAATCACGCAACACCTATTTACTTATTCCCCATATAATCCAAGCCGAGGGTCTTATGTAGCTAATAAACATTTCTTCATGAATTTCCTTGGGAAGCTGACGTGTTGCATGGGTGTTCAACTATGAGATATTTTAGCCTCTCTAAATCACTCCAGGCTGGTTTGCCGATAGATTCAAATGCCTTGACTGATTAAGTACCCTTAAAAAATGTCTTAATGTTTTCTGAAAGCAGTGTTAAGCAAAATCAGTTTATGAAAAATATTTAAAGATATCAACTTTATATAGTTATTAAGTGTTAATACTTTTACCATGATTATGATCTTTCCTCAGTCTTCAAAATAGTCTCAATTAATTTTTTTATTATTTTTTGTTTCAGGTTTAAGTTTTTTTTTTATTTGTGAACATTGTCTGATGACGAATATTTCTCATGTTTCAGGTGTCATCAACGAATGATATCTACTGGGAGGGAGAGGAATACGCTTCGAACGAGTTCCTAGAGGTGAAACACGACGACCCCACTGTTTTAGACAGCCTCAAACGCTTCAAGAGGCAATGGAGTAAGTTTTATTTATTCGAACTTATGATATAACATTTTAGAAGAAATCCTTCAAAATAGGTACAGTAGGCCGCGTATTATTGGTAACAACACCAGTATAAACTGACCTCTTTTTCTATTGAAATTCCTTACTACGCTACCTACATGATTTTGTATAACTGTTAATATAATTATTATAAAAGACCATTTATTACTTTTTTCAGTACAAGTTAAGTATACCGAATTAATTATAAAAATAAATATATAGTGTCCTAACTTAACTAACAGCTGATAGATGTCTAAAGCCTGACTTCCATATTAAGGCTCTTACAGATTAACGTGATATCGCGGGCGCGACAGGCAGTGACATAGAAATTGTGCTACTAGTGTCGCATCGTGCCCGCGATATCGCACCAGTCTGTACGAGCCTTTACGGCAATACAAAAATGGTGCACATAATGGGGCACTTTTTTGCACGAAAAAAGAAACACCAACCATATTTTTAATGACAGCCGTCATTTGACGCCGTTATAGAAACGCACTGCTTTTTTTGGAAAAACACCCATGCTAAAGCAAAATTCAACTATGATTTTCATACTGCGTCTGCTTGTGACTAATAGATAATAATTAATATTTGTGTTATTTCAGATCCCTTCAGCTTTTTTAACCCACCTAAAGAAGCGGAGGCGGAGACTGTCACCGACACAGTTCCTGACGACAACGGCAGGTAAGCGATCTTAAACATTTTTATCTACACCCGTGCTTTAAATCCTCTTTAAAAGTTTCTGAAACAGTTAGCATATTGCCAACATTAAAACAACTAGTGTCATAGTAACCATAATAATTATCCTCCAAACGAGTGTTAAAAATGTTGTAGTCAATTTCATTCAAATCAAAGTATTTATTTCAAATAGGCACGTAGGAGGCACTTTCGAACGTCAAAATTTCCAAAAAAAAAAAATAGAATTGATTCTAGTTGCCCCTTCCAAAAGGTAGTTTCTTATGAAGAATGGGCAAGAAACTCCACCGTTACTCTTTTAAAAATGTTTTACAATATTTTGTTTAAGTACACATATTTTAAATAAGATTATAATATGTGAAGACGATGCACCTAGAAAAAAATATAATTTCTATACCACAATAGGTAAAAATAATTAAAAATTAAGCAATTATGCAACTTCTTTGCTTTTTCGATCCCTTCCTTACTCATCAAACAGTGGCTGTTTGATGAGTAAGTTTTCTTCTTTCAATTCTCACTACTCAATTCGTGGTATCGTTATGAATTAAAAAAAAAGAACATTGTCATCCGCGCGCGTTTCACTACCACAGCGCCGTAATTAAAAAAAGAACATTGTCATCCACGCGCGTTTCACTACCACAGCGCCGTAATTAAAAAAAGAACATTGTCATCCACGCGCGTTTCACTACCACAGCGCCGTAATTAAAAAAAGAACATTGTCATCCACGCGCGTTTCACTACCACAGGGCCGTAATTAAAAAAGGACATTGTCATCCACGCGCGTTTCACTACCACAGCGCCGTAAATAAAAAAGAACATTGTCATCCACGCGCGTTTCACTACCACAGCGCCGTAATTAAAAAAGGAACATTGTCATCCACGCGCGTTTCACTACCACAGCGCCGTAATTAAGAAACAAAAACTTATAGGTTATTCGAATTCACGTCGTAAGAAAGCCATATGATATGTTTTATGTTAAAACACAAACACACACGGGCGAAGTCGCAGGATGAAGCTAGTAATTCATAAAAGTCAATAAAGGCTTCTACATACCGAGGCGACTTGTCGCGCGACGCGACGCAACACAAAGGCACCGCTCGTCCCGCGACACGCGGGGCCATTGTGCCGTGTCGCGTCGCGCGACAAGTCGCGGTGGTATGTAGAAGCCTTAAGAGAGCAGTGCCGGCCGGATGGCAGTAACGGCCCCGACTTACGAATTGTAGGTCGTGGGTTTGAACCCAGCCGGGCGGTTTACTTTGTATAAATAATTTCATCACCACGGCTCTCAAAACGGTGAAGGAGAACATCGTGAGGAAACCGGCTTGTCCTAGAACCAAAAATTCGAAGACATGTGACATCTACCAACCCGCACTGGGCCCGCATGGTAGATAACAGCCCACTCTCTCTCGAAGGGAGGAGGCCTGGTGTCCCAGCAGTAGGAACATTTTAGACTGATTATGATAATGATGATCATGAATCAACAATTTAGTGAGGGGCTAAAATATTTAGTGTACTTTCCTATACCTATGGTATTTTTTTTGGAGAGTCACCACATACTATTCGAAAGCGCGCTCCCTTGTTTTTTAAGAAAACCATTGTAACCGTGAAACTATCATAAAGGCTTCTACATACCAGCGCGACTTGTCGCGCGACGCAACACGGCACAAAGGCCCCGCGTGTCGCGGGACGAGCGGTGCCTTTGTGTCGTGTCGCGTCGCGCGACAAGTCGCCCCGGTATGTAGAAGCCTTAATACTATAATACATTCAGACGAGTTGCGACACTTCTGCTTATTAAAGTTGGTTAAACACAATTGAGCTCGTTTTTGGTTCCGGTAATCTTCGTCGTCGGCTACATCTAGATTTTTTTTTATTTTTTATATGACGTGTAAAAGTGATTTTAATATCCTATTTACAGAATAAACGATTTCATTTCATTTCATTTCTTGGTCATATATAGGTTTATGACCCATTTCGTAAGCAATTCATAATAAAAATGCCCTGACCTATTATTACGTCTGGTACTACTTCAAAAAATATTTTACACACTAATTTAAGTACAGAAATAAATATCATTTATAATCTAATAGTAATAATACATTTTATTTTAGTTAAATTTACAAACTTTAACAATATTCTAATCTAAAATAGAGTCGTCCTTTTAAGTACCTGTAAAAAATAACTGTGCTAGGAGACCCCGCTCTTCTAAAACTAGAAATAATAATAATTTAGGAGTGTACATAAATAAAAAGAAATTCAACTTATATCTAAGAAGGAATGTGTGTGTGTGTCGCTTATTGTCAAATTATTGCATGATGCTTTGTAAAAGAGTTTCAAGGTATCATAATAGCCCTTGCATTTTAGCCAGTCTATTATCCATTTTTTACATACTCGATAAGTCATGAGATAAATATTAAAAAAAACTTTTAATATAAATATTTCATTATTTCAGTTATGGCAAGGATGATGCTGACCTGGACGTCGGGTCCGGAGTACCGGACAAGTCGGATTCTGAACCGAGAGAAAGTGAGTAGTATCAGGACTGTATTCTAAGGCCTAGGCAGTTTGTCAGTTATGTTATTTAAGTTGGTTGGGCACAAATCCAGACTCTGGAGTGTGAATGAGAATGACCCCAGGCAAACTGACCCCAGGATCAATTGTCACATGCTGCAATAAAAAAAACCCCTTTTGTAAAAAATAAATGTTAACATGAAATGGTTAAATAAAAAAAACCGGCCAAGTGCGAGTCGGACTCGCGCACGAAGGGTTCCGTACCATTATCTATAAAAATGGCAAAAAAATACGGTTGTTATATGGGAGCTCCCTTCAATATTTATTTTATTCTATTTTTTAGTACCTATTTGTTGTTATAGCGGCAACAGAAATACATCATCTGTGAAAATTTCAACTGTCTAACTATCACGGTTCATGAGATACAGCCTGGTGACGGACGGACAGACGGATAAACAGACAGACGGCGGAGCCTTAGTAATAGGGTTCCCGTTTTACCCTTTGGGTGCGGAACCCTAAAAACCGCAGGAATAGATTGATCTAGTAAACGGCTGCTCTGGGGGCCTAGTAGTGGTAGCAATCTATCAGCGATAAAGTGAAACCAAAAATGTATTGGATTAACATAAGCTCATGTCCATCCAGTTGAAAGGCGTTGTAGAAACACGAAATGCTTGGAAGGGGTTGTCTAGGCTCCCAGGTATACTAAGAGGGCTGAACAAAATCGTGTAGAGATCTTCCTATCATTATTATGAACGTTATTTTTATAAATTTTCAGAAACTCTTCGTGTCACCTTCCTTGTCATGGAGCCATACATTACAGCGTACTCCAACAGGGACTCTCCCGAGTTCCTGAACATCTCTCGTTCGCTGGCTAATGCCGTCGACATGCTCTTCGAGAGTCTGCCCGGCACGCAGCGGTCGAGCCTCGTCAGGATACAGTAAGTGCTGATCTTCATCATCATAATAATCAGAAAAGCTTGTTTGGGTCCCCTGTCGCATACATAGATATTATACGAAGTATTCTCATAGGACCTGGTCAAGATACCCTGTATCATCATCTGCCGAGCCTTTTCCCGACTAAGTTGGGGTCGGCTTCCAGTCAAATCAAATCAAAAATATTTTTGTTTCACATAAGCCTACATGGGCACTTATGAAACGTCAGAAGCTAGATGCACGGTTCCAATTGGTCGTTTCCTATGGAGAAGAGCCGGCACGAAACTCCACGATTACTCTTTTTTAAAAAAAATGGCTTTTACAATGTTTTCAAATTAGTGTACGAGTACTTATAAGTATGAGAGGACAGCGTAGGCCCGTCAAAAGTACTAGGTACTTAACAAAATAGAAAATGGTCCACAGATTTACAGTCTATTAAGCCTACACGTACACACAAAAAAACAATATAAAATATGATTAAAATAATAAAAGTTAGAACCTTGTTGAAATTAAAATTGTTAAAAAAAAAACATCGAATAAGTCAAGGAAGTATGTAAAAAATAAATAACAGCAGTTAATAGACATTAACATATTTTTGCCGTTAATGAGGTACCAGGGAAGCCACATGTGCAGAAGGAATTAATGCCAAACTTCCTTGTGTTCAACGTAGTCTGTTATCTTATAATATGCTTTTTTGATAAGGACCTAACTAAACAGGATAAGGATATAACCGGTCTTCCAGTATAATACTAGTATGTTTTAACCACCACAACCCGGTTAACACGAGTCCCCTTGGTAAGACTGATTGTCAGACTTTCAGGCTTCTGACTACCTAAGACGACTTCGAACAACTGTCGAAGATCTTCAAATGCCCACCAATAGCTTAACGAGCTTTCCGAGCCACGGAAAGCACGGCAAGATACCCCACCCCGTATGTTCGTCCCTAAATATCCCTCCATGAATGGCGGTACTCACATGGCCGTCAGTGAACCCCGTTACCAGCTTGTTGACTAACTAAACTTGATTACGTGATTAATGCTGAAAATGGGCTTCCAACTAGTTTCCGTTATAGCTATGAAAAACAATCTTACAATTAAACAAATTGGGAGAGTCTAACCTGCAAATATGATTAAAAACAATAATGCAAAACTTTAATTTTCATCCCTTTCTCAACATTAATCTTCGGAATTCTACAACTTACTTCCTATAAGTAAATGATAAATGATTTATTTTCTGTAAGTAGGTTTGTACAAACACTTTTACACGTCAAACATATTTAAAAAAACAAAAAAAAACTAGATGAGGTCGGTGTTTCCTATCTGACTACTCTGAGAAGAAAGGCCGAAACAAACTCAGAGGTCACAGTCTCTTTTAAAGTCCAGACATAATCTTGGTCAAATCATGTGAAGACCATGTAGATTGGTGCCTGAAATGATCTTTTGATGAAATAATCACACAGATTGAGGGGACCTGTCCAGTCAGTGCACGCATTTGTCAGTAGTCGTGCAGCTCAACTCAGAACTTGAGCAGCTCAACGATTCAACGAACAATACCTTACTCAAACTGCCAGACAATGATGAAAACTAACTGAGTAAAAACATAAAGTTTAACTAAAACTCATTTAAGTAAAACTCTCCTTAAATGATTTGATACTTAAATGCACCATACCTTGTATATGTATGAACAGGCTCAGCCTATAAACCTAGATCTGTTAGCACCAAATCGAAATGCAGTCACACCATCTTACGTTAATACACGCTCGAGTTTGTCTCACAAACTACAGTACCCCGAGTGTAACTTTGCAAGTGAGTAAACGTAACTAGCGCGTTTGCGTTAAGATTTTTATTCTCACCCTTATATTCTTAGAATTATGATCTATCGGTAAAATTTTAACGCAAACTAAATAGTTACGTTTACTCTCTTGCAAACTTAGACTTGGGGTACAGATAAGGATCGATACACAACAAACTAAAGGCGCGACTCTAGTAAAACAATTTCTTTGAAAACTTAATGGATATTGTTCTACCAGAATCGTGTCGCGCCTTTCTGTGGGAGGCCTTAACGGTGACGAGTCGAATAGGATCGAAGCGACACTCAGCATTTTTTCTTAGCATACTAACTTCGATCAATAATAGCACATTGATCGAAGCATACTAATCAGTGTTAGCCTGTAAATTTTTCCAAGTTGGGTTGAGCGTTTTGGTATGCGTGTCGCGGGTTCGATTCCCACACGGAACAAATATTAGTATGACCTGCAAGTAGTTGTTCCGGGTCTGGCTGTTTGTGTATGTGAGTTTAAATGTTTGTGACCGCACCCATAATACAGGAGAAATTCCTAGTGTGGGGCAACGTTTAAAAAAAAAAAGAATATGGATGAGTGGAAGAAAAAGGCGTGATGCGTCGAGCTCAAATACTTTGGGATAAAAGCTGGCGGATGATAATGATGGTACAAAGTTGGTACATTTGGTTGTAAAAGAAAGAATGAAAAATTATTTATTGGGACTCACACAGGAGATCACAGATAAGACAGAAAGAAGACAGAGGCATGTTCAATTCTTGGTGTGTGTCGTCTATGCGTCAGTGGGAATTTCTCCTAGGGAATTGGCGTTTGAGGTGTAAACGGTGTGTAGCTTGCCAACCCTCGAGGATTACGGTCCGTCTATGCTTGTTGCACTTAGGTTATAATGTCAAAAATATTATCTAACTTGCGTTGAGTTAGTTTTATCGTAAGCTTGCTAAGTTATAAAAATAACAGGTAAATGTGTGGAATCATTGTTCACCGCGCTTCAAATAGGAGCTTTCATGACAGAGCAGGACTAGTTGTTTAAATTTGAAGTGGGAGTGATTAACGTAACAAAAGTCAGAACAAAATTTTCAAATGTTTTTTGCTTATTTTCAGGTCCCTAGTCAACGACGATTTCCTCTGCAAAGTCACCTTGGACATCGTTACGACCAGGAACGAAGATACGGACACCATCAAGGACATTTTGAGGAATCATATCAAAAACAACGGACGCCTTGGAGATACCTCCGTGCGTGATGGTGATTTCAGTGCCCAATTAATTGACCCAGGTTGGTAAATTCGGTATTTGACGACAATTGTATCTATAGAGCCTTGAGTATAATTTCCAGAGAAGAAAAAAATTATAAAACCTTTTTGTCTTACATTCAACCAAACACAAAATTTGTACTTTTGAATTTGTTTTTCTTTAAATCCTTTTTGCTTATAAGCTTTTTTAATTGGCTTCGTTCTTAAGTGTTTCCGGTTACTCTGTTTGTCATCTATTTTTCAAGCATTTCCCTGGCCTCCAATTGAGTTCGATCGAGTTTGAAATATACCTATGTAGCTTCGGTAACAACACAATAAATAATACCATGAAGCTGGTCTGATTATGGAGCCCGACTCTTAATTAACAGTCTTAACTAAATAAGATAGTCCCGTTGTGTTTGTTTTGCCATGTACTAAGCCCAAAGTGTAGTCCAGATGCTCACGATGGATACGGAATGTCGCGATAAGAACTCCTGAACTAGACAAAATAGTCCCGTTTGTATAGCCCATTTGGATTTGTTTTGACAAATAGGTACGTTAGCCCAAGGTGTAGTCGAGGATCAGATGATGGAGCCGATGTCTCGCCTTAGGAACTCCTCAATCTAACAAGATAGCCTCCAGGGTTTGGGCACGTTTGTTTAGTCTTGACAAAAACTATTGGCATTATTTGGTAATTGCTATAGCTAGTTAAAACACAGAACTTTAATATTTTTTCAAAACTTGCGGCGAGAACGTTATTTTTACACTTAAAGATGTTTACGCAAGTTTTATTTAGTACTTTTTAGTTCATTAAAAGCTTGTTTTCAAAAAGGTTTTTACTTAAATTTCTAACTTTTACAAAAATATGACTGTTGTTACATATTTCAAAACCTTTTTTTTTCAGTTTTTTTTGTACTTTATTTCTTTTTATTTATTACTTTTATTTTATTTAGGAACCACGTTTGACTGCGACTTTAATGAATTCACATGTGACGAAAATATTTGTCTGCCATTGTCTGTGAAATGCAACGGCCGAAGGGATTGCAGGGACGGCACCGATGAATATGGTTGTCCTATACCTGATAGTCAGTATTAACTACCATTTGTATTTCTTTTACACGCTTTATCCGACTGCGGTAATATTTGAAGTTACTGTCTCATACTGTGTTATACATACTTAGATATTGTAATATAAATAACTCTTTTCTGTTCTACGTGAGTCATTCAATGCTGATTTATGCATAGACTGGCCACTAAGTACTAAACTTTTCGCAGTAAATTGCTTTAGCTTTTTTTTTCTCAATGTTTTGTGTGCTATGAAAAGCATAGCACACAAAACATATCTTGTGAGTTTGTGTGTTGTTTTTATTTTTATGTTTATTATTTTCAATTTAAAGCATCAGAAGCACCATCGCCAACGGAAGGATCACCGGCCAATTACGACAACAACATCGATGATAAGGACAAACAACCTATTGATAATCAGAATCCAGATGAGCGAACTTCCTTTGAAACTACTCCAGATTTTTGGAATACCCTCGAAGCAACAACAGAACCTCCAAACGATTCTGACGAGATGCCTGATAACATTTATAATCATAGTTTAGAGAACCCAGACAATCGGTATAGCACAAATGCGGGCCCTGACAATCAGGGATCTTATGGTACAAATTCTGGCCTAGACAATTGGGATCCTTATAGCCCAAGCGCAGTCCCTGACAACAGGAATCGTTATGCCCAGAACGCAAATCCTGACTCCCGACCTGTGAATCCAGATGACCGTAATCCAGTTGCTAGTACTAGTGAGACTCCTATATCCGGTTACGGCCAAGAATCCGGATATTGGCCAAGAGGTGATTTATCCGGAGCAAATGATCCTAACCCTACGGGTACGATTTTTTTTTTGTATTCTCAATTATTTGTTGTGTTTCTGAAATTCGTGGTTGACAATTAACCAAAACTCCGACTTTGTTTCATGGCGAATTATGAAACAGCTTGCTTTATTTTTGTGTTATTTCTTTCTTTATTTTTTTTTGTTTCTTTCTTTTTGTATTTTATTTTCTTTTGTTCTTTTGTAAAGATACACCTGAGGAAACAGACACTGAGACTGAAACTGACAGCTACGATGCCACTACACGCCGAATTTATAATGGTAAAACATTCATAAATATTTTGTTATTCCTATTGATCAGTACCTAATAGGTGGTTTACTACCGTCGTTCAAATGTTACTTATTAATGTCGTTACTCTCTGTATAATATCGTTACTCTCTGTATAATATCGTTACTCTATGTATAATATCGTTACTCTATGTATAATATCGTTACTCTCTGTATAATATCGTTACTCTTTGTATAATCCCAACAAGGCTTAGTTTGACTATTTTTAATAAGCCGCGAAAACAGGTCAGCACAAAGATTATGACTGCGTCGTAGGTAAAGTGTATCCTGGGTTCGATCCCCAAGTTGGGCATTGTTGATGAGCTATTTCAGATTTTTTCCTATTGCCCCGGAGTCCGGTTTTTGCCCAGCTAATGGCAATAACATTGCCCCCTGTTACATGGGACTTATACCTTACATCTGCCTCATCTGCCAAGCATTTTCCCGTTTCCAGTTTAGTAGTGGATGCAGCTGAATACCAGTTATTTAGATGGAGTGACTGCCTATTTGACCTTCACAGCCCAGTTACTTTGTAACACGTAACACGATACTCCTTGGTAAGAATAATTATCACACTTCTGGGCTTCTGACTACCCGTAAGGATTGTCAAAGACTGCAAATGACGGTCGGGGCCAACGACATAGCGTGCTTACCGAGGCGCGGGGTGAGGAAAGGAGGTAGGAGGACGAAGATGGGGTGTAATGGATGGTCACCCATCCACTGACCAATCTGTGTAGCTTAACCATTTGTCATGTTAAACCATTATATTTGTCCGCAGAATGTCCTCCGACACACATACGTTGCGACGAGACTCGTTGCGTGGAAGCAAATCGTCGTTGCGATGGCATCCTTGACTGCGTCGATGGTACCGATGAGGCTGGCTGCCCTAGCCGTAAGTACATGATCATGTGGCAGGTTTCCAACTTCATCAGGGAATGAGATGGTTTTGACTGCATTTATGTATAGGTGCGATTGAGTGACTTAAAGAAAGAAGAAATTAACAGTTATTATACATAATAGATCACCTACTGGAAGAATTCACCTCGATTTTTTTTTCGGAAATGTTAATGTTATAGAGGAAAGCGGGATGTGAGTGAAAGGAGAAGGTAAGTGACCCATCCAGTCGTCTAATTATCCAGGTCGGCTTATATTTCCAGAGTCCAGGAATATTATGGAGCCGCTATACATATAATTATAAGTACAGCTAAAGTAGATTATAACACCACCAACTTATTACATTTTTTTTTTTTAAATAATGGTATCTAAAGGAATTACGTCAACAGCACTATTCTAACGGTTAAGGAATTGCTGAAGTAGGTACTAATTATAATTCAGTCATCAGATAAAAAAGTGAAATACTACTGTTTCGCTTACATATCGTTGTAAAGGGATTGATTAACTACAATAATAATAGTTACACTTGGCACCGATTTTGCGGATAGTCTGTAGTTGTCTTAATGTTCCAGCCATCTGGTTAAATTAGCCAGGTAATTGGACGCCTAGGCCGTTCATTAAAGGCCATCCAATTAAATAGCTGAAGAGCATCTAGCCAAGTCATTGAGCGCGACGTTTAACCAGATGAATGTCGTATAGTCAATTAGTGAAATTAGATATTGATGAATTTGTGATGTTTGGTTAGGGTGACTATGAGTTCACAAATTATGTACGAATGTTATGTTTTTGTTTTGGTAACGGAACTTACCAACAATAGAGGGGAATTGGCGCAAGGCGGGCGCTGCCGCGGCACGCTCGCTTTGCTTGCTGGCCTTTGCGCGTTAATGGTCACTGTTATAACCTAACCTAACCCAAATGATTCAATAACAGTAGATCAGATGGTATCATAACAACCACAAATAATTTGTTTTGAACTAAATTTGAATCACTTGGCTGAGTCTTGGTCAATCATATTCAAAGGGCTGACTTTCAATACGCCAAGTTGTTAAACGTTGAATGATTCTATAGTTCAATTAACTATCAGCATCCAATTGAATCCAGTTTAATGAAACTGCTAATTATTTAACCAGTTAGCTGGGAGTCGCTTCTTCTAAATAATGTAATTATGTTTTTAATTATTTATTTATTTAGAACATGGACACTTACAGCTAATATAAACAGACAAAAAAGGGAAACCATAGTCACCAGAAAGCGGAACGAGATGCACAAAGTTAAAAGTATTACTTACGAATCTAGGAGGAAGTTGTCTAAAATTACCTTGCAAAAAACGATTCCAACATCAGAAGTAGGTAATCTCAATAGACTCTAAACGTTCAAAGCATTTTTAGAGCCAAGTACAGTCAGTGAAATTAATTTTTAACCAAATTGGTACCCCATGTCAATTTGCCGTGATGTAGCCGTTTCAAACAACTGTCAAAAATGATAATCAAAAGTAATGAAGTAATTTACGTTCCTAGTCAATTTATTTCCCTTACTTTACTATCTATTAACATACTACGAATGTACAAGTAGGTACCTTTGAATGAGTAATATCAATGTACTATAACAAGAGAGGGTTCTTGAACTCATGTGTTTGAAATTATGCAAGCCGCCAGGCAGCGTCGATTATAGTGCTGTAAATCGTTTGAGTGCACTCGAGACACGAAGATGGCCTATTTATATAAACTACTATTAATAATCTGTTATGGCGGTTGTTATTAGACCACTGATCTTTTTCATTTTGTAATTGACACTTATATAACGGGGCCAGAGCGTAACACACTGCAATTACAATCTCAATGATTTTGAAGGATATTGCTAATATACATTGCGTCATATGCTCTAAAATGTTGTCTGCTCAACTTAATTAATGTCACAATTAATGTTGTTGAACTGTCAAAATTAAAGCCGTTGCTACTTTAAGTGTGTTAGGCAACTACCGCAATTACCGCTGGTCTTTTGTACGAGTATATCACTTATCAGGCAAAAAGAGGCACGCTTATTGAACAATATAATATTGAATTGGTAATTAAGTAGAGAAAATGCATTTTCTCAAACATGCTTGGAAATTCGAACATTATTTTGACAACCTTCTTCGAGATAAATCGAAATTGCTGTACTGGCCAAATACATGCGCATGTGCATGCGTGTGTTTGTTCTTTTCTTATTGTTGTTTATGTGTCGTGGTTTGGCGGCCAAATAAATTACCTAATAAACCTACAATCAATAATAGTAGTAAACTCATAACTCATCGTGTAATAAAAAAATGGAACGATCTTTTACTCCGAAACATGGCAACCAAGGATTTATTTAATTTTCGTTAATTTTACCTTTCCTATCGGGGAAATCCAAAATTGCAGGTCTTTTTGTAATACATTAACCGTCACAGCTAAGTACCCAAAGCAACAATTTCATACAAACGAGGTCATTTCGAAGCCTCGGTTCTCCGTCAGGTAACGATTCGGATGAGATCTGATAGCAGCTCTTCAGAGTACGGATGGAGGAGGTCTAGAGCGCCTAAGGCACCCAACGTAGTTTTGTCGGTAAGTGTATATTTATAAAAGTTATCGCCTGATACTTATAACGACTAATGTCATACTTACACTAATATATCATTTTAGAATGTTTGAGTTTTCAGCACATTATAAAAACAATGAGACTTTTCTATTTATTTTCAGGCTCACTTTCACTATACGAAAAATCTAAAGGTACCTTTTACCTGTTTTCGAGAAGTTTCGAAGTCATTCTTCTCATTCCTCGTCTTTCAAATAAAATACTGGGTGAATCACTTTGCTGTGTATAATAATTTATTATTTGAATATTATTTCTGATATCAATTTTTAAAGCTGCAAACAATAATTTATAACTATGGTCACTGTTGCCGAAAGGTATGTCCTAATTATTTTTTATATAAATAAGAATGATTTATTTATTGAGCCAAGAATTATATCCTTGAGAAGTGCTTGATCCTAAACATGGCACCGTGCTTAAGTGGCCACCCAGGCAGCATTTTGGATTGATAACCATTGGTAGGGGCAGGAGACATGGATACATAAATCGTTTTATTTTCACCTGTTGAACAACTGCTGTAAGTACTACATAGCATCAAAATTATATAGGCCGACTATAATACAATGTAAGGAATCTGAAGTGTTTCATACGTGGGCGAACGTGTGAGTGGAGACGGTTCAAGTACTGCCGCCACACCGTATCAAAATATTTCAGATACTATACATACTACAGGCTCTTGAACTAATCTAGCCGTCATAATCGACCAATTGCATTTCTCTATCCATAGAATATTAAGGTCAATGTGCCACTTGATTGATGTAAGTACTTACTATTTACTTATATGTCATGTTATTATCAAAACGGTGAAGGAAAACATCGTGAGGAAACCGGTATGTCCTACTCGTAGAAGCAAAAATACGAAGACATCCACCAACGCGCACTGGGCCCCCGTGGTGGAATACGGCCCGCTCCACAGAGAGACGGCCTGTATCCCAGCCCCAGCAGTAGGAACAATAAAGGCCCTAAGCTATGCATGTTATTATTTTTGACGCTGTTGACAGAATAATGAGCGAATAGGTTTTAACAACTACCATTGGTAACTTTTAAAAATCGTTATTCGTAACTCTTACTGGCGGTATAACTTATATTCAAAGCTCAATATCTGTAAACTAATTTGAATCTAAATTAATATAACTGTGATGCTCTTATAGTCAATTACAAGGTACATTAACGATATTAAACATCACATCATACGCGTTTGATTTAATCGCTGAAGACCCTAATGTCCTATGAAATGAATAGCCGCATTCCCATAGAATAAAGAGTTGGCTGTTCAGGTCTAAAGTTATATAGAGAAAGCTTCTCTGTTAGAGGATATTCGATCGCTTTCGACTCGTGTTTGCTTTTTAGAATATCTTCTTTGTAGGTTTGTATATGAATACTGTTGCTGTTATTGCAAAGACAATGGATTCTTATCTAGAATAATTATAAACAAAATATTTAATTAGTTTTTCTCAATATCTGTCGTTTTTTTATGATGTATCTACGTTGGTTTCCCTACATTTCTTAACCCGTGACAATTTCGAAAAATTCAGCCTTTTTCCTTATCTGTACTTATAATAAAAGGAAACTTGGTGCAAAATATCAGCTTTTTGGGTCCAAGGGTTTGCGTTGATGAGTCAGAAGTTTTCTTTTTATATGCCTTGATTACCAATAATATTCAAATTAAGGTTTAAGTTTTTATTTCGTCTTCATTTAAGTACTGCCAAAGTACTTCAAACCGAGACTATTATCTAATAAACTACCATGGCTTCTTGTAGTTTTTCATTTATGTCATAATTTACAGTAGCTACTTGTATCTAACTCACATCTGACTGATCTACAGCAGTGTCATCTCTAAGTGTTCTAATCTCAATATTAGTCATCACGTATCGTGTCGACTGTGCCACGTATCGGTGTCCTTATTGCCATAACATCCGTTATTAAGCCATCTACTCTTTTATTATGATGAGCTTAACATTCCTCGCGCCAGTTCTAAGCACTGATAATTGTAGCTTTGATTCAGCAGTTTTGCTTTTGTCTAGTCCCTTTGTTTATAGACGTTGCATAAATAATTGTAATCTGCAGTAAAAACCTACGCAAATAAAACTATGTTTTATGAATTCTTTAGACGCAATCATAATATTGATCAGTGGTGAACTACTGGGTAGGTACTGTTTACCCTTAGGGTAAAGCAGAGACAAACTTATTAAGGCTAAAGACTTGAGGCGAATTCCACCAAAAACAGTTTTTCACGAACAGTAGTTCGTTCATCTATACCGCGTTGTCGTTTACATAAAATGTTCTGAAACGTCTTTAGGTATTTTATTAGTATTCCAAATCGGGATAAAAAAAATTGAACAAGTAGGTAATGGAAATGTGTTCAGATCCTTAGCCACCAACAAAAAATTGCGCACTGGTATTTTTTTTTCCTGAATAACCCTCTTCTTACATGTAAGCCTCTTCTTCTTACACACACAATAGTGCCCATTTAAAATTTGTTATCTTATTTGCGTTACGTGTTTACTTGGTTCGATTTTTATCTGATTTTCTATAGCCCGCACAACATAATACGACAATGTAAAAATTGCTAATAAACGCTATTAATAATGTGGATCTTAAGGCTTAATAACCGACTTTTAATGATTTTATACTGAAGATCACGTGTTACGGATTTGAAAGAAATATATGTTAAATTAGAGTATTTTCTCAATAATTTAATATGTGAATATTTAAGATTATGTTTATATTACATATTGAAATTAATTTGTAAAGTTATGAAATCAAATCAAATTCTTTTATTTTCAGGCATTTAGTCCACTTTGTTAGTAACAATTTGACTTATACACTATGTTAGTAAGAACTTAGCATAAATAGAAAATTATTAATTGAAAAATGCATTTAGGACGATTCATTTTGGATTCTATCGAATATCCTACTAAGAGATTATTCGATCAAAAACCGGACGAACGCCTTCATAATTGGAGAATTGAATTTCTCCGCAATAACCTGCAAGATGCTGTTAGAACTACCGCGTAACCTGCCCAATAATGAAGCAGTTGTTTTACGTCTGATGGCGTGGAAGCCATCAACCCTTGCTTCGGCCAAACATATTCGAAGCACTACAGAAACGCAGCAGCCCCAACAACATCCTAAAGACTTTATTGTATTGGACTCGCAGGGCACTGAGTGATCTTTGGGTATATGTGGTCCACAGGCTTCTCGTGTAAAATGTTAGGCAGTATGCTTTAAACATGGTGGGTGGTTATGTCTAACGCGGATAAAAAACTGAGAATGGCGCAAATTCTTCCAAGCGTATTATTCTGAAACCTTCACTAATTTAAAGATAATTTAACTATTGATCTTTTAGTATACGCGTTTTATTAAAATACCTTTTATTTTGTGTATAATAAATTAATAATGCGTCAAAAGGAGCGGCTGAACGTACGAAGCGTTGCGTGAGCTCAGTACAGAACACGCAAGCTAACCACTCAAGGTCACTGGCATATATCTGCGTCTTAAGTGATTTAATTTGCGACCAGCCAAACGGTAAAATTGACGCATGTTAATCCCGTGTGAAGGCTTCTACATACCAGCGCGACTTGTCGCGCGACGCGACACGGCACAAAGGCCCCGCGGGTCGCGGGACGAGCGGTGCCTTTGTGTCGCGTCGCGTCGCGCGACAAGTCGCCCCGGTATGTAGAAGCCTTTACAGTTATGCGCCGTCGTTGCGCGTCGTCGGTAGGATTTATAACTCGGGAATATTATGAACACGTGAAATACTGAAAGTAATTGATACTTAAATTAAAAGATTTTACAGACCTTTTTATAACCCAGTACTAAAACAAATCGGCAGTTATGAAAATTGCTTAGTATTTGTAAATGATGTAGCTACTATAAGTAGGTATAGTCAAAATACATAAATCATTTTTACTATTATTGATGACCTATTTGACATTAGCTCATGAAATTTTATTGAAGCCGTCTATTAAGAGGCCAAAGTTGAACGCTAAACTTCTATAAATATGAGGATTGACAACTAAGTAGTATGATAGGGGTGAGGTAGGTCATGGTTTGAAAGACTAGGCTCATACAACAGCAATAGGATGCACTATAATAAAACAGAATTAGCTAAGACACGTTCATAAGGCGCTGAAAGAGACCAATTCGCAGAACGGGCTTGTTATTTTTTCGCCGCATACATATTTCCTAGAACTAGGTAATTTCCAGGAGATTATTTAATAAAAATCTCTTTTTTATTATAAATCTCGATAAAAACGATACGGTAAACTAACCTTGACTTTCTGTCTAAAACAATTAATTATCTGTATCACAATTCACATAAACAATTCACATAACAACTCAAACTCAAACTCCAAGCATTTATCACAATTAAACCAATTACAGGCACTTTTGAATTGGCAGAGTCAAATCATGGGTACATTATTCTTGTCGCTTCTATAAGTATCTGCGAACAATGTAAAAAAATATATATTTAAGACAATTCAAAACATAAGATTATTATAAGATTACAAATAAGCCCTGTCAGTTAAGAGATGACCAGTCTCAACTGACGGTACTCGTTTACGAATTGACGCATGGATCTCCGCATCCAGCTCAACCACTGACGCACCATCCAGCTCAACCATTTTGTAGGGAACCGAGTGATCCAACACACGTGCCACCGAGACATAAAAATGAAAGCATGATCGAGTTACCAATGGAGGAACGTCGGTAAAATTACTAACAATAACGTGATTTATTTGAATGCAGAACTTGGATATATTTTTAATTTTCGGTTACTCAACATATTTTGGAGTAAATATGTAATTGTTTCATATTCTGCAATAAATTACAAGTATCGTGTTATCGTGGATCTCTTTTCTACGCAGTGGGGCAGTGACCACGCTTTAGCTATTGCCAGCGTCTTAACAAAGCCCCAATAACAATCTAAAATCGTAGATGATCCGTATGATGTCACCGCTGAAACAATTAATCGAATAAAACATAAACAGTAATAAAATTTATTTGAGTGTCACGTCAAGGTTGTTTATTTGTCTTAATTGTCGTCTGTAGATCTTGGTGCCCAATGCCTTGATTGAAACAAATTGATACAAGCCGGCCCGGTGCATACTCAGTCGTTATTTATAATTTTCTCCAAACACTGATTCGTGTTTGTTTGCATTATAATTGGCTGGAATTCGGCCGTCAACCAGTTTGCCTCTCAAGTTGATGCTTCAACTTAACCCATTCTACTTCGCTAAATAAATTGATTGATACAATTTCAGTAGATACCTATTCTTATCTTGCTAAACTAGGCTTGCTAATCTTCACCTTCACACCAATACCACTTTTACTACGAGTCACAACAACAGGAAAAAGCACGCTGCAAGGCTTTAAGACGCTGACAACAGGTAAACCACTGTCACTGTCAGACTGCATACAAAAGAAAGAGAAGCGCGATGACACAACGCTTGTAATTTATTGCAAAATATGAAGTAATTATTTATTTACTCAAAAATGAGTTGAGTAATCGAAAATAAAAAAAAACAACCATGTTCTGCATACAAATAAGTTCGTTCGTTACGTTCTTGTTATTAATTAAATACCAATCGTACGTTGATATTTAATACAGATATTTTGCATTGAAACTCAAAGTAAAGGGTTAGTTTACGCTTATTTAGTATCGAGATTTTTTTTCTAATCGTTTTTTGGTAACAACCAAGTTCTGAGAAATATGTTCAAGAATAACATATATTTTTTCCGCTACCACAAATTAGATAGATTTGGTATTTTTTTTGTTTAAGACAAGCCTACTTTTAACATTTGCCTGTTGTTAGCGCCTTAAGCGTAAACAGCCTAGAAAAGCTTACTTAGCTTCATAATTAAATGAAAAAGCCTAGCTAATGAAATGTTTTAGTGATCATTTACCAGCCGCTCCCTAGCACTCACTATTATTGCATTACCAACGTCTTGGAATTTATTGGCTTATCCCTTTGAACATGCACTTTAAGTTTATAATAAAGTAATAATATTGTACGGTGGTTTTCAGCTTTCCAATTAGTATCGAGAAAAATGTTCACATGCTTTAAATGCATGTTTACAATTTTTATACAATTTGTTTCAACATCTGGCTTCTCGATGAAAATTATACTCTCGAACTCGTAAAATGGACTCTGCAAGGCCGATTTCACCTATCAACCGATTTCTTAAAAAAACGTAGCACATGTTTTGATTTTCAAATAAATAAAAAAAATCACATGTTCCCGAATTCCCTTTAAGTTCCACCACTTTGGAAGTAAAGTGAACTCAAAAATAACCTTTGTTTTGGCCGGATAAGCTGAACCTGAGGCTGTACTGTCGCAGTAATCATGATTTTTGATTGAGGGCGTTCTCTTCACAGGGCAGGACACATGCCAGTTATGTTCAGAGAGACTTGCTCAAGGTTAAGCGATGCGACCCTCCTTTAATGTTTCTTTAGCACAATAAAACAATGCGGTTTCGTCGATATTTGCGGACGTTAAATAAAGCTTCGTTGGTCTAGTGGGCGCAAGTCCTACTGCTAAGCACGAGGTCCTGGGTTCGATTCCCGGGTCGGGCAAAGTGTCATTCGGTTTTTCTGTTATGCATTCCTCAGTAGCAGCCTGGTTTTGGAATTGTGCCCGGTTAAACAAAATGAATACATTTTTATAATGTCGGGCTAAAGTCCTTATGCCATAAAAAAGCATGCGGGGCAGTCTTTGGGACCTGCCGAGAGAAGTGATAACAGTATACATATAAAACTTGAAGCTTAAATTTGTAATTTGTAATTATAGCTCAGGGAAAGCGTTCGGTGACGAAGACGCGAGTTCCATGATTTTTGTTCACCCAAAAAGTGCTCAACGCACGTAAAGAAGTTTTCACTTAAAAAAATAACATCCATCATTTTTGACGGATGAACCTCACCTTATGAAAAACTCAATCAAAACCAACAAAACTGGGTTTTGTTGATGTCATTTGTCAAACCGCAATATTTATTCCTATAATAAAAGTTATCTGGCTATTGAAAAACCAGCCCATAGGCCGTAGAATAGAATACCTACTCTTTATTAAAGATACCATAAAGGCTTCTACATACCGGGGCGACTTGTCGCGCGACGCGACGCGACACAAAGGCACCGCTCGTCCCGCGACACTCGGGGCCTTTATGCCGTGTCGCGTCGCGCGACAAGTCGCGCTGGTATGTAGAAGCCTTAAAAATTACGGATATAAATGTTGAAATTTTACATAATGGTGACACAATGGGCGGTCTTATCGCTAATAGCGATCTTTTACAGACAACCTTTGGATGGATTAAACGTAGAAGGAGAGACAATACTGCAAGTAGTCACTGGTGTACCATTACTTACAGCGTGCCGCTACAGTCGTGACATTAATTTGACACACTGGTAGGGCTAGTGGCCAGTAATCATAATTTTGCTTTTTTTAATATTTACTGCATTTTTTTTATATGTAAGTATATTTATTAAGATAAATATTTAAAAATTGAAAAATAAAAATAAATCAAACAAACTTATCAATAATATTATTGATCGAACAAACAAACTAAATAATAGCTCTCTCTTTCCTTTAAATCGCCTACTCCTTGCACGTTGTTTTAATTTAATTGATTCGATGTTATGATCCATGACCCCGGCTAATTACCTCTGTGCTACAGTTCTTTAAGTACAGGTTGCTCCAAGTAGCTATTTTACTTCTGTTTTTTTTTAATCTATAAATAATAATAATTAATGAAATTAAAATATTTTCATAAAACGTAAAGGCGAAACTGTATACCTACTACGCGTGTTAAATTTGTGTCGCCACTGTAGCGGCCCGCTGTTTACAAAAAAGATATACATACTAGCATAGTTCTACTTATTTAAAGAAATATACAACAAACATTATTTTTAGTATATGCGAAACCTGAATAATAATTTTGTTCAGAATAAGGAACTGAATCGATTTCAATATTTTTTCCACCATGTTATATTTTGTACCAAAAATATGTAAGTATGATGGAAAATGTTATCACCATTTAATTACTTACAATACAATCGCCGTTCGGTTAGGTACCTACGGCCAAATTATTATCAATGAGCGCAAGACGACCCTGGAGGCGTGGGGGCGGGGTTAGCTTGTTTTTGTACGGACAACTCGGTAACATACCAACATAACTTTGTGATTTTTCATGATACAGTTTTGAAATTTTGTACATACATTCTTTACATAAAAATACTACACAGGTGTTTCGGGTTCCGCATATACTAAAACTAATATTGTATGTAAAAGATCAGTTTTAGCGATAAGACCGCCCATTGTGTCACCCTATGTAAAATTTAAACATTTATATCTATAACTTTTATGGTGTACATAATAAAGAGTATTCTATTCTATTCTATGTACAATAAATAAACATGGAACAAGAGTAAGGAACTATATTATTGTAATGAGAATCATCATCATCCACACTTCACCCACTGCTGCACAGACGCCTCTTTATTCTTGTTCCAATCCCCACGTTCCTGTGGTATCGCATCCAGGTTCAACCCGCGATGGTAACAATGTCGTCCGTCCATTTCACCGACGAACGAGTGTCACTTCGACTTCCGATCCTTGGACGCCACTCAGTCACAGCCTAACTCCACTTGTCATCACTGTGCCTTGCTAGGTGTCCTACTGCCCATCTCCTTTTAAGTTCCATAATTCGTTTTCCGATATCGAAAACCTTTGTACCTAAGTTAACAATTCCAATACATCTCAGAATCAAATAGGTGATGTGATATTTTGAAACCAGCATCCTGAATTCCCGACCTTAACACGACAGCTAATCAGTGTCAGAACAAACACTAGTGGATTGAGGTCAAGTTGTCGGCGAGAGAGCACAGCGTGTCACAAGAAGTGCCCAACGACAAAATTGGATTCTCTTTACCATAAAACAATAAATATATGAAGGCATGTAGTGTTATTGAAAGGAAATAAGGCTGAAAATTGTGTATGGTTATGTCACAGATTGTGTAAGAATAGAATTTATTATGAACACCATATTAAAAACAACTAAGTTAAGCGTGTAATTAACGACTCAGGATACCTATCTAAAAGTGCCTACAGATTTGCTCGATTTTTGACGATCGTCACATGTTTTGTTTAGTACTTTTGCCCCTTTACGAAGAAGTACTAAAGGAAACATCATGTCGATTGTCAAAAATCAACAAATAGATTTAATCTATAAGCACTTTACTTTCCTTAGTACGAAGTAGTTAACTTAGTACCTTTGCTTCCTTAGTCCGAACTGAGGTAAGTAGATACGAATGGACATGAATGAATGTTTCTTGTTAGCGAAATTCCCATACTCGTCGAGTTCAAATTAAGCTCCTATGGCAAATAATACAGTCAGAGGTCTGCATAACCTGACCCTTTGTCCTCTCTTCTTTTTAGGGTTCCGTACCTCAAAAGGAAAAAAACCGAACCGTTACAGGATCACTTCGTTGTCCGTCTATCTGTCTGTCAAGACCATTTTTCTCAGGAATGCGTGGAGGTAATAAAATTGAAATTAATATCAAATTTTGTAGGTCTATGGTCCCTTGGCTCTAAAAAAAGCTCTAAAAAAATCAAGCTTCTATATCAACGTAATAAAAAACGTACGGCGAGTTATGCGACATATTTTGATACTCTCAAATAAATCAAAACCTATAGGGTACTTCCCGTTGACCTAGAGTCATACAATTTGGCAAGAAGCAAGGTCTCACAGCACAAGTAAAGGAAAAAGTCCGAAAATCATTATTATTTAGTATTATCACATATAAAAAAATATGTTTTTGCTATTACACACTTACATTTGCAGTTGGAAAATTGACCGAGGCGAACATAGTTTTCAACTACAATGTTAAGTTAGTTTTTGGGATTAATTTATCCCAACTACGGATCCCTTCATTGTGCGTGTTCCGATACGCACTTGGCCGGTTTTTTTGTAAGAGATGTCAGGAAATGCAGAGCTCTGACTGTAGGTACATGTCTGTTGATGGCAACACGACGACAGTGCTATAAGCGCTCGATTCTCGGCGATGATGCCACTTCATATTTTTATCTTCAAGATGATATGTTTTATTAATTCATTATTTCCTTTGTCATAACATGCTTAAACAGATGTCCGTTTGCTGTTTTCATAGAGTTCTACCGTTCCGCCTATTTGTCTGTATGTTAGTTACATTATCAATAGTACTTTTGCTATTAAACTGCTGCTAGAATCCTAAAAATTGGAGCATGTTTCATTCTAATTAGGTCAGGTCCTAAGATACAGCTTGACATCTCTACAATATTGTGTTCATTCCTTTGCCCCCAAATTTTTGTTTACCTATGAAAATGATAAAGTATTGTGGCATCAAGTGATTCGATTTCTGCTTACCTACCGAAAACATTTTGGCGTTCCACATAATCCATGATAAGTAGGGCCATAATATCCAAAACATAATATTCATTATAATAAGACTATTCGACCCCTGGGTGCATCGTTTAGGGTTAACCTTCTAGTGATGGGAATTTAAACTATCGATATCGATGAAAATGTCACCGTTATCTCTAAATCTGTAGTAGAATTGGGACGTTTATTCATAAACAACAATCTAATTTTATTCTAATTACTTCTACTGGCCTTAAAGATAAAGGATTTTCTTAGTTTTTCTTACTCATCTATCGCCATACCCATCTTTTATTTAAACAACACTGATGTTACCTACCTAAGCTAAGTTTTTGGTAAATATTATTTTTACTTATAATTATAATATAACGGTCAGTTTTCCACGTCATTTATCTTAATCAAAACAATCATTTATCTTTAAAATATTTTGGCTCCATTATCAGTTTTTACGTCTGTGCTCGTATCTGATAGACCTACTATTAACTTGAGTCCTATCACAGGCAATTGCTGAAAAAAGTCCTTAATGTCACGGCTAACATTCATTCTATAAAAAAAATTGTTTGGTTGTATAATTATTTCTATTCTCTACAATATCCTATTCAGTTCCTAATAGGTATTTGCTAAGTAGGTAGTAGCTGGTATCACACATTTACATCCGACGTTAGAAACTTATTTTAATATTTGATGTTAACTCAATATAGTAGGGGTCGGGGTTAAAATAACAACGACAAATTATCTTCGTTACTATTCGGACCTTTGATTATTTTAAACAAAACATTAAAACTGAACTACCTATAAAGTTATCTAATTGTATTATATATATTATTATCTACGTTAAAATTACAAATATAGTGAAATATTATCTTTTTTTGACATTCTTATTACTTACCCAAAAGTTTTAATTAGTAATTCATTAATATTGATAACGACTGCGCAATTTTCTTGTTTTTAATCTAAGTTATGTAGTCCAGGGATTGTATTTAAACTACTTGGGTAAATATAATTCCAGGTAGAGACTAATTGCCGCTACAGTTTTAATGAAGATAGACAATATCCGGGTACAAAATAATTAAAGCATGTTTATGAAGCTGCCATATAATATGAAACCAAGCCGTTGGCCTACCTACAGCACTATCGTAACGTTGGTATGGTAATATTTTGTATAAGTAAGAACGGCACCTAACTTGTGTGCTTGAACAATTACTGGCAAAACATCGTATCGATTTTTACAAAACAAAAAAAAAAAAAATATAATCGATAAAAAATTATCGATGAATCTACGTGATTTTCCCTGCAATATGCGAAGGGCTTGCGTGACGTCGCCAATCGATATTTAGTTGGTATTCATTATAATTGCATGCTGTCTATTGAGCCCACAATAATTCCTTGCTTATCTACAGCGCAGTAAAATAAATAAACTTCGGGGATATCGCGGAATATGATAGAATAAAGTTAAAAGCGTAGCAAATAAAAAAAAAGTTGTAGATGATCTTTTGTTTCTTGAAATAGGTATTGCAATACACATTTGTCTATTCCCAAAAATAAATCTGAAAACTGCTTAAAAAATGAGACTTAAAATATGTAGGTAATAAATAACATTAATAATAAAGCAACATTACATCATTACATAATATTGTAAAATGTTTAAAATGTCAATACGGAGAACAGTAAATATACATAATTAGTTAGGTCATTACATAACGAGTTCAAATAATTCAAGTCATTTAAAAACGACTTCGGTCTTGTAATATAGTTATGGAACTGATTTAAAACTTTATACCAACAATGTTATTAACCTAATTTGAAGAGTTTCCCTTGGTATTCAATTCTTTTCGTCAAACCTTTGTGTTCACGCAAATCGGAAAGTCTTTTCTATGTCCCTCACGAAGGACTCTGGTGACTGCCGATGCCGAATGCCTGTTAAATAAATTAGACGTGACAGTTATGAACGTTTTCCGTTAAAATAATAAACTCGTATCGGCATATAGTAAGAACACCTTAATTCTGCTGTAAAAATATTTTCCAGCTGTAAGGTCTTATAACAAAATTGGTACCCTACCAACGTATTAGAAAGAACGAGAGAAAAAAACGCACGCAGTTTCATTCAAACAAAAGTTACATTACTTTCATAATTTTGAAGTTTGGAAAATAGCTAAAACATTCCAATAATTAATTTGTTTATGTCTTACAAACGCTTCAAGCTACAGACGTGGGCCAATTCTCAAGCTATTGCATTCTTAATAAAATCACACGGAAAATCTAAACTTACTGTAGCAATAAAAAATAAGAACAAGTTTTAATTTCATTTGGCTATCCTACAAATACAACGATAGCAACCCTCTGAGAGTGCATAACAATCTAGCCATAAAACTTTAATAAAATTAATAAAAGAACTCTACACAAAAGTGATCAATTTTGGTTTTCGTGATCAGAATTAGTACGCCGACATAAAAATAAGTTTCACTATGAAATTGAATACCGAGGTTTGCGTGTTCCGGTACATTATCCGAGTTATCCATCGTGGATGTCTCTCTTATCCGTAATAGGGTATTGTATTAAATTTGCGATATTGGTACATTAAAGTTTCTACTGATAAGTGTACCAGTCAATGTTTGATAACCTTTGTTTGGAGGCCGAATCTGTAGAAACAGTGATAATGTGACATATGTTAGGTGCGTGTCGTGGTCTTGTCGTATTTAGGTGGATCAAGGGTGGACAGCATAAGTTTACTAACGCAGGCACCTAGAAACTGCACTGCAGTAAATATTTGTAGTATTTACTGATAACTTACTTTCTTTCATAATACCCTCTCGACCGATTTCGATCACGGTGGCTAATCTCAACGGAGATTAGCCAGGAACGCAGGAGATATAGTGCACAAGACTGTGCTCAAACGCAGGTGCGTTCACTGTTACTTTACTCTCATAGTCCGACGGGTTGGCAATCTGAAATGACCGCCAGAGATCGGCGCAGGACGTGCTTTCCGAGGCACGGGGGTATCACACCATCAACTTCCAAACTCCGAGCTGCTACTGAGAAAATGACTAGTGTAAAAATTACCCATTAACGAGGAGAGGCCTACAATATTTCTCCTAGCGCGCACTAATAATAATGCGGCCTCATATATTTGATATTATGTCTTTGGATTCTAATGAAACAGAAATATAGGTACCTATAAAATATTTTTCTATTCTAGGCAATTCAACGAAATTATTTTGATTATATTTTCATAGAATTTCACTATAAACAGGTTTTGTATAAAGTAGATGTAAATGAATTCTATAGACATCATCATTCATCATTCCAGCCGAAAGACGTCTACTGCTGGACATAGGCTTCCCCCAAGCACCGCCACTTCAACCGGTTCTGTATTTCCTGCATCTAGTGGATTCCTGCGGCCTTCACAAGGTCATTGGTCCACCTAGTCCAATGCTACGTCTTCCGGTACGCGGTTTTACGCAGTAAATCCAATATTGGAATATCGTAAACGAAAACGTCAATAAAGGAATCCTTATCATAATTATGTAGAAAGATACTATAGTTACAGCCACTGTTTTTCCGCCAAGTCGTTTCATCGTAATTTTTTCCTATTTGTATGATTTTTTTTGATGAATGTAATTGGAGGTTAGGGATATTTAACGTGTTCATTCCAATAAAAGTAATGATGCTGCTCGCCACATGATACCTTCGTTTCTTTCTGGCACCAAGATCTATGATGACTCCAACAAGTCAAATACGACAACAGATGTTTAAAATCAATATTCTATTCGTCGTCTCTCTGCTCTTATAAATCCCCGTTTATTTATTCTTGTCTGCAAGCTCTATGTGTCTTTCAGTACTCCAAGTGTAAGTTTGCTAGAGAGTAAACGTAACTATTACATTTGCGTTAAAGTTTGACCGATAGATCATAATGCTAAGAGTATAAGAGTGAGAATAAAAATCTTAACGCAAACGCGCTAGTTACGTTTACTCACTTGCAAGCTTACACTCGGGGTACAGTAGTCAACCTCATTCTAGCCTTGTCATCAAACCAGTTCCACGGATAAGGTAATTAGAATTTTAACCCTTGCCGTGCTAGTACCGTGGCTCTGTTTACACGGCAGCCCAGTCTTCCAGACGCATAGCGACGTCTCTTCCGTCGCAAGCGGCGGTCGCGACATTCCGATCGCGACATTATCAGTCGCATGTCGCTCGCACACCTGATTTATGTCGCCGACTGTACTCGCTCGTGAACTTTGTGGCAACTGTGGAACTGGGTATTAGCGGGGACGGTGGTAGATTAGCGTCAGTGTAAGGGTGAAGCGAAATCGTATTCACTTTTATGTGAGTAATCGATTGAATCGTTTTCCAGCGATTTTCTTTTTCTTCCTAACCTGGTTGGTCTCATGCCTACCCTGGTTGGTCTCATGTTGCTTGGGGTAGTCGTAAAAAGATTTTTCTTCATTCTACTCTGGCCAACCATACTTAAATCGCGATATCATTGTCAATTTTCTGCCATCAGGGTGATGAAACTAGTTGTACCGTCATTTGTTTTCGATCAAGCATTGATCATGGATAACCACTTCATGCGTGATTGATCGAAGTGTCAATGTAAATGAACTATCTGGAAGATATGCAGTTTGATCAATTGGTTCCCTTTATTTATCAGTGACGTTATTAAAAGTATGATTTTATTAATAATGACGATTTCCTATTTCATCTATCAAGTCACGGACATAGATGATGCTTTGCACCTACCCAACTAAGTAATTGAATAATGATTTAATAGTGAATCACAATGTTCTAACTCGGACAGTTTATTCTTGTTTATTCTCATTTTATGTCATTAGTCACACATTAACTCTATCTTTTCCTGGCGGCATCGGCACTAGAATAATTAAAAGAATTACATATTTGAAAGAATTACTTATGCCGCTTACTGTCTGTCCGGTGATGTCAGAAAAGCCCGTAACTCTGTAGACGCAAGCAGCCTGTAATATCTTAACAGGCAATTTTGTGTACCTTTATTTTAGTACCTACTACTGGTTCACGTATGTTACATTTAAAGCACCAATAATTTGAAGAGCGATATCTACTACACAATTCTAGCATCTCATTATTTTAGTTTGATTATAAGGCTGAGAAATTCAAGTGTGACAAAATGTGTGCACATTTTTACTACTGCGATTTTTACTTGTATGTAATTTGCCCTAATTTAATTATTTTCTGTAATTATTTTGTATGTAGGAACCTTATATTAGTAGGTACCTTTGTGTTACGGTCTTTGAAAACCGCAATCCGATGACAAAACAATATTCCCCCATAATATTATGGTTGCAAATATTTTTAGAGCCAGTGATGTCATAAAAATGATGTAATCCATGCATCATTGTGTGCACTAGCGGGATAAATGGGCGTATGATAAATAAGTTGAACGCAAACGCATCGGCCTTAAATTAAGTTATGACTAAGTGTCGATTTGTTAGTACAGCAGTCAGTAAGATAGTAATGGATAATTAAAACACTAGCTCACTGGTTGTTCTCACTTTTCTAATCTTAATTGCCAAACGACGTTTGGTTCCTTCAAAGAAAAACATGTCGTTTAATTTAAAATGCCACTTTACATTACTTTGCAATTTTTAATCCTTATGGGCAACACTATCGCTGAGTGCAATTATACAGGGTGATGTGTTTTCAAGTTTACCTTTTGGAAAATAAAATGCATTTATGCTTTTCTCCAAACACTAGCTAAGTTTAGGCCTTTCTGTGTTAATGTCTGTTTTGTATGTGTTTAAATCCCATCTCGAAATCAGACCCTGTATATTAAATGAGGAAATTACCTACGTCGGGAAAACAAATGGACTCATTAACTACTTGACTGCAATGTGAATGATGTGTTGTCAATTAATGGAATACATTAAAAATAATACGTGGACATTCGAATCTATAAATACATGATGATAATTTATTAATCACTAGACCAATAGAATATTTATCTGACTAGGTACTTGTAGGCAGGTACGTAATAAATATCAAAAATGTCAAGGTAAGTTACCTAAATACCTAGAAGTATGCCTATTAAGAACTTACTCGTATATTTCACAGATCTGAAATACGCACCAACTGTCAAAGTAACTATAGCGTGAAAATTAAACATAACCTAAAATAAATGAAGACATAAACGAATCTTTGAGAGTAACTAACCTAAATACCTGAAAGTATGCCTAAGAAACTACTTACTCGTAATGTCACAGATCTGAAATACGCTTCAACTGTCAAAGTAACTATAGCGTGAAAATTAAACATAACCTAAAATAAATGAAGACATAAAAGAATCATGGAGAGTAACTAAGCTAAATACCTGAAAGTATGCCTAAGAAGCTACTTACTCGTAATTTCACAGGTCTCCAGATCTGAAATACGCATCAACTCTCAAAGTAACTATAGCGTGAAAATTAAACATAACCTAAAATAAATGAAGATACAAACGAATCATGGAGAGTAACTAACCTAAATACCTGAAAGTATGCCTCAGAAGCTACTTACTCGTAATTTCCCATATCTACAGATCTGAAATACGCATCAAATGTCAAAGTAACTATAGCGTGAAAATTAAACATAACCTAAAATAAATGAAGACATAAACGAATCATGGATTACTAACTAAATAATATTACGGTAAAGTAAACAGGCCAGGAAAAGGCGTTTTGCAAAAGTTTTGTGTCAGTGTGGTGTTGGTACTATTTTTAGCACGTACCTACCTACTGTCTTCATTTGTGTAGGCCTCTGAGCCCGGGCTGTTGCGTGCAGTGCGCTCATTTACCACATTTTATGACATAGTTCCGTCTTACTATTTCACTTTTTGTTTAAACTATGTCTGTCAGGGGGGCATGCGCCGGTAATTATGTCCAAAGAAAAACTTGTGTTGTGTGTCATAGTGCACTCCTTGCATTTCTATGGGACAGTTCAAAAGACTAACATATTTTTAAGAAGGATCTTGGCCGCGATATGAAATTTTACGATATGTGAAAATGGAAATATTAAAAGTTATATATATTTTTATTTAGATATTGATATAACAGGATTTTGATATCCCAGTCTGAATATTCCTAAGGGAAATGATTGTCATACTTGTAATTCAAACGAATAGGTACTCTCGTGATGTTGAGTATTTTATTCAAAAAGAGATGTAGCTGCTGCAAGCATATGAAATCGGGGTTTAAAAAAAAACAACGTCTATGTCGTGGGCAGAACCTTATACGTTTACGGCCGTTGCCTCTATCATTGCAGCTAAAATTTGCCATTTGTATATAAAGCACTAACAGTAGGTATTAAAATTAGCGAATGATTATTTTGTCCGGTATTGCTGGACACATGTTAATATTAGTTGCTGTAAATTCATACCAATTATTTCCAACACATTACAAACGGTAACATTTACTTAATTAGGGTCGGCTTCCAGTCTTACCGGATACGGCTGAATGCACTGCTACTTACTTATTGAAATGTCTAATCTCGTCTTAGTCCGGGAAGACGCACTACTCAGTAATACAGGTTGGCAAGCTTATGATATCTAAGTCCGGGAATACGCACTATTCAGTAATACAGGTTGGCAAGCTTATGATATCTAAGTCCGGGAATGCGTAATAGTCAGTAATACAGGTTGGCAAGCTTATGATATCTAAGTCCGGGAATACGCACTATTCAGTAATACAGGTTGGCAAGCTTATGATATCTAAGTCCAGGAATGCGCACTAGTCAGTTATACAGGTTGGCAAGCTTATGATATCTAAGTCCGGGAATACGCACTATTCAGTAATACAGGTTGGCAAGCTTATGATATCTAAGTCCAGGAATGCGCACTAGTCAGTTATACAGGTTGGCAAGCTTATGATATCTAAGTCCGGGAATACGCACTATTCAGTAATACAGGTTGGCAAGCTTATGATATCTAAGTCCAGGAATGCGCACTAGTCAGTTATACAGGTTGGCAAGCTTATGATATCTAAGTCCGGGAATACGCACTATTCAGTAATACAGGTTGGCAAGCTTATGATATCTAAGTCCGGGAATGCGCACTACTCAGTAATACAGGTTGGCAAGTTTATGATATTTTTAATTGGAGGTACGTTTGTTTAGCCGAGAATAGCGGAATGCAGTGTGGTCGAGTTATCACTGGGTGATGTCACATATTCTAAAGTCTATGAGTAACGCACCGTGACCACATCACCGGTGCACGGCTAGTATAAATAACTAACACACATTCTAGTGCAAGAGCTAGGCTTGTATTTTTCAAGCCTTCACAGTAAAAAATAAGAGTGAGTTTGTCTGATCCTTAATTGTATCTTTGTATCATTACGGCAAACGAGATTATTTATAGGGTCGTGGCAGTAGCTTGACGACTAGAAAATAACCTGTCCATGTAGCGCTGAAACTATAAACTAAAAACTTATTTCTGAGCTTAATAGTTCGAATTTATTTCTGTAACAATTTTAACATTGTATCGAAATTTTACACAAAATTATAACAATAATTAAAAATTAAAATAAATTTTACAATATACAATATAATGACTAATAAATCTCGTCAAATTAAAATACACTTAATAAATATTCGAAGTTCAGCTCGTGTTATTGTGAATTGTCTTGTCCATCACGCGTCTACTCGTAATATTCAAGTAACAAGGCACTGTTTTCAGTATGTGCAGAGGCGCTGAACCTTTGGTTCTTCAATTGATACGGACACATGACGCGACCACAGAAAATTTTAACATCTCAGCCGACTAATGATTTCTACGAATGTTTTAATAAATGGGACGCCCGACATGTTGTTATGCAATCAAATACACAGATTGTGTCATTGTTGTTATATACTGATAACGCCGCCTAATCGCACTCATTCATACTTGGAAGTTTGGAACTCAAGTGGCGGACATTTGGAACTTTAAGATTGTACGGCCAACTAAATACTTTCATTGGGCTAAACGTTAAACAAATTCTGGTAATCGTTTGAAGCTAGACAGAAAGTATATGAATTTAAAATATAATTCTTTTTGCCCCTACTAATAATTAATGCGCCGCCAATCTTGGTATCAGTAGTCGCAACCGCGGTCTCTTCAGTGGCGGTTCAATTCCTAATTTAAGTGTTTTATGTCTCACGAGCAAAAGATTTTAAATTTCCGATGGTCTGATCTAATGAACGATTAAGAGCGTTTGCGACGTACGGCATTTCATACAAACTTTCAAGCCCTTGTTTTTCGAAATGACTTAACCGATTTTTTCTGTTTCTAACACTATTTTTCGAAAATGTTCTTAACAAAATTTTTAGACCCTTGTATCCTGCTTATGCGTATGAAGTTTCAATAAAATCGGTTCAGTCATTTCGAAAAACAAGGGCTTGAAAGTTTGTATGAAATGCCGTAAGTCGTAAACGCTCTTAACAAGACCTAAAACTGGCTTCAGCATCCCTTATCCCCATTACTTAATTTGGCTGATTACATAGATCAACATAAGATAATAATATCCGCCTTTGTTAGGTTATTTTTACTTGTGTAAACAAAATAAGATAATATCAATAACATTAGACTAGCTCCTATGCCTGAATCGATTTACGATACAGTTTCGGGAAAGGCGAGTTAAGCAAAGCTGGGTCAACGGAATTCCTTGAGAACGGATGGACGGCGTGCGGCGGCGGAAGTGTGCCTCATAACGCACTGTATACGTGGATAACACGATTTTCCATGTCAAAATGCTACTACCACTCGATTGTGTCAAATTGAAATTATGTTAAACGATTTCAACAGGTCGGATAGGCAGTCGCTCCATGTAAAATACAGGTAGTCGGCTGCATCCGGTGAGACTGGCAGCTGACCCCAACATGTTAGGAAACGGCAGATTGATTGATTTTAGTAGACCCAACCCTATCTACGTAAACCTAGAAAATAATACGTTTCTGTCTCATAAATAATAGGTACTTACCTATGTTATTATTATGAAAAAAAAATCTCTGTGACGGACGGACAAAAAGTGATTATGAAAAGTTTCCGTAATTTTTCCTTTGTAGGTTGAAACTTTAGATACAAAAAAAAAAAAGAATGACTCATCTTTGCGCGCTATAAATAAATACTTATAAAATGTGTGCTTGCGTGATTGATATTTTGTTTCACGATTTACACAAAAATCATAACCACAATTTTTTTTTTTTAATAAATTATATTATGTTACGTTGCAAAGATTTAATTAATTATGTTGTATGTACGTAAACTTGAGATTTCTTGCAAACTGAAGCCTGAAAATCGTGTCGAAAGGCGTCTTATTTTACGCAACAATACTCCGAGTGTAAGTTTGCAAGCGTAACTAGCGCGTTTGCGTTAATATTTCTATTCTCACTCTTATACTCTTAGCATTATGATCTATCGGTCAAATATTAACGCAAACGAAATAGTTACGTTTACTCTCTTGCAAACTTACACTTGGGGTACAGTACCCCGAGTGTAAGTTTGCAAGACAGTAAACGTAACTATTTCGTTGGGGTACTGTATGTTAATAATTATACTAGTTTCAAAGTAACTCACAAATACGTTCAGAGAAACTAATTCCAAATGTAGCCTGATAGTCTCGCTTTTTATATTATATGTTTGGTTAAAGAGCCGGCCAAGTAGGTACTAAGCTATTTTCAAGCTAACCAACAAAAAAATACAGTTTCGCAATTATAGAAAATTTTAAACTACTCATACCATTTTGCTTCAAATAAAGAAATAGAACTATATCAAATTATATTACACCGCAGTAATGTGTCCATGGTACAATGGTCCAACAGTTCCGATTCAGTCAATGAATGATGCTTTAATTGTCGACTGGGCGAAATTTCGATGTAAATTAGAAATGAACCATTCATGTGTTTATTGAGTTTCCGAGTCATTATAACCTTGTTGTTTTAGTCGCATTCATGTGCCTTAAATAAACAGACAAAACTTAATAAACATAAACAATATGATGATTATAATCATTGACAGGGTTACGGGTAGTCAGAAGCCCAAAGTCACAACCAGTCTTACCAAGGGATATCGGTCAGATAGACAGTCGCTCCATGTAAAATACTATTTAGCTGCATCCAACCCCAACATCGTAGAGAAAAGTAAGTGAGTACTTGAAAAGTTTAGTCATTAGAAATAGAGTATTCTTAGTTCTTACTTACTCTATTTAACAAATAGTTAACAGAATAATTGGCAGTCTAATCGAAAAAGCAAGTTCAGAATTTCTTACGGACAACCCATGTCATGATGAGATTTTTGTATCAAAGATCCAGGTTTGTACCATTACTTTCCATTCATGTACCCAACGAATTACCTTCTAGGGGTCTTGGGCTTCAATTCGTTGGAGGTAAGAAGGGGCTTTGATCAGCTCACGATTGCCTGTAAAACCCTAAGCGGTCGTATTGACTGCCCTGAGCTCCACGGACTTTTCTGCCGCCTATTTGTGCCCGACAAATACCTTGGGCACCGTCAAAGCCGCTGTCATAACCTGTTCGCACCACCGCTATCTAGATCTGTTGCTAGGGCCAAATCCCTAGCATGTCGAACCTTAAGAATGCTAAACGCCCTCCTGACTGCCGACCCTGAATGTGATGTGTTTGCTGATGAATGGAAGAAAATAATGCGTGCTTGTCTGGTGTTCTGTGAGAGACAATATGCGAGGGTGTCCATTGTTACATGTTAGTTATGATGTATTTAATTTATTTAACCATTTAACCATTTATTCAAATAATTATAAATAATTTTATCCACGAATTGTATATCTTTGATTTTGAATTTAATTTTTGTGTTTTTGTTTTAATTAATGTTATTTGAATGGTTATTTTACTATAATTGTAATAATTCTATGTGAATTAATGTAATCGGACCTGTGCCGTTTTAATTAACTATAAATAAAATAAATAAATAAATGGAAGAGAATTTCTCAGTAGTATGTAGCACATCTAGTATGTTGTACATCGAAAAAATATCATCCCCCAAAAAACGCATTATTACGAAGTTAGAAAATCTTGTCCAGTGGGAAACTCGACAGGATTTTCTTATAAAAATAATAATAATTATATAATATGGAATTTATAATAAGTACCTTACAGCCTATGGAAGTAGTACCTACATTGTGTATAGTTAGTTTTTAAACTAATGGACTGTAATTGAATGTCAGACAAGGACACACTTAATAGAAATACCAAATTAACCTGTGATATAAACATGATAAATATGCACCAAACCAAGGGCATATTTGTTAACCAATTACGATTAATATCGATGGGCCTTTGGATCGATACGACATCATTCAACATCTTTAAGCACTGACCGATTTAATCAATTGTAATAATAATAAATAATAATCGGCCAATAGCCTGATGGCCGAAAGCCTCGATCAACATCTCTCGAGGCTCTCGTTAGGTGGTTTGATCAAGGGCCTGATTCAGAAGGCGAAACTAACTAACTAACTCCTTGAAACGACTCGCATATGAGGAGGTTCCTATTTCTGGAGCCCTAACCACCAACGGGAATAACTTGGACCTTGCTCCCGATACCGGCGAACCACTATTTTTTATATGTTTTTATATATTTTTTATATTCTTATATTTAAAAATATAATTTATATGTATTTCATTAATTATAGGAAATAAAAACCAGTCTAAGATTTCCCCACTGCAAGGCAAAGGTCTATTCTTATACAGAGAAGGCAAGAGCATTGGCCCCACGTCAAAAGCATTTGCCCCGCGTCAAGAGCATTTGCCCACGTCAAGAGCATTTGCCCCACGTCAAGAGCATTTGCCCCACGTCAAGAGCATTTGCCCCACGTCAAGAGCATTTGCCCCACATCAAGTGCATTTGCCCCATGTCAAGAGCATTGGCCCCACGTCAAGACGGGTAGGCGATTTCAGACTTAGATTAACTAAAAATGTTCCTCACAATGTCAATAATGTTCAAGATAAACTCAGAAAGTACATATGAATTGAAAAAGTCACATAGCTACTTGCCAAGCATAAGAGGTTACTTCATTTTATTTTATTTTAATTACTACATAATATTATTATTTAGTCATTATATTCAAAGCATATTTCAATCAACATTGCTAACTAGACAATCCTGCGTCTCCCACCATATCAAATCACATCATTTTAAATCATAATCAGCATAATGTTCCTTCTGCTGGGACAAAGGCTTCCTCTCTTGGAGAGGGAGTGGGCTGTAATCCACCACGCGGACCCAGTGCGGGTTTGTAGATGTGAAACGTCTTCAAATTTTAGTTTCAAGGACATGCTGGTTTCTCACGATGTTTTCCTTCACCGTTTTGAAATCAAATATAGTGTATTAAGGTGCGTACAGATTAAGTAACATGTTTTATAACTTCTGCTTTGGAACACGTCCACATTATATAAAATTGTTGTATCACAATGAAACATATAACAAGACCGTACACATTAAAATAAAAGTGTAATATAAAACAATGCAATACGTGTCAGTTCTGCAGTGCTGTTCTATCAATCAACAAAGAATGAATGAACACGTCTGCTCTCCTGAAAGCCTACCCGACAGTGCTGCCGCCCGCGCGCCGCTGTCGCACATGACGATGACTCATGCGCAGAAGTTATTTATAATAATATTGTTGCACAAACTAATAACACCTTAAATAACTTATTTATGTAACATATCGTCCACATTTATAAAACATATTATTTAACTATGTTTTATAACATGTTTTGTTATATAGTCTGTACGCACCTTTATAAATACATCATGCATCTGCTTATCTTTAAAGCCGAGACCACACTAGATATGCGATAGCGAGGCGGAAACCGGGTTCATAAGAAAGCGTTGAATGGTCACACAATAACGGCTGTCAAAATACACAGCAGTTTTTGACACCGTATTGTCAAATACCAGTGAAAATTACAGACTTTCATGACAGCCGTTTCATTATGACGGAACGGCTTTTATAGGAAACCCCAGTGAGACGAAAGTCTTCGAGCAGCTATCTGTAATGGCTGTAAAATCACAAACATTAGAACTATTATAGGACTTGATTATATTTGATATTGATACCTTATTACCTCTTATTACCATAAAAGTATCTAAATCGCAATCCTGATTCCTGCTAACACAAATAATCAAATATAATTAATCACATTAGCTAACACAACAGATTCATCGGCAGATAAAATACATGAATCAAGAAAATATGAATTTATTATCGTCACTGCAATATTTGGAAACTAATTAGACTTAGGCCTGTTTTGCACCACAAATCCATGAGTTAAGTTGCTAAACATATTATTTAAAACATCAGTCTGTCGCTGCCATCTTCAAATGGTTGACAGAAACATAGCGATGTTTGAAATACGTTTAACGGTAAACGTATGTAGTAAGTTGTGGGGCAAGAGGAACTGAGAACATCAAATAAAAGCATTTACTGAACAAAAATGTTTTGGTGAACAGAATACGCTGAAACTTGTCAACATCGCAACGTTATCGCTTTACCCAGCCACTTTAATACCGAGTCAAGTTGGCTGTTGTGTGAAACACTAGCTGATATTGCGGCTCCGTCTGCGCAGCTTTTCCTTTGAGCCTCGTTTTCGAGGGCAACTAGATGACGTTTTATTTATGTTTAGAATATGTTTAGTTTCAACTTTCAAGCACACCTTGGCAGATGTAGGTATGAGAAATGTGAATTGGATCCCATCCACTCTTGAAATGAAGTGGTAATGAATAATTATAAATTATGAACGCTATTTAATATATTTGACAAAGGACCAATGCCCGTGATGAAAAATATTAGGCGAGCTATACAGTTACTATCCCTTACAAACTTGACGTCGGCATTGAACATTGTCAAATTTTCAACATAATAAAATATACGTTAAAATCTTTTTAAAACAAGCTTTTAATGCACTAAAAATAACTTAATTAAGTTTTATTTCATGTCTAGTTGAAGAGTTTCGTATCCATTATAAGGCCCTGGACTACCTACACCTTGGGTTTGTGCTTGGCAAGACAAAACCAACGACCCCAAACAAAACAGGGCTATCCTGTTTAATTGAGGAGTTCCATTGGACAGTGGACACCTTTCGGCTCCATCATCAGACCCTGAACACCACTTAGTGTAATAGAACTTGTATACACATCCAATGAGTCCTAACACGACGGCTATCTTTTTTGGTTGAGGAGTTCCTATTTTCACCTTTCGGCTCCATTATCAGAACCTGGACGCCAGCTAGGGCTATAATACTTGTCATACAACAACGGGAATAACTTATTTAGTTGAGGAGTATGTTATGGCTACCTTCGGCCTATCAGATTACCATGGTACCAGATATTGCGTTGTCACCGAAGTTACATAAATATATCGATTTCAGCTGAATCGGAGGCCAAAAAGTGCTTGAAAAATGTATGCAAAACGGACTACCCGGAAACACATACGAACAAAGAAAGTAATAAAAAGCTTGAAAAAAGTCTTGTCTAGGCTACCAATACTAGCTAACTTCGGAGATAAGGGGGGGTCCCCTTATCTCCGAAGTTTTCAGAGATAAAAATCTGAAATTATTCTATATGATAGAAGATTACAGAAAAAATAAAACGATGTCTTTAAATAGCACAGTTTTTCAGAAATCATCAACATCATAAATATTCGTACGGAACCCTCGGTGCGCGAGTCCGACTCGCTCTTGACCGGTTTTTTTCACTTAAACCCTTTAGAGTCTATACGCGAACCCCAAAAAAGTAATAACAGATAAATTCAACTACTGCTTATTGCTTAAAATGTCTATAAGATTCCTACAATTTTGTTCTGCAGTTCAAACATCCGCGTCTATCGGTCCGCTAAAATTAATACCCATATTAAGTAGTAGATAAATGAAAATAGACCGCTCTGCGCAGGCAGAGGAGTACGGTAACTGTGAGGAGCATAGAGACACCAGTGCACTACGCTATACTTCATCATTAACTTCTCCCCTGATTTCGCAGACGAGCTGAGGGTATGTAAAAAGAAACCGCGCGCAAAGTATCACCTGATGCACCAGGCAATCCAAACTACGCACAGAGGTGGCCTAACTTCCAATACTAACTAAATACTTCCAATGAGTACCCACTCATTGGAAGTATTTAGTTAGTATTGGAAGTTAGCCTGGAGGCGAGAGTAAACGCTCTCGAACTTAAGCTACAGCAAAAAGCACCATCAATTAAAGACCCATTAGTAGAAAATAACATCGCTGAGCTAAAATTCCAATTGAACAAGCGAGATCAAAAACTGCGCAAAGACATCAAAGTGACTGGAATTCCTGAGGACAAGGTTATTACTATTAAGCTAGTCATCACTGCTGATGAGGAGGACGTCGTTCATGCTGAGCGAGTTGGATCTACTCGTAACCCAGTAGACGTCTGATGGTTCCATCTCTCTCTCCATCTCTGCCAACGTCGCTGCACAACGGTCGCTGCGCAACGGTCGCTAAGTATCTGTAGGCGCGATGCACGACTGTGCGTTCCAGGACTGCGTGTTCCATGAGTGCGTATTCCACTAATGCGCGCGCCTTGGGTTGCAAAATTAACTGTAGAATAGGTCATAACTCATAATCTGCCCGCCTTTTCCCAACGTACGTTGGGGTCAGCTTCCAGTCTAACCGGATACAGCTATATACCAGTATATTACATGAAACAACTGCTTATTTGACCTCCACAACCCAGTTCCGGGAATCGAAGAATGGTCATCACTTTCTGCCTTCTGAGTTGTTGTATTATCTAGTTCTACAGTTCAAAGCATTAGTCATGTCTTGATTTTTCGAAAATAGTTGTGTCTCCTTTGTCTTCTTCTTTTACTTTGTTTGAGTAATTGGGCGTGGAGTAGACGTAAGTGAGCTTTTATAAGGAGTTCCCACTTTACTCGTAATTGTTTTTGTTGTAACCCTTTTTTAGTACATAATTTTTACTTGATAATTCATTTACAGATATTAAGTTGAGTATTTTCTATGTTTAAGTTCTTTATCTCTTCGTGTGCCGAATTAAGTTGTGAAGTAGGTTATGCAATTTGGTTTTATAGTTCCTGTATTTGTATACTGTTTTCGTCACTTGATATATTTGGTAAGCTACTATTGCTGCCATATAACTTCAAACTATTACGGCAAATTTCTAAAGAACGTGTCTTTGCTTTTTGGAACGTAATGTTGTCAAAGAAGCTCATTTTCTATTGATATTGAATATAATATAACTTCTGATTAAAATGGAAAAAGTTATGTTGTATTTGAGTTCCGAACTCTCTACTGTTATATTATCTACTATTCTAATTTCTGATTTTGTTGGTTTGTTAAAAGACTAATGAGCCAGGTATAAGGTCCATCCCGTCTGGCTTAAGTTTACCTATTTATAATAATTCATTTTAGAGCTACAAATTGTGACGTATGATGCGCTTAGTTACTTCAGTAAAAATCTCAAGACTTTAAATTCGCGATAAATAATTGTGTATTCTATTTATTGGAAGTTAGGGTCAAAATTTGTAGGATTTTGTTCGATGAAGATGCGACGTTTTTGCAGTTGGTTGGAAGCTAAGAAACCCGATTAATGTTACTTAAAGAGTGATCTTGAGGTGGCTCGGTAGATAGGGTACATACTTTACTACTTAGAAGCCTATGTTTCACGCCGGAGAGAGGGCTAAATATATATTTTCACGTCAAACAACGTTTCCCGTTTTTATTTTTTAAAGTGCCTAGAGTATTCTTTTTAATTGTTTATAATGTTTCGTAATCTAGAAGCGGTTGCACCTACAAACTAAAAGGAGAAGCTGGTTGTTTTAAGATGTGTCTTATTTTATGATATTATTGTTAGGTGAATTGATTTTATAATATTAGTATATTGTGGAGTCTTACGACTTCCACGCGATTGAAGTCGCGGACAGAAGCTAGTAATTTCTATAATGGATATCTGAACAAAGACAATATATTTACAAATGACCTACCCTAGACCTTATTAAGGTCATATGCTCGACTTTTAAAAAAGTTTGAATATTGTAAAGGATCATAAACTTCAGTACCTAAGTTAAAAAAAAATATGAATATTCGTAAACGTGCACGATGTAAACCGATTATTTAATCAGTTGGATAGGGGAATCCTTAGAAATACCGCGGACGCATCTTGGCCCTAATCTGGGCATTTCCCGCGTCTAAGTTCATTGCTAATCCGTTTACTAGAAATGTGCTAAGCACTTACGTACAAGTGTACTCGGTTTCTGAATTGAGAATTTGAAGTTTACTTGTCAAACCCTACTTTAGCATTACCTACTTATGGTGATTTTTGCAAAGAAGTTTTGAATTTTACGGGCGTCACCTTAATTAATACCAAAGCAGAGTTTGACAAGTTCTCAACTTAAAATTCTCAATTCAGAAATGAAATTACAATTATGTGTGTCATGAGAAAATATTTAACAAAAAAGGATTTCATGAAATTGATCGTTTTTGAGTTAAACGGATGGTTGAAGTTTGTATCCAAAAAAATTAGGAAAACAGGAAAAATAAATGTATGGGTAATTTATTAATAAAAAATAATGTACCAAAATATATTGTAAATATTTCTGTCAAAAAGTTACCGCCTGCCCTCACAGTGGAATTTAGAGAAGACACCGAATACCGGTATTTAAACTGCAAAAAAAATGGCCAATAATAATTCAAATAACGATAAAAATCATGTATTTTAATATAACACATGCGACCCATTCTCTCGTATAGAGAGGATGCGTATGTCCCAGCAGTGGGAACAAGAAAGGCTGATTATGCTTACGTTACAAAATATTATCTATCAATATCTGCGTTAAGATATTCTCCAAACATTAAACTGGATAGAAAACCTTTCCCTCTATGATAGAAAGGGTACGCAAAATCTCATCAAAGCGCAACGTTACAAAACGGACACTAAAAAAAAGTCTAACAACATTCACTCACTGACATTACAATAAAATTTCTCCGTATTTTCAGTCGGACGTGTGGTCGGAAGTCGCTCTAACACCTCTGAAAAGATCTGTGCGGTGCCGACGATCGCCTCTCTAATCCTTACAACTGTCGTTCTAAAGTTCCACAAGTGCCTGCCGGACATTGGAGAGCCTTGTAAAATCTAGCCAGAATGAAACTTTGCCCACGTCAAAAAAATCACGAACAACCGCTTAATTTACCAAGTGCGCCAGTTTGGGAATTAGTTGGTTGTTTGTTAAGTTTTAGCCGACGAGAATCAAGTAAAGAGAAATAGGTAGAACAAATCAATAAAAATAAATGAAGTTCGGATGATTATTAAATAAATAAAATAAATAAATGACCCTTTTTTCATTTCATTTCAACTTTATACTTGGGCTGGACCTGCAATGGCCCACTGCAGACTAACATGCTAAAGGGTTAGAACAATTACCCTATTGTTCAACAAGTGATTTCCTGAAATACAATGCAATCAACAGTTAAACTAGGTTTGTAATTAAACATGTTTTTCTTACCCTTGAACTAAATTTTGTATTTTCGACGAAAGCGGCTAAACGAAAGAATTTGTTACCTAAATTAAGTTTTTCCTTACGTTAGCCAAAAATAACAGCCGAGAGCGTCTTAATGGTGTGTTTAGTTCGTTACCGAGTTATCAGAGTATTCGTTGGTCGATTTCCTCTGAATCCCGAGAACTAATGAGTTATTCAACCCGCGAGATGCAGTCATAGATTGATAAACGGCGGCTTCGACGGTGTTCCCGCCAACGGTCCCAGCGCCAGTCGGTTTCCACCCGTGCGCTCAGCCGCACGTCCTCGCTACCTCCCGCGCGGTCTCACATCAACCCGTAAGTTTCGCGACCTCTTGAACACCACACTAAACGGTAACAAATCAGTGAAGTTACAGAAGTTGCTTCAATATTTTACTTATACCTATAAAAAATATATAAATCTAAAATTGGCATCGGGTGCTTCGCGGTTGCACGTCTTCGGAGAAAAATTGTTGGTAACTTTTGGAGGGTTGCATCGCCGCGGAAAAGTTTTCCGCTAACTTCTAAAGAGTTCCCGACGTACTTTTAAATTGAGAGAAATTAAGATTTTTTCTGGCCGACGGCAGGTGAAGGCTTATGTTATCTCTTATCATTGCAAACAATAGTTAGATCAAACTGCTGGTATCTCAACACGTAAGATGTTTTACGACGTTATAGATAATCTTGGCACTGGTGACCTATTGTAATTTTTTCATAGGTTTTTCTCGGTAATAATTTCATCTGAATATTTTTTATTAAATATGGTACCTACTGAAACTGTGCAACCAATAAATTATTTTCTGGGATTAATATAACCAGATTGAAATATCTATAAATCATATCATATCTAAATATAAAACACGTAATTTCAACCATATTATTATAAAGCTACTTTCATACTTTTTGTTGTTGCATGGAAGCTTTTATCTTAATCTAGTATGTATTTTATTCGTTGTTGATTCCTATGCATTTATCTACTTACCTATATGTATATAAGGAGACGCCCTTTATACCCAATCACAAAATTTATCTCTTCATCAAACTCTTCGTGGGGAGTACCTTCTTGTAATTGGTATAATTCATTCATAAGACCTGGGTCAAATAAATTAACTTTCTTTCTTTCTTTTCTTTATAAGTAGATACGTATTTTAACACATTTGTTTTAAAATATACCCACACGTTATAAATTTGCCTGAAATCTATAACCCTTCATGAACCTATGCTATTTACTTCAAAGCTAAATTTAACTAAGATAGAATACCTTCTCTGCTTATTGTCAATTAGCCATTTAAACAAAAATGAAATGCTGTTTCTTGGTAAGGGATCACTTGAGAACAACTGGACCGATTAGGCTATTTTTTATGTTAAAATATTTACCGATTTTTTTTTAAATTTGCGGAAATTTGAACGTCCTTTTTTCTATGTGGTTTTTGTATGAATTATTAAAGTTTTGACATGACAACGTCTAGTCAGCTAGTCTATATATAGATATAAACTTAGCATCTAGACGTAGGAATCGAACAAAAAAGGTCGAGATTATACCAATGGTTACAAAAACGTTACACCAAAGATATGCCTAAAATCTTCCCAAAAAAATATTGTATAAAGTCTTTAAGTGGCGATATTTGTGTGCACGTCATCAGAAAACTAGCCAAAATTCAAATTCCTAAGTTCTCGAGAAAAACCTCTGTGGCAGACGGACAAAAAGTGATCTTTTAAAGGTTTCTTTACGGTTGAAACTCTTAAAACTAAACTGAATTCCAGACCTCATCATGCTCCTGGCCTTATCCCAATTTATTTGTGGTCGGCGCAACATGTCCATTTCTTCCACACTTCTCTCATAGTCGTCATCTCAGTTATCACTCCCTTTCTAGCCATATTATTATCTTTGACACAGTCCATCCATCGTTTCTTTGGTCTTCCCCTACTCATATAGCCATCGACATCCATACTCATAACTCTCCTCACGACATTTTCCTCAGCATTACCTACCAAGAAATATGTTAAAACAATAAAAAAATGTTAAATCACAAGTAGTCCCTAAGCTCTACTTTTCTTTCGTGTAACAGGACCTATCTTTTCATTATTGAAGTCAAAACAACATTCCTACAGACTAACTTATTCAAACGCATTCTGACGTCAAAGACTACTCTCCCGTCATATAAAACCGTTTCAATGCAATATCTTTGAGGGTTAAGTTTCCTGAGAAGAAATTCTCAGAAGTCATTCGTCTTTATTTTACTTTGACGTAAGAAGCATAAATTAAAATACTCGCAAGTAATTGTTTGAATGTTAACGACAAAACGTGCAATATTAAATTCCTTGTCCAAAGCGTCTTTCGTTGGTTTAAAATTTCAACCCCCTAGTGCTCGGGGGTGAGATTGAAAGAACCTTTCTTATTGCACCTCTACATCTTCTGAGGAAGATATAGTGTTATCCAAGTTGTAATCTTCTATCTTCTGTGGCTTCTGTGGGTTGCGCCTTGTCTTCTAGTCAGTCAGTCAAAGAACTGTTTATAATGCATTTTCATTTAACTGAATGCAGATAATTGAGTATGGAATGTTGGAACCTAAGTTCTTCCTAGAATACAAGCCTTAAAAAAATTATACGCATTCATAAAACTGCAGAATTACAAGGCAATCAATCAATGCTTAGTAACTAAGCTAGGGCCTATATACCCAGCTAGGGCCTACAGCTTTACAAAAGGTCAGAAAGCTTTTTTTTATAGGTTACCCCACACTAGGAATTTCTCCTGTATTGTGGGTGCGTTTACAAACATTTAAACTCACATACACAAACAGCCAGACCCGGAACAACTACTTGTAGGTCATACAAGCATTTGTTCCGTGCGGGAATCGAACCCGCGACACGCAGCGCAGCAGTCAATCGCTTAACCACTGCGCCAACCGTGTCGTCAAAGCTAAAAAGATGCTCATTTATTAAAACCGCGATCATCATCAGAAGATCAATAAGTTTTTAGAAGATGATAAGCTGCCCAGCTTTTTTCCAACTATGTTGGGGTCAGCTTCCAGTCTGACCGGATACACGTGAATACCAGTATTTTACATGGAGCGACTACCTATCTGACCTCCACAACCCAATTACTGGGTAACACGATACCCTTTGGTAAGACTGGTTGTCGACTTTCGGGCTTCGGATAACCCGTAACAACTGTCAAAGATTTACAAATAACAGTTAGTTTTTAGAAGATCAATTAATTAAATAGCATAAAGAAGTTCTGTATCTAATCACAGTTCATTTCCGAAATTGAAAGCAAAAGTAGTCAGAATAATTTTGTTTCAAAGCTGTACCATCCCTAAAGTTTGTGCCATTCAACAAATCATTCCGTTTACGATTTGAATGGCATTTAGATCGTAGTTATTAACTACATTTAATTACGATTAATAAAATGAATCAATACAAATATTTTGATTACTTCTTAATCTTAAAGACTGCAATTGACTGCTATAAACATTACCCCTATGAAAAGTTTTAAAACATATCTACTGAAGGTTTTAGGTGAACTGATTCTTAAAATTGCAGTAAAAATGTTTTATTTTTACTTCAAAAGTGAAGATTATTTACTGGTTATGACATTGTCAACTTGAACATACTCTTGTTTAGTCTGTTCTATGCAAATTGATTTTGGAATATTATGAAATACCTACTTCAAAGACCTAAGATAAGACGGCATAGACAATATTCTATTGTGAATTATTCTCGAACCGTTAATTTAGTTCGACAGTCGTGCCGAGCGCGAGTACTAGAGCACTCCTGATGCGATGGGCTGTATTTTCAAAGTGCATCTGAGGTGTGCTAAGGTGCGCGCGCGCGGGTTACTAACGGTACCCATTTCGTTCGGGTTAACAACCCTGTTTGACGTAGGGTCGGCGTTTTAGGGTTTAACATATGTTTTATTTGGATATCAATCTCCAGAACTTAAGGGCACCCGTCGCGTCGTTGTGGCAATTTATAACCTGTCTAATGCAAATTATGTAATTGCCTGTAAGTATGTCATTGTAAGAACATAAGAAGTCTAATAGACCGAAAGTAAAGACGAAGACCGAGAAGAAAATAATAATAATACCAGAATATTATTGGCCCACTGCAGGATAAAGTCCCTCATCTCATACCAAGAAGAAAGTACATGAAAAAAGAAAATGTAGAGACTAATGATGGCAATCATTATTATTTACATTATAAATTTATAATATGTGTGTCAGGCACTAACATCCATTATACAATGCTAATTGGTTAAAGCATCAATTAATAGCTGACTTCAAACAAAGAAAAAACAAGGCATTAGACAGAAAAAAAAATTAGTTCTCAAAAACTTGATTTAGGTTGTTCCGTTTATTTAAAATTTATTCAAGATAAGTACAAAACTTATTAAATGCATAATGTGAGTTATTTTACGCTTCAAGTTAATAAGAATTTCTTATAATTTGCAGTTTGCCATTCTAAAACATAAAGTTATGTCTGTCACATGCCTCCTCGTAATCATCAATAGCTTCTCGTAATCGTTCTTCGTTTTGTACTGTAACAAATGGCAGCCCTGCGCAGGAGTCTCTCGCTAGTTGCCAGGTGCGCACTGCCAAATGTCCGGCAGTTCATATGAAACATAAATCAGTATTGTAGTATAGCCATAACCCATTAACGCTGTGTTCACAGCGCATTAACAAATTGGGTTAGTGAACTAGATTTGCTTATAATTATAGTTTAATGCGAACCTCAAACTCATAGATCGTTCTCGATACCAGTCTGTTGTCAATTTTGCTGCTGAATGGTTTCGCGATATTTTTGAGAATCCTCTGGCATAAACTTTGCTTGATTTTGTTCAACAATACTGACTTTTATTGAGGTGTTTGAAAACACGGAAAACTTGAAAAAGAGTTTGGGAACTTTAAGTTTTTATCAGCCTTAGGTTACGCTTTTTGCGTACTTAAAGGTAAGCAAGATGTGTGCGGAAGCTTTTTTCCATCTAAAATAAGTTTAGTATTAAAATATTGACCAAAAAATTGATGTGTAAAATTGTCTTATATAGAAGACATACTTTTTAACACAACATAAAACTCTTTCTTACCTAATATTGAAATCGTGCCTTCTGACACACCAGAATAAGTAGGTAAACATGCGCCCGCGTCGTTCCCGCGAAAGTGACGCCGTGTTTGGTTAAGGACACCGTGCCAGCGTGTTTTACCCTCACTGTCACGTGTTTGCCTCGTCGTACTTGATAAAACGTTGAACTTTTAGTGCAGCTATGGGAATATTACGCATTTTTTTCTTACAAGACACAAAAAAGCTTATGATTTTCAAGATCTGTTGAAAAATCAGTAATATAGTCTCCAATTTGCTCTCAGCTTGAAAGTCGTTTTGAAATCAAAATTAACTAAAAGGAGACGTCAAAAGAAGTCTTGCATTTGACGAGTACTCAAGACATTATTAGCTGGAGTCGACGCAGGAGTTCTCCCAAAAGATCGTGCTTACTGCGCTTCAGTTTCGCCTCCAACTGTTGCCACCAAAGCAATTACAACTACTTACAATAAGACAACAAAAAGAATACGAACACGATTTTTTTTTTAAATGAATAAAGTACTGATCGGTTAAACACATCTCAGTCTCACTTGAGACACCATAATCTGCATTGAAGAGGTAGCAATGCAATTTATAACTATTACCGCTGAGCACAGATCCATTTTAGCCATCCTCGAAGATTACAGTAATTTGAATTGGCTCTATATTTAACTCGGGAGGGATTAATATTCAAGCGAAAAGCGATAAATTCAAAATAATTGATCTGAACTTACATGGAAATATTCTTTTCCGTTTTCAGAAGCTTTTACAATGTCAAAGGATATAAAAAACGCAATTTTTAGGCCTGTTACAATAGTTTTAAAATACTTAAATATTCAATTGTTTTTAAAATGCTGTGACAACTTGATATTTAGCTCGTATCATTCGAGTTTTATTAAGTACTAGCGACCCGCCCCGGCTACGCACGGGTGCAATGCTGATGTGCAGTGTTTTTCTACTTTCATGTATTATACACCGTCCCCTTGAATCACTCTATCTATTAAAAAAAACGTATCAAAATCCGTTGCGTAGTTTTAAAGATCTAAGCATACATAGGGACAGACAGCGTAAAGCGACTTTGTTTTATACTATGTAGTGATTGATACTCGTAGTGAAAATGCAAAACTACCCACTTTATCCAGAACAAAAATATAATCCATTATTTGTGCGAGCAATGATAATTTTAATTGAAGCTCTTGTTGCATCGCGTACCGTACAACGGCCAGGAAACGAACTCCTTAATCGAATTAATTCTATGCAATTATTAATTCAGCAAGATTAGTACTTTGAAGAATTGATCTCAACGGAGTAATTAGTATAACAATAATATTGTGAATGCATATAACTGGATAGTTTTTACTAAGATTAACATTGATTTTAATTGAGCTTGTAAGCTCAATAATTGATCGTGTTTTTAGATGTAATTTCTTTGTTTATTAATGAAGGTATGTAAAAAATTAATTCTGAATACAAAGTGACCTGAAACAATTGAATGTTGTGGGTAAAAATATCCCATTTTGTCAAAAGGCCCGACGATCCCTTCTGTTTTTTCTTATTTGTGTTTGTTCTCATCTCCAGAACAAACAAACATTGAATAATTTTTACAGTATTACGTACGGGTATTACGAGGCGAATTACTTGTGGTTAGAACAACATCTCCAGCAGCTTATTATCCCTTTGATGCGTATATCTTTGACACAAAAGCGCGACAAGCGAATTGGTTTATAAGTAGGTACACGTTTATAAATTGATGTTGTAACCTGAACTTTTGTTTTAATTTTGAACTTACAGTGTGTGTTAAATGATCATTAATGGTACTTAATCATTCACAACAGTTCTTGATCAATTTGTATTTGATGGACTGGCGGATACCAAAAATGCAGCCAGGTTAATCTGATTATGGTTTTGGTTTGGTTTTAATGCTGCAAATTAAATGACGCAGTCCTTTAGTTAAATTGATAACCAATTTAAATAGGTTTATTTTATTACGGATCCTATCCATTATCACCGAAATTATGTAAGAATGTGTTAGAGTTTGTTGAGAGCATAAATATAAAACAGAACGTTTCGAAGACGTATAGGAGTGACTTATACTGTTCATAACGTAAGGAGGTCGCATACTGTTATTTTACCGCCAGGAGCATTTAAATAGGCTTTGATGTGTGAATGAGATGTTTGTTATAGATACGCATTGCGTTATTAGGTGTTCGAAGCGCGTGTGGGCGTTGCGCGTGTCAAGTAATTTATTTGTGCGCCGTTCAAGTAAGCCGGTGTAACACACGCTTTACTCGATTTCGTAATCGTATCGTGTCAGTTGCAGAATTCCATGCAAATGCTACTACTTGGCCTTTTGCAAAGTGCCAGTGTTTAAGCTGGTTAGACCGATAGTACTGTTCCAAATTAATGTTCAATCCTGTTCAATCTTGTTCACTTTTCGCTCTTCGGCGGTTGAAATATTATCATTGTATTGTCATGTTAAAATTGTATAAGCTTAATATAATAGTACGCTGTTACTGTAACAGTTAGATAAAAACAAGTACTGGCCGACTATATTAGGACAGAAAAGAATACTGGGATTAATTTTATTTATAAAAGTTGCTTAAAGTTAATTATAATTCATATTATTATATATTATAATTAATTTTATCAACGTATGCTTAAACAGACATTTTTTGACGTCAACACTAAAAGAATTCTTAAGTTTTAGCAACGTATATAAAACTAATAATTAAAAAAATATATCGGTTGATAATTTTAATCTACGATTTTGATAATAGTGTAGTGATAATAAAACGATTTTTTGTAGAGTTTCCTATAGTCAAAGGCTTTCGAACTGTTCTACATGAACCTAATGATAAGGATACCCACGCTGTAACGTTGGCCTTCTCTTGTTTTACGAGCCTGTTGTTGTACCTACCCTCATTCATCGGGACAATAGTCGCGCTTAGGTTTCTGAAAAACCGCAAATAAGTTAACGAATTCTGAAACTAGGCAGACTTTTTAAATAATTGCAACAAATTTTAAAACTGTCGCTCTCAGTCTATTATTAAAAATAGATAGCAAAACATTCTCTTAATTACACACTACCTACACAACATCACGCCTAAATACCTCGAAGGATTAGGCAGATGTGTACCTATAGAACACCCATTTCACTAGTTAGGTATCTACTATCCAAAAAATATATAAGTCGTAACAATCAAATCAAACCTACTCTTAAAACAATCAACCTACAAAATGCTGTAATCGTTTAAGACGCAGATATATGCCAGTGACCTTGAGTGGTTAGCTTGCGTGTTCTGTACTGAGTTCACGCAAGGCGTCGTACGTTCAGCCAGTAATAGGACTCGCCCATCAAGAAGCGCTGTCTCCAATTTGACGCATTATTAATTTATTATACACAAAACAAAAGATATTTTCATAAAACGCGTATACTAAAAAATCAATAATTAAATTATCTATAAGTTGATGAAGGTTTCAGAAAAATACGCATGGTAGATTTTGCGCCATTCTAAGTTTTATATCCGCGTTAGACATAACTTTACAAATTAATTTCACTATGTAATATAAACATAATCTAAAATTTCACATATTAAGTCATTGAGAAAATGATCTAATTTATTATAATATTTTTTTCAAATCATTAACACTAGGTACTCGTTTAGACGTGATCTTCAGTTTAAAATCATTAAAAGTCGGTTATCGTCCCCATAATTAGCCGAGTAATAACAATTTTTATCGCCATAGTAACGATGCTCCCGCGTACGCCATCTTGTTTTTCAAGATCCCAGTCGTTCTGACATACATAAGTATTATCAGCTGAGTTCGGCCCTTTTGGACCTTAGTGTTCGATAAACAAGGCTGTGGGTCACGTAGCATTGTTTATAATAATAATCATTGACGTGGTATTGTAGTTACTTCGTCTTAGGTCCTGCTTATCGGGCTCATTTTTGGTCAAGGATGTGTTGTTTAATTATCTAGTGGCTACTTTTAGCGGTAATCCTAATTAGTTTGATAGTCTTTACTTATACAAAGATGACGAACTTTTAAGGGGGATGCGCTAATGTAGCCCGCGAAATTAAATTTTTCGTACATTTTTTGCAATTTGCAAGTCATAAATTTTGCGGAGTGGGAGGGAGTGACAGACTTTTACTGACTAAAACCCACCGTGTTCCTTCAAATGCCTGTGTGCCAGGGCCACGATATCCCTTTCGGACAGACTCGTAACCCTGGCAGGCATTGGCCGTTTCGGACCCCGTCAATTGGTGCTGACGTCTCTTTGAGGCACGCGTGGAACACAACGCGCCGTCGACCCGGGCCTGGTCCTTATCGGACGGCGAGCTACCCATCGCTCATCGTCGCAAGCCCGCGCCTACGGTGGCCGGGAATCGTCTCGCGGGCTACCCTGACGTTGCCTTAACGGAACTTAAATGAGATGCGTACAGCTGCATTTGCAGCTTATAGTTAAAGGTTAAGTTAGATTAGTGTAAGCAGGGAACTAATTACTGCTGACAGCGCACGTTCACGAAATGGAAACGTCATGAGGTGAACGAACTATGGCTGATAAGTACTTAAAAAATAGTGTTTATTTTGTAGTATACGAAAGAAGTTAGTAAAGTTAAAAAAGGTACAAATGTGACAAAAGTTTTTATCAATGAATTTCACACCCTACATTCATTCATAAATTAAAAAGTTTAATCATAATAATGTATTATTTTGTAGCTGTTGAATATTTCACATTATATTCGACAAAGGGCTTTCAAATGAAAAATTTAATAATCAATAGGCAATCTGACTAATTACGAATGGATCAAAATTAAAATTAAGTACTTTTCTGTTAATTTATCGTACTGTTTGTTAAAAAGTGATTAGAAAAAATAATATTGGCTCGAATAGCCGTGCGTGTGTGAGTTCCTAATTTAAATTATTGAATCTGACACGTGCAGCCGCGTCTGGCGGGCGTGGGAGCCCGAGATTCGTCTCAGTGCAGAGCTTAAGTTTTGTACTAAATATTTTTTCCGTTCCTTATCGGTTGAACTTTATACTTTTGCCCTTAAGATACGATTTCCATTCACAGTGATGTAATAAGTGTTATAATATATTGATTAATTGATAATTAACACGATTTGTATTTACCTACTTAATTGTTTCAAAACATTTTTATTTATTAGAACGCGCCCGCTACGTTTTTGCCGGCTGTGTTGGCACATTTTGCACGGTAAAATGATGATGAAAAAATATTAAGTAAGGTCTCATCAAGGTCTCAAAGGTGGCTGGGACAGACTGGATTCGGAAGGCAGAGGACAGGTTATTGTGGCGCAGCCTGGGAGAGACCTATGTCCAGCTGTGGACTGCTATAGGCTGAGTTGATTGAAGGTCTCATCCGTCGTCTCATGTTAAAGACTGTATCAACGTGACAATAATGGCGTTTTTGCGACGTATCTCCGACGTCTACTAAATGTCTACGCCGCTCCTACGGCACGCCTACGCGACATAGACGTGCGGTTGTTCTTACGTTGTTTTTAATCATTCATTAAAATTAATTCTTTATGAACCCGGTTTTATTCAATGTCATAATTTCTTTCAAACATTTAGTAACTTAAAGGGACGATAACCGACTTTGAATGATTTTATACTGAAGATCACGTCTAATCCAGTAGTGTTAATAATTTGAAAGAAATATATGATAAATTAGAGCATTTTCTCAATAACTTGATATGTGAATATTTTAGATTATGTTTATATTACATAGTGAAATTAATTTGTGAAGTTATGTCTTATGTCTAACGCGAAAAAAAAACTGAGAATGGCGCAAAATCTACCAAGCATCTATTTTTCTGAAACCTTCACCAATTTAAAGATAATTTAATTATTGATCTTTTAATATACACGTTTTATTAAAAAATCTTTTGTTTTGTGTATAATAAATTAATAATGCGTCAAAATGAGGACAGCGCTCCTTGATGGGCGAGTCCAATTAACACGCAAGCTAACCACTCAAGGTCACTGGCATATATCTGCGTCTTAAGCACCAGATTGTTTCTATGTAAGATAGCCATTAAAACAAAAGATAACAATAGCAAAAAACCCAAATTGCGTCATAATTTCATTTGAACTCTGCATGGGCTATCATTTTTAAGTGTTGTTATTGTCAGTAGCCACAGTAGTTCAGAAAGATCTTACTGGGTATCTATAGCTAGATATACTTGGGTAGGTACAGACGCCAGCACATCAAGCTACTACAATCTGTCAAATTTCTTTAATAGATTTTCAATTTTATTCCTACAGCATAAGGTTCAAGGTTGATTGGGAAAATTTTACAGTTTCGGGTAGCTTGACCTGCTGGCGTCTGTACGTTACGGTTACGAATATCACTTACTAAGCTGAAAATTAAGTAAGTAGTTAGTTCCCCGTACAGACAAAAATTCTGCACTGATCATCAAATATAAGGGTTCGTTTAAACTGGATCCATACACTGTCCATACTGTCCATGGTTGTAATAAAATTCTGTTTTTTGAACAAAATCCTATGTGTTCCATACCTATTTGCTAACACTATTTATTACAAAAAGCAGAACAGCAAGCCGCATTGCCTTTAAGTAACCGAAGTAGAATAAAAAATGCGTCGAGTTGATATTTTACAAAACACCCGCCTTAATAGTTGTGTTAAAGTTGGTTAGTTAAGTAAACGAGTAAAGTTGACGCGAGCAAGTTAACACGCTCACAATTTAAACCGCGCATATCTGTGCTAAATTAGGGTTCTTTGCAAAGGTCGGGTAAACCCTTATGCTTAGAATAAAAAAGTAAAAATAGTAAAATTGCACACGAGAGATTGCAGCAAATACTTTTGGTTAAACAAAGAGTTTTGGTTTTTTGTGAACTACAAATGACAAAAATAATAAACCAATAAGTAGAGCAGTTTAATGTCCAACTTACCGGTTTAGCTAACAACCTCAACAGCTTCAAGTATTTTAATACCAAGACAATGCGGTGCCGGTAAAACGGTTCGCAAAAGCAGAATAACGTTCATCATTCCACCGAACTATACTTAAACCAACGTTTTGTACAATACGAAACTTGTACGGAGGTAAAGTTTATTATATACCTAGCCGGCAAGTCGGCCGTCTCAAATGACAAAACAAAGGGTGTCGCTCCGAGAGGCAGAACTTTCAGGTACGTCACAACAAGTTCGATTGAGTGTGTCGCCACCCTAAGCTTCAAGATGATTTGAATTAAAAAGGCTTCTCGAGAGATCCTTTGAACTGGAATATGTAACCAGATCTAGTGAGGTACTCGAAATATGTTACAGGGGTTTTGGTTCGAAATAATACAGAGGGTCTACTCTGAAACGATGATCCAAAGTATTGGCCGAATGTTCGGCTGATTCTTGACTTCCAAAATTTCCTTTTTTTACTTTGTGTCCGTACCTGACTTCAAGTCCCTCTTCTGACTTTGACTGTCGTTTTTTTTTACTTTTGCCGTAGTCAGCGTGTTCTGCCGTTACTTTGGATTTATCTGTGGAGTAAACCCCCGTTTTTTTTTATTCTCAGATTTTACAATAGTTCAAAACGTTCAAAATCCAGCCGTAATCTCATTTCAGTGACAATCAACGTCAAAAACTTGTCAAAAATGTGGGTAAATGAGATATAGGTATTCTGACTAAGGTTAGATAGAATACGAACGTTCTTAAAATACGGGAATTATAAATTAGAACTGCGATTTCATTGTCTTTAGAGGAGTTATAGTAATTTATACGTCACTGCATCTAACAGAAAATGCACAAAGCTTTAAATGGAGGCTGGGCGTATGGGAAGTGGTCTATGGACCAATAGAGAAACGGTTTTGATATTTGTGTAGGGACACTTCATGTATCAACCTTTATGCAAAGGGGCATCGAAATCTGACCCCGGCTATTTGGAGAAAAAAACATCGGAATTAATTAAAATAATTATTCCGATATTTTTTTCTCCAAATAGCTGGGTCAGATTTTGATACAATTATAATTTATTACATTATTTAATGAATAAAAAGAAACAGGTTTTACAAAGGCGTTGCAATTGTTACTGTGTTACGTAATTACCCCACTGCCCTTTTAGAAGTGCATTGGGATAATTATACAACACACACACTTGTCTCTAGAAACCTATGGGAAATAATTAGGTATTTCCCATAGGTTGCAAATGTCTGAAATGAAAAACATCCAATCTTACTAGCACTAAGTAAGATCAATTGCATGATCCTACTTGGCCACAAAAAGTTTATATTTCAAAGTTTATTCATCTGACTGTAGGTACCATTTTTACAAAATCTGTGAATTCTGTTAGCAGTTACTCAAAAAGTTAAGGACAGAACGTTTTCCTGTAGCTACAATGGTTAAGAGGTAGCTGCCCTCACTACCCGTCAGAATATCCAATATTCTAAAAGTGTATTTTTTTCAATATCGCTTGGTCAGATTTTCATGCCCCCTTGCAAAGGATTTAGATTACGTATCCTACACAAATATCAAAACCGTATCGCTATTGGTCCATACACTCCTGCCTAGTGTCCTTTCATAGTAATTTGAAATTGAAAGGGCCGTTTCCTGAAAGCCAAGCCTGGAAGCCAGTGATAAATAATATGAGCCCATACTGCAATTAAAACGGACGGCCAGGTGCGGTCCACCTAATTAAATTTGTATAGGTAAGCTGATTTCCCGTAAGTATGGCTTATGTTTCAATCTAAAATTCTAGGACATTATTTGAAGTGAAGTTCCATGAAAGAAAAGATTTCCGTTAAAGTTAAAAGTAAAAAATAAACCTTTATTTATTAATAGAACGGTTTTGAAAATTCTTTTTTTGTTTGAAAGGGTATACTCCCGAGGTGGTCCCATTGCCACCAAATCACAATCTGATAAGGGGATCCCATGGAAATCAAGGGAAACCCTCAAATTTTATATGCAAACCTATAGCGATTTGGGTACTTTTTATAGTAACTCGTGCATTTGCTCTCCGAAAGCACCATTTGGTGAAGTGGAACTGATGATGGAGACCACAGATGGCCACCGGAACAATATAATAATGAGTACCTATTGAACGGGTTGCGATTAAGCAATTTATGCTCGTCACTATGCATATGGTGAGTGGCAGTCCTGCGGGTTCTTACCAGGAGAACTCCTCAACAATCAACGTCCCAGCATCGGGAAAAGCAATATTTTGTAAAAGGTGATGAGCAGTTAATATTAGGCTATTGTAAGTTTGATAAATTCAAAACTGACCCACTAAAAAGTGAAAAATAAAAAACTTTACAAAAAAATAATAACCGACTACCAAAAATAACACTACAAAGTGAAAAATAACTTTAATTTCGGAAGTCGTCGGCAAAAAACTCAAATACTCTGTATTAAGACACCGACTTCCGAAATTAAAGTTATTTTTCACTTTGTAGTGTTATTTTTGGTAGTCGGTTATTATTTTTTGTAAAAAGTTTGTTTTATAGAACCTATTAAACATTAAACCTATTTGAAATAAGTTGTTTAGTACTTACTGAAGGTATAATGATCTGTTAAACGAAGACAGGTAACTAAATGCACAGCCTTTATGCTTGTGTACTGTTTGGCAATTTATCAGATCATATTTTGGATGTCGGGAACCACAAACTTTATGACGTAAACATTCAGCGAATTGATCGGTACGAGTTAAGTCGGGAACATTAGGCAAAGAAGCTCCAAAAGGACGGCTTCGATGCCGTGCTTTGGCTCAGATTTGCATAAATAACAACTATAATATCTCTTTTGTTGCCCAAAAGTTGAACATAAGCGATTTCTGCCTTCAAGCGGAGGGTCCACTGACTGAATTCGTTAAGTACTAGTATTATGGCTAGTGTAATTTTTTTAAAGCATAGAACACAATTACTTTTATTACTGAATTAAATCCTTTTTTGAAGCTTATTTTTTACCGGTTATTTAACAAGTCTCTCGACCTTAGTTTAGAAGCTTTAAAACCGGGCAATAAACAAAAAAATGTTCAGTAGAAGGGGACAAGTTGTCCCCTGTAACTTGTCCCGCCATCGCTGAGGCAGGCATAAGCTAGTTTGTCGCTAATGCGTTTAAATTGAGCCACAAGAGCAGCGAGGCAGAGCAAGGCACGCAAACCGTGGCCTCGTTGAAATTAATATCTGTTTCTAACTAAGTGTCCCGCAATGTGGGTTTTTGTCAAACTGTTGTATCGCAGTATACTGCGGTGCTTCGGTAACCGATCGAGTATTTATTATTAGTTTGCATTCGCCAACCAAGATTAATGAGTTTAATATTTCTAGTTGGTTAGTAGTTTTGAGAATATTAAACGTAATTACGTCAAAACATTTAAACAAGAAATTCAAAAACAGTGACGATGATCTCTTTAAATACAGTAATGCTCTTGCGGAAGTCAATAGACCTGAGCTGCTAACCGAAATAACAAGACTTGACTTTCTGTGAACGATACTACTTAATAAATACATCCTACCAAAATTCAATAATGTGTACGGGATGAGAGTTGTAGATTATTTAGTGCCTTTTTTCTTAATCAACTTCCAGAAGACTTGAAAACGATACAAGTACCAAACGAGTTCGTAAAGTTATAAGTACAAATCAAACAGTTTCCTTACACAATTTTTTTCCTAATGTACCCTAAAGTGGTATGTAATAATGTACCTTTATTTATTTATTGAGCAGTGCCTTACTCACTCAAAAAGACATGGTTACAACCAAAGTAAGAGTGGGTAGTTACGAGTCTTCAATTTTGTGCAAATACATCACTTTTATGAATAACATTCTTTCAACTATTCAATCAATTTTAAATTATTACAATATTAGCAAACAAAAGATACTTAATAAAATGACCAAAAAAGATTGTAATATACCATTAAATAAAAAAAACCTTTAAATTATTATCATCATTAAAAAAGTATTAATAAGTACCACTGTAGTAACTAACATTTTTGTAAAATATTAATGAACGCCTCGCCAGCATTTTCGTTGTGTGGCTAAAATCAAACTGTTAAAATTAGGATACGTGTTTTAGAAATAATATAAATAATAATTTAGTAATTCAAGAGGTTGTAAAATATTTTTTGTGAAACTCGCTGATATCAATATTGTCGAGTGTGAGTTGGAATTATTCTGCTTCTTTTTGTTAAGGCGCAACTAGTCGATACTTTTTCCATACAAATTTCGGGGGAGTTTTACTCCACTGTTACACATTGTACAGCTAAAGTATAACATGATATCGTTTTGTCTTATTATTAATTTTGTCTGTACAGAAGCAGAATAGTAAAAAACAAAGGCATTAAAAAGTTATGAGCCAACAAAGATTCGTTTTTCCTGCTAATTTTAACGCAACTTTGGGCGTAAATAAGTAATAAAAGAAGTATAAAATCTCAAAAACAAAGCTCGTTCCGACAAAGCTCAATTGTCGAAGATTATAATAAACTTTATTCGTAATTGATTTGTGCAGTAGTTTTTTCATAAAACCCCACCTTCCAAAGGAGTTTTCGTATATTTTTACGCGCGCGGTTTAGTATGAATCGTCGTGCACTGTGTTTGTGTGCGTGCGACTAGACGTTATGCGTGTAGACTAGCTTCTAACTGCTCATCACTGGTGCTATCTCTGTCGGACACGATGCTAGGTGAGACAGCGTGCTTTTTGGCCGCGCCCGCCAGTGAGTTCGAGCCCGCGACTAGTTGGCTCTTAATTGCATTACATGGAAGTCAGTAACATGGTTTTTGGCTGTAGTACTAACTTACAGCTCGATTCAAACTTGATGGTGGCTCTGAAGTGCGCTACTAGCTGCGCAGTACCGCACCCCTCACCCCCCGTACACATGAATTTGTTACTGCGCAGGGACTCGCCTTATGTTCCGAACCGCCATAAAATTTGAATCGGACTGTACTAAGCAACGTACTACAGCCATAAACCATGTAACCGTGTGATTAATAATAAATTATGTTAATAATAAAGTAATTATTGAAATATAAGGTTTCTGTCTTTGTAGTTTAAGATATGGAACCCACAAGTATGTATTCAATGTTACGTCTTCTGCAAAATGAATTGTCGTAGCTCACTTTAATAAATTGATTCAGTAAACATGAAAATTTGTAAATAGGAATGTTATTTTTATTTCATATAGAAAGCTTGGAACTTGAATATTCAGAGTGAACGGCAAAAGACCCCTTATAAGTTTTCGAATCAGTTTGAAATGTTTTATTAACAAATTTATTTATGAATTCATATGAGCATACGTCACAAGTTCTTATTTGTACATTTTCAAATGCTTCGTGCTGACTGGTCATTGTAAGAGAACCAATTACTTACTCGAGAGGTCTTTTAGAACACCTACTACCGTTTGTGTTTTAATAACCGTAGAATTTTACATCTTTAGACAGAAATAAAGATGTGCCTCATTGCAATTGTAGGTTTGTTTCGCGTTCTTTACTAACTCAGGAATTTTATTACACACGTACACAGGTTAACTCAATTAATACTTGACATTTAAAGCCGATTTCAGAGAATCTATACACATATTTATAATCCGAGGCATTTAGAGGGATGTGTAATTGTGTATGGGCATTTTGCTATAAATCAGAAAAGCTCGTAAAACACTGCTGCCTAGATCGTAGTACGAGTAGGGCCTTGATGTAAGTGCACATTGATTTATTCATTATATTCGTATAAAGGCTCGTGCAGACTGGCGTGATATCGACACTTTCCATGGAGATTTCATAGGCATTGTGCTAGTGTCGCGTCGCGCCTTTCTGCGGAACTCTTAAATCTTTCCAAATCCAAAGTATTATTTTAATTAAACCAATTACAGACACTTCTGAATTTTCAAGGAGTCGGTCAGTTAGGAAACGCAGCTAGTTGCCCATTCCAAAGGGTTAGTATTCGTAGGCTTCTATTGAGAAGAACGAGCGAGAAACTACATGGACACACTCATCAAAAATATTAGTTACTTACATCATTCGATTTGAAATTATACATGTGAGAACGATGTAGAAAGGCGTGCACGTTTCTATAAACCAACTCAGCAAGAATAAGATCTCAAGACTTAAGCTTGTAAATATCAGTGTAACAGTAGCTATCCGCGTGGAATCACTGACCACGATCAACAATCTAAATAGTTTTGTTAACCCGCGTAACTTGAGCCGCACTTGACAGCGGGCCGGTGAACAATGGAAATGCGCTTAAACACAACACTCCCTTTGTTAGTGTCGGGTAGCCAGTTTCTAGCTTGTGGTAACTGGATTCAATAACAACAGAGTTCAGTCAGCCATAGTTATTAAACTTTTTCTTTGTAAGTTTCTGAGAAAAAACCTCTTTGTAATTACACGGTGTTGGTAACGTCTCGCGAGAAAGTATAGGCGTGCAGGTAGGACACATACCGCCTTATTACAAAACAAGATTTATATTTTGACATGGCTTAAACCATGGAGATAGTTTTTGTAATAAGAACGTAATAGTGATTGAAATACCGTTCTTTATACAAAACTGAAAACTTAGTTCGGTACTAAGTTGTCAATTTTGTGTTTAGGAACTTTACCATAGTCGGAATAAAGTTCGAAATTCAATAATGGCTCCATGTTTTAAACCTGGGTCTGAAGATAAAACTTGTTTTGTAATAAGGGGGATCTAGTTTCTGATTAGCTAAGCCAGTGTCTGAAGTTAGTTATCGTAATAATGTTGCCTTTGATTTATAAATAAAACTTGTAGGTCAGAAATATCGTCAGTTCTTATATTGAATTTTACAATCAGTTTGGTTTCATAATACCTTCATAAATAAAATTACATGGTAAAAAACTTCATTATTTTCCACGGAATGACTTGAATTTTTTTAACAATAGTCGTTGTCAACATTCTCGATGCTTTTAGCATTTTTAATCGATAGAAACCAATTCAATGTTGGTGTAACATTTATGTTAACAATGTTAAAAACGGGTATTTAACTGTTTGGTTCCTGTTCGGTTGACTCGTGTCGAATTTGACATGCTGGGGAAATTATGCCAAATATATGATTTTAGACTAACTTTACAATAATAAAAACAATTTTTTTTTTTATTTAAATAGGTTTTTGCCTTTATTTTTATTAGTCATAGTAACGCGTTTTATTTTTTTAACTTACTGTGGTCCTCAAAAAAGTTATTCTTTTTTATAGGTGTAAAAACTAACCACACGAAGGAGTGCTTTAGACCATCAACTGAATAACTTTTACTATGGGACCAGCTTTAAAATCGCGAATAATAAAAACTGCTGTTCCATACTTTATGGGACACCTGTTTTTTTTCGCGCTTTCGAGTTACAATAGTGTTTTTTTTAATGGAATAATTATCCTGTCTTTGGTCGGGTATAAATATTATGTAAATATTATATATAGAACGAACGTTTTTTGGGCCAATCTATTTGATTATGTTTCGCCTGAAAGTAGCCTTGACAAATTTTAGTTCAATACATTTGAGGGACAAAGGGTGTCCTTTCTAGCGGCAAAACGTTATTTTTCAATGATTTTAATTACATATTAGGCGAAATATATTATTAATTAAACTATAATCTGAAATACTAAAGCGCACAAAGCACAATGCGTTTTAGAAATCAGAAAAAAATATGGAACTTGTTGAATTGATTTTTTCAAGTTAGTTTGACAAAAGTTCAAAAATAATTGAAAGAAAGAAAGAAAAACAATTTTATTAATTTTTGTTTTTGTATTAATTTTATTTTAAATGGAAATATGTTTAGTCTCAAGATAAACTAACCATCCTTGATTTACTTGCGAACCATCTAAAATACTCGCAGCTACACAAATGATCCCATTACAAACAAATAAAGTACTTACTAATTCCATGCTATTAAAAAGTACTTATTCCATGCTCAAGCTGTCACTTCTTGTTACACACTTCCGTCCGTTTTCACGAAATCACTCCCAGAGACAGCGAGAGGAAAGATTTTGCAATTTAAAAACTCAAAATCTCCATTGAATCAGAAACAGCCTTACAGGAGTCAGGGTCAAATCTCGTGATATTCGTTGACAGATTCAATTACTGGCTGTGTCAGCAAAGCCCTGCGTAGACTTTGTGCGGCGTAAACCTAATCTGTGGCGAGTTTGTGATGTGGTTGCATACGTAGAGATAATCTACAATAATATGGCGCGCCCCCCTTTTTTTTTTTTTTTTTGGTGGGAAATCATCAAATAACTTCTCCCGCTCTGGGCGGAGCGAGAGGGAGTGTCAGACTTTTACTGACTAAAACCCACCGTGTTCCTTCAGATGCCTGTGTGCCAGAGTCACGATATCCCTTTCGGACAGGCTCGTAACCCTGGCAGGCATTGGCCCTTTCGGACCCCGTCAATTGGTGCTGACGTCTCTTTGAGGCGCGCATAAAATTCAAAACGTTTAAAAGTATTTGTGACAGTATTATTATATTACAAAGCGCTACCAAGACTCACAACGCATTGTATGCGTACTGAGACAGCCATCAAACAAAAATAAATCCAATTATTTATTTATTCGTAAGGATTTGACTTTTTTTGAAGAGCAGTGGTGGCCCAGTGGTAACGGCCCCGACTTACGAGTTGTAGGTCGTGGGTTCGAACCCAGACAGGCGCTTTACTTTGTGTAAATTATTTAATCACCTCTGCTCTCATAACGGTGAAGGAAAAACATCGTGAGGAAACCGGCATGTCCTAGAACCAAAAATTCGAAGACATGTGACATCTACTAACCCACACTGGGCCCGCGTGGTAGATTACAGCCCACTCCCTCTCGAAGAGAGGAGGCCTGTGTCCCAGCAGTGGGAACATTATAGGCTGATTATGCTACATACATTGAAACAGTAATTAGGAGGGGCGCGCCGTGTTATCGTAGTTTATCTTTAGACATCAGTTTTTATGCACTTTACTGTCATCTGTAATATTTATACATTATTATTTTAAAGAGGTAAAGTTTGTGAGTTTGTGAGGTTGTAGGGGGTAACCTATGGATCTACTAAACCGATTTTGAAAATTCTATTACCCATAGAAAGCCATGTTATCTGTGAGTGTCATAGGATATATGTATATTAATCCCGAAAATGAACAGACTTTCCGCGCAACGAAGAGGACACGGGACTGCTAGTTTATTATAAAAGAATCCTCGCTATTTCAACATTGATTTTTCTTTAAAACGATGGGCAAAATTTGGTTATCCTAATTTTGCCCATCTTTAAAATAAATAAAATAGAATAAGACTATAGTTTACGACGAAGAGCGAATTCGTCAAAGTGCTTCAAATATTATCGGCGCAGGAGTTCGTACATTAAACGCGTAACCTCTTTCGATCATAATAGTGCATTATGTCATTTTAGCTGCTTTACATACGAAACAATAGCGCAAATTCTGGTATGATGACTTTTGCACGAATAGCCTCGTTTCAAACTTGAATATTTATAGATAAATAATTACATAATCGATAAGGAATTCAACTGTTCTTAATCCTGCGTTGCGTATAGTTTAAGTACCCAACTATAGAATATTACATTTAAATGTAAATTCAACTCTTATGTTGAGGTTATACTGTTATATCCGGGCCTCGGAAAGCACGTTAAGCCGTTGGTCCTAGCTGTCATTAGTGGATCTTTGATAGTCAAATTCAAATTCAAAACGTTTATTGCGAACTATGTGTACAATGTAGGTGTTATGTTATGTTAGTGCTTATGACTTAGCAGCCTTTTACAAGCATTGCAATTATCATTCACCTCGCCCTTATCATCCTAAATTAGCATGCATTAAACATTACATAACTATTTTCTTATAATTGAGAAATTATAGTTATGTCAAAATTAAAATGTCAATAATGAATTTAATACAATTATTCAGCAATATTAATGTCATCCTTTTCAGGTAGTACAATTTAAATTATAATTATAATTGTATATAAAGTTAAATAGGATAGATTACTTCTTATAAATCGAATTGTTTGTATAGGACAGATCGCCAATTTCGTACATTAATGAAAATCGCTATTTTAAGCTAGACTCTAAATATTCTTTTACTGAGTAGAAACATTTTTGGATTAGGTATAGTTTTAGCCTTTTTTGGAATATTGATACAGATTTTTCAGTTTTTAACATGTTGGGCAACTTATTATATATTTTTAGTCCTTACGGGTTGTCAGAAGCCCGAAAGTCTGACAACCAGTCTTACCAAGGGGTATGGTATAACCTAGTAACTGGGTTGTGGAGGTGAGATAGATAGAGATAATGTATTCGGTTAGACTGGAAGCTGCCCCAACATTGTTGGGCAAAAGCTTGGCAGGTGATGATGTCGAGGTGAAGTTCAACAGGGAAGGATGGTAAATGCTAACTCATAAGTACTACTCAGCAGCAGAGTCCAGGCAAAATGGATTTGCTGTCTTTTGGGCAAAATTTTATATTTATCAGCGATAAAGTCAGAACAATGCACTGTCTCTCTGCGGATGTCTAAATAAAATTTCCATGCTCCCCGCCACTCTGCTATGTGCTAAACGCTAACACATCAGTAATAAAGTTGAATATCGCGTGCGCTCTTTCTAACTAAATAGCGTAAGTCTCAATTCTTATTTCGTTTATAACTAAAGTAATGATTGATTTAGAGAAAAAGTTACTGGTGGCTGGATAATAAACTATTTTTACTAGCTGTGAATTTTTTTTTAGACATAAAAGCCGAACAATCTTGTTTGTTTTTATAATTATCCTTAAATAAGACATGATTTTCGAATAAAAATGTACTGAGCGAAAATAATACAATTACGTAACTGTCTTCAACATGGAAAGAAAAAGATCCAATAAATCATATTACCAAAGTTTCATTTTGATAGTATGTGTGACTGTTTCAGAATATTCATGCAAATTAACATAAAAAATAGGGTTCCTCCTCTTAACCCTAAATAACATCGAAAGATTGGTTGTAACATTTCATTATCTCAACATACTACCGTATTCCTCAGTTCATCCGGTATGGGGTGCTACACATTTTTTCTTGTCGGTATAATTCCGCACAGGCCGAGCGGCTAAATCGAATATATATTTTTCAATACACTTCCTCGAAAACTGGTTCATATCGCACTACGATTAGATTCACAACGCAATGTAAATCACACGCGTGCGATTTTTTATTTTCCAAAACGTGTGCGGGAATTAAAATTGCCACAGATAACTTACACCTATATTTAGTCCAAATTGGTTCAATGCCTCTAGTCACATTCTCTTGCCAGAGACGGTCCTATCTATTCGGAGGTGATTTTTTTTAAATCTCGGCAATGATGCGTCTTTACGGCGTTAATATTTTTGGAATATTTAATAATGTTTATAAATAGAATACCATGATAATTATAATTAAAAAAACGTTTATGAACAAATTAACATTTATTTGTGTTGTAACCCAAAAATATTTTTCACATTAGGCTGTTTATCGGCTTTATACCTTTGCTTCTCCTTCAACCTGGCGAAAGCGAAGCGCGAAAAAATAAAACATAGTTTCCTAATAATTTATGACAAAAATATTTTTCGTTATTTTAATTTATTTCTTTAAAAGTGTATTGAAAAACGTCGTTTGATACACGTGGACATTTGTTGTTGCAGTTCTCGGCTCAAAAACCACTTCGCCTACGGCTTGGGTGTTAATTCCGCCTCGAATGCAATAACAAACATTCTTCACTTGTATCAAAATGTACTATTACCCTTAATTACCGCCCAAGTGAGCCTAATCAAGCTGACTTTGAATTACTTTTTCATGAAATAGTGACATTGGGGAACAAATCACTTAGAGAGATTAAAGATTCTCATTCTGAAAATACATAATTATCTGTTATAGTCGCGAATCATATTTTAATCAAGATACAACCTGACACTGACCTGCGAATTGCAAAAAACGTAAGAAAATTGGAATTTCGCGGTCTACAGCTGCAGATTCACCTAAATGTAAAGTCAGTAATGAGCGAATAATAAAGGTAAACCATAACTTGGCAGGCTCACGACGACACTGATTAAAAGCCAAGCTTTCGTTGCTGTCATAGTGCCGTTGTGACGCATGACATACTTTCCTCACGAATTCACCGGCTTTTTTTCATTTTCGTCTGTCACTACACTTTCACGCTTAATGTCTGTAACCTGGGGGCCTAAAATGGACGCTTTGGCAGAATCATAATATGAGTTCAATAGAGCAATTCATAATTTGTGGACCATTTTACGAAACTCCATACAAAACAGTCAAACAGATGAATTGCGGGATATGAATAGTACGCAGTTCATAATACGAAACTGCCAAAGCGTCCATTTTAGGCCCCTTGAGTCTTATCATTCCAAGAACTAACTGCTAATATAGCTCAATTAAATGTTACCAATAATTTAATTTACGTATAATTTACGGGCAAAAGTTATTTTGAAAGAAGCAAATTAATTAAAAGTAGGAATCTAGTTAAAAAGCATATAGTATTAATGTTACCATAAAAAATACTGCTGGACATAGGCCTCCCCCAAAAAGGGGGAGGTCGCTTGGCAGGCGGGTTGGCGATCGCAGTATGTTGTTTAAATGCTTATAGAACGCTGCTGCCCATTCTCTATAGTAAGTTCCTTAGTCGCCTTTTACGACACCCACGGGAAGATAGGTATAGGATGGTGCTATTCTTTACGTCCGGCACCACACGGAACTAAATTACTAATTTGCATTAATTAGCTTACATATTAATTTAAATATTTATTGAAGCTGGTAGGGTTTCTCAGAAAATATACCGCTCGATTGCGATCTTACTATTTCGATACGAAAGCTATATAGTGACGATTGTACTATTGCTTAATTTTCTATTGAGGTCGTTGGGCTAGGGTTGTGGTGATTTGCCTCGTTGGTCTAGTGGTCAAGCGCTACAGCTGACCATGAGGTCCTGGATTCTATTCCCGTGTCGGGCGAAGTATTATTGGGTTTTTCCATCTGAAATTTCTCAGTAGCAGCCTGGAATCAGTCTGGTTTTATGCCCGGTTGATGGCAATAGGCTCGCCCTCTATTATATGGCGCTTAAACATAACTGGCAAAATATTAGTATACTATAGGTATACTTCTGCCTAGCCCTTCAGGGAATACAGGCTTGATGTTATATTATGTTATGTATCGTTGGGATTACCAACCAAGCCTGGCAATCTATAATAATAATAATATGCAGTCGCACATGGGCAGCAGCGTTCTCTACGCATTTTTTTTTTAAACTAGTCTGCGAGCGCCAACCCGCCTGCCAAGCGTGCCGATAATGGCAAATCCCCCCCCCCCTTTTTTGGGGAGGGGGGGCTATGTCCAGCAGTGGACGTCTACCGGCTGAAATGATGAGGATGATGATGATGCAATCGCACTTATAAATCCGAATTAAAAAAAAAAATTGTCAAATCTTAATTATTGTTGAAAATATTTATAAAAATCTGAACTGTTAGAAAATGCAAAAACTTAGCTATTGACATGAAATGCTGAAAAGCAATTTAATTATTTTTTTAATTCAGATGATATGTGTGAAGTAACAGTGTTAATATACTTTTGCTAGTGCCTACTTATTGGTAAATCAATGGCCCCTACAATCTACTAAAAACATTCCTTTCTTATTCAGTACAAATAAAACAAATCCTTCCTCTATTTATTTTCATGAAACTACTTCCAATCCAACGCACTTTCGTCTTCAAAGACAACGCTTTTTATCAATTTTTAGGGTTCCATAGCCAAATGACAAAAATGGAAACCTAATTTATAGTTTCGCCCTAACTGTCCGTCTGTCCCTCCGTACGTCAGCCACCACTTTACTTGGAGAATGTTGGTCTTGTATAGATGAAGGATGGTGTGGGTAAATGGTATTCTATGAACCGTTAATTTTATTAAGGTGCAGAGAAATGTCGAATAAAAATAAATTAGGGGATTAAAAAAACACTATGCACAAGCGTATGCGGACTCCGTTGGCCCATTTTTTTTATTAATTCAAAAGTTAGTGAGATAATGCGCTTCTAAAGCCGCAAAAAATCTGATGGGAGAAAAACGCCAACGGAAAATTTTAAAATAATGTCGTGTAGTTCTTGAGATAGTTATGTCATATTTTCGGTTACAGCTATTTTGAGTTCAGCAAATGCATAACAACTTTGCTTTTCACAGTTTCTTTGGGTACCTAATACTATGAAATACCAACTTATTTTTGCATCCGATTAAACTTATGTACTTATGCATAAAGGGAATCCTTATGGCCAATATTGATCAGTTATTCAATAATAGAAATGACATGTGTAACTCACAATAATTATTATTTATCTAGGACTTTCATTTATTTCACAATTTATTATGACATTTATTTAATTATTGACTACTAGATACTTCTTGACTTTGAAAGATAAAATGATTTTCCAATTTAATAATTTTGTACTTTGATAGTAGATTGTAATTTATGTGTAAATTTTACATGCCCAAGTGACGGAAGAGCATGGAGAACACTAGCAAAACTTGTATAACATCTGTACCCCTACCCATGTTGGCAATAAAATAAATGATTTGATTTGATTGATTTGATAAATATTCATGTCAATTACGGAACCCTTGACTATGTGTGGTTCAACACGCACTTGGCCGGACTTTTTATTTTATTAAGTCGACGCAGCGACGTACATGTGATCCTTTGTAGGATTATTTCTCACGCTTGCACTCTACACATGTACCTTGTGTGTGATTACGATAATGGACGACACATAGGTTCACGGTTGCACCTAGTGCGCAGTCGGGACTTTGCTTACTGGTGCTACTAAAACAAATACAACACGAAAAACAAAAACATTTTGATAAGCTGAGAGCTTCTAGCATTAGCTTAAAACATGTACTAACACCAAAAAATGCAAGTGACTAAGTTAACTTATAAATATATAATTATAAATGCCTATTGTACATCACACTTTTTTATAAATGCCTATTGGACATCACACTATTTAATTATAAATGCCTATTGCACATCACACTATTTAATTATAAATTCTATTGGACATCACACTATTTAATTATAAATGTCTATTGGATATCACACTATTTAATTAAAAACGCCTATTGGACATCACACTATTTAAATAATAACAAAAAAATATGATAAGAGATAACCGTGTTTAACTGTGGGAAACAATATCACATCTATATGCCATGGAAGCCAGATGTCGAACCAAGACCTCTGTTTTTTTTAAGCACGCTAGCAAGTATCATGACATGTGTACTTTTATTTTATTTGATAGCTACATCTTAATATCGTACCAACGTATAGTAGGCCGCACGTTAGTGGTATCAAAACCAGTCTAAGCTGGCTTCTTATTCTACTGAAACTCCGTGCGGCCTACAATGTTTACCTAAGATTCTAAATTGAACAATAACACATTAAACTTTTAAAGTTTTATCGAAATTTGTTCAGCCGTTAAGTCGTGAAAAGGTTACAGATAGACAGACGATGCGAAAGTAACTCATATACTTTCTCATTTATATTAATACATAAATATACATAGTAAGGGTTTATCAAATATCTTACAATATTTTCCTCATTGGTTCACATAGATAATATGGTTACATTCCAATGTTGCATAACTAATGTATTAAAGTTTAGTTAACGAACGCAAATGTAACCCACACGGTTCGTGATACCCAATATTGATTAAAAACGGTGTTAGAGAAGTCAGATATGCACATTTCGTGTCAATTGGTGGACGACGTAAGTAATGGGATGTAGCGGGACTTACATTATAATTTGATTCAAAATAAGGGGACGAAAAAAAAACAAATGCGTGTTTGATTTGTCTAAAGAATACGGTTAGCAAGGCATGATAGCACGGATTTTATGACTAAACAAAACATCGAGTTTTATTTATTTTATGTAAGTTTAACATTAATGTTTTATACACATAAAGTTTCCGGAATAAATTCTCTAAATTATCGTGAAACCCGCATCAAAATCCGTTGCGTTGTTAAGAAGAATAACGCGGTTATACAGACAGACACGAAAAGTGACTAAAATTAATAATATATATAGAAACGAAAACAATCTCTTCGATAAAAAATATCCTGTGAAGCCGGTTAAAAAAAAGTGAGAAAAAATTTATCACTATTGTGAATTTTATTGAGGTATTTCCCCAAATGATACTTGCATGTGTAAACTGAAACTCAATGCATTTATTGCACTTTTGAATTGTCAAGGAGTCGGTCAGAAAGATGAAGCTAGTTGTCCATTCCAAAGGTTTCGTTCGGAAGAATGGACAAGAAACTCCATGGACACTCATTTGAATCAAAGTTTTGTTGAATTCAATTCAATTCAATTTATTTCACGTTGCGTTCGAATATAGTCCAGCATGCAACAAGTAATAATACACACGAATAAACCCCAAAATATAAAACGTCATACGTTTGGAGATAAATAATGTTTAAGTCGCGTTATTCATTTGCTAAGCAAAACTTCGTATGCCCGTCACACGGAAACACAGCAATGCTGTTAGAGGAACAAAAATACATGGAGCCGCCAAACGTCAATACCAACGTCATTTGATCGAAACTAACTTTATAATAGTTAGCGCTGCTGCTAACTATGAGGTATTTTCCATCTCCAGGAATCACTCAGTAGCAGGTCGTAGTGCAGATTTGTATCCAATCGATAGCAATAGGCTCGCCCCTATTACATGGGACTTAAACATAACTGGCAAAATGTGGGTGTCCTTTGTACATCTCGCCTTACACTTCGGGGATTACAGATGTAATAAAAACAAACTTAAACTTAAATTATGTCATGTCATTAGTTAGTCTTCTAGGATCTTGGACCAAGGTGTCTATGTCATCACACGAAATCTCAGCTCAGTAGGTCATTAGGAGGTATGTTAAAAACTGATAAGAGCCAAATCTTTATCAACCTTGAAACCGTTGACCATGCCATGACGACAGTTATCTCAGTCGGCGTATTCCGCAGTTATCGTTCTATCAAATATTGTGTTCTATACTTCTGTGTGGTGCCGGACGTAAAGAATAACACCATCCCATTTTTTCCCGTGGGTCTCGTTAAAGGCGATTAGGGGTCTTACTAGAGAATGGGCAGCAGCGTGCTCTTTGCATTTTAACATTATACTGCGATCGCCAGCCCGCCTGCCAAGCGTGACGATTATGGCACACCCCAGTCAAATGTTGGAGGAGGCTTATGTCCAGCAATGGACGTCTTTCGACTGAAACGATGATGATGAGTTCTGTTTTTATGAAATCGCAATAATGACCGTCCAAACTCAGAACTTTTGGGAAATTTTGTCGATTCTTCTCATCGCGTATTCCACAGAACCTAAGGAATGAGGTCTTCAATCAGCGCATCCTGCTTGTTATGACGTACGGACCCAAGACGGTACGGCAGGTTCATAAGTTCAAGGTCACTTAGTTAGCTATTGAAAGGGTTATTCTTGGAGTTTCTCTGAAGAATCGAACCCGGACCGAGGCGATCTGGCAGAGAACCAAATTTGTCGACATAGCTCACAGAATAAGCAAGTTGGAGTGGCAATGGGCCGGCCATATTCGCCGTAGAACCGATGACCCTTGGGGTAGACTTGTTCTTGAGTGGGGACCGCGAATTCGGGAAACGTAAGGTAGGACGCTCTCAAGCTAGGTGGAACGACGATCTTCATCGGGTGGTGGAGGATGGCTTGGTAGCATCTGAATGAGACTTGCCGAGACACGAGATAAATGGTGTGCGATTGATGAGGCCTATATTCAACAGTGAATTGATGTAGAATTGGTGTAGAATAATGATGATAAAGCCAACAGCCTATTTTGTGAAACAATACAATGGATTATATAAAATAAACCAAAAAAAGAACCATGTTTCGGTTATAAAATAAAAATAAAGACTTGTATAATCGGAATTAGCAATAAAACAAAAGATTTAATGCAGACGTGCCCATTGACCAAAAAAAACGGATGTAAGATAGTCAGACATTGGCGTGGGATATCACTCGCTCGTTTTTTTCTTATTTTGGACTCGACGTGGGGTTTTTATGGATTTATGTTAGCACATGTCATGTTTTGGTTTAAAATTATGGGTTTTGTTCTTCAAAAGTTACGATATAGTTATGATACGTATTACCTAATAAATTAACTTTTAGAAATACCCAAACAATTTTCTCGTACTTAGATTAAAATATATCATTTTTTATGAACTCCTCAAGGTTGTCTCATCCTTCATCAGTAAACAAAATAACTGATCACTGTAAGTGCAGACATACATAAGTTTTTGTGTAGGCCGTGTAGAGTACACAAACGCCATGGCATGTCATCGAACGGATTGACAACGCGTTGATTAAAAAAAATTACGTACTATCTAAAATCAAAGTGTCAAGACAAGTAGATACGCCTTTCGTTGTTACTTGTAAGTAATCTAAATATACTGCAATTTGAGGTATGTGACACTGAAAGTTAAATCAATAGTAGATTATCCAATTAATAATTGCAAACTACATCCCGTATCAGGATAGCTCCAAGAATTTGCGTTAACTCACTTGCTCAAGGAATCGAGTACGGGTTATTGAAAACAATTGAATCTTGTATGACTAATTGACAAAAATCGAATCTTGTATGGGTTATTGACAACTATTGAGTCTTGTATGGGTTATTGACAACTATTGAGTCTTGTATGGGTTATTGACAACTATTGAGTCTTGTATGGGTTATTGACAACAATTGAATGACACAACTCATTTTTGAGTAAATGAATAATTGCTTCATATTTTGCAATAAATTACAACCGTTGTGTCATCGCGCTTCTCTTTCTTTTGTATGTAGTCTGACAATGACCGTGGTCTAGCTGTGGTCAGCATCTTAAGAGGTTGTGCGTTAATTCCATGTTGAACAGTGATTATGCTATGCAGTCGGTGCCACGAGCCCCTTGTTGTAGGTAGGGGTCGTGGCTAAATGATAAAAAATTGAGTCGTCTCGGGACGTCTGGCAGATGTGGAACATCGATTTATTGAATATTTACACAGCGTCGCCACTCGGACCCCAAAATAGTTGGGAAAAGGTTAGGCTAATGGCTGTGCCAATACCTAAATTTTTTGGTAGTTAAATCTCATGTCAACTTTTCAACCGATAAATTAACCTAACCTAGAATCAGCAGATCAATTAGGGAATGGTCAGCATTCCGTTTAAAGAGCTTCCTATTTTTATATTGGTCTGCAGGCTTTGTTTCTTCCGGAAATAGGAAGATACCGTGTGTGCCCGATTTTTTAATAGGCAAACGATTTTAAAGAGAAATAACCGTTTATTTGAAAGACAAAGTATAATTTAGAAGCAATCGTGACAATTACTCAGTTTGTTTTTTTATAACTTGTGAAATTATCCACGAAGTTCAAAACTTCTTACGGTATTGAAAAGAAGTCAAAGTCAAATTATTTATTTCAAATAGGCACATATAAGGCACTTTTGAACGTCAAGATATACAATTGATAAAGAATAGACTAGATAGAGATAGAATGACAAAAAATAGAATTGATTCTAGTTGCCCCTTCCAAAAAGTACCTAGTTTCGTATGGAGAAGAATGGGCAAGAAACTCCACCGTTACTCTTTTAGAAATGTTTCACAATATTTTGTTTATGTACATTAATTATATGACTAAATGTGAAAATGATGCGACCTAGAATAAAATTACTATACCACAATAGGTAAAAATTATTAAAAATGAAGCAATGAAAAATAACTTGATCGATTGTAATGTATCTCGTTGGTATAAATAAATAAATAGAAGAAATTTTAAATTTCGCGGGCTTATTTAAATTATCAACTTCAAATTATCATTTTAGGAACCGGGCGTTGGTGCCTCACAGCTGGTAAACTATCTACGAAACTTAGTAATAAGAATCAATCAGGTGCGACTTCCTATAAATCAGTGAGCGAGCTTAATCGGACAAAATCTCAGTGCCTCACCTGGCCGCCGCGGCCTGCAATAAAAACAAAGTTTTATAAACTAATGACAGCTGTCATCGTGACAGATGTGCCCGGCACACTCAACCGTGTTTAATCGACAGAATACGACAAAGATGGACGACTAGTGTACAGTGTACACCGAGCGTAGAACGTACGGACGCGCGTTCATATCAAACGATATGAAGGGTTATCAAGTGTCACATGTGTATAAGAGCGAAAGTCTGAGCATGTTTCGGTATTGAGACACTTCAGAAGCCCTTCGCACCGAAATTCCCAATGTTTGTTTTAGATATACATACCAATCGAATACTAAACACAACGCTTAGTTTAATATGAAATATATTAAAAGAACCACTTTATTTGTTCGCACCTCCATGTCAAAACCTATCAAGACTTTATCGCACTAGGCGTCAAATGAAGTTCGTTTGAGGTTCACTAACTTTTCCATGATAAAACAATGTAGGGATACTAAAGTAATGTTACAAAAAAATGCATCATGTGGATGTAAAATAGTGACACAGGGTCGGTTTATAAATAAGAACAATTTATACATAGTATCGCCGAATTAAAATTACGTTTTAGTAGCTGTATTTATAGCTAATATATTTAGTAGCTGACCAGTGGCACAGACGTTGCCCTATCCAAATTTCAATAAATCCTACAACAATTCATTAAAAAAAATGCAGTTTTCCCGAATTTTTACATTTTCCCGGCAAATTTTAAATTTTTTTCTTCACTAGAACCTTCCTCGGACTTCAACACAAATATTTAAATAAAAAGAAAAATTGTCGAATTGGTCCAGCCGTTCTCGAGTTTTGCGGTTAGCAACACATTTAGCCATTCATTTTTATTATTTATAGATTTATAACTATAGAATAAAGTACTCCTCCAATTTGCCACCCCTTAATGAACCTAACCTAACGTGCAAAATTAAAAACAAAACCAATTACCAACAAGCGACACGTAGTGTCATAACAAACCATCGAATAACCTATCTCAAATGAACTGCAATTCGCTTTGTTGAAGCATTTGATGTCAAAGTAGCTCTTTTGACTGCCATGTTACACGTTTACTAATAGCTTTTGATTGAACCGATCAGTGTGGTGTTCACAAAACGATTCGGCAACTCGATACTGGTACCAAATTCCGCTGGGCATTTTTTTATAGCTCGGCTAGTGATCTTCATACCAGTTTCACACATGAAATACACAGGAATCTAACAAAATGAGAAACCCTGGAAGGGCGTGGATAGCCCTTCTCGTGGCTACTACTATAGTTGGGGTCCATGCTCAACAATACTTCATCAGACGTAAGTACCAACTGACATTTTAGTGTAAATAAGTTTTAAGTGTTATTTTATTTGACACACGGTGTCAAATGCAGACTAAACAATCGGTTGTATTGAATTTTAAGTGTTACTAGTATTGGAAGGTGCCTGCAGTATTTGTATAGGTACCAACATATGGCAGGCATGCTCTATTGCAAATGGTATATCTTCGCCTACGGTTTTCGAAATACCGATGTTTGAGTAACGGCAGAGATTCCTAAAAGCTAAGTTTACAAGCACTCTGAAAGGATCTGCGATGGATTAATATCTGAATGCTTGGAATTTCATACACGCTTTTAGAAGCATTGACACCATCATAATAATTTATTTCCATTTTTAGATATGTTAGTATGTTTCTATGAGAGAGGAAAGTTATTAAAGTAAAAGCAACATCAGTACCACCCACAAGTCAAAAAAAATATTTTAATTTTTAACCGACTTCTAAAAAAGAAGGTTACTCAATTCGACCGTATATATGCTTTTTTAGATATGTTAGTGTTTCTATAAGAGAGGAAAGTTTATACTTATAGTAAGTGCAATGTCAGTGCGACCATTTATCATGACAATGGTTTAGATAAATCGAAATGATTTGCTTGTACCCCACAGTACAGCAATATTCGTTAGTAATGCCCTAATAACCAAATATCAATTCATCGGATATAGGTCCAAACTATAATAAAATTAAAATAAATAAACATGCTTTTCTTTAGAACCATAAACAACAACATAAAATCAAAGCTAACGACGATAACTTTTAATTAAGAACTTATTCGCGGAACAATAACTGATTAAAACAGAAACGGGGTTAAAAACTAAATTAACATAGTTTATAAAATATTCAATATGAATCGAGACATGTAGGTCAGGGATGCTGCATAATTATCGTTCGAACAGCCGACAAAAATGACGGGAAACTCATAAAAAGGCCGTTCAACCTGTGAAGATGAGTCAGATGCTGTGGTCGCAGCTGTTCATCAGGCCATGCCAATAACTAAACCTAATGGTAACACATTAAAATCAAAGTAGCTTAACACGGTAGAAGGCAAAAACCCGGTTTCAAACTTACGAAGCTTCAGTATTTTATAAATAAAACGCGTGCTGAAGTTTTAAACTAGGCTGTACGCACACAGTGACTCTTGCACCCAAAAGTTTAAAATAAAGATTGGCTCAAAGCTAGCACTAGCTGCTGAAATTTAATCTAATTTGGTGGTGCTTTCCTTTTAAAACCCAATGTCTTGTAACGTACAACCCTACATGAATTTACATTTCTAACATGTCCGCTAAACGCTTTACACAGGCTTTGTATCTGTATTTTGCATTTCATCCAGTCGGCTAAGGGCGTGTTTAATCATATCTTACTGTCGGGCTTGACCCCGATCTGATGTAGAAATAGGAAGAGCTTAGAACTGGCCATGTTTTAAAAATAAACTTTTTTACTACTAATTAAAATTACAGTTTATTTTCATATAATATATTTATACTTAATTAAGGAAAAAAGTTTTAAACCTTTGCAGAAAACTATACTCAAAACGCGTCTAATTAATTATGGTAGGAGTCAAAGTGCGTGCGTAAACTGTGCGCAAATTATGCAACAATGCGTTGACTTCAATTATGGCTATAACGCATAATATAAAACATTATTTTTTGTTTAGACTAAACCCGAAAAGGGGTCATTGTACTCATCATTTTGAACAACATTTTTCTATGGGACAAAAAAAATCAGCTGTTCCATACATTTTAACGATTTAAGTGAACACAAATATATGGAACAGCAGATTTTTTTTTTCGTGATTTCAAGGTTGGTCCCATAGAAAAAGTTGTTCAAAATGATGAGAGCAATGACCTCTTTTCGGGTTTAGTGTAAACAAAAATTAATATTGTATAGGTAGATCTTCCGTGCCTGACAAAGTATAATCAAATCTTGTACTCCTATGTGTAGGTCCTATTATAACGAACAATTCGATTATAGAATCAACATTAACTATTCTCAGTAAACAGTAAAAAAATAATATAGTCGTTACATTTTTTTTTTTTTTAAGAAAAAAAGTAATTATGGAAACATTTCCTTCAAGATTTTTCCATGTCATAATTATCTTGTGCTAGTTCTAATTGTTTGTTTGTTTGAGGTTGGCGCAGCATGTATCTTCCATACTTCTCCAAAGTAAAAGTCAAATTATTTATTTCAAATAGGCACATCAGAGGCACTTTTTAACGTCAAAATTTACAAAAATATAATTGATTCTAGTTGCTCCTTCCAAAAGGTAGTTTCATAAGGAGAAGAATGGGTAAGAAACTCCACCGTTAGGTACTCTTTTAAAAAAATGTTTATGTTGTACAATATTTTGTTTAAAATAATTATGTGAAGTAAAATAAAAAATCTAAATGAAGCAATGACAGATAATTTGATTATGAGATAGATACATGGTGCTCACTTATGTACACACATCGTAAAAGTATATGATTTCCTAAAAAAAATAAAATGATAAATCGAATAGTCGTCTTCTTAGTCGTCACTTGATTTATAGCCATACCATCTTTCACACAGTTCATCCATCGTTTCATTGGTCTTTCCATACTCAAAACTTTCCTTAAAGTCAATTTTTAGGGTTCCGTACCTCAAAAGGAAAAAAGGAACATTATAGGATCACTCGTGTGTCTGTCTGTCACAGCTGATTTGCTCCGTTAAGTTGAAATTTGGTACACATATGAACTTCTGTGACCCAAACACGGGCGTTACGTAAATAAATTAATTTTGATTAAGGTCACTTTTGGGGGGCAAAAAATAAAATTAAAAATAAAAGTTTTGCTGACTGTACCGTGTGACATATCAAATGAAAGGGCTTATGTTAAGGATTTTATAAATATATATTTTTTAATTTTAAAATACACGCTTTTGAAATTATTTAAGAAAATAGATGAAAAATGACCATTCCCCCCCTTATCTCCGAAACTACTGAGCCTAAAATTTTGATAAAAATACAGAAAATCGTTATTTACTTATAGATTACAGGAAAACCTGTAAAAGTCTGTGATCTTAAAATATTAGGAAAGGGAATCTAATTTATCTACTTTTCTATTGATTATGAAAGTTAAAAGACAAGAGAGGAATACAAAAGGGTATTTGACGCGTAACGCTTGCGTTGAATGATACATTCATTATACATGGTAAATCACTCAATATTGTGCGTACAAACTTACATTTGCAGTTGGAATGTATGGGGATCATGTTTTTCAACTACAATCTTAAGTTTATTGTTGGGATAAATTCATCCCAACTACGGAACCCTTCATTGTGCATGGTCCGACACTCACTTGGCTGGTTTTCAATGTCTATTGAAGACTACAGGTACACTAGCTCATCATCAGTATAGTAAAAAATATACATAATTATTCATCCCTTCCTTGTGATCTCTGAGTTTGTTTCGGTGTTTCTTCCCAGTAGTCGGATTGGAAATACCATCCTCATCTAGTTTATAAAATTATTGACGAGTAAAACTGTTTTTATAAAACGACTTATTATTATGAGCCTTTTGTGTCACTGTTCGGCAAAGGGCAATTAAAAGACTCAATTCCATTCCATCTTTCCAGATTTCTCTCTCCTTTGCAAGTAGAGTCCAATCCTTTAGATAGAAGTCTAACTCGTAACGTCACCTGTTAAGCTCGTATAGACTGATGAAATAACGTGGGCGCGACAGCAGTGACATAAACATTGTGCTACGAGTGTTTAGCCTTTATTCGGAATCCAATCTGGCTACTTTCGGAAAAAGTACTCACATAAAACTATTTACAGACATAAATCATTTATCATCCCCTCTACACTTTCCAAACTCTGTCCTTTTAATATGAACACGGACCCATGAAGGCGTGTCACAATCTACGTTCGCCAGTGCGCGACAAAACAATAATTGTGACCGTTACTGCCTCAATGTAGTCACTGCACTGATTGTCCCTAACGGAGGGTTGGTGCCTTGTCAAATTAATGTTTTATAGCCGTCTATAAAAGTAAATAAAGCTATGAGAATTGAGAGGTTTGAAGAACGTGTTGAAAAGTTTTTTTTTTTCAGTATCGATGGTATGTCTTGTCAAATTACTTGGGCCCAGTAGGTTGCCTCGTTAATAACGGTATCTGTGGCGTTTTTTTGCAAATTTTTACCAACTTCCCCTCGGTCTATCAAGTTGATTGTACTTCGTAAGTTCATATACAGGGTGTCCCACGGATATGCCTTAAGGCAATGTCAGCTTTTCATTTTTCTGAACAAAAATTCACATCAAATGTTAATATTCATGGTTTTCCTTTTATTTGTGCCATCATGTAATAATTTAAATATCTATGAATGCAGTTTAAATTGTTTTTTAAATTCAAATAATGTCTTCTTACAGTAAAATGTTCCATCTACAATATTCAAGGTACTTTCCCTCCATGTGGCATATCCGTGGGACGCCTTGTATACTAGTTATTATCTGATGACTACATTAATTATTATTACACCATCGTCAGTGCATTATCAACGTCATCTTTTCATCCTAACTTTAATTGATGAACGTCAAATTGATACTACTATTTTTGGCCGGTTGTTTAATTAATTTCTGTGAGCTTTAAATTCCCGACGTAAACTAAGATACCCGCCACAGATCCGTGAGAGCAAACTAATTGAAGATGATAAAAACCTCATTAGAATTAATAACTGCACTTGAAAGTAACTGACATTTCATTGACCTATCTTCGCTTTGATAGTTAACAAGGAGTCATTGTTCGTATATATCGGCTCGTTACGATGACAGACAGACAGACTCCCGCTCTTATTAATTCCGAATGAAGGGCCGACGCTTATAATAACGGTACTTACACAGAAAATATTAGAATAACATTTTAAGAAGATTATAAACTCGAAATGATACTAGGTGAAATGCGTGAACAAAATATCATTATAAACACGTAACCTACGCTTTTAAATTAATTAATTTACCAGAAAGATATTCCACATAATTATGTAGTAATCAGATTTATTCAGTTCAAACGAAAACAATTTAAAATATTAAATTGTCATCATATTTCTGTAGAATCTGTTAATTCTATAGAAAATAATCGGTGAATATAACCTGAAATTCACTGTTATCAATTTCAGTTAATGTTGGTTTTAATAGTGTACCGGTTGCTACATTGAAAAAACCGGCCAAGTGCATGTCGGAGCACGCACAATGAAGGGTTCCGTACTTGGGATGAATTTATCCCAAAAACAAACTTAACATTGTAGTTGAAAAACATGCTCTCCCATACATCGATATACGTTACGGTCAATTCTCCAACTGCAAAATTAAGTTGGTCGACTATTGCTCGTTAACTTGTGAAGCCTACTTAGCTGTGATAGTTTTCCTTTTAATTTCGTTATATATACTATTGCCATGAATTTTTTCACATATCCAAAACCAACCATTTAGCTGGCAAGGGGGGAGACACTTGACTCTAACAAAAAATAGCACTTTAAAGCTTAATATTACGCAAACGGGTCCCTTAACTGAAAAATGGTTTTGACAAACCCTCAATATTTTTGAACGCCTATCCAACGATACCCCACACTATGGAATAGACGAGAAAAAAAAATATCATCCCCATTTCACGTGTAAGAGAGGTACCCTAAAAAAAAATGTTTTTCATAATTTTATTTTACCATTTTTTTGGCATGATTAATATGTATACCCATGCCAATTTACAGCTTTCTAGGACTAAGCGTCTCTGAGCTAAGCTGGGGACAGACGGACGGACGGACAGACAGACAGACAGACAACCAGACAGACAGACGGACATGGCGAAACTATAAGGGTTCCTTGTTTACTACGGAACCCTAAAAAGGTTCATTACAATTATTGCTAATAATGAGATGACGGATCCTTTTGGTAATTAATTCATGATCATAACAACATTGTCGACTATCCAACGATTCGTAACCATCCTTGACTACATAATACTCTGGAACAGTCAACAGTACATCAGTATTAGCAGTAAGGGCGATTCCATATTCTATTATTTATGGCAATTGTGCCGACAATGTGAAATTGTTACCTATTGATGTGTGTTTGTGTGTGTACATTATGTAAGGGTCGTAGCAGGTGGCGTTCTGAAGTTTCTGCCCATGAGAAGAACGCGTCAGTTTATGCTAACTTGAATGCTAGGTATGCACGCGTACCTAGCCTGAAGGTCCTTAGTTTAATAAACCAATCATTCAAAAAACTTGATGCAATTTTGGCCGTTCGTATCTCGGCCTGGTTCTAATTGTGCCCCGGTCACCTGCTCGCCTGCCCGGAATAGATGCTGAGACATTGGCTGCACAATGATCGACTGTTCGACGAGTCACGGTTATTTACGATGTCGTGCGAACCGTGTCACTCAGTCTTAAGTTTCAGTGTCATCACCTTGATTTACGGAGACTGGTTGTAAGTGGCCGTGGTCAGTGAAACTTAAGTAATTCAGGATAGGCTGAGATGTATGGGGCTCTCACATTTCACCGTTATAAAAGCCTAGAAAAGTCACATTCTATCAGCAATAACGATGATAGTAAGTCAAAATTGTATGGAACAGACATGAGCTATAAAAACGCTTTAAAAGCGATTGCCACTTCATTAGGCCCTTTTTTTTTTTTGGTGGGAAATTATCAAATAACTGTAAAAGATCGCTTTTAGCGATAAGACCGCCCATTGTGTCACCCTATGTAAAATTTAAACATTTTTATCTGTAACTTTTATGGTGTACATAATAAAGAGTATTCTATTCTATTCTATTCTAACTTCTCCCGCTATGGGGGGAGCGGGAGGGCATGTCAGACTTTTACTGACTAAAACCCACCGTGTTCCTTTAAATGCCTGTGTGCCTTCAGGGCCATGATATCCCTTTCGGACAGACTCGTAACCCTGGCAGGACTTCCTTAGGCCCTGAGGTCCATTTAAATAGGGGGTAAGCAAGAGGAGAGTTTATTGCCTAACCCATGCTCCGGGTTCTACTAAAATGATCGTAATGGAAAATCTCAACAACACATTTTGCAACTCAAGAATCGTATGCAAGCTCTCAGCAGTCGCTTGCGACCACTAGACGAATATAACACTTTTGGAATCCATAAAGAACACTTTTACGTCACTCTCGACTTCAAACTCTCGAGATATTACGACTAAATTAGTTAGTATGGCCTCTTATAACACTATTTGGTTCTAAACCCAAAGCCAGCTGAAAGCAGGGACTCTAATAGTTTGCTCAGGTTCTCACAGCCTCTTGCAGCCACTTGAGTTAAAAGATGTCCGAAGCAAACCCGACTGTTCTGTCGTCCGTCACCAAACTCTTAGGTAATTGATAGGGTGAGGCGCCTATTCAATATTCATGGCCCTCTTTGTCAACCGTTGGACCACAAAGAAGCAGATTTTTCAATAGGTAAAAGTTCTCGAATGCACTTGTTACTTCTGAAGTTTTTACGGGAAGTATGTTCGCAGGTTTTCGAGACTGAAATTAAGAGTTTAACTTTATTTGAGGAAATTTTGGAATTGATTTTGATGTTGGCCATTCATTGTTGGTAGGTAGGTATATAATTATTAGATATGATGGGTATTATTATTAATTATTATGTCTATTAATAGGTCAGTCTAGTTTTGGTGTAATCAAAGTTAGGTAATATTAAATTCTTGTAGTTTGTAGTTTTTAGACATTTGTTATATTTCTGAATAAGCCATTCTGTGTAAAATTTGGTGTTATTGCTCGCCTTATTTCAGTACCCTTCCTTCTGTGTACCTTGGTTGGATAAAAACCTTAATAATACCTAGATACTTGTTAAGAAGTTTAATTTTATGTAAATCGAGTCTGCGAGTGAATAATAAATGCCAGCTAATGGCCACATTATTATGATAAAACGAGTGCATATTTATTCATCCCTAATTTTTACTAAACGACCCTCTTAGGGTTCACGAAAGATTAACCACAACTGTAGAAGACGATATTTACATGACACTGACACGACATTTTGATAGAAATCTAACGTTAGTACAAAGTTAATTAAAATTACGGATATTCTTTTCACTTGGGAAGGAATCGTAGAGTAGTCCGATGAAAATCATCGTAACCGCGACTCTTCAAATTAGTAATTTTAACTAGGCTTCAATAATTGATTACATAACTAGAATGAACTTTGGAAAATGCAGTAGTAACTGTCGTAAGTGAATATCATAAAACACTTCAAGAGACGCAATGACACATACCAATGTTTATACACTTAATACATACTGGTATATACTGGGTATACTGGTGGTGTATATACAATAAATAAATATTTTATAACATTTCTTTAGCTATTTTTGTCAACTGATATTTGCAACAACTTTAGATCAGAATCGGAACACTTACCGCCTTAGTAAAAACAAGATTTATATTTTGACATGGCTTAAACCATGGAGCCAATTTTTGTATTAAGAACGTAACAGTGATGGAAATACCGTTCTTTATTAAAAACTGAAAACTTAGTTCGGTACTAAGTTGTCAGTTTTGTGTTTAGGAACTTTACCATAGTCGGAATAAAGTTCGAAATTCAATAATGGCTCCATGTTTAAACCTGGGACTGAAGATAAACCTTGTTTTGTAATAAGGGGGATAAACTTTATTTCTATTTCCTAGCTTTAAATACTATATTTGGTCGTTCGGCGGAAAGTAGAACGGCCCAGCGACGTGTCCCTTTTTATGTTTTAATAGCTAAGTATAGTACAATATAATGTATCAATTCTATTCAATCAGTTTGACGGTAATGTATTAGATACGGTCACGCTATCGTAACATAAACCAAAATAGTGATGGGACATCTGACCATAACTCGACACAGCGTTCCATAAGCGAACTCTCTTTCAAAGCGTACCGAATATAATAGGATTAAGTTTATCCCATGTTTTGCATATTTCACCAATCACCATTGTGTCGTCTAACGATGTACAAATGTGAAATGTGTCTCTTTACTAAGACCCGCGTTTGAAGGCAGGCGTTCTTTATAATTCAGCTCGGTGTGTACTGAACGTTGGTTCGGTCATTACCCCGTACTCAGTTAGAATTCAAGAGTTTTTTGTCGTGTATGACAATAGAATAGAGCAGTCACGGAGAATTATTTAAGCGATCGACAATGCGACGCTGTAGCTCAAAACATCTGTACACCTGCTAGAGGTGTGTGAAGTATGGTTCGGTAGTTTGATGTTCATACATTTCATTACTTATACAAAACGTCCCAGAATTAACGCACAACCTCTTAAGGGGTCATTGTAATTTTCGCGGACCTTTTCGCGATTTTAGGTTTGGTCCCATAGTAAAAGTTGTTCATAATGATGAGTCCAATGACTCCGTATGTAAAGAGGTTCACCCATCCACGGACCAACCTCGGCATGCGTAGCTTTACACATAAATAACTGCAATAACAAAACAGTAACGAAGTCAAAACTATACATTGAATATTTTTGGAAGGTTCTGATGTCAAAAATATAGTTTTAAGAATTTTTGTTTGTCTGTCAGGATGTATATTCTGGAATGGTGTAAAACGACTGTTCAAATTTTGCGCAAATATTCCATATAGGTCTGGTCATCGAATAGGCATAAGATACTATTACGCTATTTGATAAAGGACATTATGTCCGTATTCCTCAACAGTTTACCGTGAGATTTATGTAGATAGATTTATTATGTTATAATATTGCAGATAGATAAGATATGGATTTAATCTTTGAAATGTATATCATCACCTATAAGGAGATAAGCAGTCAATCTTGACATAATTATTATAAAAGAACGGCTGCTTTAGTTACATCCTCAACGAAGTAAACAATAAAGGCTTCTACATACTGGCGCGACTTGCCGCGCGACGCGACTCCGGTAGAACAATTTCCTTGAATTTTTCATAGAAATTGTTCTGCCGGTGTCGCGTCGCGCGACAAGTGGCGCCAGTATGTAAAAGCCTTGAGTCATCAACCGATGTTGTAGAGAATATTATGACTTCACATTGCGATTAACTTATAATGCCAGTAGAATACACAGTCACGTGAGCAAAGCCGCGGTCACAGCTAGTAGCCTAGTAGGCAATAAGCTTGTTATTGTGACCGATCGATTGAAACCTGACGTTATTAGATAACCAATATCCTGAGCTTATTAATATACGAGTACTTAGCTTTATTAGCTTAGTATAATAATTAGCTTAATTACTTGCTTGTAGATAGGTATTCAACCTAGTCTAGCTCAACCAGGATTCAGACTAGTTAAAGTAGACTCATCTTTCATGGGGTACTGATTAAAATGTTACAATAAAATTTCTCCCCACATACTTCAACTGAATGAGACGAAATTCATATCTTGTATAAAACGCACACTATGCAAGCAGGCATTTTATAAGTTGGGGGATTATATCGCTGATAAAAAATGCTTGGCTCAATGCTAGTCCTGCTCCACAAACACAACTAATTGATTGAGCTGCAGAAGGTTGTAATACTATCCTTGCAATGTATAAACTCAATCTCCTTTGTATTATATAATTGCATAGCATAGCTATGTACATTAGAGCTACCATTTACCGGGTAATATGTCTTTCATTGATGATCATTTAGATGATGGATCATTTAGCTCCCCTCAAAATGGTTGACCTGAATGGTGCTGATCCATGCGTCAAGTTCGTGAACGGGCGCTGCTGTCAGTTGGGACTGGTCATCTCTTAGCTGGCACGGCTTATTTTAATTAGGTATTTTAGTTTGGAACTTTATTGTTGTTTCTATTTGCTTTTTGTTGTACTATGGATGCGTTTTATTGTTATATCGTCTTCACATTTACTTGTAAACTCAACACTAAAGATGTATCAATATTTTCGTAACATAAAAAAAAAAAAAAGATTGTCGATGGAGTTTCTGGCCCGTTCTGTTCCCAAAGTACCTACTACGTTTTGGAATGGGCAACTAGCTTCATATTTCTAACTGACCGACTTCTTGACAATTCAAAACTGCCTGTAAATAGTTTAATAGAAATAAATGCTTGAGTTTGAGTTTTGAGTTTGTACATTTAAAAAGGTACGTAATACATTTAGATACAGTTTGTAGGTACGTGCATTTAGACACAGCTTGTAGGCCGTACATTTAGAATACTTGTGTATCGATAACCAAAAAAATACACAGTACCTACCTAGGTAAAATGTTTGCTTTATAAATTGTGCTTTTTTGAAAGTATTTTACATCTAAGTGGAAATATTCATTTCAAAAATAACGTAATCATTTTAGTATACAGTTTTCAACTGTCAAATTACTATACAAATCAAAGATTAAATGACAGATTCAAAGTCCAAAATTCCCAACAATATTCCACTTTAATACGAGGCTCAAAGCATTCATTGCAATACTGCATATGACAACAAAACAGTCGTGTCAAATACATTGCTTGCTACATACAAATGTGACGGTGACACACGCGAAATGGGACGTAAATCACCAGCAGATACAATAAATTGCCCTATTGACGTTCAATGGACGTCAAACAACCGAGAACGAACGTGAGAATACGCAAGAACGAGCCAGGAATAAAACTAGTCAAAGGAAAGGTCTCGTGTGTGCACACACAGTGTAAATCACTGAACACACTGCTACTGAATCTGTGTGTTTAGGATAAATATTGCCTTTGTCGTGAAAACGTCTTTTCGCTCGGGTAAATTCAATATTTAAATATTGAGCTAGTTAAACTCGATTTCAACCATTTATAACTACGAGACTTTTAATGCTAGAGAGCATTCAAAAGATTAATCATATTATCTGTATTAGTATTTTTTCCCCCAATTCGTATAACGCAAGAACGTGCTTTGATAGAACGGAGATTCTGGTGTCATTGTCAAGTGTTGACAAAGCACTATCAGGGCCTGAAGAGAAAGAGCAAAAATATTTTCCAAAATAGAGTTAAAAATCCATATGAAGTTGACAATAGCATAATCTGCAGCTCAACAAATCCGTGGTGTCTAGAACTTCACTGCTAGCACTAATAACTTAAATAAATCATTTAAGAGTGACTTAAACGTCCAGTGTTCCTATGTTTGGTAGCGTTAGGCCTACTTAAATGCAGCATTTGCTATTTTCCGACAATAATAATATACAGCAACGCTATTGTGATGTCAACTATGAATACTTAACTTAAACTTACACCCAAGCCTTACTGAAATGTCTGACACCGCATGTGCCAATAAAAGGTTATTCATGGATATTATTGTCTTTATAATAATCTTCTCATGTGTCGGCAAGAACTAAAGAATAATTCATACACTAGTTAAAATATTATCCAGATAGTAATAACGTATTTCACAAAAAAAAAAACAAAATGACGCATAAAATTAGCGCTTGTGCGTATTTGGGGTATGCACGGGCGCTATTTTTATACATAATTTTTTTTTCACGCACTCGATTTTTTTAAGTCTCTGTAATGAGCTGAGCATTGCGAATCCAATAAAGCGCATCCCAGCGCATCAAGAAAACACTCTGTTAGATTTTCGACTTTCGGTGCCAGGCAACTTCGGTTCGCAGACTCGGTTTCTGAGCGTTGAAACTAGGTACAGTGCGCGGAAAAAAATCACCGCGATAAAAAAGCGCCCTGCGTACCTGGTCTATGGTGATGCCGGTGCTGTCAATTACGTAGCGCCGCTCGCAAACCCTATTTCAATGTCGGTAGGTACTAACACTCCTAAAAACAAGTCATAAACTATGAAAATAATGATGATGCACATACTCGCAACAAAACAGTTTCAAGTTACAGTTGTCAAATTGTACTAAATAAAGCGGTTTTGACAAAAAGTTGTTGCTGTTTTGTTTTTAGTTTTACTAGAAAAAATAAGAATATAATTTGAAAAATCATCGCTGGCATGTCTCACAGAATAAATAAATTACTGTCGTCGGTTGTCGCAACGAATCACGGGGCTTTTACAACCTTTTCATAATAATAAAGGGGGCAAAGAAGTGGGCTGCTCACGAATCACCGCGGGGACAATTTTGTAATAAGGGTTACCCTGTACCTGGTGCAGACTAGCGACTACTTAATACACAGTTTAATTTATTTGCCGGTTCACCCTGTCTGGGACCTATTACGTTAGCACCCTGAATGTACGACGAATGGATGCGGTATATTTACCGCTGAAGAATATTTTGCTGTTGATTTGTTAGCTGTGTATCTGATTTAATTCTTGTTGTTTTGTTGTATGAATAAATAGTTCGCATGAGTGCCAATGTTAATTGTATTACACTAGTTTCCGACTAGCTAGATTTGATTCCTAATATGGGCTTATTTACCTAGTCACAACTTGTCGTAAGTAGGTACCTGCACCCTAATTGCATAACACAGTTTGAATCACAATCGGAATTATTTTGAAGTACAGCCTGCTCAACAACGTAAATAAAACTCAGTGAATGTTGTTGAACTGTCAAATTGAAACCGATTCCTACAGATGATGTGTTACGCAATTAGCCCTCTGGGCGCGTAAGCAGTTGGTTATTACCGCGTCCACGACTTTTCTTATGAGTTTCGTCATCCGCGGATCTGTCTTGCTTTCGTGCTTTATAAATAAATGCTTACCTAACCTTGATACTTATTTTGTGGTATTTGCTTAACCAGTATAATAAAAGTGACTAGCAATTTTTTACCTTATCTATAGACTTTTTGTTAAAAAATACGATTGGTCCTAAGTAAATATTTAGTATGAATGATCAGTCCTTTTTTTGTTCTTTTACTTCTATACAATGTGGTTTCAGGCTGATGTACTTTACGATCGAAGGCTTTTTCTTGGACTGAGATAGAACGAGCATTAAACACCAAACAAGTGCTAAATACCTTAAAGACTATTAAATTCAAGGCTTCCTCACGACGTTTTCCTTTACCATATTAGGCATGGTCACATCGGTTTTTATTTATTAGGAACAATTTAGGCATAACAACAAAAAAAACGAAGATAGCTGCAAAAGTAAAATACTGTGGCGCAGCTATCAACGCCCCGCATAGAATGTGCGGATTCTAATTTATTAGAACAATTTCTACAATATATTAGCTCCTTTTCTTCTGTCAGACAACCGGCCTCAAACGCCCGGGTGTCACCACTGTGTGGATCGCCCGGAGGACACGGTGGAGCATACGGAGGAGGTCTGCCCTGCTTGTGCGGAGCACCGCCGTGTCTTCACGGAGGCGATCGGCGGCGGCGATCTCTCGCGTCCAGCCCTGGTTCAGGCCATGGTTTGGAGCGAGAGTGCATGAGGGTGAGGCAGGGTTCGCGCCCTCACGCTCTTAGTCGCCGCAAGAGACGCTCCCGGCGTCGGGAATCGCAGGCCGATTCCCGGCCACCATAGGCGGGGGCTTGCGGACGGTGAGCGATGGGTAGCTCGCCGTCCGATAAGGCCCAGGCCCGGGTCGACGGCGCGTTGTGTTCCACACGCGCCTCAAAGAGATGTCAGCGCCAATTGACGGGGTCCGAAAGGGCCAATGCCTGCCAAGGTTACGAGCCTGTCCGAAAGGGATATCGTGGCCCTGGCATACAGGCATCTGAAGGAACACTGGTGGGTTTTAGTCAGTAAAAGTCTGACACGCCCACCCGCTCCGCCGAGAGCGGAAGAAGTTAATTGATAATTTCCCATTCATAAAAAAAGAAGATAACTGGCCTCGGATATCCAAACAATTATATGAGAAAGTTGAGCCAGAACGCTTGAACGCTTTCATCCTCCCGGTGTCCGGCGCCGGTTATCGTAGTCGAAGAGTGTGAACAGGGGTTAAGGCCGGAATCTATAACCGTTACTTAGCACGTATTTTGGCTAGGGTTATTCCGGCACAATTACTGTCAAATTATAATTGCAATAATATATCTAAGCCAAGGCACGGCTAAGTGGACTCAGACTGAAGATGTTGCCCAACTTTAGACACAGTTCCGAAAGCAGCTATCGTTTTGATAAACCAAGTTCCAATACTAGAATCTGGCAAATTCGAAAGTTTCGCTTTGTTTCATTAATACTAATAGACAGCAGAAGCTAGTCTTTTATACCTATAATAAAAATAAAATGCCTTTAAGTTGGTGAGCGCATGTATTCAGCACGGCTTGACCGTTTTGGAAATTTTTTGTTTTAAAATGTTCATATTTAGGTATCCGAATTAGATTCTTACGGAAAGATAAAATTTGACAAGTTGCCGGGAAATTTGGAATATTCAGAAAAACTGAGTGGTTTTTCTATGGGAATTTTGTATTATTGAAATTTGGACAGGACAACGTCTGTCGGATAAAAATGAACTGCTGTTTGTTGGTAAGCCCATCACTTCAGAACAGCTGGCCCGATTTGGCAAATTTTTGAAAGAAGTTAAAAAAAACAAGTTTTTATTTTTCACTTTTTTGATGTGGTATCTACCCCACAAAAAAAATGACACCACTTGCTAAACAAATAACAGAGACAAAAAGTTATTACGAGTATTACATCATCAAAATATTCTAAGTGAAAAAAATACGTAGGTATTATTGAAGCTAACTCAAAGACCACTCATCAAAACTTTGACTAAATTTGAGTGAGACCACCCTATGAGCATACCCTTTCAAAAAAGATAAGAATTTTCCAAATCATATTATAAATGATGAAGTTCTGAGGTAACAAACAAAAAAAACAACCACATTGAGGACCACCTCCTTCTTTTGGTAAAAAAAAACACAATTTTATAGCCGATAAAGCACTTTATCTGAAACAGCATCTAAACGCTTTTCAACTTTGATTTCACACACCGAAGCCAATATCACTATTTACAGAGCAATGTCAATAAAAAAACGGCCCAAGTGCGAGTCGGACTCGTGCACGAAGGGTTCCGTACCATTATCTATAAAAATGGAAAAAAATCACGTTTGTTGTAAGGGAGCTCCCCTTAAATATTTGTTTTATTTTAATTTAATTATTTATTTTTCAAGTGAATATTTAACTAAATATTCTGTGAATATTTTAAGCGTCTACCTGTTGCTGTTATCAATATAGAGCAAAAACGAGCAAATAAATCACGTTTGTTGTATGGAAGCCCCCTTAAATATTTATTTTATTCTGTTTTTTAGTATTTTTTGTTATAGCGGCAACAGAAATACATCATCTGTGAAAATTTCAACTGTCTAACTATGACGGTTCATGAGATACAGCCTGGTGACAGACGGACAGACAGACAGACGGCGGAGCCTTAGTAATAGGGTTCCCGTTTTACCCTTGGGTACGGAACCCTAAAAAGTAATAAACAAACCAGGTTTTATACTACACCTAAATCTTCCTGAGTGAAACAGATTTCCAACAGTTTTTACTAGCTTTTATTTATATTCACTTGTTAGAATGTTAAATAAGCTGGCTCTATGAGAGCTTCGTTTTGACCGAAGTACTAGGTATTAATTTGCTTGCATTTTAATAAAAAGTAGAGCACATAACTTTATTTTTTTTAATTTAAAGAATGAATGAAATTTATTTACAGAATTTATTAGGCATGGTATTAATAGCAGATGTTTTTACTATAGTCATGCAAATATAAATTTATATGCATAATAATATGTGGATACAATTAAATCAGTCACATTAGAGAACTACATTAAATTTATTATAATATTGATTTTAATTGTTTACCGTTGTACTCAACTCGGTATCCATTCCACAATTTTATCTCCAAAGCTCGTGTTCGTGTAACTAACTAGAGTTTCTAGTACCTCTACTCTGGTGTTTTGAGCCTACTAGTAGGTACCTAATTCCATGTATGTTCGCACTGTGTGCCTGTCGTCGCAGTGTTGTGGTCTCCAAACCAGGGGATGTCCAAACTCCGGGCCTTTGTGCAAGGTTCACAATTTAGTTTAACCCCTTCAATATCTAAGCTGTTTGTGAAAGCAGTCTTACGGTGATTGCTCTCTGCTTTCACGCTACATCGGCTGAACAGATTTGGATGAAATTTGGCACATGGGTAGACCATGACCTGACGAAGGACACAGACCACTTTTCATCCTGGATCGCAGACGGAGTCGCAGGCAACGGCTAGTATTATAATAAAGAAACTCCCTAGTTATTTACAAACAACTTATGTTCGTAAGCATCGATACACTTTGAAAAAAAAATGAGAATTTAAGTAATTTGTAGAACATTAAGTTATGTTCTGAGAGTGATGCGTCGTCTTGTCGTTGGGACGCCCCATACGCCCCTTACGCTAGAAAGCTTTTAATAAAATATTATTACCCTCATATGAACGTCGAGGAAACCTTATTTGAGGTTTTCACGAACGCTATGTAGCTACGTACAAAGTGAGTGGATCGCAAATGTTTATTTTGGTTACAATGTTTAATGCTAGACGCTTGACGACTTTGATTTAGGATTTGAGTATGTATGTAAGATTCATGGGGTCTGCTCTTCATTCGGCCGATACTTCGAATTAACGCTTCTGACTAAACCCCCTGTTCTATTCGACTACTTCATTAAGGGCCCGGAAATCGAAGATTTTACTGACATATTATAAAAAAAATTGTTTATGGTTTACATCCTAGAGCTAGGTAGGTGATCCCTTGATATTCTAATTAAAAGTTCTCGAACATAGTGCCCAGAAAAGACAAAGCATTTACTTACCTAATTTTTCTAACTATTCATTCAATTTTATAATTTCTATTTGTACATATAATACGCCACCTAAGTCCAATTTTTTTGAATTTCTATTTAAGAAGTTAGATTCCAAAGCTTCGCTGAAAGGCCAAGTTCTACTTTAAGGCCGACTTGCGAGTTCATGGGTTATCCTAAATAACTTGGGAGTTAACAGCTAACCCAGGGTTAATTATATATTTCATCTTGCGCCACCAACAGTTAGAGGTAAATCTAGGGTTAAATTTTTAAATATTTAACTCACCGATATGGGAGAGTTAAGTCGCTAAACTCTGGGTTAGTGTTAGTAATGTCAAAATAAATTGACATTAAAAGGTACCGTTGTTATCATATTTTGGATTTTATATTGTTCAACGTTATGGTAAAGGAAAATTCGGTACTATATCAGCAGGCAATATATTCATGAACTCATTTAGAAATAAATACAAATGATAAAATACCTGAAATATATTTTTCCATATCTGACATTTTCATCTATCAATAAACTAAATCACGGAAACGCCATACAATACGATTAAAATGCAATATCATGTTATAAAATTAAAAGACAAGAAAGTATTACGTATCGTAATGTAGTGTAAAAGAGATGGGTATACAAATTCCGTTCAAATATTTTTGGTCGGATTACATTCAGATCAAGGCACAGACAATACAATTCTATTTTATGTTTTATCGATTAAACTGCTTTATTCCCAAGGCAATAAACACTATTGTCAGGTTAAGTAACACGGTGTTAATTTTTAGAGGCGCAATGCGTGTTAACATTGCTTTTCGATCGCTTCTGTATAGCTCCCCAATTTGGCTCAGAGTGAGACATTGGCCCTGGGCCTCAAGTCTGATATTACAATAGTGTCAGAATAGTCCATCATTGATTTCATAATTGTTGATTTTGACAAGTTTGGTAATCTGCTATTATAATTACTTAACTGCGAGTTTACGAACTCTACATTTATTCATTTAACCCGTCTAAACGTGCAAGTGGTACTGTGTTACACCTCTCAGTACAGTTAACAAAAAAATAGGTATGCAGTCACGTTCACGATATCAAAGACTATACGCACTCTATACGGCTTTATCAGCACTCTTAAAAAGTACGATATTGTAGTTAGTCAATTTACTATTTCGTTTACCACCGTAAATAGCTATTTTTAGAAATAAATGTATTATATTAATAGTAAGTATATCTAAAAGGTACCTGATGACATTGCTATTACTATTAAACGTTCAAATTGTTCAAAGCGTGTTACATAAATCTTTTGATTAATGTAAATGCATACCTGACCAACCCCACTGGCCTAAATTGCAACAAACTGACGTCACAACTATAAATGTTAAGTATTATTGTATTTATGAATGGCTCTCAGGATCCTTATCATAGCATATAGTAAATAATCATTACTAGTAATGATAAACATTCATCACATTTTATTGTCACACCATTACAAACATTTACTAAATACAAAGTCATCACTGAGATATGTTTTGTGTGTACAAGTACAAACATACATCTCCCGTAAGTAAGAGGTGTGATAGAAGAGAAGAGTATTGTACAATATCTAGTTATAAAATTGATGAAGTCACATTAATATTAGCTAAATGCTAAGTTTCGAATCTGCATCCTCATGTAGAAGCGATCCCCTTTGCCACTGGGCTGGGGCACCATGACTCTCACATAAATCATGGAGATGTGCCGATCTTACTTATTTCTTTAAAAGCTTATATCATTTGGTTAAGAGTTTAATTACATTAAAGCGCAGCAGGCACGTAAATTGCTCATAGCATTTCAATCCCAATGCATATATAAGTAGTTAATAGCTAGGTGCTCATAAGATATTCAAAGTATCTAATAACTCGAAAGAAACTCTGTGTAAAAAACGTATAGGTAGGTACCCAACTTGATTTCTCGCGATTCGCGCGTCTCTGGACTCTTAAACACCGCCACGTGGTCGCGATACATAATGCCGCAGCAAGGTGAACTTTGCGATTTTCACCAGCGTACGCGCAAACTCTGAACTCGTAATACTCGCGGGTACTTGCCTATTTATGCAGTCTTAAGTATATCACGTAGTAGGCCCCGGCGAACAACGTCGGAATTTTAAATACGCATAGGTGTTACTGACAATGTTTATAGAACAAAAGATGTGGAAAATTTGTCGGGACTACGCTCCTTTTTTTTCTCTTTATTGTCGATTTATGCTAACTAGAGTTGTGTCGTTTGGGCACTTGTTAAACGTGGGTTTACGTGAGCAAGGTTGTAAGTGTTGTGTTGTTATATTTGATGAGCTTTGTTTGGTGTGATATTCTATTTTGAGCCCAATACGATAAGCAATAATAACAGACCATTATCGGGTAGCTAATCCATAATAGGGCTAACTATCGTGACTTGGGGACGAATTTACGAATTTATCAGCACTGCCAAAATCCCTGACGTACCTATTAACTTAGAACTATTTAAGATTCTAGTCATTACGTACGTAAATACTATGTGAGACCGTTCCTAGGTTCCAACCAACTATAATTAGGTATAACATTAACAGATTTGTCAGTAAGTCACTAAACTAAAGGCTCCGTATCAATGTCTTCTTCAAACACTGCAAATTCGTAAGTGCAGAGAAACGTCAATTTATCTTGCCAAAGTCTGTCACAGAAATTGGTGCATAAATGCTCGTTTAAGTAACCACAGTCTCGCATCGCTTTGAAACGTTAACTTCGTAAAAGTTAAACTGTTTGATCAACACAGCCGAATACCTTTGTAGCTTTTAATGAAGATCTACATCTTACCCTTACTGCGTAACTAAAAGTTGATCTTATTCTGATAGTTTTGATGTTTATCATGAACAAATATCATTAAAGGAGTTTCATTAAAAAAAAACAACAAGAGCTTAAAAACCTACTAGATGGCGTTGCCGGTAATCCTTTCAACGCTTTGTACAAACGTTTGATACATAATACTTACTTTTACACATGAACATATTGCAACAACTATAAACCATTTAATAAGTTGGTGGTGTAAAAAAAACACGATGTTTAAACATGGTTATAGTACCCAGGTGGCTATCTGTTGTTAGCGTGAACGTTAAACGCAGTTCCTTCGGGATACCCTAGTACCCGGCAACGTCCCTAGATGGCGTTACTGGTTGGTATATGTCACCAAGTATTAAAATATTATATCTGTTTGTCAACAGGAGAATGTGGGGCCGACGATTACCGGTGCCAAAGCGGTAACTGCATTGAGTCAAGCCGCCGCTGTAACAACGTATTCGACTGCCCGGATAAGGACGACGAGCTTGGTTGCGGTAAGTACCTATCGACATACGATTTCTTTTAAACTTTCATGACACTGCAAGAACTTCATACAAGTTAATCGAATAGTCGAATAGTTACATCGTAAAATTACAGCCTATCGCCGTTAACCAGGCATAAATCCATAATCTATCTATTATGTTTCTACTGCTGGGGCACAACCCTCGCTCTCTGCAAGAAGGAGTGGGCAACAAATCCTGCCTGCTGGAACATTTGACTTATTGTTTTGTTTCTAATTCTTTACTTAGAGTGCCGACCCGACGAATTCCGCTGCGAAAGCGACGGCTCATGTATTGAGTTACGCCAGAAGTGTGATGGCGAATCTCAATGCAGGGACTCATCTGACGAAAGAAACTGTGGTAAGTGCCATGCAGTAAGAAGCCAGACAATACCAGCGAAACACTATGAGCTACACAATATGAAATATTTGACGCAGCAAGTGCATGATTCTGAATGGTAGTAGCTATTCTGCGGAATATGGGGTGGAAAAAATTGAGAAGTCAGACTTTATAGGTATTGGAATGAAATTACTGCAAAATATGCATGAGGCTAGTAGTATATCGCATGATATACAAATAATAGTCGAGACATAATATTATGGTCGTAAGGTAAACGGAGAAATTACAAATGGCGAGGACCATGTCAGGAATCATTTTGGAATCAAACCTTACAGACGCAAAATCTGCTGCTAGAATTCTCCTTTCCCACCAAAATTATTGTGTTAGCTCGTAATGCCCCGTCCCAATCCAAAAACAAGGTAATTAATGTGGTATTTTCACACGCTGCTTTCGTGGATTATTTGTACGGTAAGTCTCAACGTCTGTGTGGTGGACTGGTCGCCATGTTTGTAAGGACACCGGCCAGTTCAGATGCCACGATGGCTCCTGCATATCCATCTTACTCCGCTGTGACGGTTTCAAAGACTGCAGGAAAGATGGCAGTGATGAAATTGGATGTCGTAAGTATTGGCTTGAACGCAACTAACCGAAATGTGGTTTCGTTTATATTCGTAACATTCATAGTATTTATTACCCAACTATTTCTAGATTATCAACTTTTGAGCTTATTTTGTGTGTAACAAGATGCATGTTTGTCGTTTGATAAACTGGTTTCAATGTAAGTACTTATACCTAGCTACTATGCTAAAAACAGTTTTTGTATCATCATTTTTGGAAATATTAAACTTCAATGCGTCTTGTACTGTCAGACATGAAAAAGCTCTTCTTTACCGGTTTGAAAATCAAGATCTATTACTTTAAACATTATTATTTTAAATTCACTCTCAAGTCTGAATATAATGCTTATAATATGAATATCGAAAACCAAACTACATAAACAATGGTGCGGATACTAAATACTAACCCAACATCGTGTACAATAAATCATGTAATTCTAAAAGCATGCAGACCTGACCAATGGCAATGCGATCATGGGACCTGTATCAAACGGAGTAAGCGATGTGACGGACGGGTCGATTGCCCCACAGATAGGTCGGACGAAAGGAACTGCATCGGTAAGACATCCATACCCATAAAGATTGAATAAATGACTTAGTCCACGCCCAATAGATTTCATCAACATTCAGATAACGTTTCAAGCTCCATTAAAAATCGCATTATTATCACTGAAACCTATGCATGAAAGAGTTTCAAATTAAACATCCAACATTAAATTATCACAATGATCAGTTTACATGTATAGCTTTGCATGTATTTCCAGCCACTGGCTACTTTAAGTGCAGAAGTGGCAAGATCATATCCGAGTCTCTAAGGTGCAATCGTCAATATGATTGTACGCCTGAAGATTATTCCGACGAACAAAACTGTCGTAAGTTTATTTTATCGTACAGGGTTCTTGCTACTTGGCTTACTTTCTTATTTTACTTCTGATCCTGTTTTATTCTTACTTTATTTTCATATCTCTGTCTTTCCAATGAGTCGCCATGGTGATTGGTTTTATCATTCCAATTTCTCAAACAAATGTTTATTCTTCTTTTTCATTATTTTCATTTCTTTCAATCTTTAATTTCTGAATTGCTGGTGATTTGTCAGCTCTTTAAATAATCAATATGAACGCAGTATATTTCTTTTACCGGCTAGCATGTGGTACGAGCGACTTCAAATGCGATAATGGACACTGCATTCCCGCATCCAAGCATTGTGACAGAACGCATGATTGTCAGGATAGTTCTGATGAACGCAATTGCACTTATGGTTTGAACTTTTTCCAAATTTTTTAACAATGATTTTTGTTTTTTTTTTAAATATTAATAATTTGAAAAGGTGATGGTGAAACTTTATACCTCCCTTTAGCATGTTACACTTCGAACTAATTTTTACATTCAGTCGCTTATTTAAATGCACAGCATTAAAGCTGCACTTTACTAGATTAATATTCATAACATTAATTTATAGAATATAAACTTGACGGGATCGGCCTGTTAGACGTGAACTAAGCTGAACATGAAGCTACCTTTGAAACTCAAGAAGGTTGATGAATTTGAACTTTCATCTGTCTGGCATTCGCTTCAAGTTTATTACTTTGGATGATTAAGATAACTTAACAGTTCTTAGTCATCTAAAGATTGCTTAATTTATAATTTTAATTTGATGACACTAGAAAGGGGTTCTTGTTTATGATGACTCCCTTACTAGTGTATTTATGTGGTTATGGCGCACTATTACGGCAGGCCCAGTTTGCATGGCTTATGAATATGAATGCACGAGTGGAATGTGCGTGCAAGCCGATGCCAAATGCAATGGAACAGTGGAGTGTGATGACGGCACCGACGAGACCAGCTGCCCTTGCAAAAGGGACCAATACCCGTGTCGGGACGGTTCTTGTATAAATATAGCCTATCTTTGTAACGGTCGGGATGATTGCAGAAATGGCGAAGACGAGTACAATTGTGGTAAGTAATGCTTGACGAATGCCTTCATATGTATTTGATCACCGTTCAATATCACCGTACGTTAATCGTTTCAAATAAAAGGCACATTGATTCGATAGGAAAATCTTTGTGACCACGTACTTAGTCTGCACCGCAACAATATTTGAATAGAACTAAAGCCAGTATAAAAGTTATAAAAGTAAATAAAAAAACTAACTGATCATCAGTTACAAAGATCCACCTCAAACGATTGATGGACGGTAACTAGAACGAATCTTTTTTTCTGAGAATCATCATAATTGTGTAAATATTTAGGGGTCCATGGAAAGGACCGTTGGCAGTGCAACGACGGTGTATATGTAAGTTTTCGGAGACGATGCGACGGTCAATACGATTGTCCCGATCATTCTGACGAGAAAAACTGTGAACCGTCGAATGTGATAAAAGGTCCACATTTCAAATTGTTAAAGCTAAAAGCATGAGCATACATATCGCATGAAAACTCTTCTATCCTATTTCCGTTTAAATTCTAGCAATGTGTTTATATTTTTTACTATTCTTGTAGTTAGATATATTCAGATCGAATGTTTTCTTAGTAAGTATTTCTATTTCAGACAGTATATTTTGTAAACTGCCTTCAAATTGTTTCAATTGCAATGATTTTGTATTCGAGTGGTAACAGCCGTAGTTATTCGCAACGTGTTAACCGCACTGGGGGTTCAAGAGAAGCGACGACGGATAGTTATAATATTGCGATGTTTTCAGGTACGACGTGTCCACCCGGACGTTTCACCTGCTATACAGGCTCTCGTGTCCAGTGCGCAGACAAATGTAACACTATACGGGAATGTGATAGCGGTGAAGATGAGGAGGGTTGCGAAGAAGGTACTTTATCAAGTTTAGATTATCTGGATAATTTTACTATAGGGCTTACTAAAATCGTTCAGAGGCCCTAACATAACCTTTGGTCGTTTAAATTTTGCGTGAAGTTTACAGTACACATATATATTTTGTGCTCAAATTTAAATACAAAGAGTAGTAGGTTGATAAGGGTACCTATAATTTACTGAGGGGTTTTGGTAAGACCCCTGAAATTTTTTGTTTAACGATTACTATGTGCGTGTGGTTCAAGGGCCACTTTGTTAAGACTCTTTGAAAATGTACTTAGGATTTAGTGAACATTCCCAAAGAATTGTGAAAGTTGGAATCAAATTTTGTGAAAGTCAAATAAGCGAGTTATGGACTGTAACGTTGGGCCCTCAGTTCTCACATAGAGGATTGAGGCCCCACCTGTACCTGATATACTATGGACACTACAGAAAAAGTATTTATGCCAAAAACTCGTAAAAACACAAAAAAAAAATGGAGGACTGAGTGCCCGAATTTTATCAAGGTCATAACTTTCAAACAACAAGAAATGGTGACCAGAGTCGTGCTTTCACAAATTTTCACAATTGATTTAATACCTACCTTATAGGATTTCAAACAGTAGCTATAATATAATGGTCAGTCCATAACTCTGACTTTCACAAAATCTGATTCCAACTTTCTCAATTCTTTAGGATTGTTCACTAAATCCTAAGCACATTTTCAAAGAGTTTTAACATAGTGGCCCACACACCATACGCCCATCGATTATTAAGCACAGAAAAACGAGAAGTTGTCCAACGAAGGCGAAAAGGTAAAATATATAATTATGTATTTCACGATGTTGTGAGATTTTACAAGAAAGTTTCTAATTCAGGGTTGTGCTGTATATTTTTGTTTATGAACGAATTTGTCTGAAACTGTATAATATAACTGTAATTTAATCATAATTATAATATTTTATTTTTATATCATTACTGTTAAGGCTGGCTCACATTGTGCTGGCAACAGATCGCAATGATAAATCTCACTCAGATCTAATACTATTTACATTACTACTATTTATTTACTATTTATATTATAAATATTTAATAATCTTAGGAATATTTTTATTGCGGTTCGTTCCCAGTGAGTATAAAGTAATGCTGAATTATTTATCATAAATTACCAATACCTATTACATATTGCGATTATCTATGCAAGTGCAGTTGGTGCCATGGCAAACGGCTTTGCGTCCATTGCGATTACCTGCGATTTTTGCTATTATTTTCGTTGTCTGTTTTGAATATTTGCTTTTTAAGTTTACTGTATTCAAATGAATCGTATTGTTTTTAAAGCGTGTGAGCACACATGCGGCGGCACGTGCTTAACGGCCAATCAGGTATGCGACGGCCATCCTGACTGTTTGGACGAATCTGATGAGCTGGGCTGCTATAACTGTGACCGACCTGATGACTTCAGGTAAATTTGACATAGAGTTCTTTATTCAATAATTTGCCTTTATTTCGTGTATATACCTACGTGTTAATTATAATTGCGAGTTGCTATGTGAATGCCTATAGCGAATTTTGCGTTACGCGAAATTAAGAAAATGCGTTTTTTTTGTAGTAAGATCTTCAGGTTTTGTAAACTAATGTTTTTCTTTTAGATGCGACTCCGACGAATGCATTTCGTATTTGCAGAAATGTAACGGCATTCCGGAATGTGCGGACAGCAGTGACGAAAAGAATTGTAATAAAACTATGACCACCCATCCTGATCGTAAGTGTTGTTTAATAAACATTTTTGATTATGTTAAGAAGGAGGGCACTGTCCACCCAGTCGTCCTTTTAGTCCACCAGCTTCATTAATTTCACAATGATGACTTATTTCAGAGCCATGCACATTGGAACAATTTAAGTGCATATCAGATAATGTTTGCGTTGACTATAATTTCGTCTGTGATGGCCAACGTGACTGCCTCGATCGATCTGATGAAGCTAATTGCCGTAAGTATTTTTTTTTCTTTACTTCACAAAATACAACTATAATAAAAAGGAATTAGTTATCTTCTAATGAAAGAAGACACATTGTTAGCAAACATAAATATTAAGAACACCATTTTTTTTTTAACTGCCGATATGTTTCGTGTCTTCTAAGTAGTAATTCGGTTAGCTAGTAATTTTATTCTGTGATTTTATTATATTATTCGTACTGTCCTTACACAGTTATTTATATACTCGTAACTAATATACCTAGTTCGGCCATAAGTTCTGTTACAAATGAAAATGCATTTATTTTTTTATTATGTAATGTAATCTTAATAAAACATAAAATTACATATTTATTGAAGTCACAGCAAAAATAAAAAATAATTCTATTCGAAATGACCACCTTTGGTTTTCTTTCTTTTTTGAATATATGGATTTACGCACTGTTTCCATGGGAAATTTAGACACTGCTTGCTCCAGATATTTCTTAAAAAACACAGTGTCGGCTTAAAGAGCAATAAATAGGAATGGTTTGTCAAATCTCTTATCTCTTAGATAGGGATTTAAATAGAAAATAATAAGAAATTCTTATGACATTTAGACACTATCATAAACGTATATAGTTATAAATTTATGGGAATCTCTGGTGCTTGTTATTGACATGATGAGTAAATATAAAAATAAGTTGGTACCTAGCTACGCGTAAATTTAAATGTAATGTACTGTAAAATTAAAACGTTTGTCAATAACTAGCTTCAGTCATTTTAAAATGGGTAAATTACATTCGATTGGCTAGCACAGGGCACTAACACGCTTGTTAGAACTTAAAAGAAGCACTAACAACTTAATTATCGCACTTAACGAATCAACATTTATAACCGGTTTCTGAATTGATAATTTGAAGATGCGATCTTGTCAAACTCTACTTTAGAATTACATGAGATGACTGACGACTTCAATGTAGCCCATGAATTTAAAATTTTCACCTTACATAATGCTAAAGCTTTGACGACACGGTTGGCGCAGTGGTTAAGCGATTGGCTGCTGCGCTGCGTGTCGCGGGTTGGATTCCCGCACGGAACAAATATTTGTATGACCTACAAGTAGTTGTTCCGGGTCTGGCTGTTTGTGTATGTGAGTTTAAATATTTGTAAACACCCCCCCAATACAGGAGAAATTCCTAGTGCGGGGCAAAGTTTTTGAAAAAAAAAAGAAAAAAAAAATAGTATAGTTTGACAAGATCTCCAGTTCAAATTCTCAATTCAGAAACCGAGTGTTTATGGCACATTTTCTGTTGAAACTAATAACGCACCATGCACCTCTAGATACTATTCGTGCCTTTTTTTGGAATGGTACCTACTTTATCTTTCTCTCTTGAACAGTAAAGTCATAGCTTATTTCGTGGTAAAATCAATAGCAAGTCAGCAAAGTAATATGGAAGTTCAAGAAATCCACAAAAAAGTAACTAATTAAATATTTAATAAACAACGCATCGGCTATGCTACGGTTTCAAGGATTCTGAACCAAAAAGGTGCTAAACGGAGGAAATTAACATAGTAACTATAGTAATTGGTGGTATATCTTTCGCTTAGTAGAGAATTACGTGGACAGAGTACTTGCTTACCAAATCTAGGGTAGAATAAAGCCGCATTTACACTGTGCGTTTACTTGTTAGTGGCATGCAGTAAGTTGAATCAACAATAAAGGTTGCACCGTTTAAAAATGTTTAGACGATACAAATCAGTTGTTGCTTTAATGTATGCCGCAGGCATGAAAATTGCATCGAGTAAATGGGCATTTCGGTAAAATACCATAATAGGAAGGTTGATATTCATAATGGGTGTCCAGCTTGGTACATGACGAGGGCGTCGCGGTCGCCTGCGATGGTGGACTGCCACGAGTCTGAGTTCACCTGTTACGACGGCCGGTGCATTCCGCACTCGAGGCGGTGTGACAATATATACGACTGCTACGATTTTTCCGATGAACAGAACTGTTTAAATACTGGTATCTTACTCATTTTTGTACTACCACATCTGAATGTAACAACCGCTATCGTGACATATTTACTACTAAATTATTTTTAATAAAATGGTGGCTTAAAGTAAAACCCTGTTTAAACGATAAGATTTTGCGTGTGGCATACAATAAATTGAAGCAAGAAATGACATGCATCGTATAAACCACAGATTTAAGAGTAGGCTAGATACCGCATGTTCATAAGATAGTATGAAAACCAAGCGTGTCATCTTTTTTTTACCTACGATGACGTCACACCAGCCATTTAGTGATGTGCTCAACGTAAACAGAATCGTTTCAATCGCTAAGCGCGTCTATGAGCTAAATAGACTTCATCAGGAGTGGACGTGCGTTGACATGTAGGTAATCGCAATAATGCCCGAAGTTGGTGCACAGCACAAACTTCGGGGCAAGATTGGTCGGAGGGCTTGTGGTATCTAGCCTACTCTAATGTGTGGTATAAACACTGTTCAGACGGTGCAACTTTTATCGTTGCTTCAACTTATGTATGCCATAGGCAATTAAATCACACCGTGTAAATCAGGCTTAAATAATAATACATCCAGCTGGACCCAAGTTTATTGAAGTCTATCAAAGAAATATCCAATTTTGTACCAAAAAAGCGATGATTTATCTACAGCGAGTTTGTTCTCTCATAATTCATTTGGTTGGTCAATGCCTTAACGTGTATCCTGAATAATGAGGTTATAAATTAAGTAAATGATGGTGTTAAAATTACACTCAGAAGTGGAAGTACTCTAAAGCAGACACGTTGGAATGCGATTTCATTAAAATAAAAATAATTAGTGTAGGTACCCTAATTAATTTATTGTTGATTCCTTCCAAGCCAACAGTTTATTTGGTATTTAACTATACATTGTAAATTATAAATGTGTGTAGGCTAGTTCCATTTTAGACCAACGTTTTAGGATTTGCAACACCTGCTTTTTGATCACCACCTTTTCGTAAAAAATAATACCTAAATCCTACTTATTGTTAAAGCCGTTCGCAGCTTGAATCACTTTTTGCCACTATAATAATTTGTAGCTAATACCTAGTAATGTCTGGTTCATATTAATTAACTAATGGTGAATTCACCAAACTCATACACCTTGTAAGTATCAGTCCTGCGAATAAATGTTGTATTTTTGACAATTTTCCCATACAAAAATTATTGTCAGACGTCAATTTAATTCCAGGGATAAAATTTAATCCGTCTCGTTACAAAACAAGATTTATATTTGGACATGGCTTAAACCATGGAGCCAGTTTTTGTAATAAGAACGTAACTGTGAATGAAATACTGTTCTTTATACAAAACTGAAAACTTAATTCGGTATTAAGTTGTCAGATATGTATTAGGAACTTTACCATAGACGGAATATATATTTCGAAATTCAATAATGGCTCCATGGTTTAAACCTCGGTCTGAAGATAAACCTTGTTTTGTAATAAGACGGAATATGTCTGAACTTGGCAAATCAGTCCTTGTAGCGAGCGTGTTTAAAGGCCTGTTTCACAGTATCCGGATAGGCATTACCTATTTACCAGAGTATTTATCAAGAGATGGTGAAACAGGCCATAAGTAGGTACCTTTGTATTTCCTGCTTTATGAAACTCACATGCCTCTTGCACGTTTTCACTTCTGCTTAAATTCCTGTAAAAGTTTAAAAATAGGTAATGACTGCCCCCGTGTCCTAACCGAAATCGACCGTCGCGCGAGTACGCGATCAACGTGGTCGTTTGTATATGACATACAAGCGCATCTTGATTGATCGCGCGGGTACGTCATATTCATATTAAAAGAACGTGACGATCGGTTTCGGTTATGACGCGGCTTACAATTGTAGCGGATAACAAGTTTAATGACGTTTGATGTTATATTTATGTGTAAGTAAAATCTATGTTCCTTTAATTGTTATACCTAACTTGTTAGTCTATTACAGTCGTTAGAAGTTTTACATATTATTGTTAAAAAATAGTTATAGGTACCTAGTGTGATGCCGTTTCTGCACGTTCCTTGACAGTTTGAATCTTTGGGTACTTACTAATATTATAAACCATACTCAATAAAAATAACTCGTCATTAATCATATAATTTTACCATTCTAGCTTGCCCGGAGGATAGCTTCCAATGTCGTAGTGGCGAATGCCTCCCAACTTCAGCATTCTGCGACGGCAATATCGACTGCCGTGATGCAACGGATGAACAGAACTGCCCACAGTCTACAACCAGTAGGATACCGATCCCGTCAGACCGATACTACACCACAACGGAAAGATATCAGCCTGGATATCCATATGAACCAGCAGGACCCAGCACAGGTGGTAGGAGACCGGGCAGTGGTAGTAGCGCAGGCAGTGGTGGCAGTAGATACCCTGACAGTGGTAGTAGCACAGGCGGCAGTGGCAGTAGATACCCTGACAGCGGTAGTAGCGCAGGCAGTGGTGGCAGTAGATACCCTGACAGTGGTAGTAGCGCAGGCGGCAGTGGCAGTAGATACCCTGACAGCGGTAGTAGCGCAGGCAGTGATGGCAGTAGATACCCTGACAGTGGCAGTAGCGCAGGCGGCAGTGGCAGTAGATACCCTGACAGCGGTAGTAGCGCAGGCAGTGGTGGCAGTAGATACCCTGACAGTGGTAGTAGCGCAACCGGCATTAGCTACCCTAATAATGGTAAGTAATAGCTATTTCGGTATGCCATTTGCCTAAGGCCGAAAGCAATCGTCGCACGGTACGCGATCGTCACGCGTTTGTATTTGAATATGACGTACCTACTCTCGCGATCAATTAAGCCGCGTTTGAACGTCATTCATACAAACGATAGCGTCAATTGCGTACTAGCGAGATGGTCACTTTTGATCAACACGGAGTAACAAATCAGAGTAGCAACACAATTGGTAGAAAAGATGTTTAGTGAAAGGAATAATGAATATGGCGCAGTAAACTGCTAAGTTCCAAACTAGTACGCCATTTTGATTTTGTCATCTATTTATTTGAATAGTTGATTAGTTTTGAAACAATCATTACCTGTAATGAATTAATGAATTAATGAAATGCACTGACCCCAGACTCGAACATGAATCCAAAGATTGACACTAGCTCCTGGAGTCTCATATTTCATGGGTCTACAAAGAACATTGTATTTCAAAGAGTAGACCGGGGCGCGATAATGTTAGGGAAAAGCCGTATAAACGGTGTTTGGACGATACAGGCCATTCTGTGCTTTAATTTTATTGTATGCCACAGGCAAGAAACGATTATGGGCTTAACAATTTAATAATGAGTATAACACGGCAAAATGACGTAGTGTCTGTTAAAGAAATATTTCCCTAGCTGTAGGGACATACCTACTACGACGATGGCGACTAAAGAGACCGCTTGTTGAATTACTTTTGTAATATTGTTTGATTTATAGACATAGTACACAGTTTAAGAATAATATAAAAAAAATGATTTGCTAAAATCATTCAAGCCCATAATCGATAAACTATTACTATTATGTTTACCATAAGCCCTGGTGGTTCTAAATTTAAACCGTCTGTCATTGAGTGTCAACAGGGCTTGACCCCTATCTTTAAATTGTGTGATACGTATTTGCTAGACATTTCCCGCCTTATTACAAAACAAGATCGATATTTTGACATGGCTTAAAGTTAAACCATGCAGGCAGTTTTTGTAATAAGAACGTAACAGTGATTGAAATAACGTTCTTTATACAAAACTGAATACTTATTTCGGTACTAAGTTGTCAGTTTTGTGTTTAGGAATTTTACCAAAATCGAAATAAAGTTTGAAATTCAATAATGGCTGGATGTTTTAAACCTGGGTCTGAATATAAACCTTGTTTTGTAATAAGGGGAAAGGGTCTAAACTGACAATTCCATTTACTAGGACGTGCATGCAGGCACCCACAGCAATGGCGTTGTGAAAACGGTCCATGCATACACGTTTATCAGCGTTGTGACGGACGTATCGATTGTCCGTTTGACTACAGTGACGAATTTGACTGTCCCCACCACAGTAAGAAATCGACTGAACGATGTGTAATATTGTAATCTCGTAGTCGACGTTGTTGAACATTAACATAGAGTTAGCAGGGACAGACCCCCCCTTCTCCTAATTTAACGAATTCTGTTAAACTTACCCTTACTAATAATGTAAATGTGAGTTTGTTGTTATGTTGATTTCTGCTTTCGCAACCGTTTCATGAGTGATTTGGGCTCAGAAACGGTCCCGTTTGAGACAAGGAGACAATTCCATGCATACAGGGTCAAATTAAATTAGCTAGCGAAACTTCGCAGACGTGATGGGTATTGATATCTAAACTCGACAAAATATAATTTGAATTAATGATTTAGATTTTTTGGGGCTCATCGACCAAAGTCAAAGTCAAATTCTTTATTTCAAATAGGCACATAGGCACTTTTGAACGTCAATATTGACAAAAAAATTGAATTGATTCTAGTCGCCGCTGGTAGTGTTGTTACTTGAAGTACGAGTTGTGAAAATATGTTTTTTTTTTGTTTTATCGTATTTTGATATCGATACACATCGGGTCTGTGAGGTTTACACAAAAAAGATAAATTTTAAACTGATATTTTCAAGTGCCTACACTAACTAACTGCGGCTGAAAACCCAAAAAAAAACTCATCCAATTAAATATTTTTTTGTTTTATCATGTTCAGATATCGATATCAATCACGTCAGCGGAGTTTTGCTAGCTAATTTAATTTGACCCTGTATAATAATGTGTACGTATTTTTACGTGTAAGTGAATTTGTTTGTAATATTTGCCTTTTTTTACGACATAACGCCTCAACAGAGCGTCGTGAAATTTTTGATATGGCAAAGTGTATTTTCGTCCTATCATCCTATGGCATCAAAAGAATAAATTAGGAAACATTCACAACAACACAACATTTTAAACTCACAGACGCACTGATTATTGCTAAATAGTTTATTAAAACTCTTTTGCACGAAATAAGTTTCATTGACATTTCAGGATTATCCATATTTTCGTCGGGGAATCCAACTACAACTCAATCTTTAGTACCTACTTACCTATCATTTTGCACTATGTACCATACGATAGTTCATATTAATACGTATATTTCATACAATATTTTCTAGCCTACCTACTCCGTAATGATCAATTAAGCATGACCGAAATGTAATTTTCGGTGAAATAGATGTCGTTGAAATAATTCGATGAAACGTATTTCATTTAATTGAGTTTCGGAATGACGTTGAAGGAAAAACTAACAATGTAAATTCTAATTTTCCGATTCATGAAATGCGCCTTTGACTATGCGACTCCTAAAGACTAGAGTTGTTAGTCAGCAGGTACCTTTAACTAATTATTTTGAGTACAACATGGGAATGATAATATTTGACCTTTAATTTATAATAAAACTAATTAATGACGTGATAATGATAATACTTACACCGTGTACCTAATTGTTTGTATAATTACGGAAACAAAACTAACTTATTTTTTATGATGCACGGCTGATAAAATTTTCACTGACACTGTACAGAATGTCTACTATTTTGAGGAACTTGTAAAAAAAAACCACTAACTCTCAAAGATCACGAACTGTGGTTTTAGTATTGGAACAAAAAAATAACAAAATAGAAATATGAAATATTTAAAAATACTTACCTATATTTGAATGCTTATTTTATTTCAGGCCCTCCTGCTTTGAACCTGAAGACGTACCCTCCGGACCAGTCCGTCAGACACGGTGAGTCAATTATTATGAAACTCAAAGTAACATTTGTTTAGTGAAGAATCAAGAGTCATCAGTTTTCTTTGTTTAGAACCCATAGATAATTAAATTTTAAGACGTCTAAAAGACATTTAAAAAGTGTACTTAGCTCTAAATCGTCAGCTAGAAAGATCACTCTCCTTTAACTGTACTGTCACATGTCTGTGATAGTAGAGTAAACGTGAAAGTGAATTTTTCAGCACTACAGAATTACATTACATTACAGGGTAGACCATTTGCAGGGTAGATTATTAGCAGACATAATGGATTTATACACACAGCTTACACGAAAAGTGGGTATTTTAATGTGCAGGACAATTTAGGGTCTATGCGCAGTACACGGCGCTTTTATTATCCTCGTTCCATGTAACTTACGTCGTCAACGAGTCGGAGGCGCGTGTTCTACCTTGAAAAAGCAGCATTAGTTGCATAAACAGCACGTATATTGCATTGACGGCGCGTAAATAAAACGCCGTGTGCATACATGATTGAAAATGTATTTACGAACAACTTCGATTTGAGTAGGTATTGCTTCGATGCAACCTCCATCAAATATCGAAATTATTAATTTACGTAGGTAATACAACCTACCCGTTTTTTCTAGAATTAAAGTAAGATATAATACATTTTTATTGGCGCTAAAGGTAATTTATTATACGAGTTTAAAAACCTCGAATAAATGTCTGCAATTATATTTATGTAAAATTATTGCATCTTCCTAACAAGAGGCAGGGAGAATCAGGTGAGCTACTGAGATCCCAGCGGAAACTTGCAGGGTAGTAAAATAAAATACTGTAGTGCTATTTAAATTAACATTCAGTAATTTAATTCATACCTGACGGATGTGCGGTTACGCGAGTATATATAGCTACGTGTGATTACGCGAGAAAATACGTGGTCACGCGAGGATATCTACGCGTGTTTCTTACGCGAGGATAGACGTGGTCACGCGAGGATATCTACACGTGTTTCTTGCGCGAGGATACACGTGGTCACGCGAGGATATCTACGCGTGTTTCTTACGCGAGGATACACGTGGTCACGCGAGGATATCTACGTGTGTTTCTTACGCGATTTCGCAATGCACTGTTGCAACAAAACACGATACACGTTCACGTTGTACGCGATGCGACGGGCGGTGACACCCGTCAGGAGTGAATATTTTTGATAATTAGATGCGCTTTATTCCTAGGTACTAGCAAATGGACTAATCATCATGTGAAAGTAGCAATATGCAGCAGTTGAATTATGTCGTTATTAATTAAGTATATTTTTGCTGCTTACACATTTCACATATGAATAGTCACTTTTTACAAAATACCAATTCAGTCGTTTCTTTTTCTTTCTATTCGATTATTAAATGTAGCAGCTTGATTTCGAAAATAACATAATTATCTGATGATAGAAAGAGTTGACACCGAAAAAAATTACGTACTTAGGTACTGATTGATAAGGGTTTAAACCTACCTACCTTTAACGTTTATGTTGTGAATAAAAGTTAAAATTATTAGTTTATAATTACTTTACATTAAATATGTAGTTTTATAAATAAAATCGTCTTTAAGGGAACCAAGCTGTTACTCATAGTCATAAGTCATTACTTATATCAATTTGTTTTTTTTTTTTAGTACTGGCAATTTTGCTTAGGGTGGAGGTATGATAAATTTCTTTGGGTAGGTAGGTATTGCATAGTGTTTTATTAGAATTTATTAATAATACTATCTTCTTGTTATTTCTTTCATGGTGGTGGAACAGTGAACTTTGGTGAGTCGGCTTGCCTGATATTATTTTGGGCAACCATGTCATATTTGGGTTTTTCATAACAATTTCATTTTATGACTTCATGATTGGTATTACCTAGTTTGCGTGATTTAATTATATTTTCACATAGCATTATTTATGATTTTAAAGGCTTATTTATTACAATAATTATTAATATTGGGTTTAGTAAAACATAGTTATAACTTATAACTGTTTTTTTTTGTTTTTTTGAAATGGCTACTATTATTGGAGCAGTTTTTCTAACAGAGGGAGCAACATTATTAATATTAAAAATAATATTTTTTATATGATATGTATTGAAAGTTTGTTTGACATAATGATTACTTATATTATTATTATTTATTATAAGGATTTCACTGCATGCTAAATGCATTTTATAAGCTCAACAGGCAAGGAAGGAATGTATTAATATTAAAATATAATAATTATTTAAAATATTTTTATACAAATAAGTATTTATTATAGTTGAATATTTTTTAAGTAGTGTAGTACGGGTTTTGGATTCTATTATTAACATTTAAACATAATATGGGTTTAAATTAACAATTAATGTCGTTATTTATTAAGTAAATAATTAATATTAGATATATTAATTTTATATTATAGACGACCTCTATAAACTTCAATCTAGCACGAAGTCAGAATAGCATTTTCACTGCAAAGTGATAATAATAAAAACATATTCATAATGGGCATAAAAATTATTGCTGCACGTTTTAAGGCTCGTGCAGACTGGCGCGATATCGCGGGCGTGACAGGCAGCACGACGCGCAGTGCGACTCTTTCCATGAGGTTTTCATAGAAATTGTGCTACTATATAATGTCGCGTCACGCTGTCGGGTCGCGCCTGTCTGTGGGAGCCTTTACGCAATAGTACCAATTGGGTTATTTAGATCTGTTCAGAATTTTCAGCTCTAAAGCTAGGTACGGTCTCTTAAAAGAGCGGTGGCCATCATAATGGTAACAGCCGCCATGAAAATCTATAATTTTCATCAGTATTTGACATCAAAATCTCAGAAAACGGTGTGTATTATTGGTCGGTCGTTATTTGTGACCGTTTACCGCTTTCTTAGGTAGCCAAAGCTTAGTACATTAAAAAAACTCACAATTTAAGTTAAATCCTTTATTTAATTAAACATTTTGTACACACGCCTACACATCAAGCTATACATTTCCAGTATAAGCTGATCTCGCATTGTATAGAATTTCCGTACAGTGCGAGATCAGCGTAAATTGGAAATGTATAGCTTGATGTGTAGGCGTGTGTACAAAATGTTTAATTAAAATGTTTAATTAATTAATTAAACTCACAATTTAAGTAAAATCCTTTATTTAATTAAACATTTTGTACACACGCCTACACATCAAGCTATACATTTCCAGTATAAGCTGATCTCGCATTGTATAGAATTTCCGTACAGTGCGAGATCAGCGTAAATTGGAAATGTATAGCTTGATGTGTAGCCCTGTGTACTACAATAATATAATCTACATCAGAAAATCAAAAGCATGTAATAGGAATGACTAAGTGCCAATTTCGCCAATGAAACTGAACGCGATCAGCACATACCTAAACCACGTTTAAGAGTGTCTATATTTTCTTTGGAATATTGACACTAACAGCTCGTGAACTCGGTTTAAATGTGTGATTGCGTTCAGTTTCGTTGGTGAAATTCGCCCTAAGGCTGGTCTTCTTGTCACGCTGACCGCACGCGGATGGTCAGCGCTGATGGGTATGTAGTAATGGGCGTCAGCGCTGAGCGGTCAGAATTACTCAGAAACGCTACCTTACTACATAGCATATTGACCCATCAGCGCTGACCATCCGCGTGCGGTCAGCGTAACAGGAAAACCAGCCTTAGAACGGTACATCACTTCATAGAAAATAAATACCATTGAATGCTGCATATTTCGGTAAAACCGTAATTTGGGTCTCATTTCTTTTCATAAATATCAATATATTTACAATGAGTTCCTATAGGTGGCGATGTGGTCTTCCAATGTCGTGATGAAGGACCCCTACGAGCTAATGTCAGATGGACGAGAGATGGTGGTAGCTTAAAATCAGGCTCCACCGACGTTCGAGGACGATTGGAAATGTTCAAAGTTACTGTAAGTAGTTCAGTTTAATAGGCAAAACTCTAGCCCCCTTATTACAAAACAAAGTTTATATTCAGACCCAGGTTTAAAACATAGAGCCATTATTGAATTTTCTGAAACTTTATGCCGACTGTGGTAAAGTTCCTAAACACAAAACTGACAACTTAGTACCGAATTAAGTTTTCAGTTTTGTATAAAGAACGGTATTTCAATCACTGTTACGTTCTTATTACAAAAACTGGCTCCATGGTTTAAACCATGTCAAAATATAAATCTTGTTTTGTAATAAGGCGGTAAGTGTCTAAATATAAGGGAAAATAATGCCCGTATTCCCTACCACTAAGTGTTATCTAAAATAATGCGTAGAGATGTTAATCAGTTACATATCGCAAAACACATTTCACCAGCCAATAGGCGATTACTAAAGTTATTGCACCGATTCGCCGATGCGTAAAACACGTTCGTATACAACTCTGTCGGGTTGTCTACCAAACAGATTGTGCATCGAAATTGACTATAATCACAGACAAGTGTCAAAAATGTACATTTGGAAGCAGTTGCCTACTGAGAAACACAAACTACTATACAGTACCCCAAGTGTAAGTTTGCAAGAGAGTAAACGTAACTATTACGTTTGCGTTAAAATTTGACGGATAGATCATAATGCTTAGAGTATAAGAGTGAGAATAAAAATCTTAACGCAAACGCGCTAGTTACGTTTGCTCACTTGCAAACTTACACTTGGGGTACAGAACATCCGTCCTGACATTGTTGCATCAGCCAATCACAACCGCTGTAATTTATTCGTCCCCCGGCCCGCAGTGGTGAGTCGTGTACCTAGACGAAATCGGTCTATCAGCTCTCAAGTTATTTTGGCGAAACAGGAGAACCTAGGTGCTTAAGATCTGCTTACATTGGAAATTACTTGATGTGAACACATGCATAAATCCAGTAGTTTTCAAGTAAACTATGACTATATTCAGCATTATTTTAGTGATACTTTAAAAACTGCCTTAGTTTATACATATACATATGTTATCATTGCAGGGAGTCGACAGTGGTACATACATTTGTCAGGCAGAAGAATACTTGCAGTACCCTGGCGCGCAAGTGCGTGTCAACTTGCAAGTGGACAGTGCTCGTAAGTAATAACCCACCCCATCGGTATCATCATCCTGCTGTTATCCTAATTTATTTGGAATCAAAGCAGCTGCATGTCTTCTTTTTCCTTACACCCAATTCTGTCAGCCATAATCTCAGTATTTGATCCCTTTACCACAGCCATAAAAGTCGAAGCGGCTCCTTTTTGTAAGAATATAATTTGAAAAGAGTCTCCATGGAGTTTCTTGCCCTTTCTTCTACGCTTTGGAATGGGCAACTAGCTTCATATTTCTAACCAGCTGACTTGGCAATGAAAAAGTGCCTGTAAATGGTTTAATTGAATTAAAATAAATTGAGTTTGAGTTTGTTACGCTTGCCGCGGTCGGTTCGTGGATGGGTTATCATCATACATTACATATCGAGACCCCTCCATGTCTGGGTAAGTACGTTAAGCCGTTGGTCCCGGCTCTCATTCGTTGATCTTTGGCAGTTACGGGTAGCCAGAAGCTCAGTCTGACAACCAGTCCTACCAAGGGGTATCGTGTTACCCAGTAACTGCGTTGTGGAAGTCAGATAGGCCGTCGCCCCATGTAGCTGCATCTGGTTAAATTGAAAGCCGTCCCCAACATAGTTGGGAAAAGGCTGTGCAGATTGCGATAAAATATCAACAAAAACAGACAAAACCGCACATCAACCCTAATGGTCTGGCTTATGCTGAACTGGGCCTGTTTGGCGCTGCCGGGGCGTACAATATTGTTACACTAAAGTTTCCTTTTTTGTGTGTATATTGCGTGGCTTAATCTGGGTGAAACAAATTTATATTCTTTCTTTCTTTCTTACACACAATCCAACTTTCACTTACCACAATCATATTCCAACTTTTCGTCACGACATGCCTCAATCCGCCACATTTATTTTCTAAAATTACCAATTGATTAACACTTGATGGACTTTTTGCAGCCATAACCTACAGGCCTCCGTTCCCCGCGTGTCAGCCTTACGAAGCCACCTGCGGTAATGGACAGTGCATCCCCAAATCTGCTGTTTGCGACAACAACTACGACTGTGCCGATCGTTCCGACGAAGAAAATTGCCGTTAGTATCTTGATCCAACCGCTTCTTATTTTTCGTTAAGCATAATCACGGAGAGACTTTGATGAAATAAAACGGAGTTTGATGAAAATATAATTTACCGAAAGCTCATTACATTGTTTATTAAAAGATAAATTTAAGTAGCTTACAAAAACAAATTGTAAAAAATAAAAGTAAAAATAATTGTTTACCAAAATTTCGGGTTTCGGGTTTACTGTATATAATTATAAAAAAATTACAGATCACGACGGCATGTGTGAACCAAACCAGTACAAGTGTAACAACCGTAAATGCGTCCTCAAGACATGGATCTGTGATTCTGAAGATGATTGTGGAGATGGATCAGACGAACAGAACTGCGGCTACCCCAGTGATGGCGGCAGATGCTCACCGGTTGAATTTACCTGCAGATCCGAGGATCAGTGTGTCCCAAAGAGTTTCCATTGCGACGGACTGGCTGACTGTCAGGATGGCTCCGATGAACATGGATGCAGTAAGTAGCATAATTATTCTTCAATAAGGGCAACTGTAAGAAAGTAGTCTTGTTAGTACATATTTAGGTAAATTAAACACTTGAGAATAGCTTCTAACTGGCGGAAGGTTCTATGGCAGCCACACCGTTTAAAATATCGTCAACCACAACGCATCATAATACTGCCAAACTACTTAAGACATTACTAAGTTTTTTGAGAAATAAATGTATATATTATTATTTATTATCATAATCAGTGGTATTTCTGATAGCTGTCAACCGGTGATCGGCATTTGAAGGGATAGAGCCAACGTCGATAAAACAAATCAAAGCTTTTAAAAACTCATTTGTCCTAAAATAGCAGTTAAAATAAAAATCCTGAAACATACATCTTGTATTTCCTCAGTTCCTGTTCACGTGACCAGTCCCCCGAAACCCACAAACGTGAAACTGAACCCTGGTGACACGCTGACACTGAGGTGTGAGGCTGTCGGTGTGCCCATCCCATTAATCTCATGGCGTTTGAACTGGGGCCACGTCCCACCCAAATGTACCTGGACTAGTGACAGAGGAATTGGTGTTATCACTTGCCCTAACATGCAGGTTTGTAACCGTTTTTAACAGAATTACTACTACGAGCGACTGCCATCTCGTTACAGGCTCGAACCACCCTATAGACTGTATTTATTTGCTTTAGACGGAAAACTAATCATATTCTACCAATAAATAAAGGATCAAAAATGCACAAAGAATACATAGCCTACGTTCTAATTATTCTGTGAATTATGATGCTGAAAGTGTATAAAGATTAAGATTATGGTCATTGTTTAACATAAAAAATTGTGATGTATTTCAGTCGGAGGACAGTGGAGCATACTCATGCGAGGCTATCAACAACAAGGGATCGAGCTTAGCCGCACCTGATGCCATCGTCTTCGTCAACAAGACCGACCTTTGCCCTCGGGGATACTTCAACAAGTAAGACTAATTTATATTCAAAGGTCATTTAATCTCTGAGCATTGTTAATCAAGGTTGGAAAGTACAAGTCTAATTTAAGATCTGCACAAGAAGTCTAGCACCTTCTCTGATAGCAGTATTATTTTAATCTTACTTCTGTGTGGGAAAGAGATGGGGACGGATAGATGGATGGAGAATAGAATAGAATAATGTACATAATAATACTCTTTATTATGTACACCATAAAAGTTACAGATATAAATGTTTAAATTTTACATAGGGTGACACAATGGGCGGTCTTATCGCTAAAAGCGATCTTTTACAGACAACCTTTGGATGGATTAAAGGGAGCAAGAGAGACAATACTGCAGGTAGTCAGTGGTGTACCATTAACATATACAATAAATACATACATACACAAAGAATACACTTAACTAATAAATATATACAATAATACACATGAAACAAGAGCAGGGAACTGTATTATTTAATGATGATGTTTAAGGAGAGAGGAAGTGTTTTTTTACCTGAATCTTAAAAGTGGACAAAGATTGAGCACACTTTACCGACACGGGCAAGGCATTCCATAACCGCACTGCTTGAACTGTAAAAGACTTGTCAAAAAAGCTAGTGAAATGCATTGGCATCGCGCGCGGCGCGGGCGGGAGATATGGAGATGGAGCTCCATTTTTTCCTGCACTGCATATTTCTTTAAACTTAACTTTACGAATATGTAACGTTTCTTACCCAGCGAGGCGCGTTCAGAAAGCGAGTGCATCCGTTGCTTCTGCTTCGGCAAATCGAACCAGTGCCGCAGCGCTGACCTGTTCACCTACAACATGCCGACTCCTCTCGGAGAAGGAGGCACCAGGCTGCTCGGCATCAAGCATTCGCCTACAGGAGACGTCGCCATCGATTCCTCTCAACCGATCTCGAACCAGTATTATTATCAGCCTCTGAGGAATGGGGCTACGGTAAGTTATACTTGTTTAGTTCGGTAGAAAAACAATATTAAAGATTTTTTTTTCTTCCAATTCCGCAACGTTTTTGGTCCAGCGTTGCATCATTTTTTTATTTATCTTTCTATTCCCGTTCTAAAGACCTTTTCTATTTCAGGTTACGAAATTCGGCGACATCTCGTCGTGGGCGAGCTCGCATCCCTACCTGACCCTGCCGGAGTCTTACAACGGCAACCAACTCAAGTCCTATGGAGGACACATCAAGTACACTGTGTCCCCACACACGCAAATCTATGGATTCGATGACGGCATCCCAACTATCATTATCAAGGTATACAAACATTCTAAAGCATTTCAAACAGACAACATTTTGGTATGAAAAGCTTATTTTATGAAAGACTAGCTTTTGCCTTATCGCGTTCATACAGACGGACAGACGCGACAGTGAGAATTTATTTTATAATATGTAAGGAAGTGATCTCAGACATCTTAATTAAAGGGCCAAGAGAAAGAAATATACGAGATACTAGCCTAGAGCTACTAGCTACCCGTTGGTTCGCCCGCGTGGCGTTTTATTAATAAAAGTTACTCCTTTTAACATCAGCTTTCTGCCAGTGAAAGTCCAGTCAAAATCGGTCCAACCGTTTCGGAGATTAGCCGACCAAACAGGCAGAGATACGGACATAAGTAGATAAATAATTGTCTCAATAGTTCGCGCTTGAGTTAAAATACTTTAATTTAGATACTGTAAGAGAAAATAAGCGTCGTTGCTCTTCTCTACAACACGTACTTGCCTATCTAAGTAGCTGTTTTTATGTTAGAGCTGTTAGAAGAGGGGCCATAGATTGCTCTTTTGTACATGAAGTAAATGTAGTAACAAAAGTTGTTGCATAACGAAAGAGGTATAGCTTCAGTGTATCACTAACTTGTCATAATTGGGAATACGCATGTATTTTTTTTTTCACTATATCAATAATAGACAGTGTTATAAACCCAAGCAAAGTATTGAAAGTTAAATTGAACTACTGCTTGTTGCTCAAAAAAAAACATGAAATTCCAACAATTTTCTACTACAGTTCAAACGTCCGTGCTGTCGCGGCGGCCATGATGTGACGTCATTACCCACGTAACTGAGTTGTTTACATCTGTTTTTAGCCCCCTCGCCATATTTGAGGGAAACTATAGAACGCCACTTGCTACGCTCCTTACATACTCCTTTTGCTTCGCCTACAGTCATACACGCACGCCGGTTGCGAGTACTACGCACCTGACCTTTCTGAAGAACATCACCAAATTGGTCACTATTTATGTCCTTCTAGGGCGTCCCCTCCCGGCGTTTCCACTCACCTCTGCTTTATAAATATCTTTTGTTAGTCGCCTTTCACTCCGCCTCAGCCTTTTGATATAAGTAATGCATTAAAAAATATGAATTTATTTCTAGAGTCCTACACAATGTATATTAAAAGTTTTGAATTATGTGCATATTCCCTATTATACCTTTAATAGGACCCGTTATTACCTATCTTTGAAGATTACGATACGATTTCCATTACTGTTATATAATTAACTATTTACCATAGGTACTTAATTAAATGACTAACTAACAAACTATACAAATAAATACAAAATAAAAGGACACTTGTGTCAAAGTACTCGTCCGCTGTACAGTGAGTTCATTGCTTTTGTGATTCATGAACGAGTTTTGATCTGCAGGGCAAATACGGTAACTTATTCCACATCAGCCGTGCTAGTGGCTCCCGGGACCTCAACATTAGAGCTCGCCTGACTCCTGAAGACTGGATGAAGAACAGCACCAGTGGCTATACTCCTGCCTCCAGGGAAGATATTATGATGACGTAAGAATTTCATCAGAATTAGTTAAAAGGCAAAAGCCCTCAAGTTTTTCTGGTCTTGTTTTAAAAGGAAGTTGCTTTCAATGTGTTACAGTTTGGATGAGATCGAAATGATTCTTCTGCGCTCTGATCTAAACAACGCAGGGGTAAACATCACTGATTTCGCGATGGAATCTGCTGAACATATCAACATGCGTCTGGGAGCCGCCAGTCTCGTGGAAGAGTGCACGTGCCCCAAGGAATACGAAGGACTATCCTGCCAGGTATATTATTTGGCACATATTACTGGATTACGTGTTAAAAATATTTTATCAAACGATATAACTTTTTATCCCCTTTTTTTCTAGAAATGCGCTTCAGGGTACATTCGCAAGAAGGTTGGACCCTGGCTCGGAGACTGCATGCCTGAAGAATGCCCACCAGGCACATATGGTGACCCAGCGAGTGGCATACCGTGCAAGCAATGCCCTTGCCCGCTCACCAACCGCGAAAACCAGTTCGCCAGAACTTGCTCGCTTGGACACGACGGATCAGTCATCTGTGACTGCTTCCCAGGGTAAGACATGTCTATCATCAAATGGGGATCTTTTTCTGTCTACTTTAGGGTCGTTGATTCCTTACCGGTTATTGTTTAAGCCTAACGAAGTAACTAACATTTCATTATTAACAGCTATGAAGGCAAACACTGCGAGGTTTGCGCCCCTGGCTATGAAGGCAACCCGATGGTTCCCGGCAATACATGCCGACCGGTAGCACGCGACAACTGTAACCCGACAGGCACCAAGCTGATCCGGCCCCCGGATGAGTGCGTATGCAAGGATCACGTCCAGGGACGTTACTGCGATCAGTGCAAGAACGATTCGTTCTACCTGTCTTCTGACTTCAGGTAATTATTACTTGTCACGATATATCAATCAGCTGTAATATTAAGATAGGCGTAGTTAGACCCGGTTTTAGAGCAAAATAGCCTCTATTTGTGGTCATCCCGTCGTTAACCCGGTTCTAAAATGCTATGCATAGATGTACCAAATCGTATAGCTGATTATTACTAACCAAACCATCATTTCAGACACGGGTGTGCCCTCTGCTTCTGTACGGGCGTATCACAACAATGTATGAGTAGCAGCTTCCGCCGCAAGACAACCAGCGTGCAGTTCAACGTGCCACAAATCGTGGACCAAGTGAAGATCTACCATATCTCCCCCACTGGAGCCCCCGGTTCTGTCAGATATACTGCCCCGCTTGAAACCGAGCTCAAACCTCAGCTGTACCGTGGTGATATCTCACTGAATGATATTGATCGCTCGCCGTCCACTATTTACTATTGGAGTCTGCCTGCCAGTTTTGCTGGTGACAAGGTGACATCGTACGGAGGTTCCCTGAGTTATGTGTTAAAGAATGTGCCAGGCTCATTCGACCTAATGTTCAGGAACTCTGCTGCTGATGTCCAACTCATTAGTGTAAGTATTTTGCAAAGACATAAATATGTCTAGGTTGACAATCAAAGCGAGTGAACTAGTCAAAAAAACTTGCGTCCAACTGTTGGCTGCAAAATGCACGCACACTAGAATAACACAATGACGTGGGTGGCGCGAGTGTAAGACGTAGCTGTCACGCACACCAGCATATCAAAGTTGGCCTGTTTGTTTTAGTATTTTTGCAGCGCGATACTCCATTTTATTCTGGTATTTTGTTTATTTTGTTACTTGTGTATGTTTCAGTGCAAATTAGTAATTAGGTTACTACACTTTACGTTTTTAATCAATCAATTAATAAAACAAATTACATCTGCAAACTCTAAAGCTGCAATTCCACTAAAATCGTGTTCAACACATTTCTTCACAAACATTTTGTGCAGAACTCCAACAGTGCACGTACTGAGCTGTAGATCCGTTAGTCTCTGTTTCCACCGGCAAATCTGTGCGTATTTTTTTTAATCGTACAGTGCAGCTTTGTAAATGTTTACTTGAGTGAGTCCACTCAGAGATAGATTTGTCACACACTGGTGGAATCACACCTTTACACTCGTTAAAATGTGTTTTACAGGACAACCGTCTTACGTTCCACTACTTCGGAGATTTCCAAGCTTCTCATGAGGGTATTCTGAATACGAGCATCCAAATCGTTGAAAAGGGATGGCAGAGGTAAGTTTTATCAAGTACAAACAAGATTTCCAAAAGTTTACAAAAATTATTTTGTTTTTTTTCATACTTTATTTATTTTAAATAAGACCTTTGATTTATACATTGATTGGATTATTTCTTCAACCAGACCTGACGGCAAGGAAGTATCACGTGAGCACTTCCTCTTAGCCCTCGCTGACGTAAAGACGATCCTGATCAAGGCTACGTATTCTCCGGGCACGGAACTAGCTTCCCCGGTCAGTGCCAGCATTGAAACCGCTGAAGCTGATGGGTATGGACCCACGGCTTTCCATGTTGAGCAATGTACCTGCCCACCTGGCTATATTGGAACCTCCTGTGAGGACTGCGCGCCTGGTTTCAAGAGGTCAGTTATTTGTTGATTTTGTCATCGTTTACTGAAATCCGTCATTATCCATCTGTTTTTTGCAAAAAACTGACTATTAAAGTCTTGTTATACTAAACTTACGTGTCAAAAGTACACAATCACTCTTTGAAGTATAGTTAAATAGATGTATAAACTAATAAATATTTATTTCGTAGGAGCGACGGAGGTCTTTACTTAGCACATTGTGAACCATGTGAATGCAATGGCAAGTCTACCATGTGCAACCCTGAGACTGGAGTCTGCTACGTAAGAATATCTTCATCATTACCTAACTTTTCAATTGGCTTTATGTGCTACAACTGGATGTAGCCAAATAGCCTATATCGCAAATAACCCCTACTACAGTTTGGGACATAATTCAGATTAAATGTATTGGACGATGAATCTTGTAAGTTTTAAATATAATATTTATTTTGAAACAGGATTGCGCTGACAACACCGATGGTGAACAATGCGAGTCGTGCAAGCCAGGATATGAACTTGATCCTTACGGCAACTGCGTTGAATACAGAGCAAGTACCGTCGAACCTTGTCGGTGAGTCCTTGGGCTTTTAAAAATTATCTTTTGGGTAGTGTAAATGAGCTCATTTAGACTCCCCAAATGTTTAATTTTACTGCTGTGAATCATCATTTTCCCGGAATGCATGCTTAAATCAAAATTGTATTTCAGTTGCGATCCTCGGGGTACCACAAGGCCTTGCGACGATTCAGGTGTCTGCTCCTGCAAGCAGAAAGTTGAAGGTGACTCTTGTGACCGCTGCCGCCCTGGTACATTCGGACTGGATTCTAACAACCCTGACGGATGTCTGTCTTGCTACTGTTCTGGCGTGACAACCGACTGCCACGAAGTTAGTATTTAGATTGCTCCGGGTTAGCTCAACTCCAAGTTCTCCAAATATGAATCAAAACACATTATGCTCCGTATTTTAAAACCGTTTTACAAACATGGTTTCATCTGAGAGTAAAACTATAAATCCTCTGGCTATTAAATAACTAGATTAAAATATTATAATAATTAAACCCCTCCGTTTCGCCAGGGCAACCACTACACCAGGGTGCCGATGGCTGCACCAGTCTTAGGCGAAAACTACGGCGGGTATGCCATTACCGACCTGGCCGCCGAGAAAGTTATCAAAGACAACTTTGTACCGATGTTCCAACAGAGCGAGCTCATGTACACCTTCTCGTTCCGACCTGATATTGAACTCTACTGGTCTTTGCCTATCTTCCCTGGTAAGTACATAATATTCAATATTAACCTATCTTTTCTTTAAAATGCTCTAAGAACTTCATCTGTTCATGAGTTTGGTTTATTTGTTAATATTTGTTTGATTGAACAATTTTTTTATTCGCTAGGTAACCGAGTGCTGTCTTACGGCGGTACCATGTCATTGCGACAGAAGTTCAATTCAGATGTGTACGAAAAGTCTGAACGAGGAACGGATGTGGTTCTCGATGGTGGAGACATCTCCATCTACTGGACCAACCCCAACCAGTTCTCGTCTGGCGTCTCATACGTAAGTGATATGTTTCAGACTGTTGCACAGAAATAAGGAAATAAAAAAAAGCTATTAAAAATAAAACTTGGCGACACAAAGTTCAGATTTTCATACCCAATATGAAAAACAAAGTTCTCTCAGCCCTATTCTTTATTAAATTCCTCAAATTTCCACTCCGAACCACTAACTAGTTATTTATTTACCATTTGCATGCCTCAGAGCTACCAAGTGCCACTCAATGAGGATGGCTGGTATATCCTCAACACCGTCAACCCAGCGACTCGTAGCAACTTCATGAGCGTGCTCAGGAATCTGAAGAGGGTGCTCGTAAGAGCCACCGTGGTCCCCATCATCTACGACACTACCATTGCTGACGTTTCCATGGACACTGCTACACAGAACTACGATGCTGTCCTCCCAGCATCTAAAGGAATTGAGGTATGGATTTGTATTAATTTGTGTATTTATGCCCTATGTATCCTTCCTAGAAAATGGGCAGCAGCGTTCTCTATGCATTTTTAAAACCATACTGTGATCGCCAACCCGCTTGCCAAGCGTGGCGATTATGGCAAACCCCCACCCACCTTTTTGTGGGAGGCCTATGTCCAGCAGTGGACGTCTTTCGGCTGAAATTATGATGATGACATCCTTCAATGTTTCACAGGCAGTCTAGGGAAACAATTGCTTTAATCTTTATTCAGCCTGAATTTTTATGACGAGAATTAATACTATTCGTAATATTACAGATCTGCATGTGTCCACCTGGTTACTCAGGAACCAGTTGTGAGAGCTGCCAGTCTGGTTACTACAAAGACCAGAAAGGATACTGCCACCAGTGCTCCTGCAATGGACACGATTGCCAACTTGATAGTGCAGGACAAGTCGTTTGCAACTGCCGAGCGCCCTACACCGGATACGATTGCTCAACCATCGGTAAGCTAAAGCTAAGAACTGTAGAATTTCCAGAAAAATCATACCTAAATGAAGTCATCTTTTAGATCTTAAAGTCAGAAATATTTCGTTGTTGTACTGAAGTAGCTACACTAATTTTCTGTAAACATTTCTAAGTATGTCAAATAAAACAAATCAAATAAAATTTTACTAAACGGCCGATAGGATTAATAATGGAACTGCATCCGAAAATCCACGACTTTGGAGACGACTATTACTCAAGAAGGGTGACTTTTACATGCAAATACCGTGCACCGGAACCTCTCACTATAAAGTTCTACCATGAGGGCCGAGAACAGCGCCCTGCGAAGTTCTATTATGAGGCGAGACTCCACAAAGATGGCTGGCACTCGACACATGTCTGGCAGACGATCTGGGACACCAGGCGACAAGGCGAGACGTATGAGTGTCACACGATCAACGAAAGGGGATTCACCCTCGGTGTACTGACAACCAGTCTGCCGGAGCCAGGTAGCTGATCACAACCGAAGGTGCTTCGGGCGTCTCCGTCTAATGTCTTCGTGCCTCATATGTCATGCTTCAACTGGGCTTCATTCGCTCCTTGTGGCTCAAGTTTAATCAGTCACGACATAATAACAAATAAACAATAACAATGTATTTGTCCCTCACCGTTGTAATCCATAGCGATCAGAATATTTAATTAATATAATGTGCCGTTATCTACAATTTGTATGTTGTGAATGTTTATGGCGTATGTAACCATTCATATTTCGTCCACAGAAATCCATTAATGATGTGCCGTATTGTCTAGTTACATTGTTGATACTTACCAACATATATTTGTATTAACTTCATAGCTGATACTTGTTAATTTAAGCAGATTTAAATAATATAAAAAGTTAAATATTACATTGGGACTCAAAGAAGGTCTTAATACTTTCAACAACAAAAGCTATAACTAAACCTGTTACCGATTCATCAGTAGTAAACATTAAATATAATATATGTAAACAGGAGGAGATTCGTCTGTGACCGAGCCACCTAGGACACCACCGCCAGAGCCGACCGTTGTCGTCCAAATCACCAGCCCAACTATCAAGATCCAGGAAGTGGGCAGCAGTGTCAACTTCACTTGCCAAGCTCAAAGCCGCAACTCCAGGATTCTTTTGCCGGTCAGATGGACCAAGAGCGATGGCATCCTACCTCTGGATAGGACCCAAGTAGATGAGAACGTCGGCCTTCTTCTGATCACAAACCTGCAGGTTTCCGACAGTGGAATGTACATCTGCGAGACTAGTGATGGCATCAACACTGCTCAAGCTATTGCTACTCTCAAAGTTCCCGGTAAGCTCGTTTAGAATCCTTGACTGTCTTTAATATTTGCTCAAAAAGATTATTCTCAATTACGCTTTAATAGATTTGCGTAAAGTAATCAATACAAATATTATATAATAGAGTATTATTTTTCCTAAATATTTACTAACATTCTTGGAACAGTTGTACCTCCTTGGATTTTTTACGCCCGAGGTATGTACGAATGGTAGTCTTAACAGCCTGCATGCAGAACATAACTATAAACGTTTTTTCATTAGAGATTTGCAAAATCTCTCAAAGTGAATGCTATTGGCTAGGCCTTCAGATAATCATTGTAATAATTATAATCCTAGGCAACGCAATGACGATGCCAAGTGTGGAAATATCTCCGTCGGTGAAAGACTTCTATGAAGGTGACCTAATTGAGCTGGAATGCCGCGTGCGAGGCAACCCCACACCATCCATCCGGTGGCAGAGGGCATCCAACAGACCGCTACCACTGTCCATCTCATACGTTGACAGCCGGCTCATTATTGAAAGTGCGAGAGTTGAAGACTCAGGAGAATACAGGTAGGAATTATTTTTATTTTATAAATATGCGCACCGGTATCACGATCGCTTTAAAAAAGAAAAAAAAAAAAAAATATTGCTATTTTTTGTTGTTGAACTGATAAATAAAAAAAAAGCAACTGCAGTTGACTTTTTTGTGCACCTAATTAAAATCCTATAGCTAAAGTTACACACAGTGCAGTGAAACCACTAAATACTCGACTTATATTATGCAACCTGTAGCTGTCGTAGGAAAGGGACATTTTGAGAAAGGGTCATTTCGGGAAAGGGATATTTTGAGAAAGGGACTTTTCAGTAAGGGGGCATTTTGGGAAATGGACGTTTCGGGAAAGGGACCTTCTGGGAAATAGACATTAAGGGGAGGGGACATTATGGGGAGGTGACATTTCAGGAAAGGGACTATTTGAAACCGAGGGACATTTTGGGAAAGGGACATTCTGAGCCTGAACGCTATCCTTTTATCCTCATAAACATTGTTTTATTTAGATGTATCGCCTCGAATACAATTGGAACTTCCGACCGCACCGCCGTGATCACTATTCGCCCACGACCGTCATGGCCGTCCAGAGACAGACTCACAGTGTCCATTCCTAACCCGTACATAGACGAGGGACAGAGCATCAGGATTGCTTGCACAGGAACTACCAACATACCAGCAGGAACCATTGACTGGGTTAGGTAAGAATCCTCATTAGTCTTAATTTTATGTAGTTACATGATTTTTTTAAGCAGGTATAGGCTTTATGCTAACATTCTTTTACAGAAAAGACAACGCCATATTCCCATCGAACGTACGGTCAGAAAATGGTGTGCTGTACATCGAATACGCAATACCTGACAACCAGGGTGTCTACATATGCCAATCGCCGCTTTCCGACGTCGCCCCTGTACCGATCTTGGTCACTGTGAACGTTCAGACGGTTACCCCTGAGACCTATAACATCTCGGTGTCGGAGGACCGTCTGAAGATCCCAACTGGAGGCAGCGGAACTGTTGAATGTAACGTCGTTGGACGTCCCGCGCCTCTGATTAAATGGACCAAGGTAAGATATTTGGAAAGCATTGCGCATTTTATCTTTACCGAAATACATTAGTGAGAAGCAACATTTTTTGTGTATTTTATTGGGTGAAATTCACAATCTATTTATTCCATTTCCCCAGCATGATGGTTTGATCGGCCCCGACTCGAGCCAACGCGGAAACACTCTAATCATCAACAACGCTCAAGAAAGCGACCAAGGATACTATCTTTGCGAAGGCACCGTCAATAACAACCCAGTAGCCAATATCTATGTGTTCGTTGAGATTGAAAGTAAGTATATGGTCTTTTCCATATTTGTGGCCCATTTCCTTTTTACACGTTTTATTTTAGAGTATAAAAATATTTCATTTCGTACGGGAGACTAAAGTCGACCGTCTAATTCCGTGCGGATTTGCACGGCGAAGTTTGCCACGTTTCATTTGTTTGTCAGCTTTTCTTTCGGGCGTAGCGCCACGCTACGTACGTGGATCTCAGTGGAACGAACAGTGCCTTAATTTGACAAAACTTTCAGGACGCGAACCTCCTAAAGTGGAAATCTGGCCTCCGGAAGGAAAGGTACAAGCCGTGCCATTGGGAGGTGAACACACGTTGATCTGCCGCGTCACAGGAGGAATCCCCGAGCCAGACGTCACATGGAACAGGAACGGAGGCCGTCCACTTTCGAGATTCACGGAGTTAATGCCACACCATGAACTGAAGTAAGCTACTGCTTTTTTATACCATAATAATATGACAGTCCTTACAAAATTGTCAGCTCAGTCGGTAGCGGTTAATTTGGCTATAACATTTCCACAAAAATGGACTACAAAAGAAGGAACCGTTATCTCATAAAAATAACTGCTTACTTACAGCGGGTAATGAGCCCAAAATTCTAGCAGATATAATGCAGTTTATTTATCCAAAAAGAAAGCCCTGTCAACTAACGTCCGTAGATGTCTAATAATATTGAATCCACCACCCAGGTTTAACAAGATCGAAGTCAACGACGAAGGCGAGTACACTTGCACGGCTCGCAATGACGCCGGATCTGCCAGTGCTAGCGCCGTCATCAAAGTGAGGGCTATTCCTGAGATCACCATCACGCCAAGCCCTTATGTGCAGGTGTCCACCGGAGACGGCCTCAACATCGAGTGCAGGGCCAGTGGTTACCCAGAACCACTTGTGTCCATCCAATGTAAGTGATTTGGTTTGATGACAATATTTCATTAATTTGTTTACAATCGATGTCAGTTTTATTTTATGGAACATGCTGACCCATCGAATAGCTAACCAAAGATTTAAAATAAAAATTATAATAGCTTTTGACTTGTACTACCGTGATGAAAAGTGGCATATGCCCTAACCCAGTCAAGATCTACCTGTGTGAGGCTGTGTGCCACATCGAAATCCGTTTAGCCATTAAGGCGTGTAAATATTACGGATAGACAGACAGAGTTACTATCGCATTTATTAATTAGTCACGTGCTATTTTTTTTATATGCTATTTTTTCTGTGATAATTTATGTATGTAAATATATATTTTTATATTGAAGTATGAATGAAGTTTTTATTTTATTTACAATTCTGAGTACTATGAAGTTCATTTGAACCAGTCCGAGCTACTTCAATTCGTTCGTGGTTGACATATCTCTTTAGAACAAAACCAAAAAAAAGTTAAAATAAAAACAGAAAGTCCAGGACGAGGCCAAAAGGCCCTTTTAATTTGCTATGTATATTTTATTAAGTCCTGCTTTTATAATTCAGTTGGAGATTACCGTGAGGTCGTGGCGCCATCACCCGGCCATGCCTCTCTGCGCGTGCCATCGGCCAGTGAAAGCGACAGCGGATACTACACGTGCACAGCCACCAATGCCGCTGGAACCACCAAAGAGCAGTTCAAGGTCGTGGTAGACCGAGGAGATGGTGGTGACGACGGTGGCGCCGACTATGGTTAGTAGTTGGTGGTTTTCTTTGGTAAACAAGCTTTAAAGAAGTGACATCGACCAATCTGTGGGAAGGTGGTCACTGCTGACTGTGGACGTCAGCAGCACCACAGAGTACGGAATCACCACGGTGCCAGCCGAAAGTGTGTTAAGGGGGATGCGCTAAGGTAGCCCGCGAAATTCAAATGTCAGCATTACAACAATGTTTTTTTCTAAAATAATCATTCAGTAGGATTTTTCGAAGAGAGTTAGTTGTATTGCCGATTCTAATGATTATAATTCTGTAAAGCCATATTTGTTATGGCCGCGAATCATATTTAGATCAACATACAACCTGCTACTGACCTGCAAATAGCAAAAAACGTAATAAAATTAGAATTTCGCGGGCTACCCTAGCGCATTCCTCTTAAGACCACAAGTTCTGTCATCTTCGCCTTTCAAAACCGTCAGTTTTAGAGGTGACACGCTTGGTGTGTATGGAAAGTATTAACAATTCCGTCTTTAGAAGCGGCCGGCGAGGTGTCTCTATGCCTTAGTAATAATAATAATAAAAAATGTTTTTTTGTCATTAAATAAGGTGTTACATTTTAATTTGAAGCCCTGACTCCTGAGCTAGGTGGTACCTGTCTTACAGGAGTCAAGTGTCTTCACCCGTTTTTGGAACAATAATGCAATAAAATTAAAATTAAAGGAATTTTGTGCATGCATGCTCTTGAGTGGTTTGTGTGCGCGTGCGTGTGTATGTGTACCTTCCAAGCACAGTCACTCACACACACACTCACACCCCCACGTGAGTGTGTGTGTGTGAGTGACTGTGCTTTGTGGGTGGACTTTGGGTTATATCTGAGCGTTTGTTTGCCCACATAACTAATTAACTATCTTAATCTTGATATGGTAAGAATCTTTCTTATAAGAAAATTATTATGATCAACGGTTTTAAGTAAAAATGTTCTACCTGCAGGAAGCGGAGAGGGTGAGATCAACCCGGATACAAACGGATACAACCCTACTGATCCTGATGAGTCAAGAAATCTGGTTGCTATTGAAGGGCAACCTGAAACCATTATCTAGTAAGTAGTTTTTAATGAAATGCCTATGTTCCTGCTTTTCGGATGGCCTTAAAAGTAAAAACAAGAAAGACGCGACAATAAAAAAAAGGAATGTCGCTTTTTTCGCCTTTTAAATTTGCTTTATTGGTCCTAGTTACTTCGCAAGCGCGAGTACGAGATATTAAAATGCCTTGTCGTTACAGCTGCCGTCAATCAGGCGACAACGTACGATGGGACCGCGCTGACAGACAGCCGTTCCAACGAAACGCTTTCCAGGATCGCTCGCGCCTTATCATCTACAATGTAAGTGCAACTCTCTGTTCCCATATTCAAGCAAATAAATGATTTGATTTGATAGATTGAGCTAAGGTGAACTTCCCAGACCCGATTTTTCTCTACCCAATTGACATAAAACTAAAGATATACGAGAATACTATATTGTCATAACAAATAATTGTGTATAGTGCGACCTACTAGGATCCCATTTCTAGAATTATCCGTGTAGATATTAACCATTAGTATTTCTCCAGGTTTCCAAGGCTGACTCAGGACAGTACGTGTGCAACATTTACAACCAGTACAATGAAGTCCAAGAAGCGGTATACACCAGCTTGGTCGTCATCACAGCGCCTAAGATCACGCTGCGCCCTCCAACACAGACCGTGCATCCTGGACAGTCGCCCACAGTCGAGTGCATCGTTGAGGGTGATGACATCATCGACATTACCTGGAGACCCCAGAATAGGAATCCTTCGAAGTAAGTAGATCAACACAGAACAGTTATAATTATCACAGCTCCACGTTCGACCTCTCTTGATTTTCAGCTTGGTGTTTAATCAGTAGGTATTAAATAATAATAATAAAACAATAAACAAGGTCTAAGATGCAATGAGTGAACTGGGGCACAAATTTCTCCAGATTCTGAATACACAGAATTGTGTAGCTTATCGATGCAAATCCAAGCATTGGGTATAAGTCTTGTTACCTTTTTTTCAGCCGTGTGGACACTCGCTCACCTAGACTTGTCTTCGACCAAATTGAAGTAGAGGACGCCGGCCGCTACGAATGTATTGCCCGAAGTCGTTACGCCAACGCCAGTGCGATCGCAGAGGTCGTCGTCAGCGGTATGTGAACTTTCCCAACACTTAAGTAGCATGAACACCAACAGCACAAAACTGTACGGTAGATTAACTTCGAAATTGATAGAAATATAATACTCAGATAAACATATTAACATACATTAAAAACCTATAAGCAACCGATCGCATATAAGTAAAGAATGCTGTTTGTTGTCGCCAGGTAATCGATAACTTTAATTTTTATGAAATTAATAACGCAGTCTAACAGTAAAAACTATCGAGCTACTGAAGCGAAACTACTGAGCAATGATAGACATGAACGTGCAAAACGTACAAATATGCATTTGATACCTACTTAGTTACACTGTGGTATTAACTCCAGTAACATTTTGGCTAGTTCTATCAATTTCGAGGATTGCCATAGAGCAATCTTCACAAGTTCACGAAATCACGACACAAATGTACAGGTTGCACTATTGTTATGGCGCCTGTTATTTTATTTGCCGTTCAGTTGTGCTGTGTGAATGCTGGTCACCAACTTCAGACCTAATGGAAACACCATTGATTGAATGCTTTACATTAATTATAATTTTATTTACCAACTGCGTGTACGATTTTGAGTTGAGATATCAGCATCTAACGAATTGGGAATTATTTTATTTTATTTAAAAATGGTAATGTACGCGCGGTTGGTAAGGCTTGAGGGTTAAGTTGACTGCATGACAATAACATCCATAGAAGATACGGATCATACGGCGTTGGTGTCACACGAAAATGAGCAGCGCGCACATGTTGGCGCCGCCGTGCACCTCAGCTGCAACGTGTCCCTAAGCAACGTGCACACCGTGTGGAGCAAAGATGGCCGCGCCCTACCGCGCTCCGTCACGCAGAAGAACGATGGATCACTCTTCATCAGACTCGCAAAAAAAACCGACTCCGGAAAATATGTCTGCAGTATAAGAGACCTTTACGGAAGAACCGTTACTAGCAATTACATCAACCTACACATTCAGGGTCAGTGAATTCACCACCAGGTCAATTAGATAGCTTTCATTCCAGTGGTGGCGCTGCAAATCCCTCTCTGCTTCGCCCAGCCGTATACGATAACCAGGCATGCTTAGCCATTTAATAAGTATTTATAGTCTTATCGATATTTTCTAACTCTTCTAAGTACTTTATATGTTGTGTTTTAATTAATTGATTTTAGTATTGTATTGGAAGTTATGTTGTAAGTTATTTGTAGGTTATAAGTGCTTGGATACGGAGTTTCTTTGTAAAGACTCCAGTGGTTGTATAGAGGAGCACTTACTATGCGATGGATACAGTCACTGTCGAGACCATAGCGATGAGCAGAACTGCCTGTGGCGAGATAAGCGTTATTTGGACAGGACTTGGAACAACTACCCTACACACGATGGTAAATCTGGTGCGGGGGGTGTGTTGGGCAGTTATTTGTCTAGTCAGCGCGGGTGTTGTTTGTTTCCGGCCTACTTTGTACTGTTATGGGATTCCGTTTTGTTTGAATCCCTGCAGCCTTGGTTTAAAGTTTGATGCATCTGTATTCCTTTTTATTATGTAGTCTTAGGAATTTTGTGATACCAACATTAAAGATTTATGATATTATTATTTACTTAGTATCGTATACTTGTTTTTTATACTTGTTTGGTTGGTGTTCAAGTCTCGTCTAAAACTGTGTTTCGAGAGTTATACATTAACAAGTATGTCTTTGCTTACTGTACGGTGTCATATTATTACATGTAATTAACATTAACTAAAGGTTCAAAGCTTTTGTGAAGTGATGGACAAAGACGCTGGGTTTGCATGTTGCTTGTATTCACATTAACTTTTGTATTTATATTTTATTCAGAACGAAAATATATATCCACAGGTTACCTATATTATTGTGTAAGTATATTGTATGGTGTCCTAGGTTGCTTCAAAGGGGTTTGTTAAATTTCAAGTTTACCATCTACGTGTGTTTAAGTTTTGCTAATTGAGGTTGAATGTTGTAGGTCCTCGTGTTCCGAACTCGGAGTCGCAACAATTGGTAGCCATCGAGCAGCCTCGCAGGCAGTTCCGAGTTGGCGACAATGTGGATGTGCTATGCAAAGGCCGGTCCGGAGATATCAAACTTCAGTGGCTGCGCCTCGGAACCAACCAATTCGTAGATTACCTGGTAAGAATAATATCATATATATGCTTGACTCGGCTTGCATGACTTGATATAAGTCTATCAAACAACCAGATGTACTGGTACCCAAAGCTGACCAAGTGGAATGTAATGCAATTAAACTCAGACAAAATCTCGGTTTCAATCAGCTATAGTTTCTGTCTTCAGTTGTTTTTATTCATAATCGTATATTCGTGCAGACATACGGTGATGGCGTCAGATTATCGCTGACAGGCGTAACTGCGGCTGACGCAGGCGTCTATCGCTGCATTGGAAACGACTTCAACGGACGCACCTTCTACGATGACTTTACTCTTGAAGTTCAATCAGGTGAGTCTGACTTGACTTATGTGCATAGTTTTCAAATAGTATCATCACGATTGTGATCAGTCTGTCCATCCAAATATTTTTGACGCTGACTGTAAGTACATACTACATAATATGCATCGGACGAGTTGGTAATGAATCGAAATACAGCATGAAACATGCACAAGCTAGATAGCGACGAAATAGCAAATGTGACGAATGGTCATCATATCCGGGTAAAGGGCGATTGCTATTAACAAATCCAGACACCAGGCAGCTAGAAAAATACTTTTGAAGTATCACTTTGCCTTACCCGTAGATCGGTCAGTGGGTCGATCCAAACCAGGACCTCAGCTCAGCAGTCTAAACGTACCTAACTTTTTATTTTCTATGGAACTGTTCAGTTTATTGAATTTAATAATTTAACTCAGCAAACCTTTAGATTAGGTACTAATACATAATGATGATGATTAAAATATTCCTGCGTATTCAGGCGGACCTTTCTACCCGGACAACTCGCGAGACGCAGATGTCTCGCAGTACACCGCACGTCTACGTGACTCAGTGGACCTACCATGCACTCACAACCTGGAAGAACCCGTCACTATTGATTGGAGGCGAGAGTTTGCACCTCTGGCTGCTGAAGTCCGCTCCAACCAGGTAACTTCAGCGTTTTAATTTCAATAAGGCAAGAGACTCGACCAACACCTAAGGAGGCTCTCGTTGGGGAGTTAGATTAAGTGTTTGATTCAGAGAGTACTTCTTGACCCGGCTCGCATTGTTAGGAGTTTCCCGAAACCGGTGGGCTACTATTTTTTATATTTTTTTTATTTTAATAATCAGCTACCCCCAGCCAAGGAAGCCAACCCCAGCTTAGTTGGCAGATTGATTTTTTGATTCTAATATTCAAAAATTTAACCTTTAACTATGTAATGAAATAAAGGAAATAATAATTTCAATAATATAAATATATTTATATAATTAATATTATTTTTCAATACATTTTCTCGAAAACTGGTTCATATCGCACTACGATTAGGTTCACAATGCAATGTATTTCACACGCGTGCGATTTTTTATTTTCCAACACGTGTGCGGGAATAAAAATTGCCCCAGATAACTTATACCTATACTTAGTCCATATTGGTTTAATGCCTATATTCACACCGTCTCGCGCCAGAGACTGCCCTCTCTATTCGGGGTTGATTTTTTTTTAATCTCGGCGAAGATGCGTCTTTACGGTGTTAACATTTTTGGAATTAATAATGTTTATATTATAAATAGATTACCATGATTATTACAATAAAAAAACGTTTATGAACAAATTAACATTTATTTGTGTTCTAAACTCAAAAATATTTGAATTTTCAATTTTTCATATTAGGCTGTTTGTCGGCTTTATACCTTTGCTTCTCCTTCAACCTGGCGAAAGCAAAGCGCGGAAAAAACAGAAAATTAAATCATAGTTTCATAATTCATGACAAAAATATTTTTCGTTACTTATTTTATTTTATTTCTTCAAAAGTGTATTGAAAAACGTCGTTTGATACACGTGGACATTTGTTCTTGCAGTTCTCGGCTCAAAAACAACCTCGCCTACAGCTCGGGTGTTAATTCCGCCTCGAATGAAATAACAAACATTCTCCACTTGTATAAAAATGTACTATTGTAATAATTTACCCTGTCGCATTTCATTCACCTCTTCTAGTAGGTAATACTATTCTAGGATCAGGCGGCTCGAACTTTTATCGACCTCGAATAGCCCGGTAACTGATGCTGCATTAAATTTTAAACTGCTTTTTTCTATTTTTATATTTCCTGTTACGCATTTGTTCATCTTTGAACCTACTTCTCAAGTTAATAAAATGACACTAACCCAAATCTTCTTTCCAGCCCCACCTGTACCTGAGTTCAGTGACTGAAGCGGACGCTGGCACTTACGTGTGCCGCGTCAGCAATAGCAGGGCCACGGTAGAAGCCAGGGCCATCCTGACTGTTACAGGAGTTGTGCCACGATTCGATGGAGAGAGCTTCCTCTCTCTGCCAACCTTGAGGGACCCCTACAAGCAGTTTGAGATCGAAATCTCGTTCAAACCAGCTGGTGAGAATAAATTACAATTATTATTGTTAATTTTTCATTGTCTATAAAAGTGGTTTTCTGTTAACGCGTAGGAAAAGCAAAAGGTTTACTGTTGTAAAGGTCGGTTTTCTACTTTGAAATTTTCACTGTAACTATATTTCTTTTTCAGACAAAAATGGCCTGATTCTGTACAATAGCGAGAACCAAGGACGCGAAGGCGACTACATCGGACTTCAACTAAAGGATGGAGTACCTGAGTTTGTGATGGATACTGGCACTGAACCCCTCGTGGTAAAGGGCGACCGTCCTCTGCAGCTTAACACCTGGCACACTATCAGACTGAGCAGGGCTAAGTCTAAGGGTAACTATCGTTTTAGTTCTTCTACAGGTTGAACTCTTTCTCTTCATGGCTTGTTCAAGATAAAAAACCAGTCAAGAGCGAGTCGGACTCGCACACCGAGGGTTCCGTACGAATATAATTATGATGTAAACAACTGACGGCCGCCATGGCCCACGCACAATGGTCCACATGAAGGACTAAGTGCGGAAACCAAACCCTATAATTATGATGTTGATGATTTCTGAAAAACTGTGCTGTTTAGAGACATCGTTTTATTTTTCCTGTAATCTTTACATAAGCTTCTATCATATAGAATAATTTCAGATTTTTATCGCTGCAAACTTCGGAGATAAGAGGGAGGGGAACGGATTTTTTTTTAATTTTTCATTAAAAGTCGAAAACGACGCTGCCAAAAAAAAAATGTTTGAGAATGTACAAACAGCGTTCTTTCATATGATACCCCACATGCGGGCTAGTAGCCCCACTTCAAATTTTAAAAACCTCCTTTCAGTCTTTTTTGCAAAAAAAATATATTTTTTTAAATTTCTTTCTTGCTTGCAAAATAGTTGGGCAAACGTCATCTTAAACTATTCCAAATTTCAAGTTTATAGCATTAGTAGTTCTTGAGATATCCAAGTGTGACAGACAGACAGACAGACTTAGTCTCACTATAAGGGTTACTTTTTAACATTTTGGTACGGAACCCTAAAAACCAATGGGTTAGATGAGCGTATTATATAGATAAGGGGAAAAAATTGTTTCTTTATATGAGAGAAGACGAAAACCAGGCTAAGACATTTTTTTATTTCTGCATCAGTTACAATGGACGTGGACAACACTGGGCCATTCATAGCAGAGTCCCCGGAACAGTGGGAGTTACTGGAGCTGAAACAACCCCTGTACATCGGTGGAGTACCCGACTACGACCAGTTACCCATTGAATTTGCTGGAGCCTCTGGGTACGTACATTAATTAACAATAAATACAAATTCCATTAACGTGACTTAAAAAAAAACAGATCGCCTCCTCGGTTGTCAGCCTCGCTTCCAACCTTACTGACTGACGAATCTACCAACAACACCACATGAATTTCTGAATTGTCTATGCTGAGATGTCAGAGAAAGAGAGATACCACCAGCGTCAAGTTCTAAGGTTATAACTAGAACCTTTTTTTTCAGATTCATTGGTTGCGCAAGCATGTTGATTTTGGGCAGGGAAGAGAAGAACATCATGATGGATAGTCTGGAACGCAGCCGGGTCAGCGAGTGCAACTCTTGCGCACCCAACCTCTGCCTCAACAACGGCGTCTGCCAGGTTAGATATAGCTAATACTACTGAGATTTAACCAGCCTTAATTTTGTCACAAGGTTTATAGTAGAACTTGGGTTTTGATTAACTATAGAGCCAAGTGCACATGACAGCCGCAACGCATTTTCATACAAAACAGTGCGGTGCAGCCTGCCTGTAGCGTGCGATGGTTCATAGAAAATGTACGAAAGTGATGCCGAAGGATTCTGCAAGAATCTTTGGAGGAATCTGCTTTAGTCTTAAAAAGTACGTGACATGTGTTAGACCCGAAATCAGATGCATGAACTTACGCAAAAATAATTGCTCACAGGAAGCCCGTAACGAACGTGGTTATATTTGCATCTGTGCGTCCGGCTATGCTGGCCTGAACTGCGACCGGATCGGCGAGGCGTGCCGCCCCGGACTGTGCGGACCCGGCAAGTGTGCTGACACCGTCGACGGATACAAGTGTGCTTGCCCCGTTACCCATACTGGAAGGAAGTTAGTAACCATCCCAATAACTATAAACACGCAAAACTTGAAATTCAATATTAATTCTTATTCTTAGAACCTATAAGCCGGCTAAAGACTTCTAATCAAACTTTAACTTCCAGCTGTGAAGAAAAGCAATCGATTGAGTACCCAGCATTCACTGGGAGCGCATACTTAGCCATCAAGCCACCAGCTCCATCCCGTACCCTGAGGATGTCGATGAGGATTAAGGCAGCTTCACCGGTCACTGACGGCATCATCATGTACTGCGCTGAATCACCAAGAGGCTACGGAGGATTCACTTCCCTGGCTGTACACGACGCAAGACTTGAATTCCGTTATGACCTGGGAGCAGGTGAGTTATCATCATTATGCCCCTACCCTTATCCCAATTTATTTGGGGTCTCAGTGTTTTCATTTTCAACATAATAATATCAACCGTAAATCGATATGCTAAAATTATAAAAAAAATTGCGTTTCCACATCTTTTGGTATTCCATCTAAAATCACGACTATTTCTTAACAGGAAGCCAACCGGTTGTTCTGGTAAGCAACAGGACTCTGTCACCCAACGAATGGACCAAAGTTCACATCGCAAGAGTCGGTTCAGTGGTGTCTCTGAGGATCAACTCAGTGCACAGTTTCGAACAACGATTAGAATCGCCTAAACAAGTAAGTACTATTTTGGCATTATGTAGTATAGGGCCTTTGTAACAGTGTTAATATTTCATCAGCGACTAAAACTTATACCTTTTTGAAATCTTGACCAATTTCATTCTATAAATGAAATAAATTGCCATGAACTTCTTTTCCCAAAATCTGCGTCAGAATTTACTAGCTTGTGTGTTCTTAGAGCACTAGCCGTTTTTTCAAGGCTGCCTTTTTAACCTAAAGTGTTTTCAAAGGATTTGAACCTGGACACACCGATATTCGTGGGCGGCGTGGATGATTCCATCACCCTCAACAACAACACTGGCGTCACTGGAGGATTCAACGGATGCATTACCGACGTAAGTCATATTAAATGCTAAATTATCAACCCTGAACCATTTAGCTACTTGGTCTACGAGGTTGGTGGTTACCAACACTTTACAGAAATACTTGTTGATGGCTATTATAACTTTTAACCGTGTAATTTGAAAGCAGTACAGAAACCAATTATTTCTAAAAGATCGTGGAGTTTCTTGCCGGCTTTTTACATAGGAAACAACGTGGAAACAACCAATAGGAACCGTGCACCTAGCTTCTGACGTTTCATAAGTGCCCATGTAGTTTTATGTGATATAAAATATTCTGAATTTGAATTTGACATGACCATCTCAATGGCGCAGTTTCCATCCGCATGTCAATAGGCCGAGATGACAATAGGTGACCACTCTTATTAGACTGTTTTATCCTACTTCATTACCCGTATAAACGAACGATAAATTCCTTACTATTTCGATTTTATTGCATGTTTCAGTTGAGCAGTTCCAAATAATTTTAGCATGTATATACAAGGACTGACTTTCAGTTTATCTCGTCAATGAAGTCGGCCAGATCAATAGATCTCGCCTATTATAACACAGACTCTATTTCACTAAGAATGATAAATATATATCCGATTTTGCCGCCCGGCTGTCCGCATCCCATAAAATTGTGCACCCTATATATCGTACCACCAAACCTGAGTAGACAGATTAATGATCAAAGAACGTTCAGTCCTTCCCTTTCGTTCTCTTTCTCATAACGTGATATTTAGTTTGCCCTTAACCCTCAGTTCATGCTGCATGGAGAAGCTGTTGACATCGTGAACTCCACCATCCAATCTGCGAACGTGAAAGAATGCAATGCCTACGTCCGCGGTGATATTCCTGATGTAAGTAATCATTATTTTTGCACAAAACTTCAATAGCAGTTTCTGGTATCATCTTCTACAAACTTCAATAGCAGTTTCTGGTGTCATCTTCTACAAACTTCAATAGCAGTTTCTGGTATCAACTTCTACAGACTAAAGTTTCTTTCTATGGAGCCTGGCCCTCCTATTCGCCATTATGATTTTTTTCGAAATGAATGCCATGAATGAAACTTTAAAAATCGATAGGCTGCTTTAATATAAATCGAAAATATACTTTAGTAAAAGCTTGTAAAATGTCATGTTTTCGAGTTATACTTAAGCTTCTGTAGATATATAATACAAATAAATATATTATTTTATTTTGTCTTTATTTTCATTAAAATAGTAACATTGAGTCGAAAATAAAGTCGCGTATCGAGCCGAATGACATCAATGAAAGCTCTCCCTAGTCAGGGGATCGAGAGGGAGCGAGATAGCCAGAGTACTTTGCGATATCTCCCTGTCTAGTATGCATGCCGCATCGATCGGACGGTTGATCTCGATCAATCAGCTGGCTACTTTGACCTTCACTGTACGCTACCGTTATCCTGTTCTCTTTAAAGTGAATCTGTTATTGATTATTAATTTATTATTGATCCCTTGGTGTTGTACATTTTTGACTGTTATTGTTTTTTACAAAATTAGTGATTCTGGTACGAATATATTGACACCCGACGGTGTTATTTTTTTGGAATCAGCACTGTTCCTGGTCCACGAAGACGATTTAGACAGCCAATACGCTCATACCAGCTAACCTTTATGGCGCTACTTGAACAACTTTATTGGCTTATATATTAAAAACGTGACAGTTTAGGTGATATTGTCAAAGAACATATTATTGTAATATGATGAAAGCAATCGATTTCCGTAAGTTTTATCCTTGGACGCTATTCAAGAAAAAAAAAACAAAATGGCGGACAGAAAGGAAGCCAAAAGTTCCAAACCTCTTTATAAATGAAACAGTATTTGACTTATCTGCCATATACTTTGTTGTGAAACAGGTCAAAATAATAAAAGTTTTAACAATAAATAATTTACCACCACGTTAAATCACTCTTTACAACAGTTCGAGATTGGCTGCCAATGCCACAACGGTGGAACCTGCACGGGCGACTCGTCCACCTGCACATGCCCCGCCGGCTTCGGAGGTTCCCTCTGCGAGTACCGAGTGCCCTCTCCAATGAAGTCTTCGCGCCAGCCCCCCAGCGACCCCTGCGCAATCCGACCCTGCCGCAACGGAGGAACCTGCCGACCAGACCCGAGGACCCGAATGAACCACACCTGTGACTGCCCTCTAGGATTCGCCGGCGTTTATTGCCAGATCGGTAAGCCCAAGGTTTCTTGAATTAGGTTATCGTCAGTGAAGTTCTAATAGTACGAAAGTCAAAAATGGCTACTTTACAGGAGAGTGAGAAAACTGTATGAAATTAATGTAACTTACGCTTAAGACCACATTGTGTTTAATTATTAATACAAATGAACTCTGTGGTGATTTGAACCCATGAAAATTAAATCTAAATCACAACATCGGAGCACTTTATGCCCGACAAATTTGTACGTGAATAGCTGACATACGCAGTTTTGGCACCCTGACATACGCATTGTTGGCGCCAAAAACTGAGATACGTACTGTAACTATTTTTCAAATAACGCGTTCTATTGGTCAGGTTACCGTGTTTTGATTGGTCGATACGATGCGCGCCATTATGCTTTATTGAATGACATTCAAATCTCAAAACACTCATAAAATGACTTACGCACTGTTAGAACTTCACCGACGTTATGTCAGTTCTCCCGAATTATGAGAATTAGGTTATATCAGTTAATCCGAATGATTAGATCAGTTTACTTGTTTGGTATAATTCCCGAGTATTATAGCCCAACAAAATTCTTTCACACGGTACTGCATACATATTATTATACATAAAAAAACTGCATTTATTTACCACAACTGTATATTTGGAACTAGGCCATGTCCTCAAAAGAAAGATACCTTTTTTTTGGGTGGGAAATTATCAAATAACTTCTCCCGCTCTGGGCGGAGCGGGAGGACGTGTCAGACTTTTACTGACTAAAACCCACCCGTGTTCCTTCCGTTGCCTGTGTGCCAGGGCCACGATATCCCTTTCACGCTATCCCTTTCGGACAAACTCGCAACCCTGGCAGGAAAAGATAGATACCTAAGGTTTTAATGCTTTATTTTCATCTTAGCACTGGAACTGCACCGCAGCGTGGCTTTCAACGGAAACGGATATCTTGAACTGCCTGCCAACCTGCTGAAGTACGAAAACTTGGACGTTGAACCTGGCATCATTGCTTTGGCAATTTTCACCACACAGGACGGCGTGTTGCTGTACCAGAAGGAAGCCCAGAGCCCATCGTACGATGGCGACTACATCCTGCTGAGAAGTAAGCACCATTACATTAATCCCATTGATCCGTATCTCATTTATTTTGAACTAGCTTTTGGTCACGGCTTCCCTCGCGTGGAGTTTATAAGTTATAGCCTATGTGCTATTCTGATGTATAAGCTGTAAAGTTTCATCAAAATCCGTTCAGTAGTTTTTGTGTGAAAGAATAACAAACAAATATCCATACATCCATCCTCACAAACTTTCGCGTTTATAATAGTATATAATATGTACCTATAAATATACAACGTGCTCCTTTTGATGTTCCATAATTCTAAGGTTATAATTTTATTATGCTTTAAGTAAGTAGAAAAATAATACAGTCCTAGAATAAGTGTTCCAAAAATACATAGTTTCAAAGATAACGTCGTAAATATACTAACACTAGACTCCGATGTGTGTATCTAAGTTTCTTTGATAAATACGAGTAAATCATTTTCATTCAAAGCAATCATTTATATTTAAAGCTAAATGCGACGTTGTCATTTTTCAATAAAGGGTGTTTTACATAAATAACCGTAACCTTGTGGAATTATTTTGTATAAAAATGGAAAACAAAATGAAAAAAAAAACATTGAAAAATAATTTATATTATGCCAGTTGATTCTTTGACATGGTCTCATTAACACCCTTTTTTTTGGGTGGGAAATTATCAAATAACTTCTCCCGCTCTGGGCGGAGCGGGAGGGCGTGTCAGACTTTTACTGACTAAAACCCACCCGTATTCTTTCATTTGCCTGTGTGCCAGGGCCACGATATCCCTTTCGGACAAACTCGCAACCCTGGCAGGCATTGGCCCTAACGGACCCCGTCAGTTGGTGCTGACAACTCTTTGAGGCGCGCGTGGAATACAACGCGCCGTCGACCCGGGCCTGGTCCTTATCGGACGGTGAGCTACCCATCACTCACCGTCCGCAAGCCCGCGCCTACGGTGGCCGGAAATCGGCTTGCGACTCCCGACGCCCGGGGCGTCTCCTGCGGCGACTAGGGGCGCGAGGGCGCGAACCTTGCCTCTCCCTCACGCGTTCCGCCTCCTCCTTTGCGAGCATTACTGCTTCACAGAAGGAGGTGACGGCCTCCCATGCACGCTCGCTCCGACACCCTAGAGTTATGGTATATCAAAAGGAACACGTTGTATTTATGTGGGATTCTGATTAATTTTAAATTCTAATTTAATCATAATTAGATATTTATTAGAATAAAGATAGAATAAATAATACAGTGTGATCAGTGAGGTGTCAGTGTGCAGTCTGAAAGTATCGCATTTTTCCATGTAGGTACCCTATACAAAAGTATATTTGCACATAGCGCTTATCGGTTGTGAACGTCAACTTTCGCAATAAAAATTTGTAGTGGACATCGCATGTCATAATGGCTGTAAGAGTTTAAAGGAGTTACAGACAAACAAACTCAGAGTAATAAGTTACAGACAAACAATGCAATAAACTATGTGCCTTATTTTTATTTACTTATGAAACATCTTATGAGTTAGAAAGAAGAGATTATAAACCATTGATGTATTAAAAGCGGTCGATACGGGACTTAACTAAGTGATGTGGTCCTATCAAACTAGGTGATGCCTGTAGTGGCACGAGTGAGATAGATATTACGAACATGCGTGAGAGACACGATACGCGCGAGTTGCGAGACTGAGAGTTGCAATTCATATATCCCGCAATTCATCTGTTTGACAGCTGCTATTTGACATTGGACTTCACTTCTTAATAATTTGTGGACCATTTTACGAAACTCCAAACACAACTGTCAAACAGATGAATTGTGGGATATGAATTGTACACAGATCCTATTATGATTCTGCCAAAGCGTCCATTTTAGGCCCCCTGGTTTACTGATTGCGATGTTAGCGCGTAAAGTATCTTCCTCCTTTAAATATATCAATGCTATAAACCTTAAAAACATATCTGCTGTTCTAACAACAGTTTTTTTAAATAATAGGATCTATAATCATGACGTGCTGAATTCATGGTACACACGGCTACACATCAAGCTATACATTTCCAGTATACGCTGACCTCACATTGCACGGAAATCCTATACAATGCGAGATCAGCATAAATACTGGAAATGTATAGCTTGATGTATAGCCGTGTGTACCTAACAGTTTACACGATATTTTTTCACTTATTTTTTTTAGCGGTTAAGTAGATGAGACAGTTAACAGTTGATTCACTTTTACTCCTAACAGACTTATCTACTGAGAGCTGTTGACCAATGTGGTCAAAATCAAAGTCAAGTCATTTATTTCCGACAGGCACATACAGGGCACTTATAAACGCCAAATTTACATCATAGTTGAATTGATTCTAGTTGCCACTTACACAAAGTAGTTTCGTATGTAGAAGAATGCGCAAGAAACTCCACAGTTACTCTTTTAAATAATGTTTAACAATATTTAAAATAATTCTATATGTAATGTACCACAATAGTTAAAAAGAATAAAAAAGGAGCAATAACAGATAAATTAATTAGATGTAAGTATAATAGATGGCGCTCACGTCATATTTACAAATATTGTAAAAGTATACGCTTTTCCTAAAAAATTAACAAGCAATAATCGGTGTTTGACTGAGTAATCATAGAATGTAGAATTAACGTCACAAAAATAATAAATTATACAATTAAATTAGCATTCAGTTTGATTTACATTAAGCGTGGATGGTTTTGTGGCGGTATTTACATGCGAACTACGCGTCACCCTGACGTCACACAAAATCCTGCATCGCGCAAGCAGAGTTCACCGCGCGTCTAGCATATACAACGTCCCGCCATAAACCATGGGGCAGTTGCCCACCAAATACAACACCCGTCTGGTCGCAGGAACCTCCATTTTCTATGGAGGATGAGTGAACGTTACACCCTGTTCCTCATTCCTCTAATGTTTATCTATTGGGGGTCCATACCATAATTTTGTACTAATTTCTATAAGTTACTGACATAAAGTATTTGTTTCAGTTGAAAGAGGCTTCGTTATATTTGAATGGGATAACGGCGGCGGCAAGTCACAACTATTTGTGAACTTCTTCGTCAACGATGGTGAACGGCATCAGGTAAGTCATTAAGACATTAATTTAATCTTTTATAATATTTTTGATAGTGTTGAAATGCGCGTGGCTAAATAATCCGCAGCCGCATGGGTTGATGAAACGTTAAGCTTCGCTTGTCACGATTGGTTCTTGGATGGGTGACCATCTTTACATACGAGATTACTCCGTGTCTCATGAAAGCACGTTAAGCCGTTGATCCCAGCTGTCATTCGTACATCTTTGACAGTCGTGACTGGAATCCGACCCCAACATAGCTGGGAAAAGGCTAGGAAGAATGTTTTTTTTTTTTAATAGTTGCGCGGTGTTCGTGGGAAGTAAGTAGGTACCTACTCAGTTATGCTAGTCCTTGAATTGAATTAATTCCATTCAATTTTGAATGCTGTAGCCCTCGGTAATGGTTTCTGTAGTTCAAAGACTTTGTCACGGTTACTGTGTTGAACCGATCGTGCTGTGGTGGCCTCAACATCGCCACATGCGAACAACGAGTCACACTGACGTCACGCAAATCGTGCATGGCGCAAGCAGAGTTAACCTCGCGACTAGTATATATGCAACGTCCCGACATCAATCGTCGGGTTAGTAACAGATGCTACAAGTCCCCCTCTTGGTCGAGTCCCACTATGGGACGCCCTTAGCTCTGTTGCTTTTTAATTTATTTTTCTAACCCGGCGAGAGGCCCTTCTGGCCCCGCCAAACCCTGGTTACGCAGAAAAAGCACTACGGAGCCACCCGCAATAGGCGTCGGGCAGTTGCTTACCAGACACAACACCCGTCTGTCGGAGGATCCTCCCTTTTCTATAGAAGATGAGTGAACTTTACACCCTGTTCCTCATGCCTCTAAAGTACTTTTTGATAGGTTGAAGAAAAAAAAAGCGGCCAAGTGGGAGTCGTATCCGCACACGAGGGTTCCGTGCCAGCGTACAATATTGAATACTAAGTACCTACATATTTTAATTATTTTTTGCTATAGCAGCCATAGACACACTGTGTTTTTTTTTTTTTTCTATTACGGTTGAAAAGATATAGCCCTGTGACAGACGGACGGACGGATAGTGGAGCTTTTGTAATAGGCTCCCCCGTTGGCACGGAACGTCCTTACTGACGCAGGTATACGGTGCATAGAAAAAAGATAGTAGTCGTTTAATTAATAGGAAATACTTCTTTGTCTAAACCAAGTTATTTTTCGACTAAACACTGATTTAAATAATAAACAGTAATGTTGACGCAATCTTTTAAGATATCGATGATTGAGAAGCTTATTCATACAGACCTTGATTTTGGAATTACACAAAACTCATACATTTTGTGATTTACATTTTATTGTTAGCATTTAACGTAGGCAGGTAAAATCAAATTAAGTAGTGACAAAACAAAGTTATTCTTGAGTCATATGCAGAGAAAATATGTCAATTTCCTTCCCTAGTCAACTCGAGCTGTTAGTTACCAGTAAAGCGTATTTGTACGGGTCGACAAATTATCTCATCACCACTGGTCTCAAAACGGTGAAGGAGAACATCGTGAGGAAATCGGTGTCCTTGAACCAAAACATCGATTACCTGTGTTTTGTATCCCAGCAGTTTATAAGGAACATTTTAGGCTGATTTTGCTAAGCCCCATTTTTCCCAATTCGGAAACACTCCAGTTTTATTTTACACAGTTTCACCTGTTAAATTCTGGCCCTATTTTCGGTTCAGGTAAGGCAAACAGTGCCACGGCGGCAATTAAAAGCTGCAGGTATTCATGTTTTCCACAGTTTCCCAAATTGATTGCAGGCTTTGAGAAAAATAAATATTCATTTACCCTGCCATGTAGGACACGTCTGCATGTCACGTTTATTTGTAACCCGTTGTGCAGAGTCAACTCCAATTCACCAATCAACCGTTGCTTCACTTGGTACCTACCTGTATTGGGAATCTTTATGTATTTTAATAAAAAGCACTGCCTTATTACATACATTAAACTTATAGTAATAACAATATTAATAACTAAGGATTCAATACTCATGACAAAGGCGTACAGAGCGTTCACCCGAAAATATAAAAAATATTCTAACTGACCGTGCACGAAATCGGCTGATTTTGATTAATTTTGTTCATTGGTTGTGCGAAAGGAAACAAGAATTTAAACAAAATTATTTATGATTTGAAATGTCGAGGTTTTTGTTTTGCATGTGGCCAAAAGGGATTTTTCAAATATATTAAGTATTCATGGAAAATCACTAATATTCTCAACAAGTTATCCAAAAAATGACGCGAGACTGACGTTTGATCATCGTTTTACAAGACACTACTTTTGGTTTTGATAATTAAAAAATATAATCTACATTATTATATTTATAATCTACTTGTATGTGGGGGCAGCACTTTTTTCAACTTCGATACAAAATATAGCAGAAAAATAATGTTGATAATACCTATATTTTATAAAAAACCCAGTCATTAATGTATTTTTTACTATTATTTAGCAAACCATATGAAGAAATTTAAAAATCACACACTGGACCTCAGCTATCCTTAAGATAATATAATAATAAAAGAAAATTTTGATTTTCAAAATTTTCTTTTATTGCCTACCGGCAGGCGGACAAGGCCTGGTTAATCACATAGCAGGTGTAATAAATGCTACAGGCCCCGTGCTTTGGGGGGCCCCACGCTCATACCATGGTACCTTACCACCCGTAGGTCCAAAGGAATTTTATCTATCAATGTTCAAAAGAAATGCTAAAAAATTTCAGGCTTGCTACGCTTACTCCTGCAGCATAGCTTCTCTTCATTCTTCAGCTTTTCTACACAAGTCGACAAAGGAATTTCTATTACTGTTTTAAATTGTCAAACGAAATCTACCTATCCGAGGGCGAGGTGCAAAAAAAATCGAGGTCGCTATTGCATCTTAGTTCAACTCACAATTCTTTTAATTTCTTGCATATTTCGACATAGGTACTTAGTAATTCCAATTACCGTATGGATAGTCAAAATAAATCTAACCTATGGGGCAAAATCTTGCTTCGGGATAGGGGGGAGGGGGAGCTGAAATGGCAAGTGTCTAGGGGCCACAGGTCGTGCAGTCCTGCTTGCCATAAGATTACGTCACTCTAAAGTATTTTTTTTAATCGCGTTGTGTTGTTAATCTCTAATTTTGTAACTATGGTAAATATATTATATCTATAAAAAAATGCCTTTATGATGAAGAAAATCGCTTCACCCAATTGTGAGGAATGTGGAGCTGACGAGGACCTACAACATTTGTTGATGGACTGTGTCCAATATGAGTCCAGTAGAAATAATTTAGTAAAGTCCCTGAATTTGAACAGAACTGATGTAGGCATGTTCCATACAATTCTATCCCAACCAAATGGCGACAATGCGAAGGGTTTGTTCAAATTTATGGCCCACGTATTGTTAAAGTACTATTGTTTAGAATACGATGGGACTGACATAAATACGCTATACGTAAAAGCCCCTAAAACTATGGTAATACAAAATAGGTACAAAATAGGTACCTAAATAGGGAGGAGCTCGTGGCTAAATGATAACAGCTGTTCGTACAGCACGAAGGTGAAGCTACACTTGCCGCAGTCGGTGCGTGGACCATCCCATAAATATCGAGATCCCTCTGTGCCTCGGAAAGCACGTTAACCCGTTGGTCCCGGCCAAAGAGATTTAAGATATACTATAGACAGGCCATCAGAAGTAATGTCATAGAAAAATTGTGATTCCATGTCTCAGTGACGCCATCTAGCGTAATATAGCAAAATTCAATAAAAGCTAAGTTTGACACGTTATACAATTACCAACACCTACCGTTGATTACGAACCGTCAAATAGTTTGAAACATCTAAGAAAATTATTTATTTTATCTAAATTCTGGGTAAATTACAAAATATTAACAAAAATAAACCATGGATAAGACTAGTCGTATTATCACTACGAGATTTGCAATAACATATTGCATAATTAGGCCTATACGAGTACTTCGGAAATAATTTTCTTTTGATGGACACGAATGCGACTTGATATGCAGGCGTACCACACTAGACTGATCCATAGATTATACACGACTGAGCGACTTTTGCCCACTAGGAAAAATGTATCGGATTACGATTTTGTTCGCTATGTCCCGTCTATTGTTAAGTAAATAATTTATTGTCGTTGGACATCACAAAGATTATCAGCAAGCATTCCACAAGCGTGGCAATAAGAGTTAATTCCCTTACTGGTATCTCTTGATATGAAGCCTAATAACGAAGCTCTGTAGCTTGCATCTGTTTTCATGCAAAATTAATCTAGCTACGCTTCCCTGAACACAGTCTGCAACTGAAGTATCTCATTGACGTTGTTGACGGGTCACTTATTGGAAATGCTCCTCTATCTGATTACGTATTAATATATTGTTCGGACAAGCTTGAATTTATGTAATGTATTATATAACATCGGTTACACTTACACGTATTATTTAACACCGGTTATATCATACATAACTTGATGCCTGTTTTCACATAGGGTTCACGGAAGGGTACCCGTAGTTTACCCACATTTCCCGTTTGAAGTCTCATGCATTAGGCAAAACTAGACTCCGAGCTGCTACTGAGAAATTGTTCATGGGAAAACCCCGTTTATCTTTATCCGACCTAGGAATCGAACCCAGGACCTCATGCTCACCGGTGCTTGCGATCACTAGACCAATGAGGTAGTCGGCATGCCGTCATAATGCCCACAAAGTATAGATGCTAATAATTATTTATCTTGCAGATAATCGTCAAGCTGTTGGAGGACGGCCGCGTCACGCTGTCTGTGGACGGCCGGGAGAACTCAGGAACTAGCACTGGCATATCCAGCGTCATGAACGCCGACTCGAATATCTACCTTGGTAAGCAAAAGACATTCCACCAGACGAACAGAATTTGTTTGAAGTTGTCTGCCTGATAACTGCAGCACTGCTTACCGATTCAAACAGTAAATACTGCTATGTACTCACAGAGAACAATAATGTCGGCGGCCACAGCTGCAGGCGGAGTTTTCAATACTTTCCATACAGAAAACGTGTCACCGTTTACTCGTACTATGGCAAACATGTATAAACACTCAGTGGCAGAAGTTATGCGCTCAACGAATTTTCGACGCAACTAATTTATTAGCACTGCCGTCTCTAACCGCTGCCAAAGCGTGGAATCCGAGCTCTGTGTGCATAGCAGTGAGCAACATCATCATCTTAATTTCAGCCGAAAGACGTCCAATGCTGGACTTAGGCCTGCCTCAAAAGGGGGGGAGGGAGGGTTCGCCACGATTGCCAAACATTTCAATATTTAAATCTATTTAGTATTGAGTAAAAAAGTGTTGGGGACGCCTTTGTCATAGATATTTGTGCCTTTCCCTTAAGTGACACTATTTACTGATAGATTCAAAGCAATTTATCAAGAGTATGTACAGTCAGCCTCAAAAGATATATATAGGTCCCTAAAACAACAAGAATTAATTTGAGGATCCACAATCTGTGTTCCATAATACTGTATCAATGGTTCAAATAAGGACCCAATGCATAATAATTATGTATTACTAGCTGCGTCCCGCGGTTTCACCGCGTAGGTCTCGATCCCGTGGGAATATCGGGATGAAAAGTAGCCTATGTCTTAATCCAGGGCGTCAGCTACCTCCACACAACATTTTATCAAAATTGGTCCAGCCGTTTGAGCGTGGATAAGTAACAAAAATACACACACACACACATTCACACAAACTTTCACCTTTATAATATTAGTGTGATGACTGATACAATATTATGGACCAAATACATATTTTTGAAGCTGACTGTACCTATGTACGTTCAACGTGTTCGTTTCTCCCCAGGTGGTATGCCAGACCATATGAACCAGCAGGCTTACCCTGGCTTCACCGGCTGCATCCACCAGATCGAACTGATGACGTCAGACCGAGGACTGAACCTGGGCCAGGTCGCAGTTACCGGCAGGAACACACAGCGATGCAAGGAGTGAGTATTGTTTTATTGATCATCATTTCAGCCGAAAGACGTCCACTGCTGGACATAGGCCTCCCCCTAAGGGGGAGGTTTTATTGATGTACATATTATATCAATATGCTAGTAAGCACATACAAAGTACTGTCATAAGCTTACGCTTACGTAAGCCTACTTTGAGAAAATACTTACTTATTTTAAAATAGTTGGTCGAAAATATTATGTTCGAAACACGTACCATCTTATTATAAATACTCTATGAGAAAATCGCTTTTTAATCCTGGGTAAATATTAGGTATTTATGCTCTTGACTGTACATAATATGGGCTTATTTACTAATCACTAGTTTATTAACATTATTCAATCCAAATGGCTGACAATAGTTATTTATGATATTAGTGCGGTAAGTTGTTTTTTACAAACGAGTAGACAAAGTGGTGACAAACGAGTGGACATAGTCACGAGTTTGTAAATACCAATTTCCGCGCGTGTGTCATACAACGTTTTTCAACACATTTGCGAGAAAACAGTACAATATGTAATAAAATAAGCCATCAAAACATTTTAAGAGAATGATTGAGTATTACTTCGAGTCTTCCATGATATAAAATTATTATAAATCATTAATGCACTCACGATTATGGCGGCTCATTCAAGATATCAGGTACAGTCGATTCCATATTAATATCGGATTACTCGCTGAACTTATATTATTATTTTGTAAAAATCAGTCGGAAAGTCGCAACAATCTTTGATATTTCTAATAAGAAAATGGCGCGAATTTGCAAATGGCGCCGCGTGCCGTGCGTACGCCATCTTGCGATTAGTACGACATCTTTCGTCTCATTTTCTGTTTAATAATAAAGTGAGATAAACGTATCTGAGCAAAAGCACTTCCAAGGAGGTTCGATCATTTAGCGTATTTATTCTCGTAATTCGAAACTCCTTGGAGGAATTATTATATATTTTTTATGGTAATTAAAAAAAACCGTAAAGGATACGCACGGCGCTATACAACGAAGGGGGTGGTAAAACATGTACTTAGGTGAGAGTACCTATTTTACCGCCCGTTCCGTTGTATGGTACGTAATTTTTAATTTTAGAACAATGTATACAGGCTTCGTTAATGCATTTTTGACCAAATGTGTTGATAAATATATTTACCTACGTTTTATGCATAAATAAAATCCACTTCGAGCTCTGACAGTGTCATTATGTCATAATTTCATGTGAAAAGTTCTTTCAATGGAACAAATCTAACTTAGAGAGATGTATTTAATGATTCTAATTCTGTAAATACATATCTGTGAGTCAAGAATTGTATTTTGATCAAGATACTACCTGACACTGAACTGAAAATAACAGAAAACGTAAGAAAATTTTCAATTTCTAGGTCTACTGCTGCGGATTCATCTAAAAGGCTCGTACAGACTGGAGCGTTATCGCGGGCGCGACAGGCACCGACAAAGAAATTGCGCTACTAGTGTCACGTCGTGCCCGTGATATCGCATCAGTCTGTACGAGCCATAAAACAAACTTTCACGACAATATTGATTGACTGGTTACGTCTTAAGAGCGTTTACGACTTACGGCATTTCATACAAACTTTAAAGCCCTTTTTTTTCGAAATGACTGAACCGATTTTAATGAAACTTCATACACGTCAGCAGGATACAAAGGTCTAAATTCTAAAAAGTTAGATAAGAACATTCTCGATTTTCATTTTAAAAGTTTGTATGAAATGCCGTACGTCGTAAACGCTCTTATCCTACCTATCAATAAGTAGTTGATTAAATAACGGAAATAATGAGTGCTACGTCTAGAAATGTAATTAAGAGTCATTAAATATGGCTGTAGAAAACAATACCAATTAGCAAGGATTTGCTTACTATGAAACACAATATTTATTAGTATTTTTTCCTCCGCCCACTGAGGCAAATCGTGCTCGGACGCGGGGCGCTACTGCGCGCTTCGATTATTTCAATGATTATGCATCTAACGCGACTATTGACGCTAGTTTGAACACCACTTAGAAGTTAAAGTTAGTTAAATTTCGTCCCGCATCCCGCGCAAGACCCTTTTTTCGTTTTATCGTACCCAACAAGTTCACGGAGTTTCGCTAGCTAATTAAATTTGACCCTGTATTTTGATCAAAATACAATCTGACACTAACCTGCAAATAGCAAAAAAATTAAGACATTTTTGAATTTCGCGGGGAACAGTTGCGGATCCACCTTAAATCTGATAAGTTAAACGAGCTCTTTAACTGTTTGTCAACGAAAATAACAACTTTTGTTAACCTTTCACGCTGCTATGGAATCTCAGTCAAAACTACCCAGAGTATGTTTTTATTAACACTGTTGTAGATTTCGTATAATTTCGTAGTATCGGCACAAATAAATATTTGAACCAACAAAATTAAATAACTCGTCTTCAAACTGTCGCTTTCCAAAGTACCAGCTTACGTGATTGATGTTCACAATTTAACAAGTATGTTGGAATCAGGGACCGTACAACCCCGGTTAAGGGTTAAGCCTTTCGAAGGGGTAACCCATTCAATGGGTTACCGTTATCAGGGTGTAACCCATTGAAAGGGTTTTATACTAGAAACCCATTGAAAGGGTTACATGGTAACCCATTGAATGGGTTTTATACTTGAAACCCAGTGCAAGGGTTACCTGATAACCCATTTCAATGGGTTCTATACCTATTTGAAACCCAGTAACATGAAACAATCACTCTATTATGTTATTTCGATATCCGCCCAGCACGCGTAGCAGGACCAATTCTATCTCTATTCTTCCCAGGGACCATTTTGGTTAGCAGTTAATCAAAAACCCATACGGTGTGGGTAATTTTGAATGGCTTAAATTAAGCCGTTCAAAAGGGTTACCCACATCGTATGGGTTTTTATCGAAAACCCTTTCAATGGGTTACCAAAATTTAATTAAGCCGTCCATAAGGGTTACCCTTATCGTATGGGGTTTTGTTTAAACGCTTAGAAAAACCCTATCGAAAACCCTTTCAATGGGTAACCAAAATGGTCCCTGGTTGGAATGTGACAGTCATCTTAATCGTAACCGCACCTAAAAGAACTTACACGAAATAGTGCTGCGCACTTTTTCGGGTCGGCACATGAGATTCAGCAGATTGAACAGCAAAACCAATTATGACTCATATTTGGCTTCCACTTGGGTAGTGTCGCTTGGCAAACTTCGTTCGCTATTTTCCCGTAAACAAATGTACATAATTATATTCTATTTTATCAACTAGCTGTACCGAGTCATGCCGATCCGAACATGTGTGTGGATACACCTCTGATAAATATTTTAGTCCTCGACTATAGAATAGAATAGAATAGAATAGAATACTCTTTATTATGTACACCATAAAAGTTACAGATATAAATGTTAAACTAACAAAACTTTACTAACTTTACACGCTGCTATCGAACCTCAGACAAATCTTCCCGGATCTGTATCCCTACTTTGAAGAGCTGGATGTGTTTCAATCCCCTCCAGGCTTCTTCAACATTAACTCGAAACCGACCCTGAACGTCCTTGCTCTCGTACTACCGTCCTCGATATGTTTGCTCCTCTCCCGAATAATCCTTGCGATACATAACATCTCCTAAGCGGAAGTGACTGGTGAGTTGGCATCCTTATCTTTAAGCCACGCATGCCGAATTTCTAACACATATAGATAGTCGACCTCGTCTTAATTTATTACTTTTGACAACAACTCTCAGTGAATTGAAACTTGACTAAGATTAAAACTATCTCACTGTGACATACTTTTAGATAGTCATTGTCGTTTTATGACTTTACAAGTGACATTCAAGCAAGGGCAAAGCAATTGCGAGGTCAAATGTACACGGCCTTTAATTACCAGGTCGGATGGACATGACTTCTAATAATTACGAGGTCGGATGTACACGACTTCTAATTACGAGGTCGGATATACACGACTTCTAATTAAGAGGTCGGCTGGACACGACTTCTAATTACGAGATCGGATGGACACGACTTCTAATTACAAGGTCGGATGTACACGACTTCTAATTAAGAGGTCGGCTGGACACGACTTCTAATTACGAGATCGGATGGACGACTTCTAATTACGAGCTCGGATGTACACGACTTCTAATTAAGAGGTCGGCTGGACACGACTTCTAATTACGAGATCGGATGGACGACTTCTAACTACGAGGTCGGATGTACACGACTTCTAATTAAGAGATCGGCTGGACACGACTTCTAATTACGAGATCGGATGGACACGACTTCTAATTACGAGGTCGGATGTACACGACTTTTAATTAAGAGGTCGGCTGGACACGACTTCTAATTACGAGATCGGATGGACACGACTTCTAATTACGAGGTCGGATGTACACGACTTCTAATTAAGAGGTCGGCTGGACACGACTTCTAATTACAAGATCGGATGGACGACTTCTAATTACGAGCTCGGATGTACACGACTTCTAATTACGAGGTCGGACGCCACATTTCCCGTGGCACAGGCGGAAAGGTCTGGTGCTGTCTCATCAAAAAAAAACTGCAAATGCTTTTGACAATATTTGTATTTTCTTGTCGCCCTAAGCTTTCTCTTGTAACTTTATGTTTAAATGTGTATTATATTTCTACATCAAATCAACGCCTAGTTCCACGATTGTTTTCTAATATCCATTTGTTTCTGTTCACAGGCAATCCCTGTTTTATGATTAACGTCAACTATGCGAACGAACTTCGATGCATCAACGCAACTTAACAATAGCACAACTATGTAAAATATACAATCTCAATGTGACAGTGTAATCTTTACCTTTCGATTGGTGTAATTTGTTTAAGCCAAATCGAAACAAGATCACTACTTGTTGTTTTTTTCAATAATTATAATCAAGATTAAGTAAATGTTGTATTAGTATTAAGGAATTTTGAAAAAACCAGACAATACGGCTAGCTTAGTGAATAGGTTGACGCGAATCGATCAATAATGTAACGTTTAATACCCTGTGATGAGTTGTGGAGTGTTCGCGATGTCAGCGGCTCTGAAGAGCTATGGATGTTTGGTGCCATAAGATGAATTTTAAATATTGTAGTTAGGAATATATGTATTTACTAATAACTTTTAAGTACCCCGTTCTCGTCCCAGCTTGTTCGCGAGTCATTTTTTAAAAATCTCTCTAAAACATTTCCTTTTCTATTTTTGCCCCCAGTGATATAATGTAATTGTGCCAAACGTGATAAATATCATTTTGTGTTATTTCAGCACTGCCATTATTTTCCTTTTTTTATTTCCCTATTAAGTAAACTTTCGCTTCTTAAGCAACGAATATACTTTAAGTACTTATCTATATTATGTGAATATAAAATATTATTATAATTAAAATCTAGTACGAATGCATTTAACTTAATTATCGTCAGTGATTTTTTAATATTGTTATATATTTTAATTACAAAATTATATTTATGCATAAAATGTATTTGTTGTTAGCTTATCTAAGACATTATGACATATAATGATATCTACCTAAATATAATTAAAAAGTACTGATATTATAAAAATATTGTGTAACTTTACATGTATAAACTATTTTAAACAATTGCCTACGTATATGATTTACCCGTGTATTGCTGCTAAGTGAACAAATTCGACTAACAATAAAAAAATAAATATCATGAAAGTGTTTTTTTTTTCTATTTCCAAACATTCCTGAAAATATAATAATGTTATTTATTTTCACAATTTCGTGAAACTACTTGCACCACTCTACCTTTGCATCACCGGAAATATATAAATACTATTTATAACCCATTCATGATTCATGCGATACCTAGTTACTATTAGATAAGACCATCGCACACCAGCGGGGGACAGCATCATCTACGAGGATTTGCCGAAAAGCATCCCACGGCATGCCGTGGGATGCCACGGGGGAAATTCGGAGAGCACCCTCGCTTGCATTGCCTCTCCTTTTCATCCCTTTATTAAAGGTATGTACTTCACCGATCTGCGGTTTAATTCACCTTAGATGTAATACATACTAGGTACTTATATATGCACCTAATCGATAAAATTGTCATACAAAGATTGTACAGTGACAGTGAGTTGTTTGGTCGTATTTTATGCGCTGCCATACCGTTATTCCGATAAAACTTTGTGTGTTTGTTTTAAAATCTCGACGCGCCGAGTACCAGCTAGTACTTAATATAATAAAGCTTAGAGCTTTAAAGAATTTATTTCTTTGAACGTGCTAATGTCTAGAACTACCAGACGGATTTAAAAAAATATTTTTGCATTTGTTAGCGTAAAAGAAGGCATCAACAACAGGAGCCGAGCAAAAAGGAAAAAATCATAAATAACGCTAAGCGGGAACAAGGTCAAAGCGCGGGCGGGCGATGCAATGCGACGCGTTGGAAAAGTCGGGGGCAGAAGCCAGTAGTTAATAATTTCATTAACGCCTAGGGCCAGTTGCACGTTTAGTCGAGTTGATTGAGTTAAATAATTAACATTTTAAATATTATTAAGCGTTGCGCCACTAAAAAGTAACACCGTGTTAGTTATTTGACATACGTGTTTTTTGAGTTGGGAACTTCGGCGGAACATTGCAGTTCAAGCACAGAGTTCAAGCGACGAAACATATTATTGCAATATTGTCTGCCTCTTCTGCAGTGCCCTGATAAGTAATCCGGCCAAAATGAATGAACGAATAATGAACTGATATTGTATACCCATCTGTTTTACACTACATTCCCATTCATCATACTGTCCTCTTTGAATTTTTTAACATGACTTTCATTTTAATCGTATTGTGTTTGTGATTTCCATGGAGATAAGAGTTTATTGATTTGACGAAAACGTCGGATAAGGAAAAATATGTCATGATAAATATCTTTTTTTAATTTGTTTCTATTTTTATGATTTAAGAGAGTTTACGACGTACAAACAAACAAAAAAAATATTTAAATTTCATACAAACTTTCAAGCCCTTATTTTTCGAAATTACTTGAACCGATTTTAATGAAAATTCATAATTATGCATAAGCAGGATACAAAGGTCTAAAAAGTTTGTTAAGAACATTTTCGAAAAATAGTGTCACAGCCATTGAGGTATAATGTACTACGTACATAGGCATGGTACATAGTAAGTAGTACATTATACCTCAATGGTTAATAAGACCAATTTAAATTTTTCCATAGAAACAGATATTTCCAGTTATCTGTTTTTAAATAAGACATTTCGTAAATGTTCTTAACTTTGTAGACCTTTGTATCCTACATATGCGTATGAAGTTTCATTAAAATCAATTCAGTCCAATGATGTATACCCTTGAATGATGTGTAACCTTTAGATGCGTTACCTGCGCTCAATAATGGCAAAGTAAATGCTAGGCAATTGCCTGACATTTACAATAATAATAATTATTATTACGTACGCGCCAACGAACATGCACCCTTTTGCTTTGCTGGGTTAGATTCTTGCCAGCAACACTATCGCTTGGTAAAGTCGAAATTATAAATGAATTATTAAAAGTTATCCTCAGCTACTACGTACGTACGTCTAGCAGTTACAGAAAGACCGCACATCCCCAGTCCTTATCAAATCAAATAAAAAATATTTTTATTTCACATATGCCCAGCACATATGACATGGGCACATAAGAAACGTCAGAAGCTAGGTGCACGGTTCCAATTGGTCGTTTCCTATGGAGAAGAGCCGGCAAGAAACTCCGCAGTTACTCTTAAAAAAAAATTTGGGTTTTACCATCTTAACTCCACCAGACTTCACAAAGCATATAAAGTGACAAAGATCCAATGTCTCAATAGACAGTCAAAGCTGTGAACTCATCGAAAAAATTTGCGTCTATCTCATGGCCGCAAAATGCACGCACGCTAGAATAACACCATGCCAGCACAATGACGTGGCACGTGTGTATGACGTAGATTTCACGAACACCAGCATAACAAAGTTGACCTGTTTGTTTTAGTTATTTTGCAGCGTGACACTATCTAGACGATCTAGACATATAAATAATCAAAGCAAATTTCTTTTCAATACACTTCCTCGAAAACTGTTTCATATCGCACTACGATTAGGTTCACAATGCAAAGTAACACGCGTGCGATTTTTTATTTTCCAATACGTGTGCGGGAATAAAAATTGCCACAGATAACTTATACCTATAATTAGTCCAAATTGGTTCAATGCCTCCATTCCTTTGAGTATTTATCTCCATTCTCTATACGGAGGTGATTTTTTTTAAATCTCGTCGAAGATGCGTCGTTACGGCGTTAATATATTTGGAATATTTAAATAATGTATATAAATAGAATATCATGATAATTACAATAAAAAAAAAAAAAACGTTTATGAACAAATTAACATTTATTTGTGTTGTAAACTCAAAATATTTGAATTTTAAATTTTTCATATTAGGCTGTTTATCGGCTATAAACCTTTGCTTCTCCTTCAACCTGGCGAAAGCTCAGTGCGGAAAAAAATGAAACTTAAATCATAGTTTCTTGATAATTCATGACAATAGTTATTTATGATATTAGGGCGGTAAGTTGGTCTTTACAAACGAGTAGACGAATGTAATGCATTAAATAGCACTCACGATTTTGGCGGCTCATTCAAGATAACAGGTGCAGTAGATTCCATATTAATATTGGATTCCTCGCTTGAACACATATTATTATTTTGTAAATATCAGTCGGAAAGTCACAACAATCTTTGCCATTTCCAATAAGAAAATGGCGCGAATTTGCAAATGGCGCCACAATTAGTACTACATCTTTCGTCTCATTTTCTCTTTAATAATAAAGTGAGATAAACGTATTGAGCAAAAGCGCTTCCAAGGAGGTTCGATCATTCAGCTTATTTATTCTCGTAATTTGAAACTCCTTGGTGGAATTCTTATATATTTTTTATGGTAATTAAAAAAAAACCGTAAAGGATACGCACGGCGCTATACAACGAAGAGGGCGGTAAAATATGTACTTAGGTGAGAGTTCCTATTTTACGGCTCAAAAACAACCTCGCCTACGGCTCGGGTGTTAATTCCGCCTCGGATGCAATAACAAACATACTCCACTTTTAACAAAATGTAGATACTATTGTCACATGAACAACCTCTTCCTTTTTTTTTAAGTTTGTTATTGGAGGCATACATTTGCTCATGTCTCAATTTGTCTTATTTCAACCACTGTTCTACATTTCATTGTTTCGTTTTCCACTCTCAATGTCCAACTTGAAATCTCACCGAAACGTTTAGCTAAAACTTTAACGACTAAAGAAGTCTCGTTATGACGGGCTGAAGTGTTCCTTGTCTACTAAATTTGATCCCCTTGCACACCCCCCGCCGCCCCCACTGGAGAACTCACCCCAATCCGGAATCCCCGCTCGCCACGCCAGTCGCATTGGATCACTAGGACAGGGTGCACGTCGCGTCGCTGCAGTCACTTACAACAACATCGATATCTACTTTATAGACATCATCATAATACCACAACTTTTTGTTTACTTTGCCCACTTTGTAAAAATAAATCTATTAGATTAGACGGGTCTTTTATTTATCACATTGCCTTTCGAATTAACTTTTTAAATATGGTAATTAATAGTGTCTTTAATAAATTATCCATTTTTTTTAATAATTACTCTTCTAAGTTTTGTTTTTGACATTGGAGCGAGTACAGCGAACCCAAAATGTGTTAACCTTCTACGTTTTTCGTCCAAATTATCAATCATCAAAATTTAGAGCTCAACTGGTCGTGAAACCTTTTTGACAACACTATAACCTATACCTAATGGCTTCTTAAAATTAAGATGTTATTCACACTAGAGTTGATGTGGCGCAGACAGAGCGCAGACGGTGGGTAGGCAAAAATTCTCACCCCCTTGCTCATAAACCCCCCGCTCCGCCCGCAACCCAGCCAGTTAGTCTCACTTATACATTAAGGCAGGGTGCACGCGCGCTCGTGTTCTAATCGAGTTCGTATTCAACGAAACTTTAAGCAACTTTTTTGAAAACGGCTGTAATATTTTGAACGCGGATTTTTTTTTTGCACTAATTATGCAAAATATAGTTTACACTGAGAAAAACCAACATAGATACGATTTAAATCATTGCATAGATATACCAACTAAAGGAAAATGCAAAACTGGAAGAATATGCATTGCCATTGGATAGAGTGGAGTGCAGATTGCTGCGTATGCATCGTACCCCACCAAGTGCCCAGCACTTAAGTTAGTTACATAACATAAAGCAAGCTGGAAAGTGAAACGTTAAGCGATTTTAAGTCAAGTGGCCAACTTTCCAGCATTTAGTAAACTGTACAGAGAACTGGCCCAGAGAAAACTGAAACACGATAAATGAGTTGAACAAATATTCGAGAAAGAAATTTATTCTAAAATTTTAAAATAACACTTCTCGTTTTTAAAAGACTATTGATAGCATCAATACTGCGAGTCCCTCGAACTGGTCTTCTTAAATATTTTTTTGTAGGTTTTGTAATGAGGAGCTTTAATATGACGACTTTTGTTGTTCATATAACAACTGTAGTCAGTCGGAGTTATGCATTTCATGTCGACCGCGTAGAAAACTGTATTTGGCATGTAGTATGTCTTTGGCAACTTTGAAATATTATTATTAGATAACGTGTTTGCTTCATCAATTTTTCCCTCCGCGATCGAATTTGTAATTCACGGCTTCGTTTTTATTTTGAGTATCCTTATTAAGATCATCAAGTCTATAATTTTTCATGTTTCGTGAAGGCATTTTCTTGCTTTTTTCGTAAACTAATTTAGAAGCTAGCCACTTTGGTATTTTTACAAAGTATACATGCTCAAATGTATCCTTCACAAAGCCTGTGATTTTGCTAGCTGTAGGTGAGCCCATCATTTGATTGAACAACGGAACTACTTTCGCAGTGCTATTGCCGAGGCGACTGTTGATGTCTTTTCTGATCGCTGTGTTGACTTTTTTAGGAATATGGTCCGCTGTCACTATCTGGTGTCCTTTTCCGTCATTGTAAAACAATACCGTGGCCAACAAATATGGCTCATTCTGTGTAAGAGCAACAGTAGCAAAGGACACCAATGCTAGGGGTATTAAAATATACCTGGTCTGGAAGAGATTCTTGGAATATTAATTGATATGTTCAACACCCTCCACTTTAACCGTTATTAAAGGAACATCATGAGACTATATATATTTTTTATGAGCATATTACATAGATTTAACCTAACTCTACTTTAATAAGTCAAAATCGTTGCATGAATGAGGATCACTATCCTGCGGAAAATCTTAACACCGCTATTCAGAAAATCGCGGCATTTGCATAACGTCATCTATCGAGTGCATCGGGTAAACTCAAGCTATCCGTTCCACGCCAAATAGTAATAACTTTTGACCGAGTAGACCAATTTTAATGAAACAAAGACTAAAAATGTCACCTCAAGATACGGACTATGACTTTATAATATGTTTTGAAAAGAGCCCCACAAAAATGTCAATATTACATGTGAATTTTAAAATCGCGGTCTAGTTTAACCCGCTTGGGGGATGATTTTAGAAAAAACGTTGAAACACGTAATTCTTCTTAATTAGTTACCAAAAGCATTTTGAATTTTCATATCCCTAACTTATGAAATGATAGGTTTCCCATACAAATATTACTAACAAACGGCGTACTTTGAGACAAAAAGTAGCCTATGTCCTCGGGATGCAATCCATCTCTTTGCCAAATTTTATCGAAATCCGTTCGGTGGTTTAGGCTTGAAAAGGTAACATAGGCAGATAGAGTTACTTACGAGTTTATAATATTAATGTATGGAATGGAGTATGGATGTAACGTTTCACCAATCTGTATCATTGCATAGTGAATATTGTTGAGATGAAGTAAATAGGATTATAGGGTGCTGATGTTAGGGTTTTGATGCTGGCTCATTAGGCATAATCAGCCTATACCTAATGCCTGCCAGGGTTCCGAGTTTGTCCGAAAGGGATACCGTGGCCCTGGCACACAGGCAACGGAAGGAACACGGTGGGTTTTAGTCAGTAAAAGTCTGACACGCCCTCCCGCTCCGCCTAGAGCGGGAGAAGTTATTTGATAATTTCCCACCCCAAAAAAAAAAATAGCCTATACCAAATCTTCACATTGCTGGGAAACAGGCATCCTCTTTGCGAGAGGGACTGGGCAGTAATACACCACGCGGGCCCAGTGTGGGTTGGTAGAAGCCATGATTTTTTAGATCTAGGACATGCCGGTTTCTTCACGATGTTTTTCTTCACAGTTGTGAGAGCAGTGGTGCTGAAATAAATTAGACAAAGCAGAGCGCCTGATGGAAACGAACCGACAACCTACAACTCGTATGTCGGGGCCGACACCACTGGGCTAGTGGCTACCACTGCTCATTAAAACGTTGCAATCAAAATAATACAACTTTAGAGGCGTGAGGAACAGGGTGTAAAGTTCACTCATCCTCCATAGAAAAGGGAGGATCCTCCGACCAGACGGGTCTGGTGGGCAACTGCCCAACGGTTGATGTCGGGACGTTGTATATCGGCGAGCTACATCTTAGGGGCAGATGGTAATAGCCCCCATTTCTGGTATTGGATCGCAGGCTCGCTCGACTTCCCGAGCCCAACCACCTTCAGTGTGACTACGAGTAACAGGGCACCGACCAGATACTGCGCCAGAAAAAAGCAGACCGGTTATTTTTTTTCACTAGATCACAATATCTGCTTGATGTTTGATTTAGCAACGCCTTGCTATCTCTGCATAGAACGTAAACCTTTTTGACGTCAACGTCATTTTTAACAGAAGATTTGTTAATGGCTAATTATGAATAGTTTGGTGAAATCGGCTCTTAATGATTTTCAAGTATCTATTTGATGTTAAGTTAACTTTTTTTGTATTGACTGTCTAAAGTAATGTACAGAGTACTAGGTTAGGATATTTCGAATAAATTTAATAAATTAATACATAATTTATTTGAATAAATTTCGAAATAATTTCTTTACTTTTATTACAAAAAAGGGTTTTAGATAAAATCTAAAAGAATATTGTGAAACGTAGAATCGTTTATGTTCCCAGCGTCATTAATTGATTTTTTTTACAAAATTATTTAGGTACTTATGTTAAATTATTTTTCCGATTTAAGTTATTTGTTAGATTGTGGTGCCGGATGTAAAGAATAGCACCACCCTATTTCTTCCCGTGGGTGTCGTAAAAGGTGACTAAGGGACTTACTAGAGAATGGGCAGCAGCGTTCTCTATGCATTTATCACCATACTGCGATCGCCAACCCGCCGGCCAAGCGTGGCGATTATGGCACCCCCCCCTCTTTGGGGGCGGCCTATGTCCAGCAGTGGACGTCTTTTGGCTGAAATGATGATGATGATGATGTTAAACTATTTAACTTTTCGGTCGTAAAACAATAAGACTATTACTTAAAAAAAGCTTTACTGTTGTTTTTTTTTTTGGGTTGACGACCGCTGTTCGTGTTGTTACTTGACGTATGGGTTGAGAAAATCTGTTTTCTTTTGTTTAAAAAACGGACTTTTATAAACTAATATTTTACGTGACACTGTGGACCTCAAAAAAAAAACATCAAATGGTTTTCTTGTTTTTATGGCTGACTTTTGTTTACATGGAAGGTATTCAAATATTATTTAGCGTGAACCCCTTAGAAGTCTCTGCCTTAATCCGATTAAACTGCAATCGTCCAGCCAGTTGACGCAAGACTTCTCAATGTTGTAGTAGATATGATTAGGTACTACGGTCACAAAAGGGTCGATGACTTCAGGGTGTATTACGAGGAAGTCATTTTTTCCTTGCTTTTCTATATATGGTCTGTCATGCAGGGCTGATTTCTTATGAGTCAATGCGACCTTTAATTCATTTTCAACCAATTCCGCATGGTCTTCTGCTCTTAGGATGCTCTTTGATTCCTCATGGTTTCTCAGGAAATTATAAAAATTCTTAGCTTTATGCAAACTTTCAGTGTTAAGGGCTCTTCTATTGCTTGAACGTAGATTGGCATCTACTAGGTACTGGACTACTTTACTAAGTCCTATTGAATTTTCATTTTTCTTTGCCTTGGTCATCGTATCATCGAATCTGCCTAAACATGTTACCAGTTTAAACATGAGACATGTCATGCAGATTTTGAGCTGAAAATAATAATTCAATGAGTTCATTAGTAGGTCAATCTGCCTAGCCTTTTCCCAAATTTGTTGGGGTCGGCTTCCAGTCTAACCAGATTGAAATGAAACACCTTTTCATTACGAGCATTTCTATATAATATAACCTCTTGAACACATACAAACTTGGTACACAGCAATACTTAACGAACTATTTAATTAGGTACTCAATATAATAATAAGTATAGGGTTTAGTCATCTTGAAGACAACCTTTAGGTTCCGAACTCCATGAGAATTAACCTAACAACCAAGCGACACACCAAACGTCATGTTTCCATTCTGTTCCTTTTGTCAAACCCGTACTTTTTAAAATAACTGTCAAATGAGATACTTTTAAGCTTCATGACAACACTGATACAAAAATCATTTGAGGCAAATCACATACTTTCACCCATTAAATATTAAGTATTTTTAAAATCCACTATAGAATATTATTAATATTTGGAAATCATGACAAGATGTAGTTGAACACCAGTATAGCTGTCGATCTGACCTCCACAACCCACTAACTGGGTAATATGATATCCCGTGGTAAGACTGGTTGTCAGACTTTCGAGCTTCTGACGACCCGTAACGACTGTCAAAGATTCACGAATGACAGCCGGAAACAACGGCTTAACGTGCTTTCCGAGGCATGGAAGAGTCTCGGTATGTAAACATGGTCACCCATTCACGGACCAACCCCGGCAAGCGTAGCTTAACCTGATGGATCAACGTGTGCGGCTGTTCATAGCCACGAGCTTCTCGAGTTCATTAGTAGGTATAGTATGTATTAGTAGGTACCTATAGTATACATTTTTAAACGTTACCCCACACTAGGAATTACTCCTGTATTGTGGGTGCGTTTAAAAACATTTAAAAACTCACATACACAAACAGCCAGACCCGGAACAACTACTTGCAGGTCATACATATTTGTTCCATGCGGGAATCGAACCCGCGACACGCAGCGCAGCAGTCAATCGCTTAACCACTGCGCCAACCGTGTATTAGTGGGTATACATTACACGTATATTGAAGCACCCGTACGTCTACCATGAGTTGTTATCGAAAAATTACTCGCTAGCGTACTAACGTGGATGAAACATAATTCGATAACGCTTGCACCATGAGTTTTACGGAGTCTAACGCAGGCGATAAGGTAAGCTCGATAGATCGTGTCGTATAGCTAACTTCACTCGTTATGTTTTGTTTCTTTCTTTCTCAGTAATAAGAAGAGAGAACGGTTCATATGCTCTACAGTAAATATCACGAAATAATCCGACTAATTAGAAAGGTTATCGCATGGACTACCTATGGCATTTAGTAGTTGTTTAATTTTTATTCCTTATATTATGTCATGTCGTCGATTAAAGTCAAAATAATGTCGGGAAGTGCTTATTTAGCATGAAATATGTTATTGGCCAACTTTATAAAGTTAAAGATAATTAGTTTTTCAAACATACGTTTACATAAACTGACTTAATCATACATGCAAGGTATTGAATCAATAGATGTTGTGTCCATCTTTTTCCAATAACGGCGTACAAATTTTGTAGGTGTATTTTTTTTTACATTTAATTGCATTTTACTTAAATTAATTCTAAATTGTATTACAAAATACAAAACAAATAAATAATCATTGATGTCAGGATATTATAGTATAAGTATATTTTAGTCAAAATAGATTAAATGATGTCCAAAATATTCATTATTATGCAGTCAAATAGAATCGTGCAAAAGCCAATTGATTTAAGATTCATTATAATACTCTCTAGAGAAAAATTTGAAGATATGTGATTATTATTGAATAATGTTACGGATTTGAAGTCAACACAAAGAGTGGCATTAGAACTTTTTTTTATTTATTTTTTATTAATGTTCAAAAAAATATATATATCGCAGAGTTAATAATTATGCTAAAAACCACAGAAGCCTTTGATGGCTTATACAATATACATGGCTAGTGAGTGGAAATTATATTTATTATCTATAATCTGGGTACTACAAAGTAGCACTATAAACTGTAAGCTTGTGAGTTTTACATTCAAGGGATATTTTAAGTTTTTACATACTTAATTAGTTTCAGAGATCGGAGTCTAGGCGTCATACTAGGGCCGCATGTTGAAAAATATTATTTTTGATTGAAAGAATATTGAAAAATTTAAATTTTATTGAATACACCGATACTCCGATCCCTGCTTCTTAAACTACAACAATAATTTGAATTTCTCTATACACTATAATAAATTGTGACCCACTAGTCCTCGTTGTATTATATGTAACACATATAATACAACGAGGACAACGAAATAAGTTTACTTATTTAAATTTAAGTCAAAAACCACACAACGTCAACAAAACTAATTTAATAGACTCAAAAACGTACGGATTTATAAAGCAGAGGTGAGTGGAAACGCCGGGAGGGGACGCCCTAGGAGGACCATAATTATAGTGATCAAATTAGTGATTTTCTTCAGAAAGGTCAGGTCAGTCAGCTCAGAAAGGTCAGTCTTCAAAAGGAGTATGTAAGGAGTGTAGCCGGTGGCGTTCTATAGTTTCTGCCAACCCCCATGGGAAGAAGGCGTGAGTGAGTATGTTTGTATAAACAAACGATGATTAAAATAAAGAGACGTTTAAAAGTCAAAAATGTATGGTTAAACAGTCGCTAACAGCGCCAGCGTTTATAAATAAAGGGGTTATTAGGTAGCTTATGTTTGTAATGACATTATAAAGACAATTTTTCACTGAATAAGTCGTTTCAACATTGACTTTATTTCGCAAAATAATTAATAGGTTTCTTGATAATAACATGTATTTTTTTCAATTGCGAGTTAGAATTTATACAAATAATATTAAAATTTTGGAATATGGAGACAACATTCTAAACTATTTTCTGGAAACTGAAAGTTTGAAATATTGTTTCATTTTCCTTGGAACACTTAGTTTGATCTCTTTTTAGGGTTCCGTACCTCAAAATGAAAAAACGGAACCCTTATAGCATCACTCGTGTGTCTGTCTGTCTGTTTCGCCGGTGTCGGCGATGCTTTCCAAAATCTAAATGGTCCAGTTTCTTATTCCTTCATATTCTTATTTTTCCGAATTCTTATTTTTACATAAGTATTCAGAATTTTTCATATTCCTTTATTTACACTTTTTCATTATTACATGTTCCATGCCGTCTGCCACATCCAATTTGCTCCGATCTACTGGACCGATTAAGTTGAAACTTGGTACACGTATGAATTTCTGTGACCCAAACATGGAAGTGCAACGTAATTAAATGAATTTCGAATGACTTTTGGAGGCAAATTAGAAAAAAAAAAAGTTTTTCAAACTGTACCGTGTGACATATTAAAATGAAAGGACTTGTTGTGAGGGCCTCAATTTTTTTATGATTTTCTAAATACATCGTTTTAAAGATGTCTATGAAAATATATGTATGAAATTGTCCATTACCACCCTAGGAAACGACTGAGCCTAAAATTAAAAAAAAATATTAAAATAGTTCTTTACATAAAGATTACAGGCAAAACCAGTAAGAAGTCTTATGGTGTTAAAGTGGTAAACCCTCAATATTGTGCGTACAAACTTACATTTGTAGTTGGAATGTGTCGGAGAACTCAAACTCAAACTTAAAACATTTATTTCCATTAAACCTATTACACGCACTTTTGAATTGTCAAAGAGTCGGTCAGTTAGTCCGAAAGTTGAAGCTATTTGCCCATTCCAAAACGTAGATGTCTATGGAGAAGAACAGGCATGAAACTCCAAGGACACTCTTTTAAATCAAGATATTACAAAATCCAGGGTACAAAGTCAAAGTCAATTTTTTTATTTCAAATAGGCACATTTAAGGCACTTTTGAACGTGAACATTTACAAAAAAAAAATAGAATTAATTCTAGTCGCCCCTTCCAAAAGGTAGTTTCGTATGGAGAAGAATGGGCAAGAAACTACACCATTACCGTACATTATTCTTGTTGCTTCTTTATGTGAGAACAATGTAAAAAATTAAATTACTTATTTAAAAAACAATACAAAATATAAGAATATAAGATTACAAATAAGGCCTGGCAGTTAAGAGAAGACCAGTCTCAACTGATGGCGCCCGTTTACGAACATGACGCGTGGATCAGCATCATTCAACTCAACCATTTTGTAGGGAACGAATGATCCAACACACGCGCCACCATCAGCGAGAATGACATACTCTCAACTGCCACGCTTTTTTAAGTCAACATACACATGTCATGTTTTTCAACTACAATGTTAAGTTTGTTCTTGGGATAAATTATCTTGGGATAAAAAACATGGTAGATAACATATTCATTGTACGGAACCCTCAACACGCGAGTTCAACTCGCACTAGTCTGGTTTTTAGGGTTTCGTAGTAAACAAGGAACCCTTATAGTTTCGCCATGTCCGTCTGTCTGTCTGTCTGTCTGTCTGTCTGTCTGTCTGTCCGTCCGTCCGTCTGTCCCCAGCTTAGCTCAGAGACGCTTAGTCCTAGAAAGCTGTAATTTGGCATGGGTATACATATTAATCATGCCGAAAAAATGGTAAAATAAAATTATAAAAACTTTTTATTACCTCCCTTACACGTGAAATGGGGATGATATTTTTTTTTCTCGTCTATTCCATGGTGTGGGGTATCGTTGGATAGACCGTTCAAAAATATTGTGGATTTGTGAAAGCCATTTTTCAATTCTCAGATCCGTTTGCGTAATATTAAGCTTTAAAGTGCTATTTTTTGTTAGAGTCAAGTGTCCCCCCAGTGCCAGCTAAATGGTTGGTTTTGGATATGTGAAAAAATTCAATGGCAATAGTATATATAACGAAATTAAAAGGAAAACTATCACAGCTAAGAAGGCTTCACAAGTTGACGAGTAATAGTCGACCAACTTAAATTTGCAGTTGGAGAATTGACCGTAACGTATATCGATGTATGGGAGAGCATGTTTTTCAACTACAATGTTAAGTTTATTTTTGGGATAAATTCATCCCAACTACGGAACCCTTCCTTGTGCGTGGTCCGACATGCACTTGGCCGGTTTTTAATAATAATTGTGGTCGTGTGGCAAACTTCGTAGCTATGGGGGAAAGACACAAAAATTAACCTCACATTTTCCGGCATGAGTCAAGAAAATGTGACAAAAAGTTTAAACAAAAGAGGAAACATTATTAAAACATGTTTACAATAGGGAAAAACGGGAATTTTAGTTACTCGGTTTGTTTTTGGGGAATGACTGCAGCTGATACAACTGTTTCGGGAAAAAATGCAGTGTACAACATCATAATGCCCAGCCTTTTCCCTTTGTTGAGGTTGGCATCCAGGCTAACCGGATGAAGCTGAATACCAGTATTTCACATGGAGCGACTGCCAATCTGACCTCCACAACTCAGTTACTGGGTAATACGACACCCATTGGTAAGACTGGTAGTCAGACATTCGGGCTTCGGACGACCCGTAACGACTGTCAATGATCCACGAATGACAGCCGGGACCAACGGCGTAACGTGCTTTCTGAGACACGGAGGGGTCTTGGTATGTAAATATGGTCCCCCATCCACGGACCAACCCCGGCAAGCGTAGCTTAACCTGGTGGATCGATCCGTGTGGCTGTTGCCACGAGCCTCTCAGTGCAGTGAACTCAATTATATAAATAATTTAGTTAATCTTTGGCTGACATTTCATATGTCATAGGACATGAATCTTTCTTCTTGTATAGGGTTTATAGCAAGGTGTCTGTGTGCTTCTTTTTAGGGTTCCGTAGTAAACAAGGAACCCTTATAGTTTCGCCATGTCTGTCTGTCTGTCTGTCTGTCTGTAAGCTTTAAAGTGCAATTTTTGTTAGAGTCAAGTGTCCCCCCCCCTGCCAGCTAAATGGTTGGTTTTGGTTACGTGAAAATATTCATGGCAGTAGTTTAAATAATGAAATTAAAAGGAAAACTATCACAGCTAAGTAGGGTTTACAAGTTAGCGAGTAATCGTCGACCAACTTAAATTTGCAGTTGAAGAATTGACCGTAACGTATATACGAGTAGATGTATGGGACAGCATGTTTTTCAACTACAATGTTCAGTTTGTTTTTGGGATGAATTCATCCTAACTACGGAACCCTTCATTGTGCGTGGTCCGACACGTACTTGGCCGGTTTTTTTTTTTAATCAGTAAAAACCTTTTACAGCAACATTTTTGCTTATTTTATTGACAATAAAGTCAATAAAGACATCATATACAATACAAACAATTCACTGGAGTCTCATAGTCTAACAAAAGGATCGAAAGGCCGCGAACATCATACTTTCTTACGTTTTTTGCAATTTGCTGTTATGCAACCTCATACTGATATAATTAAATTGATCGAAATATGATTCGCGACCGTAAGAAATAGGTAGGAGTTAGAGTTATCAGAGTTACATAAAATCATTAAAATCAACAATACAACTCTCTAAGCTCAAATTACCCTATTGAATGGCTATTTCTTGTAATCATGATAATTGAGGTCAATTCGTACTTAGAAAATTGTGTTGACATCACCGTCAAGACAAAACAATTAAAAAGAAAAATGTATTACGGTTATTCGCATTTCGGATCAATTATAATCCCACAGAATATTCGAGCACCCTCACTTCCACAAAATAATCAATGGAAGTCGAAACGTTAACATTTCGATTACAAAAATAATTTATTATTGGAAACAAACTGACTATGAAATTGGATTGATTTTATAGCTCAGATGCACTTAATACTTAGCATTTTGCTTTACCTCAGGAATGATAAGATGTGATTACCAACGAGTCTCTGAATTAACAAAAATGATGTAAGAACAACATCAATGTATTTTTTTTAGGGTTCCGTGTATTAAAAGGACAAACAGACCATACTTTGTTCTCCGTCTGTAAAGACTCTTCTTCTCAGGAAATAAGTATCAAGTTCAAGCAGCCGAGCAGACTTTCAGACGAAACTCAAGGCGCGAGTCTTGCACATATTGGGAGTGGCGCGAGGACGCAAAACGCCAGGGCGTAACTCCGCTGCCGCACACACGCTGCCGTAACGGCACAGCGGACAGAGCTCCGGCGGGATCTCATGGCGACATGGAGAGTACGATTTTCGCAACCCAGCGCTGGGCACGCCACGATTACGGCGATAAGTCCCCACTTTACCTTCCACCTGACGCAGGTTCTCACAGACACGGTTGTTTCGAGAGGTTCCTGTTCTGGATAAGGCGGGAGGAAACGCTCGGATGTTACCACTGTGTGGATCGCCTGGAAGACACAGTGGAGCCTACGGTAGAGGTCTGCCCGGCTTGGGCGGAGCACCGCCATGTCCTCGCGGAAGCGATCGGTTGCAGCGATCTCTCGCGGCCGGCCCTGATCCAGGCCATGGTTCGGAGCGAGAGTGGATGGGAGGCCGTCATCCCCTTCTGCGAAGCAGTAATGCTCTCGAAGGAGGAGGCGGAACGAGTGAGGGAGAGGCAGACTTCGCGCCCTCACGCCCCTAGTCGCCGCAGGAGACGCCCTGGGCGTCGGGAATCACAGGCCGATTCCCGGCTACCGTAGGCGCGGGGTTGCGGACGGTGAGCAATGGGTAGATCGCCGTCCGATAAGGTTCAGGCCCGGGTTGACAGCGCGTTGTGTTCCACGCGTGCCTCAAAGAGATTTCAGCACAAACAGATGCGGTCCGTTAGGGCCAATGCCTGCCAGGGTTGTAGGTTTGTCCGAAAGGGATATCGTGGCCCTGGCACACAGGCAATTGAAAGAATACGGGTGGGCCTTTAGTCAGTAAAAGTCTGACACGCCCTCCTGTTCCGCCCAGAGCTAGAAGTTATTTGATCATTTCCAACCCAAAAAAAAAGTGCCCGAGTCTTACTCCGACCTGTCCGGTTTTCTATGTTTTTCAATTTTGTATTTTGTTTATTGTCGTCTGCTTAACCGGACTTTCCTGTGGATCCCTCAATAAATTAAGGCTTCCAGCCAGGGCATAAATTAAACACATACCCCCTTATTCCAAAACAAGGTTTATCTTCAGACCCAGGTTTAAAACATGGAGCCATTATTGAATTTCGAACTTTATTCCGACTATGGTAAAGTTCCTAAACACAAAATTGTCAACTTAGTACCGAACCAAGTTTTCAGTTTTGTATAAAGAACGGTATTTCAATCACAGTTACGTTCTTATTACAAAAACTGGCTCCATGGTTTAAGCCATGTCAAAATGATTATGTCAGTGTGTCAAGACCCTTTTTCTCAGGAACGTGTATAGGTATCAAGTTGAAATTAATATCAAATACGTAGGTCTACAGTCTCTTAGAGCTCTAAAAATCAAGCTTCTAAGTCAACGCAATAAAAAAATACGGCGATTTATGTGACATTATTGCGATCTAGAATCTTGGCAAGAAGCAAGGTCTCACAGCACAAATAAAGGAAAAAATCCTGAAATCGTTAATTTGTAGTTTTATCACATAAAAAAAATATGCGATTACATTTCCAGTTGGAAAATTGACCGATTTATGGGAGAACAGGTTTTTCAACTACAACGTTAAGTTTGTTTTTGGGATTCCTCCATCCCAACTACGGAACCCTTAATTCTGCGTAGTCTGACACGCACTTGGCCGGTTTTTATTTATATTATTGGATGGAAACTCTATATAGCCAACGGCTCATCTTTTGTTTAGTGGTTACCTTGGCCTGTAGATCTGCAGTACCAGAAGCAACACAGATGAAATAGGAAAAAGGTATGATGATAATCAAATAAAGTAATTCGAAATAGACGTGACGATAGTAAACTTTGCATTCCTAGATCCAGGACAGCTCTACTGCGTAAAAGTATATTCTGTATGGCACCAATTCTTTATAATACGTTGCCAAAATATTGGAAAGAATATACGAGTACTGCGGAAAAATTAAGAAGTAGGTTAAAAAGCCTTCTATTAGAAAAAGCCTACTACAGCATTGACGAATTTCTTAATGATAAAAATAATAATCTTTGTGTACTTATTCATAATTTATTTTGACATTTAATTTAATTGACTAATTTGACTATCTATGGCGAATTGATGACACTGTTCTGTAGTACACTTAATTTATTTAATTTTATTATTATTTGGATTGTATTTTTTTTTAATAATGGATAAATTTGTTGTATTATTTGATGTCAATTTAATAACCTATCTATATTTGTATGCTTTAAGGCAAAACATGACTGTAATATGATTTTATTGTAACATCTTGCATGCCATGTCACCACACATGTAATATCTTGCATGCCACGTCACCACACATGTAATATCTTGCATGCCACGTCACCACACATGTAACATCTTGCATGCCACGTCACCACACATGGCATGCAAGATGTCACAATAAAATTATACTCATGTTTTGGACAAATAAATGATCTTATCTTATCTTATAATATTTACCTACTTTCCCGGACAATGAGCTCTATAACAGTTACTAAAGAAGAAATCAAACGTAACTAATCATTTGTTTATTTTGTACCAAAGATTATAAGTACTGGTAATCTAACGCTAATGAAAATTCCACTCATTCTGAAAGACGGGTGAATCCGTAGATGTAGCTCGCAAAATTCAAATTTTCTTACTTAATTTGCAGGTCTTGATCAAAATATGATTCGCGACTTTATCAGATAAGTATTTACAGAACTATGATCATTAGCATAATTAATACATCTCTCTAAGTTAGATTTGTTCCATTGAAATACTTTTTCATGAAATCATGACACAAATCTAAGCGACCCCTAGTTCTTATCAACTGGAATCTAAGCTGGCTGGAATCGAAGTGGCTATGTTTTTATAAATATATATTATATTGTTTGAGGCAGTTGGTAGTTTCCTTGTGTTCTGATACCAACCCTCCTTACATCAGAGATCCTTACTCCTTGCTTCAGAAGCACCTTAACCAAAAAATGTATAAAAACAAAATACAAAAGCATATAATAGTATATTTCAACAACATTGTGTTATACATAAATTGAGGCAGCCCCAGTAAGTTACAAAAGTACTTGTGTCGGAGCTGTCTCACTCTTCCATTAGTAGTTGCTTTACAATGATGAGGCCAATAAGTAAATAGTATAAAAAATAAAATAAAATATTAATTTAGCAGCTCTCGGTGTACTACCGAGTAACCGTTCATTATCTGCGGAAGTACTTTTACCTTGAGCTGGCTGAGCGTAGCACGGACCGAGTTTCAATAGAATAAGACGCCAGCTTAAGGCGCAGATATATGATTTTAGTGACTTTTAAATCTGTTAATACGCCTTCATATAATGCAAGTAAGTTATGCAAAATGTATGTTAAACTAGAACGCATACACATCAATTATATTCGTGAATATTTAAGTATTGTAGTAAAATACTCTAAGACATCAATTCAGGAAATAATGTCTACCCAAAGCATAAAAAAACGACATAACTTTCAAACTACTTAAGATATTTTCATGCTTTTTTTTTGTATGAATAGACTGTTTTATTATCTATAACTATATCTCTGATTTTTTCAAATATTCATATTTTCGTTACTAAAAATAAATATCCCTATGAAAATTAATGGTTGTGCGGCGTGAGCGCGACGTGCATTTGGCCAAGGTCAACGGCGATTATCTGACCCTTAAATTGATTTATTTACCGCTTACGTGCGGCCTGCTGTACATTTTTTTGCATCAATCAGTCGACTTAGCTTTTCCCAACCATTTTGGAGTCGGTTTCCGGTTTAACCAGATGCAGCACCAGTATTTTTGATAGACCGACTGCATGCTTATCTGACCTCGACAACCCAGGAACTGGGTAATACGATACCCCTTGGTAAGACTGGTTGTCAGACTTTCGGGCTTCTGACGAACCATAACAACTGTCAAAGATTCAGGAATTACAGCCGGGACCAATGGTTTATCGTACTTTCCGAGTCACGGTATGTAAAGATGGTCACCCATCCACGAACAGACCCCGGCAAGCGTAGCTTAACCTGATGGATAATAACTTAGCCACAGATCCTTATTTTTGTTTTAATGCAGTTGTAAATGTATAAATCTTATCTTAAAAAATCAGAAGTAACAGCAGGAAATGGAACTAAACAATCCTGATGCAAGGGAGTCAGCAACTCTAGACACACAATATTTAAGCCATAAAATTAAAATGACTATGCAAGCACACTGTGATGCACATCCATATTCCAATTCCAACCACCACCATACAATATTGTGTCTGTTTGGACATTTTTATAATCAAAGGTAATAATAATATATGTACCTAAGCAGTCCCCGAAAGTTTTGGCACTGTGTTATACAGGGTGGATTTTTGAGATGGGGCAGTATGGGCAGCTACCTTTACCGTTGTAGCTACAGGAAAACGGTCTTAAGAGACTGTCCTTAACTTTTTGAGAAATTTTGATCGGCATTCACAGATTTTGAAAAAAATATACAGTCAGCAGGAAAATGGCCCATTTTCACAAAAACTTTTTTTTATGCCAATTGATCCTCTTTCTTAAAAGGATTAAAAACCTCTATTGGACCAATTGAGGTTTGAGTACTAGAATATGCAGTCATAAATCGTAAAAAACTTTTCCCATACATTTCGTAGATTATTAGTCCAATAGAGGTTTTTGATCCTTATAAGAAAGAGGATCAATTGGTATAAAAAAAAGTTTTGTGAAAATGGGCCATTTTCCTGCTGACTACATATTTTTCAAAATCTGTGAATAAAGATCAAAATTTCTCAAAAAGTTAAGGACAGCCTCTTAAGACTGTTTTCCTGTAGCTACAACGGTTAAGGTAGCTACTCTTACTGCCCCATCTCAAAAATCCAGCCTGTATAGAACTCCCAATTTGCGAGTTATGTTCTAGTTCCATGAAATGTGGGGGAACCAATTGTCATTAACAGGGTAAACATCCAGATTCCGCACTTCTACTGGAAAATCCCAAATGGGGAAACCCAGTGACACTGTCCCCCAGTCGCAGCAGTCGCGCTATTTTCCCTTAATGATGTGAAAATTCCTCATCCGTTTAGCAACTGACATTACTAAACGGTTTGTACAACGCATTCGACCAATCAGCCAGTAGGTCGCTGTCTGGCGGCAGTGACAGACGTCTGACGATGGGACTTCGCGCGATTTTTTCGCCAGAAACACACGATACTCACTAAAGTTGAAAAAGCTGGAACATTGGAATACATTTTTATAATCCTAATTTGGTAAACTATCAGAATAACGTCATTTAAAAAATATCAGTAAATGCAACTTTAACCATGCATTGTTAACATTAAATATTAGCAAATTTTAATGATCTAATTAATTTTGGATATTTATTAAAGAATGATGACCTTATTCAATAGGGGAGACTCGTTTATCATTGTCAGCTACATTATGCCATAATCATTCTAGTCAGTTCGAAGGGAACTACTCGAACAATGCATTTTTTCAGTACTCTCGACGAGATTTTGATGTTGAAATATCGAGTTTGAATTCGTGTTTAGGGCCAAAATTGAACGATTACAAAAAGTATATACACTTTTTTAGGATCGAGTTTGTTATTGTGACTCATTTGTGAAGTTTTTATTGCACGTTTAGAACTTATTGATATCAACAGTTTTAGAACGTCAAAACTGAAAACTCTCAAAAAATACTATCTTACCTACTCAGGAATGCCCTGTGTTGCCATCCACCTCATCCTGTAATAGACAATGTCTGGCTACTAACAAACTTTGACCTCTCCGCAGAGAGAAAATCATAAATTAATGTAGATATAATTGTCAATGTCATTGAGAATTTCTCAATGACATTCCATCAATTCTCATATGTATAAGAGAATTGCCCATAGATATTAGAGTATATTAGTGAGAATTTCTCATATCAAATAGTGAGAATTCCATAACATTTGTTGTATATTTAAGAACTTTGAGTGAGCTAAATAAATTAATTTGAATTGAAACGGATCCCACTCAACCTGAGCACTAAATAGGAATAATTATTTTCAGTCAATTAACTATGCGAAAAGCTAATTGCATTGTTAATCAAAACTACTACTATTTATAATTATTTTCAGTGAAACGTTCTGCAACGATGCTTCAATCAAACCTATTGAAATTTCTAGCTAGAATAAAAATACCAGAATACCAGAACTCTCATCATCATCATCATTTTAACCGAAAGACGTCCACTGCTGGACATAGGTCTCCCCCAAGCACCTCCACTTCGACCGGTTCTGTGCTTTCCGCATCCAGCGGATACCTGCAGCCTTCACAAGGTCATCGGTCCACCTTGTGGAAAGCCTTCCAACGTCTTCCGGTACGCGGTCGTCACTCCAGAACCTTTCGGCCTCATCGGCCATCAGTTCTGCGAGCAATGTGCCCTGCCCACTGCCACTTAAGCTTGGCAATTCTTCGGGCTATGTCGGTTACCTTGGTTCGCCTGGGATCTCTTCTTTTCTGATTCGATCACGTAGGTAAACTCCAAGCATAGCCCTCTGCATTGTCCTTGTGACTTTTAGCCTTCTGATAAGGCCCATTGAACTTTTCTCGCTTTATTGAAATCGATATAGAAATAAAAATAAAAATACATGAAATCTATGAAATATAATTGTAAACGTGGAATTGCTAACAGTTCAACAAATTTCTCAAGTCCCAGCGCAGAGAGAGCTTGGATGTGACGGAGTGACAGATATCATTTTAATGTGATGATCATCTGTTTCGGTTTGGTATGGCTACGGAATATCAGTGTGTCAAAATTGACGTACATTTAAATTAATGTAAGTCATGCAAATAACTACTACATTTGCGTGAATATATTAAAAAGATATTCAAAATATCATTTGTTCCTGTATTAGGTGATACCTAGTAGGTTTAAAAAAAGGTGATAGAAGGTAAATAGTTAATTTCATAAGCTTAAGTTAAGCTCATAAAAATAATTGACAATGTTACTTTATTTTTATGATTTTATTATGTCACCTTATTTATAGTTGATTAAAAGCTAAAGTAAATAAAAACAATGAAGTGTTCCGTAGTTGGGATGAATTTATCCCAAGAACAAACTTAACATTGTAGTTGAAATACATGTTCCCTCATACATTCCAACTGCAAGTGTAAGTTTGTACGCACAATATTAAGTGATTTACCATGCTATCTTAAGCCCATAGATTTCTTATAGATTTTCCTGTAATTTCTAAGTAAAAAACTATTTTCTGTATTTTTTTCAACATTTTAAGCTCAGTAGTTTCAGAGATATGGGGGGGAATGACAATTTTCAGTTTTTCTTAAATAACTTCAAAAGTATTAATTTTAAAATTATATCTGAAATCCTTACACCAAGCCCTTTCATTTGTTATGATACCAATAATTTCAAAACTCTTTTTAGGGTTCCGTAGTAAACAAGGAACCCTTATAGTTTCGCCATGTCCGTCTGTCTGTCTGTCTGTCTGTCCGTCCGTCCGTCTGTCGCCAGCTTAGCTCAGAGGCGCTTAGTCCTAGAAAGCTGTAATTTGGCATGGGTATACATATTAATCATGCAAAAAAATGGTAAAATAAAATTATGAAAAACATTTTTTTTTAGGGTACCGGGAGGTAACCTAAAAATATAAGAATATAAGATTACAAATAAGGCCTGGCAGTTAAGAGAAGACCAGTCTCAACTGATGGCGCCCGTTTACGAACATGACGCGTGGATCAGCATCATCCAACTCAACCATTTTGTAGGGAACGAATGATCCAACACACGCGCCACCATCAGCGAGAATGACATACTCTCAACTGCCACGCTTTTTTAAGTCAACATACACATGTCATGTTTTTCAACTACAATGTTAAGTTTGTTCTTGGGATAAATTATCTTGGGATAAAAAACATGGTAGATAACATATTCATTGTACGGAACCCTCAACACGCGAGTTCAACTCGCACTAGTCTGGTTTTTAGGGTTTCGTAGTAAACCCTTATAGTTTCGCCATGTCCGTCTGTCTGTCTGTCTGTCTGTCTGTCCGTCCGTCTGTCCCCAGCTTAGCTCAGAGACGCTTAGTCCTAGAAAGCTGTAATTTGGCATGGGTATACATATTAATCATGCCGAAAAAATGGTAAAATAAAATTATAAAAACTTTTTATTAGGGTACCTCCCTTACACGTGAAATGGGGATGATATTTTTTTTTCTCGTCTATTCCATGGTGTGGGGTGTCGTTGGATAGGCCGTTCAAAAATATTGTGGGTTTGGCAAAACCATTTTTCAATTAAGGGATCCGTTTGCGTAATATTAAGCTTTAAAGTGCTAGTTTTTGTTAGAGTCAAGTGTCCCCCCCCCTGCCAGCTAAATGGTTGGTTTTGGATATGTGAAAAAATTCATGGCAATAGTATATATAACGAAATTAAAAGGAAAACTATCACAGCTAAGTAGGCTTCACAAGTTAACGAGTAATAGTCGACCAACTTAAATTTGCAGTTGGAGAATTGACCGTAACGTATATCAATGTATGGGAGAGCATGTTTTTCAACTACAATGTTAAGTTTGTTTTTGGGATAAATTCATCCCAACTACGGAACCCTTCATTGTGCGTGGTCCGACATGCACTTGGCCGGTTTTTTTAATGTTCATATTGCCCCCAAAAGTGATATCCATATTCAAAATTAATTTATTTACGTTACACGTCCGTATTTGGGTCACTCAACTTAATCGGTCCATTACATTCGGAGTAAAGCAGCTGTGACAGACGGACAGACAGACACCCAGACAGACAGATAGACAGACAGACACACGAGTGATCCTATAAGGGTTCCGTTTTTTCCTTTTGAGGTACAGAACCCTAAAAACGAAATCTTATACTGTTTTAATTAAAATGCTGATTGCATTGTTATCTGATATTGTTTATTAAAAAATACTGATAATTATTTACTCTTATATATGACTAATTCTTTTGTTTTCATCAATCTGGGTGGATGGTGTCAAATATCTGATGAAATGCGTAGGTATCTGTCGTGTTGCGTGTCTGCCTAACTGCGTGTTTGTTATGTTCCGTTTCTGACAAGTTGCGAGTCTATCCTGAGAGACGACGAAATGCGTATTTGACTACTTGTTTTTCTGACGACATGATAGAGATCCATTAAAGGCTTCTACATACGACGTAACACCGGTAGAACAATTTCCTTGAATTATTCGTAGAAATTGTTCTACCGGAGTCGCAACGCCCGACAAGTCGCGCCAGTATGTAGAAGCCTTATCACTAACTACCCTTCAATTAGGAACAAAAGAATTCCAACACCGCATAGCTCGTCTACGCAAGCTAGACGCTCTCCGATCTTCGCACATAACATACACTCTTTAAGTGTTACGAGTAACTTGAACAAATTATTATTCTACCATGTCTAATCAAGAAATACATTTTTATTTCCACCTTTTTAATTTTCCGACCAGCCCATTGCCAACATTTATATATAAAGAAAAGTGTGCGGCGTCCCCCGTCAGGATCGAAGTTTCCACTTATGATTTAAAACAAAAACAAAGAAACTTTTGACACTTCAAACTACTGATTATTTTTTTCGAACTGGCTTTTATCTCGCATAGACTGTTTCACCCACCCACAGGCGCGTTTATAATACAGAGATATCTAGTAGGTATACGTTTTTAGAAGCTCTCATAATCTCACACACTGTCTTGTATGTGGTAACTTTAAACTGCAAAACCGGCCAAGTGCGTGTCCATGTCCGGCCAAGGGTTCCGTAGTTGGGATGAATTTATCCCAAAATCAAACTAAACATTGTCATGCAGAGAGTTGAAATCTACGTGTGGTCACTGCGGTGCAGAAGGATGTCAGAGTAGAGTGCGCAAAGAAAGCTGGCACACTGAAATGTGCAACTTGCCAGTTTATTTTGGTGATTATCGTATTTAATTATAGCCCTGTATTTTTCAGAGAGAATGTCAAAATGGAACGTAAGTCGAACGCAATTTCAAGGGAACAACAAGAAAAAAAAAAAGAACGGTCAAAACAACTGCGCCAATGACAAAACCTTCACGGGCTGTACTCGGATAAAATTTCAGTTTATTGTGTCATTTTACTGATATAGTTACTGTGTTTTCTCACCTGTTAAAAGTTACCCGGTAAGTATAACTTTATGGAATAATAACATACATATTATTATAATATATAAATTAAAACAAGCGCCCGTCTTTCAGCGGTTCTAATCTTCTTATTATAAATATCTTCGTTCTGATCACCGTTTAAATAGGTGGTATTTATATCTATCTTGTCTTGTCCATGCCCATTTCGACAGCTAAGCCGACCAACAAACGTACAGTTGCAATTATCTCAGCGAATGTCTTATTATAATCTAGGCTATGTTGCTGTCTGTATCCTTTTGCTACCAGTCTTGCCTTCTTTTTCTCAGTATTGTCAACATTTAGCTTTGTCGTAAGCACTTATCGACATCCTACGATATTACGATCTGAAGGTTTCCTCACAATTTCCCTCGTGTCGTTATTTACTAAACTTCGTATTTCTGAAAGAACCGCTTCGTCTCCTTCTTCGTCGTCGTGACCTTTAAGTCAGATGCCAAAGCTTCTTTGAACGTGGTTTCAATAGCTCCAGCAAAATAATCAGTGTCGACGTATTCTTCCGTCAATGACTCATTGTCACTAGTCTCTTTTACCTCAACCATGTTGTAGATTTTACGAGGGCGGCCAATATGTCCTTTTTTAATCCTTGGTCCGCAATGACTGCTTTGCTGGCCACGCTATGATGGTCTCGAGCTTGGCTTAGCTACGCTCTCGGCCTTCAAGCTTGGTCATCAGGCAGCCCTTGCTGACCGCGCTGTGTAGGTCAGGAGCTGCGCTTTCGGCCATCGGCAGCTCTGCCAGCAACGCAGTCATATAGACCGCGGCAGTAATGTATAGTGATCACAATAAAAATAGGTAATATTTAATGGTTTTATTTACTTTGCTGAACAGTTTCCATATTTTATAGAAAATATGCAGCAACTAAGAGCGAAAGCTACTTCAGTGCAGCTGAATCGTCTAATTAATTTTATGAAGCTCAACCCGGAGTGTGCTTCAGGACGTGGCAACGGCCTTCAGTTGAGTACGAGCAGCCAACATACATTTTTCGTACTGAAATAAATATACAAATAAATCAACACTGGTTATGAAACCACAACTAGTAAAAATTAGTAGGTAGGTACATATAAAAATAGTGTAGGTGGCAAATGATAATACTTACGATTATTCCCTTCAATCACACTGCCGTCCACAAGCTAAAATGCCGTTATCTCGCATCCTGGTCGATCTTCGTTTTTTGATGCCATCATAATCAGAAAAAAAAAACTCGATATTTCTAATTAAGCAGTATTATTCTACAATTTATGGATCCAGAAAAAAAAAACACCGTTAAGTTGTCTTAATTGATAATGATGTTTAATACGCTAAAACGCAGGTAAGCAACATTACTAAACTAAAACTGACTAAGGGATTATAACTTACATTTTAACAACAACAAAAAATTTGCGTCAGTTGTATAACTAGATTGCCGTTAACAGAATTTCCTACTCTATTATGAGGTTAAAGTACTTTAACTGTTTTGTGAACTAGAAAAAAATGTCGTTAATGTCACTTAACGGCATTTATGCGTAGTACTTAGATGTATTTTTATAAAGAGATTTTGTAGTGAATACGCCATTAACGGCATTTTTAATATGAAATATAAATATTTTATTTACGAAGTCAGTCATAAAAATGCAGTTATTCCTCATTACTACACTAGACCGCGGCCCTGTGCCGGCCGCGTCCGTTGATTGATAAAGCAGTGCGCCATTCAAGTAGTGATTCAAGTGACGATTTTCAAGCAGTTAAACTGAGTAGCCTGAAGTTCCAAGTTCTAAGATCAAAGACACATTTTGACCAAACAGAAGATCTAAGAAAAAGAGTTCACAACCCATATTACACCAGCTGTGGTCACGAAGTTTAGTTCAGACGCTCTTGAACCTTTAGTTCAGACGTTCTTGACGCTTTTCCACATGAATATTGATTTTACTCGTGTGGGTAATGAAGAGTGCGAAATATGTGAAGCTTACACTTTGCATAAAAAAGAAACATCGCATGATGCCGGTAACCAGATTGTCGCAGACTCTGTGTGTGTGGAGTGGGCCCACCATCATCAAAAGTATAAAAAGCAAGGGAGCTTTACAAAGAACACAAAAACATACCACAAAATGTATTTTTAGTTATTCGCTATTTATTACTTGAACTATACTGCATGACTTGCAGCAGATGCTGGACGGCCTAGTTGATTCTTCTCTACGCATTGTATGAACTTGGGCAAAACCCAGGTTATGTTCAACGAACACGTAATTCTGGGACCTATTTCTGTCAATGGCGGTGCTCTCGAGGTTGTTCGAGAATACGTTTACCTCGGGCAAACTGGCCAGTTTGGTAAGAACAACTTTGAGAGGGAGGTTAACAGAAGAATTCGTGTGGGCTAGGCAGCGTTTAGGATGCTTCATCGAGTCTTCTCATCGCGTATTCCACAGAGCCTAAAAACGAAGGTATTCAATCAGTGCGTCCTGCCTGTTATGACTTACGGAGCCGAAACGTGGACACTCACGGTACGGTTTAATTCAAGGTTGCTCAGTGAGCTGTGGAACGGGCTTGGACGCTCTCTGAGGGATCGAGTCCGGAACGAGGTGATCCGGCAAAGAACCAAAGTCGATATAGCTCACAGAATAGGTAAACAAGCTGCAGTGACAATGGGCCGGCCTTATTAGCCGTAGAACCAATGACTGTTGCGGTAGACGTGTTCTTGAGTGGAGACCGCGAATCGAAAACGTAAAGTAGGACGCCCTCAGGCTATTAGGTGGAGCGTCGATCTTCGCAGGGTGGCTGGTAGCAGGTGGATAAGAGTTGCCGAGAATCGAGCTGAATGGCGTGCAATTGGAGAGGTCTATGTCTAAAACAGGACAACTATGTGCTATTAATAAGATTATATTTATGGTTTGCAATAATAGAAGCATGTCATCACAAAGTGATTTTGTATTTTTAAATAAGGTAGGCAGGTTTTATTTGACAGAGTATTGTATAATATTACGTACAATTGAAACGTAAGTAAAATTCTTTGGTATAATTAGTGCCTCTTACTTTTTTAAGATTTCATTTCAATGTTTAGATTAAAAAGGTATTTTTTAAATATTTTTAGTCGTTTCTTATGATCTTATTACTTAATTCATTACAAGATGAAGATTTTTTTTAGTTATTTGCTAAGATCTTATTTTAAATTTTTACACGTACCTACATATTATGTCCTCACAAAAAGATTTTGAGAAAATTAAAGAAGACTGTCATTAAATGATTGATTTATATTCAATTCAATTAATTTATTCAATAACAATTTTCACATCGTGTCTGAATTTCTATAACTAAATATATAATATGCATGCAATTACTTATACAAATCACATTAAAATAAAAAATAAAAAAAAATATAAATATAATTGTCATAATTCATAAGTCAATTCCTAAAATTCATTATTCATTTCAAATCAATAAAATTATGTTACTTCAACTTTTATATTAATTTATAATTCATCAATAGAATATAGACACTTATTTAACAAGAACCGTTTAAGCTTAGTCTGAAACCCACTTGTATAAACTAGACTTTTTAACTCTGTCGGTGTATTTCTGAATAAGCTCTTTTATTTCCGTAAGTAAGGTTTAAACTACCGTTTTATTTATTTTCGTCAACTATCTTGTACCATTTTCAATGCTAAAACGCCGTTACATTTTAATGTTTTGTATTTAGCGGCATTTTAGCTATGTAATCATTATAAAACAAAAAATCTGGAAAATTATCCGTATAAGTTACTTGTCTTAAGTGCGGCTAAGTGGCTTTAGCTGCATTATAGTTTAGAAATAAAGATATTTTTTTAAGTCTTTTAAATTTAAATTTAATGAAAATGAAACACTAAAATGCCGTTAAGGTATGCTTAGCGGCATTATAGTCGTGGTTGCATAAGCTGTAAATGGTAAAAACACTAAACTAAAACGCAAAAAAACAATTTGTGTTATGATTAAGTAATTGTTAAGAAGTGAAAGCATGGCTATTTGGAAGCGCACATCTAGATCAATTTTTTGATACCGGTAACTCTCGCATACGTGATAATAGTTATGAAACGGCATCCATTTCTTATTTATCCGCGCTTTTTTGTCCATAACTCGAAATATGATTTTGTTGGATAACGGAATTGTAGCTTGCGGACGGCAGCACAATGGTCCAATCAGTTATTGTTGGTATTTCAAAATCTACAGTAACACTCAAAAAATATAAAATAATAAGGTTGTCATGTCAATCATGTAAACTCAAATCACCTTTTGAAAACAAACGTAAGTACGTTCAAAAGCATTAATCTCAATAAATTTGAACACTGCTGTCAAAATAATTATTGTCATTGTATTTTTTTGTTTAATAAAAAATAGCCGTATGGTTTATGTCGTAAATAATAGGTAACAAATTAAGATAAAAAACGATACTTTAGGAATAGGAATTGATGTTCAAAATGGAGTATTTGCAATTACTAGTTTATGGATCAAATAATGTCGAACAAAACTTCAAAACGCACGCTTGATAACATAATTTATGTGCCATAAACAATTTGTCTTGGAGCATACAGAATATGACATTTTGATTCCTTGCCGTTTTAAGGGTTTCCACAAGACACGATATTGACGTGGTTTGCACGTGGTAAGATTCCGCGGGGAATATTAGTTACGATACAGAATTCCCTGGAGTACTTTATGCAGGAGGACCAGTCTCCTGGATGAATCCATGATGAATCAGAGACAGCAACGTGTCGCTATTTCGACGGAAGCTGAAGTGTTTGCTGCAAGTGAATGTGTATGGTTGGCTCGACTCTTAGGAAGTCTCATAAAACTTAAGGGTGTTCCTACGTTACTAGTAGATAACGAAACATCAATAAAATTACCTAATAATCTAGAATTTCACCGACGCACCAAACACATTCGTAAAAGGGTGAGGCCAAATGAGTGTAATTTTGTGAGTGAATTTTGGTCGCAGAAATTCTGCCTGGCAGAAATTCTGTTGGGATGCAAGACGAGCGCATTTTATTCAGTTACCTACTATCCAACGTTTATAGCCGATGTTTGTATCGTGCAATGGAACCGTTGAAATGTGTATTTACGACGCATATCAATTAGAAGACAAAGAAGTAGATAATGCCAGAAAAAGATGCTGGGTAAATCCGCTTAATAGTGAAAGACTGATGCTTGGACAGTTCCACACTTTATATGAACGTTTATTTATGTGAAAATCCAGATATATTTGAAAAGTACCCCCTTCTTCAAACTCAATTCAGCCCCCTCGCCCCCCGCAAACTCAATTCAGTCCGAATAATGCGTGTGAGTCGGCAGACAACTCATTTTGCGTCGCCGTGTGAATCAAATAGGACTTTTTTATGAAACCGAATGCAGTAGAATTTCTGCGACCAAAATTCTGCGACTCACGACTCACAAAATTACGTTCGTCACTTCTTCGTAAGAAAGCTTGTGCCGAATGGAGATCAAATAATAAAGAAGATAACAAGTGAGCTTCAATTAGCGGATCTTCTCACCAAGCCGTTGCCCAAACCTAGGCTTCGCAAGCTTATGGATATAATGGGACTACATTGTGTGTCACCATAGCAACCTTTGCTTGTTATACTATAGTTGTCATGTTGTCTGGTTATGTAATAAAAATAACTGAATATGAGGACTTCTTGGCGGGAAAGTGAAGCGTCATGTTCAGCAGTTTGTTTAATTTTCCAAAATTTGTGTTTAGCCGAATATTAATGTGTAATAATGGTGGATTATTAACCATTAAGTGTTTGTGAATGTGCATTAGTGTAGGCAAATGAAACAAAACAGTGCAACTTCGCTTCAAGTTCTCTCAAGAAGTCCGCGTGAGGTCTCAGTAAAGTGCCACATCTTTACTGAAACTCATTTATAATTCATTTCATCAATATTATACAAGAACTAAAACGTGACATTGGCTAAATGCACAAACCGTGCGAAGCCAGAAGGAAAAAAAAAAAAAACTGGATATGAGATCGCATTTCTATTCATCTGATATTGTTTAAATCGGGACTAAACAACTCGTAATATACTTTTCTTCCTGTAAAATTTTCGACATGACATTTAAAAATTTTAATCTTTGACAAAACGTCAGTTTTATTTTTCAGCATATTAGACTTCACACCAACGAGTACAGTCGTCAATAAAAGTGACAAAGTATTTATTTCCGCCATTCGATTGAACTCTCATTGGACCTACCACATAGTATATTATTCGCAACTTCTCGTTGCAGCGTGAACTGGATTTCACAAAAGGCAACGACACCATTTTCTCACCTATAACATTTAAACATAAATGTTTTTTCAGTAATTTTCTTCGGATGCGCCTATTTTGTAAACTTGAGCGTTTCCTCTTGAACTATATTCTCTTCGATGATTTTAACTCTTAGTTGCGCTGGCTTTGGGAGCTCATCTCTAGACACTATGGCACACCTAAAATTTTCGTAACATCCCAAGACTGTACAACAACATGATCGCTAACAAATCAACATGGATTTAAATATCCATTTCCTGCAAATTTTCGACAGCTTCAAAAAAGGAATCAAGGCTCACATACCTTTTGGTTTTCACTCATACTTTGTAACATGAGCCTTTTCTTTAAATTCGCTTTCTATGCATGTCCTCTTGATGCGAACGAGCTCTCTAATTTTAACCATACCTCTCATGCAGTCTCCACCCTTTTTACATGACGAACTACACTCGGATCTAATGCCAATATCAACTCAGAGTTTGCTTTTCTGTCAGCCGTCTTACATGTCGATAAAGCACCATCGGCAGTAGAGCTAGGTTTTGGCTTTTCTCCACTTACATACTCCCAGAAGTCATTCTTTATTAACAATGCTTCCACCTGTACCTTCCACTGTCGTGTCCTTGTCCTGTCGTAGTTATACTTCGTCAATAATTCTATAAGTACGTACATACCATTTGAAGTTATTTTTCTTCCCACGTGTACTTTACTTTAGGAACTTGGTAAGTATTATCGAAACCATAAAAAGTATTTTCTATTTTGATTTCACGAGAAAACCGCTTTTGATTATTGTGCAACATGTTCCGTAACAGTAAGATATTTTCGCTCGGGCCTGTACAAGTGTGACGTCATGCCCTTGAATCCCATCTTTATTTCAATATTACGCAAAATTTAATGGAAAATACATACATTAAATGCTTAATACGTATGTAGTAACGTATCTAAATCATGTTTCTAACAACATTTAGCCGTCACTAGTGTATTTTCTACTCAAAACAAGCGGAAATGTACCGCCATAACGCAACTATTTTTGATGAACTAACAAATTCTGTCCAAAATCTTTATGCAACACACAATGCAGCAATTAAAAACTGTTTACTACTTACCCATCCATAAAAACTGTCACAAAATACTACACGTTCACAACAAAATGAAGTAATCAGTTTGGTTTCACGAAAGGTAGGTCGACGACTGACACAGGAGTAAAACTCATCAGTCACATTTTGGAATCCTGGGAGAAATCCCAGGATGCCATTGGCATTTTCTGTGACCTCTCAAAAGCGTTTGACTGCGTTGACCACAATACACTGATTTGTAAATTACACCACTACGGAATTCGTGGACAAGCTGCTGATCTTGTTCTTTCTTATCTATCAAACAGGCAGCAAAAAGTAAACGTTAACGGGGTGACGTCCTCGGGATCTCTAGTAAGGATGGGCGTGCCTCAAGGTTCAATTATTGGCCCTTTCTTATTTCTAGTTTATATAAATGATCTTCCTTACATAATGGCTAACTTATCGGATATAACTCTATTCGCTGAAGACACTTCTCTTTCTATTTTTAAAATAGATAGAAAAGATACGGATGTCTTACACGTCAACGATAGTCTGGCTGTTCTTTCGAAATGGTTCGCAGCTAATAATCTCTTACTTAATGCGAACAAAACAAAATGTCTTAAGTTCTCATTACCAAATGTACCCCAAGTAGGTCTTAATTTAAAACTTGATGGTAAAAAGCTAGATGCTATTACGGAACTGTATTTCTAGGAATTACTCTAGATTCCAAATTGCAGTGGGGTGCCCACATTAGAGCTCTTTCAGGTAGATTAAGTTCAGCTGCATATGCAGTAAGAAAAATAAGGCAGTTGACAGATCCACAGCTAGGTTAGTGTACTTTGCTTACTTCCACAGTATTATGTCTTATGGCGTTCTGCTGTGGGGATCGGCAGCCGACGTAGATTCAATTTTCATTTTACAAAAGAGGGCAATCCGCGCGATCTATGGAATGGGTCCTCGTGAGTGAAACAAATTCAAAGAAATTGATGTACTAACTCTGCCTTCTCTTTATATCTTATAAAGTATTTTATATGTTCGTTATAAATACACGTAGTAAACATGAAATTGTGATACCCAAATTTAGATTAACTAAAACAAGCAAGTCATTTCTTGTAAACAGTATCCGCTTTTATAACAAGTTGCCACAATCGGTTACAGAACTTAGTGATGGAAAATTAAACGTGCCCTTATCAAAAAAGCATATTATAAGATTAAGGACTACGTTGAAGACAAGGAAGTTTGGCATTAATTCCTTCTATACATGTGGCTTCCCTGGTACCTCATTAACGGCAAAACTATGTAAATGTCTATTAACAGCTCCCAAATTACGAAGTTGTTTTTTAATTTAATTTTATCTTTTTTTACAATCTTTATTTATTTATTTATTTAAATATAGGTACTCCAACGACTTATTCACTATTTACTTAATACATAAATTAACTTATACATCTATTATTATGGTGAATTTGTCACTTACAGAAGTACACAGCTTAGACATAGATAAAGAACACATATCAATTATAAAAATTAATTAAAAGTGATTAAATGAACTACTTATCTTATTTTGTAATAATTTAGGATAAATATCCAAGATATTGCCGATACTTTACTTTATGAAGACAATATAATATAAAGACAAAGTAAAGTCTTCACTGACATAATGTTTTTCTCTTACTTGACATTATTATACCTACAATTTAAATTTCAACAAGGTTCTAACTTTTATTATTTTAATCATTTATTATCATTATTATTAGACAGTAGATCTGTAGACCATTTTCTATTTTGTTAAGTAACTGGTACTTTTGACGGGCCTACGCTGTCCTCTCATACCTATTAACACTGTAATTTGAAAACATTGTAAAAGCCAATTTTATTTTTTTTAAAGAGTGACCGTGGAGTTTCTTGCCGGCTCTTCTCCATAGGAAACGACCAATTGGAACCGTGCACCTAGCTTCTGCCGTTTCATAAGTGCCCATGTAGGCTTGTGTGAAATAAAAATATTTTTGATTTGATTTGATAAGAAAAAGTCCGCATACGTTGGCGAGGTACTCGTAGTAAAAACAAATGAAAACGTCCCCATAGACTGTATAGAATAAAACATTCTGGAGCGAATTGTTGCTCGATGTTCAACATGTGTTGTTATACGCCTTTCCATATCTTTTCCCTACACTCTGGTAAGTTAGGAAAGGACAGGTACAGTTTAGACAGGCAATTTGGTGCGTTTATTTCGACCCTGAATTCGTCGACTGAATCAGTCGACTGCCCGATGCGCAGTGTTTGACGTTCTACTGAATCAGTGGATGCGCCCGTCAAGGGGTGGAACAAATATGGAATAGATACCAAGAATAAGCAGAGAAAAGCTTTCTCCATGGGGCCAACATCGTAATCACGAAAAAATTCAACCGTCCCATTCATTTCGATCGAGTAGGTATTGAAATGTTGTATGAAGAAAAAGAAAGCGGCAAGCGAGAGCGGAAGCGGGGGCGGAGGCGGGGCGGGGATAAACAAGACGCAAAGAAAAAGAAGACAGTGGATAATAGTTTGATGGTGGAACCACACCCTTAAATCTGACCTTTGTGATACGTGCTTCATCATTAGAACGTATGGACTCATATCATATAATATATATCAGTATCTACCTTTTAAAACGCAGCCTTTTAAATAAAATTACTCCCGTCGGCCGTCTATGACTGCCTATGTTATTTTTTTAATTTGTTTCTCATAGTCATCTTTTGTATAATTCTGTTGGGAAACCGTATAAATAAATAAAGAATAAGAAGTTTCGCAACGAAGTAAGGGCTGGTAGGGTTTCAAACACGTGACGAAAAGGGTTATTATTAATAACTTCTATTTCGTTTAACTAAGGGGGTGGAAGGTTTCATTGTAGAGTTTCCTTTTTGTGTAAAGTAGGGTTCAGTAGTGTGGATTTTTTATTTTTTGTTCTATATTTTGTTTCTATATTCAGCCCAGAGCTGGGTTGTAGAGGTCAGATAAGCCGTCGCTCCATGTAACATACTGGCACTCAGTTGCATCCGGATAGACTGGAAGCTGACCGCATCTTAATTTTTAGTTGGGAAAAGGCTAGGCATGTGATAATAATGATTCAGCGCATAGCAAACCAAACCACGAGAAGAAAGTCTACTTTTTTATTCAGTGTTATTAACTTGAGAACTCCTTTATCATACCTTTATCATAATACCTACAGCACAATCTATGATATCATCTTAAATTAACAACGTTTGCCCTTTATGAATTTAAGATTTTCATTTTAATTCAATAAATTACGAGCGGCTCCATGCCACTATTGCCTAGCATGACATACTCTACCTACTTGGTCATTATCAACAGCCTAGTGCGGGGGGCCAAAAATGGACGCTTTGGCAGAATCATAATATGATAATAATATGAATCATAATTATTAAAATTCGTAAAACGGTTCACAAATTATGAATTGCTATAATGAAATCTAATGTCAAATAGCAGCTGTCAAACAGATGAATTGCGGGATATGAATTCATAGTAGGGGGGTGGTGTGGGGTGTAGTCATAGGTCTTCCCAATGTGCCACGTTTGCAGATTCGCAGTCTCCACTCAAGAACACGTTATTAGGGTTCCGTAATCTTCAAGGCACCCTTATAGTTTCGCCATGTCGTCTGTCTGTCTGTCTGTCTGTCTGTCCCCTGCTTAGCGCGGAGACTCTTAGTACTAGAAAGCTGTGATTTGGCATGGACATACATATTAATCACGCCAACAAAGTAGTAAAATAAAATCTTTTTTTCTAGGGTAGGTACCTCCCTTCCAAAGTGGGGATGACATTTTTTTCGTAGTCTATCTTATGGTGTGGGGTATCGTTGGATAGGCCGTTCATAAATATTAATATGAGTCTGTGTAAACCATTTTTCGATGCAGGGCTCCGTTTGCGTAATATTAAGTTTTAAAGACTATCCATGATCTCATACGGCCTATCTTATCTAATATAGATAAAAGAAATGCCGTATGTGCTATTATGGACCTTACAAAGGCTTTTGACTACGTCGACTATAAAATACTATTAAATAAATTAGAGAAATATGGTATAAGAGGCAACATTTTGAATCTTATTAAATCTTACTTACAAAACAGAAAGCAGATTTTAGAAATAACACGAATATCGCACCGGAAACGAAAGAAGATACAGATCTAGTAGTAGGATAGTTAAATACGGAGTCCCTCAAGGCAGTGTGTTAGGACCTACGGCGCGTTGTGTTCCACGCGCGCCTCAAAGAGACGTCAGCACCAATTGACGGGGTCCGAAAGGGCCAATGCCTGCCAGGGTTACGAGTCTGTCCGAAAGGGATATCGTGGCCTTGGCACACAGGCATTTGAAGGAACACGGTGGGTTTAGTCAGTAAAAGTCTGACACTCCCTCCCGCTCCGCCCAGAGCGGGAGAAGTTATTTGATGATTTCCCAGCCAAAAAAAAAAGGAACCTCCACTATTCTTAATTTATATTATAAATGACCTGCCTAGAGAAATAAAGCATCCTATGGAACTATTTGCTGACGACAGCACGGTAGTAGTAAAATGTGACGATCCTAATAAATACGAAGCAGAGATGAATTTGACACTTAAGAAAATAATTACCTACTTGGCTAAATAATAAAAATCTTGTCATAAACCTAGAAAAGACTAAAATCATACTTACACTTTTATCAAAGGATTCAGAATATAAACCTTGACATTAACTATTTGGGGACTAGAATAGAGTCAGCAACTATGACTAGTTAGATTCCTTCGTGTTGTTATAGATAATTGAATTCAATTCAAATATAAGCTAACAGTTTACACCAAATCGCTTATATCAATGCTAAATCTACAAAATTACATTAAAAAATTTAATAAACACTTCTTAGACTAAACAACTCAATAATGATTTCTTCATATATTTTATATTTTTTATATTTTTAATATGTGTCTTCATTCGACGACGTTCCCCACTCAATGGAAGATCACGCGGGTCATTCTTGTACCCAAAGGTAAGGCGGGATCGGACATAACTGCTTATAGGCCGGTGGCCGTGCTGTCGACGCCGGCCAAGGTGTTTGAATCTGCTATCCAGCGCTGCATGATGGGGCAGGTGCGCGGACAACTGGCTGATGCGCAGCACGGCTTCCGGCCGGCGCGCAGCACTGCCACCAATCTGTTGTACTTTATGGCGCAGGTGGTGCCGGCGGTGGATGCTGGTGTGCAGGTTGATGCTGCTTATTTTGATTTCTGCACACCACATCTATTGCACTTCTTCGCCAGCTATTTGCGAGATAGACAGCAGTACGTAGATTATAATGGGTGTGAATCCGACCCATATTACACTTGGTCCGGTGTGAGCCAAGGCAGCAATGTGGGGCCTCTCGAATTCATCATAATGATAAACGATTTGCCGGAAGTCGTCAAACATGGATCTTGTTTATTATTTGCGGATGACCTTAAGTTGCTGCTCGAGGTTAACAATTAATCCGATTGCGAACGATTGCAGGAGGATATAGATAGGGTAGTGGAATGGAGTCAGGACAACAAGCTTTTCTTCAACGTGTCGAAGTGCTCGGCGATGAGTTTTACGCGCGCGCGTGCCCCTCTAGTGCACGAGTACGTGGTAGGCGACGCGCTTATGCAACGAGTCCCTGCGGTGCGGGATTTGGGGGTTGCGTTTACTCCTGAACTGTCGTTTCGCGATCATATTACGGGGATCTGTAGAAGGGCGTTTAGAAACTTGGGATTTGTTCTGAGACAGCCAAGGCACTTCACTAACATCGCAACAGTTAGGGTCTTGTATGAAGCACTCGTCAGGAGTCACCTGGAACATAGTGCTGTCATATGGGCTCCGCATGAGGCCAAGTACTCGGTAATGCTGGAACGCGTACAGAACAAGTTCACGCGCCACTTGTACAAGAAATTATATGGGGTATAGCCGTTTTACCCGTTGATGTACCCTACTCTGTTTGTACTTGGTATGGTCGGGTACAACAAACTGAGGGTGCGACGGGAATTCACGCTTGTCGCGTATCTGGTTAGGTTACTTCGTGGCATTGAGCATAACCCAGGAGTACTGCAGCGTCTGAGTGTATGTGTACCAGACCGCTATGTGTGGAGGCGGCGCCGTCCGCCGCTGCTGGCAGTGCTAGTTGCCAGGACCAACCTCCTCGCCAAAACACCATTGACCCGCGCAATTCGGGTTATTAACGAACTTCACGCGAAGATCGATGTATTTATATGCCATTTGAGTGAATTCGCAAAAATACTGTTGTTTATTTTATGTTATAGTGTGGATTAAAGTAGGCTTTATTATGTTGTTGTTAAAAAAAAAACAAATTGTGTTGTTAGTACAGTAGTTATTATTTTTTTATGTTATTTTAAGTACTACTTGTTTATTTTTTTACGTTTTTTCTTATTTTTTTATTGTAAATTAATTATAAGACCGCGCTATCACATTAGGTATTACACCTGTAATGATAGTCGTAAGGGAGATTTTAATAAATAAATAAATATACACATGTTTAGCGATAGTCCCTTGAGAGTCAAAAAGTAAATCTGCTTCCGAAATATATAACTAACTTATTATATTATATAACTTGTCCTGGAAACCGCAAACGGATGATATTTGTAAAAATCTTAATAAATTTGCCTATGCCCTCTATAAACTGGCTAAAATTGTAAGCCTAGAGTCTCTTTTCTCTACCATGGCTTACCATGGTTATTTTGCATCCGCACTTAGATATGGCATAACTATTGGGGCAATTCAGTAAACAAAGAGTACGTTTTCAAAGCCCAAGAAAGATGCATCAGAACTATGTGTGGTTTAAAAAGTACTGATAGCTGTCAACCTCTTTTTAAAAGCCTCAAAACTTTAACCTTGCCTTCTTTGTACATATAAGAAGTAAATATATTTGCTAAAACAAACATCACCCTCTATGAAATAGCCTCTAAAAGTCGTTATAGAAAACTACGCGATAAAACTAAGTTAAGAGCTCAAAGTACCAAATGCAGGTACGGCTTTAATGAGGAAAAGTTTTTTTTTATATGGCTCAAAGAATATTTAATAAGTTGCCTTGCTCAATAAAAGTCTCAATTTAATACATTTTAAGCTTAAATTGCGTACTATTTGACAGAATAATATTATTATGTTTAATCATAACATGACTATTTATGCATAACGACTTTAAATAGTAATTCTTTGGAAAATGTCAATGTCATTTTTTTATTATTTAAATATTAAATTATTAACTTATTGACATTGCTTATAATTATCTAATAATGACATTATCGCATTTGGTCAAATATTGACATTAATTACCTAACATTAACTACCTATTGCCTTCTATTAAATTACATTTATTTTTTTAAATTGACATCAATTTCACTCCTGAATTATTATAAAATAATTTACTTAATGGCCCAAGCCTAATAATATTGTATGTTTGTACGCCAAATGGCAAAACATAGAGAAACTTTATATTAAGACTTGTAACATCTTGCACATTGTTGTAACCTATGTTTACAAATAAAGATTATTGATTGATCAATCAATCAATCAATAATCTTTATTTGTAAACATAGGTTTAAAGTGCAAATTTTTGTTAGAGTGAAGTGTCCCCCCCCCCCCCTCTTGCCAGCTAAATGGTTAGATTTGGTTACGCGAAAAATCCATGGCAGTATAGTATCATATATGGTATATGACGAAATTAAAAGGAAAACTATCTCGGCAAAGTAGGCTTTACAAATTAACGAGTAATAGTCGATCAACTTAAATTTGCAGTTGAAGAATTGACCGTGACGTATATCGATATAAGGGAGAACATGTTTTTCAACTACAATGTTAAGTTTGTTTTTGGGATAAATTCATCCCAACTATGGGACTCTTAACTGTGCGTGGTCCGACATCCGACACGCACTTGGCCGGCTTTTTCCAACGGCAATCGATTCTACGGCTAAAAAACATCAGCTGCGGGCTATACCGACTAATTTGATTCTCTCTTGGATCACCTCGGTACAGTGCCCTGCCCTTGTTTCTTGTGTATTATTGTATATATTTATTAGATAAGTGTATGCTTTGTGTATGTATGTATTTATTGTATATGTTAATGGTACACCACTGACTGCAGTATTGTCACTCCTGCTCCCTTTAATCCATCCAAAGGTTGTCTGTAAAAGATCGCTTTTAGCGATAAGCCGCCCATTGTGTCACCCTATGTAAAATTTAAACATTTATATCTGTAACTTTTATGGTATACATAATAAAGAGTATTCTATTCTATTCTCGGTACGCCTAATAGGTGTTACACAACTACATCAACAGGGTAGAAAGAGCAGCTACCTTAACCGTTGTAACCTTAACTTTTTGATAAATTTTAATCTGCATTCACAGATTTTGAAAAAAATGTACAGTTAGCAGGAAAATGGGCAATTTTTACAAAAACTTTTTTTTATGCCAATTCCGTTTGCGGACCTCGTACAGTGCAGACGTGTTATAAATATTTGTTGCGAAATACATAAGTTACTTAAAATACCAATTAACCGAATATAATACTTATAATTAATTGTGTTACTCAAATCTCTAAGTCAATTGAACTAACTGTGGGATTTTACAACAATCGCTATCGCAACTTGCTCCACGAGTGGTATTTTTGCCACAGATCATGAGTGTGAAACGATCAACTCCTGGAAGTGGCCTGAGTGGTTCAGAACCAAATCTGTTGAGTAGTGAAACAGTATCAAGTTTTCAGAACAGTCTTAATCAGGTTACGTTTCGCAATAAGCGAAAGTTTTCCGACGACATCAAGGAAGAACAATGCAAGTTTCGAGAACAAATGTTGCAAATGATGGCCGCAATCACAACCAACCAAAAAGAATTTACGGATAAAGTAAGTGAGGATATTTCTACAATAAAGGAAAAAGTGGAAGATATAAAAATTATTTTAAATAATCTTGTTATAGAACAAAACATACTGATATCAGACATTTCAGAAGTACAACTAAAAGCCATTGCCACAGACAAAAAAGTCGAGAAAATACAATCTGAAATTGACACGATTAAGGAGAAATCAAAGTCCACCCCACTGTCGCTCGTAACATTGGATGAGTATGAATCTATTATGACGGAAGTCAGAGATCGTGAAGTAAGGAGCAAAAATATAATAATCGTTGGAATAAAAGAGCCAGTCTCAGCATCTAAAAACGAAAGAACAGAGATGGACATGGACCAAACTGTTAAAATTATAAGGATGACAGGTGTAAATTGCTTACCTGAGAAACTTTTCCGTGTCGGGATACTACTCCAACAAAAATCGTCCTTTAAAAGTATGCTTCAAATTATCAGAAACGACAATATCTATTTTACGTGCCGAAAATGATGTTAACATTGACAATATCAACATATATTCAGATCAGACACCTCAACAACAAGAATTTCTGAAAAATCTTAAGGATGACATTAAGTGCCGATCTGAAAATGGCGAGAATAACTTAACAATTAAGTATGTTAGGGGTGTGCCAAAAATAATTGAAATTCCTGCAAAAAACTAACGTCAAAAGACACCAGCCATAACCAAAACTCTCAAGCAAAAGACACTATAACTTACCAAATAAGTGACAACTACGATGATATTATCACAAGCAGCAAATCTATAAAATTCTTGTATGCAAATGTGCGCAGTATAGTGAAACCAGGGAAATTGGATGTACTAAAGTGTGTAGTGGAATCTTTTCGTAGTACTATAAACATTATTATACTTACTGAAACATGGATAAAAACTGATGATGAAGCTAAAAGACTTCAAATTCCTAGATATACGTACTATTACAACTACAGACATTGCGCAAGGGGTGGTGGAGTATCAATTTTCTCTCACAACAACTTAAAACACCACTTAATCGAGGATCTATGCCTAAATAACAGTATGGATCCATCTTGAAAAGTATTCCCTCGACACAACTGGCATCTATCGTAAACCTGACGGTTCTAATGTCAAAAATTTCCTTGAAACATATACCAAGCAATTGCAAAAGCGGAAAAGAGTAATAATACTAGGGGATTTTAATATTAATGTGCTGAATTGGGATCAGACAGCTATTAAATATAAAGAAGAATTACAAACTAGTGGATATAGACTTCTAAATAAAGTCGAGCAGTGCTATTGTACCCGAGAAACCGCCACAACGAAAACTATAATTGACCATGTCTGCACAAACCTTGCTGACGTCAAGTTCCATCTTGCTATAGTTGTAACTGCTATGTCAGATCATAATCAAATATACTTAGAAGTTAAAAAACATGAACCAGAACCGTCTAGAAGAGTAAAATATAAAGCTATAGATTATGAAAAGCTGTACAATACTGTGAGTGAATGGACTAACACCAACGAAGACAGTCTATACCAACTACTTGAACAAAAGTTATTATTTAGTATCAATAGCAGTAAAATAACAAAATATAAAATATTGAATCCGCCCAGGCAAGATTGGATAAACAAAACAATTATAAATTTAATAAATAAAAGAAACATACTATGGCACATGCACAAAAAATAAGTAAATGATCAATTATTGTAGGAAAAATTTATCGACCAAAGAAATGAAGTCACTCAACATATACAACAAACAAAAAGTGCATATTACCAAAATGCTTTTGATCAATGCAAGAAAAACCCAAAAAAATATAACCTAATTCATATTGTAATAACTATATTTACTAGGAATTATTCTAGATTCTTAATTGCAATGGGGTGCCCACATTAGAGCTCTTTCAGGTAGATTAAGTTCAGCTGCTTATGCAGTAAGAAAAATAAAGCAGTTGACAGATATAGCCACAGTTAGGTTAGTATACTTTGCTTTTTTCCACAGTATTATGTCTTATGGCGTTCTGCTGGTTTGGCAGCCGACGTAGATTCAATTTTCATTTTACAAAAGAGGGCAATCTGCGTGGTCTATAGAATGGGTCCTCGTGAGTCACTTAGAAACAAATTCGAAGAAATGTATGTACTAACTCTGCCTTCTCTTTATATCTTAGACAGTAGTTTCTATGTTCGCATAAACTTAGGACTTTTCAAAATAAGAAGCGATTTCCATGATATAAATACACGTAGTAAACATGAAATTGTGATACCCAAATTTAGGTTAACTAAAACAAGCAAGTCATTTCTTATAAACAGTATCCGCTTTTATAATAAGCTACAGAACATAGTGGTGGAAAATTCAAAGCCCACATCAAACGTGTCCTTATCAACAAAGCATTATTAGAAGATTAAAGACTACGTTGAAGACAAGGAAGTTTGGCATTATTTCCTTCTGAACATGTGGCTTCCCTGGTACCTCATTAACGGCAAAAGTATGTGTGCTCCCAAATTTTGCTTTTTTTTTACATATTTCCTTGACATAATCTTTTTTTTTATTTGACAATGTATACCTACAATTTTAATTTCAACTTCACTTCACTTTTATTATTTTAATATTATATTATATTGGTTTTTTTAATGTTTTGTTAAATGTGAGAACGTTGTAGGCAATAGACTGCATATTTGTAGACCATTTTCTATTTTGTTAAATACCCGGTACTTATGACGGGCCTACGCTGCCCTCTCTTAGCTATTAACGCTGTGGTTTGAAAACATTGTAAAACAATAAATTCATTTATTGCAGGTAAATAACACCCATTGCCAAACATAAACATAAAGAAACAAACCACTCACAAACCCAAATCACAAAGTATACCCATCCATTAACATAAAATTGTGACCTACTTAACTTTATACATTCAAAAAGTAATAATTAATTACTTATTGAACAAATGCCAAAAAAAAATAAAATGTCAGAATCAACAAAAAATAAAATGTCAAAATAATAAATGTCAAACTGTAAAAACGTCATAAATATCAAGCTAAGTATTAAAAATTAAAATTAAATTTATTTATAAAAATTATAAAAAGCTATTGCAATTTTTAAAACCCTACCTGCCCTGTAGTAAAAGCCCATTATTTTTAAATTTGTAACCGTGGAGTTTCTTGCCGGCTCTTCTCCATAGGAAACGACCAATTGGAATCGTGCACCTAGTAGGCTTAGGTGAAATAAATATTATAAACTTTAAACTAAGTAGTTTGTATTTATTTTGTTTTTATTTATAATCTCACTGTATGCTGCACCGGTCGACGTCATCACGTCAACGCCGGCTATCACTGAAAACCAGCGCTGGGGCTCTGTCTCGAATAGGGTCGCAGCATTATGCTGAGCGGTGGCCGTTTTGCGTGGATGTGACGCATATTTTCCGCCTACTTGTTCTTTTTGTATCTATGTTCTTTCTTTGCGTCATGTTTACAGCAAATAAACGTATTTTCTTTCTTCTTTCTTTCTTTTCTTAAATAAAATATATTGTTTTGTTTACTTGCCAATAAAACTAACTGAGAAAGTAAGGAAGACGAAAAAGTAAAAAAGTAAGTTTATTTTTACGTGTTTTGTTTTTGTTAATTTTACTCGAAACGTCAGGACACACAATTTTACAAAAGTTTTTTTTTATTAATTTGTGAATCGATTCAACGATGTTGGGTTAAAGATCTTTCTACCGAATGATCGGAAAATTAAATTAAATAAGCAGATGAAAGTTCATTCCTATGTAATTTTGTTGGAATGGAAATAAAATTAGTCCGAGTTATTGTCGTTGGATGCGATGAAGACGACTTTAAATATTATATATAAAATTTTGTCGATATCGAGTGAAACAAAAATAAACATCGATGAAGGAAGCGTCTGTTAGCAACATAAGGGAGCAATGCCGAGGGCGATGCTTCGAGACTCTCAGAGAGATCATTTTTTTAATGAAGAGGCCAACTTGAACCCCAGGTTGTAATGTCAAAAATATCCTTATATCTTATAATATCTATCTATAATATCCTATCAGCAATTTTAACCAGCCTTTTTCGCCTCACACGTGTCTTTTTCTCGATTATTTTGTTAGTTATAATTTTCCATTTCTATTGTTAGTATTTCCTGTGCAACTCCTACATAAAATATTCTATTTTAATGTTCCATTTCTATTGTTTGTATTTCCTGTGCAACTCCTACATAGAATATTATAGTTTGAATGCTCCATTTCTATTGTTTGTACCTATTTCCTGTGCGAATCATACATACAATATTATAGTTTTAATGTTCCATTTCTATTATTTGTATTTCCTGTGTGACTCCTACATAAAATATTATAGTTTTAATGTTCAATTTCTATTGTTTGTATTTCCTTTGCAACTCTTACATAAAATATTATAGTTATAATGTTCCATTTCTATTGTTTGTATTTCCTTTGCAACTTCTACATAAAATATTATAGTTTTTATGTTCCATTTCTATTGTTTGTATTTTCTGTGCGACTCCTACATTTTTAATGTTCCATTTCTATTGTTTGTATTTCCTGTGCAACTCCTACATAAAATATTATAGTTTTAATGTTCCATTTCTATTGTTTGTATTTCCTGTGCAAGTCCTACATAAAATATTATAGTTTTAATGTTTCATTTCTATTGTTTGTATTTTCTGTGCGACTCCTACATTTTTAATGTTCCATTTCTATTGTTTGTATTTCCTGTGCAACTCCTACATCAAATATTATAGTTTTAATGTTCCATTTCTATTGTTTGTATTTCCTGTGCAAGTCCTACATAAAATATTATAGTTTGAATGTTCCATTTCAATTGTTTGTATTTCCTGTGTGACTCTTACATAAAATATTATAGTTTTAATGTTTCATTTCTATTGTTTGTATTTTCTGTGCGACTCCTACATTTTTAATGTTCCATTTCAATTGTTTGTATTTCTTGTGCAACTCCTACATAAAATATTAAGTATAGTTTGAATGTTCCATTTCTATTGTTTGTATTTTCTGTGCGACTCCTACATAAAATATTATACAATTTTCTTTCTTTTTCTTAATCCTTTATACCAGAAGTTTCTTCTTGCACTAAAATAACCTAGTTTATAGTGTTTTAGTTTAAATTAATACATAAGCATCACCTTTGTACGTATTTTTCTGTTCCTTTTTTTTTTCTTGTCTGTATATATGTGTGTACATAAACTGTTAAATAAATAAATAAATAAACAAAAATAAACTTATCACTTACCTACTGTACTACTCGATAGTTTGTACTCATTTGTATTGTCAACAACTTCGCTCCTATTTAAATAATATAAAAATTACAGCAATATACTGCCCAAATTTTCAGTAAATTAGTACTGGATTATGGAAGGGCAAGGGCGGGGGGGGGGCGTGGTAAGGGCATGACGAACCAAGATTGCCGAAAATTTGGATGTGGTTTATGACTGTGGTACCTGACATACCTTGCCACACTTTATGAAAAATACCCACCATGCTTTTTTACATCGAATGCATAAAATGTAGCGTAGCTATGTAGTAAACTATTTACTTACTATGCTAATGGTAATTAATATAATTTTACTGAAAATATCTCGTTAAATTATATTATGAAAACTATTTTAAAGAATCACCCGAGATAATAATTAGCTAGGTAATAAATACCTTGGGCGACCACCTCTCCACGGGCGGAGCACTATTTTAATATTTTTTTAATGTTTCTGTTGAGTCATTTCTTTTTATTATGTTCAAAATTTCTGTTAAATAAATAATGCTAGATTACCTACTACGGAGTACCTACTTACAGAATAAACAAAACAGTCGACAGTTGTTTTGGGATATCCGATTGGAACGAAGTTCCTCTCGCTTTTACACATTTCGCGAATGAGAGCTAGACCAAATTGTTCACTTTGGTCGTTCTATAATACTTGTCCTATGTTTTACAACTTAATTCTTTGAAACTTGCCTATTGATTCCGATGGCTACACAATACAAACTAAACTACTACTAACTACTATGAACCAAAACACAAGCTCCCCCAAAAAAATTTGTTCGCATCATATCTGTGACAAAGATAATTTGTGGTTTATTTTGTGACATATAAAATTTGTACATGTCTTGGACGTTCTTTAAGGCTTCTACATACCGGGGCGACTTGTCGCGCGATGCGACGCGACGCAAAGGCACCGCTCGTCCCGCGAAACGCGGGGCCTTTGTGCCGTGTCGCGTCGCGCGACAAGTCGCGCTGGTATGTAGAAGCCTTTAATCAGTTCTCTGCTAGTGCTGAGTTTTTCTGTAAAGTGACGGATTCACAATACCTAAAACTGTATGTGAATTTTGTTTGTGTACGTTTTAGTGAGGAGACACCTAAGTCGTTGAAGTGCCAATAAATAAATGAAAACCAAAAACACTAATCTTAAACGGGCGTGACGAGGCACTGCGCTCACGGCCACGCATAATATACCCACCTATCGTAACATTTATCTACCGCTGGAATCAAACCCACTACTTCGCACGTTCCCAAATTACAATACCGTGTCCATGTTGATACTACGCTTCAGATCGTCATAGACAGCTGCCAGACTTGCCACTGCCAGTCCCTGTAATCTCATTGTCTGGAAGTCCGCCGTGCCGAGCAGTCGTCTCGATATCAGTGTTCCTAGTCACCCCCAAAATCACCTCCACCAGCCATATATTTACTTATTTTTTTTATATCCGCGCGTTCTCCCTTACCGCGAAGGTTGAGAAGTTAGGGCGTCGAGCGTCACTCGAGCAGTCGTTACGTGTTTCAGGTATGTGTATCTTTTTTTTAATCTTTCAGGTTGGTGTCCGGCAGTATCTATTCAGAAACGTGTTTTTTTTTTATATATATTTTCGATTTTATTAGTTTGTCTTTTCTCTTTCTTCATTTATTTTTTTAATTGTTCGGGACGGACTTGGCGGTTGCTACGACATGAAATATTATTGAAAAAAAAAAAAAACGAATTTTATTTATTTTATTTAAGTTTTGTATGTAGCAGCTAAATAAACGGAAAATAAGACCCTTTGGTAAATTGCTCGATTTTATAAATTACAAGTCAATAGAATTATTAATAATGTTAATTACTCCCTTCTGAATCAGATTGAATCAGAAGGGAGTAAGTAATCGACGATATAGCTCGCATTGCGAGAAGGTTCGTATCCTGCAGCGCTAGAAAGCTCCGCCCGACACCGACTGACAATATATTTTTTATATTTTAAAAAGTTTTTTTAAAGAAATATTAAAAATGTAGGTAATAAATATAATTGTAAAGAAAATTAATACCTTTAAACGGCATACTTAATAATAATACAATCTTTATTTCGAACTGTAGGTACATAATTAAACATGATAATAAACAAGCCGTAGTAGAAAGTAGAAAGAAACTCGAAAAGTCGACTTAAAATGTTAGAAAACTTCTACAAACGAATCTAACAAAAACCTAATATGAACGTGTCCTTACATCCTTTGGCACGTACCTTCGAACTCAGAGTTATTAATTACCTTATACGTATTTTAATCCAATCGAAAATTCGCTAAAATAACGGAATCAAAATGAGCTGATTTCGCCTTGAATCTCTCGCTTGAAATCCAAGATTAGAAGATTAATGAGTTTTAAAAGTAAATACAACAAACGATATGAGTGGTAAAGTAGGTAGTTAGTTAGTCATCTGTATTATGTGGGACGAAAATATGAAAAAAAAAAATGTAGACACTGGCAATAATTAGTACATAGGAGTATTTTGAAACCATCAATTTATACCTAAATCCAAACATTGAAGTTAGAAAAATGTTGTTTTCAAACAATCTAAATAGTAGCGATGGGCCGACTTTGGGTTTTGCTAATCAGCCGACTAGCTATACAACATGTCCCGGAACTAACGCACAACCTCTTAAGGGGTCATTGTACTCATCATTATGAACAACTTTTACCATGGGACCAAACCTGAAATCGCGAAAAAAAATTAGCTGTTCCCCACATTTATGTTCGAATAACTCGTCAAAATGTAGGGAACAGATGATTTTTTTTTCGCGATTTCGGGCTTGGCCCCATAGTAAAAGTTGTTCATAATGATGAGTAAAATGATTCCTTAAGGGTCTTTACTACCTCAGCTCCACCTCACTCTTTATCTCGCTCGCACAAGTAGCTGGCGGTCACGTGAGCAAGCGAGACAGGGTGGCAGGGAGAAATCTCCAAGGCACCGATATTTTAGTTTATTTCTTTTTACGGTGAAAATAATGGTCATTAAAAAAAAAATAACATAAGACCTGCTTTATAATTAGTTCAGTTAATATGCAAAGTTTCATTATCTAATTTGAAGTATTTTTTGAATACCAGCTGTTTATTGTTAGGTTTGGAGGTAACTTTGGATTTTTTTTCTAAGTAGACAATTTTATGGAATCGTGTTTTCGTCAAACTTAGTACCTAACATCAATCCTCAACTTTACCATAATATTTATTTCAAAATGAATGCTGCAGTATTTTCGACATAACGGAGGATCATACTAAGCCATTTGAGGTAGTATATAAGGTGTATCTATTCATACACGAAATCTCTTAAGGAGTCAGTTCAATGTATGGAACAGCTGATTTTTTTTTCGTGATTTCAGGTTTGGTCCCATACTAAAAGTTGTTCATAATGATGAGTACAATGACCCCTTAAGAGATTTCGTACACCTAATATATTATAGGCTCTTAAGAGGTTGTGCGTTAATTCCGGGACATGTTGTATATTATGTATTCGATCGTTTTTTTTTAAATGCCTCGTTGGTCTGGTGGTCGCAAGCGCTCCTGCTGAGCATGAGGTCCTGGGTTCGATTCCCAGGTCGGGCAAATGTTATTGGGTTATTCCATTATACATTTCTCATTAGTAGCCCGGAGTCTTTATTTGTGCCCGGTTAATGGTTATAGGCTCGCCCCCTATCACATGGGGCTTAAATATAGCTGGCAAAATGTGGATGTAAGTACAATAGGTACACTTCTGCCTAACCCTTTGACGAATATAGGCGTCATGTTATGTAATTTTTATAAAACTTTAAAAAACTTGGCCATGTTGTTGTTTTGGTCTCAGCAGCCAAAATATACAGAGACTCTGGTGACGTTGGGAGCAAGCAGTTAGTACAGACTTAACTTTTAACTTTGACGGCACGGCTGGCGCAGTGGTTAAGCGATTGACTGCTGCGCTGCGTGTCGCGGGTTTGATTCCCTCACGGAACAAATATTTATATAACCTGCAAGTAGTTGTCTGGCTGTTTGTGTATGTCAGTTTAAATGTTTGTAAACGCACCCACAATACAGGAGCAATTCCTAGTGTGGGGCAAGATTAAAAAAAAAACTTGATATCTCCACGCGTCTTGGGAAATATCGTCTTGACAGACAGACGAATGGACGGACAACGAAGTCATCTTAAAAGGGTCTACGTTTTTTTCCTTTTGAGGAACGGAACCCTAAAAACCGGCCGAGTGCTTGTCGGACCACGCACAATGAATGGTTCCGTAGTTGGGATGAATGTATCCCATGAAAAAACTTAACTTTGCGCACTTCTGGCTTGCCTTTATTGGCCGGCTTGAGTGGAGATTCGCTACAGCAAACGTGCTCGAAGTATTCCAGTAAGATGCTGCTAGGAATCTTGACCGTACTTGAATATCTAAGTGGAATACCTCTCCACTCCTCAAAAGCACCTCAGGACATGTTACCCCTTGTCCCTACGAGATTATGTGCTAGCGACAGATTCCGGCGGTCCATCAATGTGTGTGCTGGTCACCCCTGCCATTTTATCCATTTATATTATTATATAACATTGGTCAGGCAGGAGACAGTTCTTTCATAGTTCGCCTCCGGTCTCTGGTCTCGATCCCGTGGGAATATCGGGATAAAGAGTAGCCTATGTCTTGATCCAGGGTGTCAGCTACCTCCATACAAAATTTTATCAAAATTGGTCCAGCCGTTTTAGCGTGAAGAAGTAACAAACATACACACACACACTCACAAACTTTCGCCTTTATAATATTATTAATATATAAATATAATTATATTAAGTGTGATAATAAATTTTGCTTTTTCATGTTGATTTATCAAAAACAACAAAATTCTTCGTATTTTTTTATGGTGGCGATTTGCAAAGCTGATTATTCTATAGTAAAACTTAATTAGTAAACTAAGATAGTATGCAGTAATATAAATAAAGAAAAAAATATAAGGAACGTAAATTGATAAGAAAAACCTGTAGCGGCATCAACATCGCCACATACGAACTACGCGTCACACTGACGTCACGCAAACTCCTGCATCGCGCAATTAGAGTTAACCGCGCGACTAGCATATATACAACGTCCCGACATCAACCGTCGGGCAGTTGCCCACCAGACACAACTCCCGTCTGGTCGGAGGATCCTCCCTTTTCTATAGAGGATGAGTGAACTTTATACCCTGTTCCTCATACATCTAAACAGGTGACCCCGAGTATGACCGTCAGCGCAGCCTTCGTGCAACTACTTCAGCGTGACGTCATCATCATCATCACTTCCTCAAGCTTTCGAGCGGCGAGTCCCACAGCCAGCCAGCACCCACGGCTTCAACGGGTATCCTGACCACCAGCATGCAGCGGACGCGCATTCCTGGTCATCACCCACAGCCTCATCAGCAACCTTGGCACAGCACACTGCACTTTCGGCCGGTCCACAAGCAGAGAACATTATACCTCTCCTGGTCAACGCCAGCACTCAGCCTCAACCCGGCGCTGTACTACATCCGACGTACTGGAGCATAACGCAGCGCCACCCCGACTCACTGGGGAATCACCGCAGACAGTTCCGACTCACCGAAAACTATGCGTTACCAGGTTCCGACTCACTGGAACCCTCTACTGGCACTGGCAAGTATCGCAAGATACACGACTCAGCCTACTATCGACCTCCGGTCTCCGGAGGGGAGTGATGTAGCGGCATCAACATCGCCACATACGAACTACGCGTTACACTGACGTCACGCAAAATCCTGCATCGCGCAATTAGAGTTTACCGCGCGACTAGCATATATACAACGTCCCAACATCTACCGTCGGGCAGTTGCCCACCAGACACAACACCCGTCTGGTCGGAGGATCCTCCCTTTTCTATAGAGGATGAGTGAACTTTACACCCTGTTCCTCATACCTCTAAAAACCTACTGTATCTAGTCTGATTTGTTTAACATAATTGTACTCGTATATTTTTAGAGTTCCTTTATTATTCCTTTTATTTAATGATAGCAATAACTGTTTAGTAAGCTAGAGAAAAATAAATGTTGATTTGATAATCATTTACCAAGTTTTTTATTTCATACCTCTCAATAATGTCGTATCCTTTTAGTAGTGCTATTCTGTAAAAATCTCACCGTGAAATCTTAGGTGAAGTGAGCTATCAATAGTGCCAATCTGTAGCGATCCGTATGACAGCTCACTTAAATCTCACTTCACCTAAGATTACACGGTGAGATTCTTACAGAATAAACTAGCAGTTTCTCTGCGATTTATTTGATCACTAGCTGCGCTCCGTGGTTTTACCCGCATAAGTCTCGATCCCGATAAAGTATCGGAATAAAAAGTAGTCTATATGTTAATCCGGGGTGTCAGCTAACTCCATACAAAATTTAATCAAAATTGGTCCAGCCGTTTGAGCGTGAAAAAGTAACAATCACACACACACACTCATTAACTAAAGACTTTTCAAAATAAGTAGCGATTTCCATAATATAAATACACGTAGAAAACATGAAATTGTGTTACCCAAATTTAGATTAACTAAAACAAGCAAGTCATTTCTTATAAACAGTATCCGCTTTATAACAAGTTGCCAAAGTCGGTTATAGAACTTAGCGAGCGAAAGTTCATTACCCACATCAAACGTGTCCTGATTAAAAAAGCATATTATAAGATTAAGGACTACGTTGAAGACAAGGAAGTTTGGCAATAATTCCTTCTGCACATATGGCTTCCCTGGTACATCATTAACAGCATATGTATGTAAATGTCTATTAACTGCTCCCAAAACGGTGTTTATTTTAATTATTTATTTTTTACATACCTTGACATAATCTCATCATTATTTGACACTAAAAAATACCTACAATTTTAATTTAAAATATTTATTAGTGACTTTTGGACAGAAATTAAATCAGATTTGTTCAGTTGTAATGGCAATCTTGTCATATGGTTTAAATAGGTTTTTATTTTCTTTATTTATCGATATGTACATATAAATTATATTTTTAAATATTAGAATTTATAAAACAATATAAAACATTTAAAAATATAAAAAATAGTTGTCCGCTGGTAGCGGGAGCAGGGTCCAAGCTACCGGTGGTTAGGGCTCCAGAGATAGAAACCTCCTCACGATACGAGCCGTATCGAGGAGTACTGCCTTCTGAATCAGGCCCTTGATCCAACCACCTAACGACAGCCTCGAGAGATGTTGATCGAGGCTCTCGGCCATCAGGCCATTGGCTGATACGACAATCGGCACAATGATAGCCGAGCTCACATTCCACATGTCAACAACCTCGTGTGCTAAGTCGAGATACTTAATGTGTTTCTCTTTCTCAGCTTTCACGAGGTTCTCGTCATGTGGAATGGTAACATCGATAATCATTGCGCGGCGCGCTAATCGATCTATCACCACTATATCAGGCTTATTGGCGACAATAGTCCTGTCCGTGATGATAGACCGATCCCAGTACAACGTGACATGGTCTTTTTCGAGAACTGGGTCGGGCACATACTTGTAATACGGTACCTCAGAATCCACAAGTTTATATTTCAAAGCTAGTTGCTGGTGAATAATCCTGGCTACTTGGTTATGCCTGTGCAAGTACTCCCCGTTAGCCAGACGAGAACAACCAGAGATAATATGTCTGATGGATTCACCCGGACGGTGGCATGCCCGACACACGTCAACCGTCCCATCCTTCATAATATGTCTCCGGTAGTTATTCGTCAAGATAACTTCGTCCATAATTGCACAGACGAAACCTTCCGTTTCCCCGAAAAGGTCTCCAAAACGTAGCCAGGATACGGACGCTAAGAAATCTACACCGGTCTCATGTAGAGCTCGATAGAAGCGCCCGTGAAGCTCCTTGCCTTGCCATACCTCCTTGCGGTCATGGGTAGTAAGTATTACAGGTTTGCGCCAGTTCTCTTTAGCCATGGAGAGCGGGGTGAGCCCCTTGTCCACTGCAACCACATCACGATGCATACCCAGTTCGGTTTTTAAAAAATATTCTCTGAGACTGCACACCTCGCGGTTGTGGAGGGTCTTCGCATTTAAAAAGCCTCGACCCCCGCACTTCCGCGGGATGTATAGTCTCATCACCGATGATCGTGGGTGATGCATCCTGTTTGCGGTCAGCAGTGTACGGACCCTCCTATCCAGAGCGTCTAGTTCAGTCTGAGTCCATTTGAGTATGCCAAAAGAGTACATCAAAACCGGCATGACCCAACCGTTGAAGGCGCGCACCTTGTTTCCGCCCGAAAGAAGGCTAATAAATATAAATAGGTTTTTATTTTTATTATTATAGTAATATTTTTTATAGATTCTTTTTTAATTTGAGGATGTGAGAATTTTGTAGGAACTGTAGCTTTGTAAACCATTTCCTATTTTCGTTAAGTACTTGTTGACGGGTCTACACTGTCCTTGTTTTTTTTTTGTTTTGTTAACATTGTAAAAGCCTGTTATTTTTAAAAGAGTAACCGTGGAGTTTCTTTCCGGTTCTTCTCCATAGGAAACGACCAATTGGAACCGTGCACCTAGCTTCTGACGTTTCATAAGTGCCCATGTAGGTTTATGTGAAATAAAATATTTTGATTTTGCTTTTTTCGCTTTTATAATATTAGTGTGATTATAACTTAGTTTTATCAGTCGGAATCGGGTGGAACCGAGTTACCCGGTTCCGACCACTCCCGGAACCGGATATCAAAAATCTGGAATCGTAATCGGGTCTGCACCCAGAGCCATCCCTCCCTCGCAACTCCCTCGGTGTAAGCGTTGACATAATTTTCGTAGTAGGTATGACGTAGGTCTGCCAGGGTTGCGAGTATGTCCGAAAGGGATATCGTGGCCCTGGCAAACAGGCATCTGAAGGAACACATGGGTTTTAGCCAGTAAAGTCTGACACGCCCTCCCGCTCCGCCCAGAGCGGGAGAAGTTATTTGATAATTTCCAGACGAAAACAAAAAAAAAAAACGATGACTAAGTACCTAATGCGCTAACTCGAATGTATTTGCAATTTTTTTAACAGCCTATATGCAGTAGTATGAGTTTAGCCCAATCCATAATTGACTCATAAAAGGTTATCTAAGGCCTAGAAAGAACTCATGATTGTTTAATTTTATGAAATGCCGTTTTTTTTTTGTTTTGTTTAACATGAATGATATTACTTCTTTCCTTATACCTAACAACAAGCGGATTGTCATTAATTAATTCCTTTAATTAATAAGTTTTTAAATTTGCATATTTTGTGTTCTTAAACCATTACTTTATTATTTTCCTCATTCATGACTCTCAAGGGCTACATGATTGTGTGACATTAATAATCTTGAACGAGGCGCGAAATACGAACGAAGAGATTAGTTAATCCCGCCCACCCTTAACTACTGTTATAGAGTTACAGGATCCCCGAGTACATTTCCTAGGAAAATATTGTAATGGAAATGCTCTCTAAACTGAATGACGATGAATAGAGCTGACAAGGGCGATAGATGTATTAAGAAGTATAAAAATCCAAGAAGCTTTTCTTTCAACTTTGTGCAAAAGTGGTTGCCATTATGTGATATTACTGCTCGCAGAGAATTTCGCTCACAGGGGAGTTCGTTTAATCATTACTTATTTTGCACAATACTTAGGCCATAAGAACATAAATAAAAGGGTAGATTGAGAGATGCCTTACCGAAAATTGTGGATTGTTAATCATAATGTCGTAGCGCTATGCTTGGGCACTCTATAATTGCGGCGATAAGTCCCCTCTTTGAGGAGTGGCTAGAGAGGCGCCACGGCGTCCCCACCTTCTGCCTGACGCTGGTCCTCACCAGACACGGTTGTTTCGAAAGGTTCCGGTTTCGAATAAAGCGGGAGGAAACGCCCGGGTGTTACAACTGTGTAGATCGGACGGAGGACATGGTGGAGCATACGGTGGAGCTTTGCCCAGCTTAGGCGGATCACCACCGTGTCCTCGCGGAGGCGATCGGTGGCGGCAATCTCTCGCGTCCGGCCCTGGTCCAGGCCATGGTACGGAGCAAGAGTGCATGGGAGGCGGTCACCTCCTTCTACGAAGCAGTAATGCTCGCGAAGGAGGATGCGGGACGCGTTAGGCAAGGTCAAATTTTGCGCCCTTACGCCCCTAGTTGCCGCAGTAGACGTCCTGGGCGTCGGGAATCCTAAGCCGATTCCCGGCCACCGTAGGCGAGGTCTTGCGGACGGTGAGCAATGGGTAGCTCTCCGTTCGATAAGGACCAGGCCCGGTCGACGGCGCGTTGTGTTCCACGCGCGCCTCAAAGAGGTGTCAGCACAAACTGATGGGGCCATCAGGACCGATGCCTGCCAGGGTTGCGGGTTTGTCTGAAAGGGATACAGTGGCAATGGCACACGGGCACATTTTGATGATCATCAGTGTGTCAGTGTATCAGTGAGTATGTCAGTGACGAAATCGGTGTATTTTAGATATCAATAAAATCTAAAGTATTATAGCTATTCAATTGAGACCTTGTATTTTTAATAAGTCTATTATTGTCATCATATCGTGAGAATATGAACTATCTGGTACATCGGAAACCAACTCTATGAGGGTTCAAAAAAACGACGAAACACTTCGAGAAAAGGTAAGTAGTGCCCTTGCGCTTCGCTTGGCTCGTCTTGGCGGGGGCACTACCGTGCCCCCAGATCAACAGAATTAATATAATAATTATTATTAAAATCTCGATTACGATTGTTTATTGTAATACTTGGTCAATACCTAGCATCAGTGAGATTACACTGACAGCTCCCTCCACGCAAGATTTCACGGTGAGATTTTTATAGAATAGCACTACTGTTGACGCCACTGAAGGTGCCAAACTCGATCGTAGCCAAATTCAGGGCTGCCTCTATTTAGATTCCCATCGAAAAGAAGTAGGCACCATGATCGAAATATTTTTTCTAGAAAAGCGTTGGATATGATAACAATGATAGCTGTCACTATCACACTAATAAGATAAGATCACTTAGCAGTTGCAACCCGTAAACTACTCTCAAGATCGCGTGGTATATTTTTAAAAGCATTTAACGTTCCTAATAAAATTCTGGTCGATTTATTTTTCTGGTAGCGTTATTTATTTTAACTGCGTATCATAGAACACTTTATAGAACACCTTATATTTTGTTTGTACTAGACAGTTCACGCCCGGATTTGTGTAATGTAACATTAAACATGGTTTCACGAAATGCCAAAGCTTTGTAATTGATAATGTAAATAGTACAAATATCAAAGTTCGAGGATTTGTTGGTCCGATGACCGAAATAGTATTTTCGGTAGGTTTTGATAAGGTTTAATGGGATATTTACTTAATTTATTTAAAGCTATGTTGAACATTTGCACATATTTATATTGTTGCTACTTTACGAGTATATATCTGTCCTTCCCTGTGACACCACCATCCAGTAGTGTCGAATTAAGTGGTGTCATGGAGAATGAACGATAAAATTTTCTCGTTGAAAAACCAACGCAAAAAAGGCTTTATGAGAAACCGACGCAAATAGGGTTTTAACATAAATGTGGAAAATAGGAAACTATATCCTTAAGGATGGAAATGCTACGACGAAGTGCAGTCTTAAGTTGATGGTTACGTAAATAGGGCTCGGTGAGCTTACCTTTCAGGGCTTTTAAAAAGCTTTTATTAAATCACGAGCCGCTTTCGCAGATGATTTGGGTAACCGCTACAGTAAACCAACATTTAATTTGAAATTAGATTTATTTATCATGCTTACATGTTCTATTTATTTCGGCAGTTTTTGTATTTAGAAGGCAAAAAAGGAATGAAACCTCTTTGATGAGATTTAAACATAAACTAATTTTTGTCTAGTATATTTTGTTATTGTATCTGTGGCACACAGTACCGCACATGTGCGGTAATATACCTAATGAAAATAGCACTCGTATAATATATATCCATACTTCTGTTTGGTGCCCTTCCGTTTGGTGCCGAACGTAAAGAATAGCACCATTCCATTTCTTCCCGTGGGTTTCGTAAAAGGCGACTAAGGGACTTACTAGAGAATGGACACCAGCGTTCTATATGCATTTTAACACCATACTGCGATCGCCAACCCGTCTGTCAAAACGTGGCAATTATGGCAAACCCACCCCCGCCCCCCTTTGGGGAAGGCCTATGTCCAGCAGTAGACATTTTTCGGCTGAAATGATGATAATATATATAATACACTGCATTATGATATTATTAAAACTCACCAACATAAACTATAAATAAAAAACCGGCCGAGTGCGAGTCGGACTCGCGCACGAAGGGTTCCGTACCATTATCTATAAAAATGGCAAAAAAACACGTTTGTTGTATGCAATTATTTTGCATACTATCGTATAGAATCAAGTTTTTCTAACTTACCAGAGAGGGCTGTGCTGCTGGGGAATTTGTTGCGCCACTTCTTCTTCCCAGCTAAAGCACTAGGAAGTGGTTAAGGGCGCCCGTTTTTGTGGGACTGTCTTTTGTAATTTTGATGTTCGAAAAGTACTGATTCTCACCCTAGTTTGAATAAAATAAATTACATTTGATTTTGTACCCGAAATTGTTTTTATACATTTTTACTGACCCTCAGCTTTCAAAAGTGAAGGGTGGGCGTTGTTGGAAGACTGTCTCATGTAATTTTTGACGTTCGAAAGGTGCTGATTCTCAGCCTAGTTTAAATAAATGACTTTTGATTTTGATTTTTAAAGCAACACAACCGACCTCGTTTCGTGCCCCATCCTGTAAGTATAAGGGAAGTGAGTCGATTATGTTATTGATTTTATTAAATTATAGCTTCATTTTTTAGGGTTCCGTACCCAAAGGGTAAAACGGGAACCCTATTACTAAGGCTCCGCCGTCTGTCTGTCTGTCTGTCCGTCTGTCCGTCTGTCACCAGGCTGTATCTCATGAACCGTGATAGCTAGACAGTTGAAATTTTCACAAATGATGTATGTCTGTTGCCGCTTTAACAAAAAATATTACAAAATAGAATAAAATAAATATTTAAGGGGGCTCCCATACAATAAACGTGATTTTTTTGCTCGTTTTTGCTCTATATTGATAACGGCAACAGGTAGACGCTTGAAATATTCACAGAATATGTAGATATATATCGACTTTATTAATAAATAATTAAATTAAAATAAAACACATATTTTATTTAAGGGTTGCTCATACAACAAACGTGTTTTTTTTTGCCGTTTTTTATAGATAATGGTACGGAACCTTTCGTGCGCGAATCCGAGTAGCACTTGGCCGGTGTGTTTCATTAAAATGATTGAAATATAGAATCACTGTTAACTCTCTGGCAGCAACAAACAATTTACAATTTAAGTATATTTCTTTCGATGTATGGATGAATCCAGTACATTCTTCGTGTTTCGTCGTCTTCCAATTAAGTTGTATACTATAATCACATCATCATCATCGCTTGACATTTTCCCAACGAAAAGACGTGCTTTTGCAATGCTACTTAAAAGAAAACTGAAAAGTTTTGTAGCGTGATTGACGATTGCATGTAGATAGCGTGGACATAACAAATATGCAAAATACGCCTATCGTCATCTGTAGGTTGCGTGCATTCGTCAAATGACGCGACCGTGGACAGTAAGCCTAAGATGAGGCATGGATCAGCACCATAAAGCTCAACCATTGTGAAGGGAACATAATGATCCGATAATCACATGTCACATACTCTCAGCCGCCAGGGCACATTCAAAGAGTGAAAGACCCAGTAAATGTAGCTTTAAAGTAGATACATAGTGCTCATGTGCTATGCAATTATACAATACTAAGAGATTGGATTTATACAATTTTGTTCTAGGTCGTCTTCACATATTATATTTATATACTATACTTAAAAGAGATATTTCATGCAAATACAACAATCCACATGAATGTAACATTAAACTAAAAATTATAAATGCTCTCTGTGCACTTACCTCAAGGGTTACGACCTACGGGCAATGAATATGGTTTTCCAACAGTCCAAAGTGGCCTCGGTTTGATTGCACCCTGTTTAAGTCCGGTCTGTGTCATCCTCACAAGAGGAATGGTAGTCCTCAGTTATCTGGAGCGTGTTTGCTGATGATCTTGCCGGAGCTGCATTAACTAGATATCACAAAGCACTTTAAACAACGTCAACGTCTAGAATAATGGTATATTTTTATTTCTTTTCACTATTATAGTTGTAATTTACGTATTATTTATATAAAAAAGTTACGCGTAATTATAAACAGTTATTTTTTTTACACACTATGTTCAGTTTAACACAATCATTTCTTTAAAATATAGTACAAGACTTACCCGCATTATTATGTAACACAGGGGGACGTCATTATGTCACTCGAGAGGTAGTTACCTACTGAAAATCAGCGCTGTTGACAATAAGTTCGTCCGAAGTCACAGCATTTTGCTGAGTAACGACCTGTTCTTGCACAGATGCGACACACGGCTTTTCTTACTAGTAATTGTTACAAGGGTAGAACATTTCCACTCGGCAATCTGCATTTTGTTTTGTTTTGTTTGTTAATTTGTTTGTTGTCATTTACTAGTACCGAAATCGCAACTATTGTCTATTCTATTCTATTTTTGTTGAATGGCAAGCAAAGCCGGTGTCGACTATTCTGCCAATGTCTAAAGTGAGTTGAGAAATCAAGTGTGTATTGTAAAAAAATATTAAATTAAAACAACAATTAGGTGTTGTAAAAACTAATAAAACTCTTCGATTGATACAGTTGAATACAATGTAGATCTTGTTGGATTAGTATGGGACTGAAACAAACAAAAGATAAATAAATAAATTATAATTGTTAAAACATAAAATATACGCATACCACACCCACACAAACGGAATACTTCATAACTTTATGTTATTGTGACGGATGAAGGTCATCAGCGCCACAAGCAGATCTGGAGAGGAATATGTTAGTAAGGAGGAAAAATTAGTCGGAAGAGGGATCTTAAATTTAGGGAGGCGACTATATAAATCTAAAGGTGGAACGTTGTTCGAGCATTCGAAGAAGATGTGGTCCAGGGTGCCCTCCTCCAACCCGCACTCGCAGAGAGAGGAGTCCCGAACACGGATTTTGCGCAAAAAAACGGGAGTACAACTAAAACCTAGACGAATACGACAAAGAACGGATATAACTGTTTTGGAGACTTTTTTGTAACCGTGGAACCAAGGTTTTGTTTTTATGACTGGTTGTACTGCATAGTAAAACCTCCCCTTTTTTCTTCCAGTAATATTCCATTGTTCCTGCCATGAAGATTGGAGTTTAACTTTTGGAAGGCTCAACAAGTCATATCCCTGATGAGTATTGTGGGTGAGATCAGCTGTTGCTGATGTGCAAGCATCTTTGGCCAAAGCATCAGCGCATTCATTGCCCTTAATGCCACAATGACTAGGTATCCAAACTAACTGAACCTCTCTTTGACTAATAAAGCAGGATAGTAGAGACTTTTTAATTTTTAAAACAAGGGAGCTGTGTAATTTACTTTTGTATTAAGGGTTTTGTATTAAGGCTTGCAAAGAGCTAAGAGAGTCTGTGAAAATTACGGCTTTGACAATATTGTGGTGTGACTCTATGAAAAGACAGGCTTCCAATAAAGCCACACACTCGCCCGTAAACACAGAAGACTCCTTAGGGCATTTGTACTGTAAAATAATTCTGGAGCTTTGGTAATAAACCGCAGCGCCTGTGTAACTGAGATCAATAAATTTTGAAGCATCTGTAAAAAACTTCTGAAACCCAGTCCATCGTTCCCCCACCGCCGCATTGAAAGCCGAGTCCGCTGAAGGGGACTTTTTGGAAATACCAATGTCGAAGAAAATTTTTGGAATGAAACTTAAGACTTCATAGGGAAAGTTAAAAAGAGGTAATCTGGGATATTGTTCTATTGGACATTCTAAATTATTCATTTGACGAAATGCTTTTAGAATTAAGGGAATTTCTTTATTTTTCCAGTAATTTGAGCTTCTGCATATGGCATCTAACTCATTCAATCTTGGTAAAAGGGGATGGGAAGATCTAGATGATAATCTAGCCAGAAAACGGGAGCAAAGATACTGCCGTCTTAGGGCCAGGGGAGGCTCAGCACACTCAACCTGCAATGCGTTAACGGGGGAAGATTTCATACAATCAGAGATGATCCGAAGGCATTTAGACTGGATCCCATCCAGTCCAGCCAAAGCACCCTTGTTGCATGGAACTAAATGGAACGTACCATAGTCTAAAACACTCCGAACTAAAGCGTTATAGACTAATTTCATAGTATAGGGGTGGGCACCGCACCAGACACCCGCGAGAGCTTTTAAAATCGATACAACCCTTTCACATTTTTTTATTAATAAATTTATATGATGCTTACCATTTAGTTTTGAATCTAGAAAAACGCCTAAAAATTTAACTTTATTTACTAACGGAATATTTTGACCTAAAATGTCCACTGAAATGTGTGGCATCCGTCTTTTACGAGAGAAAATTACTGCCGAACTTTTCGGTGCGGATAATGACAGACCATGGCTTAAAAGCCAATGGTTCAAAGAGTCCAAAGAGAGGCATAGAGATGATGCAGCGTCTACGATGGAGGAATCTGTCACGTACAAGACTAAATCGTCGGCATACTGGAGGATGTGGCAGTTATTATTTAGGCAGGAGCCAATGTCTACTGTATACAAATTATAAAGAAGGGGGCTCAGAACGAATCCTTGCGGTAGTCCCTTCCAAGTCTGCCTTTCATTGAAATCCTCGCCCTGGACTCTCAGAACCAAAGAACGAGACAGAAGAAGTGCACAGATACATTCGATTATCTTAACCGGGAGACTCAGCTGATGCAGTTTCTGCCTGAGAACGGGAAGAAGAACGTTGTCGTATGCAGAGGAGATTTCTAGGAAGGCGGCAACAACGGATTCGTTTTTGGAAAACGCTAAGCGAATATCCGCAACTAAAACGCCAACACTATCCATTGTGCCAAGCCCTTTCCTGAAGCCAAATTGGTAGTTCGGCAGTAAATCCCTCGATTCGACTATCCATTCAAGTCGATTTTTGATCAGGTGTTCCAATAATTTTGCCAAAACTGAGGACAAAAAAATTGGTCTAAAGCCGTTCGGATCATCTACATGTTTGCCTGGCTTCAGTAGGGGAATAATGATCTGTAACTTCCACTGATCTGGAACCCAACCATTGATTTAACAAAAATTAATAATATTGAGGAAGTACAGTTTAGCCTTGTCTCCAGAACGAATGATAAAAGAATATGGTACTCCGTCAATACCAGGAGCTGAGTCCCGGACATGCCTGAGCACCATATTCAGTTCCTGTAAAGTAAAAGGCACATCAAGAGGATCCTCTGAAATATTTTGAAGGGACATATTGAAACATTCAGAAGAGAGAGGAACGTAGGGTGGAGCAATTTTGTCAAAGAAAAATTCTGCTGTTTCCCTAGTGATTGGTGACGAGACTGATGCGGAGCATCCACGTCTAAACCTATTGATGTTCCTCCAGACTACCGAGATTGGAGTAGAGGGAGATAATGTGGTGCAGAACTTAACCCAACCCGCACGTTTCTTCTTGCGAAGATGACGTTTGGTTTTGGCATTAAGCCGCAAATATGACAATAGGTTTTCGGTGCTCATATCCGCATTGTAGCACTCTTCGGCTTCAACCCTATCCCTGATTGCCGAAGTACATTCTGGGTCCCACCACGGGGGTGAAGGTATTTTATCTCGGGCACTATTTTTCAGCGGAAAGCAGGAATCCGCACTGGAGGTGATGGCTGTAACAAACCCCTCATAGCAGCTCTTGGCATGGGAGTGACCAGAAGGATGTAATAAGCTTGAATTTAAATTTGGAAGAGTGTCAATTTTTTCCTCCAATAGTGATAAAAATTTTGCCCAGTCTGGTTTGGACAGGTTATATTTCAAGAGTGGAGGAGAAGTTTTCTCTAAATAAGTCTTATTAGCCAAAGATATGACAATAGGGTAATGGTCACTACCATGCGACAAGGTCGTACATTCCCAATGGGTCAAAGCTGCTAACCCATTTGAACAAAAGGTTAAGTCAACACAACTCTTTTGTTGTCCGGGAAGAGATCTGCGTGTTGGGCAACCATTATTTAAGATGCAGAGATCCAGATCGTCAAAAATCTCAACCAAAGCTACACCAAAGGCATCACAGCGTTCAGACCCCCACCTATAATGATGGCAGTTAAAGTCACCCATGACCAGTATCGGGCCATGGCCATTAGCAAAGATGTTTTTTAAAATAATGAAAAAGTCATGGTGGGGATGAGCAATATAAATAGAGAACACTGTGATGCCCTCAATCCTTCCTGCGGCAATGCTCATATCACCCGTAAGTGAAGGTAAAGCAAAAGGCGAAAGTGGAACCCGATTGTTGACAAAGAGAGCCGACCCTCCATAGCCATCAGGTCTGTCACATCTGAGGATGTTAAAATGTGGTATACGAAAGCTAAGACTTGGAATGAGCCAAGTCTCAGCTATGGAACAAGCCAATGGCTTGTACTTATTCAAAAGAAATATGAGGTCGTGCTTTTTATGCCACACGCTCCTCACATTCCACTGAAGGAATACTTGGCGAGACGCCATTTCTAATATCTGAAAGTAGAGTAATAAGTTGATTGGCAACGTTAGACGGTGATTGAGTATTAGAAGCAGAAGAAGAAATAAGAATGGGTAAAAGTTTTATCAATAGGTCAATAATAGAAGAAGTACTATTATTGAAAGAGTCATTATTATAATTGAGAGCGCAGCCATTAGGCTGTGAAGATTGGGGAGAACTAGTTATCTGGTGATGCGCAGCCTTATCATATGATGGGGAAAGGGGGGCATGGGTCCTGGGCTTGAGTGTTACAGTTTTTCGATAGGACTGAGGAATTGGAGTCTTGGTGGCATTGGCATAATTTCGGGAAGCTGTGGGGATAATTTTGCTAGCCTCAGCGTAAGGAATGCATTTTTCAGCCATAGCAGTCTTAATTGCTTTCTGTCTACCATGCTCGGGGCATGACTTGCTATTAGTGAAGTGATTACCCGAACAAAGCACACAGAACGCCTCAGCCTCAGAAAGGTTGCAACCATCACCTGGGTGATCATGGCCACACTTACTGCAGCGTAGTTTAGATCAGCAAATGTTTGCTACATGTCCAAATCTGCAACAGTTGTGACATTGGATTGTCGGGTATATGTACTGCCCAACAGGAAGAGATGTTTAGCAGCAGTAAATCCTTTGCGGTAAGACTTGGCCATCAAAAGTGATGACACAAGTTTCAGTAGGTTTCCACTCATTAATATTATCTCTCTGTACTTTCCGGTTAATACGGCGGACTTTGAGTATATGCCCACATCCTGCGGACACAGATAAATATGACATGGCCTCTTCTTCTGAAATATCAGAAGGAACCCCGGTAACAACACCCATCCTAGTTACATTAAATGTGGGAATAGAAGCTGTGTAACTATGTTTCGACAATAATGAGTTAACTAAGAAAGAGTTAGCATCCTGAGGGGAACTAAACTCTACGGACACACGGTTTCTGCCAACTCTATTTACACCACCACGAACAATGTTCGCAATGTTATAATTTAGTAAGAACTTGCCAAAGTTAACAGGGTGAAGTGTGGTGCCTGCATTTCGTTGGGTCTCTATGCGGGAGACATGAACAATGTATGGGGCTTTATCCATTACCGAATATTTGACACGACCAATTTGGCTTTTTTGTTGTTTACTTGGAGGACTGGGTGTCATATTTACTTCGTCACCGGGATGTTTGCGTGAAGTTTGGGATTGGGATACATCCATCTCTGTAATGCTACAAACAACATCCGCAAATTGGGATAGTGGATTCGGGGAAAAAGGAGTTGAGGAACCTGGGATGTCAGGGGGGTCAGGATCGGGGGGTTTGTTTATATCCATCTTGGATAAAACGACGATAAAACAAGACAATCACAGTACAAACCTGGTTACGAACACAAGGACCACACACTTAAAGAAAGACAAGTAACAAAAGTATCAACAATCAATTAAAAACAGCAAAAAAATTCTAAACACACGTGCTAACCAAGAACACCGTGGCGAGAATCAACTATTGTCTTTTGTCTTTGGCCTGCCTTGACAAGCCCTGACACTGACATCAAGCAATTGACAACATTGTCACACTTTTAACTTTTAAGGGTTTGAATACTAGGCTTTTAGCAATTATTGTTGTTTTTTTCTTATTTTTATTTCTGGTTATTATATAAACTTCATAGTCTTAAAATATGATTGCAATTTGGCTACTTGTATTAGAGTGTGTTTTTTTCGTCAATTTGTATTTTATTTTTGTATTGTGTGTCTTGTTTGTGCAGAATAAACAATTTTTCTTTCTTTATATATTTAATGTAAGTACAAAATACTATAAAAGCGCTTTTCGACACATTTGCTCAAAAAATGCATTTACGAAGCCTTTAGACATTGTACGAAAGTTAAAAATTACGCACCATACAACGGAATGGGTTATTCCCTGAGTATCCCGATCCCCGAGGCCCCCGTCTCGGAGGAACCCGATTTATCTTTATCTTGATAAACTTAATTAAACGTCAGTTTAGCTTAAAGTACCGTCAGCAGATGATATGTTAAATATTTTTTTATTACTTACTAAAATTATAATACTTAACTTTAAGGATCAGGAAAAATCATAACATATTATAATTAGATAATACAATATAGAGTCTCCTAGAACAATCATAGGTTCTAATTATGAGTACTATCACAATAGTTCCAATTTTTCAATACAGAAAATCAAAACACCTACTCTACATGGAACATTAACATAATTTAAAAAATACGCAAAAGCAGTCTCAAGCTCAGGAATTATTTAATAATGTAGCTTAGTAATTAGTTAACTCTAAAATAATCTTTTAACATGCAAAATCAGTCACTTTCATTATTTGATTCACAATACAGAAAATCAAAAATGCTTTTAAAAATTTATTATTAACTTTAGTCTCAAAACATGCTAAAAATACACTTCAACCATAAGAATAATCAACATTAGTAATAAAAGTTAAAAAAAACGAAATATTTACATTTTCAATCAGTCTTTTTAAAAAACATATAAAATCAACAATCACAAACACATCAACATTTTTTTTTTAAATATTGATGATGTATCTTTTTTACAAAGTCCGACTGAATTTTTAGTTTGTCTATGTAAGACATAGGCACGCCCGACATGTAGTAAAAAACACTTTCCCTCCAATCTGTTTTTCGAAATTGCGCTCGCGCCCTTTAGAAGGACCTGCTTCCGACATGCTTGAGTGACACACTGAACTTTCTTATCAGTTGCAAATAGCATTAGCAATTATTTAGTATGGTAAAAGAGATACAATCACCACTATGTCGCAAGATTAAAAAAGACAGACATAATTATTGTTCAGTCGGCCGCAATCTCTAGCTCTGTTGTTTATTATAACAATCTGAATGATTTTGAAGTATATTGCTAATCCATTGCTTCATAATGTTATAACAAATTGTCTGCTCAACAACGTTCAACCCAATGAATGACATAGCCCGCTGGTTGGTGCCACTCGGATAAAAATTTTGCAACCCTTCTCGACGGCTGTGCTTCGAATTATCTCTATTAAAACTATGATTCAACATTGTACAACATTTCAAATAAACTACTTTCGTCTTATGTATTTCAAACAAATTAATACATTTAAGCACTTTTTATGTCGACCGTGCAAGTTGAAAACCATAGAAAAAATAAATGTAATCACATTCAAAATATTCGGGGTCCTCCGGGACGGGGGTCTCGGAGATCGGGGTACTCAGGGTATAACCCAACGAAATGTGCGGCAAATAGGTACTCTCACCTAAGTACCTCTTTTACCACATACTACGTTGTACGAGTATAGCGCCGCGCTTATTAACCTTTGCGGTTTTTTTTATAACTTCTGCGTTTCTCAGAGCACCGCCATTAACAGCAATCGGTCCCTGAGTGAAGTGTTCGTTGAGCATAACTTTAATTTCGGAAGCACTTAACATAACATCACGCCTTGTTTCCTCAAAGGGTTGGGCAGAGGTGTACCTGTAGTACACCCACATTTAATATTATATTTAATTTAATTTCGGAAGTCGGTGGCCATAAACGAAAATACAAAACCAAAGATACCGACTTCCGGTATTGCTTGACAGCAATGTAGATTGCTTGAAGTTCTCTGTCAAACGTCGAGTAATTTTGCTGAGCTGGTGTGAAATTCTTTGAAAAATAGCGAAATGGTTGCTTAACGAGCTATCTATCGACGCATTAGAAGTATGTACAAACACCGAATCAATTTACATCATATCAAGCATACTACGACATTTTGAAGCAATACCCTGATGTCCTACGCCCCATGTCGCTGACACAACCACCGAAACATGACGTGGTTCACCATATCGAAACTACCGGCCCCCACTCTACACTCGCCCCCGCCCACTGCCCCCGGACAAGTATAGGCAGCCAAAGAAGAGTTTGACCGCATGTTAGAAATGAGAATCTGCAAGCCATCAAAAAGCCCATAGGCCAGCCCTCTTCAAGTAGTCAAGAAAAAAGACAGAGAACTACGCGTGTGTGGCGACTATAACGTCTAAACGCGGTCACCCAACTAGATCGCTACCGCGTACCTCACATTCAAGATTTCACGTACCAACTTCATAACAATAAAATGATGATCATGAACTGCTTCTTAAGGTCAATAGTTTGGTTAAAGTACTAGGAGTTAATTTGAATCGAGACACAGACAGTTTTGTGTATTCGCTCAACATACCAGAAACAAAGTAACCGATGACTAAACGACGTGTTCTTTCTGATGTTGCTAAATTGTATGATCCGCTAGGGTGGATAGCTCCTGTTTTTGTCAAAGCAAAAATGATGATGATGATGAATGGAAAATAGGAATAGGATGGGACGATACCATAAGTGGTAGAGAGCTGCTACCACCACCACTGTTTCTTTATGTTTAACTAGCACTGTTATCACTCTGGATTTAAGTTAATATTAAAAACAATAAACACACTATTTGGTGACGCATCGTCGCGAACAGAAATAAAGCACGTTTTGGACGTGACCCCAGACAACTTCACTTCCATCACTGTGTTTATCTTGTCGTCCAATCAAATTCTTTATTTAGTTTGAAACCACTTGAAGGCTTCTACATACCAGCGCGACTTGTCGCGCGACGCGACACGGCACAAAGGCCCCACGTGTCGCGGGACGAGCGATGCCTTGTGTCGTGTCGCGTCGCGCGACAAGTCGCCCCGGTATGTAGAAGCCTTTATGCATCTGAAATTAAAAATTGTATGCTTACTTTCCTTGGAAGACGAAGACTAAAAACCGGCCAAGTGCGAGTCGGACTCGCGCACGAAAGGTTCCGTACCATTATCTATAAAAATGCCAAAAAAATCACGTTTGTTGTATGGGGCTCCCATATGATAGTGATTTTTTTGGCTTTTTAAATTTTTGTTTTATTTTAATTTAATTATTTATTTTTAAAGTGAATAAATATATAACTAAATATTCTGTGAATATTTCAAGCGTCTACCTGTTGCCGTTATCAATTTCGAGCTAAAACGAGCAAAAAAATCACGTTTGTTTAAATATTTATTTTATTCTGTTTTTAGTATTTATTTGTTGTTAAAGCGGCAACAGAAATACATCATCTGTGAAAATGTCAACTGTCTAACTATCACGGTTCATGAGATACAGCCTGGTGACAGACGGACAGACAGACAGACAGACAGACCGACGGCGCGGCGGAGTCTCAGTAATAGGGTTCTCGTTTTACCCTTTGGGTACAGAACCCTAAAAAGAGTAAAACCTTTTGAGTTAGTTTAATGCAGTGTGAGTGAACTTAATTAAACTGTAGTGCAAGTGAGTCAGCAATAGCACACTCAAAGAACACGTGAATTAAGTGTCTTCCTCTTAACATAAAGTGAATATGAAAGACGTTATTGGACGATTTTTTAATTTTATATTTACTTAGCAGTTTAGGTTATATTTAAATTACTTATTAGCGAATAGGCTAGATTGTAATGTGAATAAGATATCTCCAGCTGTGATTCTTTATAAAAAGAAAGAAAAAAAAAACTTTCCTTGGGGTAGAGTATTGAATTATATACATACATAAACTCACGCTTTTTCCCATAGTTTTAGGCAGAATCTACAGAACGCTACCTGCTTCGGTCCTTACCGACTTCTTATGCTTTGTTTACTATATTTGCTGTCTATTCTGTACACTAGCCTATCTATTCTATACAATATTATTTTTAGTATATGCGAAACCCGAAACACATGTTTAGTATTTTTATGTAAAGAAGCTATGTATAAAATTTCAAAATTGTATCATGAAAAATCACAAAGTTATAAGGTTGTTATGTTACCGGGTTGTCCGTACAAAAACATGCTAACGGCGCCCCCGCGGCTAGAGGGTCGTCTTGCGCTCATTGATAACAATTTGGCAGTAGGTACCTAACCGTACGGCGATTGTATTGTAAGTAATTAAATGGTGATAACATTTTCCATCACACTAAATATTTTTGGGACAAAATATAACATGGTGTAAAAATTATTGAAATCGATTCAGTTCCTTATTCTGAACAAACTATATTCAGGTTTCACTTAGGCTAAAAATAATGTTGAATAAAACCATAGGTAAAACCTGGCAAAACCAACCACACATAGGCAAAAAGTGCTGTCATTCCACCTGAAGCTAGATTGACACCGTTGACAGCTCACATCAACAAAGTTTTCACGGTGAAATCTTTACAGAATAAAGGCTTCTACATACCAGCGCGACTTGTCGCGCGACGCGACACGGCACAAAGGCCCCGCGTGGCGCAGGACGAGCGGTGCCTTTGTGTCGTGTCGCGTCACGCGACAAGTCGCGCTGGTATGTAGAAGCCTTAACCCGGCTGGTCATACACGCACGTTGGTTGCGAGTACTGCGCCCCTGACCCTCCCGAAGAACATTACCAACAATACGGTCAGTGTATGTGTTTAATGAAAGCACGACAAAATGTTTGAAAAATAAATAAATTGAGACATTGAGACATACATTTTTCTCGAGGACGGATGCTCCCGGAAGTTCCAGGACGATGTGTCGAGGGTAATAAAGTCGCCAGAAAATGATGTCACAGGAAAATATTTTTTCTGAAATCGTCACGGATATGACGAATCGACGTTAAATGGGCAATTTGTATCGGAAGTTTGTGATACTTGATAAAGTGGCCGCGTTTTAGAATGGAAATAGCGGTGTTCATTGCCCTTTCCCTTATATTTCTCCGAGGAACCCAAACAATAAACTATGTATGGTTTTTCGTTATTGGAACATAATGAAGATCTCGATAGTTATATTTAATAATAATTCAGTTCGTTCAGATTCATATTCAGATAACTTTATTTGCTTCAACATGTGTGTACTTACATAGAATTATAAAAAAAACCGGCCAACTGCGTGTCTGACCACACACAATGAAGGGTTCCGTAGTGGGGATTCATTATCCTAAGAACAAACTAAACATTGTAGTTGAAAAACATGTTCCCTCATACATTCCAACTGCAAATTTAAGTTTGTACGCACAATATTGAGAGATTTACTATGTTATTTTAATATCATAGACTTCTCATAGGTTTTTCTGTAATCTATAAGTAAAGAACTATTTTCTGTACGTTTTCAAAATTTCAGGCTTTGTAGTTTCGGAGATAAGGGGGGGGGGAATGGTTAATTTTCGTCTATTTTCGTAAATAAATTTAAAAATATTTATTTTAAAATTATAAAAAAATATATTTGAAATCCTTACAACAAGTGCTTTCATTGGTATGGCGCACGGTACAGTTGGCAAAACTTTTTTTTTTAATTTTCTAGTTTGCCTCCCAAAAGTGACCCCAATGTTCAAAATTCATTTATTTACGTTACACGTCCGAGTTTGGGCTACAGAAGTCCACATGTGTACCAAATTTCAACTTAATCGGTCCAGTAGATTCGGAGCAAATCGGCTGTGACAGACGGACAGACAGACACACGAGTGATCCTTTAAGGGTTCCGTTTTTCCTTTTGGGGTACGGAACTTTCGTTTTTTCCTTTTGAGGTACGGAACCCTAAAAATGCATGTAAGGTGATATAAGTACCTACAGTAAGCGGTCATAAGTGCAGAAGCGAAAAGACAGACTTCTTGGCGGGAAAGTGAAGCGTCATGTTCAGCAGTTTGTTTAATTTTCCAAAATTTGTGTTTAGCCGAATATGAATGTGTAATAATGGTGGATTATTAGATAACCATTAACCGCCTTATTACAAAACAAGATCTATATTTTGACATGGCTTAAACCATGGAGCTAGTTTTTGTAATAAGAACGTAACCGTGATGGAAATACCGTTCTTTATACAAAACTGAAAATTTAGTTCGGTACTAAGTTGTCAGTTTTGTGTTTAGGAACTTTACCATAGTCGGAATAATGTTCGAATTTCAAGAATGGCTCCATGTTTTAAACCTGGGTCTGAAGATAAACCACACATTGCATTGCATTAGTGTAGGCAAATGAAACAAAACAGTGCAACTTCGCTTCAAGTTCTCTCAAGAAGTCCGCGTGAGGTCTCAGTAAAGTGCCACATCTTGACTGAAACTCAAGGGGAGTGGGCGGGGATATCATCATCATGCATTTATAATTCATTTCATCAATACTATACAAGAACTAAAACGTGACATTGGCTAAATGCACAAACCGTGCGAAGCCAGAAGGAAAAAAAAAAAAAAAGTGCAGAAGCACGCAAAGTTATTTATTTGCGAGAACATAGGTCCTTACATAATAAAGTGGTAAAATAATTTTAGTCTCACTATATTCGACTTAACAGCCGTGCAAATATTTGTAGTACATGCATAATAATATCATGAAATTACATCAATGTCATTAGTCATTACATTAGTCATACACATCATTTATCATACTCGTAATAAAATATACATCTTGCATCGTTAATATTAATTAGGAACATTACATTATAAAATATATTATATTAATTTAATTTATATCTCACAGTTTAGACAATTCATCAATTTATTGATTTGATTTATAAATAATGTCAATATATAATAATTTAAATATGAGTTCGTAAATTTATATAATTTTAAATCATGTCTGTTTAAAATTTAAATAATCATCTATTGAATAAAAACATCTGTCACAAAGCCAATTGTTTAAAGTTCTATTAAATTCTAAGTTATTCATTTTTCTTATTTTTTCCGGTAGTTTATTATAAATTTTCACCGCCATTATGTAGCAGTTTCTGTTACATAACTTTAATCTGCTTCGAGGTACTACCAGAGGATTTTGTACTATTTTCCTTTTAAATAGGGCCTTATCATCCTGCTCAAAAAGTGATAAGTGGTTTCTAACGAATTTACACATTTCAAAAATGTAAAGGGATCAAAGTGTAAGTAAACGTTTGTCAGTGAATATTGGTCGGCACGAATCAGTCCACTTGAGATTATAAATTGACTTTATACAGTTTTTCTGGGCTATAAAAGCTCTCTGGGCGTCTGTGGAGTTTCCCCATATGATTATCCCATACCTCAATACCGAACATACATGACTGTGGTAAACCATTAATGCTGTATCTTGATTAGTAATTTTTTTTATCTTGCGAAGTGCATAAACGATTTTGTGATTTTTTTACAAACAAGATCTACATGCGATTTCCAGTTACAATAATTATCAATATTTATTCCTAGAAATTTTATTTCATTTACTTCTTCAATGATGTTATTATTATATTTTATTGGCAAGTCTATTGTGTCTTTTTTATTTCGTTTCTAATTATAAGTCAGGTATCTCATGAATTTAGTTTTATCGGTATTTATTTCTAAATTATTTTCAATTAACCAGTCATGTATAAACCCTTTAGAGCTTCATTGGTGACGTTTATTGCCTGATCAATAGTAGCTTCTTTAGTTAAAACAGTGGTATCATCTGCGAATAATACAATGTACTGATCTGTTGATTCTGGTAATTCGTTTATATATGCTAAAAACAATATCGGGGCTAGCACAGTACCTTGTGGTACGCCATATTGATTCTTTAAGTAAGGAGACCTATAGGTTACCTGAGTGTTAGTCTCTGAATTTATTTTTACAATCTCTGTTCACTGTTTTCGACCCCTTAAATAACTTTCAAACCAATAGTACGCAGGGCCTCTTATACCGTACCATATTATTGAGGATGGTATTGCTGTGAACACGCTGTTCATGCCGTAACTACATCTGTAAAGTCATGTATCAACACAGAACGCACACCTCAGACATCACACACTGGCGTCGGAGAGTGCGGCGATGAATGAATTGTCCATACAAACGTAATACCAAAATCGTTTGAAATTTTAATAAAATATTTTAATGAATTAATAAAAAATTAAGAAAATTAATTTAATTTTATATATATTTTTTTTATATTTCCACCATGTTATGACTTAATTGTAAGTTTTAGCGAATTGCATTTCGCACATTCTTACAGCGTAAATTTCATTTTTAGGGTTCCGTACCCAAAGGGTAAAACGGGAACCCTATTACTAAGGCTCCGCCGTAACGTCTGTCTGTCTGTCTGTCGTGTCTGTGTGCCGTCTGTCACCAGGGAGCCTAAAATGGACGCTTTGGCAGAATCATGCGTGCAATTCATACAGCCCGCAATTCATCTGTTTGACAGCTGCTATTTAACATTAGACTTCACTATATTAGTTTTTAATTTGTGGACCATTTTACGAAACTCCATACACAACTGTCAAACAGATGAATTGCGGGATATGAATTGTACGCAGATCATAATATGATTCTGCGAAAGCGTCCATTTTAGGCCCCCAGGCTGTATCTCCTGAACCGTGATAGTTAGACAGTTGAAATGTTCACAGATGATGTATTTCTGTTGCCGCTATATAAAAAAATACTAAAAAACAGAATAAAATAATTATTTAAGAGGGGGAGCCCCCTTAAATAATTATTTCATTCTGTTTTTTAGTATTTTTTTATATATATATTTAATACAACAAACGTGATTTTTTTGCTCGTTTTTGCTCTATATCAGAAACGGCAACAGGTAGACGCTTGAAATATTCACAGAATATTTAGTTAAATATATTGAGTATTGAGTATTGAAATATTCACTTTAAAACCAAAAAATTAATTTAAAATAAAACAAATATTTAACGGGGGCTCCCATACAACAAACGTGATTTTGCCTACACACGCAGCACAGCGTCTGTGTGGTGCCGGACGTAAAGAATAGCCCTATTTCTTCCCGTGGGCGTCGTAAAAGGCGACTAAGGGACTTACTAGAGAATGGGCAGCAGCGTTCTCTATGCATTTTAACACCATACTGCGATCGCCAACCCGCCTGCCTAGCGTGGCGATTAAGGCAAACCCCCCCCCTTTGGGGGAGGCCTATGTCCAGCAGTGGACGTCGTTCGGCTGAAATGACAATGATGATGACATGCAACACCACAGAGTTATAAATAAAATAGAAATCGTCAAGACAGATCCGACTGATAAGAAGGTTTATGTTTTTGGTGCATGTATTTGTATATATTTGTATGGTACATAATTATGCCCTATGTACGTAGGATTCTTTATTCTTTCGTAGCATCCAGACGTCCAGATGCATTTTAATGATTTACATGTCGTTAGGTTTGTGGTGACCGCCCAGCATAACGCACTTCATTTTCAATCGTAATCAGAAGGATTTTGAAGAAAATTCCTAATCCAATATGTATAATATGGTGAGATAACGACCTACCCATAACCTACCCATAACCTACCCATAACCTACCCATAACCTACCCATAACCTACCCATAACCTGGAAACTAAATAAAGCATAACTTTATGTATATTTACGTTTTGATGCTGTTTATTTTTGCAACAAATACAACAAATTATGTCCTTTCTTTTGATGTATGATTCGCTTAGCTGCATCATTAAGTTTCTGTGTAATCACACGCGACGACTACGGCAAGTGGCGGTTCTACGAGTAGCGGCCAACTAGTTTTGGTCATAGCGTCTTGGATATTTTTTGCAACAAATTCAGGAAAGGAGGTGTGTATAGTAACAAATTACCACTAATTCCTGGTAAAATTTCATCCAATTTTATGAGTTGGCCGCGCGGTTGAAATGGACATTAGGTGAAAGGTGTCTCCAAAAATATGACAGATTCATTTATTTATTTATTTATTCTCAAGGCAACTACAACGGGTAACAATCACAGTATATCAGTGGGATCACCATATAGGTTTTGACCTGATTGTCACCCAAAGCGTAATCGCACAACACAACCAGCAACAACAATATTATTAATGACAACTAAAATAGTAAAAAGAAAATTACACAGTTCACAAAACTACAGCTACAAATTCTGTGCGTCTGCCCTCCGACCCACTACCAGCTTATGTAGGCAGGGAATGTGTAGGAGACCAAACACGCCAGGTAATCTAAATACATAATTGACACAAGTTACATTATATAAAGAAAACAATTTATAAAGCGTAACAAAGCTAAAAGGAAAGAATTTAGTTTTATTGGTTCATTAACAACTGTTTATACTGGTTTTATGATAAAGGTAACATGCAAAAGTGTAATGCAAGTGATGCAACATTGTAACAATCACTTAAGTACGTCATATTTTAAAAATCATCTAGTTTACACGTCAAAAAATAACTAATGGCATCACCCTAATAGTACAACGCCGAAAGTTTGTGAGTGTGTTTATTACATCTTCACGCTCAAACGACTGGACCAATTTTGATAAAATTTTGTATGGAGGTAGCTGACACCATGGATTAACATATAGGCTTTTTAGACCCGATATTCCCACGGGATCGAGACTTACGCGGCTGAAACCGCGGGGCGCAATTAAAGTTGACAAAAAATAATAGGCCCGTTTTGACATTTAACTGATATTATTGTTATTTTTTAGGAAATCGTATATATATTTTTAAAATTTTTGTAAATATGTGAGCACCATGTTTTATCACCTAATTAATTTATCTGTCATTGCTTCATTCTTAACTCTTTTTATTACATATTGTGATATAGTAATTTTATTCTAGGTGCATCGTCTTCACATATAATTATATAATTAATGTACCTATAAAAATATTGTACAAGATTTTAAAAGAGTACCGGTGGAGTTTCTTGCCCATTCTTCTCCATACGAAACCACATTTTGGAAGGGGCGACTAGAATCAATTCTATGTTTTTTTTGGAAATATTGACGTTCAAAAGTGCCTTATATGTGCCTATTTGAAATAAACAATTTGACTTTGACTTTGAATCGATTTATCGTGAGTATCGAGTATCGAGTCGTATAGTTACTTCACTAGTTACGTCGCGATGGTCAATAGCGATGTAAGTAGTGAAGTAACCGTACGAATACAACCGACTTGGTGAAAAACTTTGTTTTCATTAACTTGAGTTTTTATTTTGTGTAGGTATATTTTATCACGGTAGGTCGATTGGTAGTTCAAAGAAAAGTAGATTACGCACCTTGCTAACTCACTTGCCCAAGCACTCGTGCAAATTTAGTGCCCTCGCGTCCGTTCGGGCACCAACATAACTCACTTTGCGCTTGGCCACCAACATAACTCACTTTGCGCTCGGTGCAACAATCTACTCGTCAATACCCGACACGATATTTCACATCGATATCAGTGATTCGATGAATATTCCATAAAAAATGTTTCCATACATTTTCATAGAATTACGCATCATGTCGGCTAGACAGTGAAGAGCCAAATATCAAAATACCAAGTAAAACTTACTGGTATTAACTTACATACACATTGATGTTTAAGTCGCAGCCGAATTGTATAATACGGCTTATTACAAAACTCTAGCCTAAATACTTATAGCCGCTGTTTTCTGGTACGGCGATTGGCGTTCAGCCAATATGTATTACGGCTTTATAAATATGCCACAATGTGATAGCGCATCGCGTTCTACAACACGGCTGATAAACGGTCCGCCATAAATGAATTTGGCGCGTCGCTTTGTAGTTCCAAATACCATTTCTGCGACCAGCTTGGATGTACGGCACCGCTCGCTCAGCTCTAGCGCGGTTGGTCACAGCTCTATCCTTTTTTTTGTACTCGGGGTGGAAAATATTCATGGATGTCCTCCACCCTGGGGCGAGCGGAGGATCTGTGAGACTCTTACTGACTAAAAACCACCCTGGTGTTCCCTTCCTACACTCCGCCGTGATGTTTAAAAGGGGCACGCGTGGAACACTACGCGAAGCCACCCCAGGTCGTGAATAATAGGGGTACGGGACGTCCACCATCCCTGGTCCCATTTAGGGGGGTCGGAAGAGGTCATTCATTGTCTGCCCTCCGCCGACTCGGTGCGCCTGCTGCAGGCCGGGTTGGCGGAAGTGATCTCCTGCTCCCTTTCAGCAGCCTCCATCTGACACGACTGTTACGCAGAAGGATACCACTGCGCCCCATGACTCCTCGCTGCCGACCATCGACTTGAGCACGGCCAGCAGCGACAGATCGCTGCCTACTCCCTGAGATGAGGGCACGACCCACAATTCTAACCTAACCTAACCCTTCATTCTAAATTTAGTCGGGGTGCCACTAGCAGCGATAGGGCTAATGGTTGACCGCCATTTTGGCGAACGTATCGTTACAACACTTGGGCTGGGGGCCTAAAATGGACGCTTTGGCAGAATCATATTATGATCTGCGTACAATTCATATCCCGCAATTCATCTGTTTGACAGTTGTGTATGGAGTTTCGTAAAATGGTCCACAAATTAAGAATTCCTATAATGAAGTCTAATGTCAAATAGCAGCTGTCAAACAGATGAATTGCGGGGTTTACGAATTGCACGCATGATTCTGCCAAAGCGTCCATTTTAGGCCCCCTGAACGTCAAACAGCCGTAAGTAATAGAAAAAAGCGTCTTTATGTATTTCGGCTAGACGTTCGACTATACGCCGTATTATAAAATTCGGTTGCGGCATTTAAATTGGTTCTCTGGCTAGAACTTTCAAACGCCGTCATAGGCATGCCGCGATAGCGATGAAGAGCCCGTCACCTACAGATATTTCAGGATATTATGACTCCTCATAGCGACTTTAAAGAAATATACAATTGGATAGGCAATAAATCACTAAAATGGCACTTGAATTTTTATTTTAAGTATCTAATTAGGTAGTTAGTTAGTAGGATATACATTAGCATAAATATATCTACTTCTACTTGTTTTACTTTCATTGTAAGAAAAAACTATTGGAATTACTCAGACAAGACGAATTCAATGTTTTCATCCACTCTGAAGCCTATTCATTTTCAAAGATCAATAAAATGTTATCGAGGAATGAGGCTGGTGGGCTGGTGCCGTTATATTTTCTTTATGCCTGGCCCTGGCCTAATACCATAACAACGTCATGACATGGCAACCACACCTAACTGTCCGATTTCCAACTAGGCAGCTTCAACAATTGCCTAAAATGACATCCAAGGGATTGGGGCTAGATGGCTCCCTGTCAAACAAAATATATGAAAAATATCGTCATAAGTGCCGTGATTTTATTCTCCCCCTCAAAAGACTTTCCACGCACTTGTGAAATCATGTTTTGCGCATTTTGCAATTCTGGACACACTTTAACTTCATAAATGCTTCATATATTTCTAACATGGTCTCCATAATAGGAACAGGCTTGCTTTACTTGATAAGGCCCAAGATAACACTAACATTAAAGTCAAAAGTCAGTGAATCTCTTTTTAGAAGTCCTTTTAAATGTTCTGACTGCTGAACAATAAAATAAGATGACGTATTTGTGTTCTCAGGTAATAAATGCCACTCATTAGCAAATAAATGTATCTTGCATATTCTGCAACTTATGTTGACATAATAATTGTGTTCTTTAAGCAACATTACCTTAATAAAGGTAGGAATTAAATGATACTCCCTAAAAATACAATGGCTTCAACTATTAGGAGCACGTTTGTAACTAGGCAGATAATTAATTTGGTCAATCAGCAGGATTATCAGCTGGTAAAAGTGGTAGTGATAGTTCCGGCAATCCAGGTTAATTTTCCGGTAGTTCTTCAACCTGTCTTATATTACATTCTCATTCGATTAGTGGCCACACTACAATCCTTTAACGTAGTGTATATCTATGCCTACAATTCAGGCACCTTGACATTGTGAGTGTCAGAATACAAAAGTAAGCGCAGCAGAATATTAACATTAGAAGCGTAAACGAAATTCCGATAAACGATAGCGCGGATTCAAGTTAAAATATCCAACACAGCAACAAAACAATACAGTAATACGTGTTATAATCAACGCAAGACTGCACAATTATTTTTTTATCTGTGCTGCATAGTTTTGACAGTTTGGTTTAGCGAGCGCAGAAACGTCAATATAACTCTAGGACGTTTGGATACACACTCTAGAATATATTATATTCGTGTATAGTTTAAACTTTTAAAGTATCCTGAACGGCATCATGACATGACCATGCATGACACGCAGTAGTTCTAAAAATGGTGTCTGCGATAGTCTTGAAACCGTTGACTTTTATAGGTAACTTAGCAATACAATTCTGGTAGTCTTGAGTGATTTATGTATATTTTAGTCTGACCTTCAGGCGTGCTACAAATAGTGTTCGTCTTATGCGTGTATCCAAAGGTAAATGGAATTGTATTGCATTCACTGACCTTTACTATAAAAAAGTAATAATAGAGGTCAGTGATTGCATTGCAATATAAGATAACAATGCCGAAATACTAGAAAAACTACACAAAAAGAATTAACACACTTATTATTTTGCCATTTTTTGTCGCCAGTTCAAGATAATTTGTAATTGATGCGATTTATTTTTATTTTTGATGTGAAACATCTTTAAGCGCACGTAAAACCGATTGCTGGCGGGGCGACGCATGCCGCGTGGCGGTTCACCGCTCACTCCGCCCGCGTGGTTTTTCGATGTTTGTTTGTTTGATTTAGAACTTTCGATGTTTCACATCTGCCAGGCGTTCCGTGACGGCTCGCAATTTTTTTTAGAAGTAATTTTCATTATATTAATAATTAGGTACTAGTACGTTATGTATTCTGAATTGACTCTTATGAATTTCTGTGACCCAAACACGGAAGAGTAACGTAATTAAATAAATTTGGATTATGGGGGTTACTTTTGGGGGCACATTGGCAAATTTAAACAAAAGATTTCACAAATGGTACCATGTGACATAACAAATGAAAGGACTTGATGTAAGGATTTCAGATATATTTTTTTAATCATTTTATAATAATTAATTAAAGTTATATAAAACTCCGAGACTATAGAGACTAAAATTCTGAAAAAATACAGAAAATAGATCTTTATCTCAAAGAAGTCTTTCTTTACCGAGTGTATAAAAGACATAATTATTACGCGTCCCTGAACGTAAGCGGATGTTTCGAACATTGAAAATTGCAGGATGAATATGAAGCAAACGAGTAACTGTAATATTCTATTCAAGGCTTAAAGATAATAATGTGAACTAACACTACAGGTAAAAGACTGCCTGACAGAAAAAATAAGTATGAAGGGCGGTAAGCAATTATAAAAGAAGCTAATGAAAATATTTAAGTATAAGACTGCAAGGTAATTGAATGAGTTCACCGTTTGAAAAACTACTATAAAAAAGAACACCATAGCAAGCCTTTTGTATTTTTTTTTCCTGTTAGCTGATATAGCCTAGCTGTTTAAGTAACTATATATCTACTAGCTGACCCGGCTAACTTCATACCGCCTTTTACCGACAGCAGCACCATCTACCGGAACCAATTGTGTTTTGAAACCATCCAGGAACCCGTTGAAATATAAATACAAAATTTCAAATAAATCGGTCCAGCCGTTTAGGTGACAAACACACGTACAGAAGAATTATTATATTAAGATATAAACATCTATATATATATCGGGGAGAGTGCATTAATTTAGTTAGGTGACAAACACACGTACAGAAGAATTATTATATTAAGATATAAACATCTATATATATATCGGGGAGAGTGCATTAATTTGAAACCACAAATGTAACAAATCAAGATTAATTATTAGTCAGTCTCATTAGATTATCACATCAACATACTTATGATAATTACTATATTAATTAATAATAAACAAAAACAACAAAGCCTCTGCTAATTCCGGTTTTGCCCCGACCCCTGGACAAAACCGTACACTATATACGATACTGCTCCGGAAATTCCCAAGAGGCAACGCAACCCATACACAAGAAATCATCAAGTTCCTCTGGGTCATAGTCTGTACAACCATCGTGAGGCCAGCCTTTGCAACCTGTGCATTGCAACCAACCTTCATTTATGCGGCTTATTCCGTATTCCTCCAGACAATACAGGCAAATGTTTTCATTTGTGGATTTTGCTTTTGTGGCTTTAGTTGGCCGGTTCAAATTAAGTTAACTTTCGGTTCAAATTAAGTTAGCTTTAGGTGGTTATTAACTTGTCTTTGTAGGGAGAAGATGTGAGTCATCACATCTTCAAGCTTCTTCGTCGATCGGTTTTTCTTTTTACATCCATGCTTAACTTGGGAACAGGCATAATATCGGCTGGAGATAGAGTTGCATATACCACTTAAACAGCAGGAGGAGTTAACGGTGCAGAAGAAGTTGATGACAATGGATCAGCGAGGGGTGTAGAAGAAGTCGATGGTACTGGGTCAACAGGTCGCGCAAAAGAGGTGGATATAATGGGGTTATCAAGTATCGCAACACAAGTGAATGGTAACGGGTCTTCGAGTCGCGCAAAAGAGGTGAATGGTAGAGGGTTATCAAGTGACGCGGAAGCAGTTGCCGGCATCGGGTCAACATAGGAACGAGCGGAAGTTGAAGGCGTCGGGGCGTGTATCTCCGTAGTTTCAGCCGCAGCAAAATCTGTTTCATCGAACACGTTCTGATGATTTATTCCAGAAATCCCCACCGATAAATCCCCACTGGTGGGGATTCTTATCTTTTTTTCCAGAAATCCTCACTGGTTAAATAAACTCAGCTTAGTGGGGATTTTTGGAAAAATAAGTAACAAGCCCCACCAGGTGCTGTTGTTTCTAAATTATTAAACACAAAATGCGTTAATCAATACTTACGTATAATTAGATAAGTAATTAATTATGACAATATTATAATCAACTTTCATTATAAATTGTTTGCATTGAAACGAAACTCAATTGACAATAGTCTTAATTTCTATAGCACATCCTTACGCAGTAATGCGTAAGGATGTGCTATAACACGAGAACAACGAGCAATAAATCCATAAGCTTTTCATCATCCCATCATCAGGCCCATGTCCCAGTTTACATGACTTTACATTGACTTGAATTGCCCTGGCGGCTGAGTGTGTCATGCTCCCTCAAATGTCTTGCTGATGGTGGCGTGTGTGTCAAAATGATTGAGCTAAATGGTGCTGATCCATGCGTCATGTTCGTGACCGGGCGCCGTCAGTGGTCTCTGGTCATTTCTTAGATGCCACCGCTTATTTTAATTGTTTTTTTGTATTTATCTTTTTATTACGGACACTTTTAACGTGCACGTCTTTCTACATTGTTCTCACATGTATAATTTCAACATGAATGATGTAACCAACACTTTGTAACAATATTTTAATTTAAAAGACTGTCCGTTTAGTTCCTTGCCCATTCTTCTCCATAGGAACCAAGAACGCTTTGGAATGGGCAATTAGCTTCATCTTTCTGACTGACCGACCCCTTGACAATTCTAAAGTGCCTGTAATTCTTCCTGTAGTCTTTCTATTTGAAATAAATGCTTTGAGTTTGAGTTTGACATGCAGCGTAGCAGCATGACCTGTTAATCTGTTTTTATTTTTCCAAAAATCCCCACTAGTTAGTAGTTTATTTAACCAGTGGGGATTTCTGGAAAAAAAAATAACAATCCCTACCAGTGGGGATTTGTCGGTGAGGATTTCTGGAATAAATCGTTCTGATTTGTCGTATAAATGCCCGTTTTTGAAAAACCAGACACGGCATTTTGTATTGTGGCCGGCTTACAAAATAAGCTGTACTAAAAGCTATTTTTCCAGATTGCCTAACATGTGCTAATATTAAATTAGCGAGGAATGTTTTCCCTGTGCCCCGTGGGGCGACCAAAAAAAAAATTGTTCCTTTATTGTTCATTACGCTGTCAATAATTGCATCAAAAGCCTGTTTTTGATCTGTGACTAACTTTGGCAAATTTTCATTTACAAAAGTAGCCAATTCACTGATGTTGTACGGATGTACCAACATTGTATCTATTGCTACATTTACTGGGCGAACTGGAGAGGGTAATCCAAAGTCACTCAATGTTTTATCATTCAATGCTAAAAGTTTATTTTCTATTTGTATTAAACCTTCATTGTACATAACATCATTAAAAGGCATGGTAAAGTCCTGATTTTGCTGTCGAATTCCGTGTCTGATATCTTCACAAAAATCGTCTTTGAAGATATCCCACAGTTTCAATGGTTCGGATGCCTGACAAATAGCAGTATCACTACAAATAACTCCCTAAGTTTCAATGAGCAGTGCGACATCGAAGCTTCTCATACAGTGTTTTCCCAGTGATCATCATTTTCCAGAAAACCTCTGCCCCAGCGAGCTGCTTGATACGTCTCCTTGACAACTCCATTTACAGTTTTCAAATCTTCGAATGAAGTTGGACCGTGTACGTGGTGCAACAAAATTCTAAGGTAAAAGCATTCAGATTGAGACGGATGTACACCCTACACTCTTCCCAAAGCTTCATATCTTTTTATGTCAGGATGTCCATCAACGTCTTGACCGCGTCTTCGTCTTGAAAATTTGTTATTACCCCACGTATAATAGTGTGGAACTTCGTGGTACAACAACGTTTTTGCAAATTCGTCGGTTTTGCAGAGTTCGAAAAACGCTAATAGCGTGGTCTTGCGCGGATTTTGACCAATTTGTCGCGACGTTCCTAGTGTGAAATACACCCTTGGACCGTTCTCTAAATGCACGGCCAAATGCAGGACAGTGGGATGCCGGTCGTGGATTGGAAACTCTAGTAGTCTCCAGGTAGCTTCCGATGTACTTATATACCGCCCATTTAAATAGTTTTCCACATCATCATGCGGATTTCTAACGCTGAATGTAGCTTGATCGGAGCCTTTATTTATATATTTACATATATATTTTATAGCTTGAACTGAATGGACTGAATTCGATGTTTATATGGGCGTTAAACGACCTACACAATATTGGGGAGTATGGTACAATCCACCTGTTATCTATTATAATCGGCCTCCATCTGATGTTCACAGTAGCGATCCGACCACCATCTTGAGCCGCACGGCGACGATATAAAGGATAACCTTAACCATACTCGCTTGTCTGAGTATTGGTGACGAATCGCCGAGGATATTTCTTTGAACATATACCGTTCTTCATACATGGTGATGATAAATTGTGCTCCCCATAGGGGTCCATGGATCATATTTTTGGTGATAATATCGAATAATATTGGGTCATCATCATTGTTGGGTAGTTCGGCAACTATTATACTGTCTATTTCATCTGGTTGTATTTTCTGTTCAAACCAAAACAACATACCTATGGCAGTGTGTGGTAGGCCACGTTTTTGCCACTCAACACTAAGCATATGGCATTTGACTTTACCGAATATCTTGTCTTTAGTGAACAACTTGATCATTTTCTTCATCTTTAAATGAAAAACCCTAGAAATTATGTCATGACGGTCGGAAGAACGCTGACCAGGAAATAGCTCTTTCTTAATTTCTTGCCACTCTGGATTGCAAGTGAACGTCACGAATAAATTGGGCGTACATACGTCTTCGCATCTTGGGTTTTTTCATGCATGTAACGCGGAGACCCGGTGAAAGATGAAGGCAAGATGACATGTTGTTGGCCAATATTTGCAGCGTTCACATTAACATCCTGATTTAAAGCGTCTCTTAGATGTATATATTCGTCAGCTCTTAGTTGTTGGTGATTGCGACTTATGTAATTTAGTCTCTCTGTTATCATTTTAGCCATCATGTCAACACAGTATTAATTAAACAAATCCCTGTAATAATGAAGGGGATTAAAACTGTTGGCCCTGATCATCAATCTATACAATGACATATAGAATTGCATACACGAAAATGTTTTATTTTGCGCTGAATTTTGTAGAGGGAAAGTCAAATAATAACCATCTTCACCTTTAACAAACATCAACGACAAGCGACGACTTTGGGCGACAGCACGGTTGGCGCAGTGGTTAAGCGATTGACTGCTGCGCTGCGTGTCGTGGGTTCGATTCCCACACGGATCAAATATTTGTATGACCTGCAAGTAGTTGTTCCGGGTCTGGCTGTTTGTGTATGTGAGTTTAAATGTCTGTAAACGCACCCACGATACAGGAGTAACTGCTAGTGTGGGGCACGTTTTTAAAAAAATAGAAAAATTATCAACGGGTATTGTAAGGGATCGTAAGCTCTGAGTAATTCAAAAACTCTTTTCAGCTGACCATCTTTGCAATGATGGACTTTATCTCTAGGTCCATTGTCTTCGTCCACCAATAAGACTGCAACTTCGTTTGCTGTAAGTGAATTGTACCTTCCTCGATGTTGATTTTGTGGAGTGCGGTCAGCGTGAATGATTGACTTTAAGTTCTCAGATGAAGAGTTATGCTCTAAATTGTATTTGAAACTGCGAATATAGATAGTATGGCTATTTAACGACGTCTGCAATTCATTGATTAAATCAATATTTATGTTTCGAGCGCAGAAAGTAGGTCAGCATCAGAAATCAAATAAATTTGTAGAAACTGCGGGCTCTACCCTGACGAAGGAAGTAGACTCTCAATCAAATGATAAATCTGCCCTTCTACCTTAAATGTAGGCATAAAGTTCCCTTCGCGAATTTCTTTTGCACCAAACGACGTCATCTGAAATAGTGTAATAGACTTGCGTATGTTTTTAAAAAAATGAGCAGATAATGGCCCATTAAAAGATATTTTATTGGTTGTGGCGGTGCTTGAATATCAGGGAGAACCACTTTTCCTACAGCACAACACATACCATTTCGTTCATCGCTCCATTTATTCGCAAAACACTTAGGACATGTTTTATTAATTTCGTATTTATTTGATTTTGATTATGATAAGACAAGCCTACGTTTATCATTTGCCTCTTGTCAGCGCCTTAATGCAAAAGTGGTTTAACTAAAATGTATTTTTTATTTTCGAAAGAAGCTAGCGGTTAATATAATCTCAATCGGGTTCAAAGTAATTCAGTGAATATTTTCTTTTTTCAGGTTTTTGACGACGACATACCCTAAAAGCCAAGCAAATAACGAAGCGTTCAACAATCAGGTAAGACCCTACTTGGATAAAAAAAAAGAAATGAAATGAAATTTTATTTATTGCAAGAATTGTAGTACATTAGTAGATGGTCGGGTTTTTTAAGTTTCTAAAACAATTCGCTAAAACTAGCATGCAAATTAATTGATTACATAATAATTGATACAAATATAATTAAATAAATGATAATAAAATTGGAACATAAATACTAGATAATAAATTAACAATAGAAATGTCAAACATTTGTCAAATTATAATAGTTAAATGTCAGTGTAAATATTTAAAGTTTAGGTACTCATTCACAGAATAGAATGATTTTTCTATAAGCCATTTGAATAGCACTGTTTTAAACCGATTGATTGGTAGTTCCCTATATGATTTTGGTAATTTATTATGTATCCTTAGAACCATTGGAAAGCAACTTCTGTGATATAAGTGGTTTTACATCTTTTGCACATAAATTTCACAATTATCTCGGTCCTAGCCTTTACAACAAAGTAAGTAAAGATCTAATATTAAAGAATCTTGATAGGCAAACATGCAAAAAAACTATCGATACATTTTTGAAAACACTAGACCACAACAGCACTGAAAATCTACTATAAAAATTGGTATAAACAAAGCACATTAATAATAAAGCGCACATAATAACTGTACAAATGCAGAAACATACATTAAACATATACACATATACCAATACTATACTCATACCTAAACACAAAACAACAGACAATTCCAATCATGTAACTTAATTAATATAACTGTAAATGTACTGATTTTTGCTTAAACAGTATGTAAATAATTCTAAACTATTGTGACTCGTAACTGGAACCTTGTGGGAATCCGTTATTCTTAGGTTGAGGAAGACTATCCGCTCGTGATACACTTTTATACTAGTACGAGGGGATAAGGCGAATCAGTCCAAAGACATCAGAGTCCAATCCATTATTTTATTCCACCATTTTACATTTTCTCATTTTACATTCTCTAACTGTTCACCTGCTTAAGTTGTATTGTTAAAATAACTTTAAACGATTTTTGGCAATCATGTGTTATTATTAAGTTATTTTGTATAGTTGTCTCATATTCATGAATAAAGAAAGATTTATTTATTATTATTGGAGGAGTAATTAGCCTATCAGGATATCTTGTGTTAAACGTAACCGTGTCTCCAAGACGTTGAAATAATTTGGGGTGAATTTTATCAAAACAGCATAGATTAGATGCTCAATTAGTCCTGTACAGTCAGAAAAAGGAATTGTTTATCAAATTGACTCACTACGTCAATTTGCCGTGCCATTTCATACAACTGTCAAAAAATTACAGTTGTGATTCGAATACGGAGTTTAAGTGGATAGTCAATTTAGTAAACTATTTACTTCCCTGACTTTACAAAGCAGATTTCTGACATAACGTGTCTACTTAGAATAATAACAAGCACGTGTCTATGAAACCAAAATATTTCATACTCCCAGAGGGCAAATGGCATTCGCTTCTGAGCGATTTTATTTCTACAATCGCTATCGCTTCAACGATAACGTAGTTCGATTGGCAGGCGATAACGCTTGTCAAATAGTGCTACTTGGCTACCGCATCTCTATGGAAGTTATCGTTCGACGCTGTCGATTCGTTTCATGGAATCGAATCATGATAACATTGCCTAGCTAATTTCTATTCGTTGACCTAAGATCACGTGACATTTCGATGTCTTATCGCACCTTTAAAGACAAACCGATACTAAATGAAAATATTATAATAATAACTGTTTACAACCCATTATTTAGTTTTAAGTTGTTGAATGTTTCTGTTACGGGGGTGACATTATCACTAAGTGATAAAACCCTTTCAAATAAATAAAGATAAAAAAAAACAAATAAAAATACTAAAAGATCTTAAATTTACTTTTCTATTGCGAAAAAGCTGTGCATTTTTAGGGTTTCGTACCAAAATGGTAAAACCTTACGGTGAGACTAAGTCTGTCTGTCTGTCACACCTGGATATCTCAAGAACTGCTAATGCTATCAACTTGAAATTTACAATAGTTTTAGATGACGTTTGCCCAACCATTTTGCAAACAAGAAATAAATTAAAAAATAATATATCTTTTTTGCAAAAGGGACTGAAAGGGGGTCTTAAAAATGTAAAGTGGGGCTACTAGGGCATGTGGGGTATCATATGAAAGAGCGCCGTTTGCACATTCTCAAACATTTTTTTTAGGCAGCATAGTTTCCGACTTTTGATAAAAAATGTAAACAAAATACCGTCCCCCCCGTTTGCATAGATAAAAATCTGAAATTATTTTAAGTATGTGATAGAAGTTTATGTAAAAATTACAGAAAAAATAAAACGATGTCTCTAAATAGCACAGTTATTCAGAAATCATCAACATCATTTTATACGTACGGAACCCTCGGTGCGCGAGTCCGACTCGCTCTTGAACGGTTTTTTTATTTAAGCTCCTGTGTAAAATTTTGTATTACGTTTTGTCTTAAAGGTGCGTTATTCAACCCCTTAATTTTTTTTGGATTTTCTACTAGCGTTATCGCTAATCGAATGTTACTTGGTCTAGGCCCTCAGGTCATTAATTGTTCCTAACCCACCAAGTAATCAGAATTGATTCAATAAAACACTACTTTCTGAAGCTTTCGTAAAAGCTCGACAATCGTGACGGTAAAATATCATGAAAGTTGTAAAAACAGCACCCTAATTGCGTAACACTATCAATCACAATCTGAATGATTTTGAAATAAATTGCTTGTTTGAGATAGATGTGTTTTCAGCCTGTGTCATGCATGTGTCACACCACACTACACCACATCACATCACATCACACCACACCACACCGCACTACACTACACCATATCACACCACACCGCACTACAGTACACCATCACACCACACCGCGCTACAGTACACTATATCACACCACACCACACTACACTATATCACACCACACCACACCACACCGCACTACACTACACCACACCACACTTCACCCACAATCTTCAACAATAACTTTAAATTTTGTATATTTTTTATTTTTCCTTTAATTTTGATTCTTCTACCTAATGTTAAAATAATTTGTTAATATATCTTTAAGTTTTAATACTCAAACACTGTTTGGGGGGGTGGGGGGGGGGGTAATCTGTGTGACAGAGTTTCTTAGTGCAGATACCAGTCTCCCACAAAGGAATTATTGGAGGTTATATTATTCATATTTTTAAGGCGCTTTTGTGGAAGATAAATAAAATGTTTATTTATTATTGCTAATCGATTGCTTCATAGGTTGGAAAAAATCGTCTGCTCAACAACGTAAATAACGCAATGAATGTTGTTGAACTTTCAAAATGAAACCCATTGCTACTGATAGTGTGATACTCAGTTACCCCGCAGTTTTGTAAATACTAGTTTACAGTTTTGGAAATACTATTGAATAAATGTTTAAATTTTACATAGGGTGACTCAATGGGCGGTCTTATCGCTAAAAGCGATCTTTTACAGACAACCTTTGGATGGATTAAAGGGAGCAGGAGAGACAACACTGCAGGTAGTCAGTGGTGTACCATTAACATAATTATACAATAAATACATACAAACACAAAGCATACACTTATCTAATTAATATATACATATATACAATAAAATACACATGAAACAAGAGCAGGGAACTGTATTATGTAATGATGATGTTTAAGGAAAGAGGAAGTGTTTTTTTACCTGAATCTTAAAAGTGGACCAAAATTGAGCACGCCTTACCGACACGGGCAAGGCATTCCATAACCGCACTGGTTGAACTGAAAAGGCTTGTCATAAAAGCTAGTGGAATGCATCGGCATCTCTAGTCTTAAGTTTTCCGATGACCTCAGATATCTATTATGTGTGTCATGAAGGAACTTGAAAAGTTCTTTAAGATAAGAGGGGGTTGTAGGATTGAACCGAATTCTGTAGAGCTTAAATAAGATATGAGAATTCCGGCGAAGACGTATTGGTAACCACTTATTGTACGGAATTCGGAAGTAAAGTAATTCTTAAGTAAAGTGAATAAAAACTTTAGGTTGAATTATCGTGCATCATTACGATAAATAAACTACCATCGCGCTTCTGCTAGTTGCACTAGCTCAGAGCTAAAACTTATATCAAATACATTTTGTTAAGAATCCCAATTACCCAGATTCTTAATCGTAGACCGTAGACCTAAGCCTAACCCATTGCTACGTATGTTTAAAAAATTTGAATGCTCAACAACGTAAACACCGCTATGAATGTTCCTGAACTGTAAAAAACTGGTCAAGTGCGTGTCGGACCACGCACAATGAAGGGTTCCGTAGTTGGGATGAATTTATCCCAAGAAAAAACTTAACATTGTAGTTGAAAAACATGATCCCCCATACATTCCAACTGCAAATGTAAGTTTGTACGCACAATATTGAGTGATTTACCATGTTATTTTAAGATCACACACTTCTTATAGGTTTTCTTGTAATCTATAAGTAAAGAACAATTTTCTGTATTTTTTTTTAAATTTTAGTCCGAGTGGTTTCGGTAATAGTAATTTTTCATATATTTTCTTAAATAATTTCAAAAGTATTTATTTTAAAATTATAAAAAACATATATATGAAATCCTTAAAACAAGCCCTTTCATTTGATATGTCACACGGTACAGTCAGCAAAACTTTTATTTTAAATTTTCTAATATGCCCCCCAAAAGTGATCTCCATATTGAAAATTAATTTATTTACGTAACATGTCCGTGTTTGGGTCATAAAATTTCATATGTGTACCAAATTTCAACTTAATCGGTCCAGTAGATTCGGAGCAAATCAGCTGTGACAGACGGACAGACAGACAGACACACGAGTGATCCTATAAGGGTTCCTTTTTACCTTTTGAGGTACGGAACCCTAAAAATTACTGGCATTGCCATTTCTGTAAGTGCGTGGTCGCTGAAGTAGGTAAAATCTTGTTACAGAAAGGAGGAGGGCGAGAGAAGAGGACTTTCAAGATGCTGAAGTCAACATTGCTGAAGGCGATGCAGAGATCATGGACGTTCAATTTGGTAGGTAACTTCACTATTTTGATTTGACGGGGTTTTTCTGAACTGATACCACGTATTAGTAGGACCTATAGTTGAATTAAGAATCTTGGATAAATTACATTCAGTTGCCACTAACTCGTCGATCTACTTTAGCGATATGTTGTCAAAAAATCCAAAAGTGCACGCCTCATACCGTTCACGGCGATTTTTTCTTATTACTGATAACAATAAGATAATTAATCAAATGAAATAAAATAAAATAAATAATTATAAATAATAATAAAAAAAAAAAAAACAATTATAAAAAAAGAAAACTGCTATGGTATATATAATTGAGAAAGTCCTTAGTTACTATAAATAATAAAAAAACAATATTCCGGTACGATATTTTTTTCGACCAATTTCCCTGCTACACCAATCTATAAACACAGACACACGGACGTCCAGGAAAGATCATTTTTAATGTTATTATTTACTATGTTAAACAAAATAATTGTTATTGAAATATATTATATGTGTCTGAAAAATTATTTGACTTGATATTAGTACACTCATATTAACCTGTAGGTGCGATATAAATAAAAAACACAATTTCAGTTTCAAGAAAACTGCTTTTTTGAAATGTCGAGAGTAGAGCACAACCTCAACGCTTCGCTTATGAGGTGTGCAATTATCGAGTGACCATCTGCAATACAAAGGTTAGCAAAAACTTGTCATGTATTTTATTGCTTGTTTGACTCTGTGGTTCGAAAACTTGATAAGATTCTAAATTCAAGTTTACATCAACGAAGTAAATTGCTGCGGTCACACTCTGTGACCAATTTCATCAATATAGTTCTATCAGAAGGTTTATGACCATGTGGAAGTTTATGAGAAGGACCATGACCATGTGGACGTTTACGAAGCCAGTCGTCATAAAAGTTTAAATTATTTTTTTTTCTATTTAGGTCTGGTCCAGAAACATCTACTTTTCAAACTTTTGCAATCTGCTTTTGTTATTTTATGTCGATTAGCCTCTGAGTACCTAGTAGTTTTCCGCAATGTCAGTCACGCGGGACTAGAATTCGGGCGGATAGATTCGCAGGAAGAGAAAGTTAGTACTGTCACAAACACGACAACTGAAATGTATAAGTTGATAAAGCTATTATACCAATATGAATAGCGAGCAAGGTATCTCTCACTTAAAAAACTTTTCATTTGGTAGTCAAACAATCAGAAAATAGAAGTCAATTATTATTTTATTATTATCTTAATAAGACAATTTCACTTCAGATGATAATTTCACAATCATTTAAGATTTCAATCGTTTATAACCTCAAGACTTGTAATGCTAGAGTGTTGGTTCATTATGCAAAAGATAGGTAATGTCAGTAGTTTTTGGATTTCATTTGCCTATGACGTCACCTCGCGCGTACAGACGCATTCGCGCGACCCTCTTTATTTCACTGTGTCGGAATTCAAATAAATGTAGCTCAATGACGTGTTCATCTAGAAAGGTGATTCAGGAGTTGTTCTCAAAAGTTCACACAAGTACAGTAGTGCGTAGTATTTAGTGAGTGTGTAGTGATTGTGTTTGTTTCTTTTTAGGTCCTTACTACTACCTAAAGAGAACCAACAAAAGTATTCGACAATAGTATTGTCGAATACTTTTGTTGGTGAATGTTTGTTATTGCATTCGAGGCGGAATTAACACCCGACCCGTAAGCGAGGTTGTTTTTGAGCCGAGAACTGCAATAACAAATTTCCACGTGTATCAAACGACGTTTTTCAATACACTTTTGAAGAAATAAAATCAATTAACAAAAAATATTTTTGTCATGGAGGGGAGGTATAAGTTATCTGTGGCAATTTCTACTCCCGCACACGTGTTGGAAAATAATAAATCGCACGCGTGTGAAATACATTGCATTGTGAGCCTAATCGTAGTGCGATATGAACCAGTTTTCGAAGAGGTGTATTGAAAAATATTTTAGCGTTGTTTAAATTGTCTCTTCAGATAGTTTTGGTGTTCCTTCAATGTCACATATTATTTATTTTCATACTCCGATGTCACTTCGTGGACAATAGTGTGGGTTATACGTTTTTGCAAATGTAATAAAACTACTTTTTGTAAATGCTGTAATGTTTTGTCCCAAACAATGTTATCGTTATTGCGAACTAAGTGTACAATGTTGGTGTTATGTTATGTTAGTACTTATGATTTAGCAGCCTTTTACGAGCATTGTAATTATCATTCGCCTGTCCTTAGCATCTTAAAGTAGCTTACATTAAACATTATTTATAATTTTTAATGTAAGCTAATCATTATAATTAAGTTGAGAAATTATAGTTATGTCAAAATTAAAATGTCAATCATACCTAATAAATTTAATACAATTATTCAGCAATATTAACTATCTGGCGCTCGGGGACCACCCACGTTTATTATGTAATCTGACCTGGCACTCGGATGCCGTTTTGATTTGATGATGACACTTAGCGGCCATGTTTGTTTATTATAAGCGGTTATTGTCATCCTTTTCAGGTAGTACAAATTAGAAATTTAATTTTATATAAAGTTAAATAGGATAGACTAAATCTTATTGTTTGTCTATGACAGATCGCCACTTTTGTACGTGAGAGAAAATCTTTATTTTAAGCTAGACTCTAATTATTATTTTACTGAGTAGAAACATTTTTGGATTAGGTATAATTATAGCCTTTTTTGGAATATTCAAATCAAATCATTTATTTTTGCGGAAAACACTGTTACAATCAAAAAATATTTTTATTTCACATACCTAAGTCATGATGCCATACATGGGCACTTATGAAACGTCAGAAGCTAGGTGCACGGTTCCAATTGGTCGTTTCCTATGGAGAAGAGCCGGCAAGAAACTCCACGGTTACTCTTTTAAAAAAAAAATGGTGCTACAATGGTGGTATTAAAAATAAATTTACATATTCAAGTGATTATGTGTGAGATTAGATTAAAATATTTTAAAATATTAAATTAATGGAATGTCCTTATAAAACTTTTATTAATACAGATTGAATATTTATTTAAATAATAAAAATAATAAATTATTTGAATGTCATTCCTAGAATTATTACAATACATTAAAATATTAATAATTTAAAGATGCATTGCTTGAAGTCCCTGTGTCACAGTGTGGTCTTGAATTTAGAAAAATTATCGTATATAGTCATTCAAGTTATAGTAACATTTATTAACTACAAGGCTCTTTAGATATTTCTTAACTAAGCCAGAATTCATAGCCCTTATTTGTTTAGGTAATTTATTGAAAATTTCGGTAGCCATGCGAAACACACTTTTGTGCATTAAAGTAGTATAGGTTCGGCGCACACGGAGGCTAAGTGCGTCACGTTGTGGCCTATTATTGATGTCTGAGGCCAATGTAAACTAGTTTTGATTGACCTTAACAAACATTGAGACCTCGTAAATATATATAGGCTTGGGAGAGTTAGGATTCTGTACTCCTGGAAAAACGGTTTACTGGTTTCTATTATTTGAAGCTTAAACACAGCCTATAAGCACCGCTTTTGTGCTTTAAAAATTAAGTCTATGTCAGTCGAGTTTCCCTAAAAAATTATACCATACCTTAGTACTGAAGCAACTAAACCATGATATGCATGTGTATGGTATTGATATTTGAAATCTGTTTTAATTCATGTAATGCTACTGATTTATTTATTCTTCTGCATAGTGTCTTAATCTGGGGTTTCCATTTTAATTTGTCATCCACAGTAAGACCAAGAAATTTTGTTGTTTGCACTTCAAATACAGGTTCACCCTTATAGGTAATCCGCGGCATAATTGCATTCACACGCCGGAAAAACTAAAATAAACACTTTATACAGCGCGCTGTTTAAACTGGATTATTTTAGTTTTTACTTTATTTACCTTCAGATTATGTCTAACCATTTAATGAATGCATTTAGGGTACTGATTATGTCATAACACTTAATTGCAACATTACTGATTTTTCAGTTTTAAAGATTTTGGGCTACATATTAAAAAAACCTTTTAATTCTTGATGATGGAGCGCATAACCTTTTTTTTATGGTGAGTGTTGACGTTGTGCGTGTCTTCTACTTTTGTGAACTTGTCGACATTTGCATTTGCAAACAAATGCACAAATGTCAAATAATTATGAATATTTACGGCAGAGTTAGAATCTGATATTTTATAAAGTATGGTTTGCAGCCTCTCCGTATTATATATTTGGAATTCTTATAGTCTTCTTTTGCAATAGTTCATCTACGTGAACACTGTTTCCCCATAGCATGAGGCCATATCGCAGCCATGAGTTTGCGTATGCGTAGTAAGCAGCCATAGCTGTTTGTGTGTTAGTGCTTTAATTAATTTGAAAAAGAGCGTAAGAGAATCTGGAAAGTTTTGTTTTTATATGTTCTATGTGTGCCTTGCAGTTATTATGTGTGTCAATATTTATGCCGAACAGGCTTAATGTATTATTAACTTCTTTTATTTACGTATTTCTGAATGTTGTTTTTAGTTTGAGAGGTAGTTTTTTGTATGATCTAAATTGTATTATTTTAGTTTTATTATTATTTATTTCCAAGTTGTGTATCTGGAGCCAAGTATCTACAATTCGGAGGGTATCTTGTATTTGTAGACTAGGGTTATTTACATTTCCACACTTGATTAATATTGAAATATCGTCTGCAAATAATACTGGAATAGTGTTTTCTTTAGCTAATGTTTTCGGAAGGTCATTAATATAGATTAAAAATAGTGGGTATCCTAAAACTCATCCTTGTGGGAATGAGCAAGTGATTTGTTTTTCTTGTGATCTAATGATTTTGATCTCATTTTTATCATGGTCGTAATTTTCTATTTGTGTCTTATTTTGTAAATATGATTTAAAACACAAATAAGCTGGTCCTCGTACGCCGCAACCATAGTTTAGTGAGTAAGATGTCTTAAAGGACCTTGTCGTATGCTTTTGTCATTTCAAGTAGTAGCCCGATTACATATTGTTTGTCGTTTATTATAATTATGTTGTAGCGCTTGTTGAACATAATATATTTATAAACTGCTGATGTTGTTGATCTACACTTTCTAAATCCATTTTGTGCGTCGTCAAGAATATTAAACTTTTCTAAGAACATACACAGCTGATTGTTGTACTTAGCTTTTTCAAATATTTTGGAAAAGGTGCTAGCAGTGCTATGGATCTATAATTGCTTGGGATATGCTTGTCACCTGTTTTATGTATCTACTAGTTTTAATAAAGCTAATTTAATCACTACAATATTACAATAGTACATATTGATACAAGTGGAGAATGTTTCTTATTGGATTCGCGGCGGAATTAACACCCGAGCCGTAGGCGAGGTTGTTTTTGAGCCGAAAACTGCAACAACAAATGTCCACGTGTATCAAACGACGTTTTTCAATACACTTTTAAATAACTAAATTAAAATTACGAAAAATATTTTTGTCATAAATTATTAGGCAACTATGATTTCATTTTCTTTTTAGGGTTCCGAACCAAAATGGTGAAAAGGAACCCTTATGGTGAGACTAAGTCTGTCTGTCTGTCTGTCACACCTGGATATCTCAAGAACTACTAATGCTATCAACTTGAAATTTAGAATAGTTTTAGATGGCGTTTGCCCAACTATTATGCAGATAAGAAAGAAATTTAAAAAAAAATATATTTTTTGCAAAAGGGACTGAAAGGGGGTCTTAAAAATGTTTAGCAGGGTTACTAGGGCGTGTGGGGTATCATATGAAAGAACGCTGTTTGCACATTCTCAAACATTTTTTTTTTTTTTTTTAGGTAGCATTGGTTCCGACTTTTCATTAAAAATGTAAAAAAATACCGCCCCCCCCCCTTATCTCCGAAGTTTGCATAGATAAAAATCTGAAATTATTCTATATGATAGAAGTTTATGTAAAGATTACAGGAAAATAAAACGATGTCTCTAAATAGCACAGTTTTTCAGAAATCATCAACATCATATATATGTACGGAACCCTCGGTGCGCGAGTCCGACTCGCTCTTGACTGGTTTTTTTTCCGCGCTTTGCTTTCGCCAGGTTTAAGGAGACGCAAAGGTATAAAGCCGATAAACAGCCTAATATGAAAAATATTTTTGAGTTTAGAACACAAATAAATGTTAATTTGTTCGTTTTTTTATTGTAATAATCATGGTATTCTATTTATAAACATTATTTAAATATTCCAAAAATATTAACGTGTGAATATTATATTATATTATATTATTGCATTGTGAATCTAATCGTAGTGAGATATGAACCAGTTTTCGAGGAAGTGTATTGAAAAATACATATTATTACATGGTGTCAGAGTCAGATAACATTTTAATATTGTGGGAGACTGGTGCCTAAACTAATCTAGGCCTGTATTTCAGATCAGCAGGTCTCCGCCCTTTTACAAAATTATACATTTTATTTGTTATGTACTTGTAAACTCACAACCTAAAAGTAAACAACATTATAAACAGATTGGTGGCTCGAGTGGAAATTTTAAACTTTACCTATAAACGAATTTTTGTTAATTTTAGGTTATATGTGTGTGGAAGTGAAAAAAAAAAATGTGTTGCTTCTTGTATATGCCTTGAACGCCTCAACACAGCACATGTGAGAAGCATACCTAGTTCGTATAAAAAAAGCTTTATCCATCACGCCAACACTAGTACAGGGTTGACCCCGTAAAAGTGTTGGCAAGAATAAACATTTGTAAACACGCCGCTCGGCCAGCTCAAGGTCGTTGTTATCACCGACATGCAGCCGACTGTACCTACATTTTTATCGCATAAAAAGGTATAAACGTCGATATCGACGTTTTTGATTTCGTATAGCCGGAGTCTTGTGACTTGACATGACTTAAGGAGACTTGTGACTCCAGCTATACGAAATCCGGTCAGGGATCTTAAGGTACTTACCTACTTCTTCGGATTAATACCTCAAATACCTACTGCTAATTAATCTATTGTTCTTGGCACCTTATCGGTGCCAGCGGGGCTTGACTGGAACAAAATGCAACAGATTTGTTTTTTATTATCCGTTGTCATTGCAAAAAAAATATCAGAGACCCCACTTTTTGGATGTAACATCCGTCATGTTGATTAAGTACGACTTCAAAAAAAAAAAACAAACAAAATAATGCAAATTATTTTTAACTACCTACCCATATTTATCATCAACTTGCAAAATTTAAGAAACCAAAATAACGCACATTAGACAGTTGTATAATATATTTACAATACATGTTTTTCATTCGTAAGGCACTCAACAAAAGTATACAGACTAATTATTTATCGTTTGCTAAAAGTAAAACGAATACGATCTTGTTTTCTGATTTTACAGAAGATGAGAACTAAGTTTGGCAAAAAAAAAATACTTTTGAAGGTTATACAATAAAATACCCTCATGTCTATAAAAAATGTACTCATTCAATGCATTAAAAACTAACACCCTTCCTAAAAGCTGAATGCATTGGATGGGTGTATCATAATTGCTACCGTGACGTCTGTGACTAACTTTATATTTATAATTTATGCTAAACATTGTTCTCATGTTAGTGACTGTGTCTTTTTTGAGACTAAATATATCAGAAATATATTATCTTTAAACCTATGAGAAGTTTAGGCGTTATGGTGGAACATACGTGAATGCAAACATACATGACAAACAAGCATACATAGACTGCTAAAAACATAACCCTTCCTTTTGGCTTTCCCGTGTCCTGTCTTTGGTATTGTTCGTCGAGTCGTTGAGCTCCTTAAGACGCAGATATATGCCAGTGACCTTGAGTGGTTAGCTTGCGTGTTCTGTACTCGGCTCACGCAACGCGTCGTACGTTCAGCCAGTAACAGGACTCGCTCATCAAGGAGCGCTGTCCCCAATTTGACGCATTATTAATTTATCATACACAAAACAAAAGGTATTTTAATAAAACGCGTATACTAAAAGATCAGTAATTAAATTATCTTTAAATTGGTGAAGGTTTCAGAAAAATACGCTTGGTAGATTTTGCGCCATTCTCAGTTTTTTATCCACGTAAGACATAACTTTACAAATTAATTTCACTATGTAATATAAACATAATCTAAAATATTCACATATTAAATTATTGAAAAATGCTCTAATTTAACTTATGTTTTTTTTTTTAATAATTAACACTACTCGTTTAGACGTGATCTTCAGTATAAAATCATTAAAAGTCGGTAATCGTCACCTTAAGCGATGCAATGTGACTTTTTATAAACTTGTCTACACTTTAAGCGATCTGCCACAACTTATTAATTTATGAAAAGCGTAACTGACGAGAGGAAATCTCTTTACATTGGCCAGGTAAAGAGACTACGTTATTTCCTCTCATCTTACACTTAATTTAGTACCTAGTTCATTAATGAGTACGGGGAAATTGCGGACAAATTTAGAAAATTTTCCAGGAGCTTGAGCACGGTAAAGTTTCTACGCGACTTAATTTATGATTTTCTCGATGCAACAGGCTGATAGAAAAGAAAAAAATTTTTTTGGCATATTATTTATTTATTATTTTTTTAAACTTTATGCACAAGTAATATAATCTAGAAAATGCTCTGATTTAACATATTATATTTTTTTCAAATCATTAACACTACTCGTTTAGACGTGATATTCAGTATAAAATCATTAAAACTCAGTTATCGTCGCCTTAAGTTCTGATTTGAGCACTAGACAGGTCCCCTCAAATCTGCGTTTGTTCGGTCTTTCTTCTCAGAGTAGTCTGATAAGATAAAAGTGTTACCGACACAAATGTTTTATAAAAATACTTTACAACACATTTGCTCAAAAAATGCATTTACGAAGCCTGTATACATTGTTCGAAAGTTAAAAATTACGCACCATACAACGGAATGGGCGGTAAAATAGGTACTCTCACCTAAGTCCATGTTTTACCGCACCCTCCGTTTTACAGCGCCGTGCCTAACCTTTACGTTTTTTTTTATTTCTATAAAAAAAAATATTATATAAGAACTCCACCAAGGAGTTTCAAATTTCGAGATTAAATAAGCTGAATGATCGAACCACCTTAGAAGCGTTTTGGCTCAATAAATTTATCTCACTTTTAATAAAGAGAAAATGAGACAAAAGATGTAGTACTAATTTTCACCGTGCTCACGTGGCGCCATTTTCGTATTAGAAATGTCAAAGATTGTTGTGACTTTCCAACTGATATTTATAAACAAAATAATAATATGAGTTCAAGTGAGGAATACGATATTAAAATCGACTGCACCTGATATCTAGAATGAGCCGCCAAAATCGCGTGAGTGCTATTTAATGATTTACAATCATTTTATACCATGGAAGACTCGAAAAAATACTCAGTCATTCTTTTAAAATGTTTTGATGGCTTGTCATTACCTTTTTTACTGTTTTCTCGCAAATTTGTTGAAAAACGTTGTACGACCCACGTGCACTTACCGCACTAGTATCATAAATAACTATTATCATCATTTCATAATTTAGGTAATGAAAACCGCACGAAGGTTGATGTACCTACAGCAATATTACCGAAGCTAATAACTTAACTTGCTTACTTAGCTTGTGCTTTGATATTAATCCTGTTAGAAGTGGTAGTGTTTGGTTAGCAACACGGTTAGGCCATATAATGATGAAAATATGTTATACTATTCAAGTAATGTACTCTGTGGTCAAGTGTTCAGTTGCGTTGGAAATGGAAACCTATTAAAAAATATTTTATCTGAATATACCTGTTGTTTTACTTCAACTTTATCAAATCCACACTGATACATCAAAGCACTAAATTCCGTTTGTATACACTGTACTGCTGTCGTCACAAGTACTAATGTATATTATAGGTATAGAGGTATGAGGAACAGGGTGTAAAGTTGGATGAATGGAAAGAAGCAACTGCCCGACGATAACTTGATGTCGGATGTTGTATACGCTAGTTGCGTGGTAAAGTCTGCATGTGCGGTGCAGGATTTGAGTGATCTTAGGTCTTTGATGGGTAGCTGGCATATGGCTTTGTAGATTGGTAGGTATTGATTTTAATTTGATGTTGTTGCGAATATAATATTTTGGAAAAAAATAACTAAATTTAATAATAAAGTTGCAGTCGTTAGTCCCCAAGCAAATGACTATTGAATTTTGCTAATATTATATGTACATATTTGTGTCCGTGAAGTCGTGACTGTACAGGGGTTAAAAGAACAACAAGAAAAGACAAAGTGCGGTTTATGAATTTTTTTTTACAACGGTTTTATTTATTTGTTGCTTTATTCAGTAATACAGTTACATTTTTATACATAAAAGTTGGCGCATACATAAACTCATTAGAGTTTTACCGAGGTACGTATTTGAATATCGAAGATTAAAATACCTACGCTTAAAATACCAATGTTCAAAACATCGAAAATTTAAATATCGATTATATCAAAATGGCGAAAATTGTTATACCTACGCTTTAAACGTCGAAGATTGAAATGCCGAGTGATTAAAATTTCGAATGATTCAAAATATCGAATGACATTATGCCTAAGTTCAAAATATCAACATTTAATACATCTAATTTCATAATATCTACGTTAGAAATACCTACTAGTTGAAATACCGAAAAAAATTATGCAGTATGAGTGTATTCATAAATGTAGGTTTTTTTTGTAACCCATCTAGTAACTGATTACCATCTAGCAAACAAGTATGCAGCAATCATGCATCATGCAAGCAAGCATGGTTTCTGTCACGGCTCCGGCGCTGCAGGGCTCCGGCACTCCCACGCGAGCTTAACGTCGCAGATGGTCTTAACGCTCACAACCACCTGCTCCTCAGCTCGCGGGCTGCCTCACCCCTCCACGCCTACGCGATTCTAAATTACACTCTAGGGGTAGGGCAGACAAGACTACGTGGAGTCGGTTTTGCAGCGATACGTTTCTGTCACTAACTTTAGTAGCACAACATATTGACTTTCAAGAAAATATTTTAATTTAAAGACCTAAATAATACCTTCACAATTGACCTATGCTTGTACACAAGACACTGATTTTCATGGATAAAATAGGCCGACTAAAAAATAGTATTAAAGTGATTAAAATTACGAAACACAAAACATTAAATTCAATTATACGAGTTTTACGTAGGTAGGTATCTCAGGAACCATATTCTACTAAAATAGAATTATTGATAAGAACGATAACGCGGACGCCCAGACGGAAAAAAACGGAGTTTATTGCAAAAGGCTCAAAAAGATGGATAGATTGTGTGAGGAATGATATGAAAGATAAAGCAGTAAATGATAAATGATTTTTATTTCTGAAAGTAGGTTTGTACAAACACTTTTACACGTCAATCATATTTTAAAAACTAGATGAGGTCGGTGTTTCCTATCAATTTTGATTACTCTGAGAAGAAAGGCCGAAACAAAATCAGAGATCACAGTTTCTTTGAAAGTCCAGACATGATCTTGGTCAGATCATGTGAAGGCCATGTAGATTGGTGTCTGAAATGGTGTTTTGAGGAAAGAACCACACAGATTGAGTGGACCTGACCAGTCAGTGCACGCATTTGTCAGTAATCGTGCAGCTCTACTCGGAACTTACGGAGCTCAACGATGCAACGATCAATACCGAAGTAAGGACATTTTTTGGGTAGGCCGCATAAATAACTCAAACTGCCAGACCCTAATTAAACTAACCGAAAAAATAAATAAAAAAAACAATAACCCGCATAGTCTTCACATTCACAATAATTTAAATAATATAATGCTTTACAAGTAAATATTCATGATATTGTATAAATATAAAAAAAAATCGGTATGTAAAAATTGGAGCAGCTCAATCCCAGGTCTTTTTGTCCTCAATATAATCTATAACGTTCTATAAGACTTTCAGGCACAATTTACGTTTAATGAATGATTTCAATTTAATAAGGCTTAGATCTTAAACGTGGCTTGGAAGTTTATTATAAAACATATATTGACATCAGAACGAGCCACCTATTTTCTTGAGCCTTGTTTAAAATTCTGTCTGTGAGAGAGTGTCTTGGGCTTAATTTATAAATTGATCGAACAGCTCTTTTCTGCAAAACAAAGATAATCTGAATGTTGGCGGCATTTCCCCACAACAGAATACCGTACGAGTACGACATTACAGTATGAAAATAGCTAAAGTACACTAAACGGGCTGTCTCTAGGTCAGTTAAATTACGAATTTTTCTAACAGCATATGTTGCGGAGCTTAGCTTTTTTGACAGTTTATCTATATGTAGGCCCCACTGAAGTTTAGCATCCAAAGTTAGGCCCAAGAATACTGTGCTATCTTCAGGATTCTTCAATTCTTTGCCCTTTATCAACACATTCGTTTTCATCTACTTAACATGAGGTAGCGTAAACTTAGTGCTATATGTATTATAATGTTTTTATTCATTTAGATATAAATTATTAATATTGAAACAGTGAACTACTTTTGAGATCACGCTATTTACATCGTCGGTAACCAGCCGCTGACGTTTAAGGTTAATCAAAAGTGAAGTGTTATCTGCAAACAACACTATATCCTGATTATCCTATATGAGGTAAGGCAAATCATTAACATAAATACGAAACAAGAAAATACCAAGAATTGAGCCCTGTGAGACTCTCATTGTTATTATAGATCCGGGAGATCGTTTCCCATTGACGTCAACGCTCTGAATTCTATTACTCAAATATGAAGTAAGAAGATCCAGAGCGGTGTTCCGGATCCCGTGGATAACGTTTCATAAAAAACGCAGTCGAATGCCTCGGATAAATCACAAAAATTCCTAAATGCCATTATAAATATGTCCTAATAGTTCAAGTAGTCGAACGACCCCTTGTAAAATCGAACTGTTTGTAATGTAGAATTTATGTTTATTAAAAAATCTTTGCAATTGGTCTAAAATTAATTTCTCAGTGAGTGATAGCGTGACGGCTGACAGAGGAGAATGTAAGAAGAATACGTGTTACGCCGACCCCAAGTAACATGGTACAAGGACAGGAAGATGTTTGTGATTGTCACAAAATAATACATTCACAAGAATTTAGTACAAAGATGCAGAATTTATTTATTTTTACTTTAGGTGCTGAAACTGATAAATGATTTATTTTCTGTAAGTAGGTTTGTACAAACACTTTAACACGTCAATCATATTTAAAAAAACTAGATGAGGTCGGCTTTTCGTATCTGACTACTCTGAGAGGAAAGGCCGAAACAAACTCAGAGGTCACAGTCTCTTTAAAAGTCCAGACATAATCTTGGTCAGATCGTGTGAAGACCATGTTGATTGGTGCCTGAAATGATCTTTTGAGGAAAGAACCACACAGATTTGAGTGGACATGTCCAGTCAGTGCACGCATTTGTCAGTTATCGTGCAGCTCAACTCAAAACTTAAGGAACTCAACGATTCAAAGAACAATACCAAAGAAAGGACATTTGGTTAGGCCGCATAAAGTACTCAAACTGCCAGACCATCATTAAAACTAATAGAAAAAAATAAAAAACAATTACCCACATAGTCCTCACATTCATAATAATTAAAATAATAAAATACTTTACAAAGTAAATATTCTAAATATTAATGTAAATTGGTATATAAAAAAAAATATATAAATAGTTGGCAAAATCAAGATTCACTGTAAATTTATTGGAGCAGCTCAATCACAAGCCTAGTCTTTAACAGTATAAAAGGGTTTCTGGCTCAGTCAGACTTTATAAAATATTTGAATTTATTAAGACTTAATTCTTGAATATGGCTAGGAAGTTTATTATAAAAACGTATACACTGGGATCTAAATAAACCACCTATTTTTTTAAGCCTGGTTGTAGTAACAACAAATTTGTGCTTGTTCTAGTGTTTACAGGTTATCACTGTATTTTTATGTACATACAAAAGATTTTCATAAATATACTGAGAAGCTACAGTCAATTAATATCTTTAAATTTGTCTCTGAAGGAGTGTCTGGGACTTAATTTATAAATTGGACCTATTGCCCTTTTTTGTAAAACACAAATTGTCTGAATATCGCCGGCATTTCCCCACAACAGCATACCGTACGACATTACACTATGAAAATAACTAAAGTATACTAAGCGGGCTGTTTCTAAATCAATTAAATCACGAACTTTTCTAATGGCGTATGGTTTTTTTTTTTTTTTGGTTTGGAAATTATCTCCCTCCGCTCTGGGCGGAGCGGGAGGGTATGTTCACGTGTGTTAGTATGTGGATGTGTGTGGTGAGGTGTCATTGTAGGCGTGAAAGTGTATGTTATTTAATATTATGCAATATGTGCATGTACACACATAGCGTTTTGCAATAAGACTCATAATAGTCTAATTGCTGGCAGCCACAATGTTTTAACTCTGTCCGGTAGGTCCTGCAATTCTGAGCTTTTTATTAATGCTGTCGTATAGTCTACTACATGGGCTGCCAAACTATCTTCTGGTAAAGGCAGGGGGCACGAAGACAAAATACAAGGGGCACGAGAACAAACAGACATTTTCCTGCGTCTGTTTGGGTCGGGTAGGGGAACAGATGGGTGTATTTCAGTGAGGATTTTTGAGCACAAAAAGCCGATGAACTGTTGACATTACCTAGGTAGGACCTTATTGCGGTACCTAACTACTTATATGAATCTATACTCTAGTTTTCTTTTGCAGATGATGGCGGTTTTTTGGGATTGCTTCCAGTTGGCTGTGACGGCGGCGATGGAAGCGATAATGCCACCACTTTCGAAAAACAGTTTTGCAAGCGTTTCAATGAAAACAACAAAATCCACGACACTTATGACGACTGGACCAACCGAAAGAATCAACGAATTGGACCCAGTAAGTACTTCCTATAAATAAATAACCAAAGGACTCTAGGTTTTTAGGGTCTTTTTCTAATGGAATGTTCTATCACTAACGGTACTTACCCTATGTATTTTTATATTCTTTCATCGGGAAATCGTGAGAAAATAAAAGTCATTGGTACATTCTAAAAGTTCACAAACTCTTATTATTTGCAGTTTGGGAAATTCATTGTATATCAAATCATCGTCATAATTGATGAATCGCTGCATGACTTACAGCAGACGCTGGACGGCCCAGTTGTTTCTTCTGTACGCATTGGTCTCCGGATGAACTTGGACAAAACCAATGTTATGTTCAACCAACACATCACTCCGGGACGGATTGCTGTTAATGGCGGTGCTCTCGAGTTTGTTCGAAAATACGTTTACCTCTGGCAAACTTTGCTACTGTTATACTATTTTAGTCTTAATCGTTCGTCAGGAATAATCTGTAAGAACGCATCAGTCAGTGTATCAGTTTTGTGACATTAGGTAGAATATACAGGAACGCAGGCGTTCAATAATTCACTGAAAACGAAAAACTTCGCAAGCAATGGGAAATTGCTACTGAAAACTGCGGAATAGACCTCAGGACTAACTGCTTCTCACACGGGCAACTGTACGTCGCTTGGTCACGCGTCACCAGTCCTGAGTCGCTGTATATTTTGGCTGCTAAGACCATAATTACAAACGTAATAAATAGGGAAGTTTTATTATAAAAACAACTTTGAGATCCCTCTCAAAGTTGATTTTATAATAAAACTTCCCTATGGTTTACAAAAGAATTCAGCTGGGCTGGGCAGCATATGGGATGCTTCGTCGAGTCTTTTCGTCACGTATTCCACAGAGCTTAAATTCATTACTACCTTAAATTAGTGCGTCCTGCCTGTTATGACTTACGGAGCCGAAACGTGGACACTCACGGTACGGCTGGTTCATAAATTCACGGTCGCTCAGCGAGCTATGGAACGGGCTATGCTTGGAGTCTCTCTGAGGTATCGAATCCAGAACGAGGTGATCTGACAGAGAACCAAAGTTCCTACAATACGTCTTCCGGGTACGCGGTCGCCACACCAGATACTTTCGGCCCTATCGGCCATAATTATGTTCTGCATAATCTACTGTTATACTATTGTAGTCATAGTCGTTCGTCAGGAATAATCGGTAAGAATGCATTAGTCAGTGTATTAGTTTTGTGAGATTAGGTAGTATATACAGGAACGCAGGCGTTCAATAATTGACTGAAAACGAAAAATTTCGCAAGCAATGGGAAATTGCTACCGAAGACTGCGGAATCGACCTCAGGACTAACTGCTTGCTTGCTGACACGGGCAACTGTACGTCGCTTGTTCACGCGTCACCAGTCTTGAGTCTCTGTATATTTTGGCTGCTGAGATCATAATTACAAACTTAGTATATAGGGAAGTTTTAATATAAAGAGTTAATGCGGGAAATAAAGTGAATTGTGCTATACTGCGATTTTGACCCACCAGCCGATGCCCAAAAAAGTAAAGCTGGCTGTTCACAATGGTGTGCTTGTACCCACGCTTATATATATGCAATTGAATGTTGGGTATGGCAAAAGAAGCACGAAAGTAGAATCAATGCTGTGGAAATGTGTTCCTTGCGAAGCATGTGTGGCGTGACTATGAATGATAGGTTGAAAAATTATGTGATAAGGCAACGGTGCGGTTTAAAAGAAGATGTAGGTCACAAAATTTTAAAAGATTATGCTTAGATAGTTTGGTCATGTTGAAAGGATGAATGAAAGGCGACTAGCAAAAGGTATTTACAAGGCTGATGTAAGTGAAAACGCTGGGAGGGGACGCTCTAGAAGTATTTAGTGTCCTTATTGGTGATGTTCTTCAGAAAGGACAGGTGCGCAGTACTCGGAACAGGTGTGCGTATATGACCATATCTATGAACGTAAACGAAGCAAAAGGAATATGTAAGTAGCGTAAGAGGTGGCGTTCTATATTTTCTGCCTACCACTATGGGAAGTAGGCGTGAGTTTATGTATGTATTTATATTTAATAAAAATAACATAGCATTACTTCTGTATTCCCCAAAGGGTTAGGCAAGGTGTACCTACCTACTCGTATATAGTACACCCACATTCAATTTCGCCAGATGTTTAGTTCCCATGTAATAGCCGGGCACAAATTCAGACTTCGGACTTTAACTGAAAAATTCTAGACGGATAACCCAATCTCACTTTGCCTGACCCGGAATCGAAACCAGGAACTCATTCCATTCTCATTCATGCTTGCGACCAATAGACCAACGAGGCAGTTTTTATAAAATGTGGCTGTTATTTGAATATTGTTTATTATATTATTGTCTTACGACTTCCACGCGAACGAAGTCGCGGGCAGAAGCTAGTATAATAATAATAATAATAGTGAGGAGGTTCTTATCTCTGGAGCCCTAGCCACCAGTAGCTTGTACCCTGCTCCCGCTACCGGCGGACAACTATTTTTTATATTTTAAAATGTTTTTATATACTTTTTTTATGTTCTAATATTTAAAAATATAATTTATATGTTTACCATTAAATAAAGGAAATAATAATATGATAAAGAGAAATGTTTTGATTTTTGTTAGTAATGGATAAACTCAAAAACTACTTAACTGATTTTAAAAATTATTTCACACAAAGAAAACTACATTATCAGCGAGTAATACTCGTATGGGCTGTAGGTATTATATTTTCAAAACAAATCAAAGGTATCAAAAATTTGCCTATAAAAGTCATTATTTGGTGTGCGCTGCAAAAACTATTGATGTTATTTATTTATTGCTCTATCTACAATCGTTACACTGTTCAATTAATTAACACAAGCCAACATACAAGCCAAGTGCACAATATTAAGCGATAGACACACCAAGCAAAAACAATATTATATAAAAAATAAAAACAATCTAAGTACAGAAATGACACAATTTTTACACAATTTTAACACGAAATGTTGACAGTAGTTGGGAAAATGTGTGTTACATAATAATAATGGTTATCTACTTTGTTACTTGACGCTTGAATTCTTGAAGTAACGTGCAACAAATATCAATCCCTACAACACAATTGCTTAGAAGTCTGCAAAGTCTTGGCACTGCAGAGTTAGACCCTGAAACAGTTTTGCGGAATGGGGGACGTAACAGTTTGATAGGGTGACGCGGATATTTATAGGGTAGGTTAAGATTAAACTTATTTAACAACTGGCAGCAGTCTATTTTACTGTGAAGAATTTTGAACAGAAAGATTAAATCAATATTATCTCTACGTTTTTCGAGTTAGGTTATCAATAGTTTATAGTACTCATCATTACCCACAAAAACTTCCGCAAGGCTATCTGTCTATTATAGTAAAGTCACAATAACTTTGACGACACGGTTGGCGTAGTGGTTAAGCGATTGACTGCTGCGCTGCGTGTCGCGGGTTCGATTCCCGCATGGAACAAATATTTGTATGACCTACAAGTAGTTCTTCCGGGCCTGGCTGTTTGTGTATGTGAGTTTAAATGTTTGTAAACGCACCCACAATACAGGAGAAATTCCTAGAGTGGGGCAACATATGAAAAAAAAAAATGTTTAGTCAATCAAAACATGGATAGATTCGAAAGATGATGACATTCGCATCATCATATAAATCCTTATCTAACTAAGCAGTTTCATAATTAAGGCAGCAAGGCACAGGTACTATGTACAATCGAGCTACCATTTACCGGTTACTATGTCTTTCATTGACTTGAATGTGCCCTGGTGGCTGAGAGTATGTCATGCTCACTCAATGTCTCGCTGATTGTAGCTCGTGTGTTGGATCATTTAGCTCTCTTCAAAATGGTTGAGCTGGATGATGCTGATCCATGCGTCATGTTCGTGAACGGGCGCTGTTAGTTGGGACTGGTCATCTCTTAGCTGCCACGGCATATTTTTAATTATTTTAGTTTCGAATTGTTTTTTAGGGTTCCGTACCTCAAAAGGAAAAAAGGAACCCATATAGGATCACTCGTGTGTCTGTTTGTCTGTCTGTCTGTCCGTCTGTGACAACTGATTTGCTCTGAATCTTCTGGACCGATAAAGTTGAAATTTGGTACACATATGAACTTCTGTGACCCAAATACGGACGTGTTTCATAAATAATTAATTTTGAATATGGAGGTCCCTTTTGGGGCGCAAATTAGAAAATTTAAAAAAAAAGTTTTACTAACTGGACCGTGTGACATATCAAATGAAAGGGCTTGTTTTTAGGATTTCATATATATATTCTTTATAATCTTAAAATCTGGGGGCACGGTAGTGCTCCCGCCAAGACGAGCCAAGTGAAGCGCATGGGCACTACCTACCTTTTCTCGGAGTGTTTCGTCGTTTTTTTGAACCCTCATAGAGTTGGTTTCCGATGTACCAGATAGTTCATATTCTCAGGATATGATGTCAATAATAGACTAATTAAAAACACAAGGTCTCACTTGAATAGCTCTAACACTTTAGATTTTATTGACATCTAAAATACACCGATTTCGTCACTGACACACTCACTGATACACTGACACACTGATGATCATAATATAAATGTTATGTGTATGAATAAATGTTTGGCTACTTTCTGAAGTCCTAGAAAGCTGAAATTTGGTATGTAATCTAAGTTTAGTATACAACCAACAACAAAATTCATAAACTTTTAATTTTCGCCCCCCATCCCCTAAAATGGGGGGGTGGAAGTTTGTATGAGACTTCAAAATGTTAGGGTACTTCCTGAAGTGCTAGAAAGCCGAAATTTGGTATGTTAACAAAGTTCAGTATACAAAAAAACACTACCGTGCCCCCAGATAAACTTATAACTTTCGCCCCCCATCCCCTAAAATTGGGTGGGGGGGGGGGGGTGGAATTTTGAATGAGACTTTAGGCATTGTTGATAAAGTAGAATGGGATTTGAACGACAAAAAGAAGGCAAGGAGAGTTGTGATCTTTTTTAATAATGGTCTTAAACACGAACTAGCACCTGTAAAATCTTAATTTGAAATTATCAATAGAGCATTCGTTCACCGGGAACAGTTTCCAATCTGTGTCGCTTACGCTGTTACTATACATAAGGGTCAAGGTCTAAGTTTGAATAATGCTCTCATTGATTTTTTTTGTGGGCAGGCTTATGTAGCACTCTCTAGGGTGACCAATTTACAAAGTGTTCACCTTATAAATATAGACTTTGCTAGTATTACAGCACAACAGTCAGCTATAGTTGAATATAATCGCTTAAGAGCGAAATATCGCCCTGATTTATCGCTTATGGTAATCAGTAAACCATCAAAGAAAAAAGGCAAAGACAGAGAATGGGCTATGAAAACCGGCACGGAAAAAAAAGAAGAAAAAAAGAAACACTAAAAAGACTGCCTAGCAAAGCAACTTACAAAAAGAACTGAAATCCCACTAAAAACATTTCATGTAAAATGTTGCCAAGACGAGCACATAAGGTTTGCCCTGTGAAAAAGATATCAGATCTTATGGAGAGCCAAGCTTCTGAATCTACACGGCCTAACTCTATCGACCTTAACATCACAAATTCTACATATCAGTAAAAATGTATGTCTTGGCTGTTTCGTTACTTACTTCAGAACTAAATATTCGCATCACCTCTACGACGGTAGCGAAACGGCGAAGCCATACATTTTTACTGTTATGTAGAATTTGTGAAGTTAGGGTCGGTAGAGTTACCTAGTACGTCTATCTAGGGCAAGTTTTCCAGCTTGGTAGGCACAACTTTGAGAAAGAAGCCGACAGAAGATCCAGTTGGGTTGGGCAGCGTTTGGAAAACTTCGTCAAGTCTTCTCGTCGCCAATCCCGCAGTGTTTGAAGACTAAGGTCTTCAACCAGTGTGTCCTGCCCGTTATGACATACGGTGCCGAAACGTGGACGCTGACAGTCGGGCTGGTCCACAAATTCAAGGTCACTCAGCGTGCTATGGAGCGGGCTATGCTCGGAGTTTCTCTGAAGGCTAAGATCAGAAATGAAGTTATCCAGAAGAGAACCGGAGTTACCGACATAGCCTACAGAGTAAGCAAGCTGAAGTGGCAGTGGGCTGGCCATGTTTGTCGAAGGACCGATGGCCGTTGGAGCAGACGAGTCCTGGAGTGGAGACCGCGTATCGGCAAGCGTAGTGTGGGACGCCCTCCAGCTAGATGGACCGACGACCTTAATAAGGTGGCTGGGACAGACTGGATGCGGAAGGCGGAGAACAGAGTGTTGTGGCGCAGCCTGGGAGAGGCTTATGTCCAGCAGTGGACTGCTATAGGCTGAGTTGAAATTCATCTGTTTGACAGCTGCTATTTGACATTAGACTTCACTATAGCAATTCATAATTTGTGGACTATTTTATGAATCTCCATACAAAACTGTCAAACAGATGAATTGCGGGATATGAATTGTACGCAGATCATATTATGAATTGTCAGTTTGTGACCGTTTTACGAATGTTAATATGATTCATAATATTATCATATTATGATTCTGCCAAAGCGTCCATTTTAGGCCTCCAGCCCGTTTTCATGCGATAAAACATCGTAACTATACTTAAATTATCTGTTCGAATTAGAAAGTTCCAAGTTACTGTTTTATCTTCAATACACAATCTACCTACGGCGTAGGCCATTTTTCTTTACGTGAACACTTGTAATAACACTGGAAGAATTAAATGCGTGAAATATTATACCAGATGTTCAGCGTATATTGAACTGACTCCGAAGGTAAAATTCTCTGGAGCAATTTTATCTGTAAAAATGGGTACAACTCGATGTATTTCCACCTGTGATTGTATTATTTTTCAAGAAAATGTTACATTCCAAAAAAACTACGGTTAAAGTAATTTTGGCTGGAATCGATGTATTGGTAGGTATATCCAGTTTGCTATGACACAAAAAAAATGTCATGAGCAGACTACTAATAGATCAATATTTGATATAGCTAATAGCACTTTTATCAAGTACCCAAACGTGTAACTGTAACGACATAAATAATTAAAGTAACTAATTAATGCAAGCATCAAATTTGAAGTAGTTACATAAAATAGGAATAGAGAAAATAACAATTCTCTATTAATACTGTCTGGGCAAGTGTAAATTATTATTTATACTGATTGTTAGCACAAGAACCTTATTACTACTGATTGGATTTTGAAGTATCCCTTATCCCCACTTTGTAAGCTCAAAACCAAAGAGATTTTAAGATACTTACCTACTTTAGAGAAGCTATGCGAAGAAATGCCATAGATAAAACTGATGCCATTTCTCAGTGACGCCATCTAAATAAACCGAAGTTAGGTCCAGTCCTTTTACCATAATGAGATTTGCAATAACGTAATGACAAATATATTCTTAGAAAAAAAAAATATTTTGTGGACACGAATGCAATTTGACATGCAGGCGTACCACACTAGACAAAGCGACTTTTGCCCACTAAGACAAATGTATCAGATTACGATTTTGTTCGCAATATACGTCCCGTCTATTGTTAAGAGCGTATACGACGTGCAGCATTTCATACAAACTTTCAAGCCCTAATTTTTCGAAATTACTGAACCGATTTTAATGAAACTTCATACGCATGAGCAGGATACAAAGGTCTAAAAAGTTAGTTAAGAACATTTTCGAAAAATAGTGTTACAGACAAATTAGACCGATTTAAAATTTTCCATAGAAACAGAGATTTCCAGTTATCTGTTTTTAAATTATGACATTTCGAAAATGTTCTTAACTAGCTTTTTAGACCTTTGTATCCTGCTCATGCGTATGAAGTTTCATTAAAATCGGTTCAGTCCATCGAGATATAAGTACTAACGTACTAGAGAAGCTACGTCAAATAACTGAATGGTCCTATTCTTCGTAATTTGAATCTTTAGTTAGCGCAGCGCTAAAATAATAACAATTCGTCTAAACCGTAACTAATTTACCACAGCGCTAGATTTGCTGCGGAAGTGTATTTATTCTATATAATTTATTATTGTCGGAAGTACTAGGCGCGAAAGAGCTAGAGAGCGACTGAGTGAGGTGCGGCGCGATCGCCGCAGTTGAACGAGACAAAGTAGAAATTTACGGTGTCTTCTCTAGTACGTTAGTACTTATATCTCGATGGTTCAGTCATTTCGAAAAATTAGGGCTTGAAAGTTTGTATGAAATGCCGTACGTCGTAAACACTCATAAGTAAATAATTGAATGTCTTTACTCACAACTCTCCATACCGTGAGCTGTGAAAATCAAGTAAATTTTCAAAAATCCAAAAACTGCAAATATTCTGGGACTGGGAAAGTTCTATAGGATGTTGCAACGGGCAATATTTATTACAACTATAGCAAATTTTTCAGTCCACCTTTTCAAACATTTACTGTTGTTTGCGCTCATAAAATGGGCTTAAACTTAACAAAAATGAACAGCAGACCAACGACTTAATTAGCATCTCAAGTTTTAAATAAGCTTAATGTCTAATTGTAATTTGCAATAATTAAGTAGCGAGGTAGCGAGTTATGACCCTTGACGTCTATACGTGACGCTTCACAATGAAAAACTGCCATTTTTGAACTGTCGTTTGGACACATCACTTCCTACTTGAACTAAACTAGCAATTTAACTGACATTACTATTACTATACATTACACTAGAATTACTAATTGTTTCATGATTTATAAGCAAGAATGCTATTTTCTTAGGCCCTATCCTAATAGAAGACAATGGACATGCGTACGCGACAATTATTATTACCTAGCACCTTAACGATTGATTTGAATAGATAAAGATATTTAAAAAGATAATTTAAAAATTAAAATATAGATAAAAATTACAAAGATAATTTAAAAAATATATTATGGGACTTATGCCCGTTTTCACCGACATCCCCTATACTACCACCTACGTATGGGACCTTTAGCTTAAAAGCTCCCCCAAACTAGCCCCTAAATTAAAGTTCGTTTCACCATCATTTTTATCACATAATTATGGGACACATAGTTAAGCGACATTTTGTTTTCGATAACAGTGACTGATTCGTCTTTGAACTTATCGATACTTTGAAACAATATAGTTTTTTTGTGAAATTCTCTAAAGTATACACATAAATGGATTCAGTTATTAATAAATTATGTTTTGATAGCAATAATAAATATTATTTCATTCATATTTTTAACTAATTTCATATTTTCTTGCATATTTACATTACGAAACGTCGCGTCGGGTGGTATCTGTGGTCTTATTTGTATTTGACAGTTATTTCCTTTGTGAAGTACTGACGTGAGATTTGATTTTTTGTTTCATTGTTTGTTGTGACTTGTGCGTTGTGTATTATTTTACCAACTTATTGTGATATTTTAACTGATTTATCGGAAATACTTATAGAATTATTTCTGAAATAAAATAAAATAAATTATTTATAAGGAATTGTAACCTCACAAGTGTACTTAAGATTAACATTGTTAGTTAGGTATCGACGTAAGTAGGTATCGTCAGCTAAGAAAAAATACCACGTTCATGGGCTTCACTTTTTTGTTTTTTTTTATGGGCTACTTAGAAAAACTTTAAGTAATATGTTAAATACTCACTTATCATCAGGAAATTCTATGGTGTGTCCAATCTTATCCAATAAAATAAAACACTGAAGATTTGCCTAACCTACATCTCCAAAAAAAGTCAGTTTCATCAAAACTTTCGTAGTAAGTAAGTAGTTTGGTTGTTTCCGATATATTTTTGGTCTACGGCTGTTATTTACGTCGATTATAGTAGAAACAGTTCCTAAATCTTCAAGAAATTCAAATAAATCACTATCTATTTTCGTGTCTTAAAAGATCACTTACGTATGTGCCGGTTTATGAGCCCACATTTTGACCACCTAAATTTAGGGTACCTTTTAACGTTTAACTGACCCCTTACTGTTGGTGAAACGGAAACCACCTTCTAACATCCCCCTAACCCTTCTTAGGGGATCTCTTAAACTTAGGGCATGTCGGTGAAAACGGGCATAAGTAACACTACTCTAGAACTACTCTAAAGTAGATGAGGAGAGAGTAGGGTTAACTGACTAGATCTCACATATTAAATACTATTAAAATCGATAAATGTCGTCTGCCCTGGGTTAGTAGCTAGCTCTTTAATCATTACCGCATTCCACAGGGTACTATGATTGACCTACTTTGCTCATAGTTAATATCAACGATCTATGTCATTAGGTATATATCCAGGTTTCATACGAAACTGTATCCAAAGTAAAAGTTATAAAGAGGATATATCAAATATTACCATTACTGTAAGTTTCTAACGATCAGGTAGCTGTTCACACAACCAATATCGTATACATGGTGTGGAAAAATCTGTGGTGTGACAAACGAGAAAAAAAATCCTGTTTTTCATACTGGTGTGACAATCTGATGTGACTACGAGTCGGTTACGCAAATTTTTGCCCTGATAGTTCATGTAATTTATCGAACTTGACACCATGAAGCCTCTCGGTTTCAAAATAAAAAATCGATAATCCTACTAAACATTATAAACGCGAAAGTTTGTAAGCATGGATGGATGGATGTTTGTTACTGTTTCACCTAAAAACGGCTGGACGAATGTTGATAAAATTTTGTATAGAGGTAGCTGACACCCTGGATTAACATATAGGCTACTTTTTATCCTTATATTCTCACGGGATCGAGACTTACGCGGGTGAAACCGCGGGGTGCAACTAGTGCTATATAATTAAGTAAGTAATTTTTTTACAAAGTTAAGAAACATAGGTTTGCAACTTTAAGCCTATGTTTCTGCCAGTAGAAAACACAAGTTACTATTTATTCTAGCGGTGAGCCCCAATCTGGACGGTTAGTTTAGCAATAGCTATAAGTAACAGAATGAGCTCGAACAATTTAAGAACAGTTCGTCTCACTAACTCAACAGGTGGTGAGAAGGATCGGATGGCAGCATTCGCTGGTCCAATCAACATGGACTAAGCCAGGGCAACAGGTTACTCAGTTTTATATCAACCAACGCCAATGTTGTACTTGTTCTATATTATAACAAAGCTGTAGAAAGTGGGTGTTGTTGTAGGTACACGAGAGATACACAATACACATGTCTTCAGAAAGGCGACTCAAACATTTGCTCTCAGAACGCCAAACATAATAATGTGTCAATTGATTGGGTTGGCTGCTTGTATTTAAGTCCGCTTCTTTGTCTACGTTAATTGTTCGTTAAGGCTCGTACAGACTGGTGCGATATCGCGAGCGCGGCGCGAACGCGACACTAGTAGCACAATTTCTTTGTCACTACCTGTCGCGCCCGCGATATCGCGCAAGTCTGTACGAGCCTTCACGACAGTAAATATTAAACTTGAACATCCGAAAATTGGGCTTGCGCAGGCTTCCTGTTTATGCAAGCAGTTTAGTACTTTGTACATACAATGGAGAATCTAGAGCAACGGTAATCAGTTTGCAAAGCTTCATAAGCATCAATCAAACTAAATTATAATACCGCAGAAATCTTGCACTTGGCGTAGAAAATTCGTCATGAAACCAAAATAAGAAAGAATATTCTTCATGGAGGATAGTAGGTAGGTCAATAGCTATTGAAGTAAATAAATAACTTTCAAGCTACACACACAGATAAATTTGTAGGTATGTAGGTATCTGTTTTTTTTTTTCTCTGACTGCCTCGTTGATGGAGCATGAGCTCCTGGGTTCGATTCCCAGGTCGGGCAAAGTGTTATTGGGATTTTCCATTAGGATTTTCTCAGTAGCAGCCTGGAGTCTGGATTTGTGCACGGTTAACGGTATGGTCAGTTCGGTGTATTCAAGGAGTAAAATCTTTCCATTACTGTACCTATGTGGGCAGAAAAATGTGGGACCATTCGGTTAGTCGTTAAAGATGTGGGACCATTCGGTTAGTCGTTAAAGATGTGGGACCATTCGGTTAGTCGTTAAAGATGTGAGACCATTCTGTTAGACGTTAAAGATGATGGACCATTCGGTTAGTCGTTAAAGATGTGGGGCGTTTCGGTTAGTCGTTACATATGTGGGACCATTCGGTTAGTCGTTAAAGATGTGGCACCATTCGGTTAGTCGTTAAAGATGTGGGACCATTCTGTTAGTCGTTAAAGATGTGGGGTTCATTCGGTTAGTCGTTAAAGATGTGGGACCATTCTGTTAGTCGTTAAAGATGTGGGGGATCATTCGGTTAGTCGTAAAAGATGTGGGACCATTCGGTTAGTCGTTAAAGATGTAGGACCATTCGGTTAGTCGTTAAAGGGTTTTCGATGTATTTGGGTTCGACGCAGCATGTCTTTTCATTCATACTTCTCTATTATCGTAGTCGTAATCTCAGTATGTTTCTCCCAATCTAGCCATTTCATAATTCACATACGAGTAGTCCATCCATCGTTACGGCGTCGGCCACGCGGCCAATGAATATGTAAGTTTGATAGCACTGCCGTACGGCCTGTATGAATGGATCGAAAACTCTCGTAAAACGCGGTCAGCACTGACCGACGCGGCCCGAACGGAAAGTCTAGTTGTCGACCATCACTAACCGACGCGGCCTGAACAGGTAGATAATTTTTTTTTCTTGGCATTCAAGATGTTACAAAACGCGTGTTTCTGCCAGAAATTAATATTTAAGGGAACTACTGGTTATTATTTAATTAATTTAATTATTTATTTCAGAGAAACTCCTTAAAGGCTTCTACAAACCGGCGTGACACGCGACGCGACACAAAAGCCCCGCGTGTCACGCGACGAGCGGTTACTTTGTGTCGCGTTGCGAGTCGCGCCGGTCTGTAGAAGCCTTAAAGGTTATATTATTAAAATATCACAAAAACTTAAAATGTTAGTATGTTAGTAACAAACTGTACCTAACTTATGTTAGTAGCTATACCTTACTTAAGCCTATGGCTGTCCTTATCCACTGATTTTGGAAAGGACACTCAAAACGGGCAGCAATAGCATTTAGGATGCCCCTTGCTGCTGCATCGTAGACGGTGCAACAAGCGGTTTGCTTTCTTGCGCATGATGGCTTGAAAGCCGTAAGCGCTTCAGAAAATATACCAGACGCGCTGCAGTGCCACGGCATCCGCAGTCCCAATAGTATCCTAATAGTAGATTGTTAAACTAGGGGCTAAAATGACCCATTATATACGAGGTAGTTTTACTCCCGAGCTTTAGCTCGGGGAACATGGGATCAAGTGCGATTTCCGCGATCCCCGGTATTATTTATACTCCTAAGTCAAGGTTATCCTTAACGTTGCTGATTTTCATGACGATCCGTTATATTGCAGACCTAAAATGGACGCTTTGGCAGAATCACAATATGATCAGCGTGCAATTCATATCCCGCTTTTCATCTGTTTGACAGTTTTGTATGGAGTTTCGTAAAATGGTCCACAAATTATGAATTACTATAATGAAGTCTAATGTCAAATATCAGCTGTCAAACAGATGAATTGCGGGATGTATGAATTGTACGCAGATCATATTATGATTCTGCCAAAGCGTCCATTTTAGGCCCCCAGATCTACCATTGCTAAGTTCCTACACTTTTTACTTGTCCAGTACGCTCGTACCGAGACGCGAGTGAAAATTCAAGTCAACACTTTTTAGAATCTACACATAAAACCACAATAAAAATATCATAATTATTCTATTTTTGATGCACAATCAAGACACTTTTTGTCGGAATTACGATGAACGTGTCCCGTTTCCGATTCCGTTTCACTTTCATTTCTTAAAAATGAGACAGTAAAAGAATAGTTAGGTGTCCACTTTTGAAAGTTTCACGCTCTTCAATTTGATGAGTTATAAAAGTAAATCAAATCAAATCAAATTTATTCGCTAATGTAGGTATCAATACAACAGGTTGTTATAATAAAATGGTTAGTTCGCTACATTTTACACGAGAGCATACAAATAATAATAAAGTTAGTTGCGTCGAAACAACAGACACACATTTAAAGTAACTCAATTACTTACACACTAACACACAATTCCTTATGTGCTAACACAAATACCAATGTCAAAATAATAATCTAAATGTAATAATGTAAAAATCTAAATGTCAGTGGTGTCCTCCATGAACTTAGTTGTAGACCTTAAAACTGTACAGTTACTAACTGTACAATTAAGGTATTTATAATATATGTCAGAGGTTAATAAAACAAATAGAATATTATCTTTCAGATTATTAATTTCATTTTTCACAACCGTTAGGATTAAAAAGTTACTTTTTTGAATTGCGCTATTTAATCTCGAAAAAAACTAGCGTTTGTAGCTCAGTTTCTACCCAAAACCATGACCTTTTTTATTCTTTTGATGAAGCAAAACGCTAAACTACATGCATTCGTCATGACTCATGACCCTTAAAAATTAAATATAGTACGTGTCAAACAGTTTCAAGGGGCTACCCCCTTAGCAAACGTTCCCACAATGCAGGGCCGCAATCCCAGAAACACTTCTCACTGCATTGTAGTTCGCCATTTCGTTATTTCCACAGCAGTACAAAAGACGTTGTCAACACTAGATTCAAGTGAACATAAGACACTTCTTGACATTATAGTGGCGCGAATTGAGTGATTATACGTAAGACTTAAATTCAAAACTCGGTAGTAGTCGTTCCTGTTGGAACGACTACTACCGAGTTTTGAATTTTAGAAGTTCTATCCTTGTTGGAACGTCATACTTGTATTGATGATAAAGGAACTATATAATTATCCAGATTTCTACCGTGACCTTATTAGCAGCCTCTGTTTGTGTGACCCACTCTACTTTTTCTTTGCCTCGAACTTCATGCTTGTGTTTTTAAATTTTTGTACCGTGAATTGGCATCTGACTAAGTTAAGCTTGTCTAGTTTTCGGAGTTAAGTGCATGACCTAATTCCATTTATTAATGGAAAGCTTTCTGCTTCGAAACTTTGACGTTGTGTTAATATGATTAAGGGTGCTCACGAGCGATTTTTTCCGCGATTTTTGTGTGAATGTATTTCTTTCTGACAAAAATAACCGAAAAAATTCGCTCGTGGGTGGGCCCACCCTCAAATTATAGTTTTTTAATAGAGAACTATTATCTGGGTCTGATTATGTCTATAACATGTCTAGGCATGTAAACACATAGGGGTTTTATCAAATTGTAATATCGGAATACCGCAAGTAACAATTTTTTATAAGTACATAGCAGTAGCATAGTCGTAGCTATGTATAGCTTCAAGTTTTTTTTATGCGAACAGACAGCTGTGCTGCTGGGGAGTTTGTTGCACCACTTCTTCTTCCCAGCTAAAGCACTAGGAAGTGGTGAAGGGTGGGCATTTTTGGGGGACTGTCTCATGTAATTTTTGACGTTCGAAAAGTGCTGATTCTCAGCCTAGTTTGAATAAATGACTTTTGATTTTGATTTTGTAGTATATAAATACTTAATTCAAATATTTTAAAATGCAATTTATATGTATATTGAAGGTAAAATTAATTAGTCTGAACAATAATAGTGAAAAAGGAAATATAAAAAGATACCAACTCTCACTCAAACAGAAAGTTTATCCCACGCGAGCTGGAAACGTCGCATTTCTAGAGGGTTTTCGTGATTATTTTATTAAATTTAAATCGAAAATACAGTGAAAAAAAAAAAAATACAGTGAGCGAAAAAAAATGTCGCGTAAAAAAGCGTTCATGCGCACTTGCGCAGTGCTAGAAACCGGTTAATTTTTATTTCCGAAGTACAAATTATTTTTGATACAATTTATATTAGCTTCAAAGGTTGGTTTATCACATTAAGTTCAGCATTTATTTTGTTACATTATTATTAAATAATTAACGAAATATGTTCTTAAACCTATAAACGGTTAAGGTTACGCGTACCTGGGTCCCTAAAATTAACGCTTTGGCAGAATCATAACATGATCAGCGTACAATTCATATCCCGCATTTCATCTGTTAGACAGTTTTTTTATGGAGTGTCATAAAATGGTCCACAAATTATGAATTGCTGTATTGAAGTCTAATGTCAAATAGCAGCTGTCAAACAGATGAATTGCGGGATGTATGAATTGTCCGCAGATCATATTATGATTCTGCCAAAGCATCCATTTTGGGCCCCCAGGGCCTAGTCTGTTCAGCATTCTAGCTTAATAATAATCCTTGATTCAAATCAGAAATGCATTTTAATGATAATCAATGTGCCTAATAATGTAACATTCATACGCGAGTGTTGTGTTCGTTATTTAGAGAAAACTCGTTCTAATCGGATTAACGGTCCAGCGAGCTCATGACACTCCTGAACTCATTAACCATGCATTGTGAAATTATGTAAACGATGAGTGATTTCGGCACACGGCTCACTGTAGTTAGGTAATACTATGAGCGTTATCGGGGAGGGGAGTAAGGGGGAGCACATATCAACCAGGCTCCCCAAATGTCAACCTCACCTGCGCGCGGTACACCCTGCCACTGACGGACGAGGCGCTGACGACCGACCGATGGCGGTATAACCATCCAACAAGCCAACCTAAATGCACCAGAGCGATGACAGGCAGCAGTGTCATCGTTGCGAAAGGATTGGCACTGCGGTCACCAACCCGCTTGCCCAGCGTGGTGACTACGGGCACACCTCCCACATGAATGAAAGTTCCAAAACAACGGCCCCCAGTTCCCAGTGGTCCCGCTATTCCTGGTCAAGGTAGCGGTCACGGTAACGGTGGGACGGGGGGTGCGAAGAATCCGTGGGCTACGGCAGGCTACCAACGACGACTACATCTGGCTACGTACAATGGACGTTCGATGAGACTAGACCATCACCTCGCCGAACTTGAGGTAGAGTTAGGTCGCATTAACTGGCATATACTGGGGCTATCTGAAGTCCGAAGACAGGGGGAGGACACGATAACCCTGGAGTCAGGTCACCTATTCTACTTCCGCGAAGGTGATCAGCTCTCCCATGGCGGTATCGGCTTTCTTGTGAACAAGGAACTCACTAGCAGCGTTATAGAAATCAGTAGTGTGTCGACACGGGTAGCGTACCTTGTACTAAGACTCACTGACAGGTACTACCTGAAAGTGATACAGGCGCCGACTTCGACATGCTCTGACGAGACAGCCGAGGCCATGTACGAGGACATTGCCAAGGCAATTCACAGTACGATAAAGGCCCACTACAACGTTGTTATGGGAGAGTTCAATGCCAAAGTGGGAGTACAAGAACGCGGCGAATCGACAGTCGGACAGTTTGGTTTGGGGCGCAGGAATCACAGGGGGCAAATGCTGGTTAACTTTTTAGAGTCACAGGGGCTCTTCTTGATGAATTCGTTCCTCGAGAAGAAACCCCAAAGGAAGTGGACCTGGCAGAGCCCCGATAACGTGACAAGGAACGAGATAGACTTCATTATGACGGATAAGAGGCACATATTTAGAGATGTCTCCGTGATCAGCAGGTTTAATACCGGAAGCGATCACAGGCTTGTCCGAGGCACTCTAAATATCAATTTTCGAGCCGAGAGAATCCGAATGATGAGGCCTACCCTTCGACCTACGCAGCTCCAAACCGCTCTTGGATCCGAAAAGTTCCAACTGGAACTTCAAAATCGATTCGCCGTACTGGAAACCACAGGCACTGTCGACGAGAAAGCCGACGAGGTGATCAAAGCCCTACGCGACGTATCCCGCAGATTTTTCCCGTCGCAGCGAAAAAGTAAGGTGTCCAAACTTTCCTCGGAGACTCTCGGACTTATGAGGGAAAGACGAGAGTTGCCATCCACGCAGCCGTCTTCGTCAGATAAGAGGGCCTTAAACCTAAAATTAGAAAGCTGACGCGACGCGATGTTCGGTGCTCCAATACCCGTGACATTAAGGTCGCGATTGAGCAGAACCGAGGGTCGAAAGTGTTCGCTCAGCAATTAGGGAGGTCCCATTTAACGAAACTGAAAACTGCGGATGGTAGAATCGTGACTTCGAAGTCCGAGATACTCGAGGAAGTTGAGGATTTTTACGGACACTTGTATGAGTACTCAACGCGGACGGCGAAACCAGCGGGGCATAGTGAAGTTGACCATCGAGCCGAATTAACGCGCCACTACACGGAGAAACATCCCGGATGTCGACCACTGCGAGATTAGGGCGGCTCTCGAGCAGCTAGAGAACAACAAGGCACCTGGTGATGACGGAATAATGACAGAGCTCCTTAAAGCGGGCGAGGCTCCAGTCCTGAGAGAGCTAGCGAGTCTCTTCAACTCCGTCATTCAAGAGGGTACAACGCCCGAAGCGTGGAGCAGAGGTGTGGTGGTTCTGTTCTTCAAAAAAGGTGACAAAACCTTGCTGAAGAACTATAGACCCATCTCACTTCTGAGCCACGTATACAAGCTGTTCTCGAGGGTCGTCACGAACCGTCTCGCCAGGAGACTTGACGAGTTCCAGCCACCAGAACAAGCCGGTTTTCGAAAAGGCATCAGTACCGTAGACCACATCTATACTTTTCGGCAGATTGTGCAGAAAACCGAAGAGTACAATCAGCCGCTGTGTATGGCATTTGTGGACTACGAGAAAGCTTTCGACTCCATTGAAATATGGGCAGTTCTGGCCTCTCTGCAACGATGTCGAATTGACTGGCGCTGCATCGAAGTGTTGAGGTCTTTGTATGACGCGGCAACGATGACCGTCTAGATCCAGGATAAGGAAACCAGCCCCATCCAACTACTCAGGGGGGTGAGACAGGGGGATGTGATATCCCCGAAACTGTTTACCAATGCGTTGGAGGACATCTTTAAGACGCTGGCCTGGACTGGACAGAGTATCAACGTAAACGGCGAGTACATCTCACACCTTCGTTTTGCCGATGACATCGTCATAATGGCAGAGACGCTGTAACAATTAAACCAGATGCTGCACAGCCTAAATGGAGCCTCTCGGCGGGTTGGTCTCGGCATGAATTTGGACAAGACGAAAGTCATGTACAATTCGCACGTCTTGCCGAGTCCAATCCACATCGAAGGGTCGCTTCTCGAAGTTGTGAAGGAGTACGTCTACCTAGGGCAAGTTTTCCAGCTTGGTAGGCACAACTTTGAGAAAGAAGCCGACAGAAGAATCCGGTTGGGTTCGGCAGCGTTTGGAAAACTTCGTCAAGTCTTCTCGTCGGCAATCCCGCAGTGTTTGAAGACTAAGGTCTTCAACCAGTGCGTCCTGCCCGTTATGACATACGGTGCCGAAACGTGGACACTGACAGTCGGGTTGGTCCACAAATTCAAGGTCACTCAGCGTGCTATAGAGCGAGCTATGCTCGGAGTTTCTCTGAAGGATAAGATCAGAAATGAAGTTATCCGGAAGAGAACCAGAGTTACCGACATAGCCTGCAGAGTAAGCAAGCTGAAGTGGCAGTGGGCTGGCCATGTTTGTCGAAGGACCGATGGCCGTTGGAGCAGACGAGTCCTGGAGTGGAGACCGCGTATCAGCAAGCGTAGTGTGGGACGCCCTCCAGCTAGATGGACCGACGACCTTAAAAAGGTGGCTGGGACAAACTGGATGCGGAAGGTGGAGGACAGGGTGTTGTGGCGCTGCCTGGGAGAGGCCTATGTCTAGCAGTGGACTGCTATAGGCTGAGTTGATTGGTTGATTGATGAGCGTTATCATACTAACAAATTGCGAGCGTCCTCAAAGCGGTGCGGGCGCGCAACGAATAGGTTACGGGCGCGTAACGAACACACCGCGGCTGCGCAGCGAATTCGTTGCGGACGCGCAACAAGATCGCCGTGAATACTGTCTCGTACAAACGCCAGCCCGGCCGCCCCGCCTCACTTTCTTCTTCCTCACATCCGCGACGTCCTCGCTGCACAGCCACGGCTTGTTCGCGACGCATGCGCTGCGCGTCCGCTCCGCCCCGCAGCCGCTTCCAAACCGCTTGTATGATAAGGCCCTAAAATTTATTTTAATTAAAAGTGTCTAACGGGTCTCTGCGAGTTGGCTTCATCCCCTCGTAGCTCCAAAGGCCCGGGATCTCAGGGTCCCAAGTATGTCAAAGACATTTTAAAATAATAATCATTACTTATTCACTCCCCGTGTAGTTTATACAGAGTAGTTTGTACACCCCTAGAACACTTTGCAACACACTTGCAAAACCTACGGATCAAGATCTCTTGATCCACACACGGGAACCACAGACAGATAATGCTGACCAGGATCTCCTTGTCAGCATTATCCGTCTGTGGTTCCCCGTAAAATTATTCGCTGTGTTCCCCATAACATTATCCGTTGCTTTATGCGTAGCAGTGACCTAGTCCCTCAGATTTCTACTTAAGGGTGCGTTTCCACCAGAGATGTGCGAGGATGCGTAGCGAGGAATGTGCTTAAGACTAACCAATGACAACATTAGCTTTAATCTAGACGACACGGTTGGCGAAGTTAGTTAAGCGATTAACTGCTGCGCTGCGTGTCGCAGGTTCGATTCCCGCTCGGAACAAATATTTGTATGACCTACAAGTAGTTGTTCCGGGTCTGGCTATTTGTGTATGTGAGTACAAATGTTTGTAACCGCACCCACAATACAGGAGAAATTCCTAGAGTGGGGCAACGTTTTAAAAAAAAAAAAAAAACATGTTATGAAAATGAAGCGATGTTATTCGTTAGTTTCACACACATCCCTCGCTACGCATCCTCGCTCATTTCTGGTGGAAACGCAGCCTTAGGCGACGATAACTGACTTTTGATGATTTTATACTGAAGATCACGTCTAAACGAGTAGTTTTAAGGATTTAAAAAAAAAATATGTGTAATTAGAGCATTTTCTCAACAATTTAATATGTGAATATTTTAGATTATGTTTATATTACATAGTGAAATTAATTTGTAAATTTATGTCTAACGCGGATAAAAAACTGAGAATGGCACAAAATCTACCAAGCGTATTTTTCTGAAACCTTCACCAATTTAAATATAATTTAATTATTGATCTTTTAGTATAAGCGTTTTATTAAAATACCTTTTGGTTTGTGTATAATAAATTAATAATGCGTCAAATTGGGGACCGCGCTCTTTGATGGGCGAGTCCTATTACTGGCTGAACGTACGACGCGTTGCGTGAGCTCAGTACAGAACACGCAAGCTAACCACTCAAGGTCACTGGCACATATCTCCGTCTTAAAAGGTGGTCTTTTTTGCATTATATTATATGTATTTAAGGTCCTGAGCTTTCGCATATCGGTCACAAACAGACAAGAGTTCCCTAGGGCACTGATTGAGCGGCGGCGATCTCTCGCGTTCGGCCCTGGTTCAGGTCATGGTTTGGAGCGAGAGTGCATGGGAGGCCGTCACTTCCTTCTGGGAAGCAGTAATGCTTGCGAAGGAGGAGGCAGAACGCGTGAGGGAGAGGCAAGGTTTGCGCCCTCGCGCCCCTAGTCGCCGCAGGAGACGCCCCGGGCGTCGGGAGTCGCAAGCAAATTTCCGGCCATCGTAGGCGCGGGCCTGCGCCAGTGTCTGCGATAATGACCAGGCCCGGGTCGACGGCGCGTTGTATTCCACGCGTGCCTCAAGAGTTGTCAGCACCAACTGACGGGGTAATTTCCACCGACGAAATCTTATTTCCAATATACAGGAAATTTTCATTCATATGGATCTTAAATACGGTCTATTTGGACAACATAACGACATAAAAAGGACCACCTTTATATTTGACTAGCTTTTGCCCTCGGCTTCGCCTGCGTGGATGTCTCACGAGAACATACTACCGGGATTAGAAGATTAAGATTACCCTATGTGTTATAATAATACCCTATGTGTTATATAATTACCCTGTGTGTCAAATTTCATACAAATACAAATACAAATATTTTTATTTGTTGAACATAGGTAGGTTAGGTACAGATGTTGTAATTTTTAAAGAACGCTATGTCTAGCCGTCATTGGCGTACAAATATTATCTTAGTACTAACATGCTGATTATAACAAATTATCAAACGATTATCACACATTATTAAATAATTCAAATTCAAATTATCGATACAATAAAAACATTCCAATATAGTATAATAATAATTAATTCTAGTAAGAATTGTCAAATCAATCAATAATAAATCATACTAATAAAAAAATAAAAAATATAATTATAATGTGTCAGTTAAGTATTCGTTCACCGTATAATATGTTTTGTCATAAAATATTTTCTGTAAAGCCTTTTTAAAATCGTTTATGTTGCCTATGTCTTTAATTCGTGTAGGGATCTTATTATAGATTCTAGGTGCCATTCCTAAAAAACTTTTTGTGTATAGAGCAGTACTATGTGGCTTAGCGCATATCTCTCTGTTGCGTCGTTTAGATTTCAATGTTTCAAATAGATGGAAGTTAGATTTGACAAATACTGCTGTCTCAAAAATGTACATACAAGGCAATGTTAAAAGTTTAAATTTTTTGAAATATGGAATACAGCTTTCAGTTGGTTTAAGTTTAAACACAGCACGGACACATTTTTTTTGGGCCTTAAACGCAATTTCTTTGTCAGTGGAATTTCCCCAATATATTATTCCAAAACGTAATGTAGATGTGACATACGCCTTGTAAGAAATTAGAGCAACGGACTCATTTACTATTTTTGCTAGATTGTAGAGCGCATATGAGTACTGGTTTAGCTTCTTACAAACAGTTTCTATGTGACATTTCCAGTTTAAATGAATATCCAAGTGAAGTCCCAGAAATCTAGCACTGCTTGTTTCAGCTATTATTTGATCTGCATAAGCTATGTTTAAGTTAAGTTTTTTTGTTCTTTGATAAAATGTCATAAGCTTTGTCTTATCTATGTTTATTTTTAATTTATTTAGAAGTAACCAATTTATTATGCAAAGGATGGACTTGTTTATGTCATCTTCATAAGTTTCTATATTTTTACATGGAACAATAAGTGTACTGTCATCGGCAAACAAAACAGTTTGATGCTCAGTGCATTTTGGCAAATCGTTAACATAAATGAGAAAGAACAAGGGCCCAAGGACAGTTCCTTGGGGTACACCACATGCTGTAACTCTAATTGGTGACATATAAGTAACTTCCATCTTTGATTTAGAACAAATTCTATTTAAAACAGTGGCTTGCTTACGACCAGTGAGATATGTTTTGATTAGATTTAATATGTTTCCCCTGACGCCGTATCGTTCTAGCTTACCTAGTAATATTTCGTGATTTACATGATCGAATGCTTTCGACATGTCCATAAGTACTGCTGCAATTGGATTTTTTTTGTCAACATTACTAACAATTTCTGCAAATAATTCATGGACAGCTTTATTAATGTTTCGGTTTTTCCGAAAGCCATATTGTTCTTTAGCCAGCATACTGTTTACTTCAAAGAATGAGTTTATAGATCTATAAATCACTTTTTCAAAAATCTTTGACATTACCGGTATCAAAGCTATTGGACGGTAATTTGAAATAGCAGCTTTATCGCCTTTCTTATGCAGAGGTTTAATTATGGTAATTTTTAGCAAATTAGGAAAGTGGCCATGTTCTATGCATAGATTAATAATATGACTCAAAACAGGTGCAATTATATGCGACACAGATTTTAAAATGTTAGTAGTTATTCCATCATAACCCACGCTATTTGTGTTCTTTAATGAATTTATAATATTAAATATTTCCAACGAATTTGTAGGTGTCATAAATAAAGTTTTGGGATAATGATTTACGCTAGATATAGCATTACTAGTATTATAGTCAGTTTCAGGATGAATTGAGTCTATAAAGTAATCATTGAATGCCGTAGCCATTTCTTTAGGGTCAGTTATTAGTTTATCACCATTCAGTATTTTTTTTACGGATTCAGAGGGTAAGTTTGATTTACATCTATTAATTATTTTCCACGTAGCTTTAGTTTTATTCTCAGCACTATTAATTACATGACTGTTTTGAGATATTTGTGTCAAGTGGATCACTTTTTTTAATCGTTTTGAATATTCCTTGAGTAACTGTTTATTTTCACTATTACGTGATCGCCTATACCGCCATAACATTTCTCTTTTTCGTTTACTACATCTTCTGATACCTTTAGAAATCCATCTCGGGGATTTACGAGTAGAGATCTTTTTTCTCAAAATCGGGAAACACAAATCGTATAATAGTTTAAATAGATCATGAAACAAATTAAAAGCCAGTTCTGGGTCGGTACTATTGTATACTTCAACAAAACTGAGATTACTAATGGCTTCAATAAATTTAGACTTGTTCTCAGAGCTATAATCTCTACTTAGTACGTACCAGTGATCACTCGAACAGGACTTTTTTACAGGACACTTAAATAGTTGAGCTGTGTGGTCAGATAAGGCCAATTCTAAAACTTCACCACTACCACCCTTGACATTATGGATAATATTGTCAATACATGTTCCAGTCGATATACGTGTAGGCTGTTTTATACTTGGTTTCAGATTGTAATTTAGTAGTAGATGTAGAAATTCAATAGATACTCTGGTATTTTTCAAGATATCAATGTTGAAATCACCACACAGCAATACCTTTCTTCCTAAGTTTCTTCCACAACGGTTTAATATAAGTTCAATTTTTTCGAAGAAAATCGATATAGCACCTCTATTAGATTTTGGGGGTCTATAAACGCAAATGATAATCAATTTGTGAGTTACCAATTCAATGGCACAACACTCCATAATTCCGGGAACGCAAAATTCATTAATATCTATAACCATAAACTCGTGTCCATGTTTAATTAGTATACACGTACCACCTTTCCTGGTGCTTCTTGATGAGTATGTTGAAAGTTTATAGTTCGGTATACACAACTGTAAGTCATCATCATCTGTCATGTTGTGTTCCGTAATACACATGACATCTACTATTTTCCAATTGTGCAAGAGTTCGTTTAGGTGTATACCTAATAAGTCTGACTTTCCTATCAATCCGTTAATATTTTGATTTAAGATAAATAAATGATTATAAACGAAAAAGATCATTCTCAGCTTCATTATGAGTGCTTTCGGTTTGTGTTGCCTGATCCGTGTGTAATTTATTGCGGTTGTTGCCTGATTGGTTGGAACTATTTTTAACAGCAATATTATCAAAACACTGATGAGAAGCCAAATTATACGAAACTTCTGATTGTGAGTCCAAATAACTCATATAATGCATTAAGTTCTTCAGAATGATGGCAACTGCTTTATTATTTACCCTTGCGTTATATTTCCAGAACATTTCGTTTGTGTATTCCAGACAGAAATTGGAATCAAAAAGATAAGCATACTCACACAATTCCACATCCAAATACATACAGTGATTAAACATTTCAATTCGATTATTAAAAATTGCAAAATTATTACTTAATTTAAAATTTGGTGAACATATTACAATATTGGTATTAATTACATTTTTAAGCTCATTCTTAATGTAGTCTATTAAAAGTCTATAGTTGTTAGAGACTTCGAAGTCTCTTTCGCCTATGTAGATGATACAGAAATCTTCATGAGTAAAGTTTATGAGTTTCTTATTTAAATCAGCAAACAATTGTTTTATACCTGCATTTGGCATGATGTAATGACATAATTCATACCCTATGAACGTATTTTCACCTATATCTAATATTTTATTAACATTGTTGCTAGAAATCATGCATAGTTTTTTGCATCTACGGGTTTCCGATAAAGTGCTTGATTGAAAGTGTTGGAAGTTCATCGGAATCATAGATTGTACTTCCGAAATGACGGTATTTTTTAACTTTATTTCTTGAGGTTCTTGAGTGTTTGCACTTTGCATATTTTTAGATTTATCTAAAGCCGATGTAAGTGAATCGGGATCCGATACAGTTTGTTGATTGTCTTTCATAACGTGTAGCAAGAATCTATCTTTGACGGTCCCTTTCTGTTTTTGTTGTTGTGTTGATTTCTTTTGTGGAGTTGATAGCTTTGTGTATCTTGGTTTTGGTGAACCTGCTCTTATGTCAGTTGTTAAATTTTTTGTAGCTTTTTTTAAGAGCTCATATTTTTTTGTAACCTCATTCACTGTAGATTTTAGATCATTATTCTCAATGGACAACTGGTTTATCTCTTCATGTGCTGCTGATAACTCAAGGTTTAGTTTTTCTATTTTACGTTTTAAATCTTGAATTTCGTCACATTCATCGTCGGATATGTTTGGCAGACTACTTGTGCTGCCATCTAGCGTCAAGTTATTCGTACTAGATTCTTCCATTGTAGTCTCTGATTGTGACTTGGTTCGATTTCTACGTAGCGTGATATTCTCGAAAAAATTCATTGTTCCAAATAGTTAAGAAAACAAACTGGAAAAAGACATGTGGTTGACGCGATTTGAACTCAGGACCACTCGTGTACAGAGTTTAGCTATCCTTCAGTGTGACCGCTAGACCAAGCGAGCCTTACAATCTTTATTGAATTTGTTGGCCATTTGTTACTTTGATTTGAAATAAGTATGTGAAGGGGGCCAAAGGTCATTTCTTTGTACTTATCGACTTACGCGTTGACTGTTAAAATTTAAATTCTCCGTATTTTTATTTTTATGTTCACACGCACTTTTTGCTGGTTTTCGGTATTGGATATTAACATTCAAATAGTTAATATGTTAACACATGCACTGGAGATGAGTATTTTAAACTGTATTCCAGTTTTCACAGAATCACACCTTCTTTTAGTAAATCGATTGTATCTTCACTATTTTCTACAATTGTCACTGGATAACAATGTCACATATTTGTTGTTGTTTACTTTCACTAATTGAGTAGTTTTTAACACTTAGTAATGATTGTTGTATTTTAAAACAATTTTTAAGTAGTCGAACACGTTCACGCTCCTCTTCTCAAACGACACGAACCTAATCATCCAAATCTGTTCAGCTGTTTTTGCGCCAATCCTAACCATACATCCAGACAAACACACAAATGGATGAAAATTTCCTCGCAGACTTTCATAATGTATTTTATGAAGGTAGTCGAAGTCATTATTTTTTTCAAAAATATCAATTTACAGTTGTGACTTTGTTACGAAAGAAGATTTTTTTCGTACAAACTGTCCTCCCTTTTCACACCAAAGGAGTTAAATGTTTGAAAGGGGTTTGTGACATTTCCATTATTTGACTATTCGATCATTAATGACTGCTAGGATTTTATAGCAATTTTCGAGCTAGTCAACTACGCAGTAAAATCCTTTCCTGTAAAACTGATTACCCCTTTTCACCCCATAAAGGGGTAGATTTTCCAAAAACCGTGATACGCGTTATTCTTTATTTTTGGCCATAAATATAAATACTGAGTTTCGAGTTAATCGGACCGTGCGTTAAAATGCACCCATGCAAGCATTGACACCCCTCAATTTTCCCCTTTTAGTGGTAGTTTAAAAAAACAAAAAATGACAAACTTTATAATTTACTTAGATTAGTATTCGTACTAAGTTTCCAGTTTATCAACTCAAGGAATAATACTTTTCATATAAAAAAATCCCCCCTTTTCACCGCCTTATAGGTCGAATTTCCAAAAACCCATTCTTAGCGGATGCCTATGTCATTATAACTATTCTATGTGCGAAATTTCAGCCCAATCGGTTCAGTGGCTTGAGCTGTGTGTTGAGAGGAAGACCAGTCAGTCACGGTTGCCTTTGATATACAATATTTGTTTCAGTATATGCGAAACCCACACGTGTCTAGTATTTTTATGTAAAGAATCTAAATCATCATTTTAAATTCAAAATTTCAAAACTGTATCATTAAAAATCACAAAGTTATAAGGTTGTTATGTTACCGGGTTGTCCGTACAAAAACATGATAGCAGCGCCCCCGCGCCTCCAGGGTCGTCTTGCGCCTTCTTCTGCGAAGCAATAATGCTCGCGAAGGAGGGGGCAGAACGCGTGAGGGTGAGGCAGGGTTCGCGCCCTCACGCCCCTAGTCGCCGCAGGAGACGCCCCGGGCGTCGAGAGTTGCAAGCTGATTTCCGGCCACCGTAGGCGCGGGCCTGCGGACGGTGAGCGATGGGTAGCTCGCCGTCCGATAAGGACCAGGCCCGGGTCGACGGCGCGTTGTGGCTCACGCGTGCCTCAAAGAGATGTCAGCACCAACTGACGGGGTCTGTTAGGACAAATGCCTGACAGGGTTGCGAGTTTGTCCGAAAGGTATATCGTGGCCCTGGCACACAGGCAACGGAAGGAACACGGGTGGGGTTTAGTCAGTAAAAGTCTGACACGCCCTCGAGCTCAGCCCAGAGCGGGAGAAGCTATTTGATAATTTCCCACCAAAAAAAAAAAGGGTCGTCTTGCGTTCATTGATAATAATTTGGCAGTAGGTACCTCACCGTACGGCGATTGTATTGCAAATCATTAAATGGTAATAACATTTTCCATCACACTTAAATATTTTTGGGACAAAATATAACATGGTGTAAAAATTATTGAAATCGATTTAGTTCCTTATTTTGAACAAACTATATTCAGGTTTTACGTATACTCAAAATAATGGTGTATATATATTATGTTATCCAAGCCTTATTCTTTGTACCAACAAAGAATAAGGTTTGTTTTGATTCTACAATCATTAACAAAATTGTGAAGAAAAACATCGTAAGGAAACCGGCATGTCCTAGAACTAAAAATCCGAAGACATGTGACATCTACCAACCCGCATTGGATGTGGCTGATTATGCATAAGCTATAATAATGTTCGTGCAAAATATTAAAAATCTGTGTGCAGCGCTCACCTTCTGCATAGTCGCGTATTTATGTGGTGGCGGGTGGCTGGGGGTGGTACCGGGTGGCTATGGGTGGTACAGGTAGTAGTATCGTGCTCAAGGTCGCAGGTAACGCAGCCCAGATGCAGCTGCGAGGCCGCGTTATACCTCCCCTCGCCACCCCACGTAAACTAAGCTTCCATTAAACTAATTAAAATAGAGCTGCACTTATTTCTTGAAATAAATTGTTTGTTTTGTTTTTGACTAGGTATTTGCTAAAAGCTCACGAAAGCTACAGTAAAGCTTATTCTAAATTAAATAAGGCCTTTTAAGGTAGAAACTGACTAATGCAATTATATTTTAATAAAAGAAAAGTAAAAGATCTGAAACGCTGGAATTTGGATCCCGGTAAGCCACAACTGGTCAAATTTCCTTCAACTTCCACAAGACATGAGTCAACTCATGTCTTTAATATAACAAATTTCTGTTAGAAATTCATACCATTCGCCGTAAGTGAGTTCCGTCTTGCTGAAATAGTATGAGATGTAAATTAGAAGAAGAGGAAAACTTGTTGTTACAAAGGATTATGGTCTCGTGACCACTGAGCGTGGGGTTTGATTCCTAGGACGGACAACAGTGTTTGGAATTTCTCAGTAGTAGCCCGGAGTTTGGAAGTCGCTGGTGGGACACCCTCATGCCTCGGATAGCACGTAAGGCCGTGGGTCCTGCGCATGCGCATGGCCTCTCCCCGCTTACGTGAGATGCCATCCCAGATAGTGAGAGTGCACCTGTGTTTGCGCACACACGTCATGTGCACTATAAGTAATATCTGTAGCGTGCTTGGCTAATATCCATTGAAATTGGCCGTCGTGACTAAAATTCGTTCGGTAGTACAGTCTGCGTCACTATGTGCTAACCCCAATATTATACTGCTACTACATTGAATTCGTTACGAATAATCTAAAAAATCCTTCAAAAAGAGTTCATGGTGTCGACTTGAATTTGAACCATATCATCATCGAATGTCGTCATACTCACACTGGCAGTTTAACGAACTAGCCAGCGAGCCCATATGCCATGTGTAGAAGTTGTTATCTAGTACCGTCCGAGTCACTTTATCTTTAGGTCTAATCGAAAGATGTTGTAATTTGAGGGTATCCATTTTACGTTTCTTTAAAAGATTAGTCCATACCCTCAAGTTATAACTCACAACGACGTCAACGTCAACGTTGTCACTTACAACATTTAATGTATACGTTCACTTAAAACGACGAACCACGCTTCCTATTTTATTTCTCGTTTGCGTTAATAGGATGTCACTTGTCTAGGGACCCGTTTGTGTCAGTTGGCAAAATATTTATGATATAAGTACATATTTTGCCAACTGACACAAACTGTAAAATATAAAACAAATCAAATAGCAAAATATACATCTTTATAGTAAAATAAAATAATTTTGTTTTATTAATAGCAATAACAAATATTAATAAATGATTAATAATTTTATTTTTCTTGAGTTTTAAATTCATTAAAATATTACTAAATAAAACAAAATAGAAAAATACTTTATATTACTAAAACTATAATGCATGACAAACCGCACATGTCGTGCCTGGGATTTGAATCTACTATCTTATGCGTTCGATACCGTTTCTATCCCCAAATTAATTAATAAGCTGGAACAATCTGGCATTCGTGGTATTGCCCTCCATATATTTCGTAGCGTTAAAATCGAAACATTTATTAGCAATTCTGTAAATATGAATTTTGGTGTACCCCAGGGTAGGATCCTAGGACCAACCCTCTTTCTTATCTATGTAAATGAGCTGTGTTGGTTACCTCTTCCGAACACAAAAATAATTACATATGCGGATGACACTGCTCTTTTAACCCATGGTAGGGACTGGCCTGAAGCTCGTGAGAAGGCAGAGGCTGCTTTGAGGTTGGTCATGATGTGGTTATCCTCGAATCTGCTCACACTCAATATATCAAAGACCAAGTTCATCCCCTTTTCCCCGGGAATTCTTGGCCAACCACCTACGACATTTGGGATCAGGACTCATGTTTGTCCTTACCCAGCGGCCACCACCTGTAACTATGCCCAGATAGAACGGTCTGACAGTATCAAATATCTTGGAGTTATATTGGACAATCTTCTAACTTAGAAAAAACAGATTCGTGTCAGAAGACTGATTTATTTATTCAAAAACTTCACACGGCTGCTGACTTTCAATGCCTAAAAATTATTTATTTCGCTCTCGCTCAATCAGTTCTCGGGCACTGCATAACTATGTGGGGGGAACCCACAAGGCTACAATATTGCGTTTGGAGTGGGCTCAAAGAGCTGTGTTAAAAGTACTCGCGAGGAAACCTATTCGATTTCCGACTACTGAGTTATATTCATTTTGTGAGGTCCTCGCAGTAAGACAGGTGTACGTACTACACACAGTGCTTAAGAAACACCACCTTTTTTTACGACCCTCAGTACCTTACTAAAAAGCGACGCTCTGACAGAATCTGTAAAACTGAGCTCTGCAGGTTTGCGTTGGTAGGTCGCCACTTCAACCACATTAGCTCTAAGCTTTATAATAATATAAATAGGAGAGTCAAAATCTACTCTTTAACAAGGAACTTACTGAAAAAAAAAATTAACAGACTGGCTTAAATCTATGTCATATGACGCAACGGAGCAACTTTTAGTATCATAAATAAACTCTCATGCTAGCATTCTCTCATAATATACTAATTGCACATCATACTCACTCACACACACTCACAAACACTCTCGCCCTCACTTCCACTCTACATCATTACATACAAACTTTTGAGTGAATTTTTCTTTTGTAATTGTTAATTTTATTATAAGACTTCCATAAAACTGTGTGTCTGGAACAAAATGTCTTCCATGTGTGTTGTATGGGGCGTTGATAGCTGCGCCACAGTATTTTACTTTTGCAGCGTGTTCGTGTTTTTGTTAAGTTATACCTAAATTGTTCCTAATAAATAAATTAATTATAAATTAAATTATAATTACGCACGGCAAGCGGTACAGTCTATTTGGACGCTGAATAACATATCGTAAATGTTAACTGTATTATTGCTAGTTGTTGTACGCAATAATAAAAGTTTACCCAACCGGTAAACTTTATAATATGGAAAAAAAATAATAATATGAAAACATACTTTGAGGGCCCCTTTTCCGAAATTAACGTTTCTAGGTCGAGTTGTTTTCAGAGAAATTACCATACTTAAATTATATATAGTAAATAAAGTAATTAAAAAAAAAAAAAAAAAAAAAATAAGTAAAAAAATATATAGTACAGATACATGTTTGATCTAGTGACTTTTTGGTTAAAAACACGATAAATAAAAAAAAATCAAAAGTAACGTCGATTTTGAAAGTATTTTAAGCTGTATGAGACTTGTGAAATGAAATGAAATGTTAAATTTTCATAAAAATTTCGTTCCCCCAAGGAACGAAATTTTTATGAAAATTTAACATTTCATTTACTAATATGGTTTGACTGCACTTATTTTTTTTTATATTAAATAAATACGTGAAAAACTGCTCGCGCGCACCGGGCCAGTGCTACAGTGCTATCGCGACTGCTCCTGTGCAACGCGGGCGCAAGCTGTCTCATGCCTAAACTTTTGGGAAAAGGGGCCCTTAATAAAAAATACTGACTTAAAACTTATTTATTCACTAAAACAGTAGGTACATTAATTATAATAAAATGTTTTTGCAAAATACAAAAACCAACTTGGGTCTATCTCCGATTTGAACGCACATGTCTTTTAGGGGGTAAGCACTTAATGGAGCTATGTGTGCATATATTATTAATTGGGGTTATCGTTCACAACTACAAGCAGATTTAGGCACCAACAATAGTATTATTTTATAGAAAAGTTAATGTAATAATTACTACTCGTTACCAAAATTGCATCCATGCGAGTCCTGTGTCGGTCATAGTTAGATTCCTATCGTCCAAAGCTTTGGCCTGACGCAACCAATAGTCACTCCGAAACAAATCAATGGCCGTCCCATTCCGATCGATGTTCATGTATTTAGCAAAGACAATAAACTGCTCGTCTAACGTAGCTTTTTCTTCCTTATCTTCCATGGATGCTTATCTATACAAATAAATAGCGAATTAATAGTGATTAATAGTGGTCATGATTATAAAGTACCTAGCAACCCACCCCGGCTTCGCATGGGTAGCAGAGCATAATACAGCTTGCGTGCTTGTACAGTCCTTAATCTTTCCCATAATTGACTATTGTGATGTATGTTAATATGACCTGAATGCTGATCTCCTCAATAAACTTGACCGCCTTTTAAATAACTGCATTCGATTCGTTTTCAATCTTCGTAAGTATGATCATGTGTCCGCGCACCGATTGGTTTTAAAATAGTTGCCCATTCGTCAGCGAAGAGAGTTGAGGGCTTTGTCTATGTTGTTTTCCATACTCGACAAACCCACTTCTCCTTCTTACCTAACTTCCCATGTTCAATACTTGTGCTCTGCCCACAGTAAAAATCTCCGTTCCACCAACAATCTTCTTCTACGATGTCCTTCTCACCGCTCTGGTTTCATTCACTCTTCTTTCTTTGTCCAGGCGGTTTTTCTTTGGAATGCGCTCCCTCTGAGCATCAGGATGGCAACAGGACGGTTAACGTTTAAGGTGAAGGCACGGGAATATACTCGTAATAAGTTGGCAGAATCATCCCAGCGTTGATTCGTTTTGTCCTTCACCAATCGTTATTTCCCCTGACACTTTTTATTTTGTTTATAAGTATGTATGTATTAGTATATATTTTTGATTTTCGAGTTATCTATCCCGTACGTTGCACCTACCATGTTTTGTCTCTGCATCACCCTAAGGTTGACTGATAGAAAATGCATCAGGCATTAAGTCCGCCTTTGTACAGTATTTTTTACTCGTGCATAAAATTTTAAAAAATAATAAATAAATAATATGCCAACAATTTTTTTTCTTTTCTATCAGCCTGTTGCATCGAGAAAATCATAAATTAAGTCGCGTAGAAACTTTACCGTGCTCAAGCTCCTGGAAATTTTTCTAAATTTGTCCGCAATTTCCCCGTACTCATTAATAAACTAGGTACTAAATTAAGTGTAAGATGAGAGGAAATAACGTAGTCTCTTTACCTGGCCAAGGTAAAGAGATTTCCTCTCGTCAGTTACGCTTTTCATAAATTAATAAGTTGTGGCAGATCGCTTAAAGTGTAGACAAGTTTATAAAAAGTCACATTTCATCGCTTAAGGCGACGATTACCGAATTTTAATGATTTTATACTGAAAATCACGTCTAAACGAGTAGTGTTAATGATTAAAAAAAAACATAAGTTAAATTAGAGCATTTATTCAAAAATTTAATATGTGAATATTTTAGATTATGTTTATATTATATAGTGAAATTAATTTGTAAAGTTATGTCTAACGCGGACAAAAAACTGAGAATGGCGCAAAATGTACCAAACGTATTTTTCTGAAATCTTCACCAATTTAAAGATAATTTAATTATTGATCTTTTAGTATACGCGATTTATTAAAATACCATTTGGTTTGTATATAATAAATTAATAATGTGTCAAATTGGGGACCGCGCTCTTTGATGGGCGAGTCCTATTACTGGCTGAACGTACGACGCGTTGCGTGAGCTCAGTACAGAACACGCAAGCTAACCACTCAAGGTCACTGACATATATATCCGTCTTAAATATAACGAACTGTGGCCTCACCGAGCGGATCCCTGTCACTGTACAGAAAACAATGCAATTGTCTGGAAATAGAACTGTTTAATTCACAATGGTTATACTATCAACTTTTAGAGAGACTTTGGAGTCAGTCTAATGACAATTAATTACGAACATTGTTACCGTTTGCTGAATGAATAGGTATGCGAAGATATAATTATATAAGTGTGTAGTTAATTTCATTTCATTCTTTTTATTATACAAGCTTTTAGTTAGTTTCACCTGTCCGGTGTCTGTCTTTAATGCGGACACTGACACATATTTGGACAAAGACTTTGATAGAATTTGCTCCCACATTTGAACACATGTTTGCTGTACCTGCCAGCCACCGTCATGCATCATCAGCATGCTTCGCCATGCTTTCGCTTCATAGTGCTTATAGGATGGACGATGATTTTTTGGACGTAGTATTGTGGACCAGTATTATTTAAATGTACACAGTAATTATTTATAACGGTGATTATTTGTAAACGTTGCTTAAAGCTAAGTAATGATTCATCATTTCAGCCAAAAGACGTCCACTGCTGGATATAGGCCTCCCCCAAGCACTGCCATTTTGAAAGACGTCCACTGCTGGATATAGGCCTCCCCCAAGCACTGCCATTTTGAAAGACGTCCACTGCTGGATATAGGCCTCCCCCAAGCACTGCCATTTTGAAAGACGTCCACTGCTGGATATAGGCCTCCCCCAAGCACTGCCATTTTGAAAGACGTCCACTGCTGGATATAGGCCTCCCCCAAGCACTGCCATTTTGAAAGACGTCCACTGCTGGATATACCTAGGCCTCCCCCAAGCTCCGCCATTTTGACCGTTTCGGTGCTTCCCGCATCTAGCGGATTCCTGCGGCTTTCACAAGGTCATCAGTCCACCTTATAGGAGGGCTTCCTACGTAATGATTAGTGACTGTATAACCATACATTTCTGACATTTAAACGTCTGTTAACTTTAAGCAACGTATAAATATAAAGGGTAAAGTGTACATGTGCAATAAAAAACTGAAAAGTCGAGAAGGCGCGACTGGATGTGTGAAATGTATCGTAATATAGCAAGGTAGGTACTTATTTAATTAATTAAATTGTCCAGGTTTTTAATTGATAAACCGACACCGAATGGCATGCTCTAAATGCCATACTTTGAACAAATACCCAAATACCCCTGCCTCCAAGTGTTCAAATATTGTTGCTGTGTCTGGTGCCGGCTTAATGAAATCATGCAAGTTGTTGATTATTATGACATGGAACTTATCTGATGATGGAGCCTGAAGGTGGTCATGGGCATTCCTCAACTCAGCTCAAAAGTAAAATATAAAATATAGGTAAAAAAACATCTTTCTAATAACAAGCTTTTAATGAACTAGAAAGTACTCAATAAAACTTACGCAAACAATAACTTAAATATTTTCTAGATGTTTTTATCTACATATTTGTAGCGGCATCTACATCGCCATATGCGAACTACGCGTCACACTGACGTCACGCAAATCCTGCATCGCACAAGCAGAGTTTACCACGCCACTAGCATATACACAACATCCTGACAACAACCGTCGGGCAGTTGCCCACCAGACACGACACCCGTTTAGTCGGACGATCCTCCCTTTTCTTTAGAGTATGAGTGAACTTTACACCCTGTTCCTCATACCTCTAAATATTTATAGGTAGGTAGGTAATTAACTGCTGACAATTGCTATGCAGTTTGGAAGCTGTTATGTGAAAATAAAACTGTAACATTATGGGACTATATAACAAATTTAAAAATAAACTAATAGCGACTGAGTAAGTATTGTGAAAACCATAAATTTGTTTTCTGGCGTACTTCATTCATTTTTAAGATCTTACTACAGTCATGACTAGAGATCGGATATTCGGATGCATATTTACCTAAAGTACGTTTTTTTCCGTACAATATACAAAGTGTGGAAACGGCTTCTTAAAATATAATTTTATTCCGGGATCGCGAAGTTTCAGTAATAACAGTGTGTAGGTAAACAATTTTGTATTCCTAAGTAAGTATAACAAATATTTATTAAGTATCTATTTAGAACTCGGCAAGAATTTTGTGGAAAATATAACACATTTAAAAAACCCTATTAAGTAATATTTCTTCAAAACCTTTTATTCTAAAATGAAATATAATTATTCGGGGATACACAGTACAAAAGAGTAGTTCTTAAAAAGTCGTCAGTATTGGAAACCGACACTTCTCGTACCGAAGCGCACTCCATACTAGTCAACTCTCAAACTTTAGGTGAATATGCATCCGAATATCCGATCGCTCGCCCCCTATTACATGGGACTCAAACAAAACTGGCGAAATGTGGGTGTACTATAGGTACACCTCTGCCAAACCCTTTGGGGATTGCAGGCGTGATGTTATGTTATGTATATCCGATCTCTAGTCATGACGCTACTTTTCCACTTTGAAACTATCTTGTGTTTCATTCAAGGTCTTTTTGCTACGCTGAAAACTTTCTAAGGTATCCTATTTAAAATACTTAATAGTATCTCTCGTCGGTTGGACATATTTTCTTGCTCTTTGGCGGAATTCCAGAGGGTGACACTTAGTGTGTTGTCCACTGTGTAACTTGTGCTTTACCCGGACCCGTCATTAGGGACCGAACGATTAGAAAATAAGACTACCTTTGTTAGCTTGGGTATTATATTACCTGTTAAAACAAATGTATGTGATGTTGAATAAATAAATAAATAAATATTCTGTAAAATATTATGAAGAAGCTCCCGCTAAGCGCTGCTGTTCTGAGTAATTTTCTTTACCACTTGGTTTATTTTCTCGAGCAACTTGACATTCCGTAGTTCCGTGTAACATTTTAATTAACGGATCAGAGAATAATAAAAATAAGAGAATAAAGCTCACTGCGTTTCAATTCCTAGTTTTGCTTTATTTTGTTATTAGTCTTTATAACGTTTAAACGGAACGTCAATAACTAATTGCATTCAATTCCTAGAAATATTATTAGTTTCATAAAAATGTTCTTCTATGTACTTTCGTGAACTGTATCATGATTATCGACTTCCACCGAAATGGCGGATTAGTTATGAGGCGGTTTTGAAAACATATTAGATACTAATACATTTCTACCTACTGTAGGTAGACATGTATGAGTATCTAATATGTTTTCAAAAGTTTGTCTAGTTGGAATAATATAAGAAAGAAAATACGTTTATTTGCGGTAAACATGACGCAAAGAAAGAAAATAAATACAAAAAGAACAAGTAGGGGGAAAATATGCGTCACATTCACGCAAAACGGCCACCGCTCAGCATAATGCGACGACCCTATTCGAGACAGAGCCCCAGCGCAAAAAAAAACGGAAAAAAAAAAAAAAAAAAATGGAAAAAATGGAAGTAATGAACAGGTATGGAACACCCTCGTTTTCATACGTCGTATTTCTTTGAAATACATTAACTATCCTGCTGGGCGAGCACGGCCTACTGTGACATGACTTGAGTCACAAAATGTGTGACTCAAGTCATGTCACAGTTTGAGTGATAAAACTCTTTTGTCATAAAATGCAAGTTCAAATTGACATGACATAATTTATCAAGTCTTGTCACAAACGTCTTGGCACGCCCGTGTTCGGCCCGCTGTAGGATAGAAGGTTTTTAGAAAAATAGGATTTCTCAATTAGACACATAGGTGGTACCTACATAGATTTATTTAAAACTAGCTGCTCGGCGCGACTTCGTTCGCGTAAGTGTTATATCCCTACCATATTCCTACCCTAACCCTAACCCTCGCGGGGATATATAGAAAAACTCGCCAAAGTTTCATCAAAATCAGTCCCACCCTTCTGAAGTCCATAGAGGATAAACAAACAAACATTGATTTTTATTGAATACACTAGCTTTTCCCGGCCCGACTTCGCACGGGCAGCGCTAAGAATCTATCCTACCCAACCTACCTACTCTACCTACCTACCTACCTACCTACCCTAAAAAAAAACATAAAAAGTATCCTATGTCCGTCTGCTGGTTCTAAGCTACCTCTCCACCAATGTTCAGCCAAATAGGTCTTGCCGTTCTTGAGTTATAAATGGTGTAACTAACAACTTTATTTTATATACACCTATATATTATATCTAAATCAAAATGAAATAAAACTCTTTTTGCTTATTTCTTATTCACATAAAAAGGTGTCCCTCTCGCAGGGAGGCTGTGACCCAAGCTAACGGTTGTTAGGGTGTCAGAGCGAAGAACCTCCTCACAATGCGTGCTGCGAGTTTTATGCCCAACGATTTGTTAGTCAGCACCACAATGTGAATAAAATGTAAATATGGATGAAAATTGTGGTTTCTCTCAAAATAAAGCTTGTCACTTAAAATATTATAATATATCAATGCTAAAATTATAACATTCTCAACATATTCTCGCAAATACTAATGAAATATAAAATGATGATAATACGTTATAAGCGACAATTTAACGCATGATTTTCTCCAACGGTACCTACCCTGCATCAAAATATATTTCTAGGGTTAAATCGTAAACTTACCTCGGTAGAGTTTCCAACTTTATCTCTAGATTAGTGGCTTCTTTAGAAGAAATTCTTTCAACGTAGTTAACGTTTGCCGTTTGACAGTGACGTACTTATTTATACTATTATTAGTTGACGTTTTGTAAAACTACGGCCAGTAGCAATATTTTTAGGATTTCGACCTTAAAAGGTAAAACAAAACCTTATGATGAGATTTGTTTTCCGTCACAGGGACCAGGGGGGACCGACATCAGTTTGACCTTAAAAAAAACAAAGTTATAATAAATGTATCATGTAAATTTTAGATGAATACTGGCGCTGTGTTACCTCAATATTCACAAAAACTGTTTTCTTGGATAGTCGAGTATGACATAACGCAATGAAAATATCCGACGCAAAAAATACAGTGGACAGAAAAGGGTTTATAGAAAAATTTAAACCGAATAGAATAGTAAAATATAGTTTGATATACCCAATAAATTTTTTTGAAGTTACTACACAAAAATAAACTTTGGCGTCGAATATCTCTGTATTTTCAGCGAAAACAACATATTTTTTTTAGGTTCTAATTGCATTAGCTTTGTTTTAAAACTAACCGGACAATTATTTAATATGTGTATATTCCGAATAATCTAAATAAAACCCGTAAAATAAATGCCCATTTGCAGCTTAGTCACATCGTCAACACAAATGTTTATTCAATTTTCGACCTCATTTGAAGCGTATAAAATCGTAGTCAGTCCGCGCCTTAAGAGCTAGCGCAACTATGCGGGCGATGCAATGCGACACAGTGGGCTGGGGGAACAAGAAGTTTCACGCGCACGAAGTCGCGGGCAGCAGCAAGTAAAATATTTCTTAAAAAAAGATATGTGAAACATTTCAAAATATAAAAAATTGTGGTCCGCCGATGTCTGGAACAAGGTCCGAGCTACCGTTGCCGGTGGTTAGGGCTCCAGAGACAGGAACGTACTCACGATGCGAGCCGTAATAAGGAGTGTTATTATGATTGCACAGATTCAAGGACCTTCCATCTAGGAGATCAGAAATACGAAGCTTCCATCAATTTCCGTGGACCTGTGTGTGTAGCCGATTGATTTTCAACAACAGTATCACATAAATGTCGCCACCGAAACAATACATTTCTGTGACATAGTTTAATAGCTACTGAATGACATACTTCAAATAGCTTCTTGGTTATTGATCTGAAAGCAGAACGGACTTATTTTAAGCCGTTACAAAGTGATAATTAAGGGCTACTCCAACCTTCAGAGGTGAAACTGCGCCGTCAGCACGGGGTCACTTCAAACACGACTTTTTTTCTGCGCAGCGTTCTCTTACGAAGTGTTTAACACGCATCAAACCTGTAGAGTGTAGGTAGCTTAGGAATTCTCCCGTTTTTCGACACAAGAATTTTACTTACTGACAGTACTTTAAGCTATATCTATAAAAATCAATGCCACTTTTCGTTGTAATTTTATAACTCAAGAACGGGCTCACCTATCAAAAAAAAAAAGGTTTAGGCTTTGTTCGGACTATTAGTAGATGGTTTGTGTGAAGTTTTTTTTAGGTAGGTAGGTAGGGTAGGCAGGTAGCGTAGGTATTCTTTTACCCATAGAAAGCCACGTTATTTGTGAGTGTCATAGAGTATAAATGTTTAAGTACCGCCCAACGGAGTGGGCACGGGTCAGCTAGTATTCTTAATGTCTCTCGGCAATCATCCATCACATTTCCGAATACAAACGAATGCTAATTTCCATGTCCATCAATTATTAGATTTATCGTGTATAATAATTTGAATTCAATACTAAGTACTATAATGATGTTTTGTTTTGAAATCCGATGACTGACAAAACGCGAAGTTTGCCGAGAGACGTTAGGAAAATAGAAACACTGTAAATGTAAAATAGTTTGATTCAGATTTTTTGTTAAATCGATACTTTTTTTTTTAAAACGTTGCCCCACACTAGGAATTACGCCTGTATTGTGGTGCGTTTACAAACATTTAAACTCACATACACCAACATCCAGACCCGGAACAACTACTTGCAGGTCATACAAATATTTGTTCCGTGCGGGGATCGAACCCACGACACGCAGCGCAGCAGTCAATCGCTTAACCACTGCGCCAACCGTGCCATCTATATTATACTTACACTATCAGCATTTTAAACTTTAAAATCATGCTACCAATCGGAATAAGTATAATTATAATAAACGAATGGATGATATTAATATCTTTAGTGTGCTAAAGTCAAGAACACATCTATTTTTTTAGGCCCGTCCCTAACCACAATGACGCATTAGACGTTTTGTGCAGGTTTTGAGAGTTCTATCTACTCGTTATTTATAAGAAATATCAACGAATAAAAAATATATTAAATTTCTACATTCCTAATCTTAATTCCATAATGGTAGAGTTATTTTTTTATTTTAAGGTAAAGGGTTAAATTAAGGGGGTTTAATTAATCTCCTTACACCGAAACCATAGAAATGAGAAATAATTATTGTTATCATGCATCTCCTCGTGAAGTAAACATTATTTATATTTGCTACTGACACTAATGGATAAACAATTTAATAATGAACATTAAGTAAGAAATATTTTTTCGGAAACCCAATGATTTTAATTAAGATTTTATTCTAAAATCTGGGCGTATAACTGTAACTCATGCGCGGGGTCTATCAAGATACAGTGCGCCCGCGCCGCAAGGTTCGAGGGTGAAATCCATGCCGTTTGTCACCGCGTCGGCTAAGATAAGATAATAATAATTTAAGATATTTATTGATTAGATGAAAATTAGATGGCAATAGGCTCGCCCCTTATTACATGGGGCTTAAACATAACTGGCGAAATGTGGGTGTTACTAAAAGGTACACCTCTGCCTACCCCTTCGGGGAATAGAGGCGCGATGTTATGTTATGTAAAAATTTAATGTCTATATATAACATATCTAACTACAATATTTTTCTAATTTGTAATCATTATAAAAAGTATCTAAGTAATCAAGAAGTTCCTTTCTCCATTAAAAATTTCGTCACAATATAATACGCTTGTCTACAAAAAAAATTCTAAGCTTTTTTTAAAATAAAGTTAACTTTAATTCTTTCCATCTCCTCGGTCATTCATTATAAATGACTGGCACCATGTAATATACACTCTTGGCGCATTAAAGTCGTTCTCGCACTAGGGAGACATTGCCTACTATTATCTCGCCTATTTGGTTGAAATACGTCAGCTATGCGGACAAAACGATCAGGGCTAGCTTGCTCGCTCACGTCACATTATCAGCATGGCAGAAATGGCATTCATACTTGCGAATTTCTTGATCTAATTTCCACTTTGTGTGAATTTGGTTAATCCAAGATGGCGGCGGCGAAAACGTTCAAAATTTTCACCATGGTTATCGTTTTCATGGTTTTTGAGGGTGCTAAAGCCGGTAGACAAGTTCTTGTTCTTCAAGTTTTTCCGAGGAGTCATTTTTGAGGAGCTCGTGGCTAAGGCACAACAGCCCCACGGGTCGATCCATCAGGTTAAGCTACGCTTGCCGGGGTTGGTCCGTGGATGGGTGGCCATCTTTAGGCCTAAAACGCACTACTGGCTGGCCGTGATGCGGCGTGCTGTTGCGGCAGGCCGCACTTTGATTTTTATATGAAACCGCATGATATCAACGCACTGACTTGCGGCCAGCCGTCAACCGCTCCGGTGGTCTTGGAGCTGCGGCGGCCCGCGGCGGCCCGCACCGGTTGAACGTAGCGGCACGCCGCATCCTCTCCACGCAATCAATGCGGTTAGAGACTTTCGAAATGCGGCGGACCGCAATAGAACCGAGGCTATACGGTGAGCCGGAATACGGTGTGCCGTTTCGGCAGACCGTATATACTGCGGCCTGCCGCAACGGCACGTCGCATCACGGCCAGCCAGTAGTGCGATATAGGCCTTACATACCGAGACTCCTCCGTGCCTCGGAAAGCACGTTAAGCCGTTGGTCCCGGCTGTCATTCGTGGATCTTTGACAGTTGTTACGGGTCGTCAGAAGCCCGAAAGTCTGAGAATCAGTCTTACCAAGGGGTATCGTATTACCCAGTTACTGAGGAGGCCAGATAGGCAGTCGCTCCATGTAAAATACTGGTATTCCCTTGTATCCGGTTAGACCGAAAGCCGACTCCATCATAGTTGGGAAAAGGCGGGCAGATAGATAGATGCCAACATAGTTGGGAAAAGGCGGGCAGATAGATAGATGCCAACATAGTTGGGAAAAGGCTGGCAGATAGATAGATGCCAACATAGTTGGGAAAAGGCGGGCAGATAGATAGATGCCAACATAGTTAGGGAAAGGCGGGCAGATAGATAGATGCCAACATAGTTGGGAAAAGGCGGGCAGATATATAGATGCCAACATAGTTGGGAAAAGGCGGGCAGATAGATAGATGCCAACTTTTCTGAGACCTACCTCGGCGACGACACTTCGTCCACCAGCATCAGATACAATATAAAAAATCATAATTATTAGCAAGTTCATAAAGTTTTTTTCACAAAGCGGAATACAATCGTTTAATTTCACATTTTAACATTTCGATGCGCAAAAGGAAAATACTCATTGCTTTATGTACACTGATCCGCTTCGTATGACTTCAGATTTTAATTTTTCTGTGCAAACGACATTTACAAAGCAGCAATAGCCTACGGGCAACTATTGATTCAAAGCCATCAACGTTTTTTGCATGTGATAAATTCTTTGTATTTCCGATAGTTGGAATGGAAGCCTGACATTTATCCGTGACGTTGTATTATGATATGCGCCGGGTGGTAGCTTCTATCCATTCAGTATGGCCTGCATCGCAACATTATCGCTACTAAATAAAAATACAGGTCAATCTTTTTGAAAATAATTAGACAGTGTTTATTTTTTAATGAACAGTAGACATTCCATCCTATTCCACAAGGTCAAATCTTCCGATTAGTTCCCAGGCTTCGCATCCAAGAAATAAAGGAATTGAGAGATAAGGGATTTGATCATCCTGCCAGGGTTTTGAGTTTCTCCGAAAGGGATATCGGGGCCCTGGTACCACAGAGTAATACGCAGTATAAATTGTCTTTGGTCCCTGGCCCTGACATCTAGCAATAGACAAGATTGTCGAACTTTTTATTGTTTGATTGCGGGGCTTTTGGCTACTTTGTTTGTGTGCAATTTGTGTTGTTTCATTGTAACGTGCGTTTTGTTTGTGCAGAATAAACATTTTTTCTTTCTAACTGATGGAATACGGTTGGGTTTTGGTCAGTAAAAGTCTGACATGCCCGCCCTCCCGCTCCACCCAGAGCGGGAGAAATTATTTGATAATTTACTGCCAAAAAAAAAAATATTTGATCATTTCTGATGCGCGGCCAGTGAAGATGTGCTTTTTGTGGTTTTACATAATATTAAAGTTTGGCGTATATGCAATATTGACTGTCAGAAAGTTTCACAAGTACGAAAGTGAAGTGAACTGATTGAGTGAATTTATTCTTGAGCGTGAGTGACATCGCGCTGTTCGAGAACGCCAGGTAGGCTCTTCCTCACCTTGAGGAAAAGAGACGGGCTACGTAAAACAAATAATTCGTCTCTGTCGCGCCACAGTGAACCGCGGAGTGCGCAGCAGTTACATCTTTAGATTTGAATTTTGTTTATGAAACCACAAAAAATGCCTACTAACGGCAGCCTTTGTGGTTCAATATTAATTAATTGATTTCTTTATGGAATGCTCGAATGACAAATTGAAATAAATATAGACGCGTTTATAAGAAAAACCGGCTAAGTGCGTGTCGGACCACGCACAATGAACGTCCAACTAGGGAATGGAATTATTTTATCCCAAAAACAAACTTAACATTGCATTTAGTTGAAACACATGTCATGTTCTCCCATACATTGATATATGTCACGGTCAATTCCCCAAATGCAAATGTAAGTTGGTCGACTATTACTCGATAACTTGTAAAGCCTTCTTAGCTGTGATAGTTTTCCTTTTAATTTCGTTATTTAAACTACTGCCACAGACAGCCATGATTTTTTTCACATATGCAAAAGCAACTGGCAGGCTATTGACAGACGAGAAAATAAATAACGTCACAAAGGGATACCCAAAAAACAATTTTTATAGATTACTGAGCTAACTTTCTAATTGCAAACCTCGGAAAAGAGGTTTAGTGGGTTCAGGGTAAACAATAACTAAGCATTTAGAATTATAATATTAATTCAATAATCAATATAATAAAATATGTATTGCTTCCACATTCATGTGAACTTATGTGGTTGGTTTTCAATCTGCTTTCAACCTCAATTTCATAGTGCACGTCGTAATAAAAAGAAAAAGTATCTTACAACTTGTACGCTACTTTTTTTTTAATACGATAGCAACTCAGTCTATTATCTTTTCACGCTGATGGCTTTCGATGAAAAGGCATTGACTTTTTTTTTCGGAGGCCATATTGGTACATTTAGTAGAAGTTAACCTTACAAACAAAATTTTCTTTTGCGGCAAAGCTTAAAAATCAGTCCGAACCGAGCTTATTTTGTTTTATTTTATTTGGTAAAATAAACGGTTACACATTACAATGTTATGGTATAGAACTGATAGTAGTATAAATGTATAACCAACAACATTTTCCACATAATATAAAAAAAAGTTAAACAAACACCAACGGCGTGCGGTATAAATTACCCACATCAAGTAGAGAGTATGGTTAAAATTAAATATAAAAGTAAAACTAAATTGAAACGTATACAGTAATAAATAATAATAATAGAAAAAAGATATAATATAGTATTTAAAATAGAAATTATGATTTTAGGATTGTTGTGTACTTAATTCTGCTATGATTTTAAGCGCAATACTTCTAAATTTTCCAGCGGAAACAGCAAAGAACTCAATATCCTGGAGAATCCTATTGAACTGAGTAGTAATACGCCGTAGTGCTCGCGATCCTGCGTTTGATCGACAAGATGTTACAGTAAACAGCGGCCGCACGCGCACACCTCGACACATAGTAGTTCTGGGTACTACATAACTTATTCTATTGCATAAGTCTATACAATCATATGAATTGTTACATAAATCAAACAGAAACGTCGATTCTAGCATTATACGTCTAGATTTAAGGTTTTGAAGCTTATAGAATAGAATAGAATAGAATACTCTTTATTATGTACACCATAAAAGTTACAGATATAAATGTATAAATTTTATATAGGGTGACACAATGGGCGGTCTTATCGCTAAAAGCGAACTTTTCCAGACAACCTTTGGATGGATTAAGTAAGTCGCTGTAAGATGCATACGTACGAAAACTACGGAAATGCATGGCCTTTAAAAATTTGCGTTGTACTCTTTCTATCATGTTAGAATATTTTTCATAGAAGGGATTCCACACCGGGACCGCGTACTCCAACTGAGACCTGACCAAAGTTTTATAAAGGTATAAATAAGTACCAGGGCGTTTAAATTCCCGAGCCGGTCTCATCACAAAACCGTACATACGAGTTCACCCCACTGACAGTTTTTAGAATTGGTAAAAATGTAGATGATAGAAAAAAACCATGCTAGCACCGCTGGCTGCCGCGCTGTCACGCGTTGTTGCGCTAACTGACAGCTGAACCCTACCTGCCAGCGTATTGTCGGTGTGGTGCCGGCGGCGCTTTACCAATTCTATCTAGCTTTACTAACGTTTCTACCAGATATTGTATTTTGAACTTTATTACGACTACGTTAGTGTTGCGATTTACTTTTTCTTTAACCTTAGCAACGCGTTACCATGACCTTTTGTTATTTTCCATGGAAACCGTGATTCTTGTTTAAACTGAAATTTCTCAGAAATGGGTGGAGGACCTTGGTGGGACGCAATTGTTGCACGGGAATGCTAGTGTACAAACTATTTACTTAGTAAATTAGGGAAAATTAAAATAGAGGGAAAATACTCCGCTATTCACATTTACTTCTCTTTCGTCTACCTAGCCGGAGTATCGATTTTAACTCCAATCTGGGCTGCATCGCTAAGTACAGGTAAATAGACGAGTTCTGTAAACTATTTTTTATAGATATTGTGTAAACAGTAATTTTTAAATATTGTAGTAAAAAATAAGAATTTCTATGAATATTTGAAAGAGAGTTCAATCTACGGAGAGAAAGTATGAAAAAATCTAATAAAAATTACCACGCACGAAAAAATAACAACGCAGCTACTTTTATCAGTTGTTGAAATGTGTTATCCCAAATATACTCCATTTCTTACTAACTTTCCGTCCATGAAATGAACACTTGGTAGACCTTTAGATTAAAGACAATGTGAAGGACCACAGACAACTGGGCGGCCACTACGGTAGCGCTGAGTTGTCAATTGTCAGCACTTCTAAAATTTAAAAAAGGTGTGCTAAGTCATTTGTGCCTCTGACAATGTCTGCCTCTTATATTGACGGTCAGAATCATCCTCAAAACAAGGAAAATCGAAGAGGCAGTCATCAAGACCTCTGATTTTCCAAAGGCAGACCATGTGAATATTTTTTTTCCGCTCACGCCAAGATACAATTAAAAAACTCTAAGTACGCCTACAAAATGTCAATGCAACTTTTTATTTATTTATTTCACCAAAAATAATAAATACAATGGATTCCAGATACGTATAGGCTAGCCCTTGGGAGTTTATAACATTAAAGAACCTGTAGCCGAACTAGGACGAGTCCTGTAACTCGGCCATACAATGAATCTTACATATTCTAGGCAATCGCAAGCAAAAACACTAATACTTAAACTATCAATAACTAGCTGACTGATAGATGTTCTGTCCATCCAGTCCAAGCAATAAATTTGACAAAAGTCCCATGGAAAGAAAGTCGTTCAGCTTTTTCCGAATTTGAAAAATTTTCGGGATCCTTTCCTATTTTTCTTTCCATAAAAACACAAATTCCCAAAAATCACGGTTTTTTGTATTCGAGGAGTCCTAATGAATCGAATGGGACAACTAAACCATGAACAAATTATTTAATAGACCCTTTTTTACGTTTTTACAACTACGACCCGTGTTAATGCAGAGCCCTGCATATCAGCGTCTTCATTTTTTTTTAATTTTCTGAAGCATTAGAACAGTACCCCAGAGGCCTACATTTTTGAAGTTCTGTACATGAAAACGCGTTGACATACGACCTTCTTTGACTGGACGATTCCGAAATTAAAGTTATTTTTTACTTTGTAGTGTTATTTTTGGAAGTCGGTAATTTTTTTTTTTGTATATAGTTTTTTATTTTTCTCTATTTAGTGGGTCAGTTTTTAATTTATTTAAGTTACAATAGCCTAATGCTAACTGCTCATCACCTTTTACAAAATATTGCTTTTTCCGATGCTGGGACGTTGATTATTGAGGAGTTCTACTGAGGAGTTGAACTGCCACTCACCATATGCATAGTGTCGAGCATAAATTGCTTAACAACCACATTAAAGTACCTAATCGAATCGCAACCCGTTAAATACTTATTATTATATTGTTCCGCTGGCCTTCTCTGTCTCCATCATCAGTTCCACTTCACCAAATAGTGGTTTCCGAGAGCAAATGCACGAGTTACTTTAATAAATACCCAAGTCGGTATTGGTTTGCCTATAAAATTTGAAGGTTTTCCTCGATTTCCATGGGATCCCCTCATCAGATTCTGACTTGGTGGCAATGGGACCACCTTGGGAGTATACACTTTCAAACAAAAAATAATTTTCAAAACCGATCCATTTTTGACGGAGAAATCGGTGAACAAACATACAGCCGAACATAATAACCTCCTCCTTTTTGGAAATCGAAAAAAATAGCAGCCGGCTCCTTAATACACATGCGTTAAATACTTCTTATGGGAAAGTGGAAAAGACTTTTGTTATAATGGCAACTGAATCAAAACGTCAATCTGTCAACCATTTCATTCGAATTTTGCTTGGTCAATACATGAGTCGCATATTTTTGTGATCATAGTTTAGTTTTTTATACATATGCTCGGTGAGTATTATTAGGTAAACATTTCAAGATTATCTTAGATTCAATTTCCATCGTTGTGTCCAGTGAAGTTAGAGAGTTTTTATCTTGAAAAAAACAAAGCTTGTAAAAAACTCAAGCTTAATCAGTTTCTTTAATATAATTAAATGTATAACAAAGCTTTTTTAGTAAAGAAGTTGCTCTTAGTATTTTTAACTAAGATTAAAATTAAACATTTTAAGATATAATAAGAATTCAGAACAAAAATTTAATGTGAGGCCTGAATACGGTGAACCAATCATATTTCCGATTTTTTTTGTTCGAATTTAATTTTACCAAAAACCGACGTGACGTCTTTTTTACGGGTTTGATTTCCGGTTCAACCATGTAATTATTTAAATATCTATGAATGCAGTTTAAATTGTTTTTTTAAATCAAATAATATTCAAGGTACTTTTCCTCCATGTGGCATATTCGTGTATACTATAAGTAGTAGCTTACTTTTTTATTCAATTAGATCAGAATTTTATTTTTTTTTTTGGTAGTAAAAGTATAAGACACATATACACATACAGTGTATGTGTACAGACTCCTGGCCAATTACTGTAATAAAAAAAAACAGCCAACGCACAATGAAGGATTCCGTAGTTGGGACGAATTTATCCCAAAAACAAATTTAACATTGTAGTTGAAAAACATGTCCGATATACGTCACGGTCTTTTCTCCAACAGCAAATGTAAGTTGGTCGACTATTACCCGTTAACTTGTAAAATCTACTTAGCTGTGATAGTTTTCCTTTTAATTTCGTTATAATGATGGCTTGATTTTTTCACATAATCAAAAATAACCATGTAGCTGGCAGGGGAGGACACTTGACTCTAACAAAAATTTGCATCGAAAAATGGTCTTTACAGACCCTCAATATTTATCCACCGATACCTCACTTCATGGGATAGACGAGAAAAAACAAATATCCCCACTTTACGTGTAAGGGAACTAACATAAATAAAATGTTTGGCATATGGGTAGACCATGACGGTAAGGACATAGAATACGTTTTATCCCGATATTTCCACGGGATCGAGACTTACGCGGGTGAAACCGCGGGGCGCAGCTAGTAATATTACAAATGTGATAGTTGAGGGTAGGGTATATTGATAGGGTCTGTGAAGACCATTTTTCAATTCACGGATCCGTTTGCGTAATATTAAGCTTTAAAGTGCAAATTTTTGTTAGAGTCAAATGTCCTCCCCTGCCAGTTTCATGGTTATTTTTGAATAAGTGAAAAAATCAAGCCAGTACATAATTATAACGAAATGTTTGGATGTTTGTTAATTAATTACACTCAAACGGCTGAATAGATTTGAATGAGATTTGGCACACGGATAGTTTATAGCCTGGGGGTCTACCCCGAACATAAATCGGAAATATCGGCCGTATATTCGGCCGTTGCTTGACTACGGTTAAATATAGCTGAACACGCCGAAAGAAAAAAAATTACAGTCAAACAGATAAGCCAAAGTCAAAAATGTGACTTTAAGTCGGGTAAAGATTCAAGGTCAAAAAAGGAAACTATGGAAGTTATAAAACGGCCCAACATTCGGTCGATACTTCGCATTAACGCTTCGAAGTAGACCCCCTGGTTTGACACATAAAATACTTTTTATCTCGACAAATGATGTAATGTCTTCTGAAATCCACGCATACGAAATCGCGAGCAGAAGCTAGTTCATTAGTTTACATTACAGAATGTTATTAAATTAATTAGCTATTGTCAAATGTTTTGTCGTACTAACTAACATTCCAAATTCCGAAAACATCCAAAAAAAAATTTTTTTTTTTTTTTCAAAAAATTCATGCAATACTACTACATTTCTTGAGCTCGAATGGATGGCCATTCGCCAGAGAAGAAGTTTGCGCGCTTAGACCACACTTTTCCCGCTTCTCAATTTTCCCACCCCTCCTTCTTATCTTATGTCTCACTTCCAGTATCTATGTTCTTCACACGCTAAGAATCTGCGTCCTTCCAGCAATATTTTTCTACCCTGTCCTTCTCATACTTCTGAATTTGTTCATTCTTCCTTTCATATTCAGTCCATTCTTCTCTGGAATTCCAATTTGAATTTCCTCTTGATATCAGGGCCTCAAGTCTGCTATTACAATAGTGTCAGAATGGTCGATCAATGATTTCATAATTGTTGATTTTGACAAGTTTGGTAATCTACTATTATAATGGCTTCATTATGACTTTCCAATGGTCGGCCACTGACACTACATTGAAAGAAATTGCATTTATTGGTAATCTCGTACATAATGACAAATTAATAACATTTCTACTAATGGGTTTTATAATAATGGCAATACGACAATGCCATTATAATAACACAATTCTATTACTAAAACATTGACCGACCAATGATTGACCATTATGTATTTAGCAGATTACGAACTTTTAGCAAAATCACAATGGGATCGTGTTGGAATGACTGAATTTATAAAAATAGCAGACTTGGGGCCCAGGACGGCCACCAGTCGGTATGCATAGCGGAAATTGCAGAGATAATTTCAAAATAAATAGCGTAGACAAAAACGCGTGCGCGCGCCGCCGCGAGGGTATTGAGATACGCCGTATCTCAATTGCCGCTTTTCCTTGGATTTGTATTTATATATATAAATATATATGATGTAGGCATATATTATAGCAAATATGTATGTATGTGTATTATAAGTTTATAACCTAAATAATACTTAAATAAAATATAACATATGCACCTATTATAATTATAATATTATAATAGATGCATATGTTATTTTTTTTTCTCACAATCAGAATTCCCGCCATATATCTCTTATAGAGAATCTCTCTCGCCATATATCTCTCTCTGGTAGAGAATGCCTAAAGTATTAAGTCCGCCTTTGTACCGTATTGTGTGCGAGAAGAAATTAAAATTAAATAAATAAATAATATAATGTCCATAGGTTTCAACTACAGAAGCTCGAGCACTGGGTTATTTAAAGTTTATAAATGTTTACAAACTGATTTGCAGTGCAGGCGCATCTTTGGCTCCGATATTGAGTTTCATGTCATTACAAGCTGTTTCTGACCGCATTATTATTAATAATTGGACCGACAAACAAACAACCTGTCTACATTTTGCAAATGAACATTAAACACATGAACGTTGAACATTGAAACAACCAAACATTGGAACTACGCATCAGTTTAATCAAAATAGCATCAGTTTTTGTCAATATCGTTTAATAATAAATAAATTACTATTAAAATTACCTGCCTCAGGTAACCGAAAAAACCGGCCAAGTGCGAGTCGGAGTCGTGCACGAAGGGTCCCCCAAACGTGATTTTTTTGCAAAATCACGTTTGTTGTAACGGAGCCCTCCTTAAATATTTGTTTTATTATAATTTACTTATTTATTTTTAAAGTGAATATATATCGAAATATTCTGTGAATATTTCAAGCGTAGACCTGTTGCCGTTATCAATATAGAGCAAAAACGAGCGAAAAAATTACGTTTGTTGTATGGGAGCCCCCTTAAATATTTATTTTATTCTGTTTTTTGAGAATATATAATTATGTTGTTATAGCGGCAACAGAAATGCATCATCTGTGAAAATTTCAACTGCCTAACTATCACGGTTCATGAGATACAGCCTGGTGACAGACGGACAGACAGACAGACAGTCAGACGGCGGAGCCTTAGTAATAGGGTTCCCATTTTAGCCTTTGGGTACGCGTTTTACCTATTGAGTACGGAACCTATTGACTAAAAATCTAAAAGAATACCATGTTATTTTTAGTCTTAAACCCCCACGATGGAGGAAGAACAGGCCACAGTTGAGAGCCAGTTCCTTGCCTACGCCAAACTTTTCGACAGTAAGACGAGATCTGGTGAGACCATCACCCTGTCGCACAACGACTATTGGTTACGACAAGCGAATCTCATCGATGACAGGAAGATTACAATGACTGATACCGGAATTATATTTAACAAATACGGGTATTTTTTTTTTCTATATTTTTACGTCAAATCATTACTAAACAATTCTTTCATCCGAGACACGAACCGCCTTATTACAAAACAAGATTTATATTTTGACATGGCTTAAACCACGGAGCCAGTTTTTGTAATAAGAACATAACTGTGATTGAAATACCGTTCTTTATACAAAACTGAAAACTTAGTTCGGTACTAAGTTGTCAGTTTTGTGTTTAGGAACTTTACCGTAGTCGGAATAAAGTTCGAAATTCAATAATGGCTCCATGTTATAAACCTGGGTCTGAAGATAAACCTTGTTTTGTAATAAGGGGGGAAGTGTTCAAATATCGAAGGCAGGTAAACAGGGGCTGGCTTGACTCTTTTAATCACATTATGTAACTTTTTCTGTCAGTAGGTACTTGACAACTGGTACCTACAACTATATTATATTTGACGGAACAGTTGGCGCAGTGGTTAAGCGATTGACTGTAGCGTTGCGTGGTGCGGGTTCGATTCCCGCACGGAACAAATATTTGTATGATCTAAAAGTAGTTGTTCCGGGTCTGGCTGTTTGTGTATGTAAGTTTAAATGTTTGTAAACGCACCCACGATACAGGAGAAATCCCTAGTGTGGGGCAAAGTTATTGGTTTGTTACTTTATTTTTCCTTTTTTTCAGCAAATCGGAAATAAATTTCAACGAATGGATGGAATTGATAACTGAACTTTGTGAATTGAAGAGTTTAGATTTAGTGAAGTTTATAGAAACCTTGACGAACTGCGGTCTACCCGGGGAAACGCCCGTAGACATTCCACAGTACCGAACCTTCTTTTTGACATATAGGTCTAAAACCGCAATGGGGGGCGCGTCCAGTGAAATCATAGTAAAAAAAAAGTGACGCGTACTCAAATCTCTTTGGATTGCGTAACACATCAACATCAACATTCATGGCGGTATTTATTTTTCAAACATATGAAGCAATGGATTAGCAATTTCCTTCAAAATCTTTCGGGTTATGATTAAAAAGTCAAATTATTTATTTCAAATACGCACATAGGAGGCACCTTAGAACAACAAGATATAAAAAAATAGAAATGATTCTAGTTTCCTCTTCCAAAAAGTAGTTTCGTATGGAGAAGAATGGGCAAGAAACACCAATCTCTTTTAAAATAATGTTGTTTAAGATAATTATATGTGAAGACGATGCACCTAGAATAAAATTACTATACCACAATAAATAAAAAAAAAACTAAAATTAAGCAATGGCAGATAACTTAAATAAATATGCGATAGATACTTACTACGATACTTTATATTAAGACTTGTAATATCTTGCACATTGTTGTAACCTATGTTTACAAATAAAGATTGTTGATTGATTGATAGATGGTGCTCACATATTTACAAACATCGTTAAAGTATATATTTTCCCAAAAAAAAAAAATATTAAGTCTATATAATGTGTGTGAGTTAAGGCTTCTACAAACCGGCGCGACACGCGACGCGACACAAAGGCCCTGCGTGTCGCGTGACGAGTGGTGCCTTTGTGTCGCTTCGCGAGTCGTACCGGTCTGTAGAAGCCTTTAAGCTAATCACAATGTAAAATCAATGTTATACAAATTATGCAATTAAAATAGCAACCAGTTTGATTTTGTCTAGACTCTATCAAATCAAAATCAAATCAAAAATATGAAACGTCAGAAGCTAGGTGCACGGTTCCAATTGGTCGTTTCCTATGGAGAAGAGCCGGCAAGAAACTCCACTCAAAGAAAGGTCAATCTTTAAAAAAAAAAAAAGTAATATATATATATTATAATATATATTATATAATAAACAGTCTATTAAGCTTACAACGTCCTCACATTGACAAAAAAAAACAATATAAAATATGATTAAAAATAATAAAAGTTAGAACCTTGTTGAAATTTAAATTGTAGGTATAGTAATGTCAAATTAAACAAAACATTATGACAGTGAAGTTTGTAAAAAAAAAGATAAAATAAAATTTAAAAAATAACTTCGTAATTTGGGAGCAGTTAATAGACATTTACATAGTTTTTCCGTTAATGAGGTACCAGGGAAGCCACATGTACAGAAGGAATTAATGCCAAACTTCTTGTCTTCAACGTAGTCCTTAATCTTATAATATGCTTTTTTGTTAAGGGCACGTTTAATGTGCGTTTTGAATTTTCCATCACTAAGTTCTGTAACCGATTGTGGCAACTTGTTATAAAAGCGGATACTGTATACAAGAAATGACTTGCTTGTTTTAGTTAATCTAAATTTGGGTAACACAATTTCATGTTTACTACGTGTATTTATATTATGGAAATCACTTCTTATTTTGAAAAGTCCCAAGTTTTTGCGAACATATAAAATACTTTCTAAGATATAAAGAGAAGGCAGAGTTAGTACATCAATTTCTTTGAATTGGTTTCTAAGGGACTCACGAGGACGACTCACTAGCTAGATTGTCCTATGGAGCTGGACTAGCATGTTTCCAAGCATTCTTATCTTGGTAATAATCATCTAATTTGTAACACATATATTATTAAAAGTACAATTTGTATACAAACAATAGTTGTTTACAAAGTGTACTTTTCAATGAGTTTTAAATTTTCTTTCATTTGATTTAAAGTGTGTTTCGCAAATAGGTTGTTGCTCTACTTCTTATAACGAAAAGAACTCTTGGATCAAACAACAATTGACATTACTCAAAAGTACGTCTGATACCCCAACCATTTCATTGCTCTTGAAAATAATCTGTTTTCTTGTGTTACCTTTGTTAGTTTATCTAGAATCTGTAAGTGTATCTCACTATTCCAATTTTAATTTGTGGCCTTTAGGGTTTTAATTGTAAAACCACAAAGGCCACAGAATAAAATTGACGGACGGTCAATTGACAATTGACGGATTGATAGACGGTCTATTTATAGGTAGGTTCGTAATCATTGGATTACGTAGCTACTTATAATAACCGTAATCATATTTAATTAAACGAATAAAATATATCTTTGAAATTAATCAATATTAATTCTATGGCGGCGCTTTCCAAGCATAATAATAAATATCTCCGTAGCAAAGTATTGTGTCAGAAAAAATAAGCTTGATATTATATTAACTCTATGATTCACTCTGTATTCAAATTAATATTTAAATCTCGAAATGTGTTAAAAATAAGCTTGATATTATTAACTCTATGATTTACACTGTGGAAAAATTCAAATAAATATTTAAATCTTGAAAAGCGTTTTTATGACAAACCTTGGTCTTGACTTAGCAAAACCAATAACAAAATTGGCCAAGCTCGCAGACTTGCAGTCAAAGTAACGCCTAAACTCTGTCACCATCAAAAGTGGTTTCAAAGTTTATCTATGAAACTTCACCAGACAGAGAAACATATCCTTAGCCAATATAATAGCTGATATATTTCGAGAAATAACCTTTTATATGGTTTTGAATTTATGTGCACATTCGCATGTTCGCTCTAACATATCTATCTAATCAAAATATCTATCTACAGTTCTACACTCATATAAAAGCTATTTGTAAAAGAAAATTACGCATTAAATCAAGATTACAATTCCACTGAAAACTTTAAATGTACACTCACACACCTACACTTACAAACATACAATACACACAACATTCTTCATTTTCCCCTTTCCATTCTTCATTCTTTGTTATGCTCATTATTATTATTATAATTTAAGTGCGTATTAGTAAATTATAATATACATAATTTGTATATTTCTTTGAATTTTTAGTTGATTTGCTTTTTTTTTATTTTATTTAGAAAAATTTTATGTTCGAATTTTTTTAAACTCAAACAAACTCTTACAAACAGATAATAATTATGTATATGTCAAATTAGATATCAGACAATATAAGTTGCAATTTTCCCCAATTTCTAAAACTTTATCATCAAAAACATTATGTACATTTTTAACTGACTAGTTTTATAGATACTGCTTATACTTAATTGCAATTATCTTTAGTTTTATAGATACTGCTTATACTTAATTGCAATTATCTTTAGTTTTATAGATACTGCTTATACTTAATTGCAATTTCAGTCTTTTATTATTCCTATAGTATCTTGACTATAACTGTTTTTGGAAATGAACATGTCCTATCTAAGAGAGCCGGGTGATCTGTACCTCAGGAGCCTCCTACCTCAAACACGTTTCTCTATTTAAGATTGTACATTTTATTAACCAGTGCCTCTATTATGATGTTGAGATAAATAAGATTTATGATTATGATTATTATAATAAAACCTCTTAACTACATTTCTTTTTTAATTGTAAGTATTGCAATAGCGTCGCGTTCTCTGAGGCTGAGACCAGCCCAGCAGTTTTTTTTTTATAGTTGAACGCGTCCCAAACGGTCATGGCCATCAGGCTGGTACGGGGTTACCGCACCGTCTCCCGTGAGGCGGTGAGCCTCCTTGCCGGACTGCCACCATGTGATCTGGAGACAAAAGTCCTCGCGCACATCTGGGAGTCTCGCTGCCGCGAGAAATCACGGCTCAGCGGGCAGAGCTCCGGCGGCATCTCATGGCGACATGGAGAGTGTGATTGTCACAACCCAGCGCTGGGCACAACGCAATTGTGGCGATAAGTCCCCTCTTTGAGGAGTGGCTAGAGAGGCGCCACGGCGTGCTCACCTTCCATGGCCTTGGTTCAGAGCGAGAGTGCATGGGAGTCCGTCACCTCCTTCTGCGAATCACTAACGCTCGCGAAGGAGGAGGCGGAAGGCGTGAGGGAGAGGCAAGGTTCGCGCCCTCGCACCCCTTTTCGCCGCAGGAGACGCCCCGGGCGTCGGGAGTCGCAAGCCGATTTCCGGCCACCGTAGGCGCGGGCTTGCAGACGGTGAGCGATAGGTAGCTCACCGTCCGACAAGAACCAGGCCCGGGTCGACGGCACGTTGTGTTCCACGTGCGCCGCAAAGAGATGTCAGCACCAACTGACGGGGTCCATTAGGGCCAATGCCTGCCAGGGTCGCGAGTTTGTCCGAAAGGGATATCGTGGCCCTGGCACACAGGCAACGGAAGGACCACGGGTGGGTTTTAGTCAGTAAAAGTCTGAGACGCTCTCACAAATATTTCATAATTTCCCACCCAAAAATAAAAAGAAAACAGTATTGCAATAGCATTAGTAAAAATGTAGAAATACCTGTTAACTAAGGCCGCCTTAGTACAAAACAACATTTATATTTTGACATGGCTTAAACCGTGGAGCCAGTTTTTGTAATAAGAACGTAACAGTGATTGAAATACCGTTCTTTATACAAAATTTAAAACTTAGTTCGGTACTAAGTTGTCAGTTTTGTGTTTAGGAACTTTACCATAGTCGGAATAAAGTTCGAAATTCAATAATTGCTCCATGTTTTAAACCTGGGTCTGGAGATAAACCTTGTTTTGTAATAAGGGGGTATGTGTCTATGGCAGTACCTCCTAACTTCTTTTGGACACGTGTTGACTTCGACATGAGTGATTGCACTTCGCTTGTCAAGATAATAAAAGGTTTTTGACTTTGTGTAATTTTTTGAGTTCGGCAGATAGAGGTAGACGCTTCGCCGTCGATACAGAGATCACGCGTCTCCGTTTCAATTGAATCGGTAACCTATTATCGCCAGCATTGAAAAGATTCCTATAAATAGGTGGAGGTTGTGCAGGCCACGTGAATCGTTATAACATCGATGAAAAGGATATCCTGAAACTCGATACCTGCTCTCAAATTAACACCTGAGGGAATGAAATGAGAAGATAGTCGTGGAAACAGACTGTAACCGCCAACTAATGTTAAATGCAGTTTGAATGGAAATGGAAACAAGCATGCAACAAGATGTTCGTCGCTTAGGAAGATAAATTTTACTTGAGTAGTAATTACCAATTAGTAAACAGTAGTATAGTTAGTAACTTTTGTAACAATGACAGTAATTTCAACATTTTATACGGTAATAAAATATCACGACTGCGTTAAGACCTTTAATTATATTTAACTATGATCTAATGATAAATGATTTATTTCACTAAGTGGGTTTCTAAAAACACTTTTACACGTCAATCATATTTTGAAAACTAGATGAGGTCGGCGTTTCGTATCTGACCGCCGCATAAAGTACTCAAACTGCCAGCCAGACCATCGTTAAAACTAAGAAAAAAAAAAACTGGTCAAGAGCGAGTTGGGCTCGCGCACCGAGGGTTCCGTACGTATATGATGTTGATGATTTCTGAAAAACTGTGCTATTTAGAGACATCGTTTTATTTTTCCTGGAATCTTTACATAAGCTTCTATCATATAGAATAATTTCAGATTCTTATCTATGCAAACTTCGGAGTAGGGGGGAACGGTATTTTTTTTACATTTTTCATCAAAAGTCGAAAACTATGATGCCTAAAAAAAAATGTTTAATATGATATACCACATGCCCTAGTAGCCCCACTTCAAATTTTTACGACCCCATTTCAGTCCCTTTTGCAAAAAAGATATATTTTTTTTAATTTCTTTCTTGCTTGCAAAATAGTTGGGCAAACGTCATCTAAAACTATTCTAAATTTCAAATTGATAGCATCAGTAGTTCTTGAGATATCCAGGTGTGACAGACAGACAGACAGACAGTCTCACCATAAGGGTTCTTTTTTACTATTTTGGTTCGGAACCCTAAAAACCGGCCAAGTGCGTGTCGGACCACACACAATGAAGGGTAGTGGGGATTCATTATACTAAGAACAACCTTAACATTGTAGTTGAAAACATGTTCCCTCATACATTCCAACTGCAAATTTAAGTATGTACGCACAATATTGAGAGATTTACTATGTTATTTTAAGATCATAGACTTCTCATAGGTTTTCCTGTAATCTATAAGTAAAGAACTATTTTCTGTATTTTTTATTTTTATTTCAGGCTCAGTAGTTTCGGAGATGAGCCCCCCCCCTTATCCCCAAATGGTCTATTTTCATAAATAACTTTAAAAGTATTTATTTTAAAATTATAAAAAATATATTTGAAATTCTTACCACACGCCCTTTAATTTGATATGTCGCACGGACAGTTTGCATAACTTTTTTTTTAAGAAAGATTAGATAAAGAGATATTTATTTGTAAACATGTGTAACATTATACGAGTACTTATAAAATAATGCAAATGTGGATATAAAAGTGAAAAATTCGAGTTCAACATGTTTTGCCACCATTGGCGTACAAAATTAATTATAGCCACTTGAAATATAACACCATTTAGGGACAGAGAAAAAAAAATAGTAATAACAAAATTAAAATATAACACAAATAGATTAGAAACTATCATTTAAAAAATCTTTAACATAATAGTAACATTTCAGTAAGAAACTTCTTAAGTTCTCTTTTGAATAAGTTTGGCTGGTTTATATTTTTAATAACCTCTGGAATCTTATTATATATTAATGGTGCCATACAAAACACGCTTTTATGAAGGTGTGCTGTTTTTGCAGAATGAGGCTGTAAGAAGTTCTTATATTTAGTTCGTCTATTTCTAGTGACATTGTTTGACAAAAGAGGAAACCAGTGAGGATTGCTTCTAACAAATAAAGCTATTTCCAAGATGTATAGTGACGGAAGTGTCAGTATATGGTATTTTATAAACAGTGGTTGACAGCTGTCGGTAGTTTTGATCTTAAACATAGCCCGAATACAACGCTTTTGCATTTTAAACACCACGTCGGTGTTTGTCGAATTACCCCAAAATATTAGACCGTATCTAAGCACCGATTCAATACTTTAATTCCATAATACGCCATGAATAATGCGTTTCTATTCACTGTTGGTGCCAGTTTGCACATCGCAAAAGATAAACTACTTATTTTTGTACAAAGGTCTTCTGTGTGACATTTCCAATTGATTCTACTGTCAATTTTTAAACCGAGGAATTTGGCTGTTTCTACTTGATTTATTATATTATTATCATATATTAATTTAAATTTAATTGAGTTTTGAGGTCTTTGCCTGTAGTTTATTACATTTGTTTTATTTGTATTTTTTTTTAGATTATTATTGATTAGCCATGTTATTATAGATGTTAGTGCTTTATTTATGTCATTTTCAAATAGATTTTTATCATTACATGTAATATTTACTGTGCTGTCGTCTGCAAATAGTGTCATGCACAGTTGCATTAGGGAGGTCATTGATGTAGGTAATAAATAGCGTAGGTCCCACTACACTGTCCTGGGGAACACCATATCTAACATATCTTACTCTGGATTGGTATTGGTCTTCTTTTTTAGTTTTTATGTTAAATTTTGTAATTTGTGTGATTTGTTTTCGATAAGTTAAGTAAGATCTAAATAGTTCTAAAACGTTTTCTCTTATACCGTATGCCTCCAATTTACTAGCCAATATTTTGTAATCCACATAATCGAAGGCTTGTGTCATATCGCAGAAGATGGAGCACACAGGGGTAGTTTTATCAACAGCAGACATTATATTTTTTTTAAACTCAAAGATAGCCATATTTATATTTTTATGTTTTCGAAAGCCTTTTTGTTCGCTGCATAAGATATTGTTATTTTCTAAGTAATTATTTAATTCTATATTGTAATAAGTTTCCAAGATTTTAGGAAATATAGAAAGGAGAGCAATGGGTCGATGATTTTCAACTAATTCTTTATCATTATTTTTCAACAAAGGTTTAACAATTACTGGTTTAAGATCTTTTGGAAATGAGCCATTTGTTATAGACAGGTTAAGAATATGACTTAAGTGATGACATATCTGACTATTTACTTATTTTACCATTTTTGTAGAAATTTCGTCATATCCGACACTTTTTGTATTTTTTAGGCCATTCATTATCTTAAATACATGAAGAGGTGTGCTTGGAGCTAAAAACATTGAATTAGGTCTATGATTAATTAGAGATGTTACTTTTATACCAGCACCCAAGATTGGTTTAACTTTATCAACGAAGTAATTATTAAATGTGCTAGCTATTTCTGTAGGATTTGTGATACTTATATTTTGGATTTTAATGTTTTCTATGGGTTCTCTTGGTAAATTTGGTCGTACTTTATTAATCATTTGCCACGTTGTCTTTGATTTATTATTTGACATTTTAATTCTGTAATTATTTTTCGCACGCTTCGTTAGTGATTTAATTTTTGTTTGTAATTTGGAATAGTTAATATAATTTTGTTTATTCGTCTTTGTTGTTTTTTGTCTAAGTTGCCAGAGCAATAATCTTCTTTTTTTACAACAATTTTTAATTCCGCGTGATATCGACTTTGATTTATGATTAACTTTTATCTTTAAGCTTTTCTGCGGGAAGCACAGATTGTAGAATAATTTAAAATTATCTATGAAATATGTATAAGCATTATCTACGTCCTTAGTTGTGTAGATTTCTGAGAAAGAAAAATTATTCAGGCACATTTTGAATGTATCAATGTTATTTTTAGAGTAATCTCGTTCCGTTTTATACCAGTATTTAAATTTGAAAAGCTTTTTTATTGGAAGTTTTATTAATTGGGCCGTGTAGTCTGATAAACCAAATTCCAACACTTCAGTCTTACACTGTTTTTTGAAATCATGGGCAAAGTTATCTAAACAAGTCATGCTAATCAGTCTAGTAGGTTTTTTTAAAGCCAGCTTTAAGTTGTAATTTAATAACAAACATTCGAAATCTAGGGATACATTATTACTTTTTAAAATGTCAATATTAAAATCTCCAGCTATTAAAATATTATTACAACTAATTTTTGTAATGAGCAGAAGGACTTATTCAAGTTTTGAAAGAAATGTTACCACATTGTTTGGATTCGGTACTCGGTAGACACAGACAATAATAACTTTGTAATCAATAAGTTCGATAGCACAGCATTCAAATACATTGGTTATAGTATGTTTCTTAACATCTGGAATTTCCCTCCATTTATGCTCCTTTTTAACTATGATACACGCTCCGCCTCTTTTGCTATTATTTCGACATGTTTCGGAGATATTATTCGGATCCTGCCATCATAAAATGTTCCGTAATACATAGTACATCAACTGATTTGCTTCTGTCTGCAAGTTCTTCCATATTTATCATCAAGAGATCAGTTTTGTTAAATAATCCAGCTATATTTTGATGTAATACATACAGGTGTTTAGTTTCGAAAAAACATGGATTCAGAGTTGTTTTCATCAGTCAGCTGATTTGTGTGTGCAAGGCTATCCAATTTTTGTGTTTCATCCTGTATTATTCCATTAATGTAGTCCTGGATGTCTTGGAAAATGGTTTCCATGCCGAGTTTGTTCACCGTGCCTCTATGAATATTAAACATCCCATAGGTCCACTTAAGATTTCTATTTGAATCCAAGAAGTACGCATGCTCATGTTCTAGTGTGTCGAGATATAACAAATTATTAAAATTCTCTACTCGCTAGTTGAACATATTGGTGTGGTGCCCATACTTAAAAGTGGGTGCACATATAATTATATTAGTGTGACTTAACTTCTGTGCAACTTCTCTTACGTAAAATATAAGGCCAAAGTAGTCACGAGTATTCTGAAAGTCTTCTTCGCCTATTAAGATAACACAGAAGTCGTTAATTGCCAAATCTTGTATTTCGTTTTCCAAATTATTAATTAGTAGGTCGGTGCTAGAGTTCGGCTTGAGATAGTGGCAGACATCGTAATGTTCGGAGAATGTTTTTTGAGAGATAGTTAATATTTTATTCCTGGTGTTAGTGCTCAATATGTGAATTTTATTTCTAGTCCTTGTTTCGTTTATTTTCTTTTGGTGATGCGTAGGCTCAGTACTGGATAATGGCTGGATCAGGGTGTTGCTATGATCTGCCGTTTGACCTACTGTTGGTGGTGATTGTAGTTCACACAATGTTTGTAATTGTTTACTTCTTCTTGTCTTCTCACTCCCAAGAGGTGTTTTTGTTTTATTTTTTTTTATTTGGGTAACAGTTTTGTATAAATTATTTTGTTCCAGTAATTCAATATTCGTTCGTTTGAGGTTTGTATTTTCAATCGAAAGAGTCTCAATTTCCTGATGGGCACTACTGAGTTCTGATTCTAATTTGTTAATTGTTGTTTCTAAAATGAAGGTTCGTTTTCTTATTCTGTTAGAATATTATTATTGCAGTTGTGGTGGTTATTTAAATCTCAACGGTTTTACGTTTTTGCTATTTTTTCTTGTATTTTAGTTCAATTTAACACAATCACATATTGTTTGGTGAAAACTAGTATGTTCACATAGATATCAGTACAAATTTCACTCAATTAATTGTATTTAGTCACTTATACCTGTTCACTCAAAATCACGGTAATAACTTTGTTCAGGGTTAAATTCGCGAGTTGATAAGATTATCTCAGATGATTTACACTACTTATTCAAGTTCGAACACATAATTTTAAAGAAATCAATGCTTTTACTATTTTTACGAATATTTATATACGGAGCTCAATGTTTACATGACAGCGCAGCGCCATCTCTAATTTGGTCTTAATTTTCTAATATGGTCCCCAAAAGTGACCCCAATGCTCAAAACTCATTTATTCACGTTACACGTCCGTGTTTGGATCACAGAAGTCCACATGTGTACCAAATTTCAACTTAATCGGTCCAGTAGATTCGGAGCAAATCGGCTCTGACAGACTGACAGACAGACAGCCAGCCAGACAGACAGACAGACACACGAGTGATCCTATAAGGGTTCCGTTTTTTCGTTTTGAGGTACGGAACCTTAAAAAATTACCTACATAGTCCCCACATTCATAATAATGAAAACATTTTTACAAAAAAACAACCGACTTCCAAACAAAAACACTAAAAAGTGAAAAATAACTTTAATTTCGGAAGCACATAACATAACATCACGCCTTGTTTCCTCGAAGGGTAGGGCAGAGGTGTACCTGTAGTACACCCACATTTAATATAATATTTAATTTAATTTCGGAAGTCGGTGGCCATAAACGAAAATACAAAACCAAAGACACAAGTCGGTTGTTTTTTTTGTAAAAAAGTTTTTTATTTTTCACTTTTTAGTGGTAGGTACCTACCCCACACCAATTCGTATACTACTACTTGCTATGAAAACAACATAGACAGGAAGTTTTATTTTACACCCTTTAAGGGGTTACATCTTCAAAAATCTGTTTTTAAATTGTGCAATGTCATGTTAATGTCAAATCTAAAGTTATTTTCTTCCTGTGGCAAACTGTTACTGTATGGGAATGTAAACAACACAATTTTTCATATACTAAGATTGCACAATGTTCTATGATATTGGAGCAATTCTCCTTTGTTCACATTTCCTCTATTTCCCATAAAAAATAATAATGTTGTTTCCTGTTTAAAGTTACATTTAATAATTTCTTTCATAATATCAAATAAATAACAACCTGGCATGCAGTAATTTATTATTGATTGTTCCGGGTAATCATCTGTCAGCAAGTGGCCTAAGTCCTTTCCAATCTCATCACAAAATAATACAATATAATTATTTACAATTTGTTTACATTGTTTATTGGAGTTATTAGTAAAAGGAATTTTCAAATCAACACAAGGAAGCGGTAAGGTGGTATTGCCATGTTGCCAATGATTGGTCTAGCTTAGGTACATCGGATGGTGTTTGACAAATCTCACAGTTATTTGTTTGTGAGTTTACCAGCTCATTCATTGCCTACGTTGACCTAGAATCATAAAATTCGGCAAAAAGCAAAGTAGCACAGCACAAGTAAAGGAAAAAAAAAGTCTGAAAATCGTTAATTGGTAGTTTTGTCACATCATCATCATTTCTGCCGAAAGACATCCACTGTTGGACATAGGCCTCCCCCAAGCATCGCCACTTCGAGTGGTTCTGTGCTTCCCGAATCCAGCGGACCCTGTGGCCTTCCAGCAATACGTATTCCGGGTAGGTGGTCTCCACTCCGGAAACTTTCGGCCCTATCGGCTATATGTTCTGCATAATCTACTGTTATACTATTTTAGCTATAGTCGTTCATCAGGAATAATCTGTAAGAATACATCAGTCAGTGTATCATCAGTTTTGTGACATTAGGTAGTATATACAGGAACGCAGGCGTTCACTAATTCACTGAAAACGAAAAACTCCGCAAGCAATGGGAAATTGCTACTGAAGACTGCGGAATCGACCTCAGGACTAACTGCTTGTCTCACGCGTGAGTCTCAGTATATTTTGGCTGCTGAGACCATAATTACAAACGGGAAGTTTAAGAGTTAATGCGGGAAATAAAGTGAATTGTGCTATACTGCGATTGTGACCCACCAGTCGATGCCCAAAAAGGCAAGGCTGGCTGTTCCACCCACGCTTATGTATGGAAGTGAATGTTGGGATGGCAAAAGAAGCATGAAAGTAGAATCAATGCTGTGGAAATGTGTTCCTTGCGAAGCATACGTGACTATGAATGATAGGCTGAAAAATTATGTAATAAGCCATTGCCTTATCACATAATTTTTCTAAATTATGTGATGAGGCAACGGTGCGGCTTAAAAGAAGATGTATGTGACAAAATTTTAAAAGATTAGATTCAACATTCATTAGACAATTCATATCCCGCAATTCATCTGTTTGACAGTTTTGTATGGAGTTTCGTAAAATGGTCCACTAATTATGAATTGCTTTAATGAAGTCTAATGTCAAATAGCAGCTGTCAAACAGATGAATTGCGGGATGTATGAATTGTACGCAGATCATAGTATGATTCTGCCAAAGCGTCCATTTTAGGCACCCTGTTTAGTATTTAATTATAAATTAGTTCCGTGAATCAAATCCCTCACGCTGCTTTGCTTTATCTTCGTCAATACCTGGGGTAATATATATATTAGAAACAAGCTGCTTTGAGCCATATTAACTAAGTAAGCTCTACCTCATCGTCTTTAATCTACCTACATTTTGATGTATACAATTCATATCCGTTCGCTCGTGGTTCCAACATGCCTGTGGGAAGGTCTTTGTTCTAAGTAATCCAGCTTTGACTAGTTCTGAGAATTACATTCAAATACTACAAGCTAGCCAAGCTATTAATGTACAATATACATGTATTCTGAAAACCTTGCCAATCGAAAATACAATATACATGTGTGATTGAAACAATATGTGTATTTACAATTCGGACGATTGCAGTTTGGTGAGGTTGAATTTGAAGTTGTTTGTGCTTTCCAATAACTTTTTTGTGGGGGATTAACAGGAAATTGCTGACTGGAAAGGAAGACGCTGCATGCACTACTATCGTTGAAATTCCAAAAACCAATTTAGTCCATGTTTTGCTGATTATCGTTGGTTTAAAGGTAGGTAAGCAAGGTTTCATCAAGATGACTTACAGAGTCAGTTAATGATTTAGGTATCTGGCTTAGTCAAAAAATGGACATACTCGTACTACGTCCTCAAGCTTGAAAAATAAACATCCATAGTTTTTCCGTATCAATCCACTGACGTTGCATTAACCCAATATTTAATATTCAGGCTCTAATAAAGAGATTCGTACTTTGAACATGGGCACGTCTGAAACAGTGACGGCACGGAGTATATTATATTTATATAGATAGACAAGTGACGGCTCGGTGCCGATAGTGATAGGCAAGCTTTACCGGTAACGTACAGTCACCGCCTTTAATTGATGAGCCACTTGCCACCGCTCGCGCCATAGCCGTGTAGTTTAAATCAGGTTTAATAGGTTATACTCGTACATCCAGGAAATAAAAGGTAAATTTGCCAAGTTACTTAAGCAGTTCTTTTTCAGGAGTTATAAACGATTTCTTAGGAAAATGATTTGCAGATTGTTGGGGAAGAGCAGATAAGTGATAAGGTATATTTTATAAGATATAATTCATAAGATCGGATAATTGTTAGTAACTTTATTGGTGCAGTTAGTGAAATTTAAGTGTCCGCACTGATAAACACAAATTGTAAAACTGTGTTCTGTTTCACAGACAAAACGTGAAAACGGTTTTGCGGGGCAAAGTCCATAAGTAAAGATTTTTAACCGACTTCCAAAAAGGAGGAGGTTATATGTTCGGCAGTATGTTTGTTTTTTTTTTGTTTGTTCACCTATATCTCCGTCAATTATGAACCGATTTCTAAAATATTTTTTTTGTTTGAAAGGGTACGCTCCCGAAGTGGTCTTATTGCCACCAAATTAGAATCTGATGAGAGGATCTCATGAAAACCCAGGGGCGATCGAGGGCAACCTTCGAATTTTATAGGCAAACCTATAGCGATTTGGGTATTTTTTATAGTAGCTCGTGCATTTGCTCCCGAATATCACCATTCGGTGAAGTGGAACTGATGATGGAGACCACAGATGGCCACCGGAACAAAATAATAAGTATTTAACGGGTTGCGATTCGATTAGGTAATTTAATATGGTTGCTAAGCAATTCATGCTTGTCACAATGCATATGGTGAGTGGCAGTTCTCCTGGTTCTTACCAGGAGAACTCCTCAACAATTAACGTCCCAGCATCGGGAAAAGCAATATTTTGTATAAGATGATGAACAGTTGACTTTAGGCTATTGTAACTTAGATAGATTAAAAACTGACCAACTAAAAAGTGAAAAATAAAAAACTTTTTGTATCCAAAGACACCGACTTCCGAAATTAAAGTTATTTTTCATTGTGTAGTGTTTTATTGGAAGTCGGTTATTTTTTTTTTTACAAAAAGTTTTTTTTGTAAACGTTATTAATGTTATGTGGGTAACTACTTATTTATAATTAGTAAATAAGTAGTAAGGTAAGGGTAAGGTTAGCGACTTAGTTTACGCTATCGGCTGCTGCGTCAGTCCAATATATGAGCTTGTACGTATCGGTTGCGTTATTTCATCTCCACCCCCCCCCCCCTTTGGTTATAACAATAAATAAATAAATAATAATAATCCAGACACGGAGAGTAGACGTCTTCGTATTAAAAAACAATTTTTCGTGCCTGTTTTTAGCAATTTGCAGGTCAGTGTCAAGTTGTATCTTGATCAAAATATGATTATTTACTATTTCTCTTTTTTAGTTTATGTCTTAGATAATATAAATATCTTAAAATGTGCTAAACCAAATTGTCAACCTTTGAAAAATTATTTTATTTAGTTTAATAGTCAATATGAATAATAAACTAAATTATGTGGAAGAATATATATATCTGGGACAGCTGATGTCACCAAAAGGCACCATAAATAAAGAAATTGAGAGAAGAATAGCCAACGGCTTGAAGAGATACTGGCCTTAGAGAAGTAATGAAAAACAAAAAACATCATATTTCAACAAAAACTAAACTGTTCAACACCTGCATACTACCGGTATTACTGTATGGAAGCCAAACCTGGGCTCTAACAAGGAACTCAGCAAATAAAATAGCTACATGCCAACGTGCGATGGACAGAAGCATGCTAGGAGCTAAAAAGGCAGACAAAATAAGAAACAAAACCATCAGACACAAGACCAAGGTTCAGGACATAACCATACAAATCAGAAGACTAAAGTGAAAAATAGTCTGGACACATGATTAGAGGGATAGGCGAATGGAGAACAATATTTACACAGTGGTACCCAAGAAAAGGCCAGAGAAAGAGAGGTAGACCACAGAAAAGGTGGGATGGTGACATCAGACAGGTCGCTAGAATGACATGGGGCAGAGTGGCCAGAGAGAGGCAGGAATGAAGAAGGTTGGAGGAGGCCTTTGCCGACTGGCAAATGGACATACAAAACGTAATTAAACGCCAAATACGAGACTGAAGACTACACTCTATGTTTGTCCGACTGAAAGGCTAATAATATATTGTTATATTGTAGAAGCTTTATAGTTAAATAATTAAACATTTATATACTGAATATAATTCTTTTATTTTCTTTGATGTCTCAGTCACTACCAGAATAACAACATGGTAGTCATAGTAACCGTCACAGGAGACAATACTTCCTTTTTACTCAGTCATAGACATATTTATAACACTCCCCCTCACGAATATGATCTCGAAGTCTGAGTGACTCCCATTCCCATCATCTTTAGTAATTTCAGCAATCTTGGTTGTGGCAGTGCCTTAGTTAAAATGTCTGCCTCCATATTTTCTGTGTCCTTGTAGCGATTTGTCACTAACTTCTTTTGGACACAATCTCTAATAAAATGTTCCTTTATGCTAATATGTTTTGACCTTTTTCCTGTAATCATATTATTTGCTAATTTTTGCGCAGCCATATTATCATTATAAATTAGGACTGATTGTTGTGGCACTCCAATGTCTTCCAGTAATTGTTTTAAATGCAAAGCTTCCTTCATCGCTTCTATCATTGCCATGTTGAATACATCTTCAGCTGTTGACAATGCGAGAACTCTCTGTTTCTTTGTTTCGTAACTAATTAGGCCACCTCCATACTTAAAAATATAACCAGTATATGATCGGCGATCGATAGTGCATGCCGCCCAATCTGCGTCAGCCATGCCCGTAAGTGCCGTTGACGTTCCTGTTTTCTTGTATTTTAAACACAAGTTCCTCGTTCCTTTTAGGTAACGTATAACCCTTTTTGCTGCTTGCCAGTGACTTTGGTCATAACAGGTATTGTACTGGCTTAAGTAAGTTACTGCAAACATATGTCTGGTCTTGTTGCAATAGCTAGGTACATTAATGAACCAATCAGTTTTTGATATGGAAAATTGTCCGTCTCATCTTCATTCTCATTTTTCTCTAACTTTAGAGCTAGCTCCATTGGCGTAGACACGGGTTTACATTCTCCCATGTTAAATTTTTCTATCAAATTATCAATATAAGTTTCTTGGAATAGCGTTATCTCTCCCCCTACATGGGTGAATCGTATACCCAAACAATGATGAAGAGAACCCATATCTCTCAAGTCAAATGCTTTTTTCAATTTGGATTTGACTTCCTCCATAATTTTTTCTGATTTGTATGCCAGAATCAAATCGTCAACATAGATGTTGGCAAACAGTTTTTCGCCTCCTTTTTCAAATATGTATAAACAAGGATCCGCTGTAGCATTTTTAAAACCAATTTCCAATAATTTTTTGTGTAATTTTAAATACCATTGCCTTCCTGCCTGTTTCAACCCGTATATAGCTTTATTTAGTTAACATATTCCATTATTTTTATATTTATTTATATCTATTAGCATTTCTCGTGCCTTTCTCATCAACTCTTTGTCTTTTCCATGTGATAGAATCATTTTTAAATATTTATCAAGATTTTTTGACTTCTTCATATAAATTTGTTCGTCTATATCATCATTTAAAAATGCTGTACAGACATCAAGCTGACTTAGTTTCAAATTATTTTCTATCGCAGCAATCAATAGTCTTATTGTACTCATTTTTGCTACTAGTGCAAATGTTTCGGTATAGTCAATTCCTTCTCTCTGGTTGAACCCACGTGCTACTAGTCGCGCCTTTCGTCTTTCTATTTCTCCAAGTGCATTGTATTTATATTTTAGAATCATTTTATTATCTATCAAATTTTTACTTTCATTCTTGTGTACAACTTACCAAGTATTGTTTTTAGGTGAGATTCAATTATTTATGCTAATTTTATGCTAATTCTATTGATTCTAGAAAAAAAAAGAAAATAATAACAAAATGAGTTCCTGACTGAATTTCTGTTTTGCTATTTTATTTAAAAACCTCCTAATTAGTAATGTTTAGACACTTAAATACTAGCTTTGAAATAATATAAAATTATAAATAGAATTAGTATAAAAAATATTATTAAAATCTCGATTATGATTGTAAATGTAGTGCTTGGTCAATCCCTAGCATCAGTGAGATGACACTGACAGCTCACTCCACGCAATAATTCACGCTGATATTTTTACAGAATAGCACCGCTGAAGTTTAAGTGGGTAACTGTCGTTATTTGTCGTTTTACTGTGGGTTTCTGTGACAATTAAAATGATTTTTCTTTCTTTCCTTCTAATTATAAAGAGGATCTACACACTTTGCCAAATTATTGGGCAAGTTACACCAGCTTCAGTTTTCGTGTTAGAGTGGTGACAATTTTGTTGACGTGTGTACTATCGTAATATAAGCAAAGCACCAGAACGGTAACCACTCCACAATTCAGGTTTGTCTTCTGCTTGGATTCGTAGAAATACGCTTAGATTTTTATGTGAGTTTTCTAGCGCTTCGATGCTTTGGTTACACAGTTGAGTTTAATTTCCTAATATGAAGTAATTCACAAACCTGTTTCATAGTGTCGGACATGAACTCTGTGCTCCTGTCGGTAGCTATCTCCCTCGGGATGCCATGTTGAAGTATGAAGTTATCCGCGAAGATGCGTACTACTTCTGTAGAGGTTTTAGTGAATAAGCCAGGGTATAAGCACATACATACTTGGATAGCTCATATTGCAATGTAAGTTTATAGGGGAAATTGTAACTGTCTTTGTCTAATGGTCCTACCAAGTCTAAGAAAATTTTATCGAAGGCCGAATGAGCAGTTGTCGTGATTGCCATTGCTTCTTTCACCTGGTGATTCTGACACTGAACAATTTTTTTACATAATTTATGACCTCACTCTCTGTCAGGCCAAAAATTGTATTTTTTTATATTAGTCAACATTCTTCTCATGCCCGTGTGACCACTTGTGGGCAAAAGATTAAAGTTGTTGAGTATCACTTTCCTATCATCTTAGTCCTCTCTTCTTTTATACATAATCTGGGCCCTTTCCAGTTGCTCTGTTTTACAGACCTGATGGCGATATGTTACCATTAATCCTTACTTGGGCAGTTACTGTGCACAAGTTGCAGGGGTGCACTCTAGATAAAGCGGTAATTGATTTTGGGAAGTCACTATTCGCTAAGGGACAGGCCTATGATGCCCTTAGCAGACTCAGATCCTTAGACGGATTATTTATTTGTTCCTTGGATCATAAATAATTGCTAAAAAATCCTCATGGCTCACGATCTCTTCAGGAATTAAAAAGTTTAAGAAGTCTTTCAAATTTCGAAACAAACCTATGGTATATGTTTGGTATAATACACAGGTACACACAAAACATTAAACCTAATGAATGAATGAGGTGTACTCGAATGAACCTAACCAAAAAAAAATTTAAACCGCCTCTGTAAATACTTTATCACGAATTTATAACCCCAAAATAATATAAATAAAAAATAAGTTCAAAAACTAAAACCCGACTACTGAAAAATCACGCTCTAAAAAGTATGAAACAAGAAAATATTCTCATCTGAAATTATTATGTACAATCTATTCAATATTTATCGTCTATTAAATAAACAACTTACACGTAATATATTTTAATGTATTTAATACATTTTCATAGTGATGTCCAGAAGACAGCCGTGGTCCGTGCGTGACAGCTGGTAGGTTTTGTCAGCACAACATCCGCTATTTGTTTACTTGTGGGTACATAAGATAATTTTTAACCGACTTCTAAAAAAGGAGGTTATTCAATTCGACCGTATATATGCTTTTTTTATGTTTGTTCGCGCCTAACTTCGTCGTTTATGAACCGATTTTGATGATTATTTTTTTGTTGGAAAGGTTATACTCCCGAGGTGGTCCCATTGCCACTAAATCAGAATCTGATGAGGGGATCCCATGGAAATCGAGGAGAACCTTCAAATTTTATAGGCAAACCTATAGTGATTTGGATATTTTTTATAGGAACTCGTGCATTTGCTTTTGGAAAGCACCATTTGGTGAAGTGGAACTGATGATGGAGACCACAGATGGCCACCGGAACAATATAATAATAAGTATTTAACAGGTTGCGATTCGATTAGGTACGTTAATGTGGTTGCTAAGCAATTTATATCACTATGGGTGAGTGGCAGTTCTCCTGGTTCTTACCAGGAGAACTCCTCAACAATCAACGTCCCAGCATCGGGAAAAGCAATATTTTGTAAAAGGTGATGAATAGTTAACATTAGGCTATTGTAACTTAGATAAATTAAAAACTGACCCACTAAAAAGTGAAAAATAAAATACTTTTTACAAAAAAAAACAACCGACTCCCAAAAATAACACTACAAAGTGAAAAATAACATTAATTTCGGAAGTCGGTGGCAATAAACTAAAATACAGATCCAAAGACACCGACTTCCGAAATTAAAGTTATTTTTCACTTTGTAGTGTTATTTTTGGGAGTCGGTTATTTTTTTTTTGTAAAAAGGTTTTTTATTACATCGTTTTTAAGTTGTTCTCTAGAAAAGTGATACTTGATGTCAATTTGTTTAGATATTTTGTGACTAGTCGGGTTATTTGATATACTAATACAACCATTATTGTCTTCATAAACAGCAATTGGATTGACAATTTATTATGTTTAACACTAATTTCTAGAGACTTTAGCCATAATGTTTCTTTTACAGCTTCGAATAATGCCATGTACTCAGCCTCAGTCGAAGAAGCTGCTACACAGACATTTGCCTCCTTGTATTCCAGGTTATTGTATAGCTATTAGCTCTTAAATAATTTAAATAAATAACCCGTTGTAATTTTCCTATCATTGACATCATTACCACCCCAATCTGAATCTACACATATCCACATAAGATATTATCAAAATGATAACACCTGTAAGTTGTATGTTAGTTTTAATTCAAATATCTAAGTATTCTTTTGAGACATTGCCACAACTCTTTACTATTGTTGTTTGTGTATGTGCTCAAAATATTAACAGATGCACTTAATACAAATAGAATTGCAATTAGACATACCAAATTTGTCTCAAATTGCCTTTATATAAGCACTTTGATCTAAAGTTACTTTATTTTGATGACTTGTAATTCTAATGCCAAGAAAAAATTTGTTCTCATTTAAAGCTACCATAAGGCCATTAACACACGGCACCGCGAACCGCCGCGGTAGGCGGTGAAGCGGATCTCAATGTCGCTTTGGCCTCTAATAAATCCGTTGATGCCTAACACACGTACACCGCCCGATCGCGCGGTTGAGCGGTGCTCTCACCATAAAAAACCGCGGCGGTGCGCGGTGCCGTGTGTTAATCGCCTTATAAATTTACTCATATGGTATAAATCTATATTCTGTTCATTACTTGCTGGTCAGAACACATCAAATTGGCAAAAAGTAAAACATAAATATTTTTACTAATATCACCCTGCGGAATTTACAAACCCCTTTTCTTTGAGACATTGATCAAACAATCAAACCTGGAGCAGCTTGGTTTAGCCCATATAAAGCTTTATTTAGTTTACAAACAATCTTGTTTACTAAATACGGATTACCAAATTCATAATTTTTTAATACTAAAAATCCATTTGCAACCATTTTTTTTTGTTGTTATTAGGTTTAGGTACTAATTAATGACCAAGTATCATTAGCTAAAAGTGAACCTAATTGACCCTTAATCGCATCTTCCCAATGAGTTCTATCACCCCGATTTTTAATTACATGCAATTAAATAGGTATTTTCTTTCAGCACATTAAACATCTGTCATTTTGCTGACCTTTGAGCCTCATCATTTCAGCCAAAAGACGTCCACTGCTGGACATAGGCCTGCCCCAAAGGGCGGGTTTGCCATAATCGCCACGCTTAGTAGGCGGGTTGGCGATCGCAGTATGGTGTTAAAATGCATAGAGAACGCTGCTGCCCATTCTCTAGTATTAGTTAGTCCAAACTTAGTCGCCCTTTACGACACCCACGGGAAGAAATAGGGGAGTGCTATTCTTTACCTCCGGCACCACACAGACACAGATGAACTATCTGATATTAATTCCACTGATTTTGAATCATCCAATTTATTGGATTTAGTTCCTTTAGTTTTGGAAATATCAGATTTACCAATTCATCAGATTTTTGAAATTAAATTGTTCACAGCCACTATGATTTACCATTCTTACTAAAATTGGTCTCTTGTTGATCGAAGGCGATTGTCATATGCAACTTTGTTACCGATAGGAGGTTGTACGATACATCGCGGCAAAATAACACGTCCTCCAGCGTACCATGAATGCCAGTGTTTCTGATGAATTGCAATGTGCCTTTTTTAAAAGCTGAAATAAAAAATAAAAACTGTTTAGCAACTGATATTTAAAAAAAAAGCGTTGAATTTTGTTTAGATACTGAAAAGGTCTTCCCTGTTAATAATGTGATCCAGAATCCAGAGTTGTTTTGTGAGTGTATAACATATATGTTTAATATAATATCATTGATCACAGGATTTAATTCACAATTTTTACTAATAATAATTCAAATTCAAATAATTTATTGTGGATTATTTATTGGTTCATAAGATGTTGTGTTAGTTACAGGTAAGTCTGCTATGTCCCGCCATTGAGGCATACAAAATTCATAACATAAATTCGGTACATAGATCAAATACAATACATCAAATATCATCCAATACATTAAGATTAAATTAGTAGATATAATATACTTATGTCAAATTACAAATTAGTAATTTTTACAAAATAGTGTGTTTCAATGTATTGTCATTTAGAAATTATCATATAGAGTAATAACATTTATTTATCAATATATCTCGTGGTTTTTTAATTAGTGACTTAATTAAAGACACACACACACATTATACCATACATACACCATACATATTATACCATTAGTCCGTGTATACGTGGGACAATCGGCTCGTTCACCTGTTGTAAACAAATGTATCAGTCACATTGCCATCTTAACGTCACTTTTATAAACTTGCGTTATTTTTGTGTTTTTGATTTTCAAATGTCTTCCTTTAAACCTTCCTGCCCTTCTACCTTCCTTTTAGGCACAGATTCATTTAGCTATCAAAACTGTGTTTGTATTTCGCTACCAGACTGAAGAAAAACGCTAATCCGAAATATAAATTCACCATAATCACTTTTCTACTGTTGTATTCTTTTGCGATTATTTATTTATTTTATAGAAAGCTTACAGATTATTATTAAACTTAAATATCATGCATAGGTTGGGAAATCTGCTAATTACAAGTTCCACATGTATTTAATATTCAGTTACAAATACATATTATAATGAATAAGGCGTTAACTAGTTATAATCTGCCTACAGTGATTTGCAAGCTAAAGAAACAGTTTCGTAACAAAAAGATAACATAAATAAACATGAACAAATTAAAATGAGTAATTAGGAGTATTACGTTGGTACACACACACAGCTCCAATAAGTGGTTACCCCAAAAAACATGTGAGTTCATTCATTCATTTCATTCATTCATTTCATTCATTCATTTCATTCATTCATTCCATTCATTCATTCATTTCATTCATTCATTTCATTCATTCATTTCATTCATTCATTTCATTAATTCATTTCATTCATTCATTTAATTCATTAATTTCATTCATTCATTTCATTCATTCATTTCATTCATTCTTTCATTCATTCATTTCATTCATTCATTTCATTCATTCATTTCATTCATTCATTTCATTCATTCATTTCATTCATTCATTTCATTCATTCATTTCATTCATTCATTTCATTCATTAATTAACAAATAACATTATGTTGAAAATTACATATTAATAAAATTTTCACATGCAGAAACAATACATATAAAGGCCTAATTAAAATTGATGTTAAATGTTTAAGAGTCAATTGTTTCTTTTATTTAGTTAGAATTAAAATATTAAGTACATAAATAACAACTATAACTAATTAATTTATAAAAATAACAAAATTATATACTAACTAAACTAAAACTATAAAACATTAAAATATAGCGTCGAAAAATTCCTCCGCATCGCTGTCGACTGGTAATGGTAAAGGTAAGCGGGGTCTGAATGTGCATATTGGAAAGGTACACAGACCCAAAAATTCACTCACTTCAGACCCACCAACAGCTACACCTACAATACCAGCTACATCCACTTTTGACCCGTTTTGGAAAACCCTTTCAAAATTCAAAAACTCTGTACCTGTTTTGAAGCGAGTTCCCCGCGGCGCCCGACCTCTTGTGGCACAACACCTAGCAGGTTGCGTTCGTCTTGCCGCCAGGGAGAACTCGCAAAGTGCTTGGGAACAGCTGCTCACCTTCCCTTACAGAATTCTACACGTACAAAAGAATTTGGCAACCAAAAAGACATTGACTGCACAAATTAAAGAAAACTGTAATATTTCGGCTCATAATTTAGATTCAAAATTACCGACACAGATATACACCTCTTCAAGAGGTATATCACATCTTGTTGAATCTAAGTTAGAGGAAGGTGACATAAGTGGAGCAGCCAGGATTCTTTTTAGTAGCGATGTCGTGGCACCGTGTTCTCCAGAAACACTCGCAGCTCTGGAGAGCAAACACCCTGCCCCAGCGGATGGTCTTTCTTTTCCCGACCCCCCTGATCTGGATAATCACTTCCTCACCATTACAGGTCGAGAGTTGGTCACAGCCGTTTGCTCCTTCCGGAGCGGTTCCGCAGGCGGCCTCGACGGCCTGAGTCCTCAGCACCTTAAGGACCTTATCAGTTCAGGCGCCGGGGCAGCTGGTGAGTTGCTCTTGAAGGAGCTTACGGCTTTGATTAACCTTATGCTCTCCGGCAAGGTGAACGAGGCCGTCATCGACGTTCTGTACGGGGCCAATCTATGCGCCCTGCGTAAGAGGGATGGCGGCATTCGTCCTATTGCCGTGGGAACTACATACCGTCGTATGGCAGCCAAGATTTGCTGTAAATTTTTTGGTGAGGTTGTTTCGGAAAAATTTCAGCCCCTGCAGCTAGGTTACGGCTCGAAAGGGGGCTGTGAGGCTGCCGTACACGCTTTGTCGACCTACCTAAATTCTGGCAAAGGAGAGGTCATCCTGAAGGTTGACATAAAGAATGCCTTCAATTCTGTTAATAGGGACACCTTGCTGGCAGAAACTAAAAGAGAAATACCTCAAATTTATAGTTTCCTTTGGCAATGTTACAGACACTCTTCTAAATTACTTTATCGGGACAACCTTCTGGAATCTGGTGTTGGCTGTCAACAAGGTGACCCTCTCGGGCCAGTGATTTTTAGTTTAGCAATTCACCCAATCATTCGACAGCTAAATTCCAAATTTAACGTTTGGTATCTTGATGATGGAACTTTGGGAGGCGATGTAGAAACGGTTTTAAAAGACTTTCAATTCTTAAAACATAAACTATTTTCCATTGGCCCTAATCTCAACCTTTCTAAATGTGAACTTTATTTAGCGGACAGTACTGACAGACATCTGACACTTCCTAAATTTAACGCAATAGCCCCAGAAATCAAAATTATTGAAAAAACCTCTCTTCGTCTCCTTGGGTCTCCAATCTTTGAGAATTCCTTTCCCGATTTTATTGAGGAAAAAATACAAAATTTCAGTGACGTTTCGGAAAGATTGTTCCAAATTAACATGCATTCGGCTATAACCTTAATCCGTTACTGTTGTTTCGGCCCTAAATTAACATATTTCCTTCGCGCTTCCCATTTATGGAAGCACACTCACCTATTAGACAAAATGGACCAAATTATCCGGCATACAATATCTTCGATCTTAAATGTGGCCATGGACGACCGAGCTTGGGCACAAGCTACTCTTCCCATTCGTATGGGAGGCCTCGGCGTCCGCAAAATTACAAGTATTAGTTTACCGGCTTTCATTTCCTCGGTCCACGGCACTGAGAAATTAATCAGGAAAATCCTAGCCCCCACACTGATTGATTTTGATGTGCCGTGGTTCTCCGAGGCTATGGATGCCTGGAGACTCGCTTGCCCGAACTCAGATTCACCCGACAATCCATCTTCCCAGAGACGGTGGGATGAGCAGCTCTGCAGAGTAGTACAGAATAATTTACTTGACACGTCTGCTACTACTGCGGAGCGTGCGCGCTTGCTGGCTGTGGGTAAATGGGAGTCGGGTCTGTGGCTTCATGCACTACCATCGTCGAACATAGGTACTTTGTTCGACGACACTACTTTCCGCCTCGCTGCTTCCCTCCGACTAGGAGCTCCTTGTTGTTCTCCTCATCGCTGTCACTGTGGCGAAGTTGTCAACAGCCTCGGACACCACGGCCTGTCTTGCAGCCGTAGTGCAGGTCGCTTAGCGCGGCACGCGAATATTAATGACATTATCCGACGAGCTCTTGTCACCGTCGGCGTTCCAGCTGTATTAGAACCTAATGGCTTGGCACGTGACGATGGCAAGAGACCGGACGGCATGTCTTTATTTCCATGGAAGGTGGGTAGGCCTTTAGTGTGGGACGCAACGTGTGTCGATACTCTTGCGCCATCCCATCTTCCTGACTCCGCGTGCTGTGCTGGCGCTGCTGCTGCGTCTGCGGAAAATCTCAAGCGGCGAAAGTATATTAACCTTATTGGTAATTATATTTTCGAGCCGTTTGGGGTTGAAACCCTCGGGCCGTGGGGTCCGAGTGCTCATGATTTGTTCAAAGATATCTCCAAACGGCTGGTTGACACTTCCCGTGACCCAAGGGCTGGCTTTTACCTTGGCCAGAGGTTAAGCATTGCCATACAACGTGGCAATGCCGCCAGTCTCTTGGGTACATTACCAGTCGACAGCGATGCGGAGGAATTTTTCGACGCTATATTTTAATGTTTTATAGTTTTAGTTTAGTTAGTATATAATTTTGTTATTTTTATAAATTAATTAGTTAGAGTCAATTAATTTAAAGTTAGTCAACAAATAGTTCAAATATGAGATAGGCCCAAGATGGTGTTTGTATTTTGCAAAAAAAAAATATTATTTATACATTTTATTGTTTTGGATAATAAAATATTTACATCATCTAAAAACTAACCGACTTTAAAATAATAATTTATAAGATATACGCTAACAGACTTAAAATAATAATATATGTACATATATGGATAATAATATAATACTAATACTACATGGATTGTGTGTACATGTATGTGTAGTCCGAAATAAAGAATATATTATTATTATTTTATTATATATATAAAAAAAAGGAATCATAGGGCATCAAAAAATTCGTCCGCATCGCTGTCAACAGGAAAGGTGCCCAGTAGGCTGGCAGCATTGCCACGTTGTATGGCGATGCTGATTCTTTGTCCGAAAAATAGACCAGCCCTCTGGTCACGTGAAGAGTCGACCAACCGCTTGGCGATATCTTGAAAAACCAAGCGGGCACTCGGACCCCATGGCCCTAGTGTTTCAACCCCAAACGGCTCGAACATATATCTCCCAATAAGATTGGAATATTTTCGCCGTTTGAGGTTTTCTGCACCTGCAGCAGCCGCCCCAGCACAGCTTGCCGTGCTAGGAAGATGGGATGGCGTAAGGGTGTCGACACATGTTGCATCCCACACCAAAGGCCGACCTGACTTCCAAGGCGTTATGGTCATTCCGTCTGGTCTCTTCCCATCGTCGCGTGCCAAGCCATTGGGTTCTAAAACAGCTGGAACCCCGACGGTGACAAGAGCACGACGTGCATAATTTTATTGTTTAAGTTAGTATTTTTATTAAGTCTGTTTTTAATGTTGTTTTTTTTTCAATAAAACGCTTAAACACACCGATTGGGTAAAATTTATTATTGCATACAACGATTAGCTACAATACGTTTAACATTTACGAAAAGCTATAATAAATAGACTGAAGGTTTCAAGACCGCTTGCCGTCATGAGATCGGGGGTTCAAATCCTAGGCACGAAATGAGCTTTTTGTCATACATTATATTATTATTATTCAAAAGTATTGTTCTATTTTGTTTTATTTAGTAATATTTATAAAGAAATAAAAAATCAAGAAATCTTAAATAACTATTTTAATAATCATGTAATAATATTTATTATTGCTATTATTTAACAAAACCTTTCGAAAACTCGCAATTCCTTTAACTATTTTTTGTCCTCATAAAATTAGAAATCATTTTACATAATATTGGGTTAATCGTAGTTTACTTTTCTTCGTTTTAAGTGAACGTAGTACGTTAACAGGGTATGGATTAATCTATTAAAGAAACGTAAAATGGATACCCTCAAATTATAACATCTTTCAATTAGACAGAGACCTACAAATTAAGTGACGATACTACATAACAATTTCATCATAATTCACACGGGCTCGCTCGCTAGTTCGTTAAACTGCCGGCATAAGTCGACGTGGATGCTGGTTCAAATCCAAGTCGAAACAATGAACTCTTTTTGAAGTATTCTTTAGATTATTCGTAACGAATTCAATGACGAAAACCGCACAAGATTTAAAAAAAAAACTTGAGCGGTTAGCGCATAGTGACGCAGACAAAAAAACAACTTCGTTCTTAGGTGCCTAAGTACTAAGTTGTTTTTTTATCAAGGGTAATTTAAGGGTAGTTCAAGTTCACTAAATGTCCTATTGAAGCGCGACTGTGAAAAGATAACTGCACTTTAAGGTTCAAGCAATTATATAGGAACGTATACGACGTGTTTTTTTTATATCCTATAACTCTAGGGTATGATTGAGGCCATATCAAAGAATCAACTGGCATATGAGTTATGTTCCAATCCTTCGTTATTTTTTTTTTTCATTTTTCATACAAAATAATTCGGCAAAGTCACGATTATTAATGTAAAACACCCTTACGTGAAATATTACAAGTCGACAAGGTAGCTTTCCCTTCACTAGCTGCCGCCGGGAAGCCCCGATACCAACATACCTATATATTTTATTTTACTATTTATTTTACTACACTACTGCGAAGTTTGGCAACCTCGCAAAAGTAAAGATTCGTCATACTGGTGACAATTTTTGACCTAATTTAATTATGATTGATGATATCTCCGAAACGATGCATTTTTGGACCACCTATTCTAGGAGTTTTAGTATTATTTTTACCTACAGAATATAACCCTAGAGTTATGGGATATAAAAAAACAGGTTGTATAACTCAACGCTGCTTTCAATTTTGGTCTTCTGAAAAGATTAGTTGGTAGATGACTCAACCACCCCGTATATCCGTCCAGCGGTCGGAAAGCGTCACTCGTGATTTAGGGTTAGATTCCCGGTACGGTCAACTTTTTTGGGTTTTATTTTAAACTTTCCAATAGCTGCTCGGGTTAGAGATTCCGAATATGGTATAAATAACCGAGGCTCACCTCCTGTGCGCCAGGGAATGTGGATTCTTTAACTCGTTTAGTTATCTCGAACAAAACTAGCGCCACATTAGTCGAAGTAGGGCGGGCGTTTTCGGGGGACTGTCTTATGTAATTTTGACGTTAAAAGAAAAGTGCTGAATCTCAGCCTAGGTTGAATAAATGACTGGTTTGATTTTATTTGAATCCACAGTAAAAACAAGCAAATTTCCACCATAGCTACGCCGTATTTAAGATGTCCGCCCTCTCTTAAACTAACGTGATATTCCTCAGATGATGTTTACTGCAACGCAACCTGTGATGGTTACCTCTGCTGGCCTTCTGCTCCTGCCGGAGAAACCTTGTATCAAAATTGCCCCAAAGGTTTGCTGAGTAACCAGAAAAGTAAGTATAAATGCCAAGCAGCATCACACGCATGATTTGCAGCTGTCAGTATCATACGTCCATGTTTACCCGTCGAGTCCATGTCACCCCCGTGTTGTTCTACCTACCTGACATATATTTTATTGATTACTAAAATGTCATCTGGTCTTCACAGTAATTGTTCAACCGTTTCCATTTCGAGTATCTTCATCATCCATGTACACGGTTTTGGTTTTTGTTCTATTCTAAGAGTGACCGTACGAAAGCAAGGGGCTTTTGTAAGGTCAGAACTTAAAATAGTAGTGACACTATTTTAAAACGTCCTAACGCTGAACAATCTATGGTACAAGTGTGAACTTATACCATAGATTGTTGAGTAATAAGACGTTAAAGGTTCGTGATTGAATTTTATGTTCTTTTCGCGATTGGTTCCTTTTTCGGCACATTCCTTTTTGGACATATTCCGTTTTCGGCATATTCTTGTTTCGGCACATTCAGTTATCGGCATAAATCATTATATACTACAAAGCATCATTATTCTGAAATTTAATATTTTACTAATAAATATTATTTTATTTTATTACGCAAGCAAAGTCACAAGTATTTCATAGTATAATTTATTTACTAAAATGTGCCGAAAGAAGAATATGCTGAAATCGGAATATGTCCAAAAAGGAATGTGCCGAAAAAGGAATTAATCGTTCATGACCGATTTTTTTTTTTTTTGTACAGCTTCATTATGCATGCGGAGTTTGCCTGTAAGTGATTGTTGCACTGTTGCATACACACTTTCACATGTTACCTTTAGCACGTATCCTGTGTAATCAATTGTTGGTGCACCAAAAAAAAAAAACGACTGCGACTGAAATAAAATCAGGAAAGAAAGCTGTCAATAAAATACCTACTCTTTTTAAAACTCATTACCAAAAGAGCAGATTTAGAGACACGTAATAAATTAGCAACTATGCCTTTACCAAGGAAATTATTCAACAGGGCTGTAACATGTCTCCTTTCAACTTCGGCAATATTATGAGGGTACCTACTTCAGCCCCACGTAGTATCTGCAACTAAAAAAGAATTGAAAAACTTTTAGAGGACTTGGGTATCAGTTTACAAATTTTTGCAGTAAATCCGTCTTTTCTCGTACTTTATCGAAATAGATTCTTATCTGTAGGGACAAGTACTGTGTACATACTTCTGGAAGGACTCGGAATCTATGGGATATTGTGGCCTTAGACATGTGGTAACCACGCATGTTGCTTGTTGTTTGCATGTTGTGTTTAGAGTGCGTTATGTACTAGCTACTAACAACTTAGAGAATGGAGAACTATTATAATATGATCATAATTTAAAATTAATTTGTATAATGTTAATAAACTTTATTATAATTATAAACTGCTTATTAAAAACTACTTATCAGGCTTTAACAAGTATAGAAAAAGTAATTTTCTATACTTGTTAACATTTTCTTTCGTTACTACTTTTCTTTCCTAATGATCTTCACTATTTTTACCCGACTGCGTTACGGAAAGCAGGGTAATTATTAATGCTTTTTTTTGCTTGCCTTTTTATTATTCACTGCTACTTCCCCGAAAAATATTGAATACTCAATACTCAATACTTTATTGCATTCCATAATGTGTACATAAAACAGTTGGTAAGTTAAAACATAGAATCAGTTATGGACCCTGTCGGGCACAGCAAAGTTATTTTTTTATAGGAGAGAGGATGAAGGCGCTTTTTGCTAAGAAAAAATAATAATAGTAAAAATATTAAATTAAAATTGAGTCATTACAATAGTATCATTTGCTTTTATGGTATTTATATTTTATATAAGTATTTATATAGTTGGTTTCAAGTTATATGTACATAGTTTTTTATTATATATTGCACGATTTACATTATTAATATTATAAATTACAATAAAATAAAATAAATATTTAGAATTTCATTTAGTCTTGTAGAATGTTATTATTATTAATTAGTTGATAGATTTGAATTAGTGAATTTATTATATTTGCTGTTTTTTATTATTTTATTAATAATCAATTATTTTTGTTTACTTTTCCTTTAAAGTGTGCGCGTTCAGGCGGTGCGGCCCGGAGGGGCTGTGGCTCGGGCGCCATCTAAACGACACCTCGCCTAAGGGCTGGACCAACTATACGCCCTGTTTCCCCACGCTGGTACAAAAAATACTTGATAAAGTAAATGAGGATGAAGGTGAAGCACAGGTATGTTGCAAGCATCATTCAGGATTTGACTGAAAAATACCTAGTAATCCTCCACGCTAATACCAATCGATTATTCATCATCTCATAATCTGCCTTTTCCCAACATGTTAGTAACTGACGGCTTCCAGTTTAACCAGATGCTCCTTGATCGAACTAATATTAAAAATGCGAAAGTAAGTTTGTTTGTTTATTTGTTACCCTTTCACGCCTAAACCCAGTGGTGGAAAATTTCAGGATGATCGGTTACTGAACCGATCATCCTGAAATTTTGCATATATAATATGTTGTCAGGTGTACTGAAACGGACATAGGGAAAAAAGTGCTGTTCCCGAGGAAAACAACAATAACGTTCTTATGATAATAGATGGCGCCACGTGTCTTGCGAATAATGATTGAATTGTTTTAATAAAGAATATTTAATAGTGTGTTTAGAGTTTTTTTGCCGCCAAACGCCAAACAACAAGCAGAGTACAACCCGAATAGATTTTCAAATTCTAAATTAACGCGATTGAAGCCGTGGGTAAAAGCTAGGATCATATATTATTGTTTTGTTTCCGATTAACATTTAATTTATGTCGAAAACATTTTTTAGATAGGCTTCGTTAACCAACCTATATGATCGTAATTAACAGGTAACATCTTAACACGTCAACATTCACAGTCACCGGCATCAAATTGTTTACTTCAATATATTAAGGGCGGGACAAACAGAAAAGACGTAAGACGAGGACGTGTCGCAAACGTGTGTGCCTGTGACCGCGTCTCGTACTGAAGGGGCGCCGCGTCTGCGACGCGTCCTCGTCTTACTTCTTTTCTGTGTGTCCAGCCCATAAGGTCACATTTTAAGTTGGGTCACCCCGCGGTGGCGTATTTGGAAACTACTCCGCGGTTTCACCCGCGTAAGTCTAGAGTCCGTGGGAATATCGGGATGAAAAGTGTCCTTTATGTTAATAAAAAAGTTAAAAAAACTTTTTACTCATATACGGTCGCGAAGTATAAATCTAGTTAAATAGAATCACTGCAGTCTACACTATCAACTACAAAGAATTATTTTTTTAATGGGAAGTAACAAGGATTGATTTTCGACTGAAGCGTGTTGTTTTTTTTTTGTTTTTTTGAGCGCTGGAGACAACGTGGTTCCTTAAAACTATGCTTAGAATTACTCAAATATTTTCAGATTTGTCCTCCCTACTGACACAATCATCTCAACGGATCACCCGGTATAGACTGCTCGATAGAATAGAATAGAATAGAATACTCTTTATTATGTACACCATAAAAGTTACAGATATAAATGTTTAAATTTTACATAGGGTGACACAATGGGCGGTCTTATCGCTAAAAGCGATCTTTTACAGACAACCTTTGGATGGATTAAAGGGAGCAGGAGAGACAATACTGCAGGTAGTCAGTGGTGTACCATTAACATATACAATAAATACATACATTCACAAAGCATACACTTATCTAATAAATATATACATAAATACAATAATACAGATGAAACAAGAGCAGGGAACTGTTATAATGTAATGATGATGTTTAAGGAGAGTGGAAAAGTAATAGATACAATCAAGGAAATTAATTGTCTAGCTAATTCACACCCTAAATCACTTTAAAAAAACGTATTTAGCCATCTATACAACTGTCAAAGAATGACAGTTGTGGTTTGAATATTCGGACAATTTGAGTTGGTAGTCAATTTGCTTAATAATTGATTTCCGTGATGTTACCTACTAGGCTAGCATTGGATGATGATTTATTGCACCGAGTCCTTAAACTTATTGTTCCATTTGTTTCAGCTTAAATTCGAAACGGCCGTCAACACCCGCACAATTGAAATGATTGGAATTGCTTCATCATTTCTAACCGTTTGTGCATCTATATTTATTTTCAACGCTTTCCCGTACGTATAACCATTTTTTTTGTAATTTTTAAGATTTTTTCGTAGATAATTTATGCGCCTTGATCATGCTTTAGGTACGATTTTACTTCGGAATCGGAACCGAGTATCTTCATTATACAGAATGTCCCAGAAGTCGACGTCAAGCCGGGATCGGGTGATAGGTCAAGTCATATTAGTTAACATAAAAACGAACGAACGGTGATTTCTGTTTTACTTCAGTCGTGTGGTCTAAAGGCTTCTACATACCAGCGCGACTTGTCGCGCGACGCGACACGGCACAAAGGCCCCGCGTGTCGCGGGACGAACGGTGCCTTTGCGTCGCGTCACGTCGCGCGACAAGTCGCCCCGGTATGTAGAAGCCTTTAAGCATACTCGTTTTTTTTATTATTACGTAGTGGTCCAGCCAATCTATTCTGTGAAAATCTCACCGTTGAATACTTAGGTGAAGTGAGTTCAACCTGAGTTGTCAATGGGAATAAAAACTGCCACTTGCTCTCTTCAGATGTCTCGTACTATCCCGTGTCCAAAATTTTTACAGCTACGCCATATTTTTTTTTTGTAAACAAGTGACTTTTTTTACGCATAATTAATGAACATGCCCCGATTCGCAGCTGTTGACTGCAAAAATACAGGGACCCATTTATTTGCTATAGATGTTAGAAACAAAAACTGCGCGAGAAAGCTCTCCAAAAAAAATACTGGCCTAGTGCGTAACGGACCCCGCCCAATGAAGGGTTCCGTAGTGGGGATTAATTTATCCTAACAAAAAAACTTAACATAATTAGTTGAAAAACATGTTCCCTCATACATTCCAAATTAAGGCTTCTACATACCGGGGCGACTTGTCACGCGACGCGACGCGACACAAAGGCACCGCTCGTCCCGCGACACGCGGGGCCTTTGTGCCGTGTCGCGTCGCGCGACAAGTCGCGCTGGTATGTAGAAGCCTTTATATAACTTTGTACGCACAATATTGAGAAATTTACCATGTTATTTTAAGATCATAGACTTCTTATAAGTTTTACTGTAATCTATAAGTAAAGATTTTTTATTTTACAATCCTAAGTTTCCAAGTTAAGGGGGTGTAATGGTAAATTAACAACAATTTTCTTGAATAATTTTAAAAGTATTTATTTATAATTATATAAATATACCTGAAATCCTTACAAAAATACCTTTCATTTGATACGTCACACGGTACAATATGCAAAACTTTATCCGCCTTATTACAAAACAAGATTTATATTTTGACATGGCTTAAACCATGGAGCCAGTTTTTGTAATAAGAACGTTACAGTGATTGAAATACCGTTCTTTATACAAAACTGAAAATTTAGTTCGGTACTAAGTTGTCAGTTTTGTGTTTAGGAACTTTATCATAGTCGGAATAAAATTAGAAATTCAATAATGGCTCCATGTTTTAAACCTGGGTCTGAAGATAAACCTTGTTTTGTAATAAGGGGGTATTTGTTTTTATTAGAGACTCCAAGCATAGCCCGTTCCATAGCTCGCTGAGCGACCTTGAATTTATGGACTAGCCGTACCGTGAGTGTCCACGTTTCGACTCCGTAATTCATAACAGGTAGGACGCACTGATTGAAGACCTTCGTCTTTAGGCTCTGTGGAATACGCGACGAGAAGACTCGACGAAGCTTCCCAAATGCTGCCCAGCATATATGTATACCAAATTTAAACTTATTCGTTTCGGTAGATTCAGAGCAAATCTGCTGTGACAGACGTACAGACGGACAGACAGACAGACAGACAGGCAGCCAGACAAACAGACAGACAGACAGATGCATTGCACCTTTAAAACTTCTTTTACACAGGAGCTAAATAAAAAAATGCACGGCTTTTTCGCAGTAGAAAAAGATATATTATATATTCTTATATATCTTCTTCTTCTTCTCTACTATATATTCTTCCTTCCTGTTATTCAGGTTATTCTTGTCGTACGCCACCAGTCATCAACAAAAAATTAACCTCAAGTTACACAAAACAACCTATAAATTATAAAACTTTTCCCGTAAAGCTGCTTTTCTATCAGTGGTAGACGCTTTCCTTTTCCTTAGCTTGTCTTTTAATAGTACTACACTCCAAGTCGTCCTTCCCCAATATTTGTCTAGTTTCCGTTTAATTTGTGATCGACACAAAAGTAAACATAAAAAAAATAATGGCGGTTTGTAGACGGGCAGCAGTGGTGCCACCTATGACGAGATTTCAGTTTTTATTAACCCCATTGTGTTAATCCAGTGAAATGACAGCTCGCTTCATCTAAGTTTACCTGGTAAGATTTTTACAAAGTAGACTGGCTGCACTTGATCACAATCTCGCCTGTTGAAGAGTGATTGATGTCAATTGGCATATCCCGGTACAAATACTTCGTCACGTTCTTTTATGTTGATCTTTATTTTTTACAGTAGCCTGCACAATAGACGGACCGTGATACATAGACACTTATTTTACGCTTTGCTCATGGAAGTGACAGTGCGCATGGTGCTGTACACTCAACAGTCATACTCTTTTGATGGAGTAGACCCACATGAGGAAAACGCACGGAAAGGCATCGAATACTTCGTAAGTAACCCTGTACTCTGTTAATTACTGCAATTGAATTTTAATTGTGGTTTCAGCTTTGTAAAGCCGTCGCATTTGGTTAGTGATCAAATGTTTGCTCGAACGGGTAATTAAAACGGTTGAAAACCAAGCTAATTACGCGTTCACGTTCTACCTACCTGGTGAACTGATACGACACATTGTTTATTTCGCACCTCACATTATCCATCTAATTATGTATATTGTTTTGTTTATTTACGTTAATATATCATAAAATATGCACAAATAATTTGTTTATTGCAAATCCATAGTTGACTTTTTCATTTATCAAGGGGTTTTAGATAAATAAATAAATAATTATATAATGACATAGTGGGTTACAGAAACTTGTTTGAAGCCTCTGACTCCTAAACTAGGTGTACCTGTATGCCAGCAGTGCTATTCTGTAACCATCTCACCGTGAAAACTTAGATGAAGTAAGCGTGGAGATTTTGTTTGATTTTGATTTTTTTGAGATTTTGAACAGAAACTCATTTTTGTTTTTTTTACATTAAAATTGGGTATGACTAAATTTCTGTTTTGCTATTTTATTTAAAAACCCCTCAAATAGTAATGTTAACACACATCAATACTAGCTTTGAAATAATATAAAATGATCAATAGAATTAGCATAAAAATATTATTAAAACCTCGATTGTGATTGTAACTGTAATCCTTAGTCAATCCCTTTTCACAGAATCGACATGCAGGAGTCAGATTTCGTCTATAAGGTGCTCGTATCTGTATTATCTTTAAATTTTTAATAGTGCAGAGTAAAACTAGTTTTTTTTCGTATCGGTATTATCTTTAAATTACGAAAAGTGTCCATTTAAAACTTTATTTTTATTTTTATAAGGAGTTGCTTGATGAGGGTTTTGAATTTTCCATTGGTAAGTTCTGTAACAGACTTTGGCAACTTGGATACTCTGGATACTGTTTATAAGAAATGACTTGCTTGTTTTAGTTAATCTAAATTTGGGTATCATATTTTTTTTTTTTTTTTTTTTTTTTTTTCATGTTTACTACGTGTGTTTTTATTATGGAAATCGCTTCTTATTTTGAAAAGTCATAAGTTTTTGCGAACATATAGAAATACTTTCTAAGAAGCTAAGATATAAAGAGAAGGCAGAGTTAGTACATCAATTTCTTTGAATTTGTTTCTAAGGGACTCACGAGGACCCATTCTGTACGTCACGCGGATTGCCCTCTTTTGTAAAATGAAAATTGAATCTACGTCGGCTGCCGATCCCTACAGCAGAACGCCATAGGACATAATACTGTGGAAATAAGCAAACTATACTAACATAGCTGTGGCTATATCTGTCAACTGCCTTATTTTAATACTGCATATGCAGCTGAACTTAATCTACCTGAAAAAGGTCTAATGTGGGCACCCCACTGCAATTTGGAATCTAGAGTAATTCCTAGAAATACAGTTTCCGTAATAGCATTTTCATCATTTCCATCATTTTCTTGCCGTCAAGTTTTAAACAGTGCTTTACATTTCCTTATATGCTAAATAAATTAATAGCTAGGTTTACATAATTATATAAGACACACAATTTGGATGAATAACTAACATTTTTTGGGTTATTGATCTTTTCCCGGTACTTTTTTGACAGAGTAGTACATAAATAATTATATTATTCTGTTCAAACTCAAACCATTTATTTGAATTAAACCATTTACAGCAAGGAGTCGGTCAGTTAGAAATATGAAGCTAGTTGTTCTCGTTTATGTAGTTTTTTTATACCTACCATCCTCTTTTTAGGGTTCCGTACCAATACGGTAAAAAGGAACCCTTATGGTGAGACTAAGTCTGTCTGTCACACCTCGATATCTCAAGAACTACTAATGCTATCAACTTGAAATTTAGAACGGTTTTAGATGACGTTTGCCCAACTATTTTGCAAACAAGAAAAAAATTTAAAAAAATATATCGTTTATGCAAAAGGGACTGACAGGGGGTCTTAATTTTTTTAAGTGGGGCTACTAGGGCATGTGGGGTATCATATGAAAGAACGCTGTTTGCACATTCCCATTTTTTATTTTTTTTATTTTAGGCAGCATAGCTTCCGAGTTTTTATGAAAAATGTAAAAAAAAATACGGTTCCCCTCCCCCTTATCTCCGAAGTTTGCATAGATAAAATTCTGAAATTATTCAATGTGATAGAAGTGTATGTAAAGATTACAGGAAAAATAAAACGATTTCTCTAAATAGCACAGTTTTTCAGAAATCGTCATCATCATATATACGTACCGGAACCCTCGGTGCGCGAGTCCGACTCGCTCTTGACCGGTTTTTTTATAATCATAATAGACATAGGTATAGTCGAGGAGCCTAATGGTGACATGTGTTTCTTCATCAGATTATTCCTATTAATTTCATTACGTGCAAGTTCTTCCGGTCGGCTTCTGAACAAGTAACTTGAGAGTGCTTCAGGAATCAACGGAATCTTGCTGACTCCGATTTTCCCCTCGGCCACGAAACGGTGAGCCCGAAGAATCTCGGGCACAAGGGCACTCGTCAGGGACTGCGGTACTATTGAGTCGAAGTAACGCCCCTGTAGGAGAATGTACCAAAAAAACCGGTCAAGAGCGAGTCGGACTCGCGCACCGAGGGTTCCGTACGAATATATGATGTTGATGATTTCTGAAAAACTGTGCTATTTAGAGACATCGTTTTATTTTTCCTGTACCTAATCTTTACTTAGGCTTCTATCATATAGAATAATTACAGATTTTTATCTCTGCAAACTTCGGAGATAAGAGGGGGGAACGGTATTTTTTTTTCATTTTTCATCACAAGTCGGAAACTATGCTGCCTAAAAAAAAGAAAATATGTTTGAGAATGTGCAAACAGCGGTCTTTCATATGATACCCCACGTGTCCTAGTAGCCCTTTCAGTCCCTTTTACAAAAAAAATATATTTTTTTTTATTTCTTTCATGCTTGCAAAATTGTTGGGCAAACGACATCTAAAATTATTCTAAATGTCAAGTTGATAGCATTAGTAGTTCTTGAGATATCCAGGTGTGACAGCCAGACAGACTTAGTCTCACCATAAGGGTTCCTTTTTACCATTTTGGTACGGAACCCTAAAAATGAGTAACAAAGTGTGATATGAAACCCGTGGCCAATATACAGTGTGAGTCTTCATAATGTGCACATATCGAATTGAGGGAAACTTAGCTTAATTTTATCGACGGAAAAAATAGTTTAAAAAAATCTAAAAATTTAATTTAATTTTTATAGCAGTTTTTAAATTTTGTTCGCTGCTGTGACCCCTGTGTAAACAAATCGGTATAACTTTTAAACTAAACAATCTGTCACGATGAAACAAACTCAGTAATGACTGGAAATAATAGGGCGTCTTCGTAAAATAAAAACTAACGAAAAACTCGCCCTCAATTGAGTATTAGGGTGATTTTATAACAAACATCTGATATTTTTTCATAAATTTTTATAATAATTGTAAAAGTAAAAATACCATGTTTATAACTCAATCACAACGTTTCCTATCAACTGTTAAAGAAAGGCCTTGCACTCGACTACGTACTTTACTTTAGCAGGTAGAGACCCTTTTTTGTAAAAAAAAAATTGTTTAATATTTTTTTTATATTTTTTCCGTCGATAAAATTAAGCTTAGTTTCACTCTTTTCGATATGTGCACATTATGAAGACTCACACTGTATACAACGGAAGGAGCAAGAACATCATACTAGATTCATAACCGATAAAAACTGAAAACTGTAATAGCAAAAATGTAATTATGCTAAATGATAAAAAAAACAGCATCAATCTTGGTAAGATTGATGCTGATTTTATTATAATTTTTTTGTTGTAGTTCACTAACAAAATCCAAATTGGCCCATTTTTTTAATGTTGTTAAATAAATCCTTGCCGTTGAAAAGCGTAAACACGTTTCCACCAAAGTAGTTAATTAGTTTACAGGGTAAAACGTGTCAACTCTGCACCGTTCAATTGAAATGAAATGATAAAATGATATTTATTTCTGTAAAGGTAAACATGTTATAAAAGCAATTAGGTCAATTGAATTCACACCACGTCAAAATTATATGTTTTAAAATAAAAGTAGATGTGTTCGGTGTTTCATATCTGACTACTCTGAGAAGAAAGATCGATAGAAACTCACAGGTCACAGCCTCTTTTAAAGTCCAGACAAAATCTTGACCAGATCATATAAGGACTAGACATAATACAGTCTAATACAGTCTTTTGAGGTAATAATCACACAAATGTGAGTGGAGCTGTCCATTTATCAATCATCGTGAGCTCAACTCAGAACTACTCGACGAACAATACCAAAAATAGGACATTTGAATAGGCCGCATAAATTATTCAAACATCCAGATTAAAATAAATAATAATATAATTAGTTTGCTTCATCCAAAAGCATAAGTGAACAGAGCATAAATGTTAGGCGAAATCAAAGAAAAAAAAACTGCCTCATGAATTTTTCTTTAAAGAATGGTTGTGAGTTAAAAATATCATACATTATCTTAAACTGGTAAATGATTATAGATTAATTAATATTTTTCAGCAATAGTTCTGTTAAGATTAAGCCCTGGTCATGTGACATTGAACTTGCATCAGAGCGTAGAGAAAATCAATACAAAATTTATATTGTAGAAAACAATGGGCATCATAGAAATTACAAGTATCTGAGTTACAATTTATTAACTATCTACAATTAATTCACATTTTTTAAAGCGTAACACAAATGGGGGCTATTTCACGACACCCTACTTATTTGTACGATTGTACGAATTGTAGAAAATAATACAAGTCTACAATTCGTACAACTTTAATATCTAATCTTACAAGTTTTCCGTTGTAAGTTTACAAATATCGTTCACTTGTTTGATGAAATTGTATTGGAACTTGTCAAGTGTAGTTAACTTCATGATAGTTTCATATTTCGCCTCGTTCATAGAGATCCTTGTCAAGCTATATGTTGAGGGTGGTATGTACTATTATTTATTCCGTGCTCTCGCACATATGGCGCGGTTCAAATTAATCGGCTAAATTTGTAGTAAGTATTCAGTCATTTGGAACAAGGAATATTATATATTTTTTAACGGTCAGCTTCTGTCTTTGTTATTTTATTTTATTTAACACGGAGGGCGAATAAACGCCCATAGGCGATTAAACAAAATAAAACTTATTTTGTGTCTCGTTTAGTGTCCTTTAACCGATTAATTATCATTACGCTGCTTTCTTTATTCATTATCATCTAATATGATTTATTAATTTCCTATGATATTAATAATTTATTTGCTATTTTACGGAACTCATAATTATTGTATGTTTTCAGCCTTATGTTTGCGAGGGGGCTTACGTTCTCCTAGAGTACTCGCGTCTTGTTGTGTACGGCTGGATGTTCATAGAAGGCATATTCCTGAACACCCTGATCTCTGCCAACACCCTTCGCAATGAGATTCCCATCAACTACTTCTACACAGGCGGGTGGGGTGTGCCCGCTATCGTTATAGCGATTTGGGGAACTGTAGTAGGTAGACACTATTCTAAGGAGCCCCTAAACACGTAAGTGATTAACTTTATTATTTTATTAAAATCATTGTCGACTTTCCTATAGTTATGTAGATTTTTTATGATGTTATCTCCTACCAGCTCCCCTAAAAACGCACTAAGCTCTGAATATTTAAACAGCATGTACATGTATGTATATTGTATTTTGTGACTCTATAACCTTTTTCCGATTTGTATTCCCTATGTGACTCAACAAAGTGTTCTTTCTTTATTTTTTTATTGAATATGCACATAACATAAAAAAAAATTGTTTATTGGTAAAACAAGTACACGTATAAACAATTTTATGATTGGATCCTCCTTTTAGGCAGATAGTGCCTGTATTAGGAGAGTCCGCGCAAAACACGCGCATATCGTCACGCGACATGGATAAGGCAGAGGTGTACACACGGCTACACATCAAGCCATACATTTCCAGTTTACGCAGATCTCGCACTGTACAGAAATCCTATACAATGCGAGATCAGCTTATACTGGAAATGTATAGCTTGGTGTGTAGCCGTGTGTACCTACCTATAATACATCCACATTTCGCCAGTTATGTTTATGTCCCATGTAATAGGGGGCGAGCAGAATGTAATGGGGGGCGAGCAGAATGTAATAGGGGGCGAGCAGAATATAATAGGGGGCGAGCAGAATGTAATGGGGGCGAGCAGAATGTAATAGGGGGCGAGCAGAATATAATAGGGGGCGAGCAGAATGTAATAGGGGGCGAGCAGAATGCCATCAACCGAGCACAAATTCAGACTCCGGAAGCAGCTGGGATTATTGAAAATACTCACATTTAAATATTGTTTCAGTTGCTGGTATGGATACAACTACTTGTCGTCATATTACATCATACAGGGTCCTATACTGGCCATTGTCTTGGTAAGTTTAAAATAAGTATGTTTTCACAAGCCTTGTGCCTTGTTGGGATTTCCTATCGGTATTTTCTCTTTTTCTGGAGCCTCGGGTTAAGTTGCCAAAAAAATATGATTCACTGACTTCGATTGACTGAGATATATGCCAGTGACCTTGAGTGGTTAGCTTGCGTGTTCTGTACTGAGCTCACGCAACGCGTCGTACGTTCAGCCAGTAATAGGACTCGCCCATCAAGGAGCGCTGTCCCCAATTTGAAGCATTATTAATTTATTATACACAAAAGAAAGGGTATTTTAATAAAACGCGTACATTAAAAGATCAATAATTAAATTATCTTTAAATTAGTGAAGGTTTTCGAAAAATACGCTAGGTAGATTTTGCGCCATTCTCAGTTTTTTATCCGCGGTAGACATAACTTTACAAATTAATTTCACTATGTAATGTAAACATGATCTAAAATATTCACATATTTTGTTATTGAGAAAATGCTCTAATTTAACATTATTTTTTTTCAAATTATTAACACTACTCATTTAGACGTGATCTTCAGTATAAAATCATTAAAAGTCGGTAATCGTCGCCTTAAACAGTTTGTAACTTAAAAAAATACGAAATTTCATTCCAACTGTCACCCGAGAAAAAAAATCACCCCATAAACTGTGTGGTGCGAAAATATTAACTTACTTTTTAAGCCTTTGTATCCCGCTTATGCGTATGAAGTTTCATTAAAATCGGTTCAGTCATTTCGAAAAACAAGGGCTTGAAAATTTGTATGAAATGCTGTAAGTCAAAGTCAAAGTCAAATTATTTATTTCAAATAAGCACATAAATGGCACTTTTGAACGTCAAAATTTACAAAGAAAATAGAATTGATTCTATTTAGAAGAATGAGCAAGAAACTCCACCGTTACTCTTTTAAAATGTTTTACAATATTATGTAGGTATAGGTACATCAATTATATGTGAAAACGATGCACCTAGAATAAAATTACTATATTACAATAGGTAAAAATAATTAGTAATGAACAATGACAGATAAATTAAATATGTGATAGATACATGGTGCTCACATAATTACAAACATGCAAAATAAAAAAATGCTTTCCTAAAAAAATTAATATCAGTTCGTGAGTTAATGTAATCACAAAATGTAAAATAAATGTCATAAAAATAATAAATTATACAATTAAAATAGCAACCAGTTTGGTTTGTCTAGACTCTAGATTGTCCTATGGAGCTGGACCAGCATGTTTCCAAGCATTCTTATCTTGGTTATAATCCTCTAATTTGTAATAAGCTTGTTTACAAAGTGTACTTTTATTATGAGTTTTAAATTTTCTTTCATTTAATTGCAATATATCACAAGGTATTTTGTTGTAACATTTAACACTACCCCATAAAAGATGTATGTACCTTAGATAATCTGAAACATGGCTGATCTATTTTATCTTTACTTCTAGTATTGAAATGATGTCTATCGCTTATTTTATTGAAAAGGTGTATGTTTTCCTTACATACATATTTTTTTCATAATTTAATTGGCAAGGTACCTACCGTCATATTATTACCTAATCCTTATAAAGAGTTCCCTAAAGTAAGAGTCGTAAACGCTCATAAGGGAGATTTTAGGAATGTTTTTTTTTTTTTTTTTTTTGTATGGCATCTCGTAGCAGACCTAGAGAGGTCGTTGCTACTTAACCGGATATTCCTGTGGCTGCCCTAAGGTTTTTAATCTTAAAGCCTCCAGCCAGGGCGCAAATTATATATATTAAAAACTAAACGACAGCGCACTAAGGGCACCCCCTGTGGGGTACGGACCTCGGCTCAGGGCGTCGTTGGGGGATCACAAAATTACTAACAATTTGGGGACGGGCTGGATCAACATTTTGATCATGATTATTATCAGGGGATATTATATTTATTGCTACGGCGCTCTCAGCCTCTAACCGGGCGGCTGGCGCATCGACATTCAAGGGACGGGGGGGAGGACTTTTATTACCATTTACTCGGGAAGTTCGCGTGGTACCTCGGCGGCGAGGACGGAAGGTCGGTTTGTGTAATTTGTGCACTGTACTCGTGGCCCTATTGCTTTCCTGAAGGAGAGTGATGGGGTCATCCGGATCTAAGAGAGTGTGCCTCGGTCGGCGAGTCTGACTAATGGCAGAAGGCCTGTAACTAGCGGCCTGCACAACCAAGGGGTTGCGATGACGTTCCGCGGATTCGAAAAAGCGCTTTGCAAGGCGCTTCATAAACTGTTTGATGGTAGGCATCTTAAGGTCTACGTGAAGTTGTTCGTTCCGAACGAACCAAGGAGCTTTCGTAATTCTACGGAGAAATCGGTTTTGAAGCGTCTGCATCTTATGGATGTGATATGACTTTGCGTGAGCGAAGACTACGCAGGCGTAAGTCATGATCGGTCGAATGCACGCGGTGTAAATACGCAATTTGCACTTAAGGGACAACTTGCTGCGCGGGTTGAGTACGGAGTGTAGTCGGCCGAGAGCAAAACTGGCGCGCGAGCGCACCTGTTTTATGTGCTCGCCGAACGTCATGTGATGGTCTAAGACCACACCGAGATATTTGGCTCGCTTCTCCCAAGGGATAGGCTTGCCGAACATGGTGATCGGTTGGGGCAGGGCGGGTGATCGCCGGGGCCTACAGAATAGGACCCCCTGGCTCTTATCAGGGTTGACTTCAATCCTCCACTTCCTGAACCAGGCCGCGAGTCTGTTGACTTCGGCCTGAAGGATGCGGGCGATATTGTCTTGCCTGAGGCCGGAGTAGTAGATGGCCGTGTCGTCTGCGAACAGAGCTAACTGCGCCTTTCTACATTTGGGGATATCACTAGTGAATATAGTGAATATCAGCGGTGCCAGCACAGCGCCCTGAGGGACGCCTGCGCGGAGCGGATGGGGGGTTAGGAATGTCCTTAACCCGCGTCTTTTATTACTGAGTTCGATAAGTATTGGTTTCATACAGAATCTGTAAACTTCAATGTCTTCGTTCCTAATCTAAAAAAAAAATAAACGGTAAAAAAACAATAACCTAAATGAACTATTTAATGCTAAACAGACACTGCGTTATTAATGATTTCATTAATAATATATAATACGAGTTATCAAAATAAATAAAGAAAACTTATTACGATATTAGTAGTGAAAATAAAAATAATTATTCTGTCCAGTAGTAGCTGTTGCGGCAACACACTTTACGTAGGTAGGCAAAGCGTTGGATATAAGTAAGTCATACTGGGAAGGCATAAAAAGAATCCGCGTCTAGGTTCAATTTAAGGCGCTGACAACAGGGAAATGATAAAATTAGGCTTGTCTTAAACAAAATAGCTAAATCTATATAGTTTGTGGTAGCGGAAAAAAAATATGTGTTGCAGGTGTTGAGAAGAAGGTTGATGATAAATAATAATCAATTACTTACAATTTTGTATATTGTTACCAGTCCAGCGACACGTACAGAAAAGAGAGCAATAATAAAGTTACACGATCTTTTATAACATTTCAAATGACAGTTGTCTACCCTTACTGCTTAACATGAATATTGCAACAGATAATAAACGGAACTACTACTACTACTACAAAACAAATACTTTTAAACTAAATATTGTAACAATGCCTTTACAAAAATATAATTGATAAGATTTTATAATCTCTTAGATATTCTTAACAAAATAATTTAATGGAACTTACAAACTCAATCATTTAGTATTTACATAGGTACAATAAATGAGTCAAAGGGCAACAACAAATAAATTAGCCAGCGTGCCCTTCAACAAACTTGTACATAATTATACCTAGAGATATTAATTATTAATACATATTTTATTCTTGAACATATTTCTCAGAACTTGGTTGTTACCAAAACACGCTTAGAAAAAAAATTTCGATACAAATTTACGGTAAGCTAACCCTTACTTCGAGTTGGAATCCAAAATATCTGTATTCAATATCAACGTACGGTTGGTATTTAATTAATAACAAGAACATCTTATTTTTATGCAGAACTTGGTTGTTTTTTTTATTTTCGATTACTCAACTCATTTTTGAGTAAATAAATAATGACTTCGTATTTTGCAATAAAATACAAGCGTTGTGTCATCGCGCTTCTCTTTCTTTTGTATGCAGTCTGACAGTGACAGGTTTACCTGTTGTCAGCGTCTTAATCTCACTCAGTTTTTAAAATCGAGTGTTAAAATTCAGGTGAAACTACGCAATACGAGTCGTTCGGATAGGAAACCGAATATTTTCCTAGTTCCACTTTCAATTCATACATTTGGTCAAAAAGTATCACGTGGACGTTGCTGTGTAAAACACTTTACAGAATCTAAACAACGTTCATTTTTGTGAGGCATCAGATAGGACAGCATTTTTTATTCACGAATTCTTTGTCGGTCCTTGAGTGCAACTAGTTCATAATTATTAGTGCCTACTATGAATTCAGGTTTAATAAACTAAAACTAACTTATATACATACTGAACAAGATCCAGGCAGCTTGCTTAGGTACCTATTCAATGTAATGCGCGGCATTCAGATCGAAGGTTGCAGGGAAACGCGTTTCAACAATATTATGTTCATAACTTCTTCATAAAAATTCTTGTTCAATGATCATCCACGCTTGAGTTGTGCTCGTGGGCGCATTATACTTTCAATAAGAAATCAATCTTTGCCTTCAAGATGTTTCGATTTCATGCTCAATCAGTTCTTTTTTCAAAGGTATTTTTCTCAATAAAAGAATAAATAAATACTAAAAAGTAAAATATAAATAAACATATCATAATTATATATTTTCGAACTTTGAAACTTCATACCATGATAAAATCTTGGTGTACTCATCACAGTCTCAAGTTGTCAAGCAAAAGCGTGTTACCTCTTTTAACCTGCCCCAGAAGGAGCGTAATGTTTTTCGAGAGATGTATACACGTAAATCGGCAGGATTGTGTTCGCAAAGCCACCTTCCGGCTCCATCATCAGATCAGCTCCATGTCATAATAATATTGCATTGTCATCTGGTATACATATGCATGCAAAATTTCAGCTCAATCGGAAACCGGGAAGTCGGTCAAAAACGTTGCAAAATTTGATTACAGACAGACAGACTCCGAGACAGGTGAAACTAAAAAATAAAATAAAATAAAAAGTTTTTAAAACATAAAAAATAAGGCTTCAAAAATAGCATTTTATTACACGTGTCCGTTAGAGGTTATATTATTATTATGGTGATCTCAAATAGTATTTATATAATTAACGCTTTACGCGCCTACATAACACCTATTATCTACATCCTGAAAAAATAAAAGCGGATCATACTGACTGACGACTTTTCGAATGACCAAGACTTTCCTAGAGGCACTAAGTAATGTTTTCCTCAACGAAAAAGCGAGGTATACAGGGTCAAATTAAATTAGCTAGCGAAACTCCGCGAAACTTTTTTGGGTCATCGACCGCATTACTAAGTAAGTAGGAAAGTATGAGTTGAGAAAATCTGTTTTATTAATTTCAATTGTGTTTAGTTATCAACATCCATCACGCCTACAGTGAAGTTTACACAAAAAAAAACTGATTTTTTAAACTGAATTTTCAAGTGGCGCTGGCGGTGGATGACCCAAAAAAACCTCATCAAATGAATTTCTTTTTTGTTTTATCATATTTAGGTATCGTGTAAATTAAATTTGACCCTGTATACTTAATTATAATATATTTTAAGCCAAGTTACATACTGGCACATAAATTTAGGTAATAATTTTATTATATCATAGCACCTAGGTAAATCAATTAAAACAACCTATCAAGTTAACTCAAAATGTGGTCGCTCCATGGAAATTCAATTTGAATTGAAACCCTGATGAGCAGACAGGCTGTTGCCGGAAAATGCATGTATAAAGGCTTTGCCTCCTCGTGTGTTAAATTCAAGTCATAATTAAACTCGATTCGTGGGATACACGAAATTATAGAAGGACACGTGCCTGCGCTTGCACTGGCGATGGGACGTCATAGGCAAATTATAATGAAATAGACTCGAGATAGCATAAGTTTAAACCTTAGTGGTTTTTGATTGCTATTTATTATGTAATCCTGTGTTCTTTGTATATATGGTAATTAAATAAAACAAAATAAAAAAAAGTATACTGCTTCAAAAATTATTTTCTTTTTGTATGCTCAATTTTTATTCTAGCTTAAAAAGTTTCATAGTTATTAGCAGTTGAAATCTTACATGTTGTTGTTCTTGAACTTACCAGTACACCCTGTACACCGAGCGAAAAGACGTTTTCACGTCAAAAAGGGAATTTGTGGTAACTTATTATGAATTACGAAACATGAACTTATGATTTTTTTTTCAGAATTATGAACTGTCGATCAATATAGAAAATTCTCACCGTAAAAACTATAGTAAATTGAACTGTCGATAGTGTCAATCCCCAGCATCAGTTAGAATTACATCTCAATTTAAGCTCATTGTACCTGTATATACTGTTTCACAGTTTCAAACCGGCAGGAAAATTAAAATGGGGTAAAACCGTGACCTCTTACTGACATCTTGTCGCCAAGATCTCTCCAGCCTCTTGAGTAGTCCGATACGATGCGACCCCCATCCACTGGAATTTATCTTTTCATTAACATCCATGGTTTTTCTTACAATATTTTTCAACTGTTTTCAAATATTACGAAAATCAATTTATATGTATTATACAATGAAAAATAAAATAACAATATAAGCCTGATATTGTTCTGCAGCAAGGAAATCTCTTTTCCCACTGCATTGATAGCTTTGTTTGACTTTTGCGTGTGGGCGATTTCCGATATATCATCAGTATAGTAAGTACCTGCCGGTATACCATAGTACAAACAAAACAGACACATGATATAGACTGGTATATCGCTCCATTTACTAAATCGTTCTCACATACATAATTATATGAGTGATGTGTGTGTAACCTATATTTTATAAAAGAGTGTGTATGGTGTTTTTCGCCCGTTCTTCTCCATAGCAACCTACTCCACATTAGAGTGGGCAACTAGCTTCATCTTTCTGACTGACCGACTCCTTAATATTTCAAAAGTGCCTGTTAATGTTTTAATTGAAATAAAGGCTTTCCCCCATATTACAAAACAAGGTTTATCTTCAGACCCAGGTTTAAAACATGGAGCCATTATTGAATTTCGAACTTTATTCCGACTGAGGTAAAGTTCCTAAACACAAAAGTGACTACTTAGTACAGAACTAAGTTTTCAGTTTTGTATAAAGAACGGTATTTCAATCACTGTTACGTTCTTATTACAAAAACTGGCTCCATGGTTTAAGCCACGTCAAAATATAAATCTTGTTTTGTAATAAGGCGGTAAGAGTTTAGGATGTCTACATAGAATTCTCACGTTAACGTTGCGTGGTTTCGATCGAGCCGTGTTATCACTAGGCATTTGCGCATCAAGATAATCATGATCAACTGCAATCAACACTTTTTTTAGCAACCTTGTCTGTGCATCAACAACGTTAATATCGTGTTGCTTCCGATCTTGCAACAACACGGCAACCGTGTGGGTCAGTGACATCTCGACAATAATACCAGGGGTTCTTCTCCAAACATAAATCTGACGTATCGGCCGAAGTTCGGCCGTTGCTTCACTACGGCGAAAAAAGTCAAAGTCTAAAATGTGACTTTAAGTCGGGTAAGTAAAAAAACCGGTCAAGTACGTGTCAGACCACGCACAATGAAGGGTTCCGTAGTTAGGATGAGTTCATCCCAAAACCAAACTTAACATTGTAGTTGAAAAACATGCTCTCCCATACATCTTTAAACGTTACGGTCAATTCTTCAACTGCAAATTTAAGTTGGTCGACGATTACTCGTTAACTTGTAAACCCTACTTAGCTGTGATAGTTTTCCTTTCAATTTCGTTCTATATTATACTAATGCCATGAATTTTTCACATATCCAAAACCAAACATTTGACTAACAAAAAATAGCACTTTAAAGCTTAATATTACGCAAACGGATCTCAGAATTGAAGAATTGAAAAATGTTTTTCACAGATCCACAATATTTTTGAAGGGCCTATCCAACGATGACCCACACCATGTATTAGACGGGAAAAAAATATCATCCCCGTTTTACGTGCAAGAGAGGTACCCTAAAAGAAAATGTTTTTCATGGTTTTATTTTACGACTTTTTCGGCGTGATTAATATGTACACCCATGCCAAATAACAGCTTTCTAGGACTTAGGGTCTCTGAGCTAAGCCGGGGACAGACGGACGGACGGACAGACAGACAGACAGACGACCATTCGGGGGATAGTTCGGATTAACGCTTCGTAGTAGACTACTACGTTGTCAAAACTCCTAAAATTGGCGTGAAAAGTATCGACCTCTCAAAATATTGAAGATTTTTTTAATGTATTGATAGAATTTATTTATTTAGTTTTATGAATAAAATGAAAACTGCATTAAACATAGTTTGGTAAATTAAATTAAATAATCTTCCATCCACTTAAAAAAAATCGTATAATATTAGTAGGATTATAAGTTTTATTTTGTTTGTTTTTTAATTATTTGTTTTGATTGTTACGACGAAACTTTTTGGTCAAAATGTCATTATAATGTTAGTTTTAAGATTCGTAGTAAGTATGTGGAGCAAAATATTACTTTAAGCTACGCTTGATGGCACATATATAATTATTGTATAAACCTATTTATGTTTTCTCTGTAATACACTCTATAATCTATAATATACGATATAAAATACACACACCGGAAAAAATTTCATAGTTAGAAAAAAATAGGAATAAAAATGTGTACACAAAATTTCGGTCGGCGTGTATTATGCTTACACCCCGCTGATTTTGTATTAATTGGTAGTTACAAGTTCAGAAAGCCTAGATACAGTAACATTCGAATACAGTTACCCTAGTAGAAAAGCCACAAAATGTATGGGGCTGACATAAGCTATCGAAATGTCACGTGACCATAGGTCAACGAATAGAAATTAGCTAGACAATGTTATCATCATTCGATTCCATGAAAATAAATGGACAGCGTCGAACGATAACTTCCATAGACATGCGTAGCCAAGTGGCACTTTTTATTTATTGAAGGAATTTGAATCGAAAACTAGTGATAACGCTTGTCAAAAAGTGAAATAACGAGAGCAATTGTAGAAATAGAATCGCTCCGAAGCGAATGACATTTGTCTAGGCCCTTCGCCTGACATTGTCAACAAGTATCTGAATTTCTTAATCATGTAGAATGCACAAAAGTTTGCAAATATACTGCGTTAAAGAGAGACTAAAAAAACAATTGTTATCAGTATCAGTGAACCGGTTTTACGTGAGCCAAGCACACGGTAAATTATTCGCACGGTAAATCGCCTTCTTGTCTTATAAGTTCTAGAGTTTTAAGGCTTCTACATACCGGGGCGACATGTCGCGCGACGCGACGCGACACAAAGGCACCGCTCGTCCCGCAACACGCGGGGCCTTTGTGCCGTGTCGCGTCGCGCGACAAGTCGCGCTGGTATGTAAAAGCCTTTAGACTATTGTAAAGATGTGCAAAAGTGAAGTAGAAAACTTTTCTATTGTCATCAGATAACCGATTTGTGTCATTTCCTTAACAACTCTTGTCTTTTTTATTCCAGACTATTTAAAAAACTAATAACTTACGCTACATAAATAGGTATCCTAACTGAAATAAGCGTTGTAGATAATTAGTGATTAATCGAACTTACTGTAGTTCGATGGGTTCTATAAGAATTGAACACTGTCTTGTAATGTCCACATTACAAAGTCGCCTCCATGCACTTTAGTTTAAAACCTCTTTTAGATTTTTTTTCAATGTCGAATCTCGTATCACTGTCAGTTTGCCGTTAAGACGGAGATATATGCCAGTGACCTTGAGTGGTTAGCATGCGTGTTCTGTACTGAGCTCACTACCAATACAACAATAGGACTCGCCCATCAAGGAGCGCTGTCCTCAATTTGACGCATTATTAATTTATTATACACAAACCAAAAGGTATTTTAATAAAACGCGTATACTAAAAGATCAATAATTAAATTATCTTTAAATTGGCGAAGATTTCAGAAAAATACCTTTGGTAGATTTTGCGCCATTCTCAGTTTTTTATCCGCGTTAGACATAACTTTACAAATTAATTTCACTATGTAATATAAGCACAATCTATTATATATTATATACAATATATTATAATATATTTAACATATATATTTTTCAACTCATTAACACTACTCGTTTAGATGCGATCTTCAGTATAAAATCATTAAACGTCGGTTATCGTCGCCTTAATACTTAAGTTCAGAGCTTTAACGACACATAACAGATATTTAAAGGGGACTACTGAAAAGTAAACCAACGTTACTGTACTGCAGTCGTGAGCATGAATACTTTACAGGTACGCAAAATTCAAAAGCGTATTTTTTTATATTGCAACTTTAAGAAATGGCCTGTATTCCATAATAGTTTGTTTGATTCGTAACACTATAAAATATCCATCAATACTTTAAGAGTAAATCGCTTTCGAGTCATGCGTAAGTGTTAGGTGTTTTGCTCGTGACTGTTCATGATATTTGTTGCAGATCAACATGTTATTCTTGGGAACCATAATGAGCGTCGTTGTAATGAAACTGCGTCGTACAAATGACTCTGAACTCAGGAAAATACAGTAAGTTCTTATAATGTAATCTAGTATAATTATAGCATCTGTTTTTACCCGAATGAGCGATGCAAAGAAGGCTAATGTGTTTATCAGTATACATTATTTCACCTTTAAAGACAAATGATCATAAAATTTATTTTTCTATTGCGAAAAACCCGTTTGTTTTTTCCTTATTTTGTGTAAACTTTTGTATCTTCGTTTAAAAACGGTTTGTCTTTAAAGGTGCGATATGAGTACCTATGTATGGTTGTTCCATAATAGCGCTCTAACGCTCAAACGCGTGGGCCGATTTTGATGAATCTTAGTCAATCGATTTTTCTTCATCATGACATGACAGCAATCATAATTCAATAGTCACAATTAATCGCCATATTTAAATTTTGTTTTGGAATTTGATTTAGATTTTGATATTGATTTAAATTTTTGGTTTTCATTGAAATAATAATTGTTTTTGATTTTAATGCTTTTAACATTTTTTTCTAAGTTTTAATATTAATATAATAATGGATGTTTTTTCCGAATAAAATAAAGAAAGAAAGAAAGAAAAATAATTTTATTTGTCACAGATAAACGTGCCAGTACAATGTTGGAAAACATAATATGTAATAAACTCGAAGGAATTATACAAAACAGATCTAAGTCCATATTGTAATCACGATCACAAACAAACAAATAGTCGGAAGCTGCACGTCATGACTGTGACAAGAAGGCTTGCACTCAGCGTGATGCTGAGCGAAATAAATTGAATTGAATATTGTGGAATGGAAAAAAATTAAGACGAGTAACTATGTCTGGTAGGGTATCATTGAATCTGGTAGGGTATCATTGTATCATTGAATCGCCTTTGAAAATCATCTTTAGGTTTCTCTAATCATTTTAAATGACTATTTAGGCACAAGGGGCTTGTGGCTAAATTATAACAGCCACAAGGGTCGATCGATCAAGTTAAGCGACGCTTGCCACGGTTGGTCCATGATGGGTGACCATCTTTACATACCAAGACCCCTCCGTGTCTCGGAAAGCACGTTAAGCCGTTGGTCCCGGCTGACATTTGTGGATATTTGACAGTCGTTATGGGTCGTCAGAAGCCGGAAAGTCTGACAACCAGTCTTAACAGTGTTACCCAGTTACTGGGTTGTGGAGGCCAGATGGGCAGTCACTCCATCCAAAATACTGGTATTTAGCTGGAAGCCGACCGTAACATACTTATATAGTAGGGAAAAGGGTATGCAAAATAAAAAGTTCAGCCTAGAGTTATACAATATTCTATGATAGATAAAAAATAGATAAAATCTAAGAAAGTTACTATTACAAAGAGAAATGCTACCGCATTATTGACAAATATTGTAGAATAATAATTTAATAATTAAAACCAGCCAAATGCGTGTCGGACCACGCACAATAAAAGGTTCTGCAGTTGGGATTAATTTATCCCAAAAACAAACTTAATATTGTAGTTAAAAAACATGTTCTCCCTTATATTACGCAAATGCAAATGCCTCCTGCAAATGTAAGATTGTAATCGCAAAAAATGTTTTTTTATGAAAGAAAGAAATTATTTATTTGCTGATAATGTTGGTATACATATAAGTAATAATGATAATGATGGTGATGTTATGTGATAATACTACAAATTAACGATTTTCGGCCTTTTTCCTTTACTTGTGCTCTGAGGCCTTGCTTCATACCAAAGGAGATGTTTCATTTTTGGTCATAAAGTGTACGGTAATGAAAGAAGAGGAAAAAAATCCACGAATTGAAGAAAATATTCTTTCCTGAATATTCCCCTGATTACTTCAGCACAAAAATAAAAAGTTTTTAAATTATTGCCATATTCTATTGATCATGGCGTCGCATCGTCTTACTTGCATACTGCTTTCGTCCAGAAATCATGTTACAATAAAACAATAATATTACGTAGACGTTATTTATATACGTATAAATATGAGAGCATGTATTTCTGTGCTATTAAGATAGGATAATAAGATAGCTATCTTAAACAACTTTTTTGAGTAGTTATAAGAAAGTGATCGTTTAAAAAATATATTCTACTTTTGTGGATTCTAGATTAATTACTTCTGGACGTAAAACGTCATCTCTCCAACCTGTCATGGCTGACTGTCGATGGCAACTCTGATGACAAACGTCAAACATTTTCAGTTTTTATTTCGTGCCTAAAAAATATTAGTTATTATGGAAAAAATTCTTTATTATATTCAGGGGTTCGTATCCTAGGTTTTCTAATCGTTTCCTAAGCGTACATGTTATGGCCGGATAAAATGTCTCATATGTGAAGTACCCCAGTGTCCTGGTGGGTTTTGATTTATTTGCGAGTATCAAAATATGTCGCATAAATCACCGTATTTTTTTATTTCGTTGACTAAGGGCCCACCACGTTTTTTAAACGCGCCGTTTACGCGTGTTCGTAGCGATACAGACGTGATACGCACGCGAGTCAGTCTATTCTGTAGGATACAAGCGCGCCGTCGACGCACGTTTCTAAAACGCGCATCAACGGCGCATTTAGAACACGTGGTGTGCACAGGCCCTTAGACGCTTGATTTTTTAGAGTGCAAAGGGACCGTAGTCTTACGTATTTGATAATAGTTTCAACATGATACCTCCACGCGTGTCTGAGAAAAAGGGTCTTGACAGACAGACAGTATAAGGGTTTCGTTATTTTCCTTTTGAGGTACGGAACCCTAGGAATGTTAACGTCATTTTGTATGAAAAGGCAACGAAAGACATCCCCTTAATTAAAGGAATTATCTCCCCATAAGTCGCAACCACACATTCACCTTTAGAATACACAAACAAAATAACTTTGCCGAGGAAATTGTATCAGCGACGATGTCAAAAAGCACCACGAGAAGATAATAGGGTTACCCGTTTAACCCTCAAAGCATCGGTAAACACATAACCGGGGTAATTACTTTAACTCATGTGCAGTGCACGTGTTGATATTTATAGAAAATGGAAATGTTACTTCGCAAGTTCAGTTTTAAAGTGATTTTTGTATAATATTATTTTGATTTGACTGCCGCGTTGGTCTGGTGGTCGCATCGCTACTGCTGAGCATGAGGTCCTGGGTTCGATTCCCAGGTCGGGCAAGTGTTATTGGGATTTTCTATCTGGAACTTCTCAGTAGCAGCCCGGAGTCTGTATTTGTACCCGGATGATGGCAATAGGCTCGCCCCCAATGATATGGGACTTAAACATATCTAGCGAAATGTGGGGATGTGCTTCAGGGATTACAGGCGTAATTTTATGTTAAGAACCTATTCATTATTGCTCCAATATACAGGGTAAAATTAGCTAGCAAAACTCTGTAGTCGCTATGGGAATCGATATCTAAACAGGATAAAATTAAATAAGAAAATAAAGTTTTTTCTTGGAGGTCAATGACAGCTGGTAGTGTTGCGCCTTAAAGTATGAGTTGAGAACATCTGTTTTGTTTGTTTTATCGTGTTTAGGTATCGATGTGTGGTCTCCGTTTGGTGCCGGACGTAAAGAATAGCATCATCCCATTTCTACCCGTGGGTGTCGTAAAACGCGACTAAGGGACTTACTAGAGAATTTGCAGTAGCGTTCTCTATGCTTCTTCTTAACACCATACTGCGATCGCCAACCCGCCTGCCAAGCGTGGTGATTATGGCAACCCCCCCTCCCTTTGGGGGAGGCCTATGTCCAGCAGTGGACGTCTTTCTTCTGAAATGATGATGATAAATGATGAGGTATCGATACCGATCACGTCTGTGAAGTTACACTAAATAAAAACCGATCATTCAAGTGACTACACTATAGATATAAGAAAGAAGACTTCTATGGACTACACTAACTGCGGTCGATGGCCCCAGAATAAAATGTCATGAAATTAAATTATTTTTTGTTTTATTTTGTTAAGTTCGATACACATAACGTCTGCGGAGTTTCCGTAGCTAATTTTATTAGACTCTATATTTTTGATGTGTAACATTTTTTTTCTCTCGCTTTCCGGGTGAGTGATTTCGTGAAAGGGGACGGAAGTGTAACAGGAAGTAACAGTTTGAGCATTTAATAAGTAACGTGAAAATGTATTACGAAAAGTGTAAAATTAAAAAAGTAAATTTGAAAAATGTAAAAACCCGATGGTGTAAAAAGTGAACTTAAAAAACATTTATTTATTTATTTAAATAAAAAATAAAACACCTTTACAGACTCATCCAAGGCAATGTTATAAGTCACAATGTCTACTATAATACATACATCACACACAACACATACAATATTTAAACAACGTATATAGTATACTAACTTCTTTCAATCATTATTTGTGCCATTTCAATGAATCTCGGCAGGTTTTGCCCAAATATATCCTACGAAGTTGTAATACTGTTAATAATACGTGTAGCTCGTGACATAGAGGCAAACTTGAGCAGGTTAGTCCTAGCGCTGGTACGTCTAGCAGAGCGGAATGACGCGGCGGCACGCACCTACGAACCCGCGGCCCCAGCGCTGCCAGCACCTCCAGGTGGTGCAGCAACCATAGCAGTACGCGAGCCACGTACTTGACCAGCGCCACGTCCCTTCTCACTGTCAGCCTATTTCTATAGGACGGAAACAAGATGACCTATTTCTATAGGTATCTTTATAAACAATATCATGCAATCGGAGGCAAATAGGTCTTCATTGTTAAATTTAATTAGATGGCATAGAAATAGGTCATAGGTCTGGGGCTCTGTCTCGAATAGGGTCGCAGCATTATGCTGAGCGGTGGCCGTTTTGCGTGGATGTTACGCATATTTTCCCCCTACTTGTTTTTTTTTTGTATCTATGTTCTTTCTTTGCGCCATGTTTACCGCAAATAAACGTTTTTTCTTTTTCTTTCTTTCATCTTGTTTCCATCTTTTTTAAAGTTCACTTTTTACGCAGTCTGGCTTTTTTATTTAGTTTGTTACCTATTTGTATTATTATATGATTTTCGATGATGAACCAAAGTTAATAGTAATATTTTCCAACAGGAAAACGATCCGTGCAACACTAATCCTGCTGCCACTGTTGGGCATAATAAACATATTTAACTTGTTCGACTACCCTCTGGATGGATCTTCCACTGGTTTCGCAATCTGGGCCTACTTTACGCACTTCTTCCGATCTTTCCAAGGAGTCTTCATTTCTTTCATCTACTGCTTCTCAAATGGAGAGGTAAGTATGTTTGTTTGTACTTTATTTACTTACAGTAAACTTTAGACATTGTATTCCGGAGTGTGTGCCAGTGCACCAGTGTGTGCCAGTGCACCAGTGTGTGCCAGTGCACCAGTGTGTGCCAGTGCACCAGTGTGTGCCAGTGCACCAGTGTGTGCCAGTGCACCAGTGTGTGCCAGTGCACCAGTGTGTGCCAGTGCACCAGTGTGTGCCAGTGCACCAGTGTGTGCCAGTGCACCAGTGTGTGCCAGTGCACCAGTGTGTGCCAGTGCACCAGTGTGTGCCAGTGCACCAGTGTGTGCCAGTGCACCAGTGTGTGCCAGTGCACCAGTGTGTGCCAGTGCACCAGTGTGTGCCAGTGCACCAGTGTGTGCCAGTGCACCAGTGTGTGCCAGTGCACCAGTGTGTGCCAGTGCACCAGTGTGTGCCAGTGCACCAGTGTGTGCCAGTGCACCAGTGTGTGCCAGTGCACCAGTGTGTGCCAGTGCACCAGTGTGTGCCAGTGCACCAGTGTGTGCCAGTGCACCAGTGTGTGCCAGTGCACCAGTGTGTGCCAGTGCACCAGTGCCCAGTGTGCGTGTAAATCATGACAATAAAATACATACTTATATTATTATGGACAACTCAGCAACAATCTGGGCTCGATTTCATAATTCACCCATTAACATCCATATTCGAGATGATGGCAAAAACATGTGATCATTTGTGAAAGGCATAATTATATACAAGTGTCAGTACAAATGTGAAGGAACATCAAAACAAGCCGACGAGCCAAAATATGGGATTCTGCATCGGTTTCAAAAAGAAGTATCACCTCTTAGAACTAAATAATATTGGACACGTTTTGCGTTATTAACCGACTTCACAAAAAGGAGGAGGTTCTCAAGACATCTGTTTTTTTTTTTTTTTAATAACCGCCTATTCAGTTTAATTCAGAAGAATGTGATACCGCATTGTGATCAAAAATAATCTGACATTACTTTAGCAGCTCATGACAGTTAAGCCGATCTGTCCATAGTAATATATTTTTTCACGTGAGTGTACATACCAACATTGATAACAGAAAAAATAAGCCGTCACTTAATCTCTTAGTTTCATAATCGTCTTTATTCCTCTAATATTGTAAAAACTTGAAAAAAACTTTGCCCTATTTGAATGAATTATTTAAGAAATACAACCGCGTTATTCAAACGACAAGCTAACGCTCTATTCCGAATTCAATAGTTTCGTTGTAATAGTGTCTTTTCTCAAAGAAAACTTCTCTAAGGATACCTATGCCAAGTTTTGAATTCAAGCCTATTTCTATTGTCACTATTGAAAAGCATTAAAAAGTCTTAAGGCTTCTACATACCAGCGCGACTTGTCGCGCGACGCGAAACGGCACAAAGGCCCCGCGTGTCGTGGGACGGGCGGTGCCTTTGTGTCGCGTCGCGTCGCGCGACAAGTCGCCCCGGTATGTAGAAGCCTTTAACCTATTGAACACTGAAGACTTATGGGGGATTTCCGATAAGGTTCTTGGAGATATCATTGAGACAATAACTTCTGTCCTAACAAGCATATCTATTCAATGTCTAGACAGCGCCAGCGCTAAATTTAGTAAAGTAGTACCAATTTTCAAATCGGGAAGTAAGAGTGATCCCTCTAATTATAGACCTATCTGTGCTACCAGCATTGAGTAAAATATATGAAAAGATCATGCTAGACCAGATGTTGTCACATTAAAATTCAAATGGGATTTTACATAGTCGCCAGTTTGGTTTCACGTAAGGAAGTCGAGGGCTGACGCAGGAGTAAAACTCATCAGTCACATTTTGGAATCCTGGGAGAAATCCCAGGATGCCATTGGCATTTTCTGTGACCTCTCAAAAGCATTTCACTGTTTTTACAATCAAATTACACTACGGAATTCGTGGATAAGCTGCTGATCTTATTCCGTCTTATTACAAAACAAGATTTATATTTTGATATGGCTTAAACCATGGAGCCAGTTTTTGTAATAAGAACGTAACAGTGATTGAAATACCGTTCTTTATACAAAACTGAAAACTTAGTTCGGTACTAAGTTGTCAGTTTTGTGTTTAGGAACTTTACCTTAGTCGGAATAAAGTTCGAAATTCAATAATGGCTCCATGTTTTAAACCTGGGTCTGAAGATAAACCTTGTTTTGTAATAAGGGGGATTATGTCCTATCTATTAAACAAGCAGCAAAAAGTAAACGTAAATTTAGCGTCGTCCTCGGGGTCTCTAGTAAAGATGGGCGTGCTTCAAGGTTCAATTCTTAGCTCTTGCCCTATTTCTAGTGTATATTAATGACCTTCTTTACATGATGGCTAACTTATTGGATATAACTATATTCGCTGTTGCCACTTTTCTTATTTTTTAAATTCTATCTGTTTTCATGTCAACGATAGTCTGGCTGTTCTTATGAAATGGTTCGCAGTTAATAATCTCTTACCTTATGCGAAAAAAACAAAATGTTCAGTTTAAGTTCTCATTACCAAATGTACCCCAAGTGGGTCTAAATTTTTAACTTGATGGCAGGAAACTAGATGCTATTACTGAAACTGTATTTCTACGAATTACTCTAGACTCGAAATCGCAATCCGCGCACATTAAAGCTCTTTCAGGTAGATTAATTTCAGCTGCATATGCAGTAAGAAAAATAAGGCAGTTGACTTATATAGCCACAGCTAGGTTAGTATATTTTAGTTATACGTTAGTATACTTCTTATTTCATTACTATTATGTCTTGGGGCGTTTTACGATCGGCAGCTTACGTAGATTCAATTTCCATTTTACAAAAGAGGGCAATCTGCGCGATCTATAGACTGGGACTTCGTGAGTCCCTTAGAAACAAATTCAAATAAATTGATGTACTAACTCTGCCTTCTCTTCGCAAAAACTTAGGCCTTTCAAAATAATAAGCGATTTCCGTAATATAAATTCACAATTTCACGTAGTAAACGTGAAATTGTGATACCCAAATATGGATTAAGAAAAACAAGCATATATTTTTTTATTAACAGTAACCGCTTTTATAACAAGTTGCCAAAGTCGGTTAAAGAACTTAGTGATGGAAAGGTTCAAACCCACGTCGTGCTTATCAAAAAAGCATAATATAAGATTAAAGACTACGTTGAAGACGAGGAAGTTTGGCAATAATTCCTTCTGCGCATGTGGCTTCCCTGTTACTTCATTAACGGCACAACTATGTAAATGTCTAATAACAGCTCTCAAATAACGATGTTTATTTCTATTGTATACTTCTTACATACTTCCTTGACATAATTTTTATTTTTTAAATCATCTATTTATTAGTGACTTTTGTGGACAGGTTTTTTTTTTTAGGTAAGGTAGGGTAGGTAGGTAGGTTAGGTAGGTAGGTAGGGTAGGTAGGTAGGTAGGTAGGGTAGGTAAGGTAGGGTAGGTAGGTAGGGTAGGTATACTTTTACCCATAGAAAGCCACGTTATTTGTGAGTGTCATAGAGCAAAAATGTTTACCGCCCAACGGAGTGGGCACGGGTCAGCTAGTTATCTTATATTTTGTGAATGACAGAACGTTTTAGGCTTATTAGCCTGTGATTAACAGGCTAATAAGCCTACAACGTTCTGACGTTAGTTGTATGGGAGCCCCCTTAAATATTTGTTTTATTTTAATTTAATTATTTATTTTTAATGTGAACATATAACTTAATATTCTGTGAATATTTCAAGCGTCTACCTGTTGCCGTTATCAATATCGAGCAAAAACGAGCAAAATAATCACGTTTGTTGTATGGGAGCCCCCTTAAATATTTATTTAACAAAAATACATCATCTGTGAAAATTTCAATTGTCTATCACGGTTCATGAGATACAGCCTGGTGACAGACGGACAGACAGACGGCGAAGCCTTAGTAATAGGGTTTCCGTTCTACCCTTTGGGTACGGAACCCTAAAAAGAGGAAAAAATTCCACGAATTGAGGAAAAATATTCATTCCTGCATATTCCTGCATATTCTTCTGATTACTTCGCTTCGGCACAAAAAATAATATTTTTTCAAAGTATTGCCGTATTCTATTGATCATGGCGTCGTTTTACTTGCTTTCGTCCAGAAATCATGATAGCACGTAGTCGTTATATAAATAAATATGAAACGCATGTATTTTTATGCTTTTAAGATAACATAGCTAACTTAGACCATTTTTTGACTAATTATAAGAAAGTGATCGTTAAAAAAATATATTCTACTTTTGTGTATTGTAGATTTGTGTGCACTTCTGGACGAAAACTTCATGTCTTCAACCTGTCATGGCTGGGTGATAACCTAGTGTTGATCATGTGTTTTTGGTCGTAATTCTCATGACACACGTCAAACATTTTCAGTTTTTATTTTGTGCCTAAAATATTGAGCCAACGAAAAAAAAAAATTGTTATTAAGAAAAAAAAAACATTATTTACTGTATTCAGGGGTTCGTTTCCCAGGTTTTCTAAAACGTACATGGCCGGAGTCGGCGCGCGGCGCGCGGCGAACGCAAACATTGTAAACCCCATACAAGAATCGGAGTTGAAAATAACTCAAACGATCCATAATCTGATTGTACCTGCATACAAAGTGCTTCTTTGAATTATGTACCAAATGGACTATGCATGAAGTACTGAAAGGCTTACTAGGATTCAACGTATGCAGCCTTTCGTACGCTGCTTTGATCACTACGACAAAGCAGAAATACTGGAAGCGAATATAAACGAGAAATAAAAGTTCAAACATAAAAGCGTTTGTGCTTTGAGAATTAAAAATTCCCTTCGCCTGGATCCTCTTAGCTACGGCATTGGTAGGAGTTTGCCGCATGTTTACAGGTAGTTTTATATTATAAGTTATCTCGAAAACTACTCTTTGTGAATAGTAGATATATAGATAACTAGGTCAATTTATTCTGTTTGTCATTTCCGAGACAATGACATTTTTTATTTATTTTATTAATAAGTAATTAAACTTCTTAATAATTTATTATAATATAGACTTATACCATTTAACTCTAACTTATTATTTTACGTAATAGATTACGTTTTATCTAGAGATCAGATATTTGGATGCATATTTACCTAAAGTACGTTTTTTTTCCCGGCAAAGGATACAAAGTATGGAAACGGCTTCTTAAAATATATTTTTATCCCGGGATCGCGAGGTTTCATTAATAACAGTGTGTAGGTATACTTTGTATTCCTAAGTATAACAAATATTTCTTATCTATAGGCAAGAATTTTGTGGAAACTATAACACGTTTAAAAAACACTATTCATATTTTGTCAAAACCTTTTATTCTAAAATGAAAAATTGTTATTCGGGGATACACAGTACAAAAGAATAGTTCTTAAAAACTTGTCAGTCCTGGAAACCGACACTTTCCGACACGTTTTTTCTGTAACAAATAAAATTATTTTTCATTCTTTCTTTCTTTCACTCCATACTAGTCAAAACTCAAACTTTAGGTGAATATGCATCCGAATATCAGATCTCTAGTTATTATAACTAAGAAATTAAAGAAAGAAAATTTCGTAGCACTGTCCTCCACAGACCCTAAGATCTGAAAATTAATAAAAACACTTTGTTCATGTGTTAGATTAGATGTATTTTATTTATTTATTTAATAAAACTTTATGCACAAGTAAGAAATACACACGTGTATTTATACACTACACTAACTCGAATGGTTAAGTTCTCTTTAGCCTACGCACTGTGTCCGTGTTGTCTAGCAGCTGAATTGGCTTGCCGACATTTTTATAATGAAATATGACATGACAATGAAATATGAGGACAAAGAATAATACCTGGTTTATTTACCTACGAGTACTTAGGCTACCTATTGGATTAATGCTATTTACAATTTTAACGTTACTGTATTTCTGTTAATCGTATGAAATTGTCAATCTCTCAAAACGGTAAAGGAGATCGTGAGGAAACTGGCATGTCCTGGAATCAAGCATTCGAAGACATGTAACATCGACCTACCCGCACTAGGCCCGCGTGGTAAATGGCAGCCCACTCCTTCTCACAGAGAGTAGGCCAGTGTCCCAGCAGTGGGAACATTATACAACATATCCCGGAATTAACGCACAACCCCTTAAGGGCTCATTGTACTCATCATTATGAACAACTTTTACTACGGGACCAAACCTTAAATCGTGAACAAAAAAATCTGATGAAAGAAAAATCATATAATAGTAAAAGTTGTTCATAATGATGAGTACCCCTTAATAGGTTGTGAGTTAATTCCGGGACATGTTGTATAGACTAATGCGGTATAAAATTCGTAGAGGTACACATAGCAGTCTAGAATACGCTTCCAGGGTGTGCTAAGTATGGGCACGCCACAATTGCGGCGGTAAGTCCCCTCTTTGAGGAGTGGCTAGAGAGGCGCCACGGCGTCCTCACCTTCCGCCTGACGCAGGTCCTCACCGGACACGGTTGTTTCGGGAGGTTCCTGTTCAGGATAAAGCGGGAGGAAACGCCCGGGTGTCACCACTGTGTGGATCGCCCGGAGGACACGGTGGAGCATACGGTGGAGGTCTACCCTGCTTGGGCGGAGCACCGCCGTGTCCTCACGGAGGCGATCGGCGGCGACGATCTCTCGCGTCCGGCCCTAATTCAGGCCATGGTTCGGAGCGAGAGTGCATGGGAGGCCGTCACCTCCTTCTGCGAAACAGTAATGCTCGCGAAGGAGGAGGCGGAGCGCATGAGGGTGAGGCAGGGTGCCCGCCCTTCCGCCCTAAGTCGCCGCAGGAGACGCCCTGGGTGTCGGGAATCGCAGGCCGATTCCCAGCCACCGTAGGCGCGGGCTTGCGGACGGTGAGCGATGGGTAGCTCGCCGTCCGATAAGGAACAGGCCCGGGTCGACGACGCGTTGTGTTCCACGCGCGCCTCAAAGAGACGTCAGCACCAATTGACGGGGTCCGAAAGGGCCAATGCCTGCCAGGGTTACGAGCCTGTCCGAAAGGGATATCGTGGCTCTGGCACACAGGCATTTGAAGGAACACGGTGGGTATTAGTCAGCAAAAGTCTGACACTCCCTCTCGCTCCGCCCAGAGCGGGAGAAGTTATTTGATGATTTCCCACCCAAAAAAAAAAAAAAAAAGGGTGTGCTAAGTAGAAGTCTTTGGGCAGGATTAAATTCACAGAACCCCGTTTGACTTAAACTAATTCCCCCTTATTCCAAAACAAGGTTTATCTTCAGACCCAGGTTTAAAACATGGAACGATTATTGAATTTTGAACTTTATTCCGACTATGGTAAAGTTCCTAAACACAAAACTGACAACTTAGTACTGAACTAAGTTTTCAGTTTTGTATAAAGAACGGTATTTCAATCACTGTTACGTTCTTATTACAAAAACTGGCTCCACGGTTTAAGCCATGTCAAAATATAAATCTTGTTTTGTAATAAGGCGGATTAAGTCAAACGGGGTTCTGCGAATTTAATCCAAAGCAAAGTAAAGTTAAAGTGCGTTCTAAGAATTTTGCCCTTTGACGTCGCCAGGTTGAGTGTGACTTCAGAAATATATTTTTTCTGTATAGTTTACAAATAAAGCACAGTGCAACTTAACTACTAACAAAACAAGCTACTAACACGTCATGTTCATAAAAAGCATGTTAAGTTTATTCTCAAAACTAGCACGCTCTATTACATAAATTAATTGGTAAAAGTGTTTTTAATTATTATTATATTATTCACTGTTCCACAATACAATAATATTTATTGTAACGTAGTCGCAATCTAAAGAATTTAAGCTGACCGCTATAACTTGTACAATATACCGTCACGAGCACTAATATATATACACTGCTCATGGAATATCGATTTCAAGACCGTTGTTCCCGTACGTTCGTAATAACACGAAATTACAATCAGTACAGTTAGTAGGGGTAAATCACATTGAAAACTTGCTCAGTGCACACATATTTGTGCTCGTGACTGTACTACGTTATGTTTACAAAAAAATTTTTGGTACTTACTATACTTAGTTAAAGTTGTAAAAGTATTGATAATTATCCTACAACTTTAAACATTATGGAATGCAAATAAAAATATGAATAATTTACTGAAACATCACAATTTAGGTTAGAAAGGCGATAAAGAAGAAGTTCGAGAGACGAACTTGGTGCAGGTTCGGATGGATGGAGAGGCGCCGAAGAGCACCCGCGACCGCTCGACCGCAGGGACGACCCGTCTTGTAAGTACACATTTACTTGAAATCATGTGAATACCGCAGGACCGGGCCGGTCCTATGCTGATGTTGCGGCGCTTGGGGCAGACCTATGTCCAGCAATCGTCATCTTTCGGCTGAAATAATGATGATTCACTTGAAGTCACTAGGGGAACATTCTAATAGGTTGCAATGCACTTAAAATGTAAGGGGGCTACACACTTCTTCGGGTCAATATGATTCAGCACAGCCGGGCGGCAAAATTGAATATATATTTTCTTCCAACTACCTAGTAATATCGTAGTTGTTAACTACCTAGTAATATCGTAGTTTTTAACTACCTAGTAATATCGTAGTTGTAAACTACCTAGTAATATCGTAGTTTTTAACTACCTAGTAATATCGTAGTTTTTAACTACCTAGTGATATCGTAGTTGTTAACTACCTAGTAATATCGTAGTTGTAAACTACCTAGTAATATCGTAGTTTTTAACTACCTAGTAATATCGTAGTTTTTAACTACCTAGTAATATCTTAGTTTTTAACTACCTAGTAATATCGTAGTTGTTAACTACCTAGTAATATCGTAGTTGTTAACTACCTAGTAATATCGTAGTTGTAAACTACCTAGTAATATCGTAGTTTTTAACTACCTAGTAATATCGTAGTTGTTAACTACCTAGTAATATCGTAGTTGTAAACTACCTAGTTATATCGTAGTTTTTAACTACCTAGTAATATCGTAGTTGTAAACTACCTAGTAATATCGTAGTTTTTAACTACCTAGTAATATCGTAGTTTTTAACTACCTAGTAATATCGTAGTTTTTAACTACCTAGTAATATCGTAGTTTTTAACTACCTAGTAATATCGTAGTTGTTAACTACTTAGTAATATCGTAGTTGTTAACTCAAAATGCCAGCAGAAACCTGAAGCAGAAATTATTATATATATTTTCATTACTGCATCGCTAAAACGATGCGAAAATGACAGTATGTTTTTCATTGCTGCTTTATTGTTACTTTTTTAAACTTTTTCACTGACCAAAAAGTTGTCATGTGTTCCATAAAAAATGTACGCAGACAACCAAAGGGATTTAAAAATAATACGTGCTGGCTGTAAAGAAATAATAATAAAATAAAAAGAAAATGAATTGGCGCCAACTTTATAATTTTTACAGCTAAATATAACAAATTTCATCAGAATTAGTAAAAAAATGGATTCTAGTGAAAGTGAGTTTTTCTTACTTCCTACCAACTTTTATTGCTGTAGTAGTTGAAAGAAAAGCAGAGTACGCACCTTGAGTTCTGACTGCTTGTTGCAGTCGTGTTTTTAGAGCTCTCGATGCCACAAGAAGTAATTTTCTCGAAGCAGTAATCTACTATTCCCGCCCGGCTGTGCTGAATCATGCCGACAGAAAAAGATAGATGACAGAATATGTTGAATTGATAATAGACTGTTTTTTTTTGCATGGACTGCTATATTTTGTTGCATTACTTCACCGGAAAAAATGAGTATTTTTTTATGTTAAGAATATCATTACGATTGCGATGCCTTATTTCAGCGCCATAGCTGAAGAAAACATGGAGCTGGTCTCTGTGCCCACACGAACCTGCACCCGCCCCTCATCTACTCATATGATTTCTGACATCGAAACTGGACCAAGCCATACTGAGTAAGTACTTCTTGACAATACAAAAGATGCGCCAAAAAGCAATGCCGCTATCAAAAAGTTACTTAGTTTAGAGTCCGACCGAATTTCGTTTTCGGATTTCCGAATTTTCGGTTTAAATAATACACTTTCGGCTGTTTTCTCTGTATTCAAAATTACTGAGAAAAATTGGTTCTTCTCGCAAAAATATCGGATTGTATAATTAATGATTGTCTTTGAAAAAATGTTCGTGTAAAAGTTTAAACGGTTAATTCCAAGGATTCAAAGATGTTAGTACAGTAGAAATATGCAAAAAACTGGTGAAGGTGGAAAGGTGGAAAAATATCAAATCCCATCTTTGGGAATTAACCACAAAGACGGGATTTGTTTTTTTTGTTCTTTATTGGTATTTTTTAGATATTATATTAAAAGTCTAGAAAAATCTAAGGGCAAACTGCGTTTTTATGGCCACGTTTATGTTGAAAAAATAAAAAAAATCCTTGTATGGTATCCAATTAAAGGAAACTTCTCATGCTGAAAAAGGCTTATAATATTATTTAAAACAAATAAGCAACAAAAAGATGATTGAAAAACTGAAAGTCAAAGTTTAATTATTTTATTCGTCATACTCTTTCTTACAGAATTCTTATTGAAAGTCGACTTTTTCTAGTCTATATTATTATTTTTTGTCTTAGTCTATTCTAGCTAACCAGTTTTCTTCAGTTTCTTGTAAATAACTTTATTTCAGTACACTATTTTTACAATGTATACCCGAACAGTTACAACATATATCAGTACATTCCACACCATAACGTCGACACGTCATCTACCACTACCACACGGCTCATTTATATCCGGTTTTTCAGGTGCAATGAATCATTTTTAGGAATGATTCTGGTGCAGAGCTCATTTTACATATTATGGGCTGTGGCTGGTCTCCTAGATTTTTCCGACCCCACTTTTTGGGATTGGCAATACTGGTGTTCATAGTTTTCCACCAAAGACTTTCAAAATGTACGTGGAGCAGATGCTGAACAACAGCATTTTCAGTAGGTGGTAATCTTGCCATATAAAATTCACTTTAAAGGCAGTTGTTTTTCAAGTAGCTATTATCGCAGTAAGTTCAGTTCAGTCTCTGTCTTAAGATTTCCACTGTACAATGCTGTGCTGCCGATATCCGTGAGTTCATTTCTGTTTCATTTTTTAATTCAATCAGTGTTGGGCAAATGCTAAATTCCTCACATTTGACGGTATGCTTCCGATATACTTTTACCAAATAAGGAGCTTGTGGTACCGCATCCAGTTAAAGCTAGTGCAAAGAGGATACTTTCACATCCGTTATCGCCAAGCACATGTTACATTAATTTAATACCTATAACGTTTTTTTATCACTGAACATAGATGACTGTAAATCAAAAGTACAAGAATATAGGTGTCGTCAGCAACAACAGTTACATGCTTTTCTTCTGCGAAGGTCAGTGCTGTTTTGACAATAACAATGTCAGCATCATCTGCAGCATGAATCACAGTGTGACTGTTTGCTTCTAGGTGATTCCCAAGCATGGTTATAAAGCACTTTTTGTTTTCATTATTAGACAGAAAAGGTCCTTTGCAAATAAGACGAGGAGAGCTCTCAGTAAAATTCACTGTTACTGATGATTGTTTTGTGCATATCAGATGGTCCACATCTTTTATAATGGAGATATAGTAGCTATCAAATACAGTTGTCGCAACTGTGTATTGCTCAGCAATATCCCCATCTGAAAATTCTGGAGTTTTTGGTCATGGCAAATTTGTATAGGAGTGCACCCCCGTCAAGAACAAACGATGTTTCCGAAGGTAGTACCTATGTTATTTGTAATACATAGTTGCTTTGTCATCAAAAGTTCTTACCAATGATGATTTGTTACTTTTTCTCAATAACTGAGTTTTTAGATCAAATAAAGAGAGATGGAATACAGATAATTAATTATTTTGATTAATAAAAATATAAGTTTAAACGCTGCAAAAGTTAAGTTTTTCTGGGCTACCATTTTGTTGTTTATAATTACATTTACACCACTATTATATTATTCTTTAATTACATTTGATACCTTACATACATACCATTTTACTTGTCTGCGTCTGGGCGCTCCTTGCGGGGGGCTCCGCATCGCTGCCAGTGCGGTGAAGCTGTCGACTGCTTCGGACACCATGGCCAATCTTGCAGTGAGAGTGCAGGCCGGATAGCATGGCACGCTAGTATTAATGAAATCATCCGTCGTGCTTTTGTCACGCGACGATGGAAAGAGACCAGACGGAATGAACATAATGCCTTGGAAGTTAGGCAGGCCATTGGTGTGGGATGCAACTTGTGTCGACACCCTTGCGCCATCCCATGTTCCTAATACGGGGGGCTTTGCTGGGACGGCTGCTAAAAACCTCAAACGGTGAAAATATTCCAATCTTATTGGGATATATGTTCGAGCCGTTTGGGGTTGAAATACTAGGACCATGGGTTCGAGTGCCCATTTAGTTTTTGACGATGTCGCCAAGATATTGCCACGACAGCATTGCCACAGCAAAAATTCGATCGATTTTTTTGATGACTTATGATGCTTTTCCCTTTTTTTATTTGTATAAAGTCGACGCCATGAGACGAGATAAATTTCATACTTTGGGATTTAAAACTTTAACTGAAATTGCGTATGGTTCAGTTTCCATTGCAACTAAAATTATTTTATGACGTTTAGCGATAATTTCTTCATTCATAAATCAACTTAGATATCTTGAGTTTAAAGTTGATAGTTGTATAATTTGTTGTATAATTTTTTTTTTAATTTGACGGTTACTTTAGTTAGTAATTTAATTGTGAATAGTTAGTTGTGTTATATATTGTATATGAGTTAAATAAGTAACATCATAAAAATGGATAAAATAAAAAAAATATCATAAATAGTTTTTTTCTTTTTTCAAGATGGCGGTCAAAACATTTATTTTGCATACTCAGATTTTTCTAGACTTTTAATATGTCAGAAAATACCATTAAAGAACTAAAAAAATCAACTACCGTCATTAAGGGAATTAGGTCCCACCCCAAAACTTTTTAGTCACTTAGGTATTTATTTCACTATGGAACGAAAACCTATCGATATCGGAAAAAAAACATTGTTTTCATTCGCAATAAATTAGTAAAATATAAATAAAACTGGTCGAATTTCGCTTAAGAAAAAAAAAACAATTTTCAGTCGGTCACTAACGTCATGTCGTAAGCCCGCAGAGTACAATTCATGAAATATTTTGAAAACGTTGTTCTTTTTACTATTTTGATATTTGTTTTGTCAGATCGGATTTCACGACTTGTGCCGCATACACTGATATCTAGAAATGTGTGTAATAATAGTACAATATGATACTAGTGTGCTATGTTGGTCATTACACTCGAGGCGGTAGTAGATAAGGGAGCCGAATGTGTAATGATCCATTTTTACAGTTTGTGTTATAGGGTAATAATATGTAATAATTTCGTTATTTACATTTTCTTGGGTAAATGTCGGCGATTATGAAATATTTTCATAGCCATTGAATGGTGTAAATATAAGGGCTCATTAGTGGGACCAGGTCCCAATAATGAGCCCTTATATTTTGGCACTAAATAACCAGTATCACGAGAAGTAGATTTTCACGGCTCAGGGCAAGACTTCTTTCGTCTGTGCTCCAAATTAATTGCACGTGTTATTTTTTTATTTGCACACTGATGGCTTCGCAGCAATCAGACGTAAGCGTGCCGCGTCGCTGCTGCAGAGGGTCCGGGGCAGCTCAAACAGTCTCCTGAATGTCATTGCGGAGAAATTAGATTGCCCGCTCATCCATTATGTGTCCAATCTGCATGTTTACTAACATAGTTGTTAAGGTTAATGTTTACTAACAAAATATGGATGTTTTTTCTGAAATAAAATGATTATTATTTTAGCACTTATGTTTGCCTTGATTATGAATAGAATCTTCGACATAAGATTCAGTGAGTGCGTCAGATCGCCATCCACCATGAAGCTTTACGGTTAATATATCGGCCCGGGAGCCGATATATTAACCTAAAGATCTCCTTCTATAACTGTGCCCACTGTAAGAATCAGCCTCGGGCAAATCTAAATACTTTGCAATTCCTCTTGGCATTGCTCTAAATTGGTTGATACCAATGGCTTAGAGCATTTACCCTTTTGAAATTTTGAAAGATCGTGGAATCTTGTTTTTAGTATTGGTAATTTTTACGAGAAGCATTTTACTGTGGGTCTCTACATCCTTTGTTGTAATATCATTAAACTCTTGCCGCCTTATTACAAAACAAGATTTATATTTTGACGTGGCTTAAACCATGGAGCCAGTTTTTGTAATAAGAACGTAACAGTGATTGAAACACCGTTCTTTATACAAAACTGAAAACTTAGTTCGGTACTAAGTTGTCAGTTTTGTGTTTAGGAACTTTACCATAGTCGGAATAAAGTTCGAAATTCAATAATGGCTACATTGTTTAAGCCTAGGTCTGAAGATAAACCTTGGTTTGGAATAAGGGTGTTGATGTCTACCAGTAACACCTGCAAATAGATCAAATAGTTGTAAGAACTTTTGCTAACATTTATGAAATAGTTAGTTGTAAGAACTTATAGACATTTAGAATTATAAAGTTCAACTGACCTTTGTTGCCAGGTACTATCCGGAGCTTCTTTTAAAAATTTGCTGTTTTTCGTAAGCCGCTAGATATTTCTCTCAAGATTTTGGTGGCAACAGGCTATCCACTCATGTTTCGGGCCTCGATTAGTATTTCCGCCCGGGTCAAATCTACGTACTGCTCATAATCCCGCGTGAAGTCGATATTTTTGATAATAATTAACCACACGAATACGATAACAAATATTTATGGGAAACGGCATGCTGGTTTTGTTTTTCCATGGGCCCCGTTAAGGCTTCTACATACCGGCGCGACACGACACAAAGGCACCGCTCGTCCCGCGACACGCGGGGCCTGGTAGCCTTTAATGATACGCGCGCAGGTGTAAATAAAGGCACTGGTGAAACCGCTAAACAGCCTATATCAAAAATATAGGTACCTAATAAACACAAAATAAAGTTTTCAATACGCAAATTAAGGTTAAATATATAATTTGATGAAATTATGATAATTTTGATGATTGTCTTAAGTAACGTAAAATAGTTTATTTACTCACAAAAATATTCATTGTTTTTAGACACAAAAACTCACTGTAGCGATCTAAAAATAAATGAAAATGTTGTTGAAAATATTTATTATGTACGTGCATAATAATGTGACGTGGAGCACATGAACATGCGCGAGATATCTAATGTTTTACCAACACAACGTCCCGCATAAAATCTACGAATGCAACAAGTGCAGCTTCCGGCTACGAGTTTAAGAAGTGCCTAATAAAGACAGGACCAAATGTTTGCAAAGTTACTTTATTTGGGACTAGCATAAATATGCCAACCAAACCCGCTAACACAGAACATAGAAGACGAAGACTAATATACTCCTTTTGAAGCGCTGGTTAAAAAGACAATAAGGCAACTAAACTTTAACACCTACAATTTTTTAGAGCCGCAAAACTTTATTAGTGCCTCACGTAATCACGAAATTAAGTTAATTTCATACATTTCTTCAATACTTTGCGTTCTAGGCATTAGATAGAATCGCGTATTTGTACAGAATGAAGTTCTGACCATTAGGTATGTTCATAATGACCGCTATGCCCACAATTCACCTACAATGCATTTTCACAGAATTTTGTGCGGTTCCAGTCGTAATACTAGGTTTGAACGTAGATAATTAAATAATGGTCAGCAGGAGCTCAGCCTTCTGTACCTAATTTTGTGTAGCGGCTTGCCAGGGCGACGGGGGAGAGGACTTGGGTCCTGGGGCGTGCGGAGCCCGGAACTGGCGGCAGTCGACTCACGGAACGGTCTGGTGCCGCACGTATCTGACTACACCGCGCGCGCGCTTTCGTTCCAAGTTTTCTCTTAAAAGTTTTATTGTTAACGGAACTTCTTTGTGGCTAATTATTGTAAGTAACTAGGGAAAAAATACAAGTGAATAGTAAGTAGATCTTAATTCGTTCGTAACTAATTAGTTTTTTTTTTAACTTAGACGTAGTAACTAACTTAAATCTAGAAAAATAAGATTCCTGTGTCTGGAACCTACCGGCTGCATTGACTCTGTTATCGACACCGGTGCATCCCTGTTTTTTATGTTTTCAAAATAATTATGTTTATTTATTTTTATTAAATAGAAATATTTAACATTGTAATTTATATTAGACGAACGGGAATTTAATAAATACTATTAAATTTATACCCGTTTGTCCCACTGATATGAGTAGGTACAGACAATTAAAAGAATTCTATTAAATAAACCGAAAACCTTGAATTTTTTTATTGTTTCATTTATTTTGTTTGCCCATAAACACAGATGTTCAAAGGTAAGATATTCTTTTTACTAATCACAGAAATTAAATAACAGCGTTTCTCAGTCTAAACAATAATATAATTTTCGTTTTTTTTTTTTTTGAAAATAATATAATTCTCTGAACTCCGATGGATTTCTTTAATATATAATATTTTATTTTATTGTGATGTGGGCCAAACTCTTGACATCGATCTCGGCTGATGGAAAGCAAGGGATGAGATTTATGATGGAACGAGCAAGCCCAGAAGATGCCTGTAGTGAAAGGGAGATGGTGGGATCAGGTCGTGGAGGTCCTGCGCACACTCTCCGAAGTACAGACTGTAAAAGACTGACAGACAAGTGTCTCTTCGCCTATGAGCCTTTTTGCTCTGCGTTCCACCGAGTCATGAGCAGTAAGCCGGGATTTTGCTGAGCCATTCCATATGTGGTTGCAATACTCCATACCGGAATTTACCTGAGATTTGTGCTTCGGAGTACCATATTACTCCGTTTTACCTACTCCGACGGATAATTATTCCGACGGGCCGACAATAATTTTACTTCTTTTTTTAGGGTCGACAATTATTTTATTTCTTTAAAGGATTGTCGAAGCGAGCGTGCAAGCCAGCTTACAAATAAGCAGCAAGGAAAACATGCAAGCAAAAAATGCAAGTTTTTACAGGGTTCAATTGTCCACATGCATCCTTAGTCAATCAACTAAGCCTTTAATAGCAGTCCTCTAGTAAAGAAAAAAAGAAAGAAAACGCGTTTATTTGCGGTAACCATGACGCAAAAAAAATACACAAACATAAAATAAGAAAAGGTTGGGGGAAACATGCGTCTCACATCCACGCAAAACGGCTATCGCTCAGCATTTTGCAAGACGGACAGACAGACAGAGCCCCAGCGCTGGTTTTCAGCGACAGCCAGCTAGTGAAAATTATGGGCCTCTCCCAAGTTGCACCAGAACACCCGGTTTCTTCGCCTTCCGCAACCAGTCTGTCCCGGCCACCTTTTTAAGGTTATCGGTATATGGACCTGGGGGTGACTCCACTTCACTTGCTGAGTTGTATACACACCAGCACTCGTCTGCTCCAACGGCTATCGGTCTTCCGACATACAGTGTTCACGTTAAGCAACAAAGCAATATGTCATATCGGCAGGCAGATTCGATACCTTATGCTTCAAACGTAGCATAGAATGCAATGTTTCCAGCTTAGTAAAATGGCTATCAACAAGCTTGTAGTGGTACAGCCTATCAAAGACCCCGTCAAGAGGAGTACACCTTGACGGGGTTTTTGACAGGACGTACAAGAATATTATAATCTCCCCCAAAATCTCATTTCATGAAGCATTTCCAGAAGTACTGAAGGTACTTCTTGAAAAGAGATTTTGGCAATTTGAACTTCTCCACCAGGACGCCGAATACTGTGAGGATGATCAAAATGTACGACGAAACATTATTAGCTTTTGATAAACCGTTGAACTCGAGGCAAAACAAAGATTATTATGAAAGGATCTTTAACACCACAGGTCTCTAACCTATGCACCGTCTAGAAGGCAGAAAAAATCATCAAGATATTAGACTGATCCCTAACACTCAAAACCAAAAACCTACAGGGGCACTTATGAAACGTCAGAAACTAGGTGCATGGTTCCTATTGGTCGTTCGACTTCACGTCTTTACAAAATAATTGCAATATTTTCAGTCTCATTGGTATCGAAAGACAGTGTAGGCCTGTCAACAATTACCAGGTACTTCACAAAATAGAAAATGGTCTACAATTCTACAGTCTATTAAGCCGTTTTATGACGTTCTTACATTCAAAAAAGAATCTATATAAAAGATAAATAAAAACGATTTAAACCAAATGACATGATTGCCATTACAACTGTAACAAATCTAAATAAATATCATGTCCACAAAAGCTACTAATAAAGAGTTGAAATTAAATTGTAGGTTATTAATACATATATCGAGATGACGATGACATGACGAGAGACAAATAATGAGATGATTATGTCAAGAAAGAAAGTAAAAAAAATAAAAATAAACATCGTAATTTGGTTGCAGCTAATAGACAATTACATAATTATGCCGTTATTGAAGTACCAGAGAAGCCACATGTGCAGTAGGAGTTATTGCCAAACTGCCTTGTCTTCAACGTAGTCTTTAATCTAATAATATACTTTTTTGGTAAGGACACGTTTGATGTGGGTTTTGAAATTTCCATCGCTAAGTTCTGTAACGGACTTTGGCAACTTGTTATAAAAGCGGATAGGTACTGTTGTCGCCACCAGACAGTTACCTGTTTTTTGGACGTTGATGAATATTATATTAAGAAGTGTGTAAAAATAGGCTAACCCCCTTATTAGTACTATAGGAGTAATAACGACTTCACAAAAAAAAATATTAATTTTAGTGCCACATGCGATTACAGACAATGGAGGAGTCTGGATTCTAAACCACCATTACTATATTTTCAAATGGCTAAGTATTTTTTTTAAATGTTATTGCCTACGTAAATTTGCATAATAGACAATTTACTACGTCCTACATCTATGTCATTAAACATCCATAATCACTACCTGTACTATAATAATAATAAGGTAATACGAGTATAATATAGTCCTCTAGACCGAATTTGGGTAATGCCGGCCATTTTCAGCGGAAACTAGCCGACCAGAGAGAGATCAGGCACAGGACCAACGGCTTAACGTGCTTTCCGAGGCACGGGGGTATCAAACCGTCAATTTTCACGTTCGATTTCCAGGTCGGACAAAGTGTTATTAAATTAGGTTTTTCTATCAGGAATTTGTCAATAACAGCCCGGAGTCTGGATTTGTAACCAGTTGATGGCATTATATATACATGGGGCTTAAATATAACTAGCGAAATATGGTTGTACATGGTGTACACCTCTGCATAATCCATCGGACAATTACAGGCGTGATATTATGTTATGTGTGTTATAATTTATAATATTGTATTTTGAACAAATAAATAGTCTTAACCGATTAGTTGACGCACATTGTGCGGTTGGAGTCTGAACTCTTGGAGCCGCCATAATATCCACCAAATTTTCTAAGGCTCTTCCGACTCGGTGAGGTGGACAACCCTGTAAAAACTTGCATGCGTTGCTTGCATGCGTTGCTTGCATGCGTTGCTTGCATGCGTTGCTTGCATGCATGCTTAATTGATTGCTTAATTGTTGTCCCATGCTTGCCTATTTTCATGCTTTCTTGATCGCGCGGGATTTGACAGACGGGATTTGACCATTCTTCGAGTCTATCCAGCAAAAACGGCACTCATGCGCAAAAGTATCGTCTGCATGGCGCCTACTATATATAACATATTGCCTAAACGTTGGAAGTAGCTAAATGGAGCGACAATTAAAAATGTTTCCTTCGCAAAAAGCATATTATAGTGTCTCCGATTTTTGGCCGAAAAGGATATTTGCTGAATAATTTTAGCTTTTTCCTGATACTAATAATACTAATTACTAATAATTTATTAAATATGACACTAATATTAAATTTATATGAATTTAACTTAATTTTATTTAACTTAAATTTAACTTTGACATTATAACATAAAATTATTTCTAATTTATTAAGTTTCTAATTATAAACTTTGTTAGTTCTAGGTAAATTTTCGATTTTGTTATTGTTAATTATTTTCAATGCTAAGGAAATATTTGTACGCCGATACTTACGGCCAAACATGATTGGACTCAAACGAAGACTGTAATATCTTGCATACTCTTGTATGTATACAATGTTTAACAAATAAAGAAATCTTATCTTATCTTAACAAGTACTTTTGAGAGTAGTAGAGCTCTGTGCGTCCAGGGAAGTACTATCACCATAACTGTTTCTGCCGCCAAGGTGCGTTGATATTTTTCAGCTTGAAGGGTCTATGGTCTATGGTGTCGGTGTCATTACAGACAAATGTCTCAAGTCATCTGCGTTGCCACTGCAATTGCAGATGTCCATAGGCGGCTAACAATGGACCGTCGGCTTATTTCCCTTACAATTATTAGGGAGGCTGCGGCGATCCTGTAATTCTACTTTTGGAAATATTATGATTCCACACTTCTGGAAAACAAACAATCAATCTGCCCGCCTTTTCCGAACTAAAGTCAAAGTCAAAGATTTATAATATTTTATTCGGGACACGCACAAGAAATACAAATATAGCACTTAAAACTAACTTACAATAAAAACAACCAAAACTTGTGCGATGCCAAAAAGGTCCCTATCTCAGCATTATGCCGCGATATTTAAAAAATAAATACCGCAGCGCTGGTATTCTGATAGGGCCCGCTGTGATGCCACGGACTCACCTACGGATACGCATAAAGGCCACTAGGGTAATAAAAATAAATAAAACAACACCTACAATAAATAAAAATAAAGCATTAATTAAATATAAAACGTAACTATGTACTAAATAGACTGTGTGAGTCAGTGCTCACGCCCGACCTAAGCGCCCGACACTCGAAACATCACTTGTCTATGCCATAGACAGATGAGACTATTGTCTATAGTGAACGACAAGCGAAGGGACGCGGGCGCAATAGGTTGCATTCGTTCGGCTGTCAAATCAATTGTAGGTGCTTACAACTAACCATAACGACTGTCGAAGATCTATACGAAGGACAGCCGGGACCAACGGCTTAACGTGCTTTCTGAGGCACGGAGGGGAATCAATAAATTTTTTTTTATATAGATTATTAATTAATAGACATAATATTTACTTCTGCCAAACTGCACAGCAGTTTGTTGGCAGACAGCTCCTTTTTTTTTTGTAAGTAAAGATTAAAAATTTGTTTTTTATAATGACACCATTTTACATAGGTATCGGTTAAAACTATCTTGCATTCTTACTTCTAAACATACAAACAATTTAATTTTTCCCTTTTAAGTATCCTCTGCATCGAGGCTCGATGCAGAGGATACTTAAAAGGGAAAAAACTAACTTACAATAAAAACAACCAAAACTTGTGCGATGCCAAAAAGGTCCCTATCTCAGCATTATGCCGCGATATTTAAAAAATAAATACCGCAGCGCTGGTATTCTGATAGGGCCCGCTGTGATGCCACGGACTCACCTACGGATACGCATAAAGGCCACTAGGGTAATAAAAATAAATAAAACAACACCTACAATAAATAAAAATAAAGCATTAATTAAATATAAAACGTAACTATGTACTAAATAGACTGTGTGAGTCAGTGCTCACGCCCGACCTAAGCGCCCGACACTCGAAACATCACTTGTCTATGCCATAGACAGATGAGACTATTGTCTATAGTGAACGACAAGCGAAGGGACGCGGGCGCAATAGGTTGCATTCGTTCGGCTGTCAAATCAATTGTAGGTGCTTACAACTAACCATAACGACTGTCGAAGATCTATACGAAGGACAGCCGGGACCAACGGCTTAACGTGCTTTCTGAGGCACGGAGGGGAATCAATAAATTTTTTTTTATATAGATTATTAATTAATAGACATAATATTTACTTCTGCCAAACTGCACAGCAGTTTGTTGGCAGACAGCTCCTTTTTTTTTTGTAAGTAAAGATTAAAAATTTGTTTTTTATAATGACACCATTTTACATAGGTATCGGTTAAAACTATCTTGCATTCTTACTTCTAAACATACAAACAATTTAATTTTTCCCTTTTAAGTATCCTCTGCATCGAGCCTTTCACAAAACATATGGAAAAGGTACTTATGTATTTTATTTTTAAAGGAGGTATGCAACGTATGGTCACCCACCCACAAACCGACCGCGGCTAGCACAGCTAAACCTTCAAGCCCCTGAGAAAACAGACATACACATGCAAAAAAAAAATGCAAAAAAAATGAGTGAATGCTGCTAAAAAGCGTAGAGGCTTCGAGGTATGCTCAACTCGCGGATGTAGAACAGCCCTTGCTCAGCGTCATTATGATATTCTGTCCAACCATTAATATAATAAAATAAACAAAGTATGCACCATAGCTCCCATGTGCCATAATGGATGTAAGACCAAGGTCACAAAGTGACTACTGAGAATGAGTTACGATAAGACCGAAGATTTACTACATGTATCAATCGCTTAATCTTTAAGTAGTTAATTAATTCATATATTTATAATTACATTTACACAGACTTATATACACTCAAGTTTTCACCATATTTTATTTCTCTCTCAATACATACACAAACTCATTCCCCCACATAGGTACTTTAACAGACACATCATAACATGCATTTTCTAGTAGTAAGTAGTTTTTCTTAATAATAATATACTGTGCTCGTCATACAACTACTGTTATATGTTCAAATTATAGGCGAGGACGCTGGCACCCTAAACACAAGTTAAATCTTACTCTGGGTGCCAGAGTTCATCGAAAACACTCTTTATTTTAGTTGTTACGCTGCATAGTGTCTAGTGTTGACCTAAGTGTTTATGTACAATGGAAGATAATAAAAATATATTCTTTTTTTTCTTTTCTTTTTATGGAAATATCAAGCATCAGTCAATAGTTGTAATAACGGTATATTCCCGTTCGTCCCATTGACTTCGTCCCCGTAGTGGGACGATCGGGAATTTACAAAAATAATATTAAATTTGTTCCCGATCGACCCATTCATGATTTTAGGGGGACGAACGGGAATAATTTATTAATTATCTTTTAGGCCTCTTGGTCCCACCAATTAATTTCAGAACGGCAAAATGTTTTGCTGGTATTTCAAACAACTGTGATTAGAAAATAAGATGAGAGATGATATGTATTTTTATCCATCAGGTACGTAAACACCTATCTGATGGATAGAAAATGCATAGGTACGGGAATTGTGTTGTCGAGCAAAATAAATTTGGTATATACAAGAATAAAACGTAAAAGGATTTCGGAAAACCAATATTTGAATTCGCAAAACCATTTGAACAAATTCGCAAAAATTTTAAATGAATTTGATTGTTTACGAACAAGTCCGCACAACTCACTAGTACAGTCAGCCACAAAAAGACGTATATATCGACAAGAATTCATTTAATTGTCTACTCTACTATTGTTTATTGTTTAACTGTCTAATTGTCAATTTGTGTTCCTTAGTACTTTATCAATCTGTAGCTACAATTAAATAGACCCGACTACACATTAATACTGATAGAGAGAGCCCAGAGCAAGCATATGCGGGGCCAAGAGATAGCTGAGTGGGTGCAGCTGGCTGAGAGAACACCGAAAATATAATTTAAAAGTTTCAGATACAAGCCTTGTGGTGCTCAGGGATGCACTTTCAGATTTCGAAAATGTGCAAAAAATAACGTGATCTTGAGATTCAGAGCCTTTGATTTTCGTATGATCGTGTGCGGTCAGACACACATTGGCTTAATTAAATAGTCAAATCTGATGAAGAAATTGTGGGCTTTCCCTAAATCTGACGACTTTGAAAACTCATATTTGAACGATTTTTAAAAAGTTCTTACTATCAGATAAACGTTCTTAATACGTACAGTGGGTACTTGAAAAACATTCTGAAATGCAGTTTGACGCTAAGCTACTCAAAAACAACCGACAAAAAGGTAGGGTATGTTCCATGGCTCAATTCAAATTCACGCTCCCTAAAAGATTATATTGCTTCCTTGGGCATTACGAGTATCTTTACAATAAATTGAATAAATTGTTAAATCTATATCCAAAAACTCGATCAAGCTATAACGAAATGGAAAATACTTAAAAACCCTAGGCTATCATAGAACCGAGAATCTTTTGATCGTTCAAAATCAAAAAATCAAAAGTCATTTATTCAAACTAGGCTGAGAATCAGCACTTTTCAAACGTCAAAAACTACATGAGACATTCCCCCAAAAACGCCCACCCTTCACCACTTCCTAGTGCTTTAGCTGGGAAGAAAAAGTGGCGCAACAAACTCCCCAGCAGCACAGCTGTCTGTTCGCATATAAAACTTGAAGCTATACAATACAATATAAAATAATTTGCATTTCGCAACACAAAATGTTAAATTAAATTATTTGCCTTATGTTAACTAGCACACACCATTATACAAAAATATATATATATAATAATCGTCGAAAACTATACTCAAGCAGAAATAAGGTAAACAAAACGTATCTAAATAAAAGCCTCCAGGCATAATGGGCGAGCCCGCTTAAATAAAGCTACAGCTATAACTCAAAGTCACAAATGATAAACTAGCACCATCGAAGTAAAATAAAAACAGTTAATTATTAATAACAATAATAAAACCATGGTCAGCAAGACGACCACTCACCACAAGCAGTTCTGAAATAAAACCTAATTTTGACCAACCCCACCACAAACACTGTTCCTCACCAGGACCTCCTTGAAAAACAACTCTCGCTGCATCCACTAACAGTTCACACGAGATAAACACTCACTCACACATCATCTCACAACATGACTCAATGCCTCCGCAGAATTAAAGGTAGATATTTTTTATTGTTATAAATTCTTCTTTTTAACCGACTTAAAACAAAAAAAACCGGCCAAGTGCATGTCGCACCACGCACAATGAAGGGTTACGTAGTTGGGATGAATTTATCCCAAAAACAAACTTAACATTGTAGTTGAAAAACATGCCCTCCCATACATTGATATACGTTACGGTCAATTCTCCAACTGCAAATTTAAGTTGGTCGACTATTACTCGTTAACTTGTGAAGCCTACTTAGCTGTGATAGTTTTCCTTTTAATTTCGTTATATATACTATTGCCATGAATGTTTTCACATATCCAAAACCAACCATTTAGCTGGCAGGGGGGGGGGACACTTGACTCTAACAAAAACTAGCACTTTAAAGCTTAATATTACGCAAACGGATCCCTTAATTGAAAAATGGTTTTGCCAAACCCACAATATTTTTGAACGGCCTATCCAACGATACCCCACACTATGGAATAGACGAGAAAAAAAAATATCATCCCCATTTCAAGTGTAAGGGAGGTATCCTAAAAAAAAATGTTTTTCATAATTTTATTTTACCATTTTTTTGGCATGATTATTATGTATACCCATGCCAAATTACAGTTTTCTAGGACTAAGCGTCTCTGAGCTAAGCTGGCGACAGACGGACGGACGGACAGACAGACAGACAGACAGACAGACGGACATGGCGAAACTATAAGGGTTCCTTGTTTACTACGGAACCCTAAAAAGGAGGAGGGTCTTCAATTCGTCGGAACATTTTTTTTATTTTATTTATGTTCACCGATTACTCGAACACGGCTGGTCCTTTTTTTGTTTGAAAGGGTATACTTTACAGTTGATCCCATTGTCACCACGTCTGGATTTGATGATGGGATCCTGGAGAAATCGAGGGAACTCTTCAAATATTATATAGGCACACTTATAGTGATTTGGGTATTTTTTTTATAGAAACACGTGCATTTGCTCTCGAAAAGCACAATTTAGTGAAGTGGAACTGATGATGAAGACCACAGATGGCCACCGGAACTACTCAATAATAGTATTTGACGGGTCACGATTCGATTACTTTAATATAGTTGCTTAGCAGTTTATGCTCGTCACAATGCATGCGTATGGTGAAGTGGAGCTGATGGTGAAGTACCAGGAGAACTGCTCAACAATTAACGTCTCTGCATCGGGAAAAGCAATATTTTGTAAAAGGTGATGAGCAGTTGACATAAGGCTATTGTAACGCAGTGGCCGTCTTTCGGCTGAAATGATGATCATGATGATGTAACACAGGTTTTTCCCAAAAACTTATATCAGACACCAGTCTCTCACAAAAGTGGAATACAGCTGAGATATGTTTTTGAAGAGAGAATAAATGATTGTTGAATTGAATATTCCGGGCGAATGAAAGTAATTCTTTGCAAATAGTGTAACAATGACATGTCCGAATTGTGAATATATAAATATCTGGCTCAATCACAGAATACCAGATTCTCAAAATACGAGATTCTTAATTTATCAGATTATCGATCGATTATAGGTATATAATATATTATATAAATAAAAAAATCTAGGTAGGTACACAATATGCACAAAAAATTACAATAAATCGTGAAAAACAGAAATAGCAAAGTAAAATAAACTAAAACTATACTTCAAGTTTTCTTCAACGTCGCTTTATTGTAGCTAAAAGATGTATACACTCGGTAACTGTGATTTTGTTGTTCATGCAATCATTATCAATGTAATCATTTTTTTTTTTTTGCCATGTCCTTTGAATTTCTTTTTAACCGACTTCAAAAAAGGAGGAGGTTCTCAATTCGTCGGAAACTATTTTTTTATGCATGTTCCCCGATTACTCGAACACGGCTGGTCCGATTTGGAAAATTCTTTTTTGGTTTGAAAGGGTATACTTTACAGTGGGTCTCTACCAGAAAGACTTTTTCGCTGAAAGACAATTCACGCTGGATGACATGAAAGCAAGTTACCTAGATAGCCAAAAGACAATTCAGCTACATGACATAAAAGCAGAGTACCCAGTCAGCAGAGAGTCAACTCAGCTGGACGACATAAATGCAGAATGAGCTAGTAGCAAAACGTCTGGAATTGCGAATAGTCCGTATGATTAGAATACCTTATTAGTTGGAAATCAAATTAGTTGGATGACAAAAGCTCAGAATGAGCTAGTAGCGAAAACGTCTGTAAAAGAATAAAAAACTTTTTACTAAAAAATAATAACCGACTACCAAAAATAACACTACAAAATGAAAAATAACTTTAATTTCGGAAGTCGGTGTCTTTGGATCTTTTTGATTTGAGTTTTTTGCCACCGACTTCCGAAATTAAAGTCTTCCGTTTTCATTTTGTAGTGTTATTTTTGGTAGTCGGTTATTATTTTTTAGTAAAAAGTTTTTATTTTTCACTTTTTAGTGGCTCAGTTTTGATTTTATCTAAATTACAATAGCCTAATGTTAACTGCTCATCACCATTTATAAAATATTTCTTTTCCCGATGCTGGGACGTTGATTGTTGAGGAATTCTCCTGCTAAGAACCAGGACTGGACAGAACTGCCACTCACCATATGCATTGTAACGACGATAAATTGCTTAGCAACCATATTAAAGTACCTTAAAGGCTACTAGGCAACCCGTTAAATACTTATTATTATGTTGTTTTGTTGTCCATCTGTGGTCTTCATCATCAGACAACAACAATTTTCTATTCAAAGTTTTATTGTAACTAAAAATCTCTACAATCGACATCGTTGCTGTCGCCCCTAATTCTTAGCGATGGTTTTTTTGTTAAGACGCAGATATATGCCAGTGGCCTTGAGTGGGTAGCTTGCGTGTTCTGTACTGGGCTCACGCAACGCGTCGTACGTTCAGCCAGTAATAGGACTCGTCCATCAAGGAGCGCTGTCCCCAATTTGACGCATTATTAATTTATTATACACAAAACAAAAGGAATCTTAATAAAACGCGTATACTAAAAAATCAATAATTAAATTATCTTTAAATTGGTGAAAGTTTCAGAAAAATACGCTTGGTAGATTTTGCGCCATTCTCAGTTTTTTATCCGCGTTAGACATAACTTTACAAATTAATTTCACAATGTAATATAAACATAATCTAAAATATTCACATAAGTATTAAGTTATTGAGAAAATGCTCTAATTTAACATGTATTTTTTCAAATCATTAACACTACTTGTTTAGACGTGATCTTCAGTATAAAATCATTAAAAGTCGGTTATCGTCCCCTAATAAGCCTCAACCACTTCTGCTTAGGCCGCTAGCTGCGAAATATCCTTATAAAGAAAGATCATGCTAAGGACACAAATTTATTTTTATCCGTTTTCTATAAGGAAGAGTTTATATACCGTGTGATTTTCAAATCAGCATGGATGGCCAAATCCAAAACTATAAGTATTTGCGTAAGGAGTTTCGAAGCTGACTTTGATGAAAACTAAAACTGCACCATTAGATTTTTTTTTTATTTATTTGCCTAACCTTAATTTAAAAAAAAAAACGAAGCCGACTCGCACTTGGCCGTTTTTTTATGAAGGATCAGTGAACTTTACACCCTGTTCCTCGTACCTCTATAGTACAAAATTAAAATAATTGTATTTTATTAAAAATGCGCCCTTTCCTGTGTGTTATTACTTCCCAGAATTTGATCCTTAATTGCGACATAATCAGATTATTGCCCCATCGGACTCGTCCATGAAGGGTTCCGTAGCAGCAAGTAACATAATGTAAAAGTTCTTGTTGTTCGTTGTAACTTTAATCATCACTACAGCAGTTTTCTTAAGTTACAAAAAACTACTTACTAGATCTCGTTCAAACCAATTTTCGGTGGAAGTTTACATGGTAATGTACATCATATTTTTTTTTAGTTTTATCATTCTCTTATTTTAGAAGTTACAGGGGGGGAGGGGCACATATTTTACCACTTTGGAAGTGTCTCTCGCGCAAACTATCCAGTTTAGAAAAAAATGATATTAGAAACCTCAATATCATTTTTAAAGACCTGTCCTAGTTATATAGATACCCCACACGTATGGTTTTGATGAAAAAAAAACTGAGTTTCAGTTCTAATTATGGGGACCCCCAAAATTTATTGTTTTTTTTTTCTATTTTTGTGTGAAAATCTTAATGCAGTTCACAGAATACATCTACCTACCAAGTTTCAACAGTATAGTTCTTATATTTTCGGAAAAAGTGGCTGTGACATACAGACGGACAGACAGATATGATGAATCCATAAGGGTTCCGTTTTTTGCCATTTGGCTACGGAATCCTAAAAAGGGAGGACTCTCCAACCAGACGAATGTTGTGTTTTGTGGGCAACTGCCCGACGATTGATGTCAGGACGTTGTATTTATGCGAGTCGCGCGGTAAACTCTGCTTGCGTGATGCAAGATTTTGCGTGACCATCAATCAAATCAAGTCAAAAATATTTTTATTTCACATAAGCCTACATGGGCACTTATGAAACGTCAGAAGCTAGGTGCACGGTTCCAATTGGTCGTTTCCTATGGAGAAGAGCCGGCAAGAAACCCCACAGTCACTCTTTAAAAAAAAAATTGGTTTTTACAATGTTTTCAAATTACAGTGTTAATAGGTATGAGAGGACAGCGTAGGCCCGTCAAAAGTACCAGGTACTTAACAAAATAGAAAATGGTCTACAGATCTACAGTCTATTATGCCTACAACGTCCTCACATTGACAAAAAAAAACAATATAAAATATGATTAAAATAATAAAAGTTAGAACCTTGTTGAAATATAAATTGTAGGCATAATAATGTCAAATAACAAAAACATTATGTCACTGAAGTTTGTAAAAAAAAATAAAATTAAATTAAAAAATAACTTCGTAATTTGGGAGCTGTTAATAGACATTTACATAGTTTTGCCGTTAATGAGGTACCAGGAAAGCCACATGTACAGAAGGAATTAATGCCAAACTTCCTTGTCTTCAACGTAGTCCTTAATCTTATAATATGTTTCTTTGATAAGGGTTTTATGTGCGTTTTGAATTTTCCATCACTAAGTTCAGTAACCGATTGTGGCAACTTTTTATAAAAGCGGATACTGTTGACAAGAAATGACTTGCTTGTTTTAGTTGTAGTAGTGACGTCAGTGTAAAGCGTAGTGCGCATGTGATGATGTAGGTGCTGCCACAGTACCAAACGATTGAATGTTACTAGAATATAAGTTAGTTAGTTAGTTTCCCATGGGGGTAGAAACTATAGAACGCCACCTGCTACACTCCTTACATACTCCTTTTGCTTCGTTTACGTTCATACATCTGGTCATACACGCATGCCGGTTACGAATGCTACGCACCTGACCTTTCTGAAGAACATCACCAATTAGGTCACTATATGTCCTTCTAGGGCGTCCCTCCTCCCAGCGTTTCCACTCACTTCTGCCTTGTAAATATGTTTTGTTAGTAGCATTTCATTCCACAACAACAAACAACAACAACATGACCAAACCATCTAAGCATACTCTTTTCAATGTTTGTCACTACATCTTTTAAACCATACCGCTGCCTTATTACATAATTTTCAGCCTATCATAAATTGTTACACAACACATGCTTGGCAAGGAACGCATTTCCACAGCATTTATTCTACTTTCATGCTTCTTTTGCCATACCCAACATTCATTTCTATACATAAGCGTAAGCACTACCACGCCATTGTGAACAGCCAGTCGAGCGTTTTTGGGCATCGACTGGTTGGTCACAATCGCATGTATAGCACTATTCATTTTATTTCCCGCATCTACTCTCTTTTTTTACTTCTGTTTTTAATATAATATATTAAGTTTTTGCTACATTGTTAAACTTTAACAGATCGATTTGTTGATTTGATTTGAATTGATATACAAATTAACACTTTCCTTTATTTTACCATGTGTTATTACTTTCCCGTGTGTTATTTCTATTTAATCCGAAAGTGAATACATGTGACAGGGGACCACAGGGCTCGTGTTTGAAACTTGTCAAATATATTTTCGGTGTTCTCTCATCATGCCACACCTACTCATCTATCAACCTTTCGCCCTGCATATGCTTGCTCAAAAACCCTCTGGAAGTCTGGACTATCATACGGTATTACGAAACAAAGATTGTGGACAATTCAATGTATTCTTGTCAATATACACATCTTGAGGGTGATTGTACTATGGTGTAAACTATTAATGCTTCTCTTATCCTACTTAACAATATACTTTTAACATTAATTTTTTTCACGGAAACAATTTAGCAGTATTTTTCAAATGAAGCATTAGACGCAATAAGGGACGTACCTATCCCAAAAATGAGTTTTGAGACAGTTGAAGTTAAAGTTTTTGATGTATTTTCTTAGCGTGTCGATGGCAATCTGAATTGAGGCAGCCCAGAATTTGACTATGAATTTGGCACCTTCAGTGGCATCATCAGTTTCTGTAACGTGCAGGCAACAGGACAAACAGAACACGATATTAAGGGTCCCATTATTTGTGGGACAGCACCACATTATGATGTTTGATTTGATTTTGATTCTAAATAATTTAAAGCAAAAATCATGCAACTTAAAATTGATTAAATTCAGTTTTATGACTCTGTAGTATTATTTTTAAAATTATTTACAAATCAAATCAAATCACAAGTCATTTATTCAAACTAGGCTGAGAATCTGCACTTTTTGAACGTCAAAATCACATACATACAGTCCCCTAAAACGACCGCCCTTCACCACTTCGAAGTGTTTTAGATGGGAAGAAGAAGTGGCGCAACAAACTCCCCAGCAGCACAGCTGTCTGTTCAGTTAGAAAAACTTGATTCTATACAATAGTACCTATGTAAAATAATGTTAATAACACAGAACATTAAATTAAATTATTTGCCATAATTATGTTAGCTAGCACACGCGACTATACCATTTATAAAAAAAGTCGAAAACTATAGTCAAAATGAAATAAAAAACTAAAAAACGTAAACAAAACGTACCTAAATAAAAGCCTCCAGGCATAATGGGCGTGCCCACTTAAATAAAGCTATAGCTGTAACTCGAACTCACAAATGATAAACTAGCATCATCGAAGTAAAATAAATAAACAGTTAATTATTAACAACAATAACAAAACCATGGTCAGCAAAACCCGTCACCTCAAGCAGCACCCGTTCACGAGCACAACGCAAAAATCAGCCATCACCCCCCTCGCCATATTTGAGGGAAGGAGGCAACCCGACCCCCGACGCTACCGCAAGCAGTGACATCTAAGGGAGCATGACGAACTTGCTGCCGGTTACTCAGACAAGAATAATATGATCAATTGTCGAGGTTGCTAGCTAAACCCTTATTGCAATACAATACAACTCATAAAAAAATACATTGTAATGAGTAGGTTAATTCACTCATAAATTAAAATTAAAATAAATTGACTTAGACACTCAAATACAATAAACAATTATATGAACTCATCTATCCTCTCATTACGTAAGCTAATTCTGGAGAAAGAACATGAGTATTGTCTTGAGTTACACATGGCAGCGACCAACTATTCTTATCGTTTAAAGTAGTCGTTGATAGAATAGTATGCCTTTGAACAAAGGTTGGATAATTTTAACTTTAAACGCATTAAAAGGCAAATCTAGCAAAAAATTGTCTTGCAAATCGAGGAAAGCCTGTAAAAAAAAGTTATGCCGAGTCCAACAAAGGAGTTAGGAACCTTATGAAGCCGGTGAAATGGACACGGTAATTTGTCCTTATTTCTGGTGTTACTTTTGTGAATATCACTGTTTTTGAAGTAAAACTTGTCTTCTTTACGCACGCTTGACTTGGGGAGTAAGCTGGTGAATGCGTTACGAAAAGTGTGATCGAGCGAGGCGAACGGCAGTAGTAAAACTTCTTTTGCCAACGTTACGCGAACGGTGATTTCTGTTTTACTTCAGTCGTGTGGTCATATTATGGCACCTTCTTCTTTTAATGTATATGTGTATATTTTGCCTAACATAATGATGTTGGCGAAGATGAATTGTGATGCCACCGTGAGAATACAAATATCTTAAAAAATATCTCAGAAAAAAACCTTGGCACCCAGCTGAAGAACAAATATATTTTGAATGTATTGTTATTAAATTGTTTAATTAAATTATTATTACCAATTACTATTAATTTTTACTAACACTAGTTTGTAAATGATGATTTATTTATATATGTTTGTGTAAATACAATAGATTTTTAAACATATTATGAGGCTACAGTCAGAATATCTATTCCTTGGAATTTTTCTCGAAGGGAATCTAATGGACCTAGGTTGTAAATGGCTCGAACAGGCCTTTACGTAAAACAAAGATAATATCAATGTCAGCACAGGTTAAATGATAAATGAATGATAAATGCTTTTTATTTCTGTAAGTAGGTTTGTACAAATACTTTTACACGTCAATCATATGTTCCACAGAGAAGAATCCCATAATATGACATTTAATAAGACGATGAAAATAACTAAAAGAAACTATTCTGGCAGTATCTACATCAGTTATTTGAAGATTTTTTAACAGCATAGGCGGCCGAGCTAAATCTTTTAAAAATAAATTCTGTGTGGGTCCAATTGTAATTTAACGTCAATAGTTATTCCAAGAAAAACTGTCGACTCAACAAGGTCCAAGTGTCCAACACTTAAGTTTAACATTGGTAGCTAGCTGCCTAACATTTGGGGTTGAGAATTTAGTGAGTTTAGTCGTTTTTCCTTCTGGATTATTTACATTAAACCAAACTCAAACTCAAACCCCCTTATTCCAAAACAAGGTTTATCTTCAGACCCAGGTTTAAAACATGGAGCCATTATTGAATTTCGAACTTTATTCCGACAATGGTAAAGTTCCTAAACACAAAACTGACAACTTAGTACCGAACTAAGTTTTCAGTTTTGTATAAAGAACGATATTTCAATCACTGTGACGTTCTTATTACAAAAACTAGCTCCATGGTTTAAGTCATGTCAAAATATAAATCTTGTTTTGTAATAAGGCGGAAAGCATTTATTTCAATTAAACCAATTACAGGCACTTTTGAATTGTCAAAGAGTCGTACAGTTAGTCAGAAAGTTGAAGCTATTTGCCCATTTCAGAATGTAGATCTCTATGAAGAAGAACGGGCAAGAAACTTCAAGGACACTTTTTTAAATCAAGATATTACAAAATCCTGGGTTCTTGTCGCTTCTTTATGTGAGAACAATGTAAAAAAAAATTTATTTAAAAACAATAGGAAATAAATAAGATTAAAAGATTACAAATAAGCCCTGGCAGTTATGAGATGACCAGTCTCAACTGACGGCGCCTATTCACGAACATGAAGCGTGGATCAGCACCATCTAGCTCAACCATTTTGTAGGAAGATTGTAGAACAACGTAGAACTTTAGAGGGTACATCTTTAACTTGTTCAAAGTTGACTAACTGACGTGTGATTTTAATAATGAGGGAATCTGTCCGAATAATACAGTCTTGTGATTATGCCTTATTTTTTTTTTTTTTTATCGTAATTATCACCCTAACAGCTATACTGCGCCAATGCGTTGTCACTACTACAAAAGTACAATAAAACATACATCATACTTTTATTAACTTAACAAAAATAACAATAAATTGGCCTCTTAAAGTTTTCAATGCACTTTGGTGCTACTTCTGTGATCCTGTTCAGGCTGCACTGACATTTATTTACCTCCATAGAAATAATATTCAACAATCTTATGGCTCGTGACAAAGGGGCAAACTTGTTTAGGTTTGTCCTAGAGCATGGCTCCAGGTGTGGAGGCGTGGGGCAATGCGCGCCCCCGCATCCGGGCGGCGCGCGCAACCCCAGCTCTGCCAGCATATCGCGCAGCACTTGAAACACGAAGTTACAAAGAGTATCGTCCCTCCGCACCGCCAGCCCACTGTACTCTACCATCCCTATTATGAAGAGACTCGGGTACAAAAGCGGGAAAAAAATTATAGACGCCGTACCACTTGAAATACAGAAACCGAGTGAATTTCCATCTCATACTGATGCAGCAGAGCCGCGCGAGTGTAGTTCATTATACCGCATTTGGATATGTTAAAACCTAATTTATTATCTACGCTACACTGCTATCAACATCCTGTTGAAGCCGTCCACTGTCCAAAGTATTTGCTACCGACAGGAACAACTTGAGGTAGTCTACGAATAGCAAACACTTCACCTCCTTTTCGACTTTTTCCTTATGTGATAAGGTCAAGTCATTTATATAAATTATAAACAAGAAAGGACCTAGAATTGAACCCTGCGGAACACCCGTAGTGAACGCAGATCCTGCAGATCTCTTGCCTTTAATCTCAACCCTCCGAAATCAGTAGTTCAGATAAGAAGTCAAAAGGGCGAGAGCCCTGTCCCTCATACCATAGTGGTACAGTTTCCTGATGAGCTTATCCTTTGGCTGTGCCGTAGTCGAGGGCTAAACTTTCGCAAGCTGGAGGGCGTAACGTTTTGGAAATTTAAACGCATAAAATTAGTAATTCATGCAACAAGAACGCAGCAAAACTGTCTCAAAAATATTATCAGTCCATCTAGAAACAATGGATCAAAATAAGCTTTTAACACATACAACTAGATGGCATTGTGCTTAATTTGATGCAATAAGTAAAATATGAAAAGTGGCCTAGATTGCTGTTCGCCCCCTTGTTGCTCCCAGTGCTTTAATTATTTAATTTCGTATGTGTAACGAATATTATTACAATTGAAATGCCTTACTTCAGAGCTTTGCCTGATACTGAAAATATAACGACAATGCCCCGAGGAAAGAAGAGCCGACCTGCCCCTCCCCGAAGTGTATACTACCCCGCTGCTAACACAGCACACCCCTCTCAGTGAGTACCTATTCCTTATTATACAAGGTGTAAAAAGACCCATCACATAACCGTTATTCTATGCATTCTGTACATCAAACTGAGTAACATTGAGGATGCTCGCCCATGAGCGATTTTTGTTTGCGAATGTATTTTTTTCTGACAAATTCGCCGAAAAAATCTCTCGTGGGCCACCCTATTGCTGGGAAACAAATTTTATTTTGGGTGCGACGGCACGCTAAACATTGTTCTTATGGGTGCATGCAACGGTACAGGAGTTTCGGGGGTATATGAAGATATTATTATGTTAAAACATTTTACATGCCTAATATTCATCATGATGTTAGGTGATATACATACTTATTTTCGTAAAGAAAAGATAAAAAAGTTGGAACAACCTTCAATCTCTCCGTAACCGGTAGGTTCCCAAGTATGGGGTAAAGTATATGACATTATTACGAGGAGTATGTACAAGTGACTCTCGGTTTCGTTACGCGTCTTTTTACACCCGTTATGACATGCGCCGTTATGAAAAATCATTGCCGCTCTGAAGGAAACAAAATAATTTCGAAAGCCCCCTGTCCACATGGCATCTACCTCAGTTTATTTTTGGTTGAAAATGTGCGCACTATACTTAGTGCGCCGCGCGAGGCTTTATAGGCCCAAGCGCTTATTCAAGGCGGCAATGATTTAAGGTGAAAACTATTCGATATATTAACTTGCTTCTCACGTTTTAACTCTTTGACCGCCACGCGACTTCAGACCAAATAACTATTAAATAGGTATATAACCATAACATATTTCAAAATTCAATTTTTAGGTACTTACATTCTTATAATTTGAAGCACGCTCCTAGTATAATAGTACATTTTGATACAAGTGGAGAATGTTTGTTAATGCATTCGAGGCGGAATTAACACCCGAGCCGTAGGCGAGGTGGTTTTTGAGCCGAGAACTGCAATAACAAATGTCCACGTGTATTAAACAACGTTTTTCAATACACTTTTGAAGAAATAAAATAAAATAACCAATGAATATAATATCATTGAAAATAACGAAAAATATTTCTGTCATGAATTATTAGGAAACTATGATTTAATTTTCTTTTTTTTCCGCACTTTGCTTTGCCAGGTTGAAGAAGAAGCAAAGGTATAAAGCCGATAAACAGCCTATTTTATTATGAAAACAGAAAATTCTAATATTTTTGAGTTCAGAACACAAATAAATGTTAATTTGTTCATAAACGTTTTTTTTATTGTAATAATTATGGTATTCTATTTATAAACATTATTTAAATATTCCAAAAATATTAACGCCGTAAAGAAGCATGTTTGCCGAGATTAAAAAAAAAACACCTCCGAATAGAGAGGACCGTCTCTGGCGCGAGACGGTGTGAATAGAGGCATTGAACCAATTTGGACTAAGTATAGGTATAAGTTATCTATGGCAATTTTTATTCCCGCACAAGTGTTGGAAAATAAAAAATCACACGCGTGTGAAATACATTGCATTGTGAACCTAATTGTAGTGCGATATGAACCAGTTTTCGAGGAAGTGTATTGAAAATCAATATTTGTACACAATTTACGTGTAAATGTTATTAATAAACTTGATTGTGTTGATTTCAGTATTGTTTGAATAAAATTCGATGAATTCCCACGTTATTCAACGACACCGGCATGAGCGGAGTTTTTGACGTTGACGGCAATTCTCGGTCGTGGCGGTGAAACTGTTTTTGTGAGGAGCTAGTGTCAGTACCTAATAAATACTCGCCAGGCAATTGTGTAATAAATACTTGCGCTGAACGCAGCTTCCAAAGCGACAATCTGTGCTAGCGGTTCATTAAATACAAGCCCGCAATCTCGTTCACAAACAAACTTAACACTCTTTCGTCCGGCTCAGGGGTCAATCTCTTCACGAGACCATTTTTTTCTAAATGTTCCTCTTCCAAAGCCTAAGCTGTGCGTTGTTTCTCAGTCAGTTAATCATGGAAATCTCACTTAAAAGAAGATTAGGGAAATGATGGTGATTGCATGTGTTGCTGCCTGCAACACACTATGGCAACTAGCGCCAGCTATTCTGTTTTGAGCTCTTCTATCTAGTCTTCAGATGGACCAGCTTCTTTCATCATCTTGATCTGGTCTGTAGTGTGGTTTTTTGTCGTTTGTTGCCCGTGGTACCACGGGTAAAAAAAAATCCCCTAGAACTACTACGTGATCCAGTAGTACCACGGGAAGGTTTTTTTTACCCGTGTTACACTCATTGTCGACATTTCATAGTTTGACACCTGTCACTTTGACACTTCTCACTTTGACATTTGCTAATTAGAAATTTCTCTACCATACCACTGGTGTGAAGGCTCAGAGTGCATAAGCATAGCATAATCAGCCTATAATGTTCCCACTGCTGGGACACAGGCCTCCTCTCTTCGAGAGGGACTGGGCTGTAATCTACCACGCGGGCCCAGTGTGGGTTGTTAGATGTCACTTGTCTTTGAATTGTTGGTTCTAGGACATGCCGGTTTCCTCACGATGTTTTCCTTCACCGTTTTGAGAGCAGTGGTGATGAAATTATTTACACAAAGTAAAGCGCCTGCCTGGGTTCGAACCCACGACCTATGACTCGTAAGTCGGGGCCGTTACCACTGGGCCACCACTGCTCTTGAGGCTTGAGCTCAGCTGACTTGGGCTAAAGGCTGAGCTTGAGGCTCAGAGTGAACGAGGGTCAACCACGAATATTACTAATAATAAATTTAGGTATTTTAAGTACACAAATGTTTTATTTATATTGTCATAGAAGTCGATGTAAAACAATTAAACTCATTCAATTAGTTGAATAGCACTTTAAATTACAACTTAATTATACACGTGTACACTTCTGGGTACAGTAGTACCCAATTGATATGGCTTACCGATGTACCTGCGCAGAAGGTGAATTTTAAAAGTGCGGGAAATGCTATTGACCAATCGGCACGCTCCACGCACCGCGGTTCTTTTTCCTGTACCGCTATTGGTCGGCAGCTGCCGCCATGTTAGCGCGCGCCGCGTGGCATGTTTGTCAGCCGCCATACTTCTGATGTGAGTGCACGCTAGCAGCTCCAGTGTATTATGAACCTTATAATAGTGACCTAAGGTTGATTGTAAGTTTTAAGCATTCTTTCGTTAATCTTAGGGGCCATACTTTCTTTTCTGTGCGAACGAAGATTCACGACGCGCCTTATCAATTGGGTACCACTGTATAATCTTACTTAAACAAACTCCTTTTTACTTTGCACCTTCACTCAATAAAGATTAAAATCTTTTCTGTTACATTTTTCAAACGAAACAAATGTTTTATTTTATTTTATTATCTACTCTACTTACTACTACTACGACTACGTTATTATTATTTTTGTAAAAAAAGGAACGAAATAATATTTGTATTACCGGCATTAATTTTTGTTTATCAAAACAGGCCAGGAAGTTTATTTCTTTAGGTTGGAAATATTTAAGTCCTATTCAACTAATTCAATTGTTTTACTTCGACTTCTATGATATTATTATAAATAAAACATTTATGTACATACTTAAATACCTAAAGGAGACGGGGATTTCTGGGCCCAATTGTAATAGGTTGAGATAGAGTTTAAAAAAAGGGTTAATTTTGTCTAATTCACTTTGTGAAAAATCAGCCCAATCTACAATCTGGAAAATGATATATCCTAAAATTAAGTTAAGGTTACGAATAAAATGGAATATCGATTAACGTAACAGAGTTAATACCAAACATTTAAAAAAATGCTTTTACCAGATGATTAATTCAATTACAATAGATATAAATAAAATATATTTATCCACAATAGAAAGATACATCTTAAAATCAATCATTCACATTTACTAATCAATTAATGTATTTTTAGTCTATGCTGACATGACATGATTCTATAGTGCATGACACTGACAGTGACATGACAGCTCTCAATTCCAAATTCCCAATCTTACCATTAAAATCATGACTAAAAATATTAATTTAGCATGATTAAAATGATCACGAAGATTATTAGATTCTTTGATGATATCTCCAAAACTCTGTGAAGTGTGGATCACTAACTAGTTTCGTATCGTTTAGTGCGTGTTCGTCTTGAGTGTTTTTCTCATTTGGACGTATTTATATCTCATTTTGACATTAATTATTTTGTATTCTACGACTTGGTTACCGATTGAATATTGATACCATGGATCGTTGTGTAATACACTAGGTCGCCGAGCTTTAGATGACGAAATGATACTAGCAGTGATTCGTCAATGGCGTGCACCACAATCTGTAAGTACTTACTCACCTCCTGTTTTTTAGCTCACCGCGCTGGCTTGCAATCTTCGCGATATTTTCCTTCACCATTATACACTTACAAAATAATAAGGTATGTAAATAAGTTTAAATAAACATTTAAAAGGCACATGAAGATTGTTGTACATTGAACTAAGTAACTATCGGACACAGTCTCAGCTCTCAGATTGTCAAAATCCGCAAAATTTCCAGTGATGGTTTGATAATAATAGTAGCTATCAATTGACACCAATTTCATCTTTTTACATCCAGGCCCAAGATTGTATGAAAGCGTATCCGTCTCCTTAAAAATGTTCGTGGTTGACCCACCTTCACTCTGAGCCTTCACACCAGTGTTAAGGTAGGGAAATTTCTAATTAGCGAAAGTCAAAGTGAGAAGTGTCAAAGTGACAGGTGTCAAACTATGAAATGTCGAATATGAGTGTAATCACGGGTAAAAAAAACTTCTCGTGGTACTACTGGATCGCTTGGTAGTATTTTTTTTTACCCGTGGTACTACTGGTAGAAAAGTAAAGAAAATTAAAACGGAACACGAAAAGCAGGCACTCACCAAGCTGTATAGAACAATTAACAGAAAGCTCAAGAGAAACAAACACACAAATAGACTAAAAATAATTGAGGTAGAGTTAACCTTTAATAGTTCAGTAAAAAAGGGACAACAACGTCTAAACTATGTGCGAAAATGGATTCCTTCTCTAAAATCCAAAGACGGACGAACTACTTCCAATAGAAAGGAGCTAGTGGATACTGCTACAGAGTTTTATGAAGATTTATACCAAAGTAGAAACGAAATTAACAACACTTTTACAACATTGAGACTCGATGAGGTAAACATAGAAGTGCCAATATTTATGGAAAGTGAAATAGTCAATGCAATTTCGTCTCTTAAATCCTTAAAGAGTCCGGGAGAAGATGGGGTTACCAATGATGTCCTTAAAACTCTAATTGAACCACTGTCCCCTATTATTACGAAATTGTTCAATTATATCTTAGCATATGAAAACATACCTACGGAATGGGAGACATCAATCATAACGTTACTGTACAAGAAAGGAAATCCTGAGGATATCGGAAATTATAGGCCTATCAGCTTATTACAGACAACGTACAAAGTATTCACACAAGTATTGCTAAAAAGAATTATGCCAACTCTGGAATTCAATCAACCTAAAGAACAAGCTGGATTCCGCCCCAGGTTCTCTACAGTCGATCATATATTTACTATGACACAAATCATCGAAAAGTATGAAGAATACGGGAAAAGGCTCTACATTGCTTTCGTTGATTATTCGAAAGCATTTGACTCAATAGGACACTTAGCTCTGAGGAAAGCCTTAGACCAACAAGGAGTGCCACAAAAGTATATAAAAATATTAAAGGAAATTTATAAAAGGGGTAAAGCCAAAGTTAAATTAGAGAGACAAGGAAGACCTTTCGAAGTACAACGTGGAGTCCAACAAGGTGACCCGATACCGGTGGAAGATTATGTATATTGAGGTCAGAGAATCACGTTTAATGAGCAAACTGCAGGCGAAGTAGAGCGTATAATAAAACTTGCTTGGAAAAAATATTGGTCATTAAAGCATATTTTCAAATCTAAGCTCCCAATCAAATTAAAGAAAAAGGCATTGGAAACTGTCGTGTCTCCCACACTACTCTACGGATGCCAGAGCTGGGCACTAACAAAAGAAGTTCTCATCAAACTCCAAGTCTTCCAACGGGCCGTCAAACGAAGTATGTTGGGATTGGAACTGCGAGACCGAATTCGAAACTCTCAAATCAGAATGATCACCAAACTGATAGACGTAGCAGACTTAGCCTGCAGGCTTAAATGGCGATGGGTGGTAGGTCACGCGGCGCGCGTGGAAGACGGACGTTGGAGCGAGCGTGCACTGGTGGCCGCGCGGCGAAGCACGCCGGCGTCGAGGTCGCCCGCGCCGCCGCCGTTGGGGCGATGACGTCGCGCGAGTTGCGGGACCCACTTGGACCAGGATCGCCAAAGATAGGAAATTATGGAAATGCATGGAGGAGGCCTTTGCCCCAAAACTAAAAATCTAATTGTTAATATATTATTATTTGAATTGTATTATACTGATAACGTTTTTTTTTTTTTTTAATAACTATTGATCCAATAGTATATCTATTGGATCAATTGTTATTTTAAAAAAAACCATATTTGTATATCATAATTTTAATTTTTTACAAGATTTGAATTTATCAGTTGTTATTTGCTAATTTAAAATAATGTATCTGTAAATAAATGAATAATACTAAATGAAATAAAAATGTATAGTTAATTCAAACGTTAGATAATTAAGTATTTATACATTTAACGTCAGAACTTAAATTGAATAACCCTATTATGTAATTTTATTTATTTAGTTTAGTTAATTAATTTTGTTGCATGTGGTTTTGTTACTGCATGAAATAGATAGGGATAGGAATACGTTAAAGTTAAAGTGTAATACGTTATAATTTTGGGAAATAAATGGCTTTACTATTATTATTATGACTACTGGTAACGACGGTGGTAGTACCATAGGCAACAAACGTAATATTATGGAACTGTTTAATTTTTTTTTTTGTTTTGTCGAGGGTTTTTGTAGTAGGTAAGTACTAAGTTGGCTTATTGGTCGTCTGACATACAGCAGTCGATACGTCCGGCCCAATTGCACTTTAGCGGGGCTGCTTTCCTCTTCAAGTTTTATTTTCAACGTCCATACCTTCTCACTTAGCACACTTCGAGCACGGATCACCGCAGATTTTCCAATTGCTAATTTATTTGAGAATTATGAGGGAAAGAGGTGACTCTGCACGATCCACATAAGAAATCGCTGCCATCATTTATATGGCCCAATAACTATTCCTATTATATCTCTTGTTTTGCGAATTTCACAATATGCATAAATGCATAGATTTTAAATCCATTGCGACTTGATACGTTTTTTTGTTTTTTGAGGTTCAGTATCGAATTTAAAAAAACGCAAAGCTGAAACAGCAGATGGCGCTACCTAGACACCACGTAAACAAAGCAAACAAAGTCTCGCGATAAATAATTTCGGTTTTATTCAATGTTTCGGTTAATTTCATCCTCGTTAATACAAATGTAAGTAGGTTAAAATAATACCAAAGGGTTAAAAACATGCATATAAGTATTTCAAACAGATTTGTTTTGTCTGATATTGAACTACCGTAAAACGGGGTGAATAGGGATGCAGGGGTGAATCGGGACGCAACTTTAAAGTGGATTTTAACCTTGAAATAATATTGTTTGTTGCCAACAAGGACACTTAATCGTTAATTATAATACAGGTAACACATTGTAGTTCTCTTTGGCAACAAAAGATGTTATTTCAACTTTAAAATCCATTTTAAAATTGCGTTCCGATTCACCCCTGCATCCCTATTCACCCCGTTTTACCCGGTACTTTACAACATAAGTATCTACCTAATTTTAAAAGTAAAGAGCACTAAAAATATTGTGTTTTTACGTTAGGTTTTTTAAATGATAACGATAAATGATTTTATTTCTGCAAGTAGGATCGCACAAACACTTTTACACGTCAATCATATTTTAAAAACTAGATCCGGGTGGCGTTTCCTGTCTGACTACTATAGTTATGTACTACTGACCTGTAAAAAATCCTTCATTCGTATAGCCTCCAGCTTATAATGATCAGAACACAGCCTTGAATACTTATTGTCTATAAATTGCTTGCGAAGTACAGCTTTTTTTTATTGCTTGCGTAGTTTTTCGTTTTTAGTGAATTAAGACGCAGATATATGCCAGTGGCCTTGAGTAGTTCACTTGCGTGTTCTGTACTGAGCTCACCCAACGCGTCGTTCGTTCAGAAAGTAATAGGACTCGCCCATCAAGGAGCGCTGACCCAATTTGACGCATTATTAATTTATTATAGACAAAACAAAAGGTATTTTAATAAAACGCTTATACTAAAAGATCAATAATTAAATTATCTTTAAATTTGAGAAGGTTTCAGAAAAATACGCTTGGTAGATTTTGCGCCATTCTCAGTTTTTTATCCGCGTTAGACATAACTTTTCAAATTAATTTCACTATGTAATATAAACATAATCTAAAATATTCACATATTAAGTTATTGAAAAAATGCTGTAATTTACAAATATATTTTATTCAAATCATTAACACTACTCGTTTAGACATGATCTTCAGTATAAAATCATTAAAAGTCGGTTATCGTCCCCTTAATGATCGCGTTCGTTCCTGCATAACTACGAGTATATACCTCATCGTACAACACTGATACACTGACTGATGCATTCTTACAGATTATTCCTGATGAACGGCTATCAGTAAAATAATATAGCAGAAGATTGTAGAAACACGTGATAGCTTATTATAAAGTCACATATTCATAGTTAATTACTTTTATTATAATAATATAATGATCAGAACACAGCCTTAAATACTTTTTGTCTATAAATTGCTTGCGAAGTACAGCTTTTTGTTATTGCTTGCGATGTTTTTCGTTTTTTAACCGACTTCCAAAAAGAAGGAGGTTATATGTTCGGCTGTTTGTTTTTTTTTTTTTGTTCACCGATATATCCGTCACTTATGGATCGATTTCGATTTTTTTTATTTATTTTTTAAAGGTATGCTCCCGAGGTAGTCCCATTGCCATTAAATCAGAATCTGATGAAGGGATCTCATGGAAATCGAGGGCAACCCTCGAATTTTACAGGCAAACCTATAACGATTTGGATATTTTTTATAGTAATTTGTGCATTTGCTCTTGAAAATCATCATTTGGTGAAGTGGAACTGATGATGGAGACCACAGATGGCCACCGGAACAACATAATAATAAGTATTTAACGGGTTGCGATTAGGTACTTTAATATGTTGCTAAGCATATGCTCGTCACAATGCATATGGTGAGTGGCAGTTCTCCTGGTCTCTCTGGGTCTTACCAGGACAACTCCTCAACAATTAACGTCCCAGCATCGGGAAAAGCAATATTTTGTAAAAGGTGATGAGCAGTTGTCTTTAGGCTATTGTAACTTAGATAAATTAAAAACAGACCCACTAAAAAGTGAAAAATAAAAAAACTTTTTGTAAAAAAAAAATAACCGACTTCCAAAAAAACACTACAAAGTGAAAAATAACTTTAATTTCGGAAGTCGGTCGCAAAAAACTAAAATACAGATCCAAAGACACCGACTTCCGAAATTAAAGTTATTTTTCACTTTGTAGTGTTTTTTTGGAAGTCGGTTATGTTTTTTTACAAAAAGTTTTTTTAGTGAATTAATGATCACGTTCGTTCCTGCATAACTATATACCTCATCGTACAACATTGATACACTGACTGATGCATTCTTACAGATTATTCCTGATGCACGGCTACCAGTAAAGTAATATAGCAGAAGATTGTAGAAACACGTGATAGCTTATTATAAAGTCACATATTCATAGTTAATTACTTTTATTATATCCGTAGATTAAGAGAGAGAGTAGATTTCATGTTGTTATATTTACGGTCGAGTATAAATTACCTAAATTATAATTATTTACAATTTAAAATTATTAGGAACGTCAACCTTTTTGTTATAACGTTTTTGACATAGTGCAATGATGTCCTCTAGCGGGAGAAATTGGCAGTAAGGAATACAATTTTCTTATAAAGCGAAATTAATTAAATATGCTGCGCAACTGCTGCGCGGTTTTTGTTGATCCGCGAGAGTATGACAAAAGTAATAAACACATCTGTAGCGATTGTTTTATCGTTGCATTTCACATTTCAGGTTATACGCAGTTCGCGTTCGTGAAGATCAACCCCTAACTGAGGCACTGGCCCGCATGCAAGTCACCGCCCAGGCAAGCAGCTCTTCGTAAGTATGTTTTCTATAGTTTTAATCATTAAAAAAAAAAAAATAAGTTACATATCATCGATTACCTACACCGCCTTACTTACCATACCATACACCCATCGCACGCATACCTTTGATTTGTTAAGCAAATTATTTTAGAAGGGATTTAGTGTTATTGAAAACCCGACGAGACCGGACTAACTGTGAAGATAACACAAAATCTCCGCAGTCATACATTACAGTCTAGTCTAGTTTTACGCATCGCTCAATTACTAGAATCACGAGAAGCTTGTTTTTTGTTCCAACTACCAAATCGCAATGTTCCCGCGGCGTCGCGGTCGTAAGCAAAAAGAGCTAGTTTCTTTCATTCGTCAGGACAGAAGCACGCTGTGAATGAGTAAAACAATTGTTTTATTCTTATTTGAGGTTTATGTCATCAATACTCGCCCAGCCTTTTCCCAACCATGTTGGGGTCAGCTTCCAGTCTAACCGGATGAAGCTATATACCGGTATTTTACATGGAGCGACCTCAGCCACACCAACAAAAAAAGGAAGACGGCACGCCGCGAACATCAAAAGTGAAGCCACAAAACCGTGCTCCTGCAAGTAAATACACACGCTCCAGCACTAAAACCATGCTCATCGCTCTTAGTACGTCATGACTCGTCGTCTAGATAACATTGATAAAAAAGATATAAATTATGCCTTTCTGTGTAGTGAAAACTTGTAAAAACTATAGCAAATCACAAAAAAAGTCTCACGGAATCACTTTTCACTTGTAAAAAGTACTTGAAATAACATTTTCGTTTTTTATTAATTATGAATTTTAGGTTACTTGTGTAGCGGCATCAACATCGCCACATACGAACTACGCGTCACACTGACGTCACGCGAATCCTGCATCGCGCAAGCAGAGTTTACCACGCAACTAGCATATATACAACATCCCGACATCAACCGTCCGGCAGTTGCCCACCAGACACAACACCCGTCTGGTCGGAGGATCCTCCCTTTTCTATGGTGGATGAGTGAACTTTACACCCTGTTCCTCATGCCACCAAACTGGGAACAAATAACCTCAACAAACAAAAGCAGTGACATAAAGTGCGAGGGTGTCCATAATATGATTTAAAATTTTCCACTTCACACAAATATGAGCATTTTTGCCTTTTTCTCTGTATTTATAGCTCGTTCATATTCATATAAAGTTTTTGCTTTTTCAAGTTAAAATAAAGAAGTTATTTTCGGGATAGAGGTCCTTCTAAACAATTGAGGTACAATACCATACTTAACAATATCTTACTTGTACTGACTTGTACAATATTAGGCTACCCTTAAAATATTATTCCCCTAGTTATGTGGTTTTTTTTTTACGAAATGCAACTCTTCGAGACACACATAGACAAAAAGGTGGCTTCAGTTATGATGTTCGCGGCGCGCCGTCTTCCTTTTATTGTTGGTCTGAGGAAGCGACTGCCTATCCTATCTGACCTCCACAACCCACTTACTGGATAACATGATACCCCTTGGTAAAACTGATTTTCAGTCTTTCGGGCTTCCGACGACCCGTAACAACTGTCAAAGCTCTACAAATTACAGCCCGGACCAATGGCATAACGTGCTTTCCGAGGCACGGAAAGGAAAATATAGATAACCAATAAATATTCAGGAAGTATGTGTAAGTGATCGCGTGTTTGACCTTTCATTAGATACCAAACACGATATAATAATACATTTTTGTTTTAAATCATAACCCTCCTTTGGCTTTGCCGTAGTTGAGGAATAAACTTCCGCAAGCTGGAAGTAATTTAAACGCATATAATTAGTAATCCATACAACAAGAACGCAGTGGAACTGTCTCAAAAATAGCTAGCTGTCCATCTAGAAACAATGGATCGAAATAAGCTTTTGACACATGAAACTAGGTGGCGTTGTGCTGAATTTGATGCAATAAGCAGATACTATGAAAAGTGGCCTACTATTAGGTTGCCATTCGGTCTTGTTGCACCGAGTGCTTCAATTTTTTTTTTAATGTGTATTTAATTTTAATGTGTAACGAATATCATTACGATTGATATGCCTTATTTCAGCGATTGGCCTGAAACTAAAAGTAAAACAACAATGCCCCGAGGAAAGAAGAGCCGACCTGCTCCGAAACCAATTGATTACTCTGCTGCTGACACAATACACCCATCACGGTGAGTACTCCATAATACACAAGGTGTACCTACAAATACCCAATACATTGCCATTATCTGTGCGTTCTGGACATCAAACTGAGTAGGTATCTACAACATTTAGTGAACATTATTGCTGGGAAATGAATTTTCTACTGGTGTGAAAAATTCCTGTTCAGTATCAAAAAACCGGCCAAGTGCGTGTCGGACCAAGCACAATGAAGGGTTCCGTAGTTGGGATGAATTTATCTCAAGAACAAGTTTAACATTGTAGTTGAAAGACATGCATTTGCACATTCCCTAATACATTCCTACTACAAATGTAAGTTTGTACGCCCAATATTTAGTGATTTACCATGTTGTTTTACTTCTTATAGGTTTTCCTGTATGGTTACTTACCGGAAAACCTATAAGAAGTAAAATAACATGGTAAATCACTCAATATTGGGCGTACTGATGCCAAGAACTATTTTATGTATTTTTTTCAAAATTTTAGCCTCGGTAGTTTCGGAAATAAGAGAATTTGGTAAATTTTCATCTACATCGATCGATCGAACATCGATTTTCTTAAATAACTTTAAATGTAGTTATTTATTTTAAAATTATTAAAAAAAGCTGTCAGTCGTAGGACTGCAGTCATAAGGTAAAACTAAGTAACTTGTTCATTTTATCGAAGCGTTCGGTGACGATGACGCGAGTTCCATGATTTTTGTTCACCCAAAAAGTGCTCAACGCACATAAAGGAGTTTTCATTTCAAAAATATATGAAATCCTTGCATCAAGCTCTTTCATTTGATTTGTCACATGGTACACACAGCGTCAGTATGTGCTTACCCCTCAAGTTTTAAAATGTTACACTGCTACAACATTTAATTCGATAAGAATAATCTAAAGAATAAGTATTTTAAAAAGGGTTCAATGTGTCAACTTGGATTCGAACCACCGCATCACAGAACGTCGTCATACTCATTTTAACTCAGTTTGACGAACTTGCCAGCGAGCCCATATGAATGGTGCCCATGTGAAATTGTTATTTCCTATCTTTCGAGAGACTTCATCTTTAGGTCTCTGTCTAATCGATAGATGTTATAATTTGAAGGTAGCCGTTAATTTACTTACTAGCGTTTTCTTTATAAAATTAATCCATACCGTCAAGTTTTATAACTACAACGTTTGATGTACCATCGCGGACACTGGCGCCTAACCACTTTTCAACCTTATGCTCCTATGTAGTAATAAGGTCGAAATGTGGTTAGGCGCCAGTGTCCGCGATAGTACCTATACGTTCACATAAAACGACGAAGAGTAATCGACTACGATTTAAATCGTTTGCGTTAATAGGATGTCACTTGATTGTGTCAGTTTGCAAAATATGTATATCATGATAACTGTAAATTATCAAATCAAATTATAAAATATAAATCTTTGTAGTAAAATAAGATCAAAAGATTTGATAAATAATAGCAATAATAAATATTAATGATTATGATGACCACTTACTGGAGCTGTGTGTACTAACTGCGTTTCTTTTTTCTAATTTGCCCCCAAAAGTGACCCCATTAACAAAATACATTTATTTACGTTACACGTCCGTGTTTGGGTCACAGAAATTCATATGTGTACCAAGTTTCAACTTAATCGGTCTAGCTAGACAGATATACAGACAGACGGCCAGACAGACACACGAGTGATCCTATAAGGGTTCCATTTTTTCGATTTGTGGTACGGAACCCTAAAAAGTATATTACAATAATATTACGGGGAGTCGCTTCGTTACGCTTCTTTTTACACCCGTTATGACTTGCGCCAAAGATTATTGCCGCTCAGAAGGAAACAAAATCATTATTTCGTAAGGTATAAGTCAAGAAATGAGTACTTACCTAACTAAGAATGAATGAATTAGAATTCAGTAAAGCCTTATTTAATTGGCTGTGCGACAGATGTTTTTATTCCATAGATGACTTTATGAATTTGAAATCCTTTTGACATAGTGATTATTTTATTATTTTTTATTATTGTTAATGTTAATTTTCTTGTTTGTGTTAATAATGTAAGAAGACAAAAAAAATATTTAATTGTACTTATACTGTAATTGACATAGTGATTATTTTATATTATTGTTAATGTTAATATTATTTTTTGTGTTATTAATGTAGGAAGACCACAATTTTTTTTTTGTTTTTTTCTAACCCTTTGACTATGTATGTTTGCACGACTAGAAAGTCGAATATAGTGAAACCATATAAAAAAATTACCCTATACAATGCACCTATATTCTGGCAAATAAAGAATTCATTCATTAAGTTTATTTTTGGTTAGAAAGTGTGCGCAATAAACTAACACTTAGTGCGCCGCGCGGGGCTTTGCAGGCCCAAGCGTTTATTTCAAGGCGGCAATGAGATTTAAGGTGAAAACAAAAATTCGCCTCTGACGTTTTAACCCTTTGACAGCCACGTGACTTTCAGACCAAGACCAATTACTCTTTAAAAAATAATTGGCTTTTAGTTACAATGGTTTCAAATTACAGTGTTAATGGGTATGGGAGGACAGTGCAGGCCTGTCAACAAGTACCAGGTACATAATATAATAATAGAAGATAGTCTACAAATCTACAGTCTACACGGCCTACAACGTTCTCAGTTCTTACATTCACAAAATATAGAAGAATCTCTTTTTGTGAGAAATCAAATAATAAAAATAAAAACCTATTGGAACCAAATGACGTGATTGCCATTACTGCTGTACCTAACAAATCGGAATTAATATCCTGTCGTAGTTCTTGTAATGCGTAAACGCCTGCAGTAATATCCAACGACACCGGTATAGCATGGGCGGAGTTTTTTACTTTGAATGGCAATTCTCGGTAAAACGTTATATGCTTGCACTGAACGCAGCTTCCAAAGCAAAAATCTGTGCTAGCGGTTCAATAAATACAAGCCCGCAATTTCGGCCACAAAGTTCTAACTTAACACTCGTTTGTCCGGCTCAGGGGTCTAATTTCTAAAACCCGGCCAAGTGCGTGTCGGACCACGCACAATAAAGGGTTCCGTAGTTGGGATGAATTTATCCCAAGAACAAACTTAACATTGTAGTTAAATTCCAACTGCAAATGTAAGTTTGTACGCACAATAATGAGTTGAAGTGTATATAGTTAGTTGTAACTGTTATAACTGTTGTTCCGTTTGCCGGACGTAAAGAATAGCACAATCCCATTTCTTCCCATGGGTGTCGTAAAAGGCGACTAAGAGACTTAGGTACTAGAGAATGGGCAGCAGCGTTCTCTATGCATTTTTAAAACCATACTGCGATCGCCAACCCGTCTGCCAAGCGTGGCGACTATGGCAAATCCCCCCCCCCTGTTTGGGGGAGGCCTATGTCCAGCAGTGGACGTCTTTCAGCTGTGATGATGATAAACTGTTGTAAGCTACATTGTTATGGAAGTGTTTCCTTCGAACCTTCATACTTCATGGCGACCTTGCCATACGCGTTCCAAGAACAGAGCTTGCGAGCTATCGGATAGCCGGCGCGCAAAAGTGCAAACAAGGCGGATTCCTGTGTGCCTTGGTGCACAAAGTTAGAATGTCTAACAAAGTAAATAATAGGAACACAAGTGTGATTGACTGTATTTGTGTTATACAAGACGTTATATAATACGTAATCAAAATGGGGAAAAGTTACTCCAAAATTGAAGAAAAGGAGGTTGTCATCGGCCAAAACGCTTCGGGAAGAAATAATAGCGCGAGTGATTCTGAACAACCTTATCAAGTTCAATAACATTCTGATTTCTACTTTCCTAGTGCTGATGGCTATTGTGATACTTGCATAAAGGTCATAAAAATGGATAGACCAGCAGGTGGATTCTGCATTTATGAGAAGGATGCGGCTTCGTTTATCAAGAAAGAGAGACCAAGCTCACGGTGAAGAAGATGTTTGAGTGCAGTCAATTCAATTCGAGAGAAGATTCGTGAGTACAGAAGTGTTGATAAAAAAAGTAAAAGAAAAAAGTGCGTTAAAAATATATAGTATAGTATTAAAAGTATGTAGAATAGTAATTTCTTAAGTTCTAAAAATAGATTGCAAATCGCAGTATGTAGAATTCCGACTCAGCATTTATGGCTCTGCGCATTGAGTAAAAGTGGAGGACAGGAGTTAAAATAAATAATGCTATTTATTTTAACTCGTGTCCTCCACTGAAACGTAATAAATGAAATAAGATACGTTGCAACAATTTTATAGATATTATAATGTTCTGTTAATTATATTATGGCCAACGATTTCATCGAATTGTATGAAGATTTATTAGAAATACGGAAATATCTCTTATATAAAAAGGCCAGAGTAGATAATATAAAGGTCAGTTTCGTTAGTTATGTTGCAAGAGGCCGAGATATTGTTAAACAAAAGTAAGACATTATTTTCTACTTTAGGTAACGTATCAAAAGAATCAGACATTGAGTTAATTAATATAATATATATGAAATATCTAAATTGTGTACTTTGCCTAGTGTAGAATTAAAATAAGAAACTATGGAATTTGATATGAAAACTGCTTGTATGTTGGTACCTATTTTAGATGATAAAGAAAACACAACGAAACGATTGATTGATGCTGTTGAAATGTATGCGTAGGTCGGTTTAAAGATCTTTATTCTCATTAAGACAATCGTCACTTACATGAGAACATTAAATCTTATTACTAATTATAATAAATCAGTGCGGGTAGAAGAGAAAACAAAAAGCAAAAAATAATGTGTATCACTGCACACTGTCAACAAAATTGGAAGCGAGTTCACTGCATACCTAAGATAAGGTGTTGGCACAAGTTAAAAGATTTTGCCGTTTTAAACAAAAATAAACACAACACAATTAATATAGTGTTTCGTCGTTGTAAATAAAAGTGAATAATTTATTTTTAAATATGTTGAGTGAAGTCGCTTCTTTTACATCCTTTGGAAGTTTATTATAGAGCTGTGCTCCCCCATATGTTAGGTTATTTTTACCGTAGTTAGTTCTTATTCTAGACAATACTAGGTGACCAGCTCGACGAGATGAGTATTTACATATTTCCCCTTCTGTTGTGAATGTAATGCGTGAGTGAATAAGTTTGTGAATGATTTTATAGATAAGTATGCATGTGTTGTATATATAAAGTTGTTTGATGTTTAATAGCTTCGTGTCTTTGTAAATAGTTTTTGACGGTGTTAAGAAATCATAATTGTGTAGTATTTTGATTATTTTGTTTTGTAGAATTTGGATTGGTTTTAGATTAGTTTTAGATGAGTTACCCCATACTTCGATAAGATATAATAAATGAGGTTTAACAAGGGAGTTGTATATTACTAGCCGAACCTTTTTTGGAATACATCTAACAATTTTATGCAGTGAGCCCACCAATGATGAAAGTTTGTTTTTAATGTATTGAAGGTGTGCTTTCCATGTCAAATTGCTATCAAGAGTTAGTCCGAGGTATTTTTCTTGATCAGTCATTTTCAGTACTTTCCCGTTTATGCTTAGATTAGGGTGGTTAGGGAGTTTTTTGTTTTTAGCTCTAAATATTATATATGAGGTTTTGGAAGCGTTAATAGTTAAAAGATTGCATTTCATTGTAGGTCAACAGTTAATTATTAAGTTTATACTAAAGGGTAGGTTATCTGAAAATGCCAAGTTAAGAGTAGCAGACACTTACTCGACAATTAGTGACATAATTAAGGATTTTAGAAATAAGCTGTTAACAAAAAAGTCATTCACAGCTGTTCAAAACCAAATCCAATCACTGAACCAAGGTTATAGGACTAATGAGGAATACGGATCGGAGCTTGAAAGATTATTAACAGATTTGAATATTTCTCACAACACTGTCACATGCGCGATTATGAAGCCAATTAATGAAAAAATTACCGTGAAAAAGTTTAAAGATGGTCTTAAGGGGCCGGCGCGGCGGCGTAGCATGCGTAGTTCATACAATCTTAATACCAAAATCATTTGTAAATCAAACATATTCTGAAGGTAGTGTCTATTTAGTTCGATTGGATTACAGAATGTCTATGTGTGTGTGTATGTGTGTCCTTAAGAATATGTTTGATTTACAAATTATTTTGGTATTACGTTTGTATGAACTACGCATCCATCGCCGGTCTCTTAAGACGGAGATATATGCCAATGACCTTGAGTGGTTAGCTTGCGTGTTCTGTACTGAGCTCACGCAACGCGTCGTACGTTCAGCCAGTAATAGGACTCGCCCATCAAGGAGCGCTGTCCCCAATTTGACTCATTATTAATTTATTATACACAAACCAAAAGGTATTTTAATAAAACGCGTATAGTAAAAGATCAATAATTAAATTATCTTTAAATTGGTGAAGATTTAAAAAAAATACGCTTGGGAGATTTTGCGCCATTCTCAGTTTTTTATCCGCGTTAGACATAACTTTACAAAAACTAATTTCACTATGTAATATAAACATTATAATCTAAAATATTCACATATCAAGCTATTGAAAAAATGTTCTAATTTAACATATATTTTTTTTCAAATCATTCACACTACTCGTTTAGACGTGATCTTCAGTATAAAATCATCAAAAGTCGGTTATCGTCGCCATAAGAGTGTAAGGTTGGATCATTGCCGCACGCAACTACACATTGCTGAAGGACGCAATGAGCGACCAAGGCAAGTCCCCGCCATATTCATCTTCTTCCAGGCCTGCTGGGTTATGGAGATCACCTCAACTTTTCGAGGTAGGCACAATTATCGTTTTCCAAAGTTTCGAGGGCAAAATTGGGGACGTGGTCGTCAAAATTTCCACAAGAAGTGATTCTCAAAATAATTTTAATAATTGTGGTAATCATTCAAATTGATATCAAGGCTACTCCAGACCATTTCGGTACGCCAGCCGCGGCCGGGGTCAGCATAACAAACAGGGTTATTACTATAGTAGGCGTTGTGGTCAAGGCTTTTACAAAGCGGCGGTTCCAGCACAAAGTGGCGGTTTCAGCACAAAGTGACAATAATCAAGCACGTACTACAAATAGTATGGAATAGAAGCCTGCTAAAATACGCAAACATTTTTTTCGTGATTAATAATTTTGTTTATAAGTACTAATTGTAGTGGTAAATTTAAATATATTAATTACTATATTAACGGTAAAAAAACTTATACTATTACTAGATACAGGCGCATCCATTTCAATTATTAAGGAAGAAGAACTTCCAAAGACAACAGGTGTTTTCCGATAATGTAGCGGTCAATGGAATCGGAGGTAAGATTTACTCTTATTATGTAATGCTCGACTTATATGCTTCAGAAACAGATACGTTTAAAACTAAGTTTCATATTTTAAAAAAATTACCAACATCGTTGATGGAATATTAGGGTTAGGCTTCAGGACTAGGTATAAAGCAAACATTGATTTAGATAAAAATTTGTTAACACTACAGATAGGAGAAAAGTATTGTAATCTACCTGTTGTGAACTCCTACTCCATTAACGCACCTGAGTTATCACCAAACCTCACCGCTCCTGCTACACTACCAATTTTTGACAAACCAGAAATTCACTGCTGATTCCACCTCGGACTGAAACCATTCAATACACTTATTAGACTCAAAAGTGAAAGGTGATTGTTTTGCTAGCGCTAGGAAGTTAGAAAAGGATGTTTACATAGCGGGTACAATAGTTAGGCCTCAAAATAATAAAAGAGTCCCTATAAAAAATTTAAATACTCGAGATGAAGAAGTAAGTTTAAACAATTTTGTATTAAACGTAGAGGATTTAGAGGACTATCATATCTTTGAATTTAGCAAACATGAATGCAGTTTAAAAAGATCCAATACATTATTACCTTTATTAGAGAACTTACAAAATTTAAACAGAGAAGAAAAGGAATCCATAGAGAAAACTTGTACCAAATATTCAGATATTTTCTTTTTACCCGAAACAACAAACATTTGCGAACCATCTATAACATTGAAAAGTAAAATTAATCCTATTTATACCAAACCATATAGGTTTCCATAAGCCTTAAAGCCGGAAGTAAATAAACAAATAGATAATATGCTTAAAGATGATAATATAAAAGAATCATCTAGTGAATGGTCTAGTCCGATCCTTCTAGTCCCAAAAAATCAGAAGGTTCTCAAAAGTGGCGTTTAGTTATAGATTTACAAACATTAAATGAAATATTGTTTCCTTTGCCTAACATTACTAATATTTTAGATTAATTGTCTGGCTCAATCTGTTTTACTCATTTAGACCTTCAACAAGGATATTATATGTGAAAGTTTCACCTGCAAGCCGAAAATATACTGCATTTTCGACTAGTACAGGAATCAATTAAAACGATTACTGATGGGTCTTATGACTTCTTGTAACGCTTTCAGTAGAGTTATGTCAACTGCGATGACAGAATTAGCTTTTGAGAAGTGTTTTATCTATTTAGATGACCTAATCGTTTTTGGAAGATCTTTAACTATTCATAACCAAAATCACATTGCTGTTTTTGAAAGACTGAGGAAGGTAAATTTAAGGTTAAATCCCACTAAGTATCAATTCTTAAATAAATAAATTTTATATCTGGGTCATTTAGTTTCTGCTGACGGTCCTGATCCTGACAAAACTAGGGTTTTTGAAAAATATCCTATACCTAAAAACGTGGATGAAGTGAGACGGTTTGTTGCCTTCTGCAACTACTACAGAAAATTCGTGCCATCCTTTGCAACAATTACTATGCCCTTAAATCGTTTGCTTAAGAAAGAGGAACCGAGACCTACAGGAGTTCACCCACACTCAAGCGGAGAACTGGTTGACCTCGACACCACGCTGCAGGCAATCCAGGGAAGTTATTCCATCCTTAGATGGCAGGCTAACCAGGCATTTGCTACGCCTGGACAGTTTATAGACATCAATGGAGCCTTCGACAAAACAAATTTCTCCAGCATCAGCAGCGCCCTCTCCAGACATGGAGTAGAACAGGTACTGACGGACTGGATTACAAACATGTTGAGCAAACGGTTGGTTTGCCTTGAAGGTGAGCAGCAACTGGCCATGCTAGCCAGAGGCTGTCTCCAGGGAGGGGTGCTGTCCCCCCTTCTATGGAATCTGGTGGTTAATGACCTCATCACCAAACTCAACTCCGATCGCTATTACACCATAGGCTATGCAGACGACCTCGCCATCTTTGTTTCGGGGAAGGTGACAGGAACAATCTGTAACCTTACTCAGCAGGCACTACGTATTGTAGAAAGATGGTGCAGGGAATTTGACCTATCAGTGAACCCCACTAAAACGGAACTAGTCATGTTCACCCAAAAACGAGCATTAGGCCCTTTACGCCTACCAAAACTGTTCAATACAGAACTTCAGTTGGCCAACGAGGTCAAGTACCTTGGGGTCATTCTAGACAGTAAGTTAAACTGGAGTAGTCACTTAGACAACAAGCTAAACAGGGCCTGCATCAGCTTCTGGCAGTGCAGGAGAATGATAGGTAAGAAGTGGGGCCCATCTCCCAAAATTATACTATGGCTGTATACCGCAGTGATCCGCCCCATGATCACCTACAGGGCCGTGGTCTGGTGGCCCCGCACCAAGCTGGTCACGGCCTCCAACAAACTATAACGCATGCAAAGACTAGCCTGCATAACGACCACGGGCTGCATGAGAACTACTCCGACTGCAGCAATCGAAGCCATGCTGGGTCTACCACCGCTCCACCTGTTCATACAGCAGGAAGCGACGATGGCGGCGGTACGTCTAAATGCAATAAATCTCTGGGGTAAGAGGGACACACAACAGACCGCTCTGCTTGAGGGACTATACAATGAGTTCCCTATTACGAAAGCTATTAATGACCGGGTACCCAAACAATTTATCTTTGATAAAAAATACAAAATCCAACTTCACGAGTCTCGTTGATGCGAGGGGTTGCGCCTTGCAGAGCTGCGCATCTTCACGGATGGATCCAAAACAGGTAGTGGCACAGGTGCTGGAATCTTCTCGGAGGACTTCAACATACACATAGCCACACCATTGGGAGTCCACAAGACAGTGTTCCAGGCAAAATGCATGGGTATTTCTCTTGCCACTTCAACGATCATGCAACCAGCGCCTCAACCAGGTGGGTTGCCTCAATAATATAACCATTCAATGGATCAAAGGACACAGCGGTTCGCTAGGTAACGATGCAGCCGACGAACTGGCCAGAAGGGGGTCTATTATGGCACCAGTGGGGCCTGAACCCATCGCGCCACTCCCCTTCGGTTATCTACGCACTCTGGTAAGGAAATGAACCAGGGACCAACATCACAAACTATGGTTGGACCAAAGTGAGTGCAGGCAGGCGAAGGATGCACTCCCTACTATCGACGGCCGCCTCACGAAACGGGTTCTACAACTAACTAAACAACAGCTGCTTACAGTTACAGCGGCTATAACTGGCCATGGGTCATTTAATAAACACCTCTTTGTCATAGGAGTCACAGACAGTTCGCTGTGCAGGGCATTCATGGAGGACGACGAGACAGCAGCTCATGTGCTGTTAAACCGCCCGGTGGTCGCCACATACAGGGCAAAGTACTTCGGTAACCTAGGTATCCTACGTGAGGTTGTCTGTAATACCAAGGCGTTGTTGGCCTTCCTTGAGGAGCTGGGGTGGATCGAATAATCGATTTTCCCATCCGTACGCAAAATACGCGCATTGACGTGGAGTTGCGGACACCAGACCGTATTACCTATTACCTATTACGCCTGGACAGGACCGGCCTGCGCCTGGTGGCGGGGACCATCACGGGACACTGCTCACTAAACAAACACTTCAACACAATAGTCATTACGGACAGCCCTCTGTGCAGGGCTTGCATGGAGGCTGAAGAAGCCGTTGCGCATGTGCGCTTTGAATGCAAAGGCGTCACCCAGATCAGAACATAAACCCTCGGGTCACCCATATCCTTCACAGATATCCTAAGCAGAACAAGAGACCTAATCAGCTTCTGGAGGGGGGAGGTGGGTGGTTGGAATAACCAACTGACGGCCGCCATGGCCCACGCACAATGGTCCACAAGAAGAACTAAGTGCTGAAACCCAACCCTCTAACATAGATATAAGTCGGGTAAAATGTAGAGAAAATTGACTGAAAGCCAAACAAAACAGACAAATGAAAATTACTATTTACGTAAGCGGTTCAATTCTTTAAGATAATTTTGATCAACACACCCACATTTCAATGATAAATAAACAAAACAATTCGTTGCGTTTTTAAATATGATTGGGCTACGGGTATTTTAAATAACTATTCTATAAAGATAGATAACATGAGGTCCGACACAAACAGCCCATTTTTACGCTATCAAAAACTTTTTAAACCAATTTATTAATCCTATTTAAATTTTAACATACCTATAACTTTTTTTTTAATCCCCTTTTAATTTCCTTTATTTTGATACCCTACTTGATAAGTTTGGTTAAATTATGTTTATGAATGTATTACTATTTCACGCAAAAAATCCGCCATTTTTTTTTTTTTTTAAACTTTATCTAGGGACACTTACCGCCTTATTACAAAACAAGATTTATATTTTGACATGACGTAAACCATGGAGCCAGTTTTTGTAATAAGCACGTAAGGCTGTATACAGAAAGAAAGCTGGAAACTTATAAGCGCTTACCGGCGCTTGACAGCGCTGGTCCGTTCTACACAAAGGAAGCAGGTTGAAGCAGACCAAGCAAAATGTCGGACTCATCGGACGATGAATTGGTTTTGTTAGAAAATGTGTATTTAACAAATGCGAAAAGAAGCTATACATCCCATTAATAGAGATAGGAAACATTTCGGAGAGTACCATCATTTATTTGTAAATAAATAATTGTACGTGTAATTGCACGTGTTGTCGCAGTTGTTTATTAATTTTAAATGGCAGCGCCCAGCGCTGACCAGCGCGTGTTGAAGCTTGTCGGCACCGTTCAGTGCTTATCGGCGCGCGTTCCGCGTTCATATATTTTCCTGCGCGGGTTACCAGCGCTGTCAAGCGCCGGTAAGCGCTTAGGTATAAGTTTCCAGCTTTCTTTCTGTATACAGCTTAACAGTGATTGAAATACCGTTCTTTATATAAAACTGAAAACTTAGTTCGGTAGGTACTAAGTTGTCAGTTTTGTGTTTAGGAACTTTACCATAGTCGGAATAAAGTTCGAAATTCAATAATGGCTCCATGTTTTAAACCTGGGTCTGAATATAAACCTTGTTTTGTAATAAGGGGGTTGGGGTTTTAAGACGAATAGAACGATACCTTAACTGTCGAAATCCATACAGCAGATTGGAAGATACGAGATAATATAGAAATTTACAAACAAACAAATATACATACAAGATACGCGCGAAAAACATAACCCTGTAATAATAAATATATATATATAAAATCCGTAAAACAAGCCCTTTCATTTGATATGTCACACGGTACAGTCAGCAAAACTTTTTTTTTTATTTATCTAATTTGCCCCCCGAAAGTGACCTCCATATTCAAAATTAATTTATTTACGTATGACGTCCGTGTTTGGGTCACAGAAGTTAAAATGTGTACCAAATTTCAACTTAATCGGTCCGGTAGATTCAGAGCAAATCAGCTGTGACAGACGGACAGACAGACACACGAGTGATCCTATAAGGGTTCCTTTTTTCCTTTTGAAGTACGGAACCCTAAAAACGCCCTTGATCACAGTCTATACGGCACTAGCTGAATCGCGGGCGCAAGGCGAGCCCAACGCGTGTGCAGGGCGTGCGTATGGTCGGTGCGCAAATAAGGGCGCAAGGCGGGTACGAGGCGGGCGCGAGGCGTGCACGTAGCGGGCGCGAGGCGTGCACGTAGCGGGCGCGAGGCGTGCACGTAGCGGGCGCGAGGCGGGCACAAGGCGGGTGCGAGGCGGGTGAGAGGCGGGCGCGGAGTGGGCGCGAGAAGGGCGCGAAGCAGGCGCGAGGCGCGTGCGGAGCGAGATCGAGGCGGACGCGTGCGGGTCGACTTTGATAAATGCAATTTGAGATCTATTGATGTGTCAGAACTTATAAGACTCAAATGATATACAACAAACAAAGCGAGCGGGGCTGGCGCGTGTCGTCTGAACGCAGCCTTAAAGAAGATTAGGTAAAATTAAAAGCTTACATTTTTTCGCTGTTATTCCACGTGATACTGCCTTTTTTTTTTTTTGTCCAGGGGTGGAAAATCCTCATGGATGTCCTCCGCCCTGGGGTGGGCGGAGGGGTCTGTCAGACTCTTACTGACTAAAAACCACCCCAGTGTTCCCCTCCCACACTTGCACCGGGGATCTTGGGATCTGTTATTTTATTACTTCCGTAATCCCCGGCTAACGTGATACTGCCTGCTCCAGCTTTTCTGTTTTGAGCTCTTCTATCTAGTCTTCAGAAAGAGTCCAGCTTCTTTCATTATCTTTATCTGGTCAGTAGTGTAGTTTTTAGGGTTCAGTAGTCAACAAGGAACCCTTATAGTTTTTCCATTTCCGTCTGTATGTCTGTCCGCAGCTTAGCCCTGAGACTATTAGTAGTTAGTACTAGAAAGCTGTAATTTAGCATGGGTATACATTAATAATCATGCCAACAAAGTGGTAAAATCAAATGTTGTAAAAAAACATTTTTGTATGGTACCTCCCTTGCACGTAAAGTTGGGATCATATTATTTTTCTCGTCCATCCTATAGTATGGGGTATTTTTGGATAGGCCGTTTAAAATATTGCAGATCTGTGAAAACCATTTTTCGATTCAGGGATCCTTTTGCGTAATTCACACGAATTTAGCGGAACATAAAAAAAAATCGTATAACTTGTTTTTGTAACATTTCTGGCTGGTCGTTGATTCGTTTTATTTTGGAAATAAGTGAATTTCCCTTATTCATCATTTTATGGTTTTGGTTTAAAATTTCGTAAAATCTTCATTAAAAAGCTTTTTCAATATTTTTTTTTAACTTTTCAATCTTTTTTAAAGTCAAGGACTACATTATGCCTGACTTGAGCGCAACTGAGATTGCCAGGGCACTTGAGGTGAGGAGAAATGATCAAACCTACAGAGTGATCTCAAGAATTCTTCGCCGACCTGTTTCACCAATTTATCGCAGTATCAAATGATTCAGAGAGAGAGACAGAGAAAGCATTAGTCGCTTTTGTAAGAAGAGCGGGACAAGGCAGAAAAAGACGTATTTTGAGCAGGGATGATCGTTTCATTCAGATTCGCGTACGTAGGAACCCACGTCTAACGGCCCTCCAAGCCAGAAATAAGCTTGAGGAAGTCCGAGGTGTCACAGTAAGTGAGCTTACGGTACGAAGAAGATTCAAAGAAGCTGGATTTGATTCGTACGTCCCACCAAGGCTCCAAAACTTGAGATACATAATCATAGAAACAGACTAACTTTCGCTCGGGAACATCGACTTTGGCCCACGGACTAAAACCGCCTTATTACAAAACAAGATTTCTATTTTGACATGGCTTAAACCATGGAGCCAGTTTTTGTACGTAGTAAGAACGTAACAGTGATTGAAATACCGTTCTTTATACAAAACTGAAAACTTAGTTCGGTACTAAGTTGTCAGTTTTGTGTTTAGGAACTTTACCATAGTCGGCATAAAGTTCGAAATTCATAAGGCTCCATGTTTTAAACCTGGGTCTGAAGATAACCCTTGTTTTGTAATAAGGGAGATAGGGTATTAATAGGGTCATAATATTGTTTTCAATACACTTCCTCGTTTTTCCTTCTTCCGTCAATAAAATTAAGCTTAGTTTCCCTCATTTCGATATGTGCACATTATCGAGACACACACTATATTAAGCCCCCTGCACATTGGACGATCCAGAAGAGCGTCATGTCCTATTGTGCTCCATGCACTTTCAATGCAAAGCAAGCAGCCATAACAACGTGATGATTGACAAAATGTATTTTGTTATTACTACCTACCAATGTTAACCTCATATATAAAGACAAATCAAAGAAAACCGGGCCTGGTCCTAATCGGATGGTGAGCTACCCATCGCTCACCGTCCGCAGGCCCGCGCCTACGGTGGCCGGAAATCGGCTTGCGACTCCCGACGCCCGGGGCGTCTCCTGCGGGGAGGGCGCGAACCTTGCCTCTCCCTCACGCATTCCGCCTCCTCCTTCGCAAGCATTACTAATTCGCATAAGGAGGTGGACTTATTCCTACCTATTATGAATTCCTACCAAATTTAAACATTTATTTAGTAGTTGAATAAAGCATTTATATTATATTATTTACATTCTAATCTTAGAAGAACTTCGTCGAATAACTGAGTAGACGGCGCGGGCGTCATGCTTGTCGTCACCATCTCCGTATATACGATGCTCATACATAACACATAATAGCAGTAGCGGTAACCTTTTTTTTTGGGGTTGGTAAGTAACTATTAAATAACTTCTCCCGCTCTGTTTTACTGACTAATACCCACCCGTGTTCCTTCAGTTGCCTGTGTGCCAGGGCCACGATATCCCTTTAGCAACACTGTAACCTATGGCATTCCTTTAAATTCGATCATCTATGCACACTTTATTACCGTACGATCCTCGTGTTGTATACTTGACCACAAAACAAATAAAACTAGTAGGTAAACAAACTAATTTACAACTATTTAAAAACGACACATCAAGACAGTGTCAACTCAAAATGTGACAATTAAGACATTTTTGATTTGATGCTGCCATCAATAGATTTTAATGTTGCCATGAAAGCTAAATTCTCCAAAAGCATTATACATAGTGGATTTATTTAACTGTCGTTAACAATAAGGTAATACAAAGTATTTATTCATACAAAACATTGGAAATACAAATAAGAACTGCCTCTGAAGCTTACTTTGTCAAAAAATTATAATTCAAACCTTAATTAAAATATACATGGTAACACTAAAATGTATATAGCATACTGTACAAGTTTAAAATAAAAAAAAAAGGGGGTGAGGTGAAGAGCTCATTGGACATCAAACAATTCGTCCACTCCATTCCTCCAAAGCTTATACTCTTGTATTTTAAGGGACAGGAGTCCGCTTCTCCAAAATGTCTTAGATTTGATGGAACAGAACTGAGTTATCACAGAAATATTTAACGTCTTGTCCTGTATTACTACGAGGTAGTAAAAGGCTCATAATAGTTTAAAAATTGAATCCACTACCACCAAAATCCTGCTGATTACCATAATTGTGTCGTTAGATTTCAAATCGCATCAAGTCCACTTTTGGCATGAAGTTAGCTTTTATTCTTATTTAAAAGGCAGGGGAAGTATCTTTTACAATATGTTATCAAATTGAAACAAGTCCCTGTAGTTTTCAAGCAAAATAAGTTTAAAACACATCCCTTTTTTCAAATTGAACCAAGTCAATTTGACATCTTATATCAAAACGCAGCAAGTCGCATTGAGCCAATCAGAGCGACGCGATCGTTCAAAATGGCGCCCAGTTGTGTGTTGATTGTCGCCACGCATGTGAAGTCGTGTCGTGTTTTTAATAAATTTGTTCAGATATTTGAAGAAAATCAATGGAGAAAATACAAATCGTGCCTCCTGATAAGGCACGGAAGCGAATAGTGCAAAAGAATCAAACCAAACGCGAGCAACTGAAGCAAAAACCCCAAGGGATTGGTTCATTTTGACAAAATAAACCTAAATCCAAATTAGAAATTCGTTTTTCTCCTAATCTAGAAACATTTCATAGGAACAATGATAGAAAGGATGATAGAGAATCCGATTTTTGATAGTCACACCACCCTCAAAATGAGATCATAAAAAGCCTTACTCGAACAGAAAAAAAACCGCTTTTTATGAGTTTCATCATTTTGGACTTACATCAATTTGAAATCTAACGACACAATTATAGAAATAAAAATATCATATTCTTGTGAGTACGGTAAGAAACTCCATAGCTACCGTCCTAGGTTCTGCGTTTTATTGCAAAAAATTGCGTTTCGATAGTCAGATTTAATAAAATATTTAATTTTGTTTCATGTTTTTTTTCTTTGTGCAGTTTAGTAAAAAAAGGTTACACATGCAAAGTAACGCCCTGTAACTGTTTCTATAATTTACATACGTTCATTTACGAACGCTTCTGAAATTAAGCGACACCAAAACTGCCATTGTTCTTTGTAATCAGAATTGAACGTGACGTATATCGATGTATTTTTCAACTACAATATTATAAATGTTTGTTTTTGGGATATATTCATTCCAACTACGGAACCCATCATTGTGCGTGGTCCGACAAGCACTTGGCCGGTTTTTTGTTATGTTGAGGGTTTTTGTAGTCTAGGTACTTAAGTCTAAGGCTGCCATCAGACGGACTGCATCGCAGCAACCGCGCGCAGTCGTTATATTCAACTGCATGCAGTTATCTGCAGTAGGGCTTTGCGCAGTTGACGCATCTAGCCCAGGAGCTCAGTGTAAGATTTGACGTCGAAATGGCAAAATTTGGTATCATATATTGATCCGCATACGAAAGCCCAATCATTATTGCGCTTTATTTTGTCACTATATTCTTGACTTTTATAATTCCAAATGCTGACTTTACTTATAATTAAAGAAATAAATAAGTCGGTATCAAAATCCATTTTTATTTAATCCATTCGATGCGACCGACGCGCGTTATGCGCCTTGACTAACTGCACACTAACTGTATGCGGTTAGCGATGGACAGCGTGCGTCGACAGTACACGACTGTAACCGACCGCGTAAAGTTGAAGTCACGACCGTATGCAGTTAATATTGACTTCACACAACTGCAGCCGACTGCGTGAAGTTGATATCATGACTGAAGGAAGTCGAACGTACAACTGCATGCAGTTGAATATATCGACTGCGCGCGGTTGCTGCGATGCAGTCCATCTGATGGCAGCCTTAGTTGGCTTATTGGTTGTCTGAAAAGTGCTGCGCGGTTTTTGTTGATCCGCGAGATTATGACAAAAGTAATACACCCATCTGTAGCGATTGTTTTATCGTTGCATTTCACTTTTCAGGTTATACGCAGTTCGCGTTCAAGACACGAAGCCCCTGACTGAGGCACTGGCCCGCATGCAAGTCGCCGCACAGCCACACAGCTCTTCGTAAGTATTTTTAATATATCATATCCATGACGTAATATATCATATCCACGACGTAAACCGTAGCATCGAGACAAGATAATAATTGATTTATTCAAACATCAACCAACGTACGAAACAAATATTCAGCAACAAATCTCACAATTTGAAGAAATTATACAATTTGATGACATGATCTGATGATGAGTGGGAACATGATCGTAGGGGAACCCTTTCCCTAGAAAGTGTATTTAAGGGTTTTGATGGTTTCAATGGGTTAGCTTTTCAATTGGTTACCAGAATGAAAAGCGTAGGTATACCTACCCCGTTTAAAGTGTTATCGCTATGATTGGATTTGAAAAGGTTTACCCATACAAGATATTACATGTTCCTTATGGGTTCAACTGAGGTCTTCCCCTGTTCGGTTTTCATGTTGTAGTTTTATCCGGAAACCACTTTTAATGTTATAAACTTAGAATAATGTTATTATTCTAAGGTTATAAACTTATATAAATTAGCTACTGTGGTACATTGTTCCGTGGTAAATTGTTCTTCGATACAACCACCCCCAAGCGGAATTTTAAGCATCCATTCATCCCATTTTTTCAAAGTAGGTAATCAGTAATCACAAATGCAAAAACACAAGTAACAAAAATAACTAAGTCTATTACGAGTAGGAGTTTTCGCAACCGATAAGTGCAAGTTATACATAAATATCTGTAAAATTGAAATAAATGTAGACCAAAAAGTTTTTAAGAATGTTCACGTAATAAATAAGTACAACCGAGCGAGGACCACTCTCACACGTCATCACGTAGTCACTAACATTACTACACTAACATAGCTCATAGCATTAGCTGCCGAAACAGCGCGATGGCTACAACATTTTGCAACTCACTTCACATTCATTGCTATCTCTTTTCGTCGCGAAGCCCAGCCTCCCCGACTGTGTAACTTTTCAGGAGGCGAAGTTCGCAAGACGTTCCCATCATAATAATGTTAGCGAAAGCCGACCCTGAATTCCCGATCTCATAAGTAAAGAAAAATATAGGTTTATAGTAAGTCTTGTATTTTATTATAGGTACGTAACGTAGGTATTCCGTACACGACGTACGGAATACCTACTTTACGTATCTTCTAGACAAAAAAACTTATTGTAAAAAAAAATAACAGGCTTCAAAAAGCACTACAAAGTGAAAAATCACTTTAATTTCGGAAGTCGGTGTCTTTCGATCTGTATTTTAGTTTTTTGCCACCGACAGCCGAAATTAAAGTTATTTTTCACTTTGTAGTGTTTTTTTGGAAGTCGGTTTTTTTTTTTACAAAATGTTTTTTATTTTTCTCTTTTTAGTGGGTCAGTTTTTGATTTATCTAAGTTACAATAGCCTAAAGTCAACTGCTCATCACCTTTTACAAAATATTGCTTTTCCCGATTCTGGGACGTTAATTGTTAAGGAGTTCTCCTGGTAAGAACCACGAGAACTGCCACTCACCATATGCATTATGACGACCATAAATTGCTTAGCAACCATATTAAAGTACCTACCTAATCGAATCGCAACCCGTTAAATACTTATTATTATGTTGTTCCGGTGGCCATCTGTGGTCTCCATCAACAATTCTACTTCATCAAATGGTGATTTTCGGGAGCAAATGCACGAGTTACTTTAAAAAATACCCAAATCGCTATAGGTTTGCCTATAAAATTCGAGGGTTGCCCTCGATTTCCATGAGATCCCCTCATCAGATTCTGATTTGGTGGCAATGGGACCACCTCGGAAGCATACCCTTTGAAAGAAAAAAAAATTTTCAAAAACGGTCTATAATTAACGGAGATATCGGTGAGCAAACATTAAAAAAAAAAAACAAACAGCCGAACGTATAACCTCCTCCTTTTTGGAAGTCGGTAAAAATATATGCAACTCGTAGTAACGCGTACGTGTTACCATAATCACACTCATTTGAGAGTATGAAGACGCAAATATAGAAAAATCTACCATTTTTGGGTTAATCGGGTTCGAGCTCCGAGCCCCATGCGTGTTTTAGAGTAAACCCCTTTAGTTCACACTAGTTCTTTGATTTTTTTATCTATCTAAGTATCTAGGTATATACCTATTTAATTAGCTAGGTAGCTAATTGGATACTTATCTATAAAGACTAGCTAGTTTTTCTTTAAAAAACTTTATAAGTACACGTATAGCTTTTTCAAAGAAAAAGACCGCGTTTATGTAAACTGAGAGTGGTTGTCGCTCGGTGGTACAATCACGAGCGTAGAAATATTACTTTGTACAGGTCGGCAATAATATCTGATTTCATGGACCTTAAGAATACATCCCACAATATCGGAATAATTGCCAATTGTAAATCCAAAGTATATTTAGATATATTTGGTGACATCCGACTGGAAGTAACAAATATCTAACAGTAATACTTATTTAAAGTTATTTTAGAGATTTTCTCTAGAAATAATTTAAAGGAATCTAGGGATAAACCTACAATAGAAATAAATTACAAAAGGAAAATCGAACTTGGCTGCCAAGTGTGTCATCTTACCCACTGTGTAACTTTTCAGAAGCCCTAGCCCGGCTGGGTCGGGGGAACCGAGCCAACAACGCTTCAAAAGTCATTTCGTGGGTGAAATGCATTACGCGTAAGTATTAACCGGACACCGCCAAAAATGATCCTCATAAATATAGTCGATATTTTTAAACACCTACCTAAGTTTTAAGAATATGTACTATTTAAAATACAGACAAATTCGTTTATAACGACTTTTCTTAAAACGACGCGTGACGTTCCGGTTATGACGAAATTTTGAGGTCCCAGTATTTCTGTTTAATTAACATAGTTTTTTTGGGTATAACGACTATCGGCTTTATCAACCGTAATGTAGTGTTAGGTAGGACATACCAGAGGCGGTACATTTGCCCCGTACTTGACGTCAAAATATAAGAGCGGCTCGACATTTTATATTGTACCTACCTACTTCAAATTTTATGTCGCGGCAGTTGCGAAGTTGCGTTGCTCACTCTCCGTTTCCGTAAAACTATAGGACGAGGACAGAGAGGAAGCGAGACGCAAGCTACAAATTACATTATTACGTCATTTTGTAGTGCAATAAGGAGGCCACCAGAACCAGAGCGGCCCAAACCACAATTTTTGATAAGTTGTTGACCACGGCTATGCCCCTTTTCAAACCCCTAAGTTCATAGCCAGAGTGGCTCAAAGGAAATTTCAGTAAAAAATCAGAGATGGCGTTATAAAAATTGTTGTGGCATTTTGATTCTTAAAACAATATTAAAAGTGCATAGTGGCCCAGATCTCTTGGGTCACTATGGTATTTGCCGCCATTACGGCTCAGGTGACTTGGGCCACTCTGGTCTTTGATACTTACGTGTCAACATGTTTGTTTTTGCGGTTATTTTTTTGGTGTTTTGACGATAAGCAGAATCTGCGATGAAAAATTTAAAACTTGACATGCAAAATGCGAAGCAGGATACTACAGATACTACCGTCATCATCTTTGACTATGAAGACTCTCCCAACACCAGTAATTTCAACCGGTATTTGCTACTGTTTAGGTATTCACAATGCTGGTACAGACGAAATGTTTATGTACGTCTGGGATGAATCAACAGCATCCAGGGGACCACAAGAAATAGGTTCATGCCTTTTAAAATTTATCAGAGAACATGTACATACAAAGAGGCTAATCATGTACTCTGACCAGTGTGGTGGGCAAAACCGCAACATAAAAGTTGCAGCGTTATGTATGCATATTGTTTCTAGTCCTCAATTTACTGTGGAAAATATAGACCACAAATTTACGGTCAGCGGACATTCTTTTTCATCTTGCGACCGGGCCTTTGGCTTGGTGGAAAAGCAAAAAAAGTATTTTCCAGACATATACGTTCCCGAACATTGGAACAATGTGATACTAGCAGCAAGAAAAAAGAAACCTTTCGAAATTGTGGAAATGAAACGAGACGATTTTATATCCACCAAAGCCTTGGAAACTAATATCACAAACAGGAAGATCGGCGTTGATCGAAGTAAAGTTGAATGGCTTAAAATACAGTGGATTTAATACAATAAAAGCCATCCATTCTCGATGTTCTTTAAATACTCCAACGAACCAGAAGTTCTTTTTACGGAAGTCAATTTCAGCAAGAGGTCATCCCAAAATACTTCTAACTTTGAACTAGAGATTTTATTTCCAGAGGGAAGAAAAATCAGCCACGAGAAAAAAAAAGATTTTCTATGCCTTTTGGAATATGTTCCACCTATCTATCACCCTTTCTATCAACAACTCAAGGTCTCCTCTAATGCGGGGAATGAACTAGATGGTGCTATTAGTGATTCTTCGACTGAGTAACTGTCTGGATAATTTTTAATACTATGTCATGTTAGGCCTAAGATAGTCTTTTGTTGAAATAAAAATTACATAGTAGTAAAGAAGCTAGTTTTAAGTTTAATTTGTACTATTTAAGTTGAAAAATGGCAATTTGCATTTAAATTAATAAAAAAAGTTACAAGGTTCATACATATTGGCCTATTATTTAAACACTGTTTATAAATATATTGTCAATGCTAAGTGCCATAGTGGCCCATCTGCAAAAAAAATGTACAAATAACAAAAATACTGATTATTTTTATAGCTCAAACTGAATTTTACCAATAACTAATATCACATTTTACAAATTTATGCACAGTGTCTATGTTTTTTTTAAATTACATTTACTTAAAATTTCACCTTAACTATTTTGACACATATCCACATAATTGTAGTTCGTGTTTGGGTTACTCTGGTTCTGTTGGCCTCAGAGGCCACCAGAACCAGAGCGGCCCAAACCACAATTTTTGATAATATTAGTTGACCACGGCAATGCCCCTTTTCAAACCCCTAAGTTCATAGCCAGAGTGGCTCAAAGGAAATTTCAGTAAAAAATCAGAGATGGCGTTATAAAAATTGTTGTGGCATTTTGATTCTTAAAACTATATTAAAAGTGCATAGTAGCCCAGATCTCTTGGGTCACTATGGTATTTGCCGCCATTATGGCTCAGGTGACTTGTGCCACTCTGGTCTTTGATACTTACGTGTCAACATATTTGTTTTTGCGGTTATTTTTTTGGTGTTTTGACGAAATAAGTGTGTTTAGATTAGTTATTAATCTACGTGAACGTGAGGGAAGGTATTGACGGTACAGCAATAAGCTTAAGAGGTAAGAATACCTGTTAATAGTCAGATATTTTATTGTTTTCTTGTCGTCAATTGATTCTAACCTATAAAATAATTAACTTAATTTTTACTATTTTTGTTTTGGACAGATCTAGCAAGAGCTTACAATGAGTGGAGCTGCTGAAAACATCGAAAATGACATACTAGGTAACACTTAGTTTAAATGTTGAGATTTCGTTATGTTATTATTTATTGACTATTTTTGTTTGGGCCAGGTTCAGCCGAAGCAACAATAAGTGCAATTGAGAATGAAGCTACTGATAACATTGAAGGTGATTTACGTGGTAAGCAGCTTACGTTTTTAGAGTTTCGTAGTAAAACAATGTGTGATATTTTTTTCGCGGATACTATGATATATTACTATATTTATACTATATATTTTTTTACTATACTTTTCAAGTATATTGAGTAAGGCGTACTTGGATAGATATTTTGATAAAGTTTAGAGTACTTATGAGAAGAAGTTTTAATGTTAAGTTTTCGTTGGGTAGGTTACTTACTTTTTTATTTGTAAGTATGTTTACCTATTAATTTACTTTTTTTTCAGATATATTTGGATTTAGCCCGGTGGAGCCCTATGAGGATTCGGGTTCGGAGTATGCCCCAGAACAACGTAGCAGGAGCTCATCAAGGAGTTTACAAGACATTCTTGGGGACTCATCTACTGAAGGCAATGAAGAGGGTCAGTCATCTGTTTCTACAAACAAAGATACAAGGAAGCGTATGCGCAAAGAAAATTTATGGAAAAAAAATATGTGGAAAAATAAACGAGCTAGAGGTGAGGCATACGTAAATACTAAAGGCGTTCTCGTTCCCGCAAAACAAATAGATTCAGGTCTTCAATGCACCTGGAATGAAAAATGCCATGAGAAAATTGTACACGAAAGACAAAAACAACTTTTTTCAAAGTTTTATGCCCTAGCAAATTTTGATTTGCAAAGTGCGTACCTATATTCACTCATACATGTTGTGATAAAAGCAAGGTCTTATGTGAGAGTCAGAGATACCTCATCGGATTTGGTAGCTGGAAACATCAAATCGAAGCCCAAGGAGTTTTCTCGATTGTATCACTTACCAGACGCGAATGGAAAACATATTCGTGTAAGTCATTTTTTAAGCAAGTTTTTAAAGTATCGGACGGACGCCTCACAAGGCTTTTGAAAAATAAGCCTCTAGGCGATCCCGCTCCTATTGATAAAAGAGAGGCAGGCATATTCCGTCAAATAAAACTCCAGAAACAAAAGTAAACCAAGTAAAGGATTTCATCAATACTTTTCCGAAATATGATTCTCACTACACAAGACACAAAAGTGAAACGAGACAGTACTTGCCTCCTCACTTAAATTTGTCAATTATGTATTCTGAATACAAAAGTAAGGTTGAAGGACCAGTTTCAAAATACATATTTGAAAAAATATTTAATGAAAATTTCAACCTCACATTTCATGCTCCTGTAAGCGATTCATGTAAGAGATGTGACAATTTCAAAGTTAAAATTGAGGCTTGCGATAACAACGAGCTTTTTAAAAATCCGAGCTTACTGTCGCCAAAGAACTTCATTTGAGAAACGCAGAATCTGCTATGAAAAATTTAAAACTTGACATGCAAAATGCGAAGCAGGATACTACAGATACTACCGTCATCATCTTTGACTTAATGAAGACTCTCCCAACACCAGTAATTTCAACCGGTATTGGCTACTACAAGCGTCAGTTGTGGACCTACTGTTTAGGTATTCACAATGCTGGTACAGACCAAATGATTATGTACGTCTGGGATGAATCAACAGCATCCAGGGGACCACAAGAAATAGGTTCATGCCTTTTAAAGTTTATCAGAGAACATGTACATACAAAGAGGCTAATCATGTACTCTGACCAGTGTGGTGGGCAAAACCGCAACATAAAAGTTGCAGCGTTATGTATGCATATTGTTTCTAGTCCTCAATTTACTGTGGAAAATATAGACCACAAATTTACGGTCAGCGGACATTCTTTTTCATCTTGCGACCGGGCCTTTGGCTTGGTGGAAAAGCAAAAAAAGTATTTTCCAGACATATACGTTCCCGAACATTGGAACAATGTGATACTAGCAGCAAGAAAAAAGAAACCTTTCGAAATTGTGGAAATGAAACGAGGCGATTTTATATCCACCAAAGCCTTGGAAACTAATATCACAAACAGGAAGATCGGCGTTGATCGAAGTAAAGCTGAATGGCTTAAAATACAGTGGATTTTATACAATAAAAGCCATCCATTCTCGATGTTCTTTAAATACTCCAACGAACCAGAAGTTCTTTTCACGGAAGTCAATTTCAGCAAGAGGTCATCCCAAAATACTTCTAACTTTGAACTAGAGATTTTATTTCCAGAGGGAAGAAAAATCAGCCACGAGAAAAAAAAAGATCTTCTATGCCTTTTGGAATATGTTCCACCTATCTATCACCCTTTCTATCAACAACTCAAGGTCTCCTCTAATGCGGGGAATGAACTAGATGGTGCTATTAGTGATTCTTCGACTGAGTAACTGTCTGGATAATTTTTAATACTATGTCATGTTAGGCCTAAGAAGAAGCTAGGTTTAAGTTTAATTTGTACTATTTAAGTTGAAAAATGGCAATTTGCATTTAAACTAATAAAAAAAGTTACAAGGTTCATACATATTGGCCTATTATTTATACACTGTTTATAAATATATTGTCAATGCTAAGTGCCATAGTGGCATCCATTTCCATCCATTTCCAAAAATACAGTTATTTTGCCACTTGTAATCACTTCACACAACGTTCCTGACCGTCCACGTTAGATTTCGAATGTAAACTAAAAACATTCAGGCCTAAAACATTAAAAAAATGGTCGAAATACTGTTTTCTTTTACGCATGGCTGAAAACACGGGAGGCGTGTCATGTATTCGTATGGCGCTTGGCACGGCAGCCGTGTCACGTTATTTTTTTCAGCGCCACAGCTATAAGTTTGACAAATTGGACATCGCAACGTATCGGTTAACCACTGCGCCAACCGTGCCGTCAGACATTGTACTGGCTCAGTGCAAAAAAGAGGCTACTCTCACAAACATTTTCATGTCGTGTTCTACCCAACACTACCGTAATCAGACGGTCCCTTCGAAGTTGTTATTAATGGTTTTGACTGTAGTCGTACTGTGTAACGTTTCAGAAGGCGTGCCTCGATGGACATGCCCCTTTCTCAACGACAATCTCAGGATCTTCTGTTAACCTCGTAAGTATAGAGTAACTGATCACTACACCACGCCCACAGACACCATACAACCAAATACACCACACACATACCCCACCATACACATACATACACACACACATATACTAACCCTAGAATAAGTAATAATCAATAGTGAAATCAGTTTTTATATAACTTACCGCATCTGTGTACGAGTGCATAATCCTAAATAAACGTAACCGCTTCCGAAGGGGTGTGGTCTTGTCGGTGGGGTCTACTCAGAACATAAATGTGAAGTATCGGCCGAATGTTCGGTCGTTTCTTTACTGCGGCTAAATATCGCTGACTACGGCAAAAAAAAAACAAAGTCAAAGTCAAATTGTTATTTCAAATAGGCACATAAAAGGCACTTTTGAACGTCAATATTTACAAAATAAAATAGAATTGATTCTAGTTGCCCCTTCCAAAATGTAGTTTCGTATGGAGAAGAATGGGCAAGAAACTCCACCGGTACTCTTTTAAAATCTTGTACAATATTTTTATAGGTACATTAATTATATAATTATATGTGAAGACGATGCACCTAGAATAAAATTACTATACCACAATAGGTAATAAAAAGAGTTAAGAATAAAGCAATGACAGATAAATTAATTAGGTGATAGAACATGGTGCTCACATATTTACAAAAATTGTAAAAAATATATACGATTTCCTAAAAAATAACAATAATATCAGTGTGAGTTAAGGTAATCACAGAATTTAAAATACATGTCATAAAAATAATAAATTATACAATTAAAATAGCAACCTGTTTGATTTTGTCTAGACTCTAGATTGTCCTATGGAGCAGGACCAGCATGTTTCCAAGCATTCTTATCTTGTATATAATCCTCTAATTTGTAATATGCTTGTTTACAAAGTGTTCTTTTAATATGAGTTTTAAATTTTCTTTTATTTAGTTTCAATATATCACAAGATATTTTGTTGTAACATTTAACACAGTACCTACCCCATAAAAGATGTATGTACTTTAGATAACCTGAAAAATGGTTGATCTATTTTGTCTTTATTTCTAGTATTAAAATTATGTCTATCACTTATTTTATTAAAAAGATGTAGATTTTTCCTTACATACATAATATTTTCATAAATGAATTGGCAAGGTACCGTCATAATATTAATATTTTTAAATAGTTCCCTAAGAGATTCGCGGCGACTTAGATTATAAATTGCTCTGACAGCTCTCTTTTGCAAAATAAAGATTGACTCAATGTCAGCAGCCCGACCCCACAGTAAAATGCTGTACGACATAATGCTGTGGAAGTAGCTAAAATAGACCAAACGCGCGGTTTCTACATCTGTTAACTGTCTTATCTTTCTAACAGCATAAGCCGCCGAGTTTAGCCGCCCCGCAAGAGATGTTATATGTGGTCCCCATTGTAATTTCTCGTCTAGAGTGATTCCTAGGAAAACCGTTTGATTAATAAATTCCAGTTTTGCTCCATCCAATATGATATTACATTCACTACTTCTAACATTAGTTCATTTAAATCGAATGCATTTGGTTTTTGCTTTATTTAGTACCCAATTATTTACCGTAAACCAATCTTGGACCTGAAGAATAGAGTTATTCACGTCGTCAAGATTTTGTGACCGTCGGTCTATTTAACACCATCTTCGGTTGTTTTTGAAATAATTGGGGTAAATCGTTAATATAAACTAAAAAGAGGAATGGACCCAATATTGAACCTTGAGGAACGCCCATTGCCATTTCAGACCCCAATGAGTTTACGCCGTTCACTTGAACTTTAACCTTTCTATCTTTCAGATATGATCTTAGTAAATCAAGACCTGTATACCTAATCCCATAGTGCTCTAGTTTCAGCAAAAGTGTCTCATGGTTTACGCAATCGAACGCCTTAGAGAGGTCGCAAAAGGCGCTCCCAGGCGTTGTTCTTTATTAGGGAGACACCGGCGTCAGTGGTACAACGCCCCTTGGTGAAACCGTACTGTTGTTCATGAAAGATGGAATTTTTATTAAAGTGACGTAACATTTGATTGAGAATCAACTTTTCAAACACCTTACTGAGAACTGGCAGAACTGACACAGGCCTATAATTGTTGGGTTCTTTACTATCTCCGGACTTGAACAAAGGAACTACCTTACTGTGTTTCATGAGATCCGGAAAGACTCCTTGGTCCACACTGGTGTTAAATAAGAAAGCTAAATAGGGCGCAATGGTTTCTATGATAGATCTACAGACTTTTACAGACATCCCCCAGAGATCTTCTGTTGATTTAATTTTAAGATCTCTAAAAGCTTTTATAACAGCCTCGGGGTTTGTATGCTGAAACCTAAACTCCATAGGGCAAGCCTTTACATTATTTCTAAGTAAGGCAGCAGAAAGCGCGGGTGAGTAATTTAAAGTTTCAGTAGTTTTAAGGGGAATATTAGCAAAAAAGTTTTCGATTTCCTGAGCTATTTCTACATCTGAAGTGATGGGCCCATGTGCAGTCTCTAAATTAAATTCAGTTTTACGCTGTTTTTTCCTACCTGTGTCATTATTTATTATTTGCCAGGTAGTTTTTATTTTATCATCAGAAGATTTTATTTTATTGCTAATATAAAGAACTTTAGCTAATTTGCACACACTTTTAAAAGTTTTAGAATATTTTGCAACATGCTGATGAAAGCTAGTATTATTCATATGTTGCTTTAGGCCATAAAGTTCAAAAAGATTTTCCCTGCTTTTACGAATACCTGGAGTCGCCCAATCACTAAATAAGAACTTTGTGTAAATACTTTTAGTCTTTAGTGGAAAAGTGTCATTAAATTGCGTCTTTAATAGTGAAAAGAACTCGGCGTAGAACTCATTTGGGTCACAAATATGATTAAAACTCTGAACACATAATTTACTGGCCAAAGAATTATTTAATTTCTCTAAATTTTTACTTGTGATTGCCCTAAACCTTATTTGAATTTTTTGTAAAGGAATAGAGGAGCAAAATGTTATTGTTTGTCCACTGTGATCAGATGGCAACTTATTTACAATTTGTTTGTGTAAGTAATCACAATTACAAAAAATATTATCTATACAAGTGGCAGAAGAAGCCGTCACTCGGGTTGGTTCAACAAAAACGTTTGACAAATCAAATGACCTAAAAAGACTTAATAATCTGATAGTATTCGCGTTACTTTCTAATAAGTTAACAGTCGAAGAGTTAAGCCAAAGTCAAAACTGTGACTTGAAGTCGTGTGAGGAAGGACTCAAAGTCAAAATAGGAAAGTTTGGAAGTTATAAAACGGCCTAACATTCGACCGCTACTTCGGTTTAGCGCTTCGGAGTTGGTGTCCCGAAGTACAGCCCTTACGCCTAGCTTAGGCACCAGTCTCCCACAGTATAACTAAAACTATTATATATGGATATTTTTGAAAATGTGCTACCTAACAATACTATAATGAATATTAACAATATTCGTTTCTATATCACAGAGAGTCAAAACGTCGTAAATAACCATTAGGTGATTAAACATACGCACAAAATAAATAAATTACCTACCTACCTACCAACCTACTGTATATTTTGTTGAGAATAAATCTTTAAAAACTTTACCTTTATCTAAATCTCTATTTTACTATCCCAGAGAACGGTTCCTAGATGGTCCAAACAGCATATATATAGAGTTCTGCTATTTATTGTAGTTTTGAAGTTATGACTATTTTTTAATTTACGCCTTAAAGTTTTATCTATTTAGATAGTATTTACACAGCACTACCGGTAATGGTCCGCGTAAATATAGTAGATATTCTTATAACAGGTTCAGTGGGTACCTACCTACATAAGTTTTAAGAATATTCACTATTTGTTTCATTTAAATTAAAGTTTATATACATAATTGTTCTGTGCAACTTTTCAGAAGGCGCAGGTCCGACGAGTCAGCCGTTTCTCAAGAACAACATTTCGCCCCGTAAGTATAGAGCAACTGATTATTATTTGCTTGTCGCAGAAAACGGTTCAAGTGTGATCGTACCTACTGTGTAACTCGTAACACAAAACTTAATTCAACGACAAAGACAAATACTTTTATTCGTCCGATATGGCAGGTACAAAGTTGGTTAGTAGAGTTGCTAATAGCGGCTGAGTATTTACAAAATATTATAAATACTCTGTAATAACACATGGGTATAAAACCTTACCTATATACTTACTACTTAAATACTCTCATAAACAATACAAAAAAGGTCCGCGTAAATATAGTTGATATTCTTAAAACAGAGTAGGGTAGTACCTACCTACATAAGTTTTAAGAATAGCAACTATTTGTTTACTTTAAATTAAAGGTTATATTATAATTGTACTGTGCAACTTTTCAGAAGGCGCAGCTCCGACGACGCAGCTGTTTCTCAAGAACAACACCACGGCTTTCGTTTCCACCCGTAAGTACTCGTATACTATTATAACTGATTACTATTTGCTTGTCGCAGAGATAGGTTCAAGTGTGATCGTACCTACTGTGTAACTTGTAAGTTTTCAGTTCAGTTTTTTTTTTCAAATTTGAAGATTTTTCGGGAGACTTTTAAAATTTTTCTTTCAGTGAAATTATAATAAATTCAGACAATGAACATTTTCAAATAAAAAGCCGAATCGGTCCAGCCGTTCACAAGTGATGTGCTTACAAATGAACAGAATTTCCTTTTTAGGGTTCCATTGTCAACAAGAAAAAAATCTACGAGCAATCATCAGACAAAACCAGCAGGATTAACTCATGAAGAACCTCTTCAACTAAATACAAATCTACAAAACCTACTTCAAAAATAAAAGAAAGAAAAATATTTTTATTAGGGACACGCACAAGAAATACAAAAATCGCGTTTGGAAACTAACAATATACAAAAAATAAAAATTAAGACTTGTGCGATGCCAAAAAGGCTTAATACGATGAGACTGGAACATAACTAACAAGAAAAATACAACCAGATAGAAAAACTTTAAAACGAACAGCCAAGACAGAATATAAACATATAGACACAGAAGTACCGCACAAAATAAAAAATCTACTAGAAAAAAGAAGAAACCTGTTAACAGAAGAAAACAAGAACAAAGGAATTCGAATGGAAATATCACAATTAAGCAAGGAAATAAGACAAAATATTAGAAAACAAAAGGAATGAAACAGATTAAAAATAATAGAAGAAGAAATAACCAAATCAGGAGGAATACGAAAAGTGTAGAAAAAACTAAACGTCAATAAACATTGGGTCCCAAAGCTGAAGGACAAATTTCGTCGCAACATGACTAAAAGAACAGAAAACAAAACAGCACACGCAGAATTTTATACTGCACTATACGAAAATCGAAGAGAAGGACAGGTGGTTGACCTTCAAGGCGATACAGACCAGACTCCATATATTATAGTGAGAGAGGTAGAACAAGCCCTTCAAACCCAAAAAATTTAAAAATACCTGGGACCTGATTATGTAACTAACGAGATCTTACTAAAAACAAAACGGTTATCGGCCAAATTATTGGCAAAAATATTCAACGATTCTGATCAGCGAATATATTCCCACCCAATGGACTGAATCAACAATAATCCTTCTTCACAAAAAAGGTGATGATATCTACAATATCAATAACTACAGAGTTATCCTAAACAGAATATCTAGGTACTGGATGAGAATCAACTTATTGAGCAAGCAGGATTCAGATGTGGATATTGTATCGTAGATCACATACACGCAGTCAAACAAATTTTTCGAGAAATATGACAACTTTCCCTTGTACTGCTGTTTTGTCGACTACAGTAAGGCATTTGACTCTTTGGAACATGACGCAATCTGGCAGGCGCTCAAAGATCAAGGCGTCCCAAACAACTACATAAGCATTATAAAAAATTTATACACAGAAAGTTCTGCAAAAATACAACTCGAGAAAAAAGGTGCAAACATAAAAATCAAAAGAGGTGTACGTCAGGGTGATCCACTCTCCCCAAAACTGTTCTCAGCCGTTCTGGAAAAAGTCTTTCGCAGACCGGGGGTCTACTCCGAAGCGTTAATCCGAAGTATCGGCCGAATGTTCGGCCGTTTTATAACTTCCATAGTTTCCGTTTTTTACTTTGAATCCTTACCCGACTTAAAGTCACATTTTTTACTTAGAACTATATCTTTGACTGTCGTTTTGTTTTTTCAGCCATAGTTAGCCATAGTCCAGCAACGGCCGAATATTCGGCCGATACTTCAGATTTATGTTCGGAGTAGACCCCCTGAACTGGATCGCCATCGCTCGATGGAGCTAGACTGACCCACCTTAGATTCGCCGATGACGTAGTTATCTTTGCAGTCACCAACTGCCCTCAAAGAAATGATATTAGAGCTAACTAAAGAAAGCGGGTTAGTTGGACTTTCTATGAATACCAAAAAAACAAAACTTATAACTAACCAGCAAAAGCAAGATATCATGGTAAACAACAAAACCATCGAATATCAAGATGATTACATATACTTAGGACAAATTATCTCCAGCAATAACTAGGGCGTAAAAGAAATAGATCGAAGATTAGCAAACGCATGGAATAGGTGGTGGTCCCTGAAGGAGATTATGAAGAGTCCGGATTTTAGTCTAAAATTAAAAGGGAAATTATTTGATTCGTGCGTGCTGCCATATATGGATGCCATTACTTGGGCTTTAACGAAATCACAAGCCAACCAATTAGCTGTATGTCAACGTGCCATGGAAGGAAGCATGATGGGAGTAAAAAGAAAAGACCGAATTAAAAACAAAGTAATAAGACAGGTTACGACGGTGACTGACGTCACACGGAAAACCAGAAAACTTAAATGGAAATGGGCTGGTCACACCCTCAGAGGCTCAGACAAATGGAGCAAAAGAGTGACCGTCTCGTATCCGAGAAATGGCAAACGACATCAAGGAAGGCAGAGAAAACGCTGGAGCTACGAGATGGAAAACACGGCCGGAAAATTATGGACTCAAATAGTAGTCGATAGAGAAAAATGAAAGGAAATGCAGGAGGCCTTTGCCAATGGGCACACAGACCAAATCAACCGGTGTCAGTAAAATAATTATTTTAATTTTATTGGCAACTCTATTTTTTAAAAACTTGTCAATAATAATTTTATTTTAGAAGCTTAAGTTTAAAATGGTCTGATTAAATGGCTTTTATATTATTATTATTATTATTCGTCAACAAGGAACCCAATACAGTTTCACCATGTCGTGAAACTGTATTATATTAATAGTACGTCTACCATGAGTTGCTATCGAAAAATTACTCGCTAGCGTTAAACTCGCTAGCGTATTAACGTGGATGAAATAGATTTCTATAACGCTTGCACCATGTGTTTTACGGAGTCTAACGCAGGCGATAAGGTAGACGATAGATCGTGTCGTATAGCTAACTTCACTTCTTATGTTTTGTTTCTTTCTTTCTCAGTAATATGAAGATAGAACGGCTCATAAGCTCATATTACAGTAAACATTGTTGTAAGTAAGTTGTCGGTTCATGGACTAGGTACCTATGGCATTTAGTAGTTGTTGAATTTGTAATCCTTATAATATTTCATGTCGTCAATTAAATTTGGAATTTTGTTGACGTTGTGTGGTCCGCAGCGTTTTTGACTTAAATTAAAATAAGTTTACAAAAATAGAATATGTAACACCTACAATGAGGACCAGTGGGTCACAATTTAGTATAAGTAGTTTATAGAGAAATGAAAATTATTGTTTTAGTTCTAATGCCACTCTTTGTGTTGATTTCAAATCCGTAAAATTATTCAATAATAAGCACAAATCTTCAAATGCTTCTCTAGAGAGTCTATAAAGTTGGCCACTAACATATTATTTCATGCTAAATAAGCTCTTCGCGACATTACTTTGACTTTAATAGACTCAAAACGTGTATAATTTTAATGTAAACAAATGTTTCACACCTCAAAATGCTAGTGAGCTACGTAACTACTATCGCAAGCGTATTTTTCGATAGCGTCTGTCGAATTAGTGATTCATGGTGCCGTTTTGTATGGTGACAGCTGAAAAACGTAAGTGACTATCGAATAGATTACGTTAGGTTTCTTACCTATCGAAATCTATAGTGCTCATGGTACGTATTTTAATTCTTGCTGTGACCGCAAGGGGCGCTGTACAATATTTCATACATATGATTTACGGAGACGCTAGCGAGTTTTGGCTGTGTTAACTCATGGTAGAGGTACAGACTCTTAGTACTAGAAAGCTGTAATTTGGCATGGGTACCTATACATATTAACCACGCCGACAAAGTGGTAAAGAAAGTCTCTATTTTTAGGATACCGCTCATACTAGTAAAGTGGAAAAATATTTTGAGTGTGTTAAAACCATTTTTCGATTCAGGGATGCGTTTGTGAAATATTAAGCTTTAAAATGCTAACTTTTATCAGAGTCAACTCCAGGGGCCAGCTAAGAGTTTGATTTTGTATTTGTGAAAAAAATACGGCAGTACTAAATTAATTATAACGAAGTTAAAAGGAAAACTATCACCGCTAAGTAGGCTTTACAAGTTAACGAGTAATAGTCGACCAGCTGCTTACAACCAAGTTACAAATTTTTATTTCTAAAATGACAAAAATTATCAAATGTTTCACAGCTAGGAACAGTTTGTATAGGAAAATTAAATTGTCGTTTTTAGTATTTTCCTCTACTTATTATTTATGTTTCCCATCGTTTAAACCTTCCCTGATCTTCTACAAATATTTCAAGATCAAAATTGGCCTAATCGGTCCAACCATTCTCGAGTTTTAGCGAGACAAACGAACAGCAATTCAATTTTATGTTTATAGATGTTGAGAAGTAGGTAAGTAGCGCATGTAGAGATTATAGCCTTTTCGGATGGGCAAATATCTACCGGGAATAGGGACTACTGTCAAATCGTATGTCATTCATTCTTAGTTCGGGCCCCAACCTAATCTAACTAAAGCCTTTAAATCTTTGGGTAGCGGGGTTTGACTTTACACTACAGTGTCAAAACGGACGTTTCGGTGACGTCATTAGCCCGTAAGTTACGGACATTACGTGGCGGCCACCGTCCTTCTATGAAATCAGAAACGCCCGTAACTTCGGCCGAAACTAGGGAAGAACGAATGCTTATTCAGTAGACCTCCAGTTCGTCGATGACGTATCGCATTAAGCGTACTTAATATCCTAATTAAATTAATATATTTTTCAGACAACATGATCCATTTTTATCCAGATATTGCTTAAAACTATGTTAGTTCACACAGAAACGCATACAATATTTAAAGAACGGACTGTGATACCTGTCCGCTATCACACTCAGGATGCTGTTGCTACTCACACGCACTCTGTGCAACAATGACGCCGCTTTCTTGCGTGAAATTGCCGCGAAACCATCTGTGCGTGCCTCCATGAACTTGGCAGACGCGCTGCAAAACGTAGGGAGCCTCAGCAGCATCCTGAATGCATTAGATATTGTATTGGACCCGCAAAGCATTGACAGCCCTCTGCGTATATGCTGTCCACAAAAGGATTTATATACCAAAATCTTTACCTCTCTTGTGCAGCGAACAAACCTGCGAGCCAGCATTAAGAATATCAAAGGACGATTATTTGCGATGGTAATTTTATTGGGTATTTTTACAGAGGGCGCTCTCCGTTGGTAACCAGGGCGAATGATAAGAACGATGAATTCAAGCGACAATGCTCCGACTTTGAAGTTTACAGGCCGTAAGTATTAGTGTAGCACCATCAAAACAGTTTATTCCCTTAAGAGCTTGCCACCGGGGTGGTGGCTGGCACTAACTAGTGGCGGTTACCACCCTGGTGGTCAATGGCACTTATTTAGTGTCATCTGCCCCTTCCTAGTTATATAATATGGTGGTCGATTCTCATTACGTACTATGCGTGCGATGAATTAGTAAAATGAAAATTAGGTCAACTGAACGTTCTATAAAAAGAGCATTATCTATATGAATAGAAAATTATGTGGAAATTGCGTTATACTCAATGTTATGAGAGCAAAAGAAGGATATATGAAATATAGCATTTAAATAACAATAAATTAGGTTATTTGTTTTTATAGCTGATAATTATATAATGTGAACGTGGTGAACGCCACTAGTTAGTACCAGCCACCACCCCGGGGGCAAGCTCTTAAGGGAATAAACTCGAAGGGGGTAGATGGGTATAAACGTCCGTTGAATCCGTCCGGCTACCATCCCGACAGGTTCAATGAGTGAGTACCTATCTAATACCAAAAACAGTGCTAATAAATAAATTATGTAAAAAAAAAACATCTAATGTGATAAACTGATGAGTGATGATATATTTTTCTATTACAGAACACCGCACACAATACCTCGTCGAGTTCGCCGGGACCCTTTCGTCAGGCCCGGCTTGGTCACACGCGACTCGCGTGACCGCAGGAACAATAGTAGCTGCTTTTAGAAAAACTGTTAATAAATCTTTTCCTCGTTTTTAGGGTTCCGTAGTCAAAAAGGAATCGTTATAGTTTCGCCATATCCAGCTGTCTGTCTGTCTATTTATCCCCGGCTTAGCTTTTTTAAGGGTTTACCTACCTCCCTTACACATAAAGTGGGGATGACAATAATATTTGTTTTCTCGTCTATCCCATAGTGTGGGGTATCGTTGTATAAGCCGTTAAAAAATATTGGGGGTCTGTGGAATCCTTTTGGTGTGAAATCCCAATTGCTTTTGTCATTACTTGAAGCGTTGCATTTGCTTATAGTTAGGAAAACGGCAAGCAACTACTTAGTTCTTGAGTTGTGATTGTAAATCACGACGAGGACGATCATCGACTTCAAAGCGCTAGAAAAGACCGAATGAAAACAACTTTGGAAAGGCTCATATCCAGCACGAGGAATGCAGTAGGCTGGTGATTGGAACTAAGTATTAGATACAAAGTTTTTTGAAAGGATATACCTAGTTTCCATCTGTTTTAATTATATTTTTGTACTTGTATTATTGTATGTGTCATACACTCCTTTGCAAAAAAACGGGCACCTTACAGTCATTGGCTTTTCTATGGATAATATTAATATTTTGAGTACTTATGTCATTAGCATAAATGACTAGAAACTTCTTATTATCAATGAGAATATAGTTTTTAACACTTGAATCCTGGAATCGGTGTTTTAGTCAATGTAAGCAGAGAGCCGTGTTAAAATTGATATTTTGATCGGTATAATGAAATTAAAACTACGAATATTTTTATGGTATTTTAATAATATAAGACATTAAAAAATAAAAATAATAACGAGTATGACCTCCCCTTGCACAGCGATTACGGCATGTAATCGTCTTGGCATGCTTTCCACCAGGCTTTTGATGGTGTCCTGTGGAATGTATTCCCACTCAGCCGAGATCACACGTTTAAGCTCCCTGATGTTTTGTGGAAGTGGTTGGACAGATCGTACTCGCCTTTTTAGGAGGTCCCATACGTGCTCAATGGGGTTAAGGTCGGGGCTCCGCGCTGGCCAATCCAAACGACGAATACCGACCTCTTGCATATAAGCATCTACGTCGCCAGAACTGTGGGCCCGAGCATTATCGTCCATGTAAATGGCATCTTCACCAATTACAGTCAGTGCGGGTTGTGCATGTTGACAAAGGATTTCTGTTATACATAACCCATAAATTTACACCTTTGCACATTTAGTGAGCCACTTTCAATGAATACTATCTCGGTACGATAGCTGGAAGTTACGCCAGCCCAAAACATAACGGACCCTCCACCATAAGGGGTGATTTCTTCAAAACACACGTCGGCATAGCGTTCCCCTGGTCTTCGTAACAGTCGCCGACGTCAGTCCTCACCATTCAGACAAATTCGAGCCTCATCGGAGAAGATTACGCTACTCCAGTTACCTAGTATCCAAGATAGGCAATTTCTAGCGAACGTCAATCGAGCAATCCGGTGCTCACGGAGTAACTTGGGGTCCCACGCTGGTCGTTGACTGCGTATATCAGCCGCTAAAAGCCTCCTCCTCACTGTCCATATGCTAACTTGTGCTCCTCGTACCTCTTCAAGGTTTCTTTTGAGGTCTATATAACTGTTTTTGCGGTTCCTCAGTGCCTGAGTCACTAAAAAGCGGTCGTCTCTCATGGTTGTGTGCAACGTTTTCTTCCAGAACCTTGCCGTCTCTGAACGGAATCTGTCTCTTGGTATCGAGTCCAAGTTCTTTGAACGGTTGAACGACTCACGTTTAACCGCTGTGAGACGTAACATTGGCTACACCCCCTCTTCCAGCAGCGCTATAATTTTACTAGCTCTTATTTTTTTCTGCCATTACAATCGATATCTGTTTTAAGTCACAATAAGGCAGGATAATGCGACAAACATAAATTATTCTACTAAAAATAACGAGAAGTAAGTTTTAGTTGCCTGATAACCTTTTAACCGCAAACCCTCGAAAAGTAAGTAAAAAGTCACAAACTGAAAAAAGGATTATTATTTTTATAAACAAAAGTTTCGAATTTGGAATTAACTGCCAGTAACATAGTTTGGCTATTGATACCTCTTTAGAACTAAATTATTACCGCTAATGTAGAAAAATCAAAACCGCCCGTTTTTTTTTGCAAAGGAGTGTATTTGATATGTCATAATAGGCGCAAATAAACCTATTTTATGTGTCATATTAGGCGCAAATAAACCTATTTTCCGAGTTATATTAGGCGCAAATAAATCTATTTTATGTGTCATATTAGGCGCAAATAAACCTATTTTACGAGTCGTATTAGGCGCAAATAAACCTATTTTCCGAGTTATATTAGGCGCAAATAAATCTATTTTATGTGTCATATTAGGCGCAAATAAACCTATTTTACGAGTCGTATTAGGCGCAAATAAACCTATTATTTGTGTCATATTAGGCGCAAATAAATCTATTTTTTGAGTCATATAAGGCGCAAATAAACTAATTTAGGGTCATATTAGGCGCAAATAAACCTTTTTTTGATGTCATATTAGGCGCAAATAAAACTATTTTCCGAGTCATATTAGGACCATGCATGTGGGTCCCTTCGCTGACCCACAACTAAACTGGGCGGATGCTGGTTGATAAATGAAACAGAAGAATATGTTGTTGCAATAGAGTGCTTCCTTACTTTGCTATTTACTGTGGCGGAGCTAGAGCTGAACTGACTGTTTGACGTGTACTCTGGCAGATCTAGAGCTGAACTGACTGTTTGACGTGAACTTTGGCAGAGCTAGAGCTGAACTGACTGTTTGACGTGAACTCTGGCAGAGCTAGAGCTGAACTGACTGTTTGACGTGAACTCTGGCAGAGCTAGAGCTGAACTGACTGTTTGACGTGAACTTTGGCGGAGCTAGAGCTGAGCTGACTGTTTGACGTGAACTCTGGCAGAGCTAGAGCTGAACTGACTGTTTGACGTGAACTTTGGCGGAGCTAGAGCTGAACTGACTGTTTGACGTGAACTTTGACGGAGCTAGAGCTGAACTGACTGTTTGACGTCAACTCTGGCAGAGCTAGAGCTGAACTGACTGTTTGACGTGAACTTTGGTGGAGCTAGAGCTGAACTGACTGTTTGACGAGAACTTTGGCGGAGCTAGAGCTGAACTGACTGTTTGACGTGAAATCTGGCAGAGCGAGAGCTGAACTGACTGTTTGACGTGAACTCTGGCAGAGCTAGAACTGAACTGACTGTTTGACGTGTACTCTGGCAGATCTAGAGCTGAACTGACTGTTTGACGTGAACTTTGGCAGAGCTAGAGCTGAACTGACTGTTTGACGTGAACTCTGGCAGAGCTAGAGCTGAACTGACTGTTTGACGTGAACTCTGGCAGAGCTAGAGCTGAACTGACTGTTTGACGTGAACTTTGGCGGAGCTAGAGCTGAGCTGACTGTTTGACGTGAACTCTGGCAGAGCTAGAGCTGAACTGACTGTTTGACGTGAACTTTGGCGGAGCTAGAGCTGAACTGACTGTTTGACGTGAACTTTGACGGAGCTAGAGCTGAACTGACTGTTTGACGTCAACTCTGGCAGAGCTAGAGCTGAACTGACTGTTTGACGTGAACTTTGGTGGAGCTAGAGCTGAACTGACTGTTTGACGTGAACTTTGGCGGAGCTAGAGCTGAACTGACTGTTTGACGTGAAATCTGGCAGAGCGAGAGCTGAACTGACTGTTTGACGTGAACTCTGGCAGAGCTAGAACTGAACTGACTGTTTGACGTGAACTTTGGCGGAGCTAGAGCTGAACTGACTGTTTGACGTGAACTCTGGCAGAGCTAGAGCTGAACTGACTGTTTGACGTGAACTCTGGCAGAGATAGAGCTGAACTGACTGTTTGACGTGAACTTTGGCGGAGCTAGAGCTGAACTGACTGTTTGATGTGAACTCTGGCAGAGCTAGAGCTGAACTGACTGTTTGACGTGAACAACTTTTATTTTGACAAGCAAGGCTTTATAAATGCGTCAGTTTCATTTACCATTTTCCACATCTTGGGTCTAGCAACAGTATTGGCTACTCTATTGTTTATTTAAACTATTGAAATTACATTGGTGTGGATAACAATGCCCGCGTACAACAAATATTAAATGAATAAGAATAAACAAACTATTACAACAAATATTAAATGTACATTTCTGTGAAGCAGACAATAATCTTAGTTATATACTACCAATTAAGAAACATTAAGAAACTAATTAAACAATGAATTTTAACTATAACGCTCGGCCATATGGCAAATACAATACATGACCCAAACTTTTGGAGCGCCGGAAAGTCCCTAACATCTGGCTAATTTGCTACTTTTACAATGGTTCGCACAATGCGAATTACCCAAACACCGAGCGCTTTCATGTTGGTCGTAAAATAAGGGTGTGGGAACTGCAGGTGGGTTTTTTCCTAGCGCTCTTTTACTAACATTAAACATAACTTAAAATCTACGACTCTATAGTCGCGAACATATTCTCCCGCCACAGCTCTCGTAGCTGGTATGTCTGGAGTTCGCTGACTGCCGCGTAGACTCGTAGGATCATTTGTTCTCGGGGGTCTTCTTTCTTCGTTTTCGCATGGCTGCACATAGTTGTTTAGTGCAAACCCGTGTAATGCGTATGACTGGCATCCAATTTGAAAAGCGTGTTGGATCCGGTAGCGCTTCTGATAAGCGCGTAAGGATGACTACCATGTGCACGCGCTCTTGGCCGCTGTGTGCACATGTGGTGATGTCTTCTTCTTCATGCGGCCATTCGTCTTCCGATAGATAAAGGAAGTCGGGACCGCGGTACCATCGGTGCTCAGAGGTGAAGTTTTGTGGTGTGTCACGTGTTGCGTCGTCTGCCACGTTGAGTTTGGTGGGGGGTACCCATCTCCACTCGCTGGTCTTAGTATTCTCAGCGATTTCGGCTAATCAGTGAGCAACAAAGGGTTTATACGCTCGGGGGCCGCTGCGTAACCAGGTAAGTACAGTCCAAGAGTCAGACCAGAAAATCTTCTTCGTCGTGCTCTTCTATTGTCGTTTGTGCTAGACGACAGCCCAGTACCGCTGCTTGGAGTTTGAGCCTTGGTATGGAGATAGTCGTAAGAGGCGCGACTCTTCCTTTGCCAGCGATGAGTGAAACGTAAATATTATTTTGCTCGTCAATTACTCTCCAGTAAACGGCTGTAGCGTATGCTGACAAGCTAGCGTCTACGAACGTGTGTATTTGGAACTATCGCGCACTTGCCAGATTCATGTAACAGCGCGGCACATTGATCTGTGACAGACGTTTGGCTTGCTCGATCCATCTCTTCCATGCATCTGCTTCTGCGTTTTGTAGTTTTACGTCCCAATCGATTCCAAAGCGCCATGTCCAGGGCCGGATCAGATCCCTTGTGTTTTAAAGAAAAAAATCCCAAAAGTCTGACAACCAGTCTTACCAAGGGGTATCGTATTACCCAGTTACTGGGTTGTGGAGGTCAGATAGGCAGTCGCTCCATGTAAAATAGGTACTGGTATTCAGCTGCATCCGGTTAGACTGGAAGCCGACCCTAACATAGCTGGGAAAAGGCGGGCAGATTGATTGTGTACCACAGATTTTTTTTTTAATTCACAAGTTACCTTTTTAAGTTGTTTTTTTTTTGTCAGTTCTAAATACATTTTTGGGACCTCCACTTCTTGGTTGCTCCAGGGCCTCCACACCTCTAAATCCAGCCCTGGCCATGTCTCTTGCATGATCCGTTTGGCTTGGATCGTGACCGGTGTAGCTATGCCTAGCGGATCGTAAATTGACATAACGGTCCGTAGAGCTTCCCTTTTGGTCGGGTTTCATTTGCCGTTCAATATATCTGCAGGAATCTTGTGTCGATTTATGTTGAACGTCAAGGTATCGAGCTCTGTATTCCATACCATGCCCAATATCTTTTCTGCGTCAAGTTGGACGACGTTTTTGTGTTGGCCGGGTGCTATTTCTATTAGGACTTGTCTTGATTTGGACGCCCATCGTTGCAGAAAAAAGTTCCCTTGGCCATGTATGTGGGCAACTTGCGACGATACACGAATCGTTTCTACTTCTGTGTCGAAGCTTGCTAAATAGTCGTCGACGTAGTGAGGTGCAAATAAACCTCTTTTCTATGTCATATTAGGTGCAAATAAACCTATTTTTCGAGTTATATTAAGCGCAAATAAACCTATTTTATTTGTCATATTGGGCCCAAATAAACCTATTTTATTTGTCATATTAGGCCCAAATAAACCTATTTTATATGTCATATTAGGCGCAAATAAACCCATTTCGTGTCATATTAGGCGCAAATAAACCTATTTTTCGAGTCATATTAGGCGCAAACAAACCTATTTTATTTGTCATATTAGGCCCAAATAAACCTATTTTATATGTCATATTAGGCGCAAATAAACCTATTTCGTGTCATATTAGGCGCAAATAAACCTATTTTTTGAGTCGTATTAGGCGCAAATAATACTATTTTATGTGTTATATTAGGCGCAAATAAACCTATTTTTCGAGTCATATTAGGCCCAAATAAACCAATTTTATATGTCATATTAGGCGCAAATAAATGTATTTTATGTAAGTATCATATTATGCGCAAATAAATCTATTTTCTGTGTTTCTTTTATTTTCTTTAAACCACTAATTATACGTTTAAAGGCTCGTAGAGACCGTTAACGCTAAAAGTTGGTATTCAAAACATCATTCTGTCTTTGTCATCTTCATACGATTGACAGAAACAGAAAGATATTTAGGGATGCCAAGGTCATTGGTTTATTCAGCAGTTTATGCAGCGTTTACAAACATTTAAATTCACATACTCAACAGCCAGACCCGGAATAATTACTTGTAGGTCATACAAATATTTGTTCCGTGCGGGAATCGAACCCGCGACACGCAGCGCAGCAGTCAATCACTTAACCACTGCGCCAACCGTACCGTCCTATTTCACAATTGTTATTTATATATTTCATAATTTATATTCACAATAGACGATTGTGTCGTCGATAAATCATATGAAAAATTTCCATAGCAGGCGATCTTCTGGATATATGTGCCAGGGAGCCATATTATGTATACCGTGTTCTCGTGAAGTAAGTATTGCACTGTATAATCCCAAAAGCCTATCTAGCCCGGAGACGACCGCGCGCCGTCGTCACCGGGCCGACAGCGCCGCGGCGCTGTCAGGTAGCAAAAAATAACGTACCTTCCGGTTTATCCACAAATAATCAGGGGGCCTAAAATGGACGCTTTGGCAGAATCATAATATGATCTGCGTTCAAGTCATCTGTTTGACAGTTTTGTATGGAGTTTCGTAAAATGGTCCACAATATATGAATTGATATATGTAGGTATATTGATATATGTAGGTACTTAAGTCAAGTCTAATGTCAAATAGCAGCTGTCAAACAGCTGAATTGCGGGATTTATGAATTGTACGCAGATCAATTATTATGATTCTGCCATTCCGTCCATTTTAGGCCCCATGACCATGGAAACTTAGGTCATTGGCGGAAGTGAGCTGCCATTCCACCTGAGGCTAGAGATTCGGTTAAAAGACATGTATTTCTCAAAGAACAAATTACAGTTCACGAGAGAAACTTTAACAATAGTTTATAGTTTACATTACGACGTTCAAGCCATGCATGAAACTGAATAATATAGTTTCATTTATAATAGTTATATATATATAGCAAGTATGTATATAGGTACTTTTTTTTTTAAATCTTTGTTAGTTTATAGAGAATTTGATCAGAATGACCATGCCACCCTCATAAGGGCATTCTACATCTACTTATCTACGCTTAATACCTAGGAGTACAATTTTGAATACATTTTTTTGCTGTCCTAGACAAGGGAGCAGCCAAGATACTATTATATACTATTATATATTACATGCCAACATTAATAGAATTCAAACCGTTTTCTATGACATAGATACTCCTCTCAACCTCGTTCCGGATACATTCCGCTAAAATATGAGTGATATCCTCTACCTTATCACACTGAGAACAATTGGGTGAATCACTCTTTCTCATTAAAAAGGCGAAGCTATTTAACGGAATATGTCCCGAACGAAGTCTCAAAGCAGTCACAATCTCATTTCTACGGGTCCGGACCCGGACCTATAAGGTCCCGTGCTCCAACTGATGACGTTATTGTACAGTGATGCAGTAACTTGTTTTCCCTGTATGATTCAAAAGATATAAACAATTATTTAATAGGAGTGAGTTTATAAGTACGATAATGGAATTAGTTTAATTAAAATTATTATTTTCATGTATTAAATTTATATTATTTAATTAGCTTCTGCCCGCGACTTCGTTCGCGTGGAAGTCGTAAGACACCACACACAATATACAAATAACAACCACATTTTTATAAAAAAAACTGCCTTGTTGGTCTATTGGTCGCAAGCGCTACTCTTGGGCATGAGGTCCTGGGTTCGATTCCTGGGTCAGGCAATGTGTTATTGGGTTTTCCGTCTGGAATTTCTCAGTTACAGTCCGAAGTCTGAATTTCTGCTCCTCCTCACTACTCTGCCTAACCCTTCGGGGAATACAGACGTGATGCTATGGTATATTTACAAAATATACATACATAAACTCACGCCTTCTTCCATGGGGGTAGGCAGATACTATATAACACCGTTGCCTTATCACATAGTTTTTCAGCCTATGATTCATAGTCACGCCACACATGCTTCGCAAGGAACACATTTCCACAGCATTGATTCTACCTACGCGTGAGCAAGCGACGTACAATTGTCCGTGGGAGAAGCAGTTAGTCCTGTGGTCGACTCCGCAGTCTTCAGTAGCAATTTCCCATTGCTGGCGAAGTTTTTCATTTTAAGTAAATTAATAAACGCCTGCCTTCCTGCTTATTGCATTGCGACTGATGCATTCTTACAGATTATTTTTTAACGAACAACATCACTAAAATAATGTAACAGTAGATTACGCAGAACACATGGCCGATAGGGCCGAAAGTTTCTGGAGTGCCGACCGCGTACCGGATAACGAAGCGTTGGAAGGCACACCATAAGGTGGACCGATGACTTTGTGAACACCGCAGCCTGCCTCTATTGCCCCATGATCGTATTGCAGAAGGATGGCAGTATATTCTGTCAGTGATAATTTTTGAAAATACGAAGATCCGGGATTTTATAAATATTTTTGAAAAAAAGAATTCCAAACTAATCCAAACAATAAAGAGTTCAAAAAACCATAATTATGTTCTCCTAAATAAATTGGTATCAGTGATATCGCAAAATACCGATTCTGTAGACTTACCACCAACTAAACGCCGCAAACAATACTATGAAAAAAAACATTCTATTTTACATTCGCAAATGCAATTAAATAATAATGAAATTTCTTTGGGCCATTTTTTTTTTAATGCGTTAAAATAAATCCTATTGGTTATTATTAAATTATGTATTTTTCTTAATTACTTGACTGTACTTATCATCAGTTGGAGCACGGGACCTTATAGATCCGCGTGAAGCACCCAGGTGAAGCACCTAGGTGAAGCACGGGTCCAGACTCCCACGTTTTTGGCATTGAAGTCCCCGAGGACGAACACGGGGAGGGGATGGTACCCGACGACGACGACTCTCAGCTTCCCAAGGGAGTTGTGGAACTCGGCGAGAGTTCGGTTCGGGGAGAAGTATACTCCTACCACGACAATCTCCCCGAACCGTGCTGCCACGCAACCCTGTCCCCTCTTGACGGCCTCGAGGGACAGGGTACCGGCGGCGGCCGACGAAATTAGGGTCACTGAGCCGCTCAGGTCCTCCACCCAGTCATCCCTGGGCGGGACAAAGTACGGCTCAGCGACCACGGCGATGTTAATCGACCACTGCGCCATGCTCTGGAGCAACAGATCCTGAGCGGCGGCGCAGTGGTTGATGTTCGCCTGGAGGAGGCGTAATGGGGCCATTTATTGGCCATCCATTTGAGCTTCCTCCCGGGCCCCCTGAGATGGCCTGGTTAGCGGCAACGATGACGGTAGAGGCGGCAACGGCGGCTGCAATGGTGGCGGCTGCGGCGGTGACGACGGTGTTGGAGGGCTTGCCCCTTCCCTTGGGTTTGGGGGGGGAGCGCAGGCCTTACCTCCAGCCCGGTGATCGGCAGGCTTGCCAGCCGCCGCACATGCAAAACAGTGCGGCGTGGCATCACAAGAGGCGGCCTTGTGACCGGGCTGACCACAGCGGAAGCAGTGGTCGCTGCGGTCCACCTCTGAGGTGCAGCATACTCCCACGTGGTGACCCACCCGGCAGCGGAAGCACCTCAGAGGTCTGGGTTCCAGCAGTTTCACCTGCGCGGATACCCAGCCCACCCGGAGCCTTCAGCCCTCCCCGGCTATCTTTTGGGCCACCGACACGGGGCAGCTCACCGTTATGGTTTGCATGCCCGTGGTGTCAGGACGAATGGTGCCTGCCCTCAGCTGCTCGGCAGAGCACCCCCCAGTCCTAGCCACGGCGGCCACAACATCTTCCGCCTTCACGCAGTCGTCCAGGCCCAGGATGGCCTCAGCGCGACCCAAGTGGAGCAACAGGACTGACCTCTTCGCTTCTCCTAGTACCCTGGCGCATTGGAAGTATTCGGCCACTAACAAGGTACAATTTGATATTTATACCTGCCCACACGCACGGCAATGCCCCTGAGAAGTGCAAAACCCCGCCTACTTACTCGTCATCGGATCGTTCAAGGACATCCTAGCGTCTTGTATGGACTGACGCTGTGTGCGTAGGTATACCGATTTCGCACATCACATGGCACGGCCACAATACCTTTTCTCTGCGTGCGTTTGGCCTGTGCGTTTATGTTCTCCTGGTACCTGGATTTATTCAACTCAACCAAAGCTGTATTAAATGCTTCCAAATCTAACTACATTTGTTTTACCAAGTATAACCACACGCAACCATCATCTGATTTCCAATTAAAGATTCACAACTGTTCGAACCCCCTAGATCTTGGTTGCTCTTGTGTCAAAATAGGCAAGCTAAAACAAACTAAATACTTGGGTGTAATGATTGATCAGGGACTATCATGGCACGTGCATACTGAACTGCTAATGAAAAGGGTTAGGAAAATGATTTGGACATTTAAAACTCTCCGACACGTAACTCTCTCTGGCCCAATCGATCCTCAGGTACTGTTTGACATGCTGGGGTCGTTTTTAGAGCTAGAGAGAGCTCAGAGATCTTTCCTTAAGGTTATGCTCTTTAAACCGTTCAGATTCCCTACTCAAAACCTTTACCAATCTTCCGACCTTCTGTCTGTAAGAAAGCTTTATATCCTCTAACTCATTCTTATAAAACAAATCCCTACCGTATGTTCCCTCAATGGCCAATAGACGAAGGAAACACGCAGCCGCTCCAACCGTCACAGTAAGATCAGCTTTTGTTATAAGACAGTATGTGCGGCAATCATTCCACCAATACAACCAACCTATTATTGAATCTGTAAAAGACAGGGCGTTTCCTGATGGCATAATCAATTCATAAACCTGTAAAATAATCTTCTGTTCTTAATCTGCTTCGTTATTTGATTGTTACTCGTACCAAGTGATATTTGATTGTTACCAAGTGATAACCTTTTGATGGTTACCATATAATATAAAACACTGATGTGATTTGTTTTTGTTTTGTTTCAAAAACAAATTCCCAAAGTACTCACACATAAACATGAACATAAAGGTTTTCCATTCCATAATAAAACATACTCTAAACATCTACCATGTGAATTAAATCTCGAGGATGCAACTTTGAAGTATAATTTATGGTTAATTGAACTTACCTTAGGTGAACTTCAACCAAAATTATACGAGATGTTGCATCCGAAAAGATTTACCGCCCTACCCACCCATGTACATAACACCCCATATTATTATGGAATGGAGTAAACAATGAGCTCTAAAACGAATGAGATTTGGGTGACAGATGACACAGACTAGTATTTTTTTTTTAGTCTCTCAACAGTGTGCAGTGTAGTACATTATGGAACGTTACTACCATGGGAATTAAATCTCACCACACTTCACTCAAGCGCGCCTCTTTTTCCTTTTTGTTTATTGTTTAAATCTACTTGCATGTTCTTTTCTAAATACATGTTTCTCAATTATATATATTTTGGGTAAAGATAAGTGGAAGAGCGGAGTCTCGTAACACAAGCATTTCCTTGCTTAAAAGGAGTCTCCAAATCATATAATGCAAACCAAATAAGTTAATTGAAATAAACATTTTTATTTATTTTATTATTTATTCACGGAGCTTATGATTCGTCCCCCTCCTTGTCACACGATGTCACACTTTGTTGACCCCCTCCCTGCCGCTGAACGTGTGACCATAATTTATGGATGGTTATGGAACTTCTTTCCAAAAAGGTAAGTACTGGGTACTTACTACCTACATCCACCTTTCGACAATATATTGGGTTCCCACCTATAAAATTGGCGTTTTTTTATCACAAATAGAGAACCTCGTCACTTCTAAGATTTAAAATATTCATCAATTGCTTGGTATTATATCGAATACCTAATGACCATCATAGACAACTACCAGTAGTAAAAAAAACCTTATTGCATGTAGTTTTCTAAACATAAATAATACCTTAAAAATGACTCCTCATTTTGTTAGCATAAATGACCACCATTTGTTTTAACTTTGCCAAAAGCGCTTGCGCTAGCGCATAATCTAAGTGGCTTATCATTATCTTAGTTTTGAAATATTAGTGCATAAAAGTTTTAAAACATTGTGTTCATTGTTGTTTTAAAAATTAAGAAAATAGTGAAAAGTATGAAAAATGAAACTTCAAAATTCTCCATACAAAACGCTGATTTCATAGGTTACCTATTATAGGTATGCCTGATTTTCGTTCCTACCTCAGATCTTAAAATAAATATTACCCGTTCATGTCCAGTGCTACACGGTTAACTACGCACAAACATTTAGTTTCATCGCACGCATTTGTGTAATAGTGCTGAAACATTTGACCCTGTGTAGTTAATTGGAACCAACAAAATTACGCGTCGACGGCTGCCTTTGATATGAGCACTTAGAACTTGTTTTGTAATGACACGGAATGTGCCGAGTGACAAGTCGCTCAATCACATACTTAGCTACTTCTATGGAACATATACGCACAGACATAACATAACGCCTTGTTTCCCCGAAGGGTTGGCCAGAGGTGTACCAATAGTACACTCACATTTCGCCAGTTATGTTTAAGTCCCATGTAATATGGGGCGAGCCTATTTCCATCAACTGGGCACAAATCCAGACTCCGCACTCAATAGGCCAGAAAAAAAAAACTTTGATGTAGTGAACTGTCAAGAACTCAAGAGTCAAGACGACCTAGAACTATAGTGGCCGGCACGTAACTTGGCAAGGTTTTGGCGTAGTCAGAGTAAGTTTACGCATGTAGGTACAATTAGTGCTATGGTTATTGCCAGAGCTTATTTTTAAACGTGTCTGTTTATATGAAAGTTCTTTAACTTTCATAAAAGTTCCTTTCTTTAAAGGAGAGAAACATCTAACGATTCTTGCCAAGTTACGTGCCGGCGACTATACCAAGAGTGAGAACCCTCTACGGCAGGAACACTATACAGTATGAGGGGGTCCGGCTGTACAATAAACTACCTAAAAAGTCAGAGAGTGTACAAGTAGACATTAAAAAAAGGTCTAAGGAATTGTAAGTAGGTACTACATTAGACACAGGTAAGTTTAGTTTTTTTATTAGACTCTTAAGCTTAGCTTGAACTGTTTTGTATTTTATTTAGACTTAAGTACCTATAAAGTGTGTTCAATATCTAAATGCTAATTATTTAAATTTTTACTCAGTCTGTACTGATGGGTCACAGGAAGGTAACGCGTCGGGATGGGCTGTTTTTGATACGCAAACGAAGGCATCTATAAAGTTTAGATCATTTGCTAAAATGTCAATAATGTACGTTGAACTACTGGCGATCTCAGAGGCTATTTCATACATCGAGTCATTCGAATCAGGAGATTATTTAATACTGACTGATTCTAGGAAAGCTCTGCAACACCTGGCTCGATGCACCTCGAATTGTCGAGGTGCACCGATAGCCTATACAATTTTAGACTCCATTGGTAAAGTCCAAGACAAAAGGATCGTTCTTCAATGGGTACCATCTCATATTGGCTTGTATGGAAATGAGGAAGTAGATCGTTTAGCAAAAGAGGCTATCACGGACGGAATAACTGTTGAATGTTCCCCCTTATTTAGTGTTCCTTATATCAAGTCCACGACCACTGTTTAGAATTATGGAAAGAATACTTTGATGAGAGAAAACAGTGTGTGTACAGATATGAGTGTCCGGACCCTAGAAATGAGTCCGGACCCGTGCTTCACGCGGATCTATAAGGTCCCGTGCTCCAACTGATGAGAAGTACAGTCAAGTAATTAAGAAAAATACATAATTTAATAATAACCAATAGGATTTATTTTAATGCATTTAAAAAAAAAATGGCCCAAATAAATTTCATTATTATTTAATTGCATTTGCGAATGTAAAATAGATGTTTTTTTTTCATAGTATTGTTTGCGGCGTTTAGTTGGTGGTAAGTCTAAAGAATCGGTATTTTGCGATATCACTGATACCAATTTATTTAGGAGAACATAATTATGGTTTTTTGAACTCTTTATTGTGTTTGGATTAGCTTGGAATTCTTTTTTTCAAAATAATTTTATAAAATCCCGGATCTTCGTATTTTCAAAAATTATCACTGACAGAATATACTGCCATCCTTCTGCAATACGATCATGGGGCAATAGAGGCAGGCTGCGGTGTTCACAAAGTCATCGGTCCACCTTATGGTGTGTCTTCCAACGCTTCGTTATCCGGTACGCGGTCGGCACTCCAGAAACTTTCGGCCCTATCGGCCATGTGTTCTGCGTAATCTACTGTTACATTATTTTAGTGATGTTGTTCGTTAAAAAATAATCTGTAAGAATGCATCAGTCGCAATGCAATAAGCAGAAACGCAGGCGTTCATTAATTTACTTAAAACGAACAACATCTAATCTCAACAAACTTCGCCAGCAATGGGAAATTGCTACTGAAGACTGCGGAGTCGACCACAGGACTAACTGCTTCTGCTTCTCACACGGACAATTGTACGTCGCTTGCTCACGCGTAGGTAGAATCAATGCTGTGGAAATGTGTTCCTTGCGAAGCATGTGTGGCGTGACTATGAATGATAGGCTGAAAACTATGTGATAAGGCAACGGTGCGGTTTAAAAGAAGATGTAGACACAACATTTTAAAAAGTATGCTTAGATGGTTTGGTCACGTTGAAAGGATGAATGAAAGGTGACTAACAAAAGCTATTTACAAGGCAGATGTGAGTGAAAACGGAAGGGACGCCATATGAGGACATAATTATAGTGACCTAATTGGTGATGTACTTCAGAAAGGTCAAATGCGTAGTATTCGGAACAGGCATGCATATACGACCAGATGTATGAACGTAAACGAAGCAAAGGAGTATGTAAGTAGCGTAGCAGGTGGCGTTCTATAGTATCTGCCTACCTCCATGGAAGGCGTGAGTTTATGTATGTATATTTTGTAAAAATACCATAGCATCACGTCTGTATTCTCCGAAGGGTTAGGCAGAGGTGTACCTACCTATTATATAGTACACCCAAATTCAATTTCGCCAGTTATGTTTAGGTACCATGTAATAGCGAGCCTATTGCCACTAACCGGGCACAAATTCAGACTTCGGACTGTAACTGAGAAATTCCAGACGGAAAACCCAATAACACTTTGCCTGACCCAGGAATCGAACCCAGGACCTCATGCCCAACAGTAGCGCTTGCGACCAATAGACCAACAAGGCAGTTTTTTTTTATAAAAATGTGGTTGTTATTTGTATATTGTGGTGTCTTACGACTTCCACGCGAACGAAGTCGCGGGCAGAAGCTAATTAAATAATATAAATTGAATACAAAAAAATAATAATTTTAATTAAACTAATTCTATTATCGTACTTATAAACTCACTCCTATTAAATAATTGTTTATATCTTTTGAATCATACAGGGAAAACAATTTACTGCATCACTGTACAATAACGTCATCAGTTGGAGGTACGGGACCTTATAGGTCCCGTACGGGACCGTGGGTCCGGACCCAAACGTGGCTTGGGGTTCCCGGTATACGGACACACGGGGCAGGATGGTGGAGGACTGGGCTCTGGAGACAGGCCTGGTCGTCCTAAACCGGGGTTCTGTCCCTACGTGTGTGCACATGCGGGGTGAATCAGTGGTGGACATCTCGTTCGCCAGCCCCGCTCTGTCGCCGCGTGTTATCGACTGGCGCGTCGTGGAGAGGGTGGAGACATACTCCGATCACCGGTACATTCGGTTTGAGGTCTCCGCCCCGACCTCGAGCGCGCCGGTCCGACAGGCCCCGAGTAGTCCGCGGTGGGCGCTGAAGCAGCTGGACCGGGAGCTCCTCCTGGAAGCCTAGATCGTGCAGGCCTGGGTGTCATCATCGGACAGGCCTGCCGACATCAACGACGAGGCGGAGTGGTTCCGGGAGGCCATGTCCAACATTTGTGACGTGGCAATGCCCCGAGTCCAGCCCGAACGTCAGGTGTGCTGGTGGTCGCGCGTGCTGACCGCTCTACGCGAGGCATGCGTTGCTGCGCGGCGCCGGTATTCCAGGCACCGCAGGCTCCGTATCCGCCCTCCGGATACGGTAGCCATTCAGGCGGAGCTGTACGAGGGGTACAGAGTGACGAAGAACGCCCTCCAAGAGATCCAGTGGGCCAGGGGACTGGCCCGCGAGCAATCGCTGGACATCATCGACGGAGACCCGTGGGGACGCCCCTATCAAATAGTGCGGGATAAACTCCGCCCATGGGCTGCCCCGCTGACGCAGAGTCTCCGGCCCCAGCTCGTGGCGGACGTGGTGAGCGCTCTGTTCCCTTCGCGAGGGGAACATACTCCCCGGGGGCCCATGGCTCCGCCTCCTGCGGTGCCCGATGCGGACCACACCGCCGACGACGACGACGATGCTTCGGAGGTGACCGAGGTAGATCTGAGAGTGGCGGTACGTAGGCTGAATGCCAAGAATACCGCCCCAGGACCCGACGGCTTGCCTGGGTTCTGGCCTCGGAGGCTCTCGGGCCTCGACTAAGGGGGCTCCTAAGCGCATGCATGGAGAGGGGACAGTTCCCACTGCGTTGGAAGACGGGGAAACTGGTCCTCATTAAGAAGCCGGGGCGCCCAGCGGACTCTCCGTCCGCTTACCGGCCCATCGTGCTGCTCGACGAGGTGGGCAAGCTCTTTGAAAAAGTTATTGCAGACCGCCTTGTCGGGCGGCTGGTACGGGTGGGGTTGGATTTGGCGGAGAGCCAGTTTGGTTTCCGTAAGGGGCGCTCTACGGTGGATGCCATAATGCGCGTTCGAGCCCTCACGACGGGGGATGCTGTGGCCCTGGGTGGGGTCGTCTTGGCGGTGTCTCTTGACATCGCCAATGCGTTTAATACCCTGCCCTGGAGTTGCATCAGGGAGGCACTCCGGTATCACCGGATGCCGACCTACCTCTGTCGCGTGGTCGAGGCCTGTCTGACGGACAGGGCCGTCATCTACCCCGGTCACCAAGGAGAGTGGAACCGGCGAGAGATGTCGTGCGGTGTCCCACAGGGATCGGGTCTGGGGCCGCATCTGTGGGACATCGGGTACGACTGGGTGCTGCGCGCCGTCCTCCCGAGTGGCGTAAGCGTAGTATGCTACGGTGACGACACGCTGGTCCTGGCGCAGGGGAGTTCACATCAGGCGGCAGCCGAACTGGCGGAACGCGGGGTTGGGACAATCTTCGATAGGATCCGGCAACTGGGACTCGAGGTGGCCTTGCACAAGTCCGAGGCCATGTGTTTTTATGGTCCTCGGAACGCACCACTGTCGGGTTCCCAGATAACGGCGGGAGGGGTTCACATCGGCGTCGAGTCAACGATGAAGTACCTGGGACTCGTCCTCGACAGCCGGTGGAACTTCGTCGAGCACTTCCGACTTCCGACGTGTGGCTCCCAGACTGGAGCGGGCCGGGGCTGACTTGAAGCGGTTCCTGCCCAATCTGGGGGGTCCAAACGCCTCCTACCAGAGGCTCTACGCGGGGATCGTGCGGTCCATGACCCTTTACGGGGCACTGGTGTGGGCGCGTTCTCTGAGGCTGCGACCAGCCCAGCGGTTGAACGCGTCCCAAAGGGTCATGGCCATCAGGCTGGTACGGGGTTACCGCACGGTCTCCCGTGAGGCAGCGAGCCTCCTTGCCGGACTGCCGCCATGGGATCTGGAGGCGAAAGTCCTCGCGCACATGTGGGTGTGGCGCGAAGAGGCGAAACGCCGGGGTGTAACTCCGCTGCCGCAAGAAATAGCGGCACAGCGGACGGAGCTCCGGCAGGATCTCATGGCGACATGGAAAGTGCGATTGTCGCAACCCAGTGCTGGGCACGCCACGACTGCGGCGGTAAGTCCCCACTTTGAGGAGTGGCTAGAGAGGCGCCACGGCGTCCTCACCTTCCGCCTGACGCAGGTCCTCACCGGACACGGTTGTTTCGGGAGGTTCCTGTTCAGGATAAAGCGGGAGGAAACGCCCGGGTGTCACCACTGTGTGGATCGCCCGGAGGACACGGTGGAGCATACGGTGGAGGTCTGCCCTGCTTGGGCGGAGCACCGCCGTGTCCTCACGGAGACGATCGGCGGCGACGATCTCTCGCGTCCGGCCCTGGTTCAGGGTATGGTTCGGAGCGAGAGTGCATGGGAGGCCGTTACCTCCTTCTGCGAAACAGTAATGCTCGCGAAGGAGGAAGCGGAACGCGTGAGGGTGAGGCAGGGTGCCCGCCCTTCCGCCCTTAGTCGCCGCAGGAGACGCCCTGGGTGTCGCGAATCGCAGGCCGATTCCCGGCCACCGTAGGCGCGGGCTTGCGGACGGTGAGCGATGGGTAGCTCGCCGTCCGATAAGGACTAGGCCCGGGTCGACGGCGCGTTGTGTTCCACGTGCGCCTCAAAGAGACGTCAGCACCAATTGACGGGGTCCGAAAGAGCCAATGCCTGCCAGGGTTACGAGCTTGTCCGAAAGGGATATCGTGGCCCTGGCACACAGGCCATTTGAAGGAACACGGTGGGTTTTAGTCAGTAAAAGTCTGACACTCCCTCCCGCTCCGCCCAGAGCGGGAGAAGTTATATGATGATTTCCCACCCAAAAAAAAAAACCGGCCAAGTGCATGTCGGACCACGCACAATGAAGGGTTCCGTGGTTGGGATGAATTTATCCCAAAAACAAACTTAACATTGTAGTTGAAAAACATGCTCTCCCATACATCGATATACGTTACGGTCAATTCTCCAACTGCAAATTTAAGTTGGTCGACTATTACTCGTTAACTTGTGAAGCCTAGACTAGATGTGATAGTTTTCCTTTTAATTTCGTTATATATACTATTGCCATGAATTTTTTCACATATCCAAAACCAACCATTTAGCTGGCAGGGGGGGGGGGGACTTGACTCTAACAAAAACTAGCACTTTAAAGCTTAATATTACGCAAACGGATCCCTTAATTGAAAAATGGTTTTCCCAAACCCGCAATATTTTTGGACGGCCTATCCAACGATACCCCACACCATGGAATAGACGAGAAAAAAAAATATCATCCCCATTTCACGTGTAAGGGAGGTACCCTAAAAAAAAATGTTTTTCATAATTTTATTTTACCATTTTTTTGGCATGATTAATATGTATACCCATACCAAATTACAGCTTTCTAGGACTAAGCGTCTCTGAGCTAAGCTGGCGACAGACGGACGGACGGACGGACAGACAGACCGACAGACAGACAGACAGACAGACAGACGGACATGGCGAAACTATAAGGGTTCCTTGTTTACTACGGAACCCTAAAAAGGTCGCGCTGAGGCTCCTTCCGTTTATGTGCCCCTATTTTTCTGTACGATTTAACGAATTCGAATTTTGAATTAATTAATTATTAAAATAAAGAAATACGGATAGTGTACACGTTTGCACCAGTTGGCGGTCCGAGGGGAAGAGCCGAGTGAAGTCACATGTATAATCTAAAAATTCATCTAGAACGATAGTCTTTAAAATAATACCAACTCTCTCTCTCTCTCTCTCTCTAACTCCACCTACTCTCCTCTCTTTATTTACCGTTTTTTTTAATTGCAAAATATACGAAGCCTCTCCGGGGAGGGTCACACAAATATATTATTACCTGTGACCTGGGAGCCTAAAATGGACGCTTTGGCAGAATCATATTATGATCTGCGTACAATTCATACATCCCGCATTTCATCTGTTTGACAGCTGCTATTTGACATTAGACTTCAATAAAGCAATTCATAATTTGTGGACCATTTTACAAAACTCGATATAAAACTGTCAAACAGAAGAGTTGCGGGATAAGAATTGTACGCAGATCAAATTATGATTCTGCCAAAGCGTCCATTTTAGGCCCCAACGACGTCCCCGTCCTTGGGGCCTAAAATGGACGCTTAAATTAAATTAAATCATGAAAGTCGTGTGACGTAATTTATGGATCCCTTATCGCACGTACATACTCTGCACACTTTGCGAATGTGAGCTAGACCGAGAAAAGTGTAACATTGTTACGTAACAAAAGTGATCGTCACGACACTTGGTACGGTCGTGTCGTAACGGTCAACATTTTACACATTTTCCGGTCTAGCTCTCATTCGCCAAGAGCGCAGAAGCGAAAGGAACTTCGTTCCAACCGGGCGAACCACGACACCTTTCGTAATGTTTTTCACACCTTATCGACCTCCGCGACACATATAAATAAAGTTTTTCCATAATGAACTTGTTAAATCATAAGAAACATACCAAAATAAAGAAGTTCAAAATACTAAAAGTCAGTGAGAAAAAAAAACAATGAGTTTGTACATATTAAAACTGTATATATTTCACAATTAAATATATTTCTTTTCAAAAGAAATCTAAATACTAAATAAATGCGACGTCCATTCAGCATCATCATCATGACCCAGTAGAAAGTATGCCGCTTCGTGAGATCGGAAGCTACGCTCTTAATCAACGTATGACTTACGGCCGAACCCAATAACCTATCTATCACCAGTTTTGGCATACTGGAGATAGAAAAATCTATCTATCGATGGTTTTAACGTCCCAATAATCCAGGAGACATTATGGAATCTTAACGGCCCACGCTATCTACTGATGGGAGGGTGTATCGCCTACCACGCATAGCTATTTGTATGAAAATGCCAAAGTATGCGTCCCAATATACGATTTGTTTGTACAGGACAGTACTAAAGATGACAGATTGTTTAGTACATGCAATAATGATCATAGTTTTTTTTTTTTGAGTAATAAAAAAAATTGAAATTCAAGGCAAAAAATAACAGAAATTTAACCCCCCCCCCCTCTTTGTGACACCCCCAGTGCAAGCACCATGCCAACATGAATTTGAGTTAAAAAAACAACATTAATTTAAGGGGGATGCGCTAAGGTTGCCCGCGAAATTCAAATTTTATTACGTTTTTTGCAACTTGCAGGTCATTAACAGGTTGTAATAATGGCAGAATTATATCTTAATCCAGTAACTTATTTAAAAGTAAGAAACAAAGAAGTTTTATAATAAGGCTAATTACACATGTTGTTTTTTAAAGTAATGTGGGTTGTAACGGAACGCACGGGAGACTAAAGGCTATTTTCATATTTTTCATTAGAAAGATAGCCTTTATCAAAGATTGTGAGACGCTATCCAAGGATAGATAGAATTATACTGTCTATCATTAATAGCGATCTGTCTTTCACTGAAAATAGGTTATTGGGTTCGGCCGTTCGCCGGAGAGTTCAAGGCCTATTTAATATAACTGACAATGAGACATATTTGTCAAAATATTAGCTGATTCTCTTAAGGACAGATTCTCAAAAGGACAGGAGTACACCATATCTATTAATAATAATTTATAAGTTCACATACATTTATAATAATTGTTATTTTCAAAATGTTATAATTTGTATTATTTTTTTTCGTTAATTTTAATTGTAAGTTATTACTATGTTGCTGTGCCCTAACAGGGTCCATAACTGTACTTTAGGTTTAAGCCATAAATAACATCTTAAAAACACATTATGGTATGCAAATAAATGAAATGAAATGAATGAAATGATGTAAGCAGAGAAATGACAAATGATTTATTACAGCAGACAAAGACAATCTAATAATTGTATTAATTTTTTTTAGTAGGCTACCCGGAACCGAACTTGTCAGATTAGGTGAAGTGTTTAAATAAAATTGGTTAGGTTAGGTTAAAACTGTGACCACCTACACCGCCAGAAACGACTGGAATATATAGAATAAAATTACTTTAGTAGGTTGGTTGTAGGTTTTAAGTTAATGTAATTATAAAAATCTATTTATGTACTCTATCAGTTATCCATAGTAGGTACACACGGCTACACATAAAGCTATACATTTCCAGTTTACGCTGATCTCTCATTGGACGGAAATCCTACAGAATGCGAGATCAGCATAAACTGGAAAAGTATAGCTTGATGTGTAGCCGTGTGTACAAGCTGGTAGGTTAGTTTAGGAAAGGTACTTATTTATGCTGTGGAAACAGTATCCGAGATATTTCCTTCTATTAATTTGTGTGCACCTGTACTTTTAGGTTTTTTTTGAGAATCCGTCTTTTTGAGTATATGTGAGAATCTGTCCTTGTGTCACATGCCTTTAGTCCAGATCGTCCGGCTGTTCGTCAACGTGTCGCCCGCACTACATACTTCTAATTCGTCCAGCAGTGGAAATGCGTCGATTCCGGCATTGGATGTTTACTTTGATCATACTGCGATGCGATGATGGTGAAGTCATTAATATTATAGCAATCGGTAACAAAGTGGTTTTGGTTGTACAGTAAAAAAAATCTAATACCTAATGTTTGTTATAGCAGCATATTAAGTAACATTACAGTTAGTATTTATTTATTTCTGGTTTCACTTTGGAGTTTCGTCTATGCATGCTCAATTAATAAAATACTTAGCTATTTTAAATCTTACATGATATTAGCCTACTTTAAATACAATATTACATTACTAATAATTCACTTATAAATTTTTATTTTTATTTTACAAATGCAATTTTGAGCCAAATTGTCGCCAGTACCAAAAACCGTAATATCATGTATATTATAATGAAAAGAAAAACAGAACGTGCAAGAACGTTGCAGCAACAAGAGACATACATTCGCTCATGCACAGTGAACGTGTGTTGCAGAATTAAATAAAACTCAGGAACTACAAAAACTTACACTGATGACGCTTTCAAAAGTGTAACATATAAAAAACATTAGGCCTCTTGTTCACGCACATTTTTTGTCGTTACTCGAGGTTAGCGCCCGGCACCTTTATACCGCCGTGTCTGTCCACAAGCTGCCATACAGGGCCTGCAGTCTCGACATAGATAGCGATCGCTTTACGAACGAATTCGGTCGCAAAGTCCTAATGGGATCTTTAGACGGCCAAAATTGGTTGACGAGATTGTGATTTTTTCGTGCTTATCTATACTCGCATTTGAAATAAGATTAGAAATTTAAATAAACTTTTTTACAGTCCGTTCTAACGATTTTGACTTCTATTCCGTAGGCATAAGGATGTCATTAAAAGCAATAACGTGGTTACAATACCAACTGTTTATTACAGCTGCCATTTGTCATGCCACCAACGCAATAGAGGTACAAATCGGTTGAACGGACTATAAAAAAGTTGTATTTAAATGTTTATTCTTATTTCAAATGGGGTATAGCAATTTTGACAGACTAGGGACCCATTAACACGTCTCTCTAAGTTAGATTTGGTTCATTGGATAACTTTTTCATGAAATCATGACATTGGGGAACAAATCGGAAAAAATCGCTACCACTGCGGATTCACCCTTGTGGATCGTCGACGATTACGAGCATATTGATAACGATTAACAGAGTGTAGCTTTAAAAGGTTAGCACTTTATATATATACAAGGTGTTACAGGACGAATGACATTCCTATAAACCACGTAGAGTATCTTGTTTTTTACCCGTATACAAAAAATAAATCAAATCCAATGAATACTTTAGCCACACGAAATTATTTTCCATTTTGTTATTTTTCAACATGATATAGATCTAAGTCCGTAATAATAAGTAAACATTGTAAGGCGCGCCCAACGCGCCGCGCAAGGTCAGTAACTTTTCGTAGATACAGTGTTTACTTTTTATGCAGTTGATTCAGCTATTTATTTTGTTTGAAAATTGCAATTTTTAAATTTTCCATTAACTACTAATCTTTGTGCTTTAAAATGTTTCGATGGACTAGTACTGTGCTCGTTTTAATTTAATATCGTACATCCAGAGCCAGATTGTATAAAGTGTTATCGTTTTAAAGCTACATCCTGTGTAAAGACATATCTTTTAAAACTGGGCAAGCTAAAGTCTAAAGATAGGAATTATACAAAACGGAGGTTAATTATGATTAACACTAATCCAAAACCCTGTTAACAACTCCATGAAATCAGTCCCTAGTGTCGTTTTCATTACAAATACATTATCATTATTTCATTGTATTAAACATTATAATTACATTATAACCATAAAATAATAATTATCATTAACTATTATTACAATCACTACTATGTCTCTTGCTCAGCACATATATTACATTTGTAATATTTGGTTTCGATCAGCATGAATATAAATGACAAAAAGAAACACCTTGTATTAGCTGATGGCTTCTTTCACTAAGTTTAAATAAAAGGATTAAAATCTCAACTGTCTACCTTTGGAGAAATTTAAGTATGACTTTAATACTTTTGAAAAACAACGCCGTTATAATTAACTATCTCGCTACTAAAATACATTGGAATGACATAAATCAATATAATAACATTTATAAGAATAACGACGATTTGTCAATGATACGGGTGTCTTTCTTCTTAGTGTATGGAATAACCCTTCACCGGCTACTAAGGGACTGTCGGAGTTAAGCGGCCCCGACCGCTGACGGGTTAAACTATATCACCCCATTCGGGTGGCTGGCTGCTCAGGTACTACGGTCGGTAACTAGTTTCAAATTTATTAATCCTTCTACGAAGTAAGCGCGGTTACCTTCAGAACCTTTCCACCCGGCCACGAATGGACAGGATGAGCTGTACGTCCAGACCCATTAAAATCCACATAACCTCGAATTTCTTGTGAAGTCGGTCAAAAAGGTAACAAAGTGGGAGCAGAGTTGAGACTCCCTGGCTATTGGACCTAGCCCACTGCTGGATTTTGGGGACTGTTTACGGAGTACGCTGTGTACCAGGGATGAGGGCCCATAAGATGTTTGTATGGAAAAAAACGCCCGAGGGACCAATTTCAACGCGAGGAAGTGTGACGCCAATACGTCATCATTTCAACCGAAAGACGTCTACTGCTGGACATAGGCCTCCCCCCGACGGGGGGGGGGGTTGCCATAATCACCACGCTTAGCAGGCGAGTTGGCGATCGCAGTATGGTGTTAAAATGATAAAGAATGCTGCTGCCCGTTCTCTAATCGCCTTTTACGACACCCACGGGAAGAAATAGGCTGGTGCTATTCTTTACGTCCGGCACCACACCGACGCCGCTACAACTCACTCAGATTTTTTTTTAGATTTTATTTCATGAAGTAAATCATATTGATATGGAAATTACCCTGAAGGAGCTTATGAACGGAAGCGACAAATACTTAAAACGTAAAAAGACATGATGATTGTACATCAATTTTATAACGAGTACGAAGAGGCAATAATGTACAACTCAGTTTAAAAAAACTGATATTTAGTATTCTGTAACATAAATATTATATAAAATTGACAAATTCAGTATTATACTTACCTAATCAAATTGACAAAATAAATATTATAGTTCATAAAAAAATATTATAATAAAATAATCTCAATTCAAGATTTGCTTTTGCAACTAATTGAACCCCTGTATAAAATAAGTTCATGAAGTGTAAATAAAGAAGTATAAAACATAGTTATTATATTATTTTCATACAAAAACCCCCAACGTTAAGGCTTTACACAGAGGGCCGATAATCCGCGGACACATTTTTGCACGTCAGTAAGGAAATAACACGCAAAAAGACACGTGCGTTCGTGTTAAAGATAGATCATTTAATGTTATGTCCACAGAGGATCGCACCAGGGCTCGGAAACCGGTTAATTTTATATGTAACCTCAACCGTAATTATAAAGGTTTTCAAACATATTTCGTTAATTATTTAATATTTTGTTACAAAATCAATGCTGAACTGTGATGATTCAATCTTTGAAAGTAATATCAACTGTATCAAAAATAATTTGTATCTTCGGAAATTAAAATTAACCGGTTTCGAGCCCTGGATCGCACAAACAGTCCGCCGTCTCCGTTGCTTAAAAACTTAAAATAGTTGAATTTTTAATTCCCATGTATTTATAAATAACATTAGAGCCAAGGAGTTGTAACAATTATGTCAAAAAAACCCGTGCATCATAGAAAAAGATATTTTAAAAAATCTACTTAAAATGCAAATAAATTTATTGCTACTTAATAAATATACGGAAGAACTTAGAGTTTACTTAAAAATGGAATAACGAATAGGCTTGTTTAGAGTAAGAAAAATACCTTATAAATTTTGGTTTGTGGAATGATTTTGAGCTAAAAATATTTAAAAAAAACTTAATTTAGTAAATTATTACAGAATATTTTTGAGAAATAATCGCGTAAAACTAAAATCATTGGTCATGTGACAATAAATGCGAATCTGAGATTTTGTAAATGATTTTAGATTTGATAATATTTTTGCGAAATAATTGCGTTAAACTTAAACCATTGGTCACATGAAATTAAATGCTAATCAGAGTGAATACTTCCGGACGACTGTTTTAAATTGAAAATAGAAACAAACGTTATGCGCCAGACATAAAGTTTATTTTGCATTACAAATAGCTACCCGAAACAGTAATAAAAAAAATTACGAGCAAAAGGTAATCTACCTTTTGCTCGTAATTTTTTGTGGACCCGCCATTTCTATTTCATTATTTTAAGAAACCCTATGACAAATTCTTGTACCATCAAATATTTAATAATAGTCGTTGCATATAATTTCATTATGAGCCCTATTCCCAATATCTAGCTAGAAGAATAAATAAAATAAGTAACATAAGAGTAAAGAGAGGAATGTACATTTGTTTTGACTTAGCATTTTGAAGGTGTTAAGGCATTAAGAGGCGCCGGTGGAAGCGTAGTTCATACAAACATAATACCAAAATAATTTCTAAATCAAACATATTCTTAAGGTAGAGTGTCTTTATTCCAATCGGAATACAGAATATCTAGGTTCCCAAATACATATTTTGAATGGACACTGATTTAAACAAGAGTTACGAGAAAAATAAATTTCTATAGAAATTTTAAAACTCCTCATATTATTATCTCGTCTTTATATCATTGTCCTTTCAAAATATATATTTGGGAACATAGATATTCTGTAATTCAATCGAAATAAATACACACTACCTTATGAATATGTTTGATTTACAAATTATTTTGGTATTACGTTTGTATGAGCTACGCATGCTAGGCCGGCCCCTTAACACAAACACTAATAAGTTTTCATAGTTTCTGCTCTAAACACTTTTTATTTATTTATTTATCAAGCAAGGCAAACCAACGATATGTTTACAAAGAAATCATGAGTCTTCAATACTGTGTTAGTACATCACATTATTATAAGGAGGGGGCCTAGCGCTTTCTCCTTACGTGACGATTTTTACCAGTCAACTCCCACCGCAACCCGCATTAGGGAACTTCCAATATTAGTGGAAATATTGCTCAATTTATTAATTTAATTAATAAATATATTTAACCAATAAATAGGTTACGGACCCAGAGACGCAACGATTTAAGATTGCTTAAAAATAGCATCAAAAATTGAAAATTCTTCACTGTACGCGTGACAAACAAAGGGGTGATGGAGACGTCTCGCGGTCCGAAACTGAGTGACACGGCGGTGATGATAAAACATCTTAAGTTTTCAAGTATACGCAATTCGCTAGCGTTTCAAATTGCGTATACTTGAAATCTTGAGGATTGTCTGAAAGACATTATATTGGGAACCGAGCTCTTAAAATTCAATTAACGTACACCATTATTCAAAAGGACGATCTATTCGGATCCCCTGACATTATTATTTTAATTTAATTAAGGAACGCCTGAGTTCATTATTTATATCTTAATATAAATTTTCTAGCCTATATACTGTATTTTATCAGTCATCATTTCCCTGCCACTCTCTTCTGGGACTGCTTGCCTTTGCTGTAGAACATGTCTAAGAATAAGCCTGAAAATAAAAGAAAAATACTTAATTAATGACACGCAACGCAACCATGAAGTGAATATATCAAAGAAGAAGCCGTTAGCCACTGCGCACTGAGGACATCCAAAGCGCTACTTGACGTTTATGTTTGCAGTAAATTTTATTATTATGTTTAACTACACCCATGCTATAAATCCTAACTAATATTATAAATGCGAAAGTAAGTTTGTTTGTTACCTTTTCACGCCTAAACCACTGAACCGATCATCCTGAAATTTTGCATATACGTTGTCAGGTATACAGGAACGGACATGGGGTTCCTTTCATCCCGAAAAAATTACTGGTTCCGAGGAAAACAACAATAACGTTATTATGATAATAGATGGCGCCACGTGTCTTTCGAATCATTATTTAATTATATTATAGGACAAGCAGAGTACAACCCGAAATGATTGTCTAATTCTAAATTAACGCGAGCGAAGCCGCGAGCAAAAGCTAGTCCTCTATAAAAGAACATTGTCATACACGCGCGTTTCACTGCCACAGAAAAAAACTTATAGGTTATTCGAATTCACGTCGTATCCCGTCATTTTTGTTCGATACTACAGTATTGCAAAAATGTATTACCTACTTCGTTGTTTACAAAAATGAGAGATACAAGCTTTGATAACACACACCACCAGATATTTATTACCGGAAAAGTCGACAAAACAATACTAAAAGGCGTACCAAGATTTTATGAATTGGAAAATAACTACTTTAGAAACTTCTATAGAGGATTCCTATCATGGGTGTAGAACTGTAGATAAAGTCTTGTATGCAACAGTACATAATCAAGTAAGATTAGGAAAATAACTCCTAGCATAGCCCTCTCCATTGCCCTTTGGGGGCCTTTTAGCGTTGGAAGGCCTCCTACAAGGTGGATCAATGACCTTGTGACGGCCGCAGGTATCCGCTGGATGCGGGAAGCACAGAACCGGTCGAAGTGGCGGTGCTTGGGGGAGGCCCATGTCCAGCAGTGGACCTCTTTTGGCTGAAATGATGATGTTGATGAAGAAAATAAAGAAACAGAGAGTGCACCTCATCTGCGTAATTGGCACGTCACCGTTTAGATTGGGCGCCTTGACCGAAATTCAGTCTGGAGGATATTATTATTTTAAATTTCATAAAGTCATACCTGCGAATACTAGGACAGCTCCGAACCACTGCCGCGGCAGCAACACGTTGCCGAATATGACGACGGACATCAGCACCGTGAAGAATTTCCTCGTCGTCGTCACCACAGAGCATGGGAGTGGGCCGTATTCTGCCACCTGGAATTATGTCGTGAGTTGCGTTATACTTATGTCCCTGTTTTGTTTATCCTATTTATCCTAATCAGGCCTATAACGTTCCCCCTTCCCTCTCTGTTAGAGGATGTGGGTCAAATTCCACCACGCGGACATGATGCGGTTTGGTGAATGTCATGTCACATGTCTTGGATTTTTGGTTCTAGGACAAACCGGTTTTCCTTACGATGTTTTCTTCACCGTTTTGAGGGCAGCGGTGATGAAATAAATTATATGTAAAATGCCTGCCGGGATTCGAACCCACGATCTACGACACGTATACATTTCCATTATACGCTGACCTCTCATTGTACGGAAATCCTACACAATGTGAGATCAGCTTATACTGGAAATGTATAGCTTGATATGTAGCCGTGTGTACCACTGCTGTAAAATTTGTGTAAAGAATATTCTGTACCTATGTTCACTAGCAGCTCTATATACTCAGGAAATATGGACTACCAACAGTAGAACCTGGATAACTGGGTTAGAAAGGGACTAAAAAAACTGCTCAAAAATAACTTAAATTATTAAGATAAGATAAGATAACATTTATTTTCTCACCACAAGATACATATTACAAGCTATCAGAGTCAGACATTTTAATTTTGTGGGAGACGGGTGCCTAAACTAAGCTCTAGGCCTGTATTTCAGATCACCAGGTCTCCGCCCTTTTACAAAATTATACATTTTATTTTTTTATGTACTAGTTAAGTACACCGACAACCTAAAAGAAAACAATATATAACCTAAAAGATTGGTGGCTCGAGTGGAAATTTTTGAAATTTACATATTATATAAACTATACTTTTGTTATGAGGTTATTTGTGTGTGGAAGTGTGTGTATGTGTGTGTGTCGAGTGTCGAACGACGCGTGGTTGTGTGTATGTGTTAGGCGCTTTTTGCACGCCTCTTTGTGGTCTCCTACGGTTGTGCTCTACTCTCGAAATTTCAAAAAAAGCAGTTTTCTCGAAATGAAATCGATTTGTTTTTATTTATATCGCACTTACAGGTTAATTAATATGAGTGTACTAATATCAAGTCAAATAATTTGTCAGACACATAAAATATAATTCAATAACAATTATTTTGTTTAACATAGTAAATAATAACATTAAAAATGATTTTTCCTGGACGTCCGTGTGTCTGTGTTTATAGATTGGTGTATGTGGCAGGGAAATTGGTCGAAAATATTATCGTATGGGAATATTATTTTTTATTATCTAAAGTAATACACTACGGACTTTCTCAATTAATACGAGCGTTCAATTCACTGTCGTTTAATTATTATTCATAAAAAACTAATATACGACTGTGTATTTTTTGTATATCTATCTATTTATTATAGTATTTTTTCCTTCTGGCTTCGCACGGTTTGTGCATTTAGCCAATGTCACGTTTTAGTTCTTGTATAGTATTGATGAAATGAATTATAAATGCATGATGATGATATCCCCGCCCACTCCCCTTGAGTTTCAGTAAAGATGTGGCACTTTACTGAGACCTCACGCGACTTCTTGAGAGAACTTGAAGCGAAGTTGCACTGTTTTGTTTCAATTGCCTACACTAATGCCTACGTTCACAAACACTTAATGGTTAATAATCCACCATTATTACACATTAATATTCGGCTAAACACAAATTTTGGAAAATTAAACAAACTGCTGAACATGACGCTTCACTTTCCCGCCAAGAAGTCTTTCCTCACCTTATAATTATGGCGCCACTAAACCATAGCATAGTTTTCTGTTGTTTTTTTTTATAATTGTTTTTTGTATTTTTTTTATTATTATTTATAATTGTTTTTTTATTTTATTTCATTTGATTAATTATCTTATTGTTAGCAGTAATAAGAAAAAAACGACTTGAACGTTATGAGGCGTGCACTTTTGGATTTTCCAATTTTTTTTTTTTCGGGCGTGCGTGACCGAATGATAGTGTTATTTTTATTATGTGACTTATAGGTAACTTGAAGACTTGAGAAAGATGATGTAAATAGGTTTTTTATTTTTTAAGGATTATTGCTATAGCTTTGATATTACACCATAGAGATAAGTAAGTTTTCAGTATCCTCATAGTTTAGTTGTTGTAGTAAGGCAGTAACTTTTTTTGCACATAGTTCTAGTGATGTTAACTATGGGTGACATCCTGTTTATTTTGTTGTATAGAAAACCACCCAGGTGGCAAAAAAATCCGGTTAGAAGAGTTTGGAGTTTATGACTGCTCAACTTGCTGAGATGCTTGATTTTGTTACGATTTTTATCGCAGCCTGCTACGGCCCAGAAATGGAACGGACGATGTCAAGTTACGTTTTAACTGTCCAGGTTAACCCACAAACCGACTTGCAGCGCAGACATGCATATCGGCAAACCAATAAAACACACTTTCAAAACACAATCTGAAGGACTTTGAAGGAAATGTCCATTCATAATAATATGTTTAAGAAATCGTCTGCTCGACAACGTAAATAACGCAATGATTGCTGAATTTTCAAAATGAATTGCATTGGTATTGCAAGTATGTTAAAAGTGTTAAAACCCTTCCCCTAGCAAACGACCTTGAGCGTTCGGTCCTTCTCTGTCCCGCCGGTCTGCCTCGCTTTGCCCCGCTCCCAGCGCATGCCGAATTTACACAATTTTTGAAACTATTTATTAAAAAAAGAAAAGCAATCTTTTGAAATAAAATAAAACTTGAATTTTAAATTATTATCCATTAGTGTAATCCTCAGATTAATAGAACGTCAGCTTTAGCAAAAGATGCATGCAATCAATAATTTTAGTAGTTTGTTTACTAGGAGATTTTAAATGTATTTTATTATATGTAGATAATATACTTGCAGTTATTTGAGGATTGTCTACTTTGCCTTTAACTTTTTCACCGCCACGGACTTCAATAGAAGTTCCAGATTTTCATGCCACCAGCGCCACGACTTCATTAGAAGCTCTTAATTTTAATTATGTTATAAAAATAAATTTACTGTATTTAACAGGTTTTTTTCATTGTATTATTTAATATAGCAGTCTAATAACCTGCTTTTTTTTTTGTTTTTTCACACAAAAGATGCCGTTATTTCTCTTAAAATTGGCAACAACAAAAACTCCGAACATTTTTAATGTCCCCAGAACGCCAAGGACTTTATAATATATATAGTCGGCCAGTGATGTGACGCGACAGTTATCACTGTTCGGTTTCACCCGTTGAAATATTTATAAATATTATTATCGAAAACAATTTGAGGTCAGTAAAATATGAACTTAGTTAACTGCTTTATAACAAAGGAAAAATATACTAATTTCGACATTCAGATGGGTGCCGACTCGGAATTAAATAGTTGTTAGCAATCCTTGTCGATAATTATATTCCCATCTCTACAAAACAATTATAAGTCTATGGTTGTCAGTGGCCCGGGCACCACGGACTAATATAGAAGTCGTCATAAACGTACGGCTGTCAAGGTCACCTTGGCATAGTGCAGGCTGCAGGTACTAATTGGATTCGTTATCGGAGTAAACAAATAGGTGAGAAGATGAATGAAGAACTGAATTCTGATCAGCTATTAAACATTTGGTGGTCTTCATTAAAGATACTCTGAGCCTCAGCATTACTGAGCCGCCATTAGTCGATGCCAGCTACCTAGTCTGCACAATCCAAAACAATATTACTATTATAGCATTATATAGACCGCCATCACAAAAAAACATAGACAATTTCTTGAATAGCTTAGATAACCTATTAACAGATTGTAGGCAATGTAAAACCGTTTCAATAATAGGAGAAATAAATGTTAACATTGCTCCAAACAACAAAGACCCCCGCTCCTGTCAATATCTAAATTTTATAGCCTCGCATGGTCTCCTTCCTGCCCATGTGATCCCAACTCGGCTTAACAACTGTTTGGATCATGTTTTGCTTAAAACAAATTATAAGGCTACCACGTTGGTAGTAGAAACGTCAATAACAGACCACTCCGCGGTTTTATTAAACCTTGAAATTAAAGTTCCACTCCGTAACAAAAACAGGTGCACGTCTTCCCGCCTAAACTTATCCAGTGCTATCAGCGAAATCGAAAGCTGTGATTTTTCAATTATCTCAACCTTAAATGACCCCAATCTTGCTATGGACAAACTTTATGAAATCCTTAAACCCTTAGTAAAGAGGAAATCATCTATAGAACCATCCCCTGTAAACTTAAAATTATTAAACCCTGGATAACGTTTGGTCTGCTAAGATGTATACGCAACCGAGATGTCATGCACAAAAATTTAACAAGGAACCTCAAAACGCGATTTTAAAACTAACATACATACGCTACCGGAATTTTTGTAACAATTTACTCAAAAAACTGAAAACTGCGTATGAGCACAAAGCTTATGCTAATGCTAAAAATAACCCTAAAAAGATGTGGGGGGCCATCCGTAGTGTACTTGACAAAAATAAAAATACTTTAGCTCCTATTGAACTCCTTAGTATAGACAATGACCCAATCGTGTCGGTCAACACCGTGAATAGGTTCTATACAAATGTCGGCAGAAACCTGGTTAACAACATCCCACAAAACTTAAGCAATGCCCAATGTACTCCTACCACCCGCCCAGTCACGATGCTTAACTCAATTGTCCTAGTCGAGACAGATGAGGAACAGGTCGAGGCTATCATTAAAGATCTCCACGTAGAAAGTGCCTCTGGCTGGGATGATATCTCTCCCAAATTGATAAAATCTACCAGTCACAAACTAGTTCCAGCGATAACGCACAACTGTAATCTTGCAATATCCACTGGCACTTTCCCCAAGACCCTCAAAAAAGCCATTGTTCATCCAATCTTTAAAACAGGTGACAGAGGCAGTGTAAATAATTATCGGCCAATCTCGGTACTTCCATCAATTTCAAAAATACTGGAATGAGTTATTCTATAAAATCATCACTAAGAACCAGTACGGCTTCAAAAAGGGGGTATCGACGGAAGACGCTGTATTGGCTCTACTCGACTCCGTTGTCAACAAAATTGACAGTAAACACAAATACTCTTGGACCTGTCGAAGGCTTTTGACAGTCTCTGTCCCTATTTTACTCGGAAAATTAGAACAGATTGGAATACGCGGCCCAGCTCTAAAATTGCTTAAGGATTTTCTATCAGACCGGACCCAGTGTGTTAAAATAGGCGATTATATCAACAGTGAACAACCACTAGATTTCGGTGTGCCACAAAAAAGTTTGCTCAGCCCCCTCCTCTTCCAAATCTATGTTAACGAACTCTGTCTACTTACTCTCCCTTCTACTCACATTATAACGTACGCCGATGATACTGTTCTACTGTCCAGCGGTCTCGACTGGGAAACAGCTAGGGAGGCCGCTGAAAGTTCCTTGACCCAAGTTATGATTTGGTTGGGCAGTAATAGCTTAACCTTGAATGTCAGCTAAACGAACTTTATAACCTTTGGTTCCAGACCCTCTCTCCTTCTATCTGACCTCTCACTACAAATCAAAGCCCATGTTTGTGACGAGCGTGACAGAATAAATCTCTGTTCATGCCAGACTGTGACGAGTCTCCTCCGTCAAGTATCTCGGCCTTTACCTTGATTCCAGTCTCAGCTGGAAGACCCACATTGAATCTCTGTCTGCGCGCACAAGAAAACTCATTTACGTGTTCAAAAAGTTGAGAACTTCTGCACACAAAGATATCCTAAAAATGGTATACACCGCTCTATGTGAATCAATACTAAGTTACTGTATCGTTGCGTGGGGTGGTGCAGCCAAAAGCTGAAAGAGCCCAACGTGCAGTAATCAAAGTCCTATTAAGCAAACCATTTAGGTATCCCACTCAGCAAGTTTATTCAGACTTTAAAGTTCCGACAGTCCGCCAAATGTATATGCTTTGCGCTATCACACGTACACATAAAATGACCCCCCCCCCAATCAATACAAAAACCCTACGCTCAGAAGAAGACCCAAACCCGTTTGTCCCAAAGTTTGTACAAATACCACCTCTGCACGACGGCATAACCGTTATTTAAGTACATTACTCTACAATAAACTGCACTACACATTAAACATCCATTGTTTGAACAAATTCCAATGCAAACAAAAAATAAAGGAGTATCTACTCCCTCTAAATTATGAAGATACGGAAGAATTACTCAAACCATAACTTAAACAAATTAGGCACCCACTCACACATACACATCTTCACTCAATCACACATATCTATACTCACGCATACTCACACCAACAACAAATATTAATACATACCTACTCCCTTTTCCTTATTATTAATTAATTTAAAACCCCTTTTACTTTCTTCCCCCCGTTTCTTATCCCTACAATTAATTGTATCAGGCTAGTGTTTAAATTAATTTTTTTTTTTCATTAAATGCTGTTGTATTATAAGGTTAAAAGACTGATAAAATAATTAAACGCAATAAATACTCCTTAGGGTTTTTTAAGACTTATTCGAATTCATTAATTTTTTCCATTTATTCTTTTCGCAAATTCAATCAATACCCCAACACTACTGGTCTAGGATGGAACTAGAAAAAATAAAAAAATGAATTTAAACACTAGCCTGATACAATTAATTGTAGGGATAAGAAACGGGGGGACCCGTTTCTTATCCCTACAATTAATTGTATCAGGCTAGTGTTTAAATTCATTTTTTTATTTTTTTTTTTCAAAAGTGCTGCTTGCTAATTTCCAAGTAACTTATAGATCCATATTTGACGGATGGATGATCCCTGTAACACAGGTTTTTCCTAGCATGGGGTCATTGATCATTTATTTTGTACCACGCTATTTCCATGCTTAAATTAAGTGTCACCCTGTATAAATGTACTTTTATGTCAAATAAAAAAAAAAAAAATTATTTGTTATTTATTTTAGAAGGTGTGGAATCGAACTCCCGAGTATTTTGTGGAGAACGTAGAACCAGAAGAAGAAGATTCTGAGATAAATGTCCAACTAGATAATAATAATAGCGTTTATTCATCAAAAAGTAAGAATTTAATAAGTGAAATGTTCGGTAAGCCACAAACATGGGAGTAGTCAAAAATAGAAGAGAGACCATAGACCACATCCCTAATCAGAATTGAATTTAACGTGCTCTGAGCGCCAAGGACTTGAAATGCTAGTCAAAGAATGACTTTATGAATCAAATAGAGATGTACCTCATTTCCTAAAGCTCTAATTGAGTTATGTATTTGTTTCTTTGATACTTATAATTTATAGTGTTTTTTCTTACTAGGGTTACTGTGACATAAAACAAATATGGAAATATTTGATCAGTTTTTATTTATATCCATAAAATTATGATTAAAACTTAACGCGTACTCGTATAAATCTCATTCATCGATATGACGATACCCTCATCACTACTGTTTACTATATATTTCGTTATACATTTATAGCTTGACGCCTGGCGAGGCATCGCGTTCTGTGTCGGTGGGCGGTGAAAAGATTAAAGGCTTCTACAGACCGGCGCGACACAAAGGCCCTGCGTAGCGCTAACACATAAACAAATATGAACATGAAATGTACGTTTAGATGTAGTTTATTTCTGTTAATTAATTGGAGGGTTAATAGCCTCTGAATAATGAATAAAAACAAGTTTTTCCACGGGGCAGCGCCTTAAGCAATTACACCACTGATCAAGCTATACAAGAAAATAGAAGAATTGAATCTATCCTTGGACTTTTATCGTATTCAATAACTTGACAATTTAAAGCAAAACGATGTTACCATCCTAGACCAGTAGTGTTGGGGTATTGATTGAATTTGCGAAAAGAATAAATAGAAAAAATTAATGAATTCGAATAAGTCTTAAAAAAACATTTTTTTTTTTTTTGGGTGGGAAATTATCAAATAACTTCTCCCGCTCTGGGCAGAGCGGGAGGGCGTGTCAGACTCTTACAGACTAAAACCCACCCGTGTTCCTTCATTTGCCTGTGTGCCAGGGCCACGATATCCCTTTCGGACAAACTCGCAACCCTGGCAGGCATTGGTCCTGACGGACCCCGTCAGTTGGTGCTGACATCTCTTTGAGGCGCACGTGGAACACAACGCGCCGTCGACCCGGGCCTGGTCCTTATCGGACGGCGAGCTACCCATCGCTCGCCGTCCGCAAGCCCGCGCCTACGGTGGCCGGAAATCGGCTTGCAACTCCCGACGCCCGGGGCGTCTCCTGCGGCGACTAGAGGCGCGAGGGCGCGAACCTTGCCTCTCCCTCACGCGTTCCGCCTCCTCCTTCGCGAGCATTACTGCTTCGCAGAAGGAGGTGACGGCCTCCCATGCACTCTCGCTCCGAACCATGGCCTGAACCAGTGCTGGACGCGAGAGATCTTCGCCGCCGATCGCCTCCGTGAGGACACGGCGGTGCTCCGCCCAAGCCGGGCAGATCTCCACCGTATGCTCCACCGTGTCCTCCGGGCGATCCACACAGTGGTGACACCCGGGCGTTTCCTCCCGCTTTATCCTGAACAGGAACCTCCCGAAACAACCGTGTCCGGTGAGGACTTGCGTCAGGCGGAAGGTGAGGACGCCGTGGCGCCTCTCCAGCCACTCCTCAAAGAGGGGACTTATCGCCACAATTGTAGCGTGCCCAGCGCTAGGTTGCGACAATCGCACTCACCATGCCGCCATGAGATCTCGCCGGAGTTCCGTCCGCTGTACCGTGATTTCTCGCGGCAGCGGAGTTTCACCCCGGCGTTTCGCCTCCTCGCGCCACTCCCAGATGTGCGCGAGGACTTTTGCCACGCAATAAATACTCCTTAGGGTTTTTTAAGTCTTAAAAAACCCTAAGGAGTATTTATTGCGTTTAATTATTTTATCAGTCTTTTAACCTTATAATACAACAGCATTTAACGTTTTAATTTTTAATACATGTTCAAGCACACAATGCACAACGTGAAATCGGTCATTACGTCTTGTTCTTATACCGCTTTATTACAAAACAAGATTTATATTTTGTCATGGCTTAAACCATGGAGCCAGTTTTTGTGATAAGACCGTAACAGTGATTGAAATACCGTTCTTTATACAAAACTGAAAACTTAGTTCGGTACTAAGTTGTCAGTTTTGTGTTTATGAACTTTACCGTAGTCGGAATAAAGTTCCAAATTCAATAATGGCTCCATGTTTTAAACCTGGATCTGATGATAAACCTTGTTTTGAAATAAGTGGGTTTATGTTTAAGTTATTTTTTTTTAAACGTTGCCTCACACTAGGAATGTCTCCTGTATTGTGGGTGCGTTTACAAACATTTAAACTGACATACACAAACAGCCAGACTCGGAACAACTACTTGTAGGTCATACAAATATTTGTTCCGTGCGGGAATCGAACCCGCGACACGCAGCGCAGCAGTCAATCGCTTAACCACTGCGCCAACCGTGTCGTCAAATCGTATGTCGTAGTAAATGTCGTATTAAATTCATTACAACTATGCATACGTACATGTACTATTGGCCAAACTTCCGCATGCTCACCTTTAGGCGATAATCGCATAGCATGGCGCACGACTCGATCGCCCGATGCATGCGATTTGACCAAAAATATTCACGAAGCGTATTTTAGTCGTGTTCGTTTTAATGTAATGTGACACACACTAAGCGCGTGCTATGCTCCCTTGTTTGCGAGATGGTTTTTTAATGGCCACGGTCAGCGCGTAAGCCCGTGAGCCTTATCACAATGGCGATTTGCGAGCTTATTTCCAGCGAGGCGACTTCGCAGCGTGTTCGCCACGAGTGTGAAACGTATTCGCCACGTTTGTGGAACGAGAGCGGTTGACGTGAGTCGAGAGAGGGAGATAATTGAGTGTAAAATATTGTGAAAGCACGGCGAGCGCGTTCCGCACTTGTCTGCTATTATGCTTAATCTACGCAAAGATGCAGAGATTAATTTCTCATGATTATATCGTTTTCGACACACATCGTGTACCACTATCGATCTTAGTCCCTCCAAAAGCTTGCCCTTGTTGTTCTTTCTTTGAACACTAGTTTTGTTGACTTACGAAAAGTACCCAATCCTTTTTCCTTCACTTCAATAACCTCACTTCTTTGCATCATTATTTTTCTTTATGCATGATGTACCGGTACAGCGTCCTATTAATTGTTTGCTGCACCGAACGACGTCATTACGTCAGCGCCGGCTGTCGCTGAAAACCAGCGCTGGGGCTCTGTCTTGCATAGGGTCGCAGATGATGTGACTGTAGATGTGACGCATGTTTCCCCCAACCTTTTCTTATTTTTGCGTCATGTTTACCGCAAATAAACGTATTTTCTTTCTTTATTTCTTCTTTAATGGATTTCCACAACTGAAACAGTTCACTTCCTTAGAAGCCATAGCTATAAAAATGCGAACGACACTGTAGAACGATAGACTTCTACTGTTGATCCAGTCAGAATATTAGAGCTCTGTCGGCAGATGTTCCGTAGAAAGGGAGGGGGGTGGGGGGGTTCGACATCGAGGCAGCGCGTCCCTTTATACCTGCGATGGACCTTATAGGCCGCAGCAGGCCCGTTTTTCAACGCGTATTAAAAACTGTTATCGTTAATATAAAAACACGTGTTGGTGACGGTGTATTAACATACACCTTCACCAACACGCGTTTTGCGGCACTAGTACGCTGAAATTATTCTTTGTAAAAAAAAACCAGCCAAGTGGGACCACGCACAATGAAGGGGTCCGCAGTCGGGATGAATTTACGTTTATTTATTTCATTCTACTTGAGGAAGACACAATTTTTTATAAAACTAAGTAAAATCCGAATTTGAGTAAATAATTACGAAATAAGACGGAATGCATTTTGCGCTTTGATTTTTTTACATATTTTTTTTAATTTATGATACGTGATTAATCTCTTTGGTAATTGGAACTTTTACTAACAATATCCGCATTCCAAATTCAAACCTCTTTTAGTCCCTAGGGATTAAAGATCTATTTTAGTCCCTGTTTACGAAGAATAAACTAGCTCTTTTTGAATAGATGTGATAAAAAATGTATTAACGTTTTCCAAATTGGACCAACATTTATGAATATCTCTTTAAACATTTAAATCATTAATATTTTATCTTTGTTAGCTTAGTTAGTTGATAACTTTATTGTACATGCTATGATTCCAGTGTCCGGTGAACTCCTTCACTAATTGAAGTTGTTTTATGTGTCATGCATATTGTACAACATTTTAAAAGAGTAACGGTGGAGTTTCTTGCCCATTTTTCTCCATACGAAACTACCTTTTGGAAGAGGCGACTAGAATCAATTTTATTTTTTTGTAAATATTGACCTTCAATAGTGCCTTATATTATTATATGCATATTTGAAATAAACAATTTTACTTTGACTTCGTATAGCTCTTGTTGGAGATCCTAATTAAATAAAAAGTAACTATAGGATTATAACTCTTACCATATAGAATATGAACAATTGTCCCAAAGCGCCGACGACGGCTAGTCCCACGAGGTATATTATTACTCCGGGGTACGTTGACACAAACACGACGAACTTGAATATTTCACCGCTCAAGAACACTCCCGCCGACAGGATCAGCGATGACCTGAAATATAACAATTTTTATTTTTGATATTTTTGAAGAAGCAGAACAGGCAAAGTTTGTGTCATCTAAGCTTTGCAAAGGCCATACGCTCTTCAATAAATGGTTATATGCATGGCAAAATGGTATCGAGACCCTTGCCTGTTTGAACTTGAATATTAGCGGAATTCAATATTAGATTTACGCTGTCGCTGAAGGAGAAACATTGTTGGCGAGATTGTATAGCATCAACTATTTTCAATGTATTTTGATAATCTTCTTATAATTAATCTGTTCAGAAATAAAATGAAATTTACATAAATAACAACGTATACCTAATTAGTTAATTAAAATATAATATCCTAACTTAACTAAAACTATTAACAAACTAAAATATGGCGTCGAAAACTTCCACATCGCATCGCTTTAATAAATAAAGGTGATCAATATGCCTAAACTTGGTTATAAATGTATTCTAATAATTTGTATAATCTGTACTCGTATTATTCAAGTATTTAAATTATACATTAATAGGTAAACAGTGATGTTAGATACTTATTTAGTTCAGTATGTATATGTCGGCATGAGCAAATTATTACGAAGTAAAACGAAACGTAACGCTCTGTGACATCATCGTACCACTCAATGAATCAGGCGAGTTGTAGAAGGGGTCGGCCTTTATAAGACGGAGCGCCGAGCGATGCGGTCATTCCGGATTAGCCCGTGGTCAGCCGCCGCTAATTACCTGAGTGTTTTTATTCAAGTGCTAGTGTGTGTTACCGTGCGGACCGCAAATTTTAGACTGTTTTTTCTGTGTGTGTATAGGATACCACCCCGGTACCTGTGCAGACACAGCGAGGAGAGGAGGAGGAGAGAGGGGAGGGCCTCCGGCACCGCTATAGCTGCCGGCCCACCGACGACATCGGCGCCTGCGCGCGTTGCGCCTACGCCGTCGTCGAGCCGACCGCATGCGGTGGCGCTGCGCCCCGCTGCCTTCCGACCGGTGCCTATCCAGGCTCCGGGTCCAGCCACGACCCAGCCCGGCCGCGCAATGCACATGCGTGCGCCCGCGCCCGTGCGTACACCCGCGCCGAGTGTGCGGACTGCCGCACAACAGGCGCCCCCTGCGCCTACAGCGCGCGCTCCTGCGCAAAACACGCGCACCCCCGCGCCAACTGCGCATACCGCCGCGCAGCAAGCGCCCCCCGCGCCCACTGCACGCGCCCCCGCGCCAACTGCGCGCGCCCATGCGCCAACAGCGCATCACCGCGCGCCCCCGGCCCGAGCCGCCGCGCCACCGCTGCGGCTTGCGGCGCACCCCGCGCCCCCCTCACTAGGGGCTGCGCAAACAAAGCAGCCGCAAAGCAAAGCTGTGCCAGCTTCGCGCACCGCGATCCGGACAGCGGCCCAACGTGGGTCGACTAGCCGGCGCCGCGCCCGTGGCGCCGACGTCACCAACACCGTCGCTGGGGTTCGATTTCGAATTCCAGTTCGAATCCAGACCCCAGCGGCGAAGGAGGAGCTCCGGCGAGGCCGCATTGGAGGAGGCAAAGCGATACTGTCTCGACCCGCCGCGGCCCCAGCGCGAGAGCGCGCCGCGGCGTCGGGGCGCCGCAGCGTCGCCTACCTTCTCCGATGCGGTGCGCCGCTCGCCGCTGTATCAACTGTGGTGGCCCGCACCCCGCGTGCAATATCAAGTGCCCCGTGTTCCAGCGAGAGATCCGGAACAAGCGAGCGGGGACTGTCTCCATCACAGCCACACGCCAGCCACAACAGGCGACCATAGAGGCCGAAGGCATGACGCTGATGGCGGCAGCCAGGGGGGGGGGGGCGGAAGAAGAAGACCAAGCGCGGGGGTAAGGGTAGAGGGAAGTAACCCAAACCGCCCCCGGCGATCCAGGAAGAGATTCCCGAGGCCGCCCCTGCCTTAAACAGGACGCAGGCTGCACAGGAGGAACGCAAAGTAGCGATCGCTAGCGCCGGCACTTCGCAGCGGCGCACCGAGGCAACTAAATTCGCGGCAAAGCCGCGGGGCGACGCCACCGCTGCGGGTGGCGCCACTAAATCACTGCGGCAAAACGCCGAACAATCGAGACCGAGACAACATGAAACCAAGAGTGGCGCCACCGGCGCTCCTACAACTAGAAGCGATTTTACAGCCTGCGCCATTAGATTACTAATGGACCTTAATAAGGCAATAAGGCAGGGACAAGACGTGGAGACGGTCATCCTTGATGGCCTAGCCACTTTACTGACCATGTATAATGGCTAGGCCACTGAGGGTGATCCATTGGAACGCCCGCGGCCTCCGGAACAAGGTCGCCCCCCTCCGCCATCTCCTGAGGGAACAGGACATCGACGTGGCGCTCATAAGCGAGACACACCTGGGACCCGAAGATTAGGTTCCCGGGGTATCTCGTTTATAGAAAGGACGAAAGGTCGGCCCATAACACCCGCTATCGTGGTCTGGCAGTCATTGTGAGGCGAAGAGTCGTCCACCAAGAGCTCCCCTTGCCGTCACTTAGCTCGTTTTACGCGCTGGGTGTACAGCTGCACATAGCCGGCCAGCATATTAATATATACGAGGGCTGCACTAAAAGTATCGGGAATGGAATATTTCCACTGTTCCTGTCATATTAAAATCTTGTTAATTAAAAACTCCTTGGTTTTAAAAATCGAATACCATTTATTTATTTAAAAAAAGATTCTCGGTCTTGTCACAAGGTTTTGTCAAACTTGTTTAGTCGTTGAGAAAATGGAATTGACTCGAGCAAATTCAAGAGCGATGATTTATTATGACTTTCGAAGTGATTTAACACAAAAACAGTGTGTTGACCGGATGATTTCTGCATTTGGTGATGAAGCCCCATCCAAAACCACAATTTATCGCTTGTTTGCTGAATTTCAACGTGGACGTGTCAAGCTCAGTGATGATCCCCGTCAAGGTCGTCCAAAAACTGCAGTCACCCAAGAAAACGTTGATGCTGTGCGTAAGCTGATTGAGGAAGATCGACATGTGACATACCGCGAAATTCAGGCAACTTTAGACATTGGCATGAGTCAAATACAAATAATCTTGCATGAACAATTAGGTGTAAAAAAGTTGTTTTCCCGATGGATACCGCATTCGCTCTGTGAAGAGCAAAAAGCGGCTCGCGTTACTTGGTGCGTCAGAACTCTCGAAAGATTCCACGCAGGATCCTCAAATGCTGTATACAACATTGTATCAGGTGACGAATCCTGGATATACGCGTACGAACCCGAAACAAAAAACCAGTCACGAATTTGGGTGTTCGAAAATGAGTTAAAGCCAACAAAAATTGTTCGTTCACGGAGTGTTGCAAAAAAAATGGTGGCCACGTTTGTCTCAAAAACCGGCCATGTTACGACTATTCCTCTTGAGGGACAAAGAACGGTTAATGCAGAATGGTATGCTAGCATTTGTTTGCCACAGGTCGTTTCTGAACTCCGTAAAGAGAACTGCAACTGCCGCATCATCCTCCATCACGACAATGCGAGTTCTCACACCGCGCACAGAACAAAAGAGTTTTTCTACGAGCCCCGACCTAAGCCCTAATGATTTCTATACTTTCCCTAAAATAAAGAATAAATTGCGTGGACAGAGATTTTCATCACCTGAAGAAGCTGTGGACGCCTACAAAACGGCCATTTTGGAGACCCCAACTTCCGAATGGAATGGTTGCTTCAATGATTGGTTCCATCGTATGGAAAAATGTGTCAAATTTCGCGGAGAATACTTCGAAAAGCAATAAATACATTTTTAAATAGTAATGTTGTGTCACTTCCTTGATTCCCGAAATTTTCAGTGCCGCCCTCGTACGCCTGCTACAAGCCGCCCGCGGATCATTTTAATTTTATAGAGCTGCGGGCGCTTGTAAATATGCCACAGAGGGCAACCATCCTCGCCGGTGATTTTAATAGTAAACACCCGGCGTGCCTTTGGCTATACGGTGTCCGGCCCAGAGGTGCCGACACACTACCCGGACACGGCACGATACACACCGGATGTGCTGGACATCGTAGTCCACCAAGGGCTACACTGCCAGATCACACAACATGTGATAGACGACGAGTTACAATCGGACCACCAGCCTGTACTCGTTGTCATATCGGGTATGCCGACCCGATTGAAGCCGATCGCGCCACGTCGATCAACAGATTGGGACGCCTTTAGAGAGAAGCTAGAGACCACCACGCCGACTCGGCCTGATGGCGAGGACCAGATGGCGGGTGACGTCACTGCTTGCATTCAAAGCGACTTAGAAACGGCGACGACGACGTCGCCGCAGGGGAGAGGGCCAATGCCGCCCCTGCCGGCGCACATCAATTCGATGTTCGCCGTGAAGAGGCGCCTTCGCAAGCAGTGGCAACAGCTCAGATGCCCGACGCTGAAGACGCAGCTGAACCGTCTCGCGGAGAAGGTGAAGGCCGAGCTCAAGGCGTACGCCACCGCGGGCTGGGAGGAAAGAATTGACGCCACGACGGACAGTTGGCCGTCACTACACAAACTCTGCAGCCAACTCACGAGTACCCCAGCCCCGGTGCGCCCTCTACTCAACAGCGACGGGGCGCTTAAGTACATAGCGGAGGACCGGGCGGAGGTCTTCGCCGAACATCTGGAACGTCAGTTCCGCCCTAACCCGACCGACGACATTGAACATGTCGCAGCAGTCGAGAAACACCTGGGAGACTATTTCGCACTGCCGATAGCTCCCGATGAAGACGCCATCTTTTTCTCGCCTGGAGCAGTCAGACGCGCCATCCTTAGGACGAAGCCCCGGAAGGCCCCTGGTGCGGACGGTATCACGAACACAGTGCTGCGCCACCGCCTCGTGGAAGGAAGGGCGCGTCATTATGCTGCCCAAGGCGGGGAAAAATATACTGAAGCCGAAGAGCTATCGGCCGATTACTCTACTGCCGACGGTCTCCAAGGTGTTCGAAGCACTCCTGCTGCGACATCTCCAACCCCATATTGCGCCACGCCCCGAGCAATTTGGGTTCAGGGCGGAGCATAGCACGACGCTCCAGCTGTTGAGGGTACTGCACCACCTCGCAGCCGCGCAGAATAAGAAGGAATACTCGGTGGCAGTATTCCTCGACATGGAGAAGGCCTTCGACCGTGTATGGCATGAGGGCCTCTTGTACAAAATGTCCACCTCGGACGCGCCCCGTCACGTTGTAAGGGTGGTCGCTAGCTTTCTCTCCCACAGGACCTTTAGGGTGGTGGTCGATGGGGCGCTATCCGGCGCCCGCCCGGTGCTGGCTGGTGTGCCGCAGGGCAGCTGCGTGTCGCCGACGTGTTACTCGCGTTACACCGACGACATCCCCACCACTTCCAACGCCATTCTCGCGCTGTATGCCGACGACGCCGCGTACATTACTACATCGCTCAATGCGAAGTACGCGGCGGTCAAGATGCAGCGCGCCCTGGAACTCCTTCCCGAGTGGCTGTCGAGGTGGCGGCTGTCGGTGAACGTAGGTAAGACGCAGGCGATAATCACCGGACTCGCGCCTCTCCCACCACCCTTGAAGCTGCAGGGGGCCGAGATCGATTGGTCGCCCCGGGTCAAATACCTGGGTGTGAGCATCGACCGTCGGCTCACTATGGGCCCACATGTCCGCTCGGTCGCCGCACGGGGTAGGGTCGCCCGCAACCTGCTCAAACCTGTGCTCTCGTCCCGCATCCCGGCGCGCGTCAAGTTGAGCGTGTACAAACTGTACGTACGCCCAATCTTGACGTACGCCGCCCCCGCTTGGTTCGCCCTCACGTGCGAGTCGAGCCGCAAGCTGCTCCGCGCGCAACAAAATTTTGCGCTGCGGACCATTGTTGACGCTCCTCGCTTCGTGAGGAACGATGTGATCCAGCGGGACCTCGGGATCGAGGGCCTGGATGAGTTCGTGCGGCGTCTCGCGAAAGGGATGTTCGCGCGTGCCGACGCGTCTGAATGGCCACACGTCAAACAGATCGCGCCCTGGCACGCGCGCCCCCCTGACGCGAGACCCCTGCCCCGCGACCTGATAGCGGACGAGTGACCCCATCACCGGACTGGACGCCTCGGGTAAGCTGCATTCAGGTTACACGCGGCTTACCCGACTCAATAGTACTCTACAGATGACTCATACATCTGTTGCGTGGCATGTTCTAAGTTAATATAGGCATGTCACGTAACTAACAACAGACATCCATTACTATACATGCGACTAAACACACACACGCAGGCGTGGTGCGGGCCACGGTGCGTGTAACCACTGGGCGGTGTTACACAGTACAATGCCGCCCACACACTCACGACAGTCCCTTAGCTCGGACCGTGATCGGCTAGCTCTGAGATCGAGACGAGCGGGGACTATTCTCCTATTCTGTAGGAGCGTCGAGTCGGCACTCTCGTCGCTGGTCGCCTTCGCTGGGCCTCCCCCGGGGAACCGGGGGTCTCACCCGGTGGGGGTTGACCGCCGGAGTGCCGTAAAGAAAGCTGCGCTAACTATTTTAATAATTTTTTTAATTCTTCAAGGTCTGACGAAACTGGAATGGGTTGACGGTTTTGTTGAAGGACTGGGGATGGATTAGCGATTTGAAATGGATTTCAATGAGTTTAGGGCTTTGGCACCTTTCCTTATAGTTGATTCGGTGTTTTTGTTCCAGTTAAGGCGACGATAACCGACTTTTGGTGGTTTTGTACTGAAGATCACGTCTAGACGAGTGGTGTTAATGATTTGAAAAGGATATATGTTAAGTTGGAGCGTTTTCTCAATAATTTGATATGTGAATGTTTTGGATTGTGTTTATATTACATAGTGAAATTGGTTTGTGAAGTTGTGTCTGGCGCGGATGAAAGACTGGGAGTGCCGCAAGGTATGCTAAGCGTGTTTTTCTGAAGCCTTCATCAATTTAAGGATGGTTTGATTGCTGATCTTTTAATGTGCGCGTTTTATTAATACCTATTTGTTTTGTGTATAATAAATTAATAATGCGTCAGGTTGGGGACGGCGCTCCTTGATGGGCGGGTCCTATTGCTGGTTGAATGTGCGACACGTTGCGTGGGCTCGGTACGGAGCTCGCGGGCTGGCCACTCAGGGTCGCTGGCATGTATCTCCGTCTTAAGTGTCTTGTCTAATGTTGTGCCTAAGTATTTCACTGATTCACTCTACGTAATCTGGATATCATCAGTTTTGGCAGGTCTAATGGGTGGTGTACGCTTTCTGGTGAACGGAATTCCTTCAGTTTTGTGGAATTTGGTTTCATTTTCCAGGTCTTGAAGTATTGGCTGAGTAGTTCGTGTCAATATTGTAACCGCCCAGTAACTATGTCAACGTCTTTGTCCGTCGTGAATGTTGCTGTGTCATCAGCATAGATGGCAAGTTGTGTGTGAGCCTGTTTTATGTAAGTAGTTTTGAATGAATTTCACTAGACAAAGTGGTACTTCATGATTTGTTAACTTATGCAATAGGCCATCGTGCCATACATAATCGGAACTGTTCAGGGATTTGAACATGCGCAGTTGTTTTACAGACGCAGGATAAAATCTTTCCCAGGCTTCCTAATAGCTATGATTTTAGCGTGTTTTAATATCTTCGGGAAGTATGCAAGGCGTAGGCAACCATTAAATACATTAGTCAAATATACAAGAGCTATCTGAGGGAAGTTCTTCAGTAAGCCATTTCTCAGGCCGTCGAAACCAGGCGCTTTATTTGATTTTAATTTTCCTAGGCGTTTTTGGATTTCATTGGGCCTAACAAGTGATGGGTAGTCATCTATCTGGTAACAGTCTAGCAACCTAATCGAATCTTTGACTGCCTCTTCAATACTGGGATCGCTGACCCAATGTTTGGTTGGGTTCATATTTTCTGTGCAGGTGATGTTCCAATTCGAGACTGGTGCGAGCATGCCGATTAAGCCAAAACGCGCTGGAAGTTGACTGACTACGAAATTTGCACTAGGATAGCTGGTCTGCAGCCAGGACTATTGGTGGTGCCTGGCTTGTGGAATTGCCTATATGGAGTGAAGATGCGAGAAGCATTAGTGCAGGTGTTCGAGCCTGAAGCGCGTTGCTCCAATGACATTCTTGAGTTGCGCAGCTTTAAATTTGATACGTCGAGAGGTGTAGTGGGTGGCAGTAGAAATACTGGTGCTGTGGGGGCTGCGATTTGCTGCGTGGATAATAGGTGTCTTCGCTTACAATTGCTGTCTAGTATGTGCACAACTGTCTTCTTGATTTCTGTTGCTACAATTAGGCCACGAGAACCTGGAGAATGCATCGACCAGGATACCGTGTCGGCGGAAGATGAGTTTATAACGTCGGAAGGTGAACCCTCATTGCACACAGGAATGTTCCACAAATACCGAGCCAGAACCAAACCAAGACATGGGCCAATGTTCTGATATAGGGATTAATGCACTACAATAGGGGTATTCAAGTTATGCTTTCGCTACTTGCATTATATACCCGAGATCAATTGTATTAATAATTATTTACTGACGTGGTTGTTGAGGACAAGGACCTCCAAACATTTTGTGGGTGATGGTTTATTGAGGACAGGGGCCTCCAAACCATGACACTGACAAAATGTGTTGAGGACAAGGGCCTCCAAATTTCTAATGTTATTATTACGAGTTCGTTGAGGACAGGGGCCTCCTTACTCTTAATAATGTGTACTGACAAAATTTGTTGAGGACAAGGACCTCCAAACATTTTGTGAGTGATGGATTGTTGAGGACAGGGGCCTCCAAACCATGACACTGACAAAATGTGTTGAGGACAGATGCCTCCAAATTTCTAATGTCATTATTACAAGTTTTTTGAGGACAGGGGCCTCCAAACCATGACACTGACAAAATGTGTTGAGGACAGAGGCCTCCAAATTTCTAATGTCATTATTACAAGTTTGTTGAGGACAGGGGCCTCCTTACTCTTAATAATGTGGATTGACAAAATTTGTTGAGGACAAGGGACTCCAAATTTTATTGTTACGAGTTTGTAGAGGACAGGGGCCTCCTTACTTTTAATAATGTGGACTGACAAAATTTGTTGAGGATAGGGGCCTCCAAATGTTATTGTTACGAGTTTGTTGAGGACAGGGGCCTCCTTACTCTGAATAATGTGTTAGTTGTAGGCAGGGACCTACTAAGTGATTGATCCGGTCTATTCTCGTGTTACAAGGTTATATGGTCAGTGACGACCTTTTTGCAGAATGGCCGTGTCGGCGTGAGCAAATTATTACGAAGTAAAACGAAACGTAACGCTCTGTGACATCATCGTACCACTCAATGAATCAGGCGAGTTGTAGAAGGGGTCGGCCTTTATAAGACGGAGCGCCGAGCGTTGCGGTCATTCGGATTAGCTCGTGGCCACCCACACCTACATCCTACACTACTGATAGTTTGTTTTGTCCGCGCGGACCGCAGTTTTTAATTGTTTTCTCTGTGTGCGTACAAGCCACCGACCAGGTACTTGTGCGGACACAGGGGGAGCCCACCGTGCTATTCGGTGAGTATTCACCGACGCGGTCGCGGAGGCGAAGCCCCCTGAAGATGCCGAAACCCGGCAAGCGCGGCTCTCTGGGCCGCGATGATAAAATGATTAGCAGGTTACCTACTGCTGGCGCCGGCATAGCGCAGCGGCAAGATGGGGAACCTCAAAAGTTCGCCGCACAGCCGCACATCACTAGCGCCACAAACACAGGCGCCGGCTCGGAGCGACGGACAATGATGGAACTAAATAGGTTCCCCAAAACCACCGGTAGAGGCACCACCGGCGCCCACCTACGCAAGGAAACATGAAAACGAAAATAAAACACAGAAAAAAGAATTCACAGCCTGCGCTATTAAAGCTATTGATGGACCTTATTAAGGCCATCAGGCAGGGTCATGACGTGGAAACCGTCATCCTCGATGGCCTAGCCACTCTGTTAGCACTTTACAATGCTTAGGTCATTGAGGGTGATGCACTGGAATGCCCGCGGCCTTAGGGATAAGGTCGCCCCCCTCCGCCATCTCCTTCGGGAACAAAACATCGACGTGGCGCTCATAAGTGAGACGATCCTAGGACCCGAGGATAGGATTAGGGTCCCGAAGATACCACGTCTACAGGAAGGATGAACGGTCGGCTCTAAACATCAGATACCGTGGTCAGGCTGTACTAGTGAAGCGAAGGGTCGTCCATCAGGAAATCCCCCCGCCGTCACTCAGCTCATTTTACGCGCTGGGTGTTCAGCTGCATATAGCCGGCGAGGACATTGACATCGTCGCGTGTTACAAGGCGCCCGCGGCCCGCTTGGACCTGACAGAGCTGCGGGCCCTTCTAACAAGGACATCACACGCCACCCTCCTCGCCGGTGATTTAAATTGTAAACACCTGGCGTGGAACTCATTCAATATGAATACCGGGGGGAGACGGCTCTTCGCGGACGCGGAAGCCTTCGGCTACACGGTGCCCGGCCCAGAGACGCCGACCCACTACCCTGATGCCAGGCAGTACATGCCAGATGTGCTGGACATCGTAGTCCACCGAGGGCTACACTGCCAGACCACACAACAAGTTATAGACGACGAGCTACAGTTGGACCACCAACCTGTACTCGTCGTCCTATCGGCTATGCCGACCCGACTGAAGCCCCTAGCGCGACGTCGATGCACGGATTGGGATGCCTTCCAGGACCAAGTAGAGACCACCACGCCGACTCGGCCTATTGTTACCTCCGCGGACGTAGACCTAATGGCGGATGACGTCACTGCTTGCATACAAAGCGCCTTAGATACGGCGACTACAATACACCCGCAGGGGAGAGGGCTATTGCCGCCCCTGCTGGCGCATATTAATGCGATGATCGCCATGAGGAGGCGCCTTCGCAAGCAGTGGCAACAACTTAGATGCCCCACTTTAAAAACGCAGCTCAACAGTCTCGCGGAGAAGGTGAAGGCCGAGTTACAGGCGCACACTGCCGCGGGCTGGGAGGAACGAATCGACGCCACTACAGACAGTTGGCCGTCGGTTCACAAACTCTGCCGCCAGCTTACCAATACCCCAGCCCCGGTACGACCGCTGCTTAACAGCGACGGGGCGCTCAAATATGTAGCGGAGGACCGGGCGGAGGTCTTCGCTGAACACCTGGAGCGTCAGTTCCAACCGAACCCAACTAGCGACACTGAGCATGTCGCAGTAGTCGAGCAACACCTGGGAGACTACTTCGCTACGCCGATAGCTCTCGACGAGGACCCTGTCTTCTTCTCGCCGGGCGCAGTTAGACGCGCCATCCTAAGAACGAAGCCTAGGAAGGCCCCCGGTGCCGACGGTATCAGCAATACAGCGCTGCGCCACCTGCCGTTCCGTATGGTAGCGGCGCTGGCGCGCCTGTACACGGGGATACTGCGCACGGGGTCCTTTCCCGCCTCGTGGAAGGAGGGGCGCGTCATAATGCTGCCCAAGGCGGGGTAAAACATCCTGAAGCCGGAGAGCTATCGGCCGATTACCCTTCTGCCGACATTCTCCAAGGTGTTCGAAGCACTCCTGCTGCGACACCTCCTACCGCATATTACACCAAGGCCGGAACAGTTTGGGTTTCGGGCGGAACATAGAACGACGCTCCAGCTGTCGAAGGTACTGCACCACCTCGCAGCCGCAAGAAACAAGAAGGAAGGAACTCGGTGGCAGTATTCCTCGACATGGAGAAGGCCTTCGACCGCGTGTGGCACGACGGCCTTATTTATAAATTAGCCACTTCTGATGCGCCCCGTCGCGTCGTACAGGTGGTCTCCACTTTTTTATCCCACAGGACGCCCAATACTGACGTACGCCGCCCCGGCATGGTTCGCCCTCACTAGCGAGTCGAACCGTAAGCTGCTCCGCACGCAGCAGAGCCAAGCGTTGCGGACCATAGTGGCCGCCCCTCGCTATGTGAGGAACAATATCATCCAGAGGGATCTCGGGATTGAGAGCCTGGACGAGTTTGTGCGGCGCCTCGCGAAGGGAATGTTCGCGCGTGCCGACGCATCTGACTGGCCTCATGTCAAATAGATTGCGCCCTGGCATGCGCGCCCCCCCGACGCGAGACCCCTGCCCCGCGACCTGTTAGCGGACGACTGACCCCATCGCACCGGACTGGACGCCTCGAATAAGCCGCATACAGGTTACACGCGACTTATTCGAAACAATATTACTCTACATATTACATACATCCGTTGCGTGGCGTGTTCTAAGGCATGTCATGTAACTAACACAGACAACCATTACTAATCATGCATCTAAACACACGCGCGTAGGCGCGGCGTGGGCCGCGATACGCGCAGCCACTGGGCGGTGTCACACAATACTATGCCGCCCACACATACACGACAGTTCCTTAGCCCGGACCGTAATCGGCTCGATCTGAAAGCGGGGCGGGCGGGAACTAAACACCTAGTTCTATAGGAGCGTCGAGTCGGCACTCTCGTCGCTGGTCGCCTTCGTTGGGCCTCCCCCGGGTAACCGGGGGTCTCACCTGGCGGGGGTTGACCGCCGGGGTGTCGTGAAGCAAGCGGCGCTTACATAAAAAGCGTCGTGGCGCGCCTACAGAAAACGCTGACTGAATACGCTTTGGAATGGGCAACTAGCTTCATATATCTGACTGACCAACTCCTTGACAATTCAAAAGTGCCTGTAAATGGTAATTGAAATAAAAGCTTTGAGTTTGATGGAACTGATTCATCCTGTTCCCCATACTAGTCTGTCTGTCTGTAAGTTACCTTTTCATGCATAAACTACTCAACAGATTTGGATAAGATTTGGCAAGAAGATAGATGGCATCCTGGGGAAGGACATAGGCTACTTTTTGTCTCAAAAATAATCCTAAAGAGGGTGATATAGGGGACGAAAGTTAGTATGGGGAAAATTCAAATTTATGATTTTGATAAGAAATAAAATAGTTTGTTTCAGTGTTTTTGTTATATCATCCCCAAGGAGGTAAAATAAATATAACTATAAAATTCACATGATTTTTGAAATTTGTTTGTAACTCTTTTTAAGGGATTTAAGGATTTATGTATTTATTTCATTTGGTCCACCCACTTTAAAGTTATTACAATTTAAAGTTATAGATAATAAGAGTAGTAATTAATTATTATTACTAGACTTAGAATCATAAAAACCAGTTTAATTAAAAAAAGAAGATTATTTTCATTTATCATCAGTTCGTCTGTATGTTACCCTTTCATGCTTTACAGGCTGAATTGATTTGGATGGATATGTATACGGATAGGCCATGACCTGGGTACAAATTAAACTTTTTATCCCAGTGATAGTTGCACATTCCTATAGCATAAAACCGACATCCACGCGCGGGCAAAACCTAGTATACTAAAACTTCACATATAACCATTAATTTATACCTAATGCCAATAGAATACATAGTTAGGGGAGCGAAGCCACGGGCACAGCTAGTTTATTATTTAGTATGGATATTTCTTTACTGACCAGGGGGCCTAAAATGGACGCTTTGGCATAATCATAATATGATTTGCGTACAATTCATAACCCGCAATTATTCATCTGTTTGACAGTTTTGTTTGGAGTTTCGTAAAATGGTCCACAAATTATGAATTGCTATAGTGAAGTCTAATGTCAAATATCAGCTGTCAAACAGATGAATTGCGGGATGTATGAATTGTACGCAGATCATATTATCATTCTGCCAAAGCGTCCATTTTAGGCCCCCTGGTGTATAATTATTAAGTCTACGCAAGCGGAGCTTTGGGCACAGCATGAGCAGAGATAGCAAGAGCAAGATGGATACAAATTTCGCAAAACGCAAGAAGTTTAACTCATCGCCATATTGTTAAAATAGTAGACATTACACATGATGATTTCGTTTGCTCCCCAGCAGTCATATTATTTCTATTACTTAATATAAAACATGGACAGAACATACCACCAGTTCGTATTCATCATCATAGCATATGCAGAAGGTGACGATTCGCTCTTTATGCGCTCCTGAAAACAGTTAAATAATATATTGTTTTATTTATTTTTACTTTTCTGCCTGTACGGATAGTACGCACAGCACACTCGTGGCAAAGAATTGACATAAGTTCAGAAACCCATCATGCATGACCCAATTGCTCTCTCGAAACAGAGATCAACGCTCTAGCACTTCCAGTGATATGCAGTGAACCCGGTTTATTTGGATCTAGAATAGAATACTCTTTATTATGTACACCATAAAAGTTACAGATATAAATGTTAAAATTTTACATAGGGTGACACAATGGGCGGTCTTATCGCTAAAAGCGATCTGGTGTACCATTAACATATACAATAAATACATACATTCACAAAGCATACACTTATCTAATAAATATATACATATTAAACAAAAGCAGGGAACTGTGTTATGTAATGATGATGTTTAAGGAGAGAGGAAGTGTCATTAAATGTTCCTGTTCTCATTTTACCTTTTTACATGACTTTGGAACTAAATATTGTTTTAATATGAAAACCTTAATTTTACTTATAAGTCTACTTATCTTCACATATCACAGACACACACATTTAGTGGAGTAACACTACCAAAACATTTACAGCCTTGTACAATCAAAAGCATAAATGTACCTACACATTTAGCGAATATCTTAAGTGATTTTCCCTCTAACTATAGCTTGAAATTGTCAAAATCTTTTTACAGCAATATCATTCAACATATTAAATTGAATCTATAAGAAAATTGCTAAGTCTGTACAGACTTAGCAATGTTACGCTTGTGACTGTACATTGTCAGTTTGGTTGGCTGTGTGGCTGTGTCTATAGAAGCACTATGACCAGGTATGGGCCAAAATTCGGTTCACATTCGGTTCAACCGAATTTCGGCATTCGGCCGAATTTTCGAGTTCAGATGCCGAACATTCGGCACAAGAAAAATAATACCTACTTGCACTATTTTGACTGAAATTTAATAGAATTTGAATAGCATTACTGTAAAATAAAATGATGTCTTTTACTCACTCATTGTCATTTATTTTAGTTAGGAACATTATAAATGTAAACCTTAAATTAAATCAGTTCTTTTTATTCATCTTGAAAATCTCTGCCTAATTAATTAGACATACTATTACAAAAATTAAATAAGCTTAGTATTCTTCTAACAAACATCTGGATTACAATATTCGTAAATTGAATAAAAAATCACGTTTTTGGTTTGAACATACTAAACATTCATTAGCATGCAGTATTTTTTATATCGAATAAAGGGTCTTTTTTCAACAATCAAATTAAACAGACTTTTCTCATCTATGCATTGACACATATTTAAAATTTACTATAGGCAGGTTATGGTGCAAAAACAACAAAGAGTTTGTTACGTTTTAGCAATAATTGAAGTAAATGCGTAAACAAGTCACGACGTGTCGCTCTTGAGAAAGCGCGCTAAATTGAACCGAATTTCGGCCGAACTTTTCATTTTAACAGAATGTTCGGCTGAAGTTCAGATTCGGTTCCACATTCGGCCCATCACTATAATATGACCCATTTACATCTGCTCCAAAGAAAATAAAGCTTACCTGTACAGCACCAGTAAGCCCATCCATGGTCAGTGACAGAAAAAGCAGGATTTCCCCAATTCCAATCCCAGAAGACTCATCCACAGTTTTCTTGCCTTGGTCTTTGTACATAAACATGACTACACCAAGTACTATCAGCAGGACAAATAGATACTTCTTCACTGGGTAGGACTTATGTCCAATGAGAACACCAAGTATCATCACTGGTATCGGCTTTGCTGCTTTGCCAACCACCTGAAAATGTTATCAAAAGAATAAATACTAAATATTACAATGCACGCTATCACATACAATATTACATTGGAAACAAAGTTTTAGCTTGTGATGTTGCCAGCACTTAGGAGGGGCTGGTAGCTGTGTAATAATAGCTGCATCGGGTGATTGAAGGTTAAGCTATGCTTGCAGAAGGTGGTCCGTGGATGGGTCACCGTCTATTACATTATTATCAAGACTCCTCTTTGCCTTGGAAAGCATGTTAAGCCGTTAGTCGCAGATTGTCGACAGTCGCTATGTAGTTAGAAGTCCGTGAGTCTGACAACCAGTCTTCCCAGGGGATACCATGTTGCCCATCAGCACCTAGGTTGGGGAAGTCTATCCAGTTAAAATACTGGTATTCAGCTACATTGGGTTCAACTAGAAGCAAACCCCAATGAGAAAAAGCTAGGAAAATTATGTGACGTGTGCGCTTCACATTAACTTTTTTAATCTATTAAATTGTTATCTCTAAATAGAATTATAAACCTAACAATAACAGTACAGTATATTGGATTATGTTATGACAAACGGATATAGCACTACAAGTTACCTGTGTTGGGTAGTTGATCCACTGCAGAGCCATGTTTGAACAGACCATACCGAGAAGGTATGTCAGGGCCGATGAGAAATAATACACTTTTCTGGTTGAGTCCGCTTCCCTCTTCCATGATAACTGGAATGAAATAGACGATAATAATGATACCTTTTTGATAGAAATAGATTACTATATATCCTATACATGTAATCTACTTTACATACTTTTTAAACATGGATACATCATTTGAAGAGAAGATAAAACAGGGGATTATGTTGATATAATTTTCTCATACTCTTCTAAGAACTAATCATGACAGTGAGTTGTCAATCTTACTATCAAAACTTAACCATTTCCTGACACAGGCATACCACCAAAACAACATAGTATAAGGTTTTATTTCGGTAAATTAAAGCTATACTTCATTTGAAATAAGATTAGACATTTAAATAAATTTGTTTACAGTCCGTTCAACCGATTTTGACTTCTATTCCGTAGGCATAAGGATGGCATTGAAAGCAAAAACGTGGTTACAATACCAACTGTTTATTACAGCTGTCGTTGGTCATGCCACCAACGCAATAGAAGTCATAATCGATTGGATGAACTGTAAAAAAGATTTATTTGAATGTGTAATCTTATTTCAAACGGAGTATAGGTATTTTAGGCCCATTTGCACCACATGTTTAGGGCTAAATGAATTTAAAACATTGTTCTGTTTCTGTAAATTGTTTGAAGTTATGAGAGACAGTATGATGTTTTCTATAATATATTTGCCGTTAAACATATAATTAGTAATTTGTGGTGTAAGTGGCCCTCAAACTATTCTACTTACGAATTCTTATTCTGTATACTTAAGGTAAACCAATTATGCGAATGCAATACTGCATAATATTGAAAGCCAAGAAACATATAAAGATATCTTGTTCATGACCTATACTAACATTTGTAAATTATAGAATTCTCAAATAATAAGTAAGTACTTTAATTAAACTAATATCATTTAATTTTATCTATAGAAAAGAAACACACTCAGTGGGTAGTCTTCACTAAATAAGGCAGTTTAACTAAGGTATGATATTAGACTTACCATTAGAAGTTGCACGAAGATGTAATTCACCACGCACTGAATAAGGACCAGCGTTAGCGTACACGTAAACTTTTCATTATTTTCACCATATTTACCCCGCGTTATTTTCTCTTGTAGCATTCCGTAAATGAAATAACATACGAATATTGCACCCGCATACACTAGAAACCTAAATTCGCTACGACTTTTAGTCATGTCGCCAAAAGAAATGTGCCACGCAGCGACTGTAAAAAGATACATTTTTTTATTCTAACAATAAAGTGGAACACAAAACAAAAATAAATTACTTTAACATTTTATCGTAGGTTATTAGTAACTACTAACTAAAATACCTGTATCTAAGGAACGGCTCAGCAAAAATAAATCTTGAGCAGTTTGATTTTGCGAAACCCCAACGTCCACCACTACACTTGACATAGGCACAATTAAAAAAATACGAATTGCAATTGAAGCCGAAAGGCCGAAACCATCAATTCAAAATCAAATCAAGGTCGATTAACCGATTTGATACAAACATCTGTCCCCTTTACTCAAAACCAAATAGAAAGAGAGACCTAGTAAATGAGTAAATTTGTTATTCGTCCACGTGTTCTTTGACATGGCTTGACAACATGACAACACAACGACAAGTCTCACTCCGGGTGCGTTCCGAGTAGTACAGTAGTTTACAGTACTCAGTATTGTAATCGATTTGAGCGCGCTTTACCCGTTGCGTTCCAATAAACTAGATATTACCGTGAGCGCGAAAACGATGTCGCGGGAAACGTCATACAAGTCATAGATGACGTCATGACATGCGCCATCTTGCGCCGACCAGCAGTGTTATTCTGCAAATATCTCACCGTGAAATCTTGGGTGGAGTGAACTGTCAGTGTCATCCCACTGATGCTAGGGATTGACCAAGCATTACATTTACAATCATAATCGAGATTTAAGATTGTAACTATTAAGATTAAGATTGTAACTATTAAGATTAAGATTGTAACTATTAACGATTATGATTGTAACTATGTTGTGTACATTGTGCATTAAATAAATAAATGTAATCCTTGGTCAATCCTTAGCATCAGTGGAATGATACTGACAGCTCACTCCACGCAAGAATTCACGGTGAGATTTTTACGGAATCGACATGCTGATGTTACGGATGGACCAAGTATCACATTTAGAATCTTATTCGAGATTTTAATAATATTTTTTATGCTAATTCTGTTGGTTAGAAGAGTATTCTATTCTATTCTATTATTTTATATTAGTTCAAAGCTGGTAGCTCAACCAAGCTTTCTCTCTCCCATCTCAATCGAGATGGGAGAGAGAAATGATCAATAGAGTTAGCATAAAAATATTAAGTATTGTAAAATATTTTTATGCTAATTCTATTGATCATTTTATATTATTTCAAAGCTAGTATTTAAGTGTCTAAACATTACTAATTAGGAGGTTTCTAAAAAAAATTGCAAAACAGAAATTCAGTCAGAAACTCAATATTGTTTTATTTCCCATTTTTATCCTAGACTATTTCCTTAAACGTTACTATGTTTTCACTTCTTTGAAATAATATAAAAATAATCAACAGAATTAGCATAAAAAATATTATTAAAATCTCGAAAATGATTCTAAATGTAATACTTGGTCCATCTGTAACATCAGGTGGGCTGACACTGACAGCTCACTCCACGCTCACTTCACATAAGTTTTCATTGTGAGATGGTTACAGAATCGAATTGCAGATGATGCCCTAAATTAATATCACCGTGAGCGCTGTCAAAAATGACAATTGCGTTGTTTTGTTTTGAGTCATAACGTACATAATAATAGCGTGGCATTTTCGAAATTGTGCTTCTGGCTACAATCGCCATCTAAGCAAAGGAGAAGAAGTATACAAATGTGTGTGTGTGGGTGTATACACAAAGAAACACTCTAATCCAACCGTGAGCAAGTTCACGAGCGTTCCGATTTGTTGACAGCCGTCAATATCTAAATCGGTACGCAAACTAAAGTCCATTTCACGAAAGAAGTCCCGCAGACGTGGCGCTGCAGGCATGGGTTATTTTAGGAATGTTGTTAACTTAGCGTATAATAATAATTAGTTCCACTTATTTCCGCGGGACTTCTTTCGTGAAATGGACTTTATCGATGTGAGCGCTGTCAGTGATTATGTTTTAATTCGGAAAGCAGCTTCAGTCAGAACCACAGAACATTAATAACTCCTGTCAGAACGAGCATAATGCTAGATACACATACACACGCAGCGACTTTTATCGCCGGCGGCAATCCACTGGCGACACAGATTCTGACAGCCGCTTCGGTGCCTCAAGATTCAGATTTAGCACCTCAAAAATGGCCTGAATTTTTTTAGGTGCTAATTGTGCTAAATGACTAAATTACCAAAAATAGAAAAAGGAATAAAATAGAATACTCTTAAAAAAAACTGAAATTAGAATAAAAAAATGTTACGATGCGTCTTTGTCTGGAGAGCACTAAACACGAAATACTAAATGACTTCACCCTTCCCCTGGACGAACGCGGGTGATATTGTTCGTTCGTCGTGCTAGTTTTACCACCGCCACCGGCACGGCACCTTCGGCGGTCGACTGCACGCTTGGTGTGAATAAAACGCTTCGCCAGAAAGTGAAAAAAAACGCGCCACAAAATTAGATTTTAAACTTTATAACTACGGTGCGGTGGTTCAAGGTTATTTCAGAAAATTTGACAGTTTCGGAAAGCTTGACGGTTTATTGCCCGTAGTTCGACCGCGTAGTTCTACTAGTAGGGTACCAAGGGTATTTTTTTTTCTGAGAGCAGTGGTGGCTCATTGGTAACGGCCCCGACTTACGAGTTGTAGGTCGTGGGTTCGATCCCAAGCCTGCGCTTTCCTGCCAGAGTTACGAGTCTGTCCGAAAGGGATATCGTGGCCCTGGCACACAGGTATTTGAAGGAACACGGTGGGTTTTAGTCAGTAAAAGTATGACACTCCCTCCCGCTCCACCCAGAGCGGGAGAAATTATTTGATAATTTCCCACCCAAAAAAAAAAGAAGGGTATTTTTTCTTTTCGGTGGTTCTATCAATCGGACCATGGGCAAATCAAGTTCTATCAATAGTACTAAGGGTAACTTTGTTTACCCGTGGTTTTATTAAAACTAAAGTGAACCGAATTATGAGTTAGATTAGGTGAAGTTACTTACTTACATTTAAAAAAAAAAATGGTTAGGTTAGGTTAAAACTGTGGTCCCCTACACACGAGCCGAGCGAGCGCAGCGAGCGGTGCCGCGGCAGCGGCCAGCGAGTGCCAGAAACGACTAGAATTTAAAGAAAAAAATACTTTAGTAGTAGTTGGTTGGTTGTTAATGTTACTATAAAAATCTACGTATTTATGTATTCTATCAGTTATCCATAGTAGGTACAAGCTGGTAGGTTTGTTTAGGAAAAGTACTTATTTATACTGTGGAAACAGTGTCCTAGATATTTCCTTCTATTAATTTGTGTATGCACCTGTACCATTTTCGGTTTTTTGAGAAACTGACCTTTTGAGAATCTGTCTTTTTGAAAATCTGTCCATAGGAGAATTTGTCCATACGGAAAGTACCATGGGCAAAAATATTTATCTTAGTTCTACTCGACCACTAGATCTAGTGCCAATACAATGTGATAATTTTATAAAAATGGTCCGATTGATAGAACCACCGAAAAGAAAAATACCCTTGGTCCAACTAGTAGAACTACGCGGTCGAACCACGGGCAACAAATGAGCTTGACCTGCTGGCGTCTGTCTGTACTTTAGCAGCACGACTTTGTAAACATTGTGATGTGAACACGACTTTGTAAACAGAACTGAATCTAGCGCCATCTGCCATTATTATATCTTACTTCGTACGTACGATTAGGTTCTAGTCCGCTGTTGTGCACAAGAGGGATGCACAATGTTGGTAATGGACAAAGAATTTTATTATTTTAAATAACATGGGTATTGAAATCATCTGTTACGCTTTATTTATAGTCTTGAAAAATATCCCTTGCGTATTATATTATTCCATTGTAAAAAAAAAAACAATGGCTCTTCGGCATTGAACGTATGAATAGAATAATATTTAATTTTACAAGATAGAGTGTGGTCTGTTTTTATTTCATTCGTTATGAAATGATCACGATGACAATAATTGAGTCATATAATATCAAAGCCGGCAATCTCCACTTGCCACACATTTGAGTTATCAACGAAAAACGTTTTTTGTTCATAATACACTGAAAAATAATGTTTCATTTAAAAGGTCTAGTTTAGTAACAGTTAATAATCACATTTATCGATTAAATGTAGCAGTTCTTTAACATTTTACTAATAATTTATTTAGAAATGAAATGGAGATTGCCGGATTTGAAGTGTATTTGTGGAGACTGCCTACTTTGATACGGACGATGCTGGATATTGCCGTATTTGATTTGAACGTCGCCATCTTTTCACTCTTGAGAGGTTTTTTTTTTTTTTTTTTATAAATGGCATCTCGTAGCAGACCTAGAGAGGTCGTTGCTACTTAACCGGATATTCCTGTGGCTGCCCTAAGGTTTTTAATCTTAAAGCCTCCAGCCAGGGCGCAAATTATATATATTAAAACTAAACGACAGCGCACTAAGGGCACCCCCTGTGGGGTACGGACCTCGGCTCAGGGCGTCGTTGGGGGATCACAAAATTACTAACAATTTGGGGACGGGCTGGATCAACATTTTGATCATGATTATTATCAGGGGATATTATATTTATTGCTACGGCGCTCTCAGCCTCTAACCGGGCGGCTGGCGCATCGACATTCAAGGGACGGGGGGGAGGACTTTTATTACCATTTACTCGGGAAGTTCGCGTGGTACCTCGGCGGCGAGGACGGAAGGTCGGTTTGTGTATTTTGTGCACTGTACTCGTGGCCCTATTGCTTTCCTGAAGGAGAGTGATGGGGTCATCCGGATCTAAGAGAGTGTGCCTCGGTCGGCGAGTCTGACTAATGGCAGAAGGCCTGTAACTAGCGGCCTGCACAACCAAGGGGTTGCGATGACGTTCCGCGGATTCGAAAAAGCGCTTTGCAAGGCGCTTCATAAACTGTTTGATGGTAGGCATCTTAAGGTCTACGTGAAGTTGTTCGTTCCGAACGAACCAAGGAGCTTTCGTAATTTTACGGAGAAATCGGTTTTGAAGCGTCTGCATCTTATGAATGTGATATGACTTTGCGTGAGCGAAGACTACGCAGGCGTAAGTCATGATAGGTCGAATGCACGCGGTGTAAATACGCAATTTGCACTTAAGGGACAACTTGCTGCGCGGGTTGAGTACGGAGTGTAGTCGGCCAAAAGCAAAACTGGCGCGCGAGCGCACCTGTTTTATGTGCTCGCCGAACATCATGTGATGGTCTAAGACCACACCGAGATATTTGGCTCGCTTCTCCCAAGGGATAGGCTTGCCGAACATGGTGATCGGTTGGGGCAGGGCGGGTGATCGCCGGGGCCTACAGAATAGGACCCCCTGGCTCTTATCAGGGTTGACTTCAATCCTCCACTTCCTGAACCAGGCCGCGAGTCTGTTGACTTCGGCCTGAAGGATGCGGGCGATATTGTCTTGCCTGAGGCCGGAGTAGTAGATGGCCGTGTCGTCTGCGAACAGAGCTAACTGCGCCTTTCTACATTTGGGGATATCACTAGTAAATATAGTGAATATCAGCGGTGCCAGCACAGCGCCCTGCGGGACGCCTGCGCGGAGCGGATGGGGGGAGGATAGCGCACCCTCGATGCGATAGCGGAAGGTGCGGTCCGACAAAAAGTCTCGTAAGATGAGCACGAGACGATCGGGCACACCGAGTTTGTAGAGCTTATATATTAAGCCGTTGTGCCAGACTTTGTCGAACGCTTTCGCAATGTCGAAGAACACAGCACCCATCATGAGCCCGCGCTGGAAGCCAGCGCTTACATGCTCGACGATACGGTGGACCTGTTGTACGCACGAATGTTGGGATCTGAACCCGAACTGTTCGTTTGGGATGAGGCCCTTCGTCTCGGCATAGTCTCTGAGACGCTTATAGATAAGCCTCTCATAGACTTTGCCGAAGACGTTGAGCAGACTGATGGGTACTCTTGAGAGGACAAACCACAGAACACTTATACTCAGAGAGAAGAATAACGACTCCATATAAATTTTAGGAGGAAATGTTTCCTTACCGGCCGGCGCCATCTGTGTTCCTCCCACGAAAATTAGAGAGTAGAATCTAGGGCGGGAATTTTAAACTACAGTGCATTTTATAGAC